>OY728121.1:1016639363-1018111997 GCA_963277665.1 Viscum album
GAGATAAGAAAATAGAAATAAATTAAATCAAATACAATAGATATGAAAATAAAATATATAATGACCTACACATTTATAAATAAATATCACATATTTTTATATAAATATTAAATTTATTACATCAACACATAGTTGATTCCTATAATAGTTTAGTGTAATTATTGAATAAAAGCACTATCATATTATTCCTTGAAATGTCTTTAATATATCCAAATAACATCATCTCACATATTAATCCCCTTAGTAATATATACCTAAATATTTTATAATAAGCATGGGAAGGAAACACACTAATGTGAGATATCTGATGCTCAGTAATGATAATAAAAAGTTATATAAATCTATGATCATTTAAAATCATAATATAATAATAAGGGGATGCGATCATGAAAACAACCCAAAAATTTCATACCGAATGTTTTACAGATCATAAACATGATTCATTGTTTATTTCAAGATCATTTTAAAAAACATAACCCCTAAGAGTGATAAATCCTCAGAAAAACCATTTAAAATAATTTCATTTAATAAATGATTAGATCCATCATTAATATAGAATAAATAAATTACATATTTCAATATTTACTACTAAAAAACAAGAATATTTAATAAATAATTTTCAATAGTTTTCCATTCGGTGTTAGATCCCAAATTACTCTAATAGTGCATCAAGATTCACCAATTAACCATAGTGGATTTGTTCAATCATATTATAACCCATTTTTATCACATTATATATAATGCCTTAGAAATTACATTATATTGGGATATAGGTCCCAAAAATCTCATAATTAAAACCATACTTGTGTGTTACACAATATCAATAAACAATTCATCCTATTATCACATCAAACTCCGTATAATGAAAATTGGTTTCATATAAATTTCATTAATTCACCATACAATAAACCTTTAAAAATAAAGGGGCTTCATAATAATTTCATCAACCTATGTAGTAATCATCCAATGAAAGAAAAATGATTATATAATTCAATATTATCTCCAAAAAGGAATAGTAACATTAATTGATATCATATTTAACCAAACATGTTTTTTAAAGATCACATATCATATTTCATGATGAATATATTATTTCGACAAAAAAATAACTTTTTTTAAATAAATTATTTTAAAAATAAGTTGACTTAAAAATTATGATGGAAACATTTATTCAATGATTCAATAATATGATTTGTTTATAATGGATAAAAGTATCATTTATTTATTATTTTTTTAAAAAATATTCATTTCATATTTTAAATGAATGTAAAATTGGGAATTGTTTGGAAAAATATGGAGATTATTTTTAGAAAATTATGTAAAAAATAAAAATTATGGGTAAAATTTTCTTTGAAAAATCATTAAAATGATTTAAATATCATTTGATAATATTTTTAGAAAAAACATATTTTGGAAAAAGGGGGTCTTCAATAGATGATATAAATACAGTTGGTGTTCATTTTAAACCAAATCATTTTTGGAAACAAGACTACATACATTGATGAAAATTAATGAAATTGTTGTATTCCTAAAAATTACTATAGGAGAATAAATTACACTATTTTCATTACATCTTGGTCATAACATTTCATCATCAAAATCATAGTGATAAGAACCATGTAATTGATATGACTCTATAAGAAAATCCTTACCAATTTGGTAACTAATATAACGTAAACCCAATGATGTATAGATTAAAAATGGATAAATAATTACCATTAATTTTTAGGATAACCATTATGAAAAAAATTCAAGGGAAGTATATATAAAAAATAAAGGAGAAACACGGTCAATATGGAATGTGTATCACATATTATAAAATAGATACCGAAATCACTTACAATAGGTCTTGACTTCCACCGTAAACATTAAAAAAATATTATATGAAAAATATAAGTTTATTAAAAATATATTGAAATTCTATTCATATATATATATATTATAATATATGATTTAATAGTGAATTTTTATATATTTTTTTTAATAATCAATGTTAATGTATCATTTCTTGCAATAAATGATATGTTTTTCATATATGTCTATATTTGTTATTTTTGATCCTATTACATTGATCTTTGTTTAATAATATCAAGAAATTTTAACATAATACAAATTAAAAATATATTTAATTTATATGTATTTATAGTGATCCATAAATGATAGATATTGATAATAAAATACACCGTTCATGGAGATATTAGGTTGTACATACACATGAATGTTGTTTTAATTTTCTTGGAGGAAGGAATGAAATAAACATCCCTAATATAATACCACTAATGAATTATTATTATTTAATACATATAAAAATTAATATCACTAAACCAGTCCTTATTAACATCAATTTAAGAATGAATAAATCACATTGCTTCATGATTTTGTAGTCATCCATACGCATGAATGGTGTTACCGTATTCCTGAGGAATGGAAGGTAAGGTGGAATATTTGATATAATGATTAAAAAAATATTATAATATCATAAATATCATATATGCATATATATATATATACAATAAATAAACCATTATATACCTTCATGGGAAGTGGTGGTGGAAAATTAATAACATCGAATCACGTAGGGATAGTCTTCTTTTCAAAAGAATGAGAATTTTTTAACCCCTTTTACATAATACAGTAAGGATTATGGTATTACAAAAAAATTATAAAATATTAGTATATGGATGATACATAATTTTTGTATAATAATTTTTAATAACAATAGATGTATGTGGAGGAATAAATAAAATAAAATGATCGGTTAGTGTCACTACCTCTTCTTCAAATAACTTTTTTTTTCACCAAAAGGATTGTAATGATGGATTTGAATGAAAACTAGGGATTAATTTATGATATTACTAAATTAATGAATTTATTGGGTAATTTATTTTTAGAACCATGTTTTTTTGAATTTTAAAAATGAGGGGAGTGGGGGTTGGATTTTACATGTGAGTTTAGTGGAACACATGTAATTTTGGAAAAGATAATTATATTTGTACATCATTCACATTCCAAAAGACTATAAAATGATCCATTGTTGATCCTAAGAGAGATAATATCTCAAACAATATTGAAAATGGTTATTGTAATTGTTTTTTTTCATTTATATCACCTTCCATTTTAGCATAACCACCTATTAAACACATTTTCAACTTAATCATTATAAATATTATTTAATTTTTAACTATTCGACATGGAAAAACTATAATTAACCGAATTTGATAGTGTAAATTTTTTTATTTTATAATATTAAATCCATTTTTCCAAATTTCATTCACTTAATTGGAATAATTAAGTCAAAATAAATTCCATTAATGTAATGAGAAAATGTATTTCTAGAGAAATTTTTAAAAAAAATTTAATAACTTTTTATAAAAAATCAAAATGAATTTTTTTTAAATGACATAAATTTAATTAATAGATTTATTATAGATAAATTCTAAATTTGAATCCATTATGAATTTTTTTTAATTAAATTATATAAAACAAACGAAAATTATCAATAAATATAATTTTCATTCAGAATTCAACTGAAAAATAATATTATTAGAAAATACTAAAAAACACCTTAAAATTACATCGAAATGATAATTTCAAATAGTAATTTAATTTTATCAAATAAATTTTATATATGTGGGAAAATTAGATTAATATAATTTTCAAATTTGTGGAATAAGTGTTTTATTAAAATATTGGTTTTATAAATAAAATTGAATAAATTATTATGTCTTATCATAAAAAATGGAGGATAAATGATAAACATTTAATTGAATATATAGTATATAAATATCATTTAAATTGTTCTAGAAATTTTATTTTTAAAAAATAATTGAGTGTAAACATTTTTTTTCTCATTAATATAATTTTTATGAAAAACTTTCCATTTATTTTCATATTATTTTATTTTTATTTCTATTTTATTTTCCACCATTGAATTAATTATATAAATGTTCAAACCATATATTTTTTATGTATCCATTACATTTCATAACATTCATTCACATTCCTAGATGATAAATAAAATATAAAATAATAATATTTTAAAAGTATGTTATGCTTCATTTAAACTCGGTGATGTGCCTAATGCATGAAAAACTCAATGATTCCTGTAGTGCAAGATAATATTATATTTTAATGTATCACAATATGAACATGAGAATGCATGTAAAAAAAATATTTAACGGGGAAAAATTGTATGGAAAAAAATATTGTAAATTATTTTTTGGTTCTATAATTACAAAGAAAAATAAACAAATCTATTGTAATGTCCAGGTACTAGGTGTCACCCAAAGGTTCCCCACACCTAGTTGGTCACATGGACATAATCGCATTGACCCAAATTTCATTAGCTTTCGATTAGAAGCCGAAGTCTTGGGTGTGATAGTGGGGAAACGATGCCCTCATTGGAAGAGTAACATATTGAAATAATAACAATAGACAACAATGGAAATAGTAATACCATACAATAAATAAATGGTTGAAGACTAAAATTAAATAAAAAACTAGAGAACATATATAAATGATTCATGGAATATATTTCTAGTAAATCAGCCAAACAATTCACTATGCAAGAAATACAATACTAATCTAACGTTCAACAAAAACCAGTGACCTCTAGTAGCATCGCAAGCCTCAACTTTATCTCATCCTCTCCAGCACCATAGAAATCAAGTACCAGAAGTACAATGTATCTTTCCCGTACCATTACCTATAATAATATAACATTTTTGCGCACAAAATAATGACCCAAAAAGGTGTGAGATGAATCCCAGTAGGTAACCACCAAAGAACCTATGCCTACCTTTTAGTGAATATATATATATAAGGAAAAATATGAAAAATGAAGTAATAATCCAAGAAGTACTCAATATAATAAATCCTGTAGTTTCACCTATATTCATTTAAATCTACCAATTATTCAACCAACCAAACAAACATGCATCCCTTTGTGATGTTCTCAGAGTCTAACCCCTCAGGTTTAGCTTAGACAAAGTGTCTCTAAAGAAGAACTCATCATAAATTCCTCCAATAATATTTTAAGAGCAAACTATAGACTCTATGAGGAAGCAATCAACATCTGATTCCCCATGTGGTCTCGCAATGGTATACTAAAAACACTTTGAGGGATCACTCAACATCCACCCCCCCCCCCCCCACCCAGGGTCTCGCAACATGGAAGGATACACTCTGGAGAATCCCACAATATCCATTCCCCCTATGGTCTCACTACACTAGGTTCCCACTGCTCTATGCAATTAAATAATGCACAAAAAATATCAACCAAAAAAAGTAAAACTCAAATACTACTTGGCTAAATAGCTACAAAGCATTTAAAAATCATGTCATATAAACCACTCCATCCAACCCGTACTAGGCATGGAAAACATAACAGCCTAACATGAAGTTCTAGACCCAATTTCCAATATCAATCAAACATGGTAAAACACATCCATATCAAGGTAATAGACCCTATTCATAAACAAAAACCCTTACTCACGAAAATAAATCATAGCAGGAACTAACATGGTTAATTTCATAAAGCACACAATACCCAAAACTAGGGTATTGGTAAATTTTTGCACATATAACACAAAGACATCTATGGAATGGCACAAAGCATATCCTTCAACATTTTGCGATCAATATAGTAAAACATTTTTCCTTGAATCCACATTGAATGTGGTAGATCGTGGAAATTCCAATGAAATCAACAGTGTTTGATTCTGAGAACAAACAAATTGTCGGTGGCTTGGTGAAAGTTTGATGATTCCCATCGCTCCTAGATGAGATGGGTTCAGAAGAATTAATTTTTGTAAATGAGACTCACTCCCTGTATGATATATCAATAAAAAATAAGAATAAACAATGTGGTCATTAAAGATACATGGCATGTATATGCAATTATTGGGGCCATCTTTAGGAGGTATTTGGGTCACCTAACACAGCCTTGTACTCAGTCATTACAAATCCAGTACAGGGCATGTACTCTAAATTACACGCTGTGTACTCCTTAAATTTTCATATTCTAGCCTGTTTTCTCAAAAACACCCAAAAATAAGATCCATACCTTAAAAATGATCCAGGACCTTAAAAACCTCCTCCATTCCTGAAATTCATCCCTGAATTTTTCTATGAAGGTGGGGAAGATGAATCTTCGAACAGCTCTAGACACTATGATTGCACATCGGTATCGTTCTCCCAAGTCTCTTCCATTACTATCCCATGCCACCATATCACCCATACCAGAGGAACATAACAATCATGGAGAACCTTCACCCTTCGATCAACAATCCAGATAGGATGCTCCTCGAATGATGCATCAACCTTTAACTCAAAATTTTTGTGTTGGAAAACAAGAGACGGGTCTGAGAAGTAACATTGTAGCTACGAAATGTGTAAAATTTCATGAGAGGCCTAGACCCTTGGAGGTAACTGAAAACAATAGGAAAATGGCCTGAATCTCTCCAAATCCTCAAATTGACCAACGTGTTTTGGTGAAATCATTCCCTGTCTCATAATCCTCATGTGTCCCAACATCAGTTTGACACGTAGGAAAACCTGATCTATGACCTTTATCTACCAAGGTCATCTTTTTCAGTCAGTATAAGACTTCTTCCATGATAGTGTAGTAGCCATCCTCTTCTGAATCAACTCCAACTACTCTGTGGTCTCTAGGACAAGATGAGGTTCCAGCATAGCTGTCTCTCCTACTTCCAGCCAACATAGAGGTGATCAACATGGCCTACCCTACAAAGCCTCATAAGGTGCCACATAAATAGTTTCCTGAAAACTATTATTGTATTAAAAATCCACCATAGGAATGTTATCCTCCCAGGAACCCCCAAAATTTAGGACTCATTCTCGAAGCATGTCCACTTTCACCTGAATTGTATGCTCGGATAGGCCATCTGTCTAGGGATGGTAAGCTGTACTCAGAAGTACCTCAGTACCCAAATCCCTCTATTATCCCAGAAAAACTCAAGAAGAAAAATTGGTGTCATTTTCTAAAATGATAGAGTGAGGAACCCTATGTAAACGTACAATCTCTTGGATGTACAACCTCCCCAGCTCATCAACACTAAAGGTCTTCTTGATGGGTAAGAATTGTGCGACCTTCATGAGTCTTACAATGACAACACAAACCACATTGTTACCTTGAGGAGACCTCATTAAGCCTTCCATGAATCCCCTTATGACGTCATTCCACATCCACTTGGGAATGGGTAACTACTGCAAAACCACCACTGGTCGCTGATTCTCAGCCTTCACCTACTTACAGGTGGAACATTTCACGAAAAAACCTACAACATCTCTCTTCATACATGGTCACCAATACTATTGGTGTAGATCTCGATACATCTTTGTAACAAAAGGATGATCTTCCCAAGTTGAAGAATGAATATCCTGCATTAGCTCCTCGCATATGTCTACTGACACCCATACACGCCCATAAAAATGCAAGATCTTATCCTCGCCTACGGTCCATCCCAGAATAGTTTCCTCTCCTGACACACTATCCTGTAGAACTAGAACTTTATAATTTGATAGCTACCTCATTCACACTCAATCTAGTAGAGTAGAGGTAACATATATAGAATAAATAAACGTCTTCCCTGTCTAGTTTGCACCACCAAATTCATCTCAGAGAATATACCCATAAACTGTCACTCACTACTGAACTCCTAAACTACTTATATCTGAGTCCTCCTACTCAACACATCATCCACTGTGTTGCCTTTCCCAGGCATGAAAGCAAGCTCGAAATAAAAGGACTTATGGTACTCAACCCACCTTCATTGTCTCAAATTAATATTCCTCTGATTGCAGATATTATTGAATCTTTTTTGGTCAATGAAAACCATGAAATTCTCTCCCAACAGATAATGACTCCAACAACATAAAGCATGAATAACTGCAGCCAACTCAAGATCATGTGTAGTGTAATTCCTCTCATGTGGTCTCAACTTCTGAGACCTGTACGCAATGAATCCTTATCTATCATAAGCACTTCTCCCACCCTATAACCTGATGCATCATAGAAAACATTATAAATCCTTCCCGGCACTGGAAAAACTAGTATTGGTGCTAAATTAAACCTCCCTTTTAGCTCTTGAATTGATGAATCGTAGGAATCTATCCACGGGTACATCACACCCTTCTTAGTCCAGCTCGTCTATGGCACCACTAAGAGTGAAAAGTCTTATATAAAATGAATGTAGTAACCATCCAGACCTAAAAATATCCATACCTCAAAGGTGTTATTTGGAAGCTCCTAGGAAACTATTTCCCTCACATTCTCTAGGTATACTGACACTCCTATCTCTAAGATAACATGACCCTATATGTGAATTTGGTCCATCCAAAAGTGTTATTTTTAGATGTTAGCATATAACTGATGCTCTCTCAGTGTACTCAAAACTATCTCTAGATGGGTATCATGGCAGTGTCGAGTGTGATATTATACAAAATATCATCTATGAAAACCACCATGAATGAATCCAAGTATGGATGGAACACTCAATTCATCAGTTCCATGACAACTATTGGCGCGTTTTTGAGACCGAACTGAATAACCACATACTCATATACACCATACCTGATTATAATGGTTTTGAGAGGTTTATATGATGTTCTAACGTGAAACTTATTGTAACCGGATCTCAAATCAATCATTGAGAACACCTGGGATCCTCGAAGATGATCAAATAGATCATTAATCCTTGGTAGGGGATATCGGTTCTTGATTGTTAACTGGTTTAGCTTGAGATACGCATTAACCTTCTTATCATATAGGACATGTAGACCTTAAGGATAAGTACTAGGTTAGATGAATCCCATTTCCTATAACTCCTATAACTGCTTCTTGATATTTTAAAACTCTACTGTATCCATTATATAAGGAGGAATGGAAACCGGTGATACTCTTGGAAAAAACTCAATAGAAAAAGTATACCTCTCACTATGGAGTTAAACCTAAAATGCCTTCTAGAAAGACATCCCTTAAACGATCAAAAACTGGAGGAAAGTCCATCTGTGAATTTCCATGCTCAGCAAGATAATGATCAAATATAGGTTTTAACTCCTCCCAAACGATGATGCTTGGGTCCTTCTCTACACTCCATGACATCCCATTCTCCCTTATTTAGAAACGACCCGCACTATGGTGATGTAAAACTCACCCTATGGAGATAGCAATCGAAATCATATTGGAAGGGAACCAACCAATCCATTTTGAGAATGACCTCATAGCTTTTCATCTCTAAAAAATAAAGGTCCCACAAGAATTTATACCTTCCATCATTAAGAGGGAACTCCTTTCACTGACATACAATAGTTTTTCTACTCCCCAATGGAAATTACATCGTCAAGATATCAGCAGAAGTAAAGATTCAGAGCCCAGGGCTCTCCACAACAGGAACAAATATGACACTATGGGAATCCCCTATATCGAAATGTGAAGAAGCTAAGACTAAGGAAACCAAAATCGTACATCTAACCATAGAAGGTCTTGTATCCTTCTCTTACATGGTCTAATGTAGCACAATATCTTGACCTATTCTGAGGCACTGTGAATCTGTTTGAGATACCTCAGCTAATCCACCCAATACTATCAAAACCCTATGTCTGACATCTTTGGCCACAAACTCCACCTCGGCCTGAACGGACTGAAAAAATATAGTTCCCTAACTGATGTGGGATTGGTGGTCCTAATTTGGTATGAGGAGTCGAAATAGAACCCCTGTCACCAATGGCTGGTGAGAGAAATATTACAGAAACGCTGAAGACGACCCGTCTTGCAGCAATATCGGAACTCAACTAGGTCTCCTGGGCAATGTGGCCATGTTTGGCCTCTCTTCCCACACTAGTATAAAACCACCTAGATACCTGAAGAAGTTTCTTTCCTTCTCATATCTCCGTGGTATGGCTCCCTACGGTGCATTATATTGTCACTTAGAGGGGTACCAATTTTGGATGCCGAGCCTCCCTAGCTCAGAACTCTAGAATCCCTCAAGCGGTTCTTGGTGATCATTTCCTAGTTGAATATAGAAGTTATGGAAATCAACCTGAAGATGTTCACCTGATATCAGATATCATGCCTAATTCCATCCTCAAACTTCCTCAGCATGAATAAAACATAACCACCTAGAATGGGTCTGAATAACTGCATCTCTGTGAAGCGATAAGAATACTCCATGACTGAGAGAGTACCCATCTCTAAACACATGAACCCTCGGGCTCGATCGGCCCTCAAAGTATCCAGGTAAAAGTATTCATAGAGGGTCCACTAGAACACATCCCATGACATAACCAACTAGAATCCCACCTATGATATCACATCCCACCATCTCTTGGAAGAATCACAAAGTGTGTACATTGCGAGATTCACCCTCCTCTCTGGATGCATATTCAAATACTGAATGATAGGAAACATGGATTCTAATGTTGACTCTGCAGCCTAGGGTCCTCTAACACCTGAGAAGGTGGGATGTTGTTGCTGGTGAAAAACCCATGTCAACTCTGCCATAGACGGGGCAGCGCTTGGTTCTCCCTAGAAGGACTACATAAACCTCATGATGCCTTCTTAGAACAATGCATCAACACATGTATCTGAAATGACTTCTTGTGGAAAGACTTGCATGATGGGAGGATCTGCTGGAAGTCCCTGATCTATTATGTCTGGTGTCTGGTCATCTCCCTATATCAGGCATACAATAGGAGGAAGTCTTGGTGGAATGACTCTGGAAGATCAAGTACACACCTTAGTTTACGATTATCATGTACAGAACCTTAAGAGTGCCAGAAAGGAACAGGAAGATGAAAACATTCATGTTATTCGTAACATGGATACCCGGCTTGTATGACCCCAACAAAGCATGTTCCCTTAAACCTTTACTTGGATGTGTACTTATTCCATCCTTGTTCTTGTAACACCCAATAAAAATGGTGTGTTCTCTTTTGAAATGGTGTGTAATCAAATATTTTCCCCCTGCCTGAGTTCTACTACACTTCTAAACCACACAGTTCTCATAAAACAAAACTAAATGACCATTTTATGCCCAAAACGACGTGTACTAGAAGGATTCCACTGACTCATGTCATTGATCATATAGCCGGATACACGGTCACCTCTACATGATGTGTTCAAGCTAGACACGACATGTACTACATGAGTTTTATCCATCTATTTTGTCAGTCACATGGCTGGACATATGGTATATACAACACCGTGTGTTTTCCCTTAACATGATGAGTACCACTTAATCCTTAACCACCGGTGTCTTTGTCACATGACTGGATACAATGTCCTTACAACATGGAATGTACTCTGAGTACACAGTGTGTGCCACAAAATATTTCCCAACCCCGTGTCTTTTCCCACACCGTTAGTCAAAAAATAAAGTACTTCAGGGCCTATACATAAAGTACACGACGTGTACTTAAGGGGATTTTTTCCTTCCAGGATGGATGGATACATGGCATGTATTCCTCAGTAAACACCATGTATTCTTGGTTTTTATGAACATTAAGCCTGATAAACTACTCCAGAAATCCATAAAATCAATGAAACCAACATTAAAGTGTCAAATACAGATCTTTGGAGGACCATACTCTATATGAATCAATTCATGGAATCATATTCATGTATAATAAAAAGTATAAATGTTAATTCAATCACATGATCCACCAAATTTTGATCCATGAGGGACCATAACACCTCAAGAACCAAAGTTATGCATCCATTCAAATGATACATTAAATATTCCAATACCCTATCAAATTAGCATGCATTATATCAAGGAATCTATCACAACATCATGCATATCTAGCACAACACCAATCACAACAACATGTAATCGGTAATTCACCCAAAATGGCATAACAAGAATGCATAACATGTGATCTCAATAAAGTGCCTATATGACTCATGAGATGGCATACCCTCATCTCATCATTTTGAAACAGAAATAGAACCTCCATAATTTAAATGATAATGACACAAAACATGATGAATCACCCAACGGTGAAATCAAATCAACTATAATAATTGGAATACATGAAATTTACAGTAATCGTGTAATATTGGCTTTTCCCTATACACGGGTTAGCTACTCTCGGGAAATGCTTATTACCAACTACCTATTCTTTATTATCCATGTCTAAAGGATATAAACATAATTTCAAAGATGAAAAGAATCGGCACGGATACCACTTTATAATGTCTCAGTTCTGTGTGCCTACCAATACTTTCACGTACCAGGCTGGTCATATGTCCTTTAGTGCATTTCTCCAAAAAATAGAGGCTTATGAATAGAAATGAGGGCCATGGGTGAGATATTAGGGAAATTATACCCTCATTGGTAGAGTAACACCATATAATAACAACATTAGAAAACAGAAGAAGCAGTAATTATTTAAAATAAATAAACAGCAGTAGACTAAAAGTAAATAAACAACTAGATCACATATATAAATTTTGCATTGAATATATGTCTAGTAAAGAAGAAAAACAAGTCACAATGTTGGAAATATTGTACTAAACCAATGTACAAAGAAATCAAGTAATCTCTAGTAGCATCGCAAGCCTCAATTTGGTCCCATGCTCTCCAACTCCATAGAAATCAAGTACCTAAAGTAGAAGGTATTTATTCCCTTACCTACACGTACAATAATATAATCTTTTTTGGCCCAAATGCATGATCCAAATAGGTGTCAGATGAATCCCAATAAAAACCACCAGAAGAAATGTGTGTAATTGTTAGTGAATATATATATATATAGTAGGAAATATATGAAAAATGAAGTAATAAACAATGAATTGATCAATGTAAACAATCATATAGTTATAACTACATACATTTTATCTACCAATTGTTCAACCAAATAATAAAACTCGCAACCCTCTAGGAAGTTATCACAATCTAACCCCTCTAGTTCATCTTGGACAAATACTCTGGGGAATCACTCACCATCAATTCCACATGTGGTTTTTAAATGATAAAATGTAGACTCTCTAAGTATGAACTCAACGTCCAATTCCACCTGTGGTCTCGCAACAGTATACTACAAACACTATGAGGGAGCACTCAACATCCATCCCTCCTCTGGTCTCACAACGTGGATGGTAACAGACACTCTACGGAAGCCCTCAACGACCATTCCCCCAATGGTATCACTACACCAGGTTCCCACAGCCATGTGTAACTCAATTGTTAAAAAAATGATATCCTAAAGCCAAATTAAAACTCAAATACAACTTGTTTAAATTCCTACAAAGCCTATCAAAATCATATATTATAAACAACTCCATCCAAACAGCACTATGCAAGGAAAACATAACATCCTAACAGGATGTTCTAGACCCAACGACCAATAACAATCAAACATGGGAAAACACATCCATAGAAAGGAAATAAAACCTATTAAAAATAAAACACCCTTACTCAAGAAAATAAATCATAGTAGTCATTAACAGTATAAATTTCATAAAATACGCAATACCCTAAACTTGGTTTTTGGACACTTTTCTCACATATAACTCAATGACATCTATGAAAAGGCACAATCCACCTACCTTGACATTGTATGATCGATATAGTTGAACATCATCCATTTAATCGACCTAGAATACAGTAGATCATGGAAATTCCAATGCAAGTGACAATGTTCAATTCAGAGAGAATTCAACTGATCTGTGGCTTGGTGAAGGTTTGGTGATTCTCATCATTTCTGGACAAGACAAGTTCAAAATAATTCATTTCTATAAACATGATGCGGTCCTGGTATGATTTATAAATTAAAAATAAAATTACCTGGCTTGTTCTTTAAAGATAAAGAGCATTTATATGCCTTTATAGGGCCCCTATTTAAGCGGTCTCTAGGTCACCTCACATATCCATGTACTCGGTCTTTACACAACTTGTACATGACTAACCATGGAAACTGAGTACACAGTGTGTACTCTTATGTACATGGTGTGTACTCCTTAAATTTCCAGATTCTCCCCTTTTTATCAAAAACACCTGAAAACAAGATCCAAACATAAAAAAGATGATCTTTTTTCTTACATATACTTCTACCAAAACCCACTAAATCCAAAATTCTAAAACAAATCTAATACCCCATTGCTATATCCCTGAACAAGATCACTCGATGTACGATGAATCTTGATATCCAATGCCCTCTTGCATTTCATCCATTCCTTTAGAGTGTGATGAATTTTAGTGAGGTTCTAAGGGATGGATGTTGGATACAATGCATGTAACATCCTGAAACAGGTTACCCTTAAACCTAGATGATGATTCATTCCATCAAATACCCATATTGAATTCCCGATCCCCATGGGCAGGCAATAAGAACCTGTGTAAGAAAAAAAATCTAGAGGGAACAATTTCTCCAAACATGAAAAAACACATAACATTTATATATAAACAGATCATAAATGAACAATATAAATTTCTTTAATTATTCCACAATTATAAGATAATAGAGGAAATAAAATTACAATAAAAGTATCCAAAATATCCAAGAGACAATTCTATCTACAAAGGACCAAACCCAACTACTACTCCATGTGAAGGTGTGGACTAACTCCCATAATCTCAACACCATCTACCCTACTCATATGACATGAAACATTATTTCCTCACTAAAATGACTTTCCATTATAGGCATTGGATGACATGGAAATGTCTATGAACCACCAATGTGGTGCACAGTGTGTCCACAAATAGGATTTGTAGGATCACACTTGGGTAATCAATAACAAGTCTTAGTATAATAATGTATGTATGAAATTTTTAAATAAAACATTTATTTATGATCAATAAATCCATTTTATAGAAAACATGTCAAAAATTTCCCATTTATCACAATTATAAGACAAAATAAGGTATTTCAATTTAAAATAATATTTTCCATATTTATATGTCTCAAGCATAATCATTCATATCTAGGATAAAACAACAAATCGAATAAATAAAAAACAAAATCACAAGTATCAGCACTAAGGATCATTATAGGTAAGACTGAGAGACTAATCGTACCCAAATCAATCAAGTTCACAATTTGGTTCATAGAACACTATTATAGGATGTAGATAATTATCCATGAGTAAACCCCCTTTAAAAATTCAATATCAACCCCCTAGAATTATGGGCCTAGTAAATATAAAAAATCATAATGAGAAAACATCCCGATAATCACAAAACATTGATGATTTAATCAATATAAATCTTCCTCCTATGATGCCAAGGTAACACATGTTCTTTTTTTCACAATTCATTGAAATGATTTGAATCCAATTTCAAAACCATTTCACAATCAATTTATATTCTTCGAATGTACAGCTTTTATTTTCATTTATCAAAAACCAAGGAAAACCCTTTTTTTTTGAAAAATCCATTCAACACACACAAAACAATAATGGTAATTCCTTTTACAAAACAATTTATGAAGTACTAATAATAAGATTCATCAACATTGGCTAGAAATAGAACTATCATCATAAATGCTCGGGTCGCACACAACCAAAATGGGGTCCACCAAAGAAAAAACCCAACAACACCAATAGATAGACTTTAATCAGACCTAAACATCTTAGGATTGATCCCATAGAGAATGATGGTCGGGGAAGAAGAGGAAACACCACTTACCTCAGTAATGAACACATGCCACACCAAAACCTATAAGGTAATGGCCTACAAAAATTATATAAAAAAAATAATGGAAGAAGAAATAAGAAACACTAATTAAAACAATGTATCCAATGAGAAAACCAAAGTGTGCAACAATAATAAATTGAAACAAAGAAAACAAAATATCATCCAATTAATAAATTTGTATGTTTTCAAAATGGTTATTATTATGAAAATTGAATCATATGTTAAATGGTTTTCTTATTATAAAATTATAAATTATATGTAATGTTATATAAATTAATTTTTTCCAGTTTTATTCTTACTATCTTTATTATTTCTATTTGAATTATGTTAATACGATTCAATTATTGGATGATTAAATCAAAATTTGGAATTAAATTATGAAAATATTATAGAATAATTTATAGGGGGTTTTAGTAATGTTTGTTTATAATAAGAAGATAAAAGTGTCTACCAAGAATATATTTTGTCCTCAACACATATGATTAATGTTCCTAATCCCAATGATGATCTATTGGGATGATGAAAAAATAGAAACAAGGTTTGAACTATTCCCTCCCTTATGATTTTTTATCCATTGAAATATGGATATGTTAATTGATTTCTAAAAATAATTTTCAGAAAATATTTAGAAACTGTTTTTCTTTAATATCTATTAGATTTATGTAGAAAAACAATCAAAATTATAACATTTTTTGATGTCTCGATATAAATTACATTATATTGTGAGCTTCCCTAATGTAATGATATATTATTAGTTCTTAATGAATTTACTCATATATATATTAATGAATCAAAATAATTCAATTCCACTGGTATATTTAAAAATATTACTTGGGTTTTAGAAGAGTTTTTAGATTATTTTTATAATTTATGGTTGAGAGTTTGTAAAATCTAGTTAGTATATGTATATTCAAAATAAATATTGCCTATGTGAAAACATCCTAATGCCTATAGAAAAGACCAATTAAATCTAATAATCCAAATAATATATTACTTGAAAATTATAGGTATCCTCTAAATTCTTTCTCATCATTGTACAAACAAACATAAAAGGAAATTAATGAAATGGTGAAAGACATTCCTGAAAAACCACTAAATAGATTTTACAATCTCTCAACCATAACCAATTATCCCCCTGGGAATTCCAATGGATGATGTAAAATATAGATAAAAGATGAGGATACTACTCCCTTATAAATTAATCACATTCCCTGGTCTCATAAGAATCTGTTCCATGTTTCCGTAGAACGATGACCTATATAATTGACTTCTCGTGAAATAATTTATCATTAAAGTCAATGAACTCAACTAGTTTCTCCAAAATAGAATCATCTGCCTCTAACTCAATTTTGTAGAAACCCGAAATGTGATTGGGATCAGGATGTTACACCCTGAGTAGATATATGATGAAAATATAAAGAATGCATATCAACTATACTAGAAATTAAAACTAAAAATAAACCTTCCCAAGATGCTCAGTGATCTTATATGGTCTAACATATCTCAGATCCAACATTCCCTATTTTATAAGTCAATGGTAGCCTACTTGAGGAGAAAAATTCAAGAAAACCAACTCTCAAATGGAAAACTAAAACGTATGACATATTCAATCTGATTATGATTCATATCAACTTTGGGATATAACCAGACATAAATCTACATCCTGAATCATTTTATATGACTCCCCAACCAAACATGTATCGACTAAGGATATATTTTCCATATCATCCCATCAAATAAGAGATATTCATGGTAGACCATACAACACATTAGTGGGATCCATTCTCATTGAAAATTGATAACAACTATTATGAAAAAAACAAAACTAGTCATATATGGCTATCTAATTATCCACTGAAGTCCAGGACATGGGAAAGAAACATATCTTCTCATATCTGAATTACATTATCTTATAATCTATATATGGATGATAAGTTGAGATAAACATGACATGAGTTCTCATTTCCACATGGAAACATCTCCAAAACCACAAGGTAAAAACATTTATCCTTACCCAAATCAATAGAAGAAGGACCCCACAATAACCTCACAATCATTTTCACATACAGAATTTATAGATGTTCAACCTCTATGGTCTCCATGATGAGAATTAAATGAGTATACTTCATGAACTAATAAACAACCACCCCAATAGAATTCCTAAAACAGGGAGTCCATAGTAATCAAAAAAAAATCCAAGGATACCTCATTCCATTTCTAGTCCATAACCAAAACATTTTGATGAAAACGAGAGGGTTTCAAGGGTCATGCCATTATCCATTGGAAGATGTAACAGTGGGACACATAATCTGCAATTTCATGCTTCATAATTGGCATGTAGAATCATTGTAGAATATCATAATAAATATTCATAGTTTTTGTATGAACAAACTATTATATCCAATGATAATTAAACAATACTAAACTCCTTAGATAACCTAAGATGAAAACTGGAATACCAATGTTGAGTATACCATATAAATAGATAGACCAACCTGAATCAATCTCCCCACATAATGGCTTTCTTGAACATCATTGAACACACCATCCTACTACAGAATATGAAAAATATACTCCATGAGGGATGATGATAATTAAAAACGGTTCAAAATATTTATTGAAACATCCTCATAAGAATCAATGTTCAATTTATTGAATGGACTAATAAGGTTCCACTCCTCTATTGATTCCAGATTATCCTGGGATTGTACTTCTACTAAGAGCTTTTGCAACAAAAGTTCCCTTACATAGGGTGTAGGTGATATAGATGTCATAATTCCAAAGGAATTATACCCATCATCCCTATTTGGGATAAATTACCATTCTATTACAATATATTACGCAAAATCTTATGATCAGAGAAGATCATGAACATCTCCACAAAAAATAGTGCCACTATAATTTAAGCTCATGAGTAATAGCGAAAAGATCTAAATCATTATTGGTATAATTCTTTTCAAGGGTCCAAATATGGAATGAACTTTATGATATCTCATCTTCATAATTTATATGAATTCATCCAAAAATAGTTCATGGAGAATAAAAAAACACCACATTTCCCTTACCAGGATCAAGTATGTTCAGAATAGGAGCTGATGTAAGATGTCATTTCAGTTCATAGAAAGAGGATTACCACTTCACATACATGGTGAGTTTCACCACTATCCCAGTGAGACCATTTAAAGGTTATTCCACATTATAGTAATCCTTAGTATATCATTGGTAGTACCTAGAAAGATAAGGAAATCACAATATCTAAATTAAATTGTGTGGTTCCTTCCAAGAGAAATAAACTATCACCTTATAAGGATTAACTGAAAATCCATTTTCATAAATCTTGATTGATAAGAACTTCATATATTGAATCTAGAAACTACATTTTCATAATCCATCCATACAAATGGTTACTTCTAACAATATCCATAACTAAACTCTGATAGTTCTTTTGATCACACATTGATTTCAAATAAATCGAAATATAATCCCTGGACACTACCATAAACATGTCAATATATTAATGGAATAATTGATTCCTAAATTCCATAAAAATATTGGACTATTATTCATATCAAATGTCATCAAAAGATATTCATAATGTCCTTACATTCCCCTACTAGTTTTCTTCAGTATATGATACTCCCAATCTTTGAGTTGATGATACCCGAAAGAAGATCAATTATTAAAAACTACGTTCCCCCATTAACGGATGAAAAATATCATCCAAAAAATAAAAAGGATAGATATTTTTAATTGTTACTGAGTTTAACATATGATTTTCCATACATAACCAAAGTGATCTATATTCCTTCTTAGAAAAGAGAATAGTGTTTTACCTGGGAAATAGTTGGGTGAACAAAACCTTTTTCTAACAGGTCATCCAACTGAATATTATGAACATTCAACCCTTATGATGATATATGATAAGAAGGTATCGATATTAGGTATGTAACTAGAAATAGGTAAATCATTAACTCAGTATCTATAAATGTATGATAACTATGGAAGTCTTATGGGAAAATGTCAGAAAATTACCAAACAAAAATGGGAATACTAAGATGGCATTAGGATCAATCGCAATAGTAGACCACAAAATTCTGATCTCTGAACAGGGAGGTCTTTCATAACAAGACCTTGGGTCCTAATACCCTTATAACACATGAGATATCCTATGGGTAGCATGAATCCAAACATTAAGAGGATAAAAATTTACCTTAGATCGATATAAAAAAGTACAATGCATGTTGATGCTGATTTCAAATAGATATACATCAGGAATGATAAAATACTAGACAAAATTTCCATTAGATATCGTTAATGAACTATATGTACATTGAATCCCTTTTACTTTCCTCTTACCATTGGAATATCTATCTTTATTATAAAGGGACAAATTTTGGTTGGATGATTTAGAATATAATCAAAATATCCACATATAAACAAGTTGAAGGCAATGGTATCCAATAAATAAATTTTTATAGAATTGGAAATATGGATAGTACATATCACTGTAGTACGACATGCATCGACTTATGTTGGACACTCATCTACTATATGAAAGTGAATCACTCTTGAGTCCTGTGGATGGATCCCTTTAGTCGTTGAAGCATCGAACTTCCTTGTAGTAGCCTCTTGATCCAACAAACCCTGATCATAATTAGGTGTAGTCATAACTGGCATGAAGTAGTGTAAGTGACCAATCAATCCATAATTATTGTACAAATTTACGTGCATAGAAAAATAAATTCTTATTTTTCTAACCTTTCCAAAATTATTTCAAATTAAAGGCACACTGCAAGATATAGCTGATGTTGTTGAGGAGGATAATAGCTAAGACCCACCTCCACCAGTCCTATGATGATCCTTACACATCCACCTCCACTTATTCCCCATGAATACCACTAAAATTTCCACTAGATGGAAGTGAAGGGGTTGAAAAATAATCCTTACCTACCATATACCTCTCTTATATCATAGCCTTAAAAGCTATATCTGTAAAGGTATAACATTTCAATATAAATGTCTTCGATATGATATCCAGAAACAAATCATGTAGGTATATATGAGCCTTTAGCTAGTCCTTTTTCACCGCATTTAGAGAAAAATGGAGAATCTTAGAAAAATGGTTGGTGTATGTCAACACTTAACGTTTTCCATATTGTAATGACTGGAATTCAAGAGTATTTTTAGGCATCAATGACAATGGATAAACCTATTTTATGAACAAGGTTTTGAAACCCATCCTATCCAATTCCATGTGAATATATTCTTGTGCTATAGAATTCCACTATCACTTTCCAGAACCCTCAAGCTTGAATGTTTCAGAATTCACTATGATATTCTTAACAGTCTCTAGAAATTCAAAGATTTGATCAATACTATCCATCCACTCCTCCACCTCTCGTGGTTTATTTTTTCTTTTAAAGGAAGATGGCTTCTCAAACTAGAATTTCCAAGATCAATATCTCTCTCCTCCAGCTATTTGAGGTAACTCTGAAACGTCATTATGAACTTGTGGTATGTTATGACTAGTGAAAAAAAATCATGAACTATAGCCTCGGTGAGATTCTAATCTATAGGTGTATTCCCTTAATGTGTATCAGCTACACCCTCTTGAGGAACTCATGGAAGATGTCTCAAAAGAATACTGATGCACACCGAAACATATGGACGATTAGACAATAGAAAAAATCATAGTTTAAACCAAAAATACATAAGAAGAAAAATAGATTTAAAACCAAATCCATCAATTGAGACTCATATACCAATATCCCATGTCAACTTGAGTCTCTTCATGAGATGATCTAGCAAGTAACTCACTGTAACATACCATTCAAGTCCCAAAAATCCAATATAAATATAAAATATGTCCCAAGTCATGTACTCTTGTGAAAATACATAGATATTATACTAAATTGTAATTACCCTACCCATGTTATCCTAAATCTTATCATTAAACCCATTCTATAACATACATGATGGGATTTCTTGATCCCCACAGTCAGAAGATAAGTACTCAGGAATCAAACAACAAACTAGATGGAATGATTTTTCCAATCTAAAAAATGGAATATATATATACAAGAAGCAGGAAGGAATAATAAAAATAAAAATAATATATTCCATTACTGTATGAAAAAAATGACTATTAATTTAAACCAAATATCTAGAGGAAAATTCTGATTGCAAATTACAAAAACCCAATAGCTACTCTATGTGATGTTGTGGACGAACTCCTTCTATCTAACGACAAGCTATCAAACAGAGTTGAGATGAAACTTTTTCAACTCTTTGTGGATCCTTACATTTCCCTACATTAGAATACATATAAAGGTATACACACAATCGATGGGGTAAAAAGGGTGTGATATAATTGGCTCAGTAAAATCCCACCCATGTTTTCAAAATAACGACTCTGTATAGCAATTCGTGTATGCTAATTTTCCAAAAAAAACATTTCATGATAAGTAGTAATGATTTTTTACAGGTAACATGTTAAATATTTACCCTTTATCACAATTCTAGAAAAAGCAGGTATATCTATTTAAATTTATATTCTCCATATCATTCATTCACAAATAATAATCATGAATATCCAAGATAAAACAAAAATGCTTAGAAATAAAATATAGAATCATTTGTATTAGTACCATGTATCACTATAGGTCAGACTAGAAGACTACTCATACCAAAATCAATCTTGTTCACAATATGGTCTCTAGAACATAGTCTTATGAAGCAGAGAAATACAAATTTAGTAAAACCCCTAAAAAAGTCAATATCAGTCACATATATTGACATTCCAAGGAAATAGAAAAATGTCCCATGAGAAAAAATCATGATAATCCAAAATAGTGAATGATAGCCTCATGGAAAAACTACCACCTATGATCACATAGTAACCCATCCTCTTATTTTCACAATTCAATAAAATGATTTGAAAAAACTTTTATAACCCTTTCTTAATTCATTTTAATTCTTTAAAAATACCCCTTTTCATTCCACATACCATGAGTTTAGGAAACCCATTTTTCATTGAGATATTTTTTCAAACAGGAAAAATAATCATTAAAAATACATTTACAAATCAATTCATATTATATAAATAATAAGGCTTATCATCATAGGAAATATACATAACCACCTACCATAAATATTGTGTTTCACTTGCCTACAATGATATCCACAAACAATGAAACCCAACAATGCTAAAGGACTACATGGAATCCGTCTCTAAATCTTAAGATTGATCCCATTAAGAAAAAGGGTCATCAAAGAAGAGGAAACATAACATAAATCCACAAAAAACACCCACCGCACAACAACTAATATGGGAATGACCTTTGGAATGAGATCAAACATCATATCATTGAAGAAGACAAGAAAAGATTCCAATTTGGGTCAACATATTCGATGATAAACATGAGGGAACAATGGAGATGAATGGTAATGATGAAATAGAAATATAACATACTCGGAGAGATTCACCACATCCAAAACAATTATTGAATGCCAAAAAGACATATTAGGAATGAACGGTGGCTCCAAACATTAATATAGAGTAGCATTAGTTTGACAGAAAGGGAGACCAATTGCTAAAACGGGCACCCCATACCCAAAACGTTCCCTAAAACATCTTTTCTAAGGGAACTAAATGAGGTTTAACTTGTTTACACATTGTTAAATCCATAGTGTTTATGTACCCTGAGAAATTTATCTCCTCATATTAAAAATCCATCATATAAATAATTCATGATATGAAATATATATTTTGGTCGTCTAACCTTTCATAACAGGAATCCCTTTCATGGATTTCACCCATAAATGTGTACACATCATATAACCTAATAACATGGTGTGGAATCCCCTTGTATTTTGTAGAATAGACTGGTTAAAGTTAGGAGTCTAACAAATTTGTGACTTCACCATTATATGTATCCTCCCAATTATTTCTCGATTATATAAAGGAAATGATAAAAGAAACCCGAAGAAAAGGTTAAAGATTTACATGAAAGATCACTAATAGGATATTATAATAACACTTGGAAATAAAATTATAGACAGAAAATATAATGATAAATCATATAACAAATCATATAAAATGAATACAAAAAATGATTCACTGGATGAAAAATGAAAAAACTATTATTTTATGTGATTCATTAAATAAATAATAGGACAAGTTTTATGGTGAGAATTTATAAATAGTTATAAAAAATAAAACAACCATATTGGAAATGATGTTTCACTAAATCAATCCAAAACCGCATACCTATTTCACATGCTCCCAAAACACTAATACCTACTATAATCTATTCACTGGTATCATTCGCATTCATTTTTTCAAATTAATAAAGATTTAACACATACCAATAGGAATATGTATGGAGTGAGTAAAAAATCGATATGCTACTTGGGAAATTGAAAATAAATAATAAATACATGTAATAAAATTTATGAAAATTTTAAAACTATCATATAAAATGAAAATTAATCATTCTAATCCACTTTTACTTCAATATCTATGAGTGATCCTAAAAATACTTCTTCATCTTCATGATTTAGACATCGTACCCCCAATATATCACATTGAAACCTCTCATGGGCTTCAAAAAAATTAATACACTATTAAATTAAAAACTAAATCAAATTTTATGGTACAATATTAAGATGTTATCAAAACCCATAGGAACATTAACTATCAAAAATCTATGAATTATTTTCCTTGAAATCCTACACCATGTGATGACTCAACGATAAGAAAAAATCATTTGCATGGTAATAAAAATAAATTAAAATTCATATAACATCATCCTAGTCTTATCTCACATAAATGGTTAATATCTCACTCCATAACATTAATCTAAAGCACCCTCACTATCCTATGTCCACTTATCATGTATCTCTTATTTTAATTATTTACATGTCTATTAACCTATAGTCCATAAATATATATATGATAACAACATCAATTGGTTATTGTAATACACCATCGACAATTAATAATTTGGTCATGTCCCTAATAGCCTTCGCCAATAATTTTTTATAAATCACTAATAACCATTGGTTTCAGATCTATTAATATCCTTTTCCCATTTGGTTGAGTGATATATCAATCCTACGTCACTTTAAAATCAGATCATCACTTATTCTATAACCAAAATCATCATAGTTACAAAATGGTTTATCCAACTACATTTATAACAATATCCAATATGAAGTAGATTTATCTATTCCTACTTAAATAATAATGAGGATGGAACCCCTAACAAGGACCTATCTCATAGACCACTATATGATGTTGAGCAATTGAAAGAAATCCCAAAACCACTTGTAATATCTCTAGATCACCATAAGACAACACTTAGGTTCCCTAAAAATTCCAACCTATTTTATTCTATGATAAGACTATACCAAATGAATTAAAAACCATGGAAAATTATGAAACATATAAACCAGGAAATAACTAGGCACCACCAACCTTGAGTTTTCAGGAATTCACTCCCTGATTATCCTTAATATATTTTAATATTTGTAACTGAAATCACAATATACATGGGTGTGAAACAGGATGATATCAATGTAGGATAATAGACATTAAAGAATACTCCATCCTAGATTAGAGAAAAATGAGAGAGGTGGAATCCTAGTTTCTTCATAGTCAGAGGACCTCTCTCTTATAATTTTATTTCATGTAAAAATAATTTAAAAAAAGAACTCGAAAAGGAATTACTTACCCTTCTATACCTACTTATTCCTATTATCTGCTGGAATGTTTCCCTAGATTCACTGATTAGGTAGTGAATATATCATGGCTACATAATCCCTATAAAATTCCATTGTATAACTAAAATCGTTCTACTAGGCACCTGATTCCCTTTATCACAAAAAAATATTTAAAAAACTAGTCACATTCCCAAACCAACACTTTATTTTTATAACCCCTCTAATACCCCAATAACATATTGATACATATATTTTGGTCAAATATTGGTCAAAGTTATGTCACCTAAATAACTGGTTCATTGTAAAATATAAATGGGAATAAGAAAAAACACCAACCCGCTAATGATCATAAATAAATCTCATATCAACTCCAAATGAACTTTAGTGAAATATATATTTGAAAAATATTCATTGTTAATAGATTTTTTTCCCATTTTTCTATAACATATTTCATAGTAATTACACTAAAGATATATAAATCATCACCAAATTATTTATTTAAAAAATGGTATGAATTCCATAATCTATTGGAAAAAATATTTAAATCAGTATATAAATACTTTGAAAATCATAAATTTTATTTTCATTATAAAAACATGAGTATTTCATAATGAAATTTATAATTAAAATTTTTTATATCAATATGAGTAAAATTTTAATAAAATAATGAATATTTATTATGAATATTTCATTTTATTAAATCTGAATATATAAATTTAATAAAATTACTTATAAATAAGTGGAGTAAAAATCATATCATACATCAATAAAATAAAAAATAAATACTTTTTTGTAAAACAAATTATTTTAATATATTTTGGAGATAATAGTAAAAAATAAATATAAATTCAACATCCTATAATTAAATATTTGATATCTATATCTAATGAGTAAAAATATTTAAATTATAATAATAATCTAAAAACTCTTCTAAATCCCAAGAAATATTTTTAAATATACAAGTTAAATGGAATTATTTAGATTCATTGATATATATATGATTAAATTAATTAAGAACTAATAATATATCATTATATTAGGGAAACTCACAAAATAATGGAATTTATATCGACACAAAAAACAGTGTTATAATTTTGATAGTATTCTACATAAATCAAATTGATATAAAAGAAAAACAGTTGCTAAATATGTTTTGATAATTATTTTTATAAATCAATTAACATATCCATATTGAAATGGATAAAAAATCATAAGGGGGGGAATAGGTCATACCGTGTTTCTATTTTCTCCTCATCCCCATAGACCATCATTAGGATTGGGAACATTAATCATAGAAGTTGACGATGGAATATATTCTTGGTAGACACTTTTATCTTCTTATTATAAACAAACATAACTATAACACCTATAAATTATTTGATAATAATTCCATAATTTAATTCCATATCTTGATTTAATTATCCAATAATTGCATCGTATTAAAATAATTGAAATAAAAATAATAAATATAGTAAGAATAAAACTGGAAAAATTAATTTATATAATATTACATATAATTTATAATTTTATAATAAGAAAACCATTTAACATATGTTTCTATTTTCATAATAATAACCATATTGAAAACATACAAATTTACATGTGTATTTAGTATATGTATATTCAAAATAAATAATATAATTTTTAAAAAAATTAAGGACTCTTTTTAAATTCATAATATTATTATGACTTCAAACTAAAACAAAAAATCATATATTTTAATTTTATCAAAAAAATATCAACACCAAAATTTAGAACACATAAATATTCAAATGGCTATTTATTAATGTCATTATTATAATAATAAGACTCATCTATATGTTATAATGATAACATTATATTATCTAATTTGATAATAATAGTAAAAAAACATACGTGTATCAAATAATAATATTATGTAGTAATTCTTAATTATGAAATATATATTATTATTGTAATCAAAACCAACAATTTAGATTTTATACTATGTCAATAATAACATTACTATAATAGTTAAATTGAAATTCAAAAACAAAAACACAGAAATTTCATTACAAACTTTTATAATAAAAAATAATTTTTTTAAAACATAATAGTAACCTTAATAATAATAATATACATATATTTCATTATAACAAAAAAATAAATCTATCAATTTATCTCTTTAATATTAGAAAAGAAATTAAATTAATATTAAATGAAATCTACCAAGTCATTGGTATGTCCTATGGAACTCATCAGACTTCTTTTGAGAACACTGGGTCCCTAATGGGATTCACTAGCCTCCTAGTGGAGTGGACTCATTTCCTTATAATTAAATGAAAAATAAATTTCATTCCATTGGATTTTCAGTGGGTCTATACAACCAAAATTATAATATTAAACATTAATTTTTTTATTACTATTTTTTTCCTATATAGTGGTTGAGTTTTTAAATTAAAAATTTATCATAATTCACAATGTTATGAAATATATTATTATAACATAGTTTAGTGTTTTGATCCTTAATAATGAGAATATAATTATATATCATCTAGGGTGAATCAAAAATTTGTTTTGAGAATGTTCATATCTACTAAAGTTCAATGTTTCATAATATATTTAATGATGTAAAATGACATCAATCAATGTCCCATGTTAGAATATACCATAATTCAATTTTATATACTCTTATCCTAACAAATATATAGGATGATTATAATTTATATGCTGGTTAACATGGATACAATTTTCAATTTAGGAATTTCTTATGTTGTTTCCAAGTAACATAGTTTTAATTATACAAACCTAAAATAATTAATGACACTAAATATAAAAGGGACACATAAATCATAATAATTTAGGTGAAATTAAACAATATTATGAAATGATAAATGATAATTTAATAAACAAATATTTTATATATGATAAGTCTATAAAAATAGATTAACTTATATATTTCATAGTATACATCATATAATATATACTATCTAACAACTATTTAGTTTAATAGAAAATTCCATAGGCAGTATTATATTATAATTAATTATAGATGATTTTATAAATAGTTTGTCGGAGAATATATTTTATGATTTTAAGAAAAATAATACTTTCAAAATACCCATAATATATGTATATTTTGGAATATTTATATCTATTTTTCTGATAATTGATTAGAATAATGTAAAAAATATTCATATAACATTTATAAAAAATATCATTTCATATAAGAATGATATTAAATGAAATGATATAAATTAAATAATGAATGATATGATTATAATATAGGATGTACATTTTTCATCATAATTAACATTCATAAATAAATTACATTAATGATTCTAAATATTAGGAAATAGAACTAGTTCATTGTTTGTTTTGTTAAATTAAAAAATTTAATTGAAAATATTGTTCAATGTTATTAATTATATGTATTAAAATATTCATGGAATTGGTTGTCTTAAATGGACATATGTTTGATAAATACAATGATATATTTTTTAAAATTTTGGTTATTTTTACTATATAATAAATTTAAAAAAACTTATAAATATATGAATCAATATAAAAAAAAATTGTTTTCAGTTTAAAAAAAATATTTCAAAATTTTAAACATAATTATTTTTTAAAAACCATTTATATTATATTGTAAAAATGTTTTTAAAAGTAAAATATAAAACAAAAAAATTTAATTAAAATTATGAAATCATTGAGGCCCATATCTAGAATTATTAATTATATAATTTCATATATAATAACCATTAGATAACAACATTTAAATTTTTAACAGAATAAAATTTAAAACACAAACATAATAGATTTCAAAAAAAATACCCAATTCATGTATGAATGTTTTCGTTAAAGGACATCTATATATTTTCTATGATTGAGGGAGATCTATAAAATATAGCAAAAGGATTCCTTCCCCCATATTTATTCATATGTTGTCCAAATGAGCTCTATTTTTTGGAATGATTTCATTTAGTCCACTGTGTACTAAAAGGTTTTGTTAATATCATGAAGTAAATTAGATATTTTTTGATCCACATATTATTAACTTCAATTGAATCTATTTCACATATTAATATATTTCAAAAGACATGAACAAATTTATTTATCAATCCAAGGAAAATAAACCGAAATAAAATTTTATAAAAACATTAATTTGTGATTAAATATATAAGAAATTTTTCTTGTGATAAAAATATTTGTAACCCTATTTTAGTAATTATTTAAGGAATAAAAATTATTTATTGATTTAAACTTCTCTGAAATATCATAATAATATGTTATTAACTGAAAATGATATCCTATATGGATGAATGATAAACAACCATCAATTATCACTTAACTCAATAATAATTAATATAGAAGCCATAATGTTTTTTCTTCCCTTGGTTGTATTTTATAACATTTAAAACCATATGTGTTATATAACAACATATCATATATAAACATTAGTGTAATGTTTTATCAAATATGAAACCACATAGTTCCCTAATGATCATCCCCAGTCAATATTCCTTATTTTTTCCACATAACAATATTTTTTTTCGGAATTATCTAACTATATATCACTTTTTATACGCACCTCGGAACTCAATATTTTCATATAAACAAATTCTACTAGAATTCCTCAAACAAATAATTTTAAAAAAATTCTCATGTTTTCACTGATGATAAATTATTACACCAACTATTTCTGTTTATTTAGATAACTATTATAACTAAATAAGAGTAATTGAAAAATTATTCATCCAATAATATTTGTGATTCTAAATATTTTATATTCATAAATAAATTTTAATATGAATATTTAAAAAAATTATTTATTAATCTGGTCACTAGTCCTTCAATTCTAGCAATTACATCTACGGACTCCTTGAACATGGGATCCTGTTACACTTTATATTAGAGAAATATATAAAATCATATCACACTATATGAAAAGGGTCCATTAAAATATATTTAAATTAAAATAGTGAAATATTATAATGACTTAATATTTCTCAAATATTCATATCAAAAATTTTTATTCCAATACTATACTAATTTTGAATTTTTTTTCTTTTTGATTTATAATGTTTCACCTCCTAATGGAAGAAGACCAATGTGTCTCTATAAAAAAATATTTTCCATAACAAAAAAACTCAAAAACAATATCAAGATTGAGTTCCAAATTATCAAAAAAAAAATTGTTACATTATTTTAATATTATTCATTTATTCAATCAATGTTTACTATTACATTAACATGTAAACCATGTAGAAGATTATATAGACATATATGTGATTTTAGATTATTTAGATTATATAGAAATACAAGATTCAAAATAGTTTTGGAATGAGATGAAATTTTTTGGATATATTATAAAAATTAACCTTTATATTCTTAGATACATTCCTCAAATCATAAATGGATCATTATACTGAAGTAATATTAGAAGAACTATCTGAATTGTCTTCCTTTTTTGTTTTTATTATTTAAAAATAATAAAATATATTGATATTTCATAACATTATTATAACACTTATATATTTTATATCATAATCATTTTATTATTATTCACGAATATCATTAATATAAATTGTATCCTAGTATATAGTACAAGATATCATATATCACATAAATTTTGCATAATATTGTCATTATATTTTGTCTCCACATATAGAGTATAATCATATATGCCATGGGTTATTAGTTTCACTAAAACATTAAACTCTAATGTAAAATGTACAACACCTAATTTATAAATATAATCTAAAATCTTATTTCCATAAAACATATCATATTGAATGAGTTAACATAATAATGTTATAGTCGATTTACTAGAACCAATTTCTTTGTTATTTAGATTACATATATTATCACATGATATTAAAATGAATAATTTTTTTTCACTTATTTCAAATTCAATTTTATATACTTTTATATGATCATTTCCTTAATCAAATTAAAATTTAAAGTTATTTCCCAACTATGATGGTAACATTAATGCTCCCTATTAATATTCTGGAAGATATATGTCTAATGATCAAAAGGAATAATATAATGGAATAAAGATGATGAAAACTATTAGTTTCTTGATTATCATAAGGTAATTAGGCACCATCTCCAACTTCTCACAAATTATAATATAAAAAATAGTTTTTATAATGAATGTCATTCTAGCGGGAAATCCATAATCTAACATATCCTTAGATATTTCATTTTCAAATTCGTGTATCAGTATTTTGAATTGGGATTTCAGTTAATGTATATCATCATTCATAAAAATTATGTATTTTCAAAAACTGTGATTACATATAATGACAGTTATGTATGTAATATTGGGTGAGTTGTAAAATATTTATATTTTAGTATATATAATATACATTAATTAATTCTGAGTTTAAAGTCATTCATCACATTCACTAGAACACAAGTCATGACGAAATATTACGTAAAATTTATTATAATATCAAGATAATTATGATAATAGATAATATATCTATATATGATATTATATTTTAAAATTAATTATCATATAAAACATCTATCAAATAATATTATATGAACACAATATTTTAGAATTTCAGTTTTATGTTAAAATTCTATACATTTATATTTTTTATTTTATATTAAATGTTTTATATTTAATTTATTATAATTATATTGATAAATAATTAAAATTATTTTTTTGTTTTTTATTTGATTATTTAATTTGTTTGAATATTTTTATATTTTATGGAAATATTAATGTTTTTTCACAAATGATTTTTTAAAAAAATTAAAATTTTCATATCATTATAAATACAAATGAATTACCTAAAATGTCATATAACTATTTATGTTATCAATTATGAATATAAGTAATTAATTTATTCTTGTTAAAATATTATTAGATCTGGTAAAACATAGACATCATTTGAAAAACATATGGAAATGGATTTCTATATACAAAATTTTTTTTATAAATATTATTATAATTAATTATTATTTTTTAAATTTTTATTTTATTTTTGTAAATAATTAACATTTTTATTTTTATAATAAATAATTTACTTTAATGAAAATATGTTACTAAAAAAATTATCTCAATCAAAACAATATAGTTTATAATTAATGATTTATTTGAAACAATTGTAACATCCCAAGTATGTAATTAATAATACATATTTTCATCTATGTCTATTTATGAATTAGATAGTGTTTTAGAGGCATAAAATGAGAATAAATCCAATCATAAGCATGGAATACAGTGATATTTTTAAAAGATTGTTTTACTGCATATTGATGGCATACCATTTTTAAATAAGACATTTAACAATTTAAAAATCTCTATTTTTCAAAATAATCATATTATTTATTATTGGGACACTAAAATTTACATTGGATAAATTTTTGGTATTTTTCTGACAATGTTCATTTTTTAATGAATAGTGAAAAATACTGCATTTTACATCAAAACTGCTTTTTCATCTAATTTAATCGTATGGTTAGATTATCTTTTTAATTGTTTTTAAAGTGTAAATAGAATATATTTTTACCTTTTAATCCAATGGTGGTAATTGGGATTAATTTCACTTTGTAATTGGGCATAAACAAGTGCCAAACGTTTCATCGATATTGTTTCAAAAAAAACCCACTATTTGTTTTGACAACGGTAATTATTTTTAAATTAATTATTTCAATTTATATGTTGGTAATTCGGTAAAATTGATTCCATATTTGGAATCAGAAGGTCAAAATTATGTAATTAAGACTCTTTTGTTTTTGGACATTATGAATAGTAACGACGGTAATTATCTTTAATTATCTTGATTAATGAGTAATCAGTTAGTTAAGGAAAATAAAATAAGATCATAATAATAAAAAATGACACCAAAATGTGTCGTAATGCTACTGGTTGTCTCATGGAAGACCATGGGATGCCTTGTCCCAAACTTGTGGACCCCATTGAATCACTTTTGTGTGAATGTAACTTTTTATTTTTTTTATTTTTTTTAAAGTTAAATAAAAGAACGTATGTATCACCTGAGTAAAACATTTTTAATTTTGTCTAAATATATTCTATTTTGGACTATAAATATTCATTGTAAATATAAAAAGATTTCTTACATCATGATATTTTTTTATAATTTTTAGACAGTAAATAAATTAAATTATTTATGACATCATCATGATGCAGCAATTACCTCATTAATAAATGATTTAAATAAAATGAAAAGATAATGTTAAAACTATAACATAAACTTGAAAAGGACCTATTTGATGAGTATATTTAGAACCCTTATCACCTTATCCTATAAATACATCAATGTGGGACCCTTAAAATCCGAAACTCATTTGAAAATAAAGTATCCTTTTATACCTTTCCAAGAGTGCCCCTCCTCTCCTCTTATAAAAGTCCCCCACCTCTACCTCCTTTCCCACACCTCTCAAGCCTTTGTCTCATCCAAACCCTTTCCATTTTGTCTCTACACATCTCTCTCTTACTCCTTGAAGCATCACTTTTGGCAGAAGTCTTCCCAAGGAATCCTTTCAGCTCAAATCAAAAAGAGTTACCCGTTATAAAGGTAGTGTTTTCTCTTGTGTTCTTTTGTATTATTTTGCATCTCCAACCCCCTAAACTCTTTTTATTCATTTCTTTTGTAAAAAATCAAGTATCTTCAATATAATAGGATTTTTTATAAGAATATTTCGATCTATACTTACACACACCTACATCTAATGGTTAAAGAACATACTGTTTCTTTAGATGGTGAATTTATGCCTCACGAAACGATGATTGTTCAATATTATTCTAACACCTTCAAAGGTGGCCATTAATATGTCACTATATTTATATATAATATTTTTATCTTTTCCTTAAGCTTCCTTATTTTCCATTTATTTCATACCTTTTTGGTTTCAATTATGGGTATACGCGATATCTTCATTTTAGGATGTGTGGACTACCGCCCCCTCAAAGTGATTTGATTCGTTAATACCATATGTTGTACGTATAAAGGGTAGATTTAATGATATTATATATGATACCACACTGGAATTATATAAATATTTTGTATAATTATGTTTTAATTCCATTAAATTATGAGGTAGAAATGAAAGTAGCTTTCATGCGTACATACGGCTTACCTTCTCCATTAACGGTGCATTACATTTCTTATCCCCAAATGTACTGTACTATTGTAAGTACATATATATAATGGATATATATGATTTATGTTACATCTAAATGATGAATATAATTATGGAATTAAAAGATACATATATCTCATTTAGTTTTAATTCCATTAATATGAAATAGAAATGAAAGTAGCGTTCATGCGTACGTACGGCTTGCCGTCTCCGTGAACGGTGCATTTCATTTCTTACCTCTAAATGTTATGTAATATTGTAAATGCATATATATACTGTATATATATGATATATATGATATATACATCATGAGTATAACTCTGGATATAATGGATACATGAACAACTTGTAATTATAAAGAGCATATTTTTGACTCAAGTACCAATGATCGTTAAAACGACCATTATTAACTTAAATAATTACATAGTGTTCATGACATGGTAATAAGTGATATAAAAGGAATAATTAACTTGAAAAAGGTTCTTAAGTAAGTATAAATTAACTCAAGTTTATTATTCAGTACTTTAAAGAATGATCGAGTCAAGTCGGACCCGAGGTATGGGACTTCATCTCAATCTCCTTTCAGTGAGGCATATTTTGTTTTATACACAACCTTATTTTATACGGTGTATAAACCCCTTTGACTTTTACGTTTATACTAAAGGAATTGTTTTATATGAGGATTTTTACTAAACTACAGAAGGGATTGTTTTTGTCGTATGTATGCGGCGACAATGACTTATCCGCCTCCGTGACCATTATTTGAGTTTCAGCTTCCTCTACAAGACATACCTTTTTTAAATGAAAAATAAATACCATGTTTTACTTTTTTTTTTTTGGTATTTAAAAATTTTTTCATAATATTTTTATATCAATGTGTTGTATTGATATCTTGTGATTGAAAAGTGTAAATGTTATGCTTCCTTTTTTCATGTTTTATGTGATACGATTATGTTATGGTTCTTGGGAATTATTATGAAGACGGGTGGTTCTGTGATAAACTAAGGGTGGGTGGGCCCGTTATATCTCTACAATACATTGGGTAATGTGAAGGGGTTAAACATAGAGGTCTCTCCGAAGAGATTTAGGTAATATACTATGATGGGTATTTCAAATGTAACCAAGAGGGTTACTAACTACGTAAGAATGTTATGAATGCCTCAAGTTACCTTTATGTCTTATGATTTATATGATTTATTCAGGATTTGATGAGGCATGTTCAAGTGATTATGTTTTTTGATTAAAGTATGAATTCATTGATTATTATGTATATATGTACTCATGTTTCCTTTCCATATTTTTATATCCTTTACAGAGCATTTTATGCTCATCCCATGTTTTTGAAATGTTTTTCACAGGTCAAGGGAAAGGTACATGATATGATGATATTGTCAAGGAAGTGTCAAGAAAGAATCCATGTTTTATTTTAAATAAGTTTTCGTTTATGGGAAAAATGAATACTACATTTTATGTAACCACTTTATTTAAATGTTTAATGTAATGCATGTTTTATGATCTAATTCTCTTAAAATCTAAACCTGAAAAGATCCTCAAGGTGTAATCATGTAATAACTCAAGATTAAGTAATGCATAAGGCTGGGGCCTTATAGTTGGTATCAGAGGTTAGTTTAGATAACTTTAGGAGTTAGAATTCTATTAAATGATTATCCAAAAATATTTTTTTGGTCAAATGGAAATGATATAGCATTTGAAGATTACCATGTTGCTTCATCTAAGACATGTTTGTTCAGAATGGTTTTCCATAGAGGAAACAGGGAAGCAGTGTTAGGAAGGCATACAGAAGGAAATAACCTTCCGAATCAGCATCCTGAGATGGTCAGAATTAGAACTGAACAGTTTGTTGCAGTAATGGCGCAGTTGACTCAAGCGATAAATGGTGGTGGTATACATGCAAGAGATCAGCCAGATCAACTGCAGAGTAACATGTCAGTGGTTGAACCTTTCATGAGGCAACATACCCCATCATTCCGAGCATCATCTGACCCTGTGCTAGATGAAGGGTGGATTAAATCACTGGAGACGATTTTCGATGTCATGGTTTGTTCAGACAATCAAAAGGTTAGTCTTGCTATTTACCGTTTGGAGGGTGAGGCAGATCAGTGGTGGTCGATGGTTAAAAATATCAGGGACACTGATGAGATTGATTCTCTCGACTGGGATGAATTCAAAGAAAAGTTTCTTGAGAAGTATTTTCCTAAGGCTGTTCGACTTAGGATGGAAAAACAATTCTTGGAAATGAGGAAAGAGGAATACTCAGTGGCTTCCTATGAAAAAGGTTCACTCGATTGGAAAGGTATGCTCCAAATTTTATCCGAGACCTTGATAGTAAAATCAATCATTTTTACTCAGGATTAAAGCCAAAATATCTAAGGTCATTGGCTTCTCGTGAGTTTAAAAGTTATGAAAAGCTTCTTCGATGTGCTGAGAAGTTGGAAATGGAGTTTTCTGATGATCAAGTGTTCTATAACAACCAGCAGAAGAAGAGAATGAGGTGGCAGAAAAAAGGGAATAATTCTTCAAAAAGGTCTGACGGTAAGAAAACTAAGTTTCCATTTTGTGATAAATGTGGTAAAAGGCATGCTGGGGAATGTCTTCTGAATTTTGGAAAGTGCTACCGATGTGGTAAGATGGGATATAAGGCTCGTGATTACACTAAAAAAGATCAAGGTGATGGTAAGTCCAACTTTGATTTATAGTTAGTGAAATGTTTTAAGTTCAATGAGATGGGTCACTATGAAAACGAGTGTACAACAAAGAGATTGAGTGATGGGAAGCAGTTAGAGTACAAGAAGAAAGGGGTGGTGAAATCCTTTGCAACTACTTCAATAGATGTCGGGCCATCAAATGAAGTTGTATCAGGTACATTGTTTGTTTTTTCAGATTATTCCAGTGTGTTGTTCGATTCGAGGTCTACACATTCATTCATCTCTGAAACCTTTTCTAATAAAATGGGAATACCATCTCAGGAAATGTCTCCTGATCTTGTGGTAAAAACACCTGGGGGAAATGTTGAGGGAAAAAGAATTTATAAGAATTTTCCTATCCTTATATGTGGAAAGAACCAACTTGCGAACCTTATTGTTTTACCTCTAGTAGAGTTTGATGTTATCCTGGGTATGGATTGGATCTCTATTTACCATTATAAGATTGACAGTAGAGCTAAAGAAGTTTCTTTTCATAAAGACTTTCAGTTTATGTACAAGAAAGAACCATTAATGTTGATAACATATCAAGAGGCCGAGAAACTTGTAAAAGATGGAAATGAATGTTACCTTGCACACAATGATGAAAACAAGGGAACTGTTCAGATTAATGATGGGCCAGTGGTAAATGAGTATCCTGATGTTTTTATTGATGAGTTTCGTGGAATAATATCAGATCGGGAAGTTGAGTTTATTGTTGACTTAGTTCCTGATGCTAAGCCAATTTCCGAACCACCTTATCAAATGGCTCAAATTGAACATTTATAGTTGAAGGAGAAATTTCATGATTTATTAGAGAAAGGTTTCATTCGACCTAGCACATCATCATGGGGTGCTCCTGTTTTATTTTTTAAAAAGAAATATGGTTCAATGAGACTTTGCATTGATTATAGAGCCCTGAATAACATCACTGTTAAGAACAAATATCCTTTGCCTCATATCGATGATTTGTTTGATCAGCTCCCAGGAGCTCAGTATTTTTCAAAGTTTGACCTGAGATCATGGTACCATCAGCTAAAGTTAAAGGAAGCAGATATTCCTAAGACTGTATTCTGTACAAGATATGGCCATTATGAATTTGTAGTAATGCCTTTTGGTCTAACCAATTTACATGATGTATTCATGTACTTAATGAATAGAATTTTTCATGAGTTCTTGGATATGATTGTGGTTGTTTTCATTGATGATATTTTGGTGTTTTCTAAAAGTAAAGAGGATCATGAAAGACATTTAAGGTTTATTTTTCAAACCTTAATGAAAATAAATTGTATGGGAAATTTAGCAAATGTGAGTTTTGGTTGCAACAAATTTCATTCCTTGGTCACAATGTTTCTAAATATGGGATAATAGTTGAACCTTCAAAAACAATGGTTTTTGAAGAATGGCCAAGACCCACAAATGTAACTGAGATTCGTAGTTTCCTTGGTTTGGTAGGCTATATAAGGCCCCAGCCTTAAACCTTACATAATATTGAGTTATCACAAGATTACACGTTGAGGATCTTTTCAGGTTTAGAGTTTTAGATAATTAGATCTTGAAACTTGCATTACATTCCACCTTTAAACAAAGTGGTTACATAAAAGACATGATTCATTCTTCCCAACAACGGAAACATATTTAAAATAAAACATGGATTCTTTCTTGACACATCCTTGACTCTATCATCTTATCATGTACATATCCCGTGACCTGTGAAAAACATTTCAAAAACTTGGGATGAGCATAAAAAGCTCAGTAAGGGTTATAAAAAAAATATGGAAAGGAAACATGAGTTCATCTATACATAAGAATGAAATCATACTTTACCCACTAAACATAGGCACTTTAACATACCTCATCAAACCCTAAATAAATCATCGAAATCATAAGACATAAAGGTAACATGAGGCATTCATAACATTCTTACGTAGGGAGTAACCCTCTTGGTTATGTTTGGAATACCCATCACAGTATATTCCCTAAATCTCTTTGGAGAAACCTTAAAGTTTCACTCCTTCGCGTTACCCAATGCATTGGAGAGCTATATCGGTCTCACCCGCCCTTAGTTTATCATGGAACCACCCTTTTTCATAACAATGACCAAGAACCATAACATAAACGTATCACATAAAACATGCATAAAGGAAACAAAACATTTCCACATTTCAATAACAATATAACATTTTAGTATTTTGAAATAATGAATCCATACAAAAAGAAACCATTTCCAAATCCATTTAAAACATTTAATAAGGAGAATTTTTAATCAAAGTGTCCCATACCACCTTGATGCTTTTAACATTTAAAACCATTAATATCCATATAAATAAATCCGTAAAACCATTTTGAAAACATGGATATCAATAAGAACAAGTCATTAAAACATTTAAAGCGATATTTTGGTCAAAGGGTTTTTACCAAAATTAGAGACAGTTGAATACAATAATTGAGGAATAACATTTAATCATAACTTTATAATATCATGAGAATAAATGGATTCATGATATAATATTCCAAAGGACAGTATATACACCATATAAGATGGAATTGTTGCATAACAACAATGAAGTCTCAATAGGGATGTAAAATGTGATGAAATCCCTTATAAGGAAGGTATCCTTAAATTAAGGATAAATCAATATCAAAATTATGTGTGCCAAAAATAAATACACCCAATATAATTGGATATTAAGTGTAAAACAATAAAAGGTCAATCACACATATTCAAAGGATGACATAGTCAATAACTACATGTTGAACCCAAAGAAATCGAAATTGGGTTAAAACGTTTCCTTGGTAAAATTCGACAGCCTAACGGCGTCACTTCAAAAATTCAGAAAATGAGTTGATAAGAGATAAAAAGGGAATATCATCACTTGGAAATAAAATTTACTTCAATCAGGATATATAAGAAAATATCCCAACATAATAGTATGTGAATTAAAAGACATAACAAATGAAGTCTTTTAAAAAAAGGAGGGTGAAAGGTTCCCTTACCGACTTGGGTAACTTTCGAAAAGTACACCCCATCGAAGAAGTGTCATACAATGAATATGTAAATACCCATAAATGGAATTATATTACAAAAGTTGTGTAATAATGGGAAGTACGTAAACCACTCAAATGAAGTTGTGGCAAATGTAGCATAAATCTCACAGGAATAAAAGTGAGATGAAAAATCCCTTACGAAAACTCGGCAGCCTAACTACGCCACATAAAATATCCAAAATGGATTGATGAGAGGAAATAGGGTCTCTCATCATATAACATAATAATTAATGTGGGAGTAATATAAAATAACATCCCAATCATAAGGAATATGAGCTTAAAAGGAATGACATAAAAGAGTGTACTTAAAAAGAAAGAGAGGTGTAGGATCCCTTACCTCGGGTCCGACTTGAGTCGATCATTATTTAACATCCTGAATAATAAATTTGAGTTAATTTCTACTTTCTTATGAACCTTCTTAAATTTCATTATTCCTTTTATATCACTTATTTCAATGTTATAAACATTATTTAATAATTAAAGTTAATAATGTTTGTTTTGTTGATATTTGGTTCTTAAGTCGAAAGTGGACTTCTTACAATTACATGTTGTTCGTGTGGTAAAAGGTTCATTATATCCAGAATTATATTCATGATTTGGATATCATATATATCATATATATACAGTGTATAAATGTATTTATAATATTACATAATCATTTAGAGGAAAGAAATGAAATGCACCGTTCATGGAGACGGTAAGTCGTACGTACGCATGAACGCTACTTTCATTTCTATCTCATACTTTAATGGAAAGAAACAATAATGATATATAGGTATATTATAATTCCAGTATAACATCATATATAATAACTTTATATCCATCCTTTATACGTCCCACGTATGGCATTAACGAATCAAATGACTTTGAGGGGGCGGTAGTCCGCACTTCCTAAATTTAAATTATCGTGTTTACCAATAATGGAAACCATAAAGGTATGAAACAAATGAAAATACAGAATCTTAAGTAAAACATAAACATATTATATATCATATATAAATATAGTGTCATCTAAATGGCCTCCTTTGAAGGTGTTATATGAGTGTTGAACAATCATCGTTTCGGGAGGCAGAATTTCACCATCCACGGAAACCGTAAGTTCTTTAACAATTTGATGTAGTTGTGTGAGAGTGTAGCTTGAATAAATATTATAACAACATCCTATTATATTGAAGATACTGGTTTTGTTACAAAAGAACTAAATAAAAAGAGTTTAGGTGGTTGGAGAAGCAAAATAAAACAAATGAACATGAGAGAAATGAATTACCTTTAAAAGTGTAACTCCTTTTGATTTGAGCCTAAAGGCTTCCTTTGAAATGATTCTGCCCAAAGGGAATCCTCTATGATGAGGAGAGGGATGTGGAGAGAGTTAATGGGTAGGTTATGGCCGAGCCAAAGGCTTTAGGAGTGTGTGAAATGAGGTAGAGGTGGGGGACTTTTATAAGAGGAGAGGAGGGGCACTTTTGGAAATCATGAAACTATTATTTTATTTTCAAATGTGTTTCGAATTTCTAAGGTCCCAAATTTATATATTTCTAAGATAAGATGATAAGGCTTCGAAATATTCCCATACAATAGTTTTTTGACAAGTGTAGGTCTTATATTTTATATTATCGTTTCATTTTATTTAAACTGTTCATTAATGAGGTCATCGTTGCATCATCATGATGTCGTAATTAAATTAATTTATTTAATATCTAAAAATTATAAAAAAAATACTATGATGTAGGAAATCGTTTTATCTTTCTAATGAATATTTATAGTCAAATGTTTTATTTCTTTAACCCCACTTAAAAACTGTTTTAGTAAAACAACTCATGTTTGTGTCAATTTAATTTTAACATTAAATAAATATATATTAATGTCATTTTCCAACCAAAGTGGCTCCATGGGGTCCCCAAGTTGACCCATGGGTTGTCTTGGTCGGCCATTACTCATCCAATAGGGGTAGTACAAGTGTCATGGTGTTTTCATATTTTTATAATATCATTTTTACCTTAAATTACACTAATTACCTCCAATCGCGATTAATGAAAAAAAGTTACTATTCACCAAAAAATTATTTTCATCCAATTGAACCACATTTTACAAACTAATGACAACCATGTTTTTTGGATTTTCAAAATTCAATACACATTAGTGGTAAACTTTCATTTAACTGAAAAATCAGTTTGCTTGATTACCACGTAGTGGTTTCACTATTCATCAAAAATTGGAGTTTTTCAGAAAATTACCAAAAATTCACCCTAAGCTATATTTGATATTCCGAATTCAAAAATGATGTTTATATTACCTAATTAAAATAATATAAGTAGAATTAATTAATTTAATAATTAACTCCTGCTGTCAAAACAAATAGCGTGTTTTTTAGAAACAATAAGTATCAAAAGATTGATACTAGTTTAAGTCCGATTTAAAAGTGAAATTAATTCCAACGACCACTATTGGATTTAATGGTAAAAATATTTTCTAATTTCACTTTATAACCAATTCAAAATATTATCTAATCATATAAATAAATTAGATTAAAAAGCGGGTTTGAATTAAAACACAACATTTTACACTATTCATTAAAAAATGAACTTTATCGGAAAAATACCAAAAAATTACACAAAGTAAAATTTGATATCCCGATTCTAAAGAATAGTTTTATTTGGTCCAAAAGAATGTATAAGAGTGATCAAATCTATATTTAATGATGGTTCACCATTAAAAGGCGATAAGTGAACCTTTAGTGAAAACTAGGGCATATACGCCTAAAATTGAATTATTTCCGTATTTTAAGCCTTCATCTTTTATTGGATAAATGTAAAAACATTTAAGAACATATATAATCATATTTTGGTTATTTCTATCCATTCCCTCCAATACAATGGCTACATATTAACTACCATTTAAAATAATATTATTTTACTATTAGAGTGCAACGTAAGATTCCCAAAAAACTCGTTGTTGCGTGTTGGGTACGCCATCGAGCATAGCGTCCCCTTTAAAGTCATATTAATATTTTATTCACAAATATGGATAAATATGAAAATGTCATATTCTTTATTTACCTGGGGTGTTACATCCTTCCCCCCCTTTTGGGAATTGCGTCCTCGCAATTTTTTAAAATTGAGCTTGGAAACATCCTTGAACGTCCCACATCAGAACAAGAGTCGGTAAAACAATCACTTTAAAATAAAGAAAGATAAGTACAGAGGTCACCCGAGTTAACCCATACTAGGACTCCCTGTATAAAAACATGGACATGGAAGAAAAAGCAAAGGGTCATGTTCTTGAGGGAGAGTGATAGTAAACATGTCTAGGAGAAAGTTAACCATAAGAAAATCACAAACTTGTGATGGGTTAAATGGTATTCAATTCCCCAGTAGGAAAAGTTAATAGACAAAATTTTTGTTTTAGGTTACTTTTTGTTGAGGAATTTATTCATAAGGAAACATAATCACTTATCATGTTGACTTTCAACTTTTACTAGATTCCTTAATCAAACTCATATTTTTTTCCAAAAGATGAGTATTTAGGGAGACTTGTCCGCATTAAGAGAACTATAACCAACTTCTAGAGAATCACCTAATCCACAAAAGATATATACATCCCATGTCTTTAGGCTTTAACCAAAACCAAAAACAAAAAGGTTAGTACAAGGTCAGATAATCCAGAAAAGGATAACCCATTAAAAAGAAAATCTATGCTTAATCTCCAAAATTTGTCCAGCAAAACACAAAGTTCAACGAGGACCATCCGATAAACAATTAGTCCATAAAATTCATCAATGTAAACCAATATAAGATTGAAACCCAAATATTTTAAGGATTTAGTCACATAGTCTTCCAAGTTAAATCGTAACATTTATCTCCAAACAACATCAGTTGCTCCTAAAGTCTCGTATTGAAAAGTAAATAACCTAATCACATATCCTACATGATAGGTTAATAATTTTCATAAATAACCCAAAATCAACTTTCTCTTAATTCATAAAATCATATAACTAAAATGAATCAGCCAAACTAACCAGGGACTTCACGTAGTCTAGTGGTTGGTGATAAATACCAGTTTCACTTAGATTGTGCGTTCGATTCCCACAGCTTTGTCCGACGCGACAGGTAGTCACACGGTCTACGTGTTTTCCTTTTTCCAAAACTATATAATTCTCATATAATTCCCCAAAAAGGGATAAAATCATCAAAAATAACCATAACATTATTTAACCACAATTTTATATCACGCCTTTCACTTCAATCATAAAATATAGTAACCCATAATTACCTCAAAAGTAAGGGTCATATAAACCCAAATGGTTCTTTATAACTATGTCCACAAAAGAAAAGATCAACAATTCCTTGAATAAAATTTGCCTATATTAAACATCCGGGTTACACATAAAATAAAAAGTCTTCTAATGTAACCCCATCATCAAAAGAGACTTAATACTCTTAAGAATTTCACCATAACTCTTGAAGCCCTTATATGTTTACATCTTACTCATTCAACATTCTTCATGATCCATTAACCATTACTTTCCAACTTATTCTGAAATACCTCTTTCCTACAAACAAAATCATGAATCATATCCAAAGATTCCAAAATAGGAAAACAATAGTCATGAAATAGTACATACCTTTTATTGGTCATTGTCAGTTTCTTCATCCTCAATCGGAATGGCATTAGGTAGTGGTAAACGAAAATTTGTACGCTCTTGGTGACCCCATTCACAAAACTTCTTCATAGGACATCTGTTTGCATAATGACCATGCACACCACATTTAAAACATTCAATTGATCCCTCAGAAAGAACTTCTTTCCATTTCCTCAAGTCAACTGGATTCTTCCTTTTTCCATGGCAGGTTCTTACTTTATGACCTTCATTTCCACATCTATAGAATATTTCTGTCCCATTGAAACATTTTCCTAGGTGTTTCTTTCCACATCTTTGACACATAGGTTTTTGAACACACTTACCTTTATGATTATTACATGTACATCCGTAGGGATTTGTTTCTTGCATATATGATGCCTTAAAGAAATCTCCAAGGATTAGGTGGTCAATCATGACTCTAGATAGTTGGTTGAGGATAATCACAAGAGTTCTCATTTCTGCTCCCATATCATTCAGTTGTTTGCTCAAAAAACCGTCACAGTTTCCTTCACATCCACTGTTACTTTGGTGCCTGCTAGATCCAGCCATTTACTAAAATCAAAATGGTCAGTGTGAGTATATCAAAAAAACCATCATGTACTAATGAGGAAGGTAAACACTAAGATATACTTACTCATTCACTTTATCTAAAACTGGGACTCTTTCTGAAATCATAACCATTATGGTAATGTCACTTATGCTTAAAGAATACCCTAACCTCTAAAGTTATCTAAACCGACCTCTGATACCAACTATAAGGCCCAAGACTTAATCCTTACATAATCTTGAGTTATCACAAGATTACACGTTGAGGATCTTTTCAAGTTTAGAGTTTTAGAGAATTAGATCTTGAAACTTGCATTACATTCCACTTTTAAAAAAATTGGTTACATAAAAGATAGGATTCATTATTCCCAACAACGGAAACATATTTAAAATAAAACTGGGATTCTTTCTTGACACATCCTTGACTCTATCATCTTATCATGTACCTTTCCCGTGACCTGTGAAGAACATTTCAAAAAATTGGGATGAGCATAAAAAGCTCAGTAAGGGTTATAAAAAATATGGAAAGGAAACATGAGTTCATCTATACATAAGATTGAAATCATGCTTTACCCACTAAACATACGCACTTTAACATACCTCATCAAACCCTGAATAAATCATAGAAATCATAAGACATAAAGGTAACATGAGGCATTCATAAAATTCTTACGTAGGGAGTAACCCTCTTGGTTACGTTTGGAATACCCGTCACAGTATATTCCCTAAATCTCTTCGGAGAAACCTTAAATTGTCACTCATTCGCGTTACCCAATGCATTGGAGAGATATATCGGGCTCACCCGCCCTTAGTTTATCACGAAACCACCCGTTTTCATAACAATGCCCAAGAACCATAACATAAACATATCACATAAAACATGAATAAAGGAAACAAAACATTTCCACATTTCAATAACAATATATCATTTTAGTATTTTGAAATAATGAATCCATACAAAAAGAAACCATTTCCAAAACCATTTAAAACATTTAATAAGGAGAATTTTGAATCAAAGTGTCCCATACCACCTTGAAGCTTTTAAAATTTTAAACCATTAATATACATATAAATAAATCCTTAAAACCATTTTGAAAACATGGATATTAATAAGAACAAGTCATTAAAACATTTAAAGCGATATTTTGGTCAAAGGGTTTTTACCAAAATTAGAGACACTTGAATACAATAATTGAGGAATAACATTTAATCAGAACTTTATAATATCATGAGAATAAATGGATTCATGATATAATATTCCAAAGGACAGTATATACAACATATAAGAGTGAATTGGTGCATAACAACAATGAAGTCTCAATAGGGATGTAAAATGTGATGAAATCCCTTATAAGGAAGGTATCCTTAAATTAAGGAGAAATCAATATCAAAATTATGTGTTCCAAAAATAAATACACCGAATATAATTGGATATTAAGTGTAAAACAATAAAAGGTCATTCAAATATATTCAAAGTATGACATATTCAATAACTACATGTTGAACCCAAAGAAATCGAAATTGGGTTAAAACGTTTCCTTGGTAAAATTCGACAGCCTAACGGCGTCACTTCAAAAATTCAGAAAATGAGTTGATGAGTGATAAAAAGGGAATATCATCACTTGGAAATAAAATTTACTTCAATCAGGATATAGAAGAACATATCCCAACATAATAGTATGTGAATTAAAAGACATAACAAATGAAGTCTTTTAAAAAAAGGAGGGTGAAAGGTTCCCTTACCGAATTGGGTAACTTTTGAAAAGTACACCCCATCGAAGAAGTGTCATACAATGAATATGTAAATACCCATAAATGGAATTATATTACAAAAGGAGTGTAATAATGGGCAGTACATAAACCACTCAAATGAAATTGTGGCAAATGTAGCATAAATCTCACAGGAATAAAAGTGAGATGAAAAATCCCTTACGAAAACTCGGCAGCCTAACGGCGCCACTTAAAACTTCCAAAATGGATTGATAAGAGGAAATAGGGTCTCTCATCATATAACATAATAAGTAAAGTTGGAGTAATATAAAATAACATCCCAATCATAAGAAAGATGAGCTTAAAAGGAATGACATAAAAGAGTGTACTTAAAAAGAAAGAGAGGTGTAGGATCCCTTACCTCGGGTCTGACTTGACTCGATCATTCGTTAACATCCTGAATAATAAATTTGAGTTAATTTCTACTTTCTTATGAACTTTATTAAAGTTCATTATTCCTTTTATATCACTTATTTCAATGTTATAAACATTATTTAATCATTTAAATTAATAATGTTTGTTTTGTCGATATTTGGTTCTTAAGTCGAAAGTGGACTTCTTACAATTACAGGTTGTTCTTGTGGTCAAAGGTTCATTATATCCAGAATGATATTCATGATTTGGATATCATATATATCATATATATCCAGCATATACATGTATTTATAATATTACATAATCATTTAGAGGTAAGAAATTAAATGCACCGTTCATGGAGACGGTAAGTCGTACGTACGCATGAACGCTACTTTCATTTCTATCTCATACTTTAATGGAAAGAAACAATAATGATATAGAGGTATATTATAATTTAATTATAACATCACATATAATAACTTTAAATCCATCCTTTATACGTCCCACATATGGCATTAACGAATCAAATCACTTTGAGGGGGCGGTAGTCCGCACTTCCTAAAATTAAATTATTGTGTTTATCCACAATGGAAACCATAAAGGTATGAAACAAATGAAAATACAGAAGCTTAAGTAAAACATAAACATATTATATATCATATATAAATATAGTTTCATCTAAATGGCCACCTTTGAAGGTGTTATATGAGTGTTGAACAATCATCGTTTCGGGAGGCAGAATTTCGCCATCCACAGAAACCGTATGTTCTTTAACCATTTGATCTAGTTGTGTTAGAGTGTAGCTCGAATAAATCTTATAAAAAAATCCTAGTATATTTAATATACTGGTGTTGTTACAAAAGAAGTAAATAAAAAGAGTTTAGGGGTTGGAGAAGCAAAATAAAACAAATGAACATGAGAGAACGAATTACCTTTAAAAGTGTAACTCCTTTTGATTTGAGCCTAAAGGCTTCCTTTGAAAGGCTTCTTCCCAATGTTAATCTTCTAGGATGAGGAGAGGGATGTGTAGAGAGTAAATGGGCCGGGTATGGCCGAGCCAAAGGCTTGAGGAGTGTGTGAAATGAGGTAGAGGTGGGGGCCTTTTATAAGAGGAGAGGAGGGTCACTTTTGGAAATCATGAAACTATTATTTTATTTTCAAAAGTGTTTCGAATTTATAAGGTCCAAAATTGATATATTTAGAAGCTAAGATGATAAGGCTTCGAAATATTCCCATCCAATAGTTTTTGGACAAGTGTAGGTCTTATATTTTATATTATCATTTCATTTTATTTTAACTGTTCATTACTGAGGTCATCGTTTCATCATCATGATGTCGTAATTAAATTAATTTATTTTATATCTAAAAATTATAAAAAAACTACTCTGATGTATTAAATTATTTTAGCTTTCTAATGAATATTTATAGTATAAATTTGGACTTTTGTAACCCCACTTAAAAACTATTTTAGTAAAACAACTCATGTTTGTGTCAATTTAATTTTAACATTAAATAAATATATATTAATGTCATTTTCCAACCAAAGTGGCTCCATGGGGTCCCCAAGTTGACCCATGGGTTTTCTTGGTCGGCCATGACTCATCCAATAGGGGTAGGACAAGTGTCATGGTGTTTTCATATTTTTATAATATCATTTTTACCTTAAATTACACTAATTACCTCTAATCGCGATTAATGAAAAAACGTTACTATTCACCAAAAAATTATTTCCATCCCATTGAACCACATTTTACATACTAATGACAAACATGTATGTCGGATTTTCAAAATTCAATACACATTAGTGGTAAACTTTCATTTAACTGAAAAATTAGTTTGCTTGATTACCACTTAGTGGTTTCACTATTCATCAAAAATTGTAGTTTTTCAGAAAATTGCCAAAAATTCACCCTAAGCTATATTTGATATTCCGAATTCAAAAATGATGTTTATATTACCTAATTCAAAGAATATAAGTAGAATTAATTAATTTAATAATTAACTCCCGCTGTCAAAAAATAGCTTGTTTTTAAGAAACAATAAGTATCAAAAGATTGATACTAGTTTAAGTCCGATTTAAAAGTGAAATTAATTCCAATGACCACTATTGGATTTAATGGTAAAAATATTTTCTAATTTAACATTAAAACCAATTCAAAAGATTATCTAATCATATAAATAAATTATATTAAAAAGAGGTTTTGAATTAAAACACAACATTTTACACTATTCATTAAAAATTGAACTTTATCGGAAAAATACCAAAAAATTACACAAAGAAAAATTTGATGTCCCGATTCTAAAGAAGCGTTTTATTTCTTCCAAAAGAATGTATAAGAGTGATCAAAACTATATTTAATGACGGTTCACCATCAAAAGGCGATAAGTGAACCTTTAGTGAAAACTAGGGCATATACGCCTAAAATTGAATTATTTCCGTATTTTAAGCCTTCATCTTTTATTGGATAAATGTAAAAACATTTAAGAACATATATAATCATATTTCAGTTATTTATATCGATTCCTTCCAATACAACGACTACATGTTAACTACCATTTAAAAAAATATTATTTTATTATTAGAGTGCAACGTAAGATTCCCAAGAAACTCGTTGTTGCGTGTTGGGTGCGCCATCGAGCATAGCGTCCCCTTTAAAGACATATTAATATTTTATTCACAAATATGGATAAATATGAAAATTTCATATTATTTATTTACCTGGGGTGTTACAGGCTATTACCGAATGTTTGTTAGAAATTTTTCACGGTTATCTATTCCAATGACTAATCTAACTCGATAGGGTGTTAAGTTTATCTGGACAACTGAATGTGGTGATTGTTTTCAGGATTTGAAAAGAAGATCGGTGAATGCTCCAGTCTTGGCACTACCTTCCAGGAATGGGGAGTTTGTTATCTATAGCGATGCTTTATTTAAAGGACTTGGTTGCGTCCTAATGCAGAATGATCAGGTAATTGCTTATGCTTCACGACAGTTGAAAACCCATGAGTTAAATTACCCTACACATGATTTGGAATTAGCTGTTGTTTTTTCGCTTTAAAAATTTGGAGGCATAATTTGTATGGAGTAAAGTGTGAAATATATACCGATCAAAAAAGATTAAAGTATATATTCACTCAGAAATAATTGAACCTGAGATAGATGAGATTTCTAGAATTAATCCTGGATTATGTTTGTACAATTCATTACCATCTGGGAAAAGAAAATAAAGTGGTTGATGCTTTGACTCGAAAAAGTAATGTTTCATTAACAATGTTTCATTTGGAACGTGATCCTTTGGTTAAGGTTTTGATGAACATTGGAATTGAAGTTTTTGGCGCATGATGTTCTTCTGTTTTGTTTCAGGTATCAGTGAAATCTTCTCTATCAGACAGAATTAAGCAAGAACAGAAGCAAGACAGCGAGTTCCAGAAAAAGGTAGAGCTGGTTCAGAAGGGTAAGTTTCATGAATTCAATATTGATAATGATTGTGTTTTTGAGATTTGGGAAGATATTTTGTGTGCCATGTGATTCACATTTGAAGAGATATTTGTTATGTGAAGCTCATAGTTCTCCGTTTTCAGTCCATCCTGGAAGTACTAAGATGTATAGAGATATTCGAGAGTATTACTAGTGGGACAGAATGAAAAGGGATATTGGTGATTTTACTATGAAGTGTTTGACATGTCAACAGGTAAAATCAGAGCGGCAGTTACCAAAAGGGATGCTTTAGTCTTTACCAGTACCAGAATGGAAATGGGAAAATATATTCATGGACTTCGTTGTGGGATTCCCAAAGACACCTTGAGGTAATAATGCAATTTGGTTTATTGTTGATCTCTTGAATAAATATGCTCATTTACATGATATACTCTATAATTTTTACCTAGATAAACTTTCCTGTTTGTATCTTAAATAGATAGTTAGGTTACATGGAGTTCCTCTCTCCATTATATATGATCGTGATCCTAGGTTCACTTATAACTTTTGGAAAGGCCTTCAGAAGTCATTGGGTACTGAATTATATTATAGTACAACTTTTCATCCACAATAAGATGGGAAATCAAAACGAACAATTCAGACTTTGGAGGATATGCTATATGTTTGTTCAATGGATTATCAGGGAAGTTGGGACCAACATCTTTCTTTTGTTGAGTTTTCATATAATAACAGTTTACATTCTAGTATACAGATGGCACCATTTGAGGCGTTATATGGGAAGCGGTGTCGAACTCCATCTTTCTAGGATGAAGTCGGTGGAAGGAAGCTAATGGGACCAGAATTTGTAGAAGAGTTGGTAGAAAAAGTTCAGCTAATACAGAAACACATGAGAACAACTCAGAGCATGCAGAAGAGTTATGCGGACAACAGGAGGAAGGATCTCTCTTTTAAGGTAGGTGATAATGTTTTTATCAAAGTATCACCATGGAAAAGTGTGATGCGGTTTGGTAAGAAAGGAAATATGAGTCCAAGGTTCATTGGACCATATGAAATTTTGGAGAGAGTTGGATCAGTTGCTTAACTAGTGGCTTTTCCTCGGAGTTTATCTCAGGTACACGATGTTTTTCATGTTTCAATGTTAAAGTAGTATATGCCAGATCCATCTCATGTTTTGAGTCCATAGGTAGTTCAGAAGGAAGAGAATCTATCTTATGAGGAACAACCGGTCCAGATTTTTGACCATAGGGAGAAAGTGTTATGGAATAAGGTGATTAATCAGGTAAAGGTTCTGTGGAAAAACCACATGATTGAAGAGGCAACATGGGAATCTGAAAATGCAATGAGGGCTAAATACCCCCACTTATTGATAAGAAAATAAATTGCAGGGACACAATTTTATAAAGGGGGGAAGTATGTAACATCCCAAGTATGTAATGAATAATATATATTTTTATCTATGTCTATTTATGAATTAGATAGTGTTTTAAAGGCTTAAAATGAGAATAAATCCAATCTTAAGCATGGAATACCCTGATATTTTTAAAAGATTGTTTTACTGCCTATTTATGGGAAACCATTTTTAAATCAAACTTTTGAAAATTTTATAATATCTATTTTTCAAACTAAACATATTCTTTATTATTGGGACACTGAAATTTACATTGGATAAATTTTTGATATTTTTCTAACAATGTTCATTTTTAATGAATAGTGAAAAATACTATATTTTACATCAAAACTACTTTTTCATCTAATTTAATTATATGGTTATATTATCTTTTTAATTGGTTTTAAAGGTTAAATAGAATATATTTTTACCATGTAATCCAATGGTGGTCATTGGAATTAATTTCACTTTGGAATTAGTCATAAACAAGTGCCAAACTTTTCATAGATATTATTTCAAAAAAACCCACTATTTGTTTTGACAACGGTAATTATTTTTATATTAATTATTGAAATTTATATGTTTGTAATTTGGTAAAATGGATTCCATATTTGTAATTATAAGTTCCAAATTATTTAATTAAGACTCTTTTGTTTTTGGACATTATGAATAGTAACGACGGTAATTATCATTAATTATCTTGATTAATGAGTAATCGGGTAGTTAAGGAAAATAAAATAATATCATAATAATAAAAAATGACACCATCATGTGTTTTAATGCTACTGGTTGTCTCATTTCCGACCATGGGATGCCTTGTGCCAATCTTAGGGACCCCATGGAATCACTTTTGTGTGAATGTGACTTTTTATCTTTTTATTTTTTTAAAAGAAGTTAAATATAACAAAGTATGTATCACCTGAGTAAAACATTTTTACTTTTGTCTACATAAATGATATTTTGGAATATAAATATTCATTGTAAAAATACAAATATTTCCTACATCATGATAGTTTTTTTATAATTTTTTGACATTAATTAAAATAAATTATTTATGACATCATGATGTTGCAGCGATTACCTCATTAATAAAAGATTTCAATAAAATGAAAAGATAATGTTAAAACTATAACATACACTTGTCAAATACCTATTGGATTAGTATATTTTGAACCCTTATCACCTTATACTTGAAATAAATCAATGTGGGACCTTTAAAATCCGAAACTCTTTTGAAAATAAAGTAACCTTTTATACCTTTCCAAGATTGCCCCTCCTCTCCTCTTATAAAAGGCCCCAACCTCTACCTCCTTACCCACACCTCTCAAGCCTTTGGATTGGCCAACCCCTGTCCATTTTGTCTCTCTACATCCCTATATTACTCCTTGAAGCCTCAATTTCGGCAGAAGTCTTCCCAAGGAAGCCTTTGAGCTAAAATCAAAAGGAGTTACCCGTTTTAACGGTAGTGTTTTCTCTTGTGTTCTTTTGTTTAATTTTGCTTCCCCAACCCCCTAAAATCTTTCTATTCATTTCTTTTGTAACAACTCTAGTATCTTCAATATAATAGGATTTTTTTATAAGAATCTTTCAAGCTACACTTACACACACCTACATCTAATGGTTAAAGAACATATTGTTTCTATGGATGGCGAATTTCTGCCTCACGAAACGATGATTGTTCAATATTATTCTAACACCTTCAAAGGTGGCACTAGTGTAGAGAACGTTTTTTACGTCGGTTATTTTTAATTTTTTACGTCGGTTTCTAGCCGACGTTAATACGTGCGACGTTATAAATAAGGTTTTTGACGTCAGTTATTTAAAAACCGACGTCAAAAAGCATAAAATCGTGGTGTTTATCACGTCGGTTCATATAAAACTGACGTGAAAAACCGGGGGAGGGGGGTTTATCACGTTGGTTATTGACTAACCGACGTGATAAACCGGTGGGAGGGGGTTTATCACGGCGGTTAGTCAATAACCGACGTGATAAACCCTTGTCCAGGCCATTTAGCACGCCCGTTATTCAATAACCGATGTGCTAAACCATTCTCCAGGCCCTTTATCACGTCGGTTATTAAATAACCGACGTGATAAACCATTCTCCAGGCCTTTTATCACGACGGTTATTAAATAACCGACGTGATAAACCATTTTCCAGGCCTTTTATCACATCGGTTATTTAATAACCGACGTGATAAACTATTTTCCAGGCATTTTATCACGTCGGTTATTAAATAACAGACGTGATAACCCCAAATTTTTTTTAAACAGAAAGCAGTGATCTTCTTTCCACTAGAATCAACCAGAAAATAAATCAAGAAATCATACCACAAAAACAGAAGTACATCAAAAATAAGCATGTAAATAAATAACATATAAAACTTACCCACTAGACAGCATCCACCCTCATATATACCCCATGGACAGCTCTCCCCCCACCCCGTTGGAGCCCTCACCCTCATGTATACCCCCTAGACAGCCCTCCCCCACCCCGTTGGAGCCCTCACCCTCATGTATACCCCCTGGAAAGCCCTCCCCCACCCCATTGGAGCTCCCACCCTCATGTATACCCCTTGGACAACCCTCCCCCACCCCATTGGAGCCCCCACCACACTCCTGGACTGCCCCCCGACCTCCGGACACCCCCAAACACCCCTCGACAACCCCCCACCCACCTGAACAACAACTCCTCACCCCCTCACCCCACTTGACAGCCCCCACCACACCCCTGGACAACCCCCCACCCCTGGACAGCACTCCCACACCCCTGGACTGGCTTCCCACACCCCTGTACATCCCTGCCACCCCCCAAGACTGTCCCCCCACCCCACCGGACAGCCCTCCCAGACCGCTGGACACCCCCAACCCCACTGAACACACCCCCACACCCTGGGAACCCCTCCCCCACAAACCCAAATCCATACCAGAAGATCCATCAAAAGTAGACCAAAACAAGAAGTAGAGTAAAATTAAATATTCACTTATATAACATTCAAAACTTACACTGTCAACTTCAAAAAAACTAAATCAAACCTAAACAACTACCAAATAGACAATTAAAACGACAATATTCAAAATTACATTTTACATTACAAACAACTAAAATTCAATCAAACCTGTAAAATAATTTGACCACTCCACTTGTACGTGTTTGATGTCTTCAGCAGTATAGGGTTGAGGGTCATCAAAAATCTACAAATGAAAAAGAATATAGTTTACGTGTATAATGAATAAATCAAATTGAAATATGAGGGCAAAGTTTAAGAGGAAATCGTACCAGGTCAAAATTCACAACTGTCCCAGTTGTTATTATTTCATACATAAATCTTAACATATAATATCTGCATTCGATGAGGCCTTGTTGTTCATGACAATTCTGTTTTGAATGAGTGTAAATTAAATATATTATTTTTATGTAATAAATCAAAAAGTACAAATTATAAATGGAAATTTACCTTCGCCTTTACATATTTGATCTTTGAATTTCTTTTCATTGTGTTTTTTTCAAAAGTAGGCCCATGCACTGTTAGAAAATAATACGAATGGGGTAAATTTAAAATTTAATATAATATATAAAACTATTGAGAAATTGAAACTTACTTTTCCAATATATTCTTAAAACTTGCCCGCACATCACCATGAACAGAGCATATCCAATAAAGAGCTTTCTCCCTTGGGCAAAAAATCCCTAACATCCAATGATTACTGATAAAAGGAAATTTAATGTTAGTGGTTTTTTATGTTAAAAGATAATTAACTATTTGAGAGAAATGTGTTTCATACCTCTCACAAAAAGGCATCATCCAACATTGTTGGATTATATTCTTTTCAAATCTTTCAGAAATATAAACCATTCTTTGTTCCTCAGTCAATGCACATGCCTTAGGGGAAATCAATTGCGGGTCCATGAATCCATATACTTCTGTCAGTTCATTCCTCTCACAAATTTTATAAAGATACCTAATACAAAACATATATAAGTATACATTTTTAATAAATATAACGCAGGGAAAAGTTGTTAAGACTTACATGGTAAAAAATTTCACCACGTTGATGCCCAACTTATCTCCAGTAACAAGCTCTATGATATCAGATTTTGTAATCCCCACAGTTATTTCACGTCCACAAACATGAGATTCCATTGGAAACTCATAAAAACCCAACAACAAATGTGAATATCTTGACAATCTGTCAAGACCAATGGAATCTGTATCTGATGTCATAGCCTGTTGTCTTTGTTGTTGTCTATACAGTATTTCTTTACCTTTGAAGTATTCCTGTGAAAAAAATTTGAGAATTATAGTATTTTTCAAATGATAAAACAACTTTAATAAAAAAATAAAATAAAAGATATAACATTCATACCTCTATGGTAATGAGTCGAAGAAGTCTGGATGGCCAAACTAAAAAATGGCCGATACTCTGTCCAACTGTCGCCACCTCATCTGTAGGTATTGGTACCCTAGCTGATCTATCTATAATATCCTGTACAGTGACCCTCTGATTCTCTACCTCTAATTGTTGATGATGAACTATATCTCCTATACAATAAACCATCTCGTATGCTACTATACGATGTTGAGAATCATCAACATACAACTCGCAATATGTAGGAAGCTGTGGCGGAGGCGTAGGATAAAAAATGGGGTCTGCAGGCTGAGGTGGGGGAGTGGGAGCTACTGGCGGAGGTGGAGGATAAATAATGGGGTCTACAGGGGGAGGTGGAGGAGTGGGAGCTGCAGTCTGAAATTGTCTTTGCATTTCTGCAAACAAAGACTGCACCGAATCTCTAATCTTGTCTTCCATCGTCGCATTAATATTTTGAACTTCAACCTCCAAGGATTCTATTCTTTTTTTATAAACCCCCTCAATGTTAGAATTTGAAGAACGTGGAAACACTTTTCTTACCGATACACCTATCTGATATCCTCTTACACGACCAGGATGTTCGGGCCTTCCCAATGCTGCAAATAAAATATCTTCCCTCCCAGTAGCTGTAAATTTCCCCTCTGAACTTTGCTCCTCAAAAGAGTCATGTATTAATTAATTGAACATTTCTGTAATGATTGAAACTTATATGAAGAAAAAAGTTAACTTAAATAAATTAAATAGATATCTTACAATCCTCTCAGCTACGATTCTGGATTCTTCCGAAAGATATTTCCCTTTTTTTCCCTTCCGAGCTCTCTTCCATTTTTCATGTCTAGATGGAGGGGATGGAGGGGCCACCTCTCCAGAGCTTGAAGACTCAGCTCTTAGTTGTTGAAATTTTTCCGCTATCATTTTTTCTTCCAATAATGTATACCCTCCCCGAGATAAACTATGAGGGTATACATTTTTAGATTGGATCTTCTGATGAGATTTCCTTGTTTTCTGTAATTTAAGAATAAGAAATCATTAACAAAACATTAATAAAATCATTTATATAAGAAAGTATATAAAATTTTACATTGCCCTTACCAGAAATGAATCTTTTTTTCGACTTTCAAAAAACTGTCTCCATGTGTCTTCATCTATAAAAGGATATATACAACATGGATTGTCATGACTCCTATGACCGTAAATGAAATCAGATGTGAGGGTTGATTTGAAATCCCTCCATCTCCTAGCAGCCAACGATAAGCATTTCTTCCTGACTCCTCCAGTGTCAGGAATATCAAATTTCATCTGATAAAGAAGAGGTTAAACATATTATATATACCAGAAACATTAAAAGAATGGTCAAACAATGACAAAAGATCTTATCAAAATCGTCTCCCACAACTGAGAGATAATCGCTTTATCCACACCTCTCCAATCATCATACAGAATGCTTACTTTGGTCTTAGCCTGAGTTGCAAAAAAAACTCTTAAAATCTTTGGCATTCGGACCTCTAGGAATATCTTCATCATCAAACACAACTACTATCCTCTGATCCTGCGTACGGTCAAGTGATAATTTTGGTAAACGTGTGCAACCACGTTTACCAACATTTGAACTCTTTGTCGTAATAGGAGCATGTGAATGTTCATCCCCAGAGGTATTACCAGCAATACGCTCCTCCCCAGAATCATGTGGTTGATCATCTGAATGATCTGTCATTATCCTTCAAATCAATAAAACAAATGTCAGTTCACAAATATACAAATTCAAATATTTTAATACTACTGTAATCAGAAAATAGAAAAGTGTACTAGGTTACATAATAGTAAACATTGGTAATATGGTAAGCATGTTAAACAATGGTAAAGATGGAAAAGATGGTCAAGATGGTCAAGATGGTCAAGATGGTAAAAAATGGAAAAAATGGTAAACCTGGGTCCTCCGGCAGGCTGGTGGGCAAGAACCGGTTGGCCGGTGCCCATACCGGCTGGCCGGTGCGCTAACACTGGCTGACCGATGGCTCTGGCAGAAAGCAATGCTTTTGACAGAGACCACCGGCTGGCCGGTGGTCATCCACTGGTTGGCCGGTGTCACCAGGCAGTGGGAAAGCCTACTGCCTGGGTCCTCCGGCTGGCCGGTGGGCAAGAACCAGTTGGCCGGTGCCCATACCAGCTGGTCGGTGTCACCAGGTAGTGGGAAAGCCTACTGCCTGGGTCCTCAGGCTAGCCGGTGGGCATGAACCGGTTGGCCGGTGCCCATACCGGCTGGCCGGTGCGCTAACACCGGCTGACCGGTGGCTCTGGCAGAAAGCAATGCTTCTGCCAGAGACCACCGGCCGGCCGGTGGGAATCCACCGATTGGCCGGTAGACTCAGAGAGTCCACTATCAGCCTTCTTGGGCCAACTCCTGGGAAACCTTTTTCATAGCATCAAAACACTTGAAAACAAGTTAGAACACGATGAGAGTGATTGTGAATATTAAAATCCAAGAGAGAGGGGTACAACAATAAACATGATAAAGTAAACTAAACAAACATAAAACAAACAATAACATATACTTATTTTATTTTAAAACATGTTTTAATAAATACAAAACTTACAATATCTAACATTTATGGAAAAAATAAATGTAAACAAGAAATAAACATATGTTACCTGTAATTTTAGGAATGTACCGATGGATTGTTTTCCCAAATTCCTTCGTCATGATCATTCCTTATGGCACAAACTATGTCTTCAACATGATCGTCATTATGTTCTGTTAATATTTCCATTGAAGTAGGCATCTCACATAAATCAGCATATTCATCATGTTCATCCTCACCAACATATTGTTTTTCCCTTGTAAAACAACAGCCCACTGCATATCTGATTGATCTACTACATAAAAAATTTGTTTTTCATGTGTTGCCATTATAAAAGAATCAGCTGTGTCTTCCAATCTATTCAGATTAACAAGTGTCATTCCAAATTCATCGTGTCTGACACTGTTGTTACCGATAAACCATTTACAGTTAAAAATGGGAACTTTAATTTTAAAGTAATCAACCTCCCATATGTCTTCAATCACTCCATAATATGCATTTGATGCATAAATTGGGTTTTTGTCCTTAGCACTCGAAAAATGCATTGCTTCTGCAAACACCAATACACCACTATTCTGAACTGCACTTCTGTTGTCCTGAGCTTTTGTATGAAATGTATAACCATTAATGTCATAACCAGACCATGTTATCACATTTAAACATGGAACACCCACTATCCATTTTGATGTCTCTGATACATCTGATCTACCAAGAAAAGTCTTTTTAATCCATGACAAAAAAGTTTTGTTGTGCTCATTCAAAATCCACATTTCTTTCTTCTTTGGATGACATTGTTTCAACTCATTAATGTGCAATGTGATATATGGTTGAGCATCAGCTATGTTCTTCAAGATGTATGATTCTAACTTCTTCATCTGTTCAGCTGAAAATGATTCGACTTTCAAGCCACGAATCCCCTTTCCCTCATTATTAACTCGTTCATGGCGAGATGGAGGCAATCCTATGTGTTGCGCCACAGCCAAGTAGCTCGTACAAAACTCTGCTACCTCCTCAGAAATATACTTTTCAATAATGGAGGCATCAGGTCGATATAGATTTTTAACATACCCCTTTAATATTTTCATATACCTTTCAAAAGGATACATCCAACGAAGATATATAGGTCCACAAAGCTTTATTTCTCAAACCAGATGAATCATTAAATGCACCATTATATCAAAAAAAGTTGGAGGAAAATACATTTCCAATTCACAAAGTATTAAAATTGCATCCTTTTCCAAAATGTTCAAAGCATTCACATCAATATCCTTGTTACAAATTGAATTGAAAAAATAACACAACTTCATTATAGTCTTTCTGACACGAATGGGCAATATTCCATGCAATGCAACTGGTAGAATTTGTTGCATCATGACGTGACAATCATGTGATTTCATACCTATCAACTTCAAGTACTTCATTGAGACAAAATTTTTTACATTAGAAGAATAACCTTGAGGCACTTTGGTATCATGAAGACACTGACAGAAGCTAATTTTCTCCCTCTTCGATAATGTATGACAAGCTGGGGGGAAGAAATGTTCGTCTTCCTTTAGGAGTGGGAGCTAACTCCAAACGTATTCCCATTGATAGTAAGTCTAATCTTGCATTCAACCCATCTTTAGTCTTTCCTTTAATGTCTAACAATGTTCCAATCAAAGAATCACATATATTCTTCTCTACGTATATGACATCAATATTATGTTTAACTTCATGATACCTCCAATATGGTAGCTCAAAAAATATTGACCTTTTCTTCCAAATATGTCTATCATTACCAGATTTCTCTATCTTTCCCAATGTCACGTCAAGGTTTTTCACCCTCTCAAAATACAGATCATGGGATAAAGGTTTTGGAGCAGTATAAAATTCTTGTGATCCATTAAATGCCTTTTTTAGTCTTCTATAAGGGTGTTCCATAGGCAAAAACATTCGATGACCCATGTACACTGTTTTCCTCCCATGATGCAATTGACAATATGACATCTATTGTTCTAAAATTGAACATGCTTTATTCCCTTTAACACTGTATCCAGAAAAATTTCCATACGCTGGGAAGTCATTTATAGTGAATAGAAGCACTGCATGCAGTTGAAAATTTTCCATTTTATAATAATCATACACCCTAATACCATCATCCCATAACAGTTTCAAATCATCAATCAACGGTGACAAGTAAACATCAATATCATTACCGGGTTTCTTTGGACCAGAGATCATTGTACTCAACATGACATATTTTCACGTCATACAAACTTCAGGAGAGAGGTTGTAAATTACCAATAAAACAGGCAATGAACTATGTGTGCTACTGAGTTTTCGGTATGGATTCATTCCATCTGTGTACAACCCTAGTCTAAGATTTCTTATTTCATTTCCAAATGTAGAATACTGCGCATCAATTTTCTTCCATTGTGGACAATCAGCTGGATGACGTATTTTTCCATCACATACTTGCTCTTCAGCATGACATCTTAACCTTTTTGCATCATGTGAATTAGAAAATAAACGTTTGAAACGATTAATTATAGGAAGATACCAAAATACCTTTGAAGGGAGCTTTGTAATCTCTACATCACCCTGTGATTTTTCTTTCACCTTATACCGTGATGTCCCACATTTTGGAAACTCTGACAGAAATTCATATTCCTTCCTATATATAATGCAGTCATTCAGATAGGCATGTATTTTCTTGTATCCCAATCCCATCGGGCATAATATTTTCTTGGCTTTGTAATGTGAATCTGGAAGATCGTTATCTTTTGGAAGAATGTCTTTCATCAATTGTCGCAGCTCTGTAAAACTTCTGTCACTCCATCCATGCTTCGCCTTTAGGTTAATCAATCTTAACACCGCCAACATAACCGTAAAATTTGTACAACCGGGATATAATTGTTTTTCAGCATCACCATATAGACGTGAAACTGTCGGTTCTATATCAATTTGTTCTGCTACAATATCGTGAATCATTTCTTCAATTCCATCGGAGTTACCATCTTGTGAATCATCATCATCAGTGACATTTCGTCCAGTTTCACTATGCCAAATCCAAGGGCTGTAACTCGGATTAAAACCATGACATATCAGATGATCTTTTATCTCTCTACATTTCAACTTCTTCATATTCAAACATTTCAGGCATGGACAAAAAAAATGTCACTACTTGGAACATTTCGTTTTGCAAATTCCAAAAAGGCATCAACACCTTCCTCAAATTCATTGCTCATTCGATGTGTCGTAATCCAACTTCGACTCATTATTACCTATAACAAATATCAACAAAAAATATATATTTTTAAGATAAGACAAAATATGTTTATATAAAAAAAATCATAATTTGAATGTAAAACAATTTAAAATATAAAACAAATCTTCAATGTAGTAGTAGTTTCCATAAGTACCCAACACCAAATAGTTATACATCGTAAGTTCCATGTTAAAAATATGAATATAGACCATTTGTTTTATGTTTAATAATATTTTCATATTATCTGATCATTCTGATTATATATTAGAATTACTATATCCTTTTGATCCGATATATAATCTAAGGACATTAATATTTCTTTAGAAAATGTAATGTTAATATCATGGTAATGTAAAAAAAATTATATGTCAAACTATATATATGTAATACCAATAAAAAAATACATATGTTTTTGGCCTGGGTTTCACACATAAATCAACTCATCTCACAGACTAAATTTTTGAATCATCCTAAATAATACTTATTTTTATAACTTAGGGAATGAAAATAATAAAAGTTTTGATTTATGATACTCATTATGGGTAAACATGATATATATAAATATAATATCTAATCTCATAAAAATATATCTATGGGGGTATAAGAGCATACACAAAGCACATGATCAAAAAGATAAGTGAAACAGTTCTATATAATCATAGATCATAAAACCTGAGTCCAAGTATAACAATTTTAGCATAACATAAGACATGATTTATATGATAGTGGGAACATGATTTAAAAAACCTTATTCACAAGATCACAACATTGGTATGTGGAATAACATAAGAGTGTTGCACAAACATAATCATATAAGTCATAACTTATGTCAAGGGAAAACATAGTTTCATTCACCTCATATTGGGATATGTTAATCAGCTTTCCTATAATTTATTATAATATTTCTTACCAGGCACATCACATAACACATTGGTCATGGTATAACCATCTGTATCCCATATTGATCTATGATATATAATGCATTGTCGAATGCATTAGAAGGATATTATGGACCCAAATGTCACATAATGACTAACCATATATATGGGTGAATCGTGATCATAAAATCATTTATAACACTTTCGTAGATCAATTAACTAACAAAAATGAAATGGGTGTCATAATTGTTTTTAAAAAACATAATAATTATTAATACATAAAAATGTGTTTGGATGGTAAGATAAGATAATATACCCAATTCAATCTAATTATCATTAAATTATTTCTACCTAGATAGAAAAGACCTTTATAAAAAATATAATTTAACTTGAGAATGAAAAGAACGTACCCTTTAACTTTTTTATAATGAAAAATCTGAAAAGGATGATAATAATATTTAGGTATTATAATTTTTTTATGAATTATTAATAATAAAAGAAATCGCCTCACTTGGTTTTGTTGAAAATCGGACATACCATCGTATTCAAGAAATCAGATACACTTTGCATGAAAAGGTCCATCATTTTTAGGAGATGACTGAAAGAAGAAATGTATTATCAGACTCACCATGAGTCCAGAATGAAATATTTGATTGTAATAGGTATGAATTGATATTTTTATGAATGCAGATGAAAACAGATGATGGTTTTCTGATCTAGGAGTTCTAAAAATCCTAATTTTTTTTAAAAATATTATGATGTAAGAATATTGAATGAAATTTTAAGGATAGGTATTACCGATTGTACCTGGTCCAATTTCATTCATGAAAATAATTTTCTGGACAATCATATTTAAAATATTATTTTAATAAAATAAGTACTACCAATCTTCATCCAGAAAGACACATTCCAGCTAAGTAGGAAATAATAATGTTGCTGGAAGAATGGAACGGTACAGTACCACCCATTATTTTTCATATTTTGATGAAGCTAATCCACAATGTTTTAATAATCATTTTCAAGTTGAATTTTGCCAGTTGAATGATCATAATAACCATTTTCAATAAAAAAAATTCCACGAGATTCAAAAACGAACGAAAAGCACATCAAGAATCGAAACAAAAACGAACGAAATAAATTCGTGGAAGGCTTACTTGAATGTCGCGAGTTGAGATGATAGATCCGAGAGCAGTGAAGAAGATAAACAATGAAGCCCAAATGAGTGTAATGCAGGCGATTGACGAGCCGATTAGGGTTTACCGCGCGAGAGAGAGACGAGCCGACGACTGTCAATCGAAAAAATCGTAAATGACAGAACACGGGCTTTAATTTTTTTAAATTCTTTATAACGTCGGTTATTATATAACCGACGTTATAAACTAATTTTTAGCTTTTTTACGTCGGTTATCTTAAAACTGACGTAAAAAGGATCCCGCGCTTTGGTTTTTTACGTCTGTTATTTTATAACCGACGTAAAAAACGCGTAGATATCGGGTTTTTTTACGTCGGTTTCCAAATAACCGACATAAAAAAACCTGATATCTACGCATTTTTTACGTCTGTTATCAAATAACCGACCTAAAAAACCAAAGAACCCGGGGGTTTTTTATGTTGGTTATAAAATAACCGACGTAAAACACACCGCGCTTCGGTTTTTTACGTCGTTTATTTGATAACCGACGTAAAAAACGCGTCGATATCGGGTTTTTTACATCGGTTAAAAAATAACCGACGTAAAAAAACCCCCCGCGCATTGGTTTTTTACATCCGTTATTTGATAACCGACGTAAAAACCCAACAGGCTCAATTTGTAATGTCGGTTATTAAAATAACCGACGTGAAAAATCTACTCGCCGCATTGTTACGTCGGTTATATATAACCGACGTAAAAAATGTTGATGTAAAAAACGATTTCTGCACTAGTGTGGCCATTAATATGTCACAATATTTATATATAATATGTTTATTTTTCCTTAAGCTTCTGAATTTTTCATTTAATACATACCTTTATGGTTTCCATTATGGGTATATGCGATATCTTCATTTTAGGAAGTGTAGACTACGGCACCCTCAAAGTGATTTGATTCGTTAATATCATATGTGGTACATATAAATGATAGATTTAATGATATTATATATGATACCATACTGGAATTATAATAATATTATGTATCATTATGTATTAATTCCATTAATGTATGTGGTTGAAATGAATGTAGCGTTCATGCGTAAGTACGGCTTACCGTCTCCATGAACGGTGCATTTCATTTCTTATCCCCAAATGTAATGTACTATTATAAGTACATATATATAATGGATATATATTATTTATGTTAAATCTAAATGATTAATATAATTCTGGATTTAAAATATACATATCTCTCATTTAGTTTTAATTCCATTAATATGACATAGAAATGAAAGTAGCGTTCATGTGTACGTACGACTTACCGTCTCCATGAACGGTGCATTTCATTTCATAACTCTAAATGTTATGTAATATTGTAAATGCATATATATACTGGATATATATGATATATATGATATATACATCATGAGTATAACTCTGGATATAATGTATAAATGAACAACTTGTAATTATAAAGAGCATATTTTTGACTCAAGTACTAATGATCGTTAAAACGACCGTTATTAACTTAAATAATTACATAGTGGTCATGAAATGGTAATAAGTTATATGAAAGGAATAATGAACATGAAAAAAGGTTCTTAAGCAAGTAGAAATTAACTCACGTTTATTATTCAGGACTTTAAAGTACGATCGAGTCAAGTCAGACCCGAGGTATGGGTCTTCGTCTCAATCTGCTTTCATTGAGGTATATTTTGTTTTATACACAACCTTATTTTATAAGGTGTATAAACCCCTTTGACTTTTACATTTATCCAAAAGGAATATTATTATATGAGGCTTTTTACAAAATTAGAAAAGGGAATGTTTTTGTCGTACGTATGAGGTGACAATGACTTCTCCGCCGCCATGACCATTATTTGAGTTTCGGCTTCCTCTACAAGCCATACCTTTTTTAAAAATGAAAAATAAATACCATGTTTTACTTTTATTTTATTTTGGTATTGAAAATGGTTTTCATAATGTCTTTATATCAATGTATTGTATTGATATCTTGTGATTGAAAAGTGGAAATGTTATGTCTCCTTTACGTATGATTTATGTGATACGATTATATTATGGTTCTTGGAAATTATTATGAAGACGGGTGGTTCCATGATAAACTAAGGGAGGGTGAGCCTGATATAGCTCTCCAATGCATTGGGTAACGTGATGGGGTTAAACATTGAGGATTCTATGAAGAGATTTAGGGAATATACTGTGATGGGTATTCCAAACGTAACCAAGAGGGTTACTCCCTATTTAATAATGTTATGAATGCCTCAAGTTACATTTATGTCTTATGATTTCTATGATTTATTCATGATTTGATGAGGCATGTTAAAGTGCTTATGTTTTATGAGTAAAGTATTATTCCATTGATTCTTATATATATATGTACTCATGTTTCCTTTCCATATTTTTATATCCCTTATTGAGCTTTTTATGCTCATCCAAAGTTTTTGAAATGTTTTTCACAGGTCAAGGGAAAGGTAAATGATATGATGATAGTGTCAAGGAAGTGTCAAGAAAGAATCCATGTTTTATTTTAAATATGTTTCCGTTTATGGGAAAAATGAATACTACCTTTTATATAACCACATTGTTTAAATGTGTAATGTAATACATGTTTTATGATCTAATTCTCTGAAACTCTAAACCTGAAAAGATCCTCAAGGTGTAATCTTGTAATAACTCAAGATTAAGTAATGTTTAAGGTTGGGGACTTATAATAATTGCGTGTTATATTTGATTATTTTAAAATAATATTTAATATTATATATGAAATGAATTATGTTATAGTAAGGATTAAATTGGATTCGTACAATCTAATTTTGGTAGGGAAAATTATAATATTTGTTATTATTATAATAATTTACATCATATATATGTAATTAAAATTAATGAGTGATTAAATGAATATTCTAATGTGTAATTAATTTTCATATTTTTACATTAAAATAATACCTTATAAATACCATTTTGTATAATGGAATGGAATTCCTTTATTACACACCAAAAATTCGACAACTATGTCCCATATCATTCATGGACTTCAGTTATTGATGTTTATTTTACTTACATTTCCATGGAAATCTCTATGTTCTTCACATATAAATCGATATACCTTCAACCCCCTTGAAGAATCATCTCCCTTGCATATTATTATTGAATCCATTCACCAGAAAAAGTTCTCATTGTATTCTATGATAGGAAAATAAAACCTCTAGTTACCATAATATTTCCTAAACATTTTTCATTAATATATTCTATTGAACTTTTAGAGTTTTGACAAGGATATAACATCATTTTTAACTATTCATTCACATTCATTATTAATTCATCCACTTATAAAATTTGTATATATGTGGATGTGATAACAGAATTATTAATAAAAGTCTGGTATACTATTATAAAATTTAATACCCATTTTATCTTTTCCTCCAAAACTAGTGGATATTAAAAAGAATTTTATGTGTTTGTGTGGACTACCACATCAATGAATTATGTTTCCTTTTTTTCGTCAAAACCATGCATGGATGATTAAAAATTATATTTTATTGAATCAATGTAATATTCATTAAAATATTTTTATTCTAAAACAATTAATCATTTCACATTAATCTCCCTCCAACTTTAGGGAAATATTTTTTTGATCGTGTATATGTGTGGACTACCGCTTCTATATAGAGATATGCTTTATACTCTGATAAAAACACATCGGTAAATTTTGAAAAAAAATTATGTATCAAATTTATATTTTAAAAACAATAGATATTATATGGGATGTGATTTAATTATCAAGATTAACATAACTATAGTCTACATTTCAAGAGAATCATTTAAAAATTTTCTAAACCACTCCACGTAATAAAAAAGAGTCAAAAAGATATAATAAATGAAAAAAGTATAAAAAAATTAAAAAACAGAAGTAATAATATATGAAGAAGTAAATTATTTAGTATTTTTTATAAACATATTTTAATTAAAATTAATGTTTTTAATAAGTAACAAAAGCCTTTAGTCATAAAGGAGGTGAATTTTTTTCTCAGACTCCCTTCATTAAAAAATTTTTTACACTATAAAATTTTTTACATTTATATGGTAAATATTACATATTATTTTTTATTATAATGAATTATTATTCATTGTATCATATATAAATTTTCATCCTCCTTCCTCATAAAGGTTATTTATTTAAATGTTATTCATGTACTAGTTGATTTCCTAACTGAAGTTCTTTTCATGTGAATCATGAAATAACTTCTTAATTTGATCTTACATTCCTATCATGAACCAGCTGATATGTCTTCCAACCTGACACCTCATCTAGTCTAATGCATGTCCCAAAGGGAATTCCCAAACCCCATAGCCTTTTTAAATTGAATGGCATCAAATACAACACAATGGGGAATAATTTTAGCCTAATAACCTATATCAAATTAATTATCCAAACATACTGAGAATGCATTAGGAAAAAATTAATAACCATCACTAAAAATATAAAAACAGATATGAATACAAGACAAAACTATTAAAACTAGAAACTAAATACAATACAAAACTAAACGGTCACTAACATGATCTCCATGTGATGTCAATGTCACCATCATCTACAAACCAACCCACTCCAACAACGAGCACATAGACCAAGAACCTGATCCTATAAAACATCATGGGTCTACCGACACTAAATGGTATAAGTATGGCGTGAGCTAAATAGTTCAATAGGAACCCACAAAAGAAACAATAATTTTTCTCTACAAAAAAAGTTTCCGTAATTTCTAATTTTAATTACAGATATAAAATAGATTATTCTCAATTTATTAAGAAAACATGTCATTCTCTATAAAATGAAAACACATGCCACAATCCATTTTCACAATAGAATACCATTAAATTTGAAAACCCTAAATAAGATACCCAAGAAAAAAAATACATGACAATAAATAAAGTAAAGGTGAAACATAAAATAAATCAAATTGAATTAGGAATTAAACAGGAAAATATATTTTTATATCCATTGATATTTCATAACCATCCCCAAAACAAGCCCTAGATGTACTTGCATTGGAACAACCTAATTTTATATATTGAATCTCTCTAGTCTATAATCAAATGGATTCCCCCAACTATCTAATCTAGTTGAATAACACATCTTCCCTCTCAGAAAATCCATGGGGGACCAACCTGTCTAATAAGGGTTGATTAGAAATTTTCACTCTTCCATTTAAATGATTCCAAATTTACTCATGGTAATATTACACTATGTATGTAGGAGTCCCTCTCATGTGTGACTCATCATACGTTCCATCATCGCACTTTCTTAACACAAACAAAGACTCCTCCTATAAGAAAACCAATATAAGAAAATCCATAATTTGTGTACCCATTATAAAGTGAATCCTTTCCTTGTTACAACTGGGTCGTCATGTCACAGAAGCGTTCAACACCATTCCCCAATATATTCTAAAGATATGAATTAACTTAACATCATAAATTCGTTAAAACAAAACTCACAATGCATCTTAAGTTCCAAATAGAACATACAGGTATAAAACAAAAAAGGAATTTCCAAATACTCCCCCACATTATTTCCCTTAGACAACACAAAACACCATATTTTAATATTCGTTGAAATAAATGGATTTAACATTTGAATTTTCTCACCAAAAAACGTTTCAAGGGCAAGTTGGACAATCCTTGAGTAAAAAATTAAAAGCTAAATGTTGAAATTACATGAAGCAACACATTCCACCTTTGGAAACCATGGATAAATTTCTTGGATAATGGGGAGGAAGGTTATATTTGAAACATTAAAGGGAAAGGTTTTTTAGAGTGCCACCTTCATTTGAATACACATTCATATGTGCACCTCGTGCTACCAGGGATGTTCCAACATCCAAAAAAACACCAAAAAATGACCATAGAGGCACCCCAAACCCATTTTCATTTACAAAATCACCATATTCCTTTTAAAACAAATCAAATAATCCCATATAATACGAATAGAATAAATAGTCCATTCAATCCATGAGAATCCTTAAAAACATTTTCACTACAATTCTAAATCTATAAAATGACAACTAAATCATAGATCCTTCCTAATTTATTTATTAAAACTAATTTACCAAAAACTATCAAAGACAAATTCTCCCAAAATACATAAATGTATTTTAAAAGAACAATTGACATTCTACCAATCACATAAGATTCATAAATACATAGAATCACTTCAAAAAGTATTTTTCGCAATTTATACCAATAATAAAACACCCCGACGAACCAAACAAAGGTTCCACAACTGTGCGAATCATGTTCGTAAATTTACTAAAATAACCCAAGAATAAATGGAATGCATTAGAAAGTAAAATCATGGATACACCTACCTCAATGGAATGTTAATGTGATGAATCCTTCGGGGACGGGAGATCTAAGGCCTAGGTACCATTCACACACCCTATAATACAATAAAACACAACCCACACACAAACCCCTACCATTTTTTTTGACCATGTTATAAAACCCCAATGGAAAACCAATGGATCAATAGAGGAGATGGTAAATGGGATAAAAATTACAACAAACACAAAAAACATACCTCGGAATCAAATAATAATAACCAAGGGGGGTGGAGAAGCAACGTAAGAGGGTTCTTCGAACACCTCATGTGCCACAGTTGACCAAGATGGAGTGGTCCATTTTTTGGTAAATAGAGGAAGATGGTATAATGGGGGTTTTTAATATTTTAAAGATCATGATGGTTTCACATCTTGGTTGCATCCACTACCAAAATTTGTACCAACCATGTGGTATCCACCACCCAATAAGGAACCAAAAATAAATTCGATAATTTTTAATGGATATTTTTCATCCATGTGTATATTTTTTCAATTGAAAAGTTAATATAAAACCAAAATATAATTCATATTGAGTGACCTCCATGTATCTATTCAACTATTTTAAAATTAATATTTTATTATCCTTAATATGGTGTATGTTTCTTAAAATGGTTGTAAATTCTTTCTAATGTTTTCCATATATATCAGAAAAGTTTTCCTTCCAATTAAGGTGATAAATTTTATGAAAATTATTATAAAAAGATTTAATTAATGTTATTTTCTAAAATATTGAATTACATTAAGAATTTTTAAAATGAAAAACAATTTAACATTTTTAACGAGTATATTTTTATACATGTAATATCATTAACACATTTCTATGTGATCATATTATTCCACCATGTTTATTTTAAGAGACCTCATATATACAGATTTATGTTTTCAAATAACGTTATTATATTTTTCATGGTACAATAAAATAATCCATTTATTTTTTTCAAATGAAAATATATATTTTTTTATTCAAAGAAATTTAAACAATTCATTTATGATTGTTTTTATCTATATTATAGTTTTTATTAATTGTATAATTATAATAATACCATATACTTTTATAATATAGATTCCTTATAAAATGATATTTTATATCATGGTTGTTTTATATCACTTATTTTGACCTTCCTAATGATCCAATTGTATATTAAAGATTTTTTTACATTTCATTTCATTTTTCAATGACCTATGTTCCATTATGTTATCGATAGATTATCCCCAAGATGACCAATACGTCAAATAATTAGGGAAATATTTTTTTGTTAACCACACATCTAATTCTAATATAGTGTAAATACTTTATACATAATCATATTTGTTATGTTGTATTTAAGTATAGTGATTCTTAATGTAATTTTGTACCCTTTTATTTTCCATATGATTATCATATAACATTTGTTGATGGAATCACAAATTATTCTTAGAGTATCGCTTGAGTGGAATATAAACCTCATATCATTTCATTGGTTTTTTATTAAATATAGATAGAAAACACGTGGTACACATATGTATTATTATCATTTTGTGATAGGTGAGCACAAATTTATATATCCATCAAATTAATTGTGTTATTTTTCTATCTCATAATATGTTATATTTAATCAATAGGAAGAATAGCCATCTATGGATTTGGGAAATTAGTTTGGCAATATATGTTATGTTAATGAGGTTAAGGGATCTGAAATATAATTATGATATAATGTTAATGTTATTTCAACTTTATTAAGACCCGATGATGTGATGTTATGGTCTTGGTTTAATCCATTAATTTGTGGTATCATAACAATATTTAATACATTCAAGCATATGATCTTTCTCATTGGGATATCATATTTTACATATGACAATCATGTTAATCTATATTATTATGTATACCCTTAAGGATAGTTTAAGATCACCCCTTATTATATAACCATTTCCCATGTTATGAAGGAATTTATTAAATATTCTAATCCTTAATTATCTTGACTGGATAATTTATTAATGATCTTGAAGTATCATTATATATTTTTTAGCTTCTAATCCACTGGGATAAATAGTCTGTTTTATGTGAAAGCATGAAATATTATAGATGTTGTTTAGACAAAATTCTAAAAAACTATTTATTAAATGTTCCATGTATTTTAAATTTTTGAATTATATTTTAATATTAGATATTTATAAAATTTTGTGTTTTATGTTATGTTTTTTCGACACTAAATCTAGGATCATGGGTTCTAGGGGGTCTATATTTGGAATAAAATAAGTGCTTACATTAAATTAAAGGATTATATGTTATTATTTTTTGATTATTTATATTTATGAATTAAATAAAATATTGATGAGGTGAAGATGATATTTGTTACAAGTTATATAAATAATCTATTAGGATTATAGTACGAAATAATTTTTTATTTCTAGGGATTGAGTTAAGAGGAAATTCTTAGAGACCTCAGGTTTAAGTGAACATATAAAAGAACCTCAATAAACATTAGTAAAATAGATAGTAAGTGGTTTTTCTAGTTATTACATCCCAATCATGAAACTATAATGTTGATTAGGTTTTTCTGAATTTAGATATTGTAGTAAGAACCCAAAAAGGGTTGGTACAATAATAGTTGGTTATCATTCTGGTGAATAGTGAATGGTGAATGGTCCCAAACGTCACACCTGGATAGAAATAGCCCTGGAATATTCTTTTATTAATTATAATTTTCCTTACAAACCATTATAATGTACTTAAACATAGTCTTTTTCTGATTTTATATATATTAGAGGACATTAGTGTAAAATGAACATGGGTATCCAATATTAAATATACATACTCCAAAATTAGGACAATCAAATCATTTATGATTTATTTAATTTATGATCATTTTTTCACTTGGTACACTTATAAATTTAAGAATTATCATCATTAAAAATTATATTAATATTATGTCTACAGCAATATGGAACCATGATATTAATTCATTTAATGGAAATGAGGTTATCTTCTAAAATTTCAAATATATCAAAAAGAAATGGAGTTAAAAATCATGTTTTTACACCATATTATATTTTTAAATTTATTTTTAACAAAGGAAACAATGTTTATTTATCTATTACACCATGGAAAAAATGTATCAAACCTCATGGAAATATTATTCATCAAGATGTTAAAGGGTAAAAATAATCAAATTACATAATTTGAAATATGATTGAAGAAACAACTTATGAATGTCTCAAAGGAATTATCCATATATTTACTTTTGAAAGTGTTGGATTGATGAATTAATGCATCTGATGAATAAATAATTAATCACTAAACTCGATAGAGTAATGAAATTCTATCTTGTTTACATGAGATATTAATATCAATATTTCATTTATCATTTTAACATAACATATTTATATTCTATATATCCTTTATGAGTTAATTTTAAAAAAATGAAATAATTTATTTAGAGTGGGTAAATTTAGTATCCCAATATTTCAATATATATATATATATATATACTTATATAATTCATTGATCGGTATCATTCCTCAAATGAACTAGAAAAATGTAGTGAAAAATTATTAAAAGAGGATAATGTGACACCCGAGATAGTATAATATTAACGGAAAATTATATATGAATAAAACAACAATGCTATAAAAAAAATACAAATTTATTATTTCATGGTACCAAAATTAAATTGATAGAATGAATATTTTTTGGTCCTAGTTTGTCTAAATAACCATATATTGTTTTTGAAATTTCCACATAGAGGTAATCCTTGATGAATAATATAATATATATTAATTAAAAATAAATTTTTTTCATTATATAATGATATAATTATAAAATAATTAATTTATTGCGTATAAATTTTATATAAATAATGAAAAAAATATTTACTGGAATAATGAATATTATTTAGAGAACTGTTTGTTAAAGGGCAATTGTCTTTCAATTTTTCATAATTAAAAAATAATGAATAATGAATTATTTAAATGGAATTTATATAGTATATGTATTTTCTATTATCCCATAATCGCTTCCTTTTGGGCGTTTTTTATCTTAGTGGAACTCAATGGAGGCTTTTGGAAGTTTGGAAGGTGTTTGAAGAGATTATGAGGATCCAATAAAAAAATTTGAATGACTATGTAGTATGGAGGTTCAATCCATTTATGTTTTAGTGGACATAGAATTGTGGATCAATTATATAGTGTAAGGGAGCTCGAGAGAAATTTCATGGCTATATTGGAACTAGGGGTAGTTTTGTTGTGTGTTGCAGGCTGGGGTGTAGTCAAATTCTTAGTAGAGGGGTCATGTAATGTGGTGCTTATTGTTTTTCCATAATCAGCAGATCCACTTGTATTGAATATGGAATAGATTCACTCAATATATTTTTCATAATGGAGATGATTTCATGGATCCACATGATATGAATATGGATTCCATGTGTTAAAGCATGTTTTGATGAGTTTCAAGGGGCTACAATGTGGCCTTAATTTTTTGGGGGTTCTATAAATAACCCGAGACCCTTAAACCCCCTTATATTACACTCCATCAACTTGTACCCATAAATATATATAGAGTTGTTTAATAGTATCATTATTTATATTCAAAAGGAATTTATACCCTCTATTAGACATATATACATTTTTAATCAATTTTAGTTCTACCTCTTATCTCTAGAAATTTCTATCTATTTTCTTTCATCTTTCTCAAGTTTCTTATTTGAATGCCTTTGAAATGTATCCTTTTTATTATAATTATTTTTATCTAATGTTTTCACTAAATTTATTTAATTTTATCATTGAAATATCATGGTTTCTTATTATAATCTATGATCATATATCCATAATATTGTTTTAATTATTTTTGAATAACATTAACTCTTTTGAACCTTGGAATTCATTACTATCCTTTTATTTATATGAGATCAAAGAGTTATGATGGTTTATCCCCTAGGATGGAAATGGGATTAATCTAATAAATATTGAAACATATTAATGAGGGATATGGATGTATTTATCCCATGTTGTCTACTTCTACGATAATAATAATTTTCCTCTTTATAAACTATATAATTTGTTATCTACTCTATGATTTTGTATCATGTAATTATTATAGGGTTTTATTGTTTTTATTGAAATTAGTATGGAATATAAATGTTTAAATAATCGATTAATAGGATTAAATATTAAATAAATGTATTTCAGGTAAATTATTTTTTTAATATCATCCTTTATGTTCATGTGGAGTACCACCTTCACGAAGTGAATATAATCTACTTTCATGAACACACTACATGTATGATATGTATAAGTATTCATAATGAAATAATATTTTATTTTTAATAATTTTATCATTAAATATATATTTTATACTAATAACCTATATTCTATAATGATCATTAAAAAATGTAATCATTTATCATTCTTATGTATAACCTCCCATCTCCTTTATCGTTACATGCTTCATTTCTAAAAACCATACTCCATCATTCATAATAAATTATAATTTTTGTATAAATATGATAATTATAAATAAATTAAAATTATTTATATGTGTAAATAATATCCTCTTAGATTGTCATTCAACCTATATTAGTAATGTTTGACACAAAAGTCAAAATATGATCAAAAATCACGGCATAAATTTAATCAATTATGTAACTAAATATAACATGGTAATAATTTATGAAAAATTAATAATAAAAATATTATTAGTTTATAATTAATTAAATATTTATTATAATTTTATTATTTAGTAATATATTGAGCATACATGACGAGTTGGACTCTAGGAAACAAACTTCGTCTCAATTTCCCTTCATTGTGATTTATAGTAATGTTATGAAACTAATATATTTTTTATGGTGTAAATAGTGACCCAATAACATTTAGTATCATTATTAGTTAATAATTCATAGTATATTAAGAATAAATTTAAATTATTTCATACATGGGGTTATGAATTAAAATTTAGAAAATGGTATTGAATTTTATAACCCAATTTCATTTCATTCAGTTATATTAATTCATTATTGTCATTATAATTTGAATAATACTTTTATAATTACATTTGATTATCATTTATTTATTATCCAAATTATTAGGAATATATAAATTTTAAATAAATAAATTATTACATTATAAATTCTCTCTTCAATGATATGATTTTTATAGGGGTTTATTTCACAACCTCATTCTGATAAACATTATTGGTTCTTGGATTTTAGTTGAATAAAATTATTTGGTCATTGTAAAATAAAACCATTTACTATTAATTTCATCCATTTATTCATTATATCATCATGTAACAGTACCATTTTTTCCGCTCTTCGATGTATAAAAAAATTTAAAAAAAATTCGAAATTCATATGTCATTTCTCTCTGTTGTGGGAAATTCTTTTTTTCCAAAATGATGTTTTCTAAAAATATTTACTATGTTTTCTTCTATTGTCCAATTTATTTTTTAATTATGATTTTACCCTTGTTTAAAAAATTTATATATTTTTATACATTAATATTTATGTCATTTCCTTATAAATTTTTATTTGTAATATTTCGAAAAAGTGAATGAAATCATTGTTTCATTGAGTTAAAAATGTAAAAAAAATCTAGATTACATGTCCACTAATTGATATAAAGGATCCTTCATGTTTTTAAATGATTTTATTCAATGAAATATATTTAGAAAACATTTTGTTAACGTTTTTTAGAAATATAATTTTCAAAATGAAAATCGTATTCTCCTTAAGATTTTTTTAAATGTTATTTGTATGGTATTTATAGTCATTGCCAAGAAAAAATTATTTGACAAATATTAAAGTTGTAATATGATTTATTGATACCATTCCTATAATTTATCTTTATGGTTTATGATTAATTTGAATAAGGATAGTATTGAATCACACTTTAGTGATTCATTTTTATGTCATCACCCTTATATTTATTTATTCACCTTTCAGTGACCATTAGACTATAAATATTTCATAAATATCCATATTATTTATCATGGATATGATTATTTATTAATATATATGTCATTTATAAATAATGTTTTTCATATTGAAAATTATTTTATTCACTAAGTACAAATTAATAATTCTTTTTTTAATTCAATACAAATATTTAATGCTATGGTATTTTGTTAAGAAACTAAATAAACTATTTGATATCTAAGGGATGAGTATGAAATATAGTTATACCTATGTCTTGGTAATAGATAGGTGCTCTATAATTTTTATTATCATGATATTACTCTATTCGATAGAAATTTTTTAATTAAAATCAAGTGTATACCAAACCATTATTTTTAAAACTATCTTGTGAAACCTCTTAACAATAGTGTTATCCTTTTGTTAAGACCATTATATGCAATAATAAAACATTTCCATCAATTAAAGGATAATTATTATTATTCGTGATATTTTAACAATGATATTATCTCTTTATTTATTTCATTCTTAAATTATTGATTAAATGGCATGTGTTTTCAAATATTTATAATTCCGTATTGAATATTTATTTTCTTAATAATCCTTATATTTTCCCAATGATATTATATATGGATTCATTTCATTATCATAATTTTTATTAAATGGAATTTTCTTTTATTTATTTATCATCCCTTATTTATTATTTATTATCAAATTATCTATGATATTTTAAGGATGATATTTTATTTCGATACCTTTCAATTTTCATTTTTTAGAATAAATGTTATGGGTTTTCATTTATTTATGTGGAAATGTGTATTATTCATTATTTTATCATGAAAGTCATGTTATATTAATGGCATTAGGGTTAATTTATTTACCACTTCATTTTGATTATTCTTATTGATTCTTGATAGCTTCCTATATACATAACCCTTATTAAGAATTTGAGCTTACCCATTATTTTCCTTTTCCATAAATCCATGAAGTATATAATAATAGATATGAAAGGTTGTTTGAAAGGGAATATTTTTATCCTCCAAAATATTTTTTTCAAATTTTTGTATTCAAATGTAATTAGAGAATCATTTATGTATAAATACTAACAAGACTAATAAACTATTCATCACTTCAATAAGTGGTTCCTTATATTCTATTACAATGTAATAAAGTAGACACTAGTTATGGGTTACCTCTATCAAGGTTTTTATACTTTGTGTCATAGGATGTTGGGAAGAAACCTTGATAACTAGATTTTCGAATACATTGATTATGGATCATAACTATGTTATTAAAATGGAGGGAAATTTTATATTAATAACAAATTGTTTTGGTAATGTATAAATTTTGTGGGTTTACGTTAAATTCAACCCTATATGGATTTCATAAGTGGACTTGAATATTGAATAGATCAACCTAGGCATAATAACTCCAAAAATAGTGCATTGTTAATCACCTTTTCAATACCTGGTGCATGATAATGGGGATTACATCACACCTAGTGTGAAAATAAATGGGAGTTTTCATAGGACATTTCAAATTATCATTATAAAAGAGCTTGAAATATTTGAATATATGGTGATAAAAAAATGAACTAGGGTTTCCCTAATCTAAAATATATTGAAAATAATGTTCCATGATTTAAAATCCAATAATGGATTATACTGTTTTCCCACTAAAATTATTGTTGCCCAAAAAATGATTTATTTTTTTAGTCAATTTCATGAACCAATGATTATCTAGATAACATTGTATATTAAGGAAAATTTAGTCACAATGCAATAACAAATGCGTTTATGAAAGGAGTTAAATATATCATAATTGTTTTTAATTATTTCCCAAACTTTTTATTAATAACTTGTAAGTTAACCATCTATCAGACCCATCAAAGAATAGGATGATGGACATATTTATTTTCTCATGTGATTGAGACTATGTGGTAAAGATGATCGATTCCCATCATTTTTGAAATTTAGAAAGAGGCACCATGGGAAGAGACTCATTAGAAATGGAAAATATTTTCTCGGTGGAATTCTAAGGAATGAATAATTCATTTGTTGAGGAAAATGAAGATCAAGATTGAATGACATAAATCTCATCATATAGATACATGTATATTTCATTGTATTAAATATGGAGAACTTAGGGATTATCCATTAAAATTGCCTCACAAAAATGTTATCCCCTAATATATGTAAGGACCTTTGTTGAAATAAAATGGTCAATGTATTTATATTTTTGTAATCAAGAATTATATTGTATAATTATTTTTCCCAATGGAATTTATGTTTTAAGAATCATGAAACATAAAAATTATTATGTTAAATTTTTTAAGAGTAGGTGTCTTCATAGACATATGATTCATGGTAAAATAATGGTTTTATGATTTTATTTTCGATGATTAGATAATATTCATAAATAGACATTTTAAAAATTAGAATTTAAGGAATCTAATGTGATGAATTATATTTTTTTAAAATAATTAATGGAATATTTAATGGCTCAAACCTCTTTGGCCCATTATTTTGTTGAAATATAGTGTTTGATGTGTTCTGGGAGGTCAAGGTGACTTATCCCCAACATATTTCCAAATTTCCATTTCTGTGAATGGTTTTTCCAATTTTTTTAATATTGTTGTCGGTTAACTATCGGTCAGTGAGTCATCTGTTGGTGAGTCATCTGTGAACAATGTTTCCAGCTTCCAATAGATTCTCCCCTTTTATAATTTATTTGATTTAAAATGAATTCAATGTATTATTTTAAGGTATTTATGTCTGATTCAAATGCCATAACTCTTATATTAATTTTTCCTAAGGCTCAGGATGTATTCAATTGGTAAAACCGTGTGGTTTAATGCAATAATCATTCAATGGAAAATTTATCATATCTTAAACTAACTCTATTAAATATTCTAAAGGGATTATATATCTTCCTCCCTCGTTCTAACTTCTTATTCCCTAGTGGGTGAAACTCAAACCTTTACTTCTTCCCATAGGAGCAGTGTGAGCAAAACTAAATCCTTGGATCATTTCCCTGTGACATTTCTTCTGGTAGCATGCACACACACTATTTTCGTGCAATCAGCAAGTTTGGATCCATTATCAATAGAAGGTATGATCTACCTATGCTCTTGTGTTTTCATTGATCCTTATTCTCCAGTTTCTCTTTTCCATTTAATGGCATGTGATCTCCACACTTATAATAGATTTTTCATGGGTGTTGGATGGTGTGGTCATGTTGCGTTGTCCTCGAGTGGATGCAGTTGTCCCAAGGGAGGTGATCGTAATCCTTTGTGTGGATCTTTCTTTTATAAATAATGTTAAGAACCTTTTGAGGTAGGGGATTCCTCGATTCTCTATTCCTTTATGTAAAACTACAGAGTTATCATTCTTTATCACACTAGGTCACAATGGATTTGACATAACAAATATTTAAACTGGATAATGAAATTGGTATTGATCATATGTTATTTCCTCTTATATTTCTAGATAGTGAGATATCTAGTCATTCCATGTTCATCATGTCGTTCGTGAAGAAAATTGGTAAAGAATTTATACTATGATTAATTGTAATTATTTCTCAAAGATAAATAGGAATGTAAATGAATCTGGATATTTTTTTTGTAATTTTATGTTAATCAAACTGATGCAGTAAGAATGTTTACTTGTTTGTGATAGCTTAATGTTTAGGATTCCCAAAGTTGGAACCTTCAAATAATAAATAGGTTAATTCCATTTGGATTAAAATATTGAATGTTATTTAAAAATGTAATTTCAAGTAGGATTCTGAGTTACCCTCTTGCTTGTAAGGCTGAGTGCCTTGTTCTTTGGATCCATGGGTATTGATTATGTTTGGTGGTTTGATCCCTTTTTTAAGGTCCAGGAGCCTTATTTATGTGATGTTTTCCCTACTCCATGTGTTTTGATGTCATTTTAGGTGTATTTTGTGATATATGGGGGTAGGCAGACCCATTGGTTGTGGAATAATTTTATTCTTGGGGAGGAGATATGCAACACTTTATGAATGTGGGTGTCAAGGATGACACTGAAGATGATGATATGGTTTTTTGTAAATGAATAGGTATTTGGTTCATCATGATGGTTGTTTATCTGCATTACTTTCCAAAATTCTCATGGTAGTTGTTCTTGCTTACCCTCCTTCCAAAAGGGGCAAAGATGTGTGGTTTATGCAATGTTCTTTCAATGTTTAGCCTCTTAAGGGAGGATAGGTCTACGCTCCTAATATAGCTTGAAAATACATGATGGGTAGTTCATCTACTCACTAGGTTGATCCCCATTGTGTTTAGTAGCTAATGATGTTTTTATATAATTCATGAGAATATGGAAATGTATTAATGATATTAATAAATGATTGAATAAATGATATTAACCCATGGGGTTGGATATTGCTTGGATACAATGTTGAGGTTATATTTTTGAGAACTTTTGGACTTTTTTTTGTTATACCTAGAGGGCATGAAACTATGTTGTGATACTAATGAAATATAATATGGAATTTTTAATGGATAGTTAATTTTTAAATAATTAGTTAACATAAGGTGAAATTGGAAAAAATGAATAAATAAATGTAATAAATCTCCTTGAACGGCCGTGTGATTATAGGATACCTAGTTTTTGTAGTGGTATCCAGGAGTCCGAGAGATATTAGCTGCAGTGGAGTCAATGAATTGGTTATGCACATAGTGTGGTTGTGAGCTATATTATATTCTGTAAATTTTGTGTTTCTTGATGCTACCCCACCCCGTTAGTTAGGGAAACTAACAACCTTGGGATTCTATGCCCTATGGGGTGTTTTCCTCAACATTCTGGTGGGAGGATGGATGGATGACTACCCCTTTGGCCTCACTCTCTTATCTTGGTAGTAACCTGTGCTGGTAGGTACATAGGTTAGTTTTCCACATATATGTGTGTAGAGGGATGTAATGGATATTGGTTATTCACACACATATATTCTGCATATAGTTTCCAATGGACTACAGTAGGTGTAACCCGTATAGGCTGGGATTGCTTGAGGATCATTACTCTATGTGTGGGATTTAGTGTCTTGTGGTATAATTCCATAAATATGATACACATTATACGAGCTATGATGGCTCTTACAAACTACATATTTACTTTGGTTACGTGGATGTATTGGTTGGGTTGCACGAGGTGCATGTTGTGGTTCTTAGGCCAGGTGTCTACGGGTAAGCATTTTTTGAGAGAGATGGATTAGAACATGCGACATTGGGCCAAAGCAGAAAACCAATGGTGAATTAGTAGCGAGGATCCCTTGATATTATATTTTATATACTCATGTATGTGATACATGGTGAGAGTAGCCGTGGTGAGGCTGGGAACATATTATACATGTTTAGGTGATGATTTATTTTCACTTGTTGTTCAATGTGATTTAGCTGGATTTCATTACATTTTCACGGGAGGCTCTAGGGACGATCCGACTAAGTATAATGTTATACTGACCCTACATATATATAAACTAGTTTTCAGGTCACTGGGAGTATCTTGTAGAAAAGTGTGGTTACTAATAGCTTGGAATTGTAGGATCTGTTTGGGATTTAGGATCTCTGATTTTTTAACTCTCATTTGATAGTTGGAATTTTCCTTTTTAGTGTTATTAGTTTTTCATTTCATTATATATATGTACATGGGATTTCTTTTATATTAAAGTTTGAGGGGGAGTTGGTTGGTGTGTATCTTATCTCTATTTTACAATTCTTCCCTTATAGGGTAATGCCTCCCATTTGTCTATTTAATATACCCTCGGTGCTTGTCGCCAACCTGGGGCATACTAGAAGTGGGACCAAGGTTCACCATCTCCCTTCTCAAATTTCCGACCCAGGAGGGGTACACCTTGTGGGGAGTGTGTCCTGACAGAGTGGTATCAGAGGTGTAGATGAGGGATAGGATAGGGTTTGGTGTTACGCATAGGTGAGGTGGCATGGTTTGGTAGGGAAATTGTGTTATTTAGGTTTCTCAAGAGATGCAAACACTAGAGACCAACTGAGACATAGGGGTTTTGGCCCCCTAAGATATGATTCATAGACCTTTATGTTTACTATAGCTACTAAATGAGGTGATACTAGTAGTAGGGTAGAAACATAGGAAAGGATCATGCATCATTATTCTTTGTGACTTTTTTTGAATAGGTGGACCTTGGGATCGGATAACCGAAAATGAATAAAACAAAAAATAATTAATTAATTAATGTTGACTCTTCCATATTCTAGGTTTAGGATCTCTAACTATTTTTTATTTTTTAAGAATTTCCCTCGGTCAACGTCCTCATCATTATTTCATAGATGATGTCCAGCAGGTTGTGCCAGTAAATCGTCATAGGGTAGAGGTTGAAGATGATGACACATGGAGGAGGACACTTCGAGAGTTTCAACGCCAGAATCTACAGAAGTATGAAGAATATGTTTTAGATGCAATCATAGAAGACTGATTAGAGGAGGTTGAGATAACCTTTTGTTCAATCTATGCTCTAAACAATCACGGGGTGTCTTTGGTTGTGATGATTCTGTGTGGTTCATTAAGGCAGTGGTTGTTCTTGTACCTTAGGGATCGTGAGGAGTTGGAGATCTCAGGGGAGGAGTTTCAATACATGTTTAGAGTGGAGTTTCTTTCTTCCACCATGAAGGAGTCTAGTCGGATGGAGCTGCTTACCCATCGATAGGGGAGATCTAGTGTGAGAGAGTTTGAAATCTATTTCAGAAACCTTTTACAATATGCTTTGGACATATGGTATGATGATGAGGATAGGGAGAGGCCTTTCGAGGAGACTTTATAGCCAGATATGTAGTGTCAGGTCATCCTGTTTATCCTAAAGGAATATACTGAGGTCTTGTTGAGGGAAAAGTTCATTGAGAGGAATTCATCCAGAACCAGATCATCAAGAGAGGGGAGTTATCAGGATTCGTCACGAAGGAGAGTTGTGGTATGGGGTTCTCACTTTTTAGGTCATAACAATTTTTGTTCGACTGGGGGTAGGTCTCGTCCCTTAGCATATCGTTTTTATGGGGTGGTTCCTCTCAAGACTATGCCAAGGCATCTGTAGGTTTTTGTTTCTTGTGAAGGACGAGGTCATCAGCAGTGAGAGTTCTCGACCTTTTAGAGCAGTCCTCATGCACCATGTGTTCTGCTCCAGGTTCCTCTGTTGATGTAGTTCTAGTCGAGGCACCAGCAGCAGGTTTCACAAGCATTGGGTCTGTTGAGATTATATGGGTAGGGAGGAAGATAGCCCTATGATTCTCTCCATCTATAGAGAGAAAAGTGCATCCCGAGTGGTGATCATCATCAGGGTCATAGAGGTCGTGGAGTAGGTTGTGGTCAGCTTCTTGCTTTAGCATTTCCAATGCCAGGTGATCCAAACTATGTTCGTGGTAACCTTTTCTTTTTTTTCTAATTGGGTGAAAGACATGTTTGACTCCTGATAAACTCACTCCTTCTAATCTCATCTCTTTTTCCATTATTTGGGACATTAGGTAAAGAGGATTCTAGTGCCCTTGGTGTTGACTACGCTAGTTAGAGGTCAATATGACTTGTTTGAAGTATGTAGAGACTTTGAGATAGTGTTGGGGAAACACTGATCATTGGCATATTTACTATGTTTTCCGACACTACCATACGATGTCATCATTGGAATGGATTTGTTTTATTTGATGTAGGATATTGTATATTTCATCGCAAGGCCGGTGGGATTCCTCAATGCTAATGGAGAGCCAGCAACGTTTGTTGGCGAGCCAAACCATCGGATGGGTCAGAGGCATGTTCCATCCTTTTCATCCTAAATGGCTGAGCTAATTTTGTGTTTTTTTGAGGTTTATCAGTTGGCTTTTCATTGGTTCATAGAAGTGTACCATTATATATTTCAAGAGGAGGTTTCAGCATTACCCCCTCAATGAGATATGAATTTTGGGATTGATCTATAGCTAGGAGCATTATCTATCTCTATGTAAGCATATAGAATTGGCTCTTCTGAGTTACAGGAGTTATGTATATAGCTCAATGTCCTGCTATATTATGGTTTTTTTTCGGCTATACGGTTCATGGTGGGGTGCACTAGTGTTTTCCATGAAAAAATTTTACAGTAGTTTTCGATTGTGTATCAATTATCGTGAATCAAACAAAGTGAATGTGGATAATTGCTACCCTCTTCAGTGGATTGATTATTTATTCAATAAAATAAAGGGTGAAAGATAGTTCTCAAATTTTGAATTATGGTTAGGATATCATCAGATGCATGTAAAGGATGAGGATATACTGATGACTGCTTTCCGTTGTCATCATGGGAATTACGAGTTCATTCTAATGTTGTTCTTTGTGATGAAGTCTCTTTATGTGATCAAGGGATTGATGAATGCTATGTTTCATGATTTACTAGATAATATTGTGGTGGTTTTCATTGATGACATCCTTGTGCACTCCGCATCTACATCGGAGAATGCAGAGTATCTTTACGCCATTTTGGGAGTTATTCATCAACAAAAGTTGTTTGGGAAGTTGTAAATGTGTTAATTTGGGGCTCAATAATTTCATTTCATCGGGCATGTGGTCTCCCATTAGGGAGTACCTATGGATTTTTCTATGATAGAATAAGTTGTGTCTTGGGAATCCCCCAAGACATGGGAAGAGGTGCAGAGTTTCCTTGGTCTCATCGGCTATTACAAGAGGTTCGTAGGCTATTTCGATCATGTTGGGACTCCTTTGATATCATTGACCTTGATTGATCAAGTTTTTGTGAGCAATGATATATGTTAGCAAACTTTTTGTTATCTTAAGGAGATGTTCGTAAGTGCTCCAGTTCTTTGTCTTCAAGCAACGAGAGTCCAGTTTGATGTATTCTGTGATGCTTAGAATATTGGGTTAGGCATATTTCTTGATGCAGTAGAGATTGGTTGTTTCTTATGGGTATCAGAAGTTGCATCCCCATGAAGTTTACAATTCCAACTACGATCTCAAGTTGGTAGCAGTGGTGTTTCCTCTGAATTTATGGATACGTTACCTCATTAGAGAGTGCATTGCGGTTTTTATCGATCATAAGAGCATGAAGTATGTTTTCTCCCAGAATGACTTGAACATATGAAATCATCAGTGGATGCAGTTATTAAAGTAATATGACTTTAAAATCACATATACACCTAGTAAGTGGAATATTGTCAATGATGCGTTGAGTAGGAAATCCTATAGTGATGTAGTGCATGGATCTGGTGATTCCTGGAGAGCGAGGGATTAACATTCATCCTTACATCTCCATATGTGAGATGTTGGGGGAAGAGGATTTCTTTTTTGATGATGGTGTAATCATCTTTGGTGCATCAATTTTAAGGGTACCAGTTGGGGGATCTAGAGGTGGAGGTCTGGGAGGACTGACTTTTTTATGGCGAGACCCCTGATGGTTGGTCTGAGGATTAACAACACTAAAAGTTGTAATAGGGAATGGTTTTTATTTCATTTGTGATGTGTGAGACGATTATCAGAGAGTTCCACAGTTCTCTTTTAGCGGTATATCCAAGAGTTTCATGGATGTATTGAGCCTTGAGGAGTGAGTTTTGGTGGCCTTGAATGAAGCGGCAGTTTCGGAGTTTGTGTCTCAATGTTTGATCTGGAAGAAGGAGAAAATTTAGCACTGTTTCCATGTTGGTTTTCTCTAGTTATTAGATGTTCCTCATTAAAAGTTGGAGTAAATCTAAGTGGACTTTGTTACTAGTTTACCTCAAGCTTTTGGAGGCGATGATTCTATTTGGATGGTATTGGATTGTTTAGAAAAATCATCCTACTTCATTGTGATCAAGGAGTTGTGCTCAGTGGATGTTTTTTAAGGAAGTATCTGGAGGAGGATGTGAGTCTTCATGGATTCCAGATACTAATCATTTCTAATTGAGATCCTCATTTTACCTCAAGGGTGTGGAGAGGTCTCCATCAGGCATTTGGTTCTCATATATGCCTTATCAATGCTTTTCATCCATAGATGGATGGTCAGACAGAGCAGACCATCAAAACTCATGAGGACATATTGTGCTCTTGTGTCCAGAATTTTGGAGGCTAATAAATGAGGAACATACCCTTAGAAGAGTCCTCCTACAAAAATAGTTTCACTCCACCATTAGTATGGCGCCATTTGAATCCTTGTATGTCCAACCTTTCGGTTCTCCATTGTACTAGACTTGGGTCAGAGAGTCAGCAATTCCCATGATAGAACTAGTACAGAAAATGACAAAGATGGTTTATGTGATTCTTGAGTTGATTAAAGAAACACATGATTTTTAGAAAACATGTGCTGATCAATGAAGAAGACCTTTAGAGTTTGATTTTATGTATCATATGTTTTGGAATGTGACTCCCCATCGTGGGAAGCGAAGGTCTGGTCGTGGGAGTAAACATTCTCCCCAGTTTGTAGGGACTTTCAAGGTGTTGGATTATGTTGGAGCTGTGGCGTATCATGTTGCACTACTCCCATAGATGAGATTGATACACAAGTTTTTTCGTGTCTCACAGCTCCTTTGTTATCTTCATGATGACTCTCATTTCATTGATAGGTTTAAGATCAATGTTGATGATGATGCGACCATTAAGGAGCGACCAGTAGAGATATAAGACCATAAAGTGAAGGTGTTGTGAGGGCAGCCTATCCCCATGATTCAAGTATTTTGGAGACATAGTGGTGTGGAGGACAGTACATGCGAATCTGAGTTGCATATACGTGTTCGGAACCTCGAGTTTTTTTATGTTTACCGCTTTTTAGGTATCTTTGTTCGCCTTGTGGTTGTAGACAATTTGGGTTTATGATATGTCTTTCATCTGTTGGTTTTTCATGGCTTCTCTATTTTTAGAGGTATCTCGATGGTTGGTTGTTTTGAACCCCTTTTACGTTACCATTTGGGTTGGTTTTTAATTCTCTAGGATGATATTTTTATGAGGGTTATCTTATGTTATGGCCATGACCTCTCTAGTACATTCCAGTGCTGAAATCTGATGTCTGAAGTTGTCTGGGAGGTCAATGTGACTTATCCCCCAAACAATTCCAAATTTCTTGTTCAGTGAATAGTTTTTCCAGCTTTCTAACCATTGTTTTTGGTTAGTCATATGTCGGTGGGTCATTTTTCGGAGGGTCATATATCCATGTGTCATCTATAGGTGGGTCATCTGCCAGTGTGTCATTTATCAGTGAGTCATATTTTAGTCAGTATTCGATCGGTGGGTCGTCTGTTGGTGAGTCATCTGTCAGTGAGTCATCTCTCTATGAGGCATCTCTCAGTGAGTAATTCTTTGGTGAGTCATCTATCAGTGAGCCATCTGTCGGTGAGTCATTTATGAACAGTTTTTCTAGCTTCCTACACTTTCTCCCCTTCGACGCATTCTTTGACTTAAAATTCATTCAATGCCTTATTTTTAGTCATTTAATGCCGATTCAAATCTCATAACACCTATATTAATTTTTATGAGGCTCAGAATTCCTTCACTTGGTCAAACTGCATGGTTTAATATAATCCTCTTTTAATGGAAAATGCAACGTATCATAAACTGACTATGTTAAATCTTCTAAAGGGACGAGATATCTTCCTCCTTGTTCTACCTTCGTGTTCCCTAGTGCGAGATTCTCGAACCATTAATTCTTCTTATATGTTTAGTGTGATCAAACCTTGATCCTTGGATATTTTCCCCTTACCATTTCTTCATTTTTCATGCACACCCTCTATTTTGGCGCAAAAATAAAGTGTCGATATTTCATCAATATAATGTATGATCTACCTTAGTTATTGTGTTTTCCTCTATCATTATTCCCTCATTTCTTCTTAATAGGTTATGGCATGTGATCTCAATTATTCTAATATAGTTATCATTGTTGTCGGTTTGTGTGGTGGTGTTGCGTCATCTTCGGTTGGATGTACTTGTCGTGGGGGAGGTGATCGTAATCTATTGTATTTATTTTTATTGTATAAATACCATCAAGAAAATTTTGAGGTATGGGATTCATATCTTCTCTATTCTTTTATGTTCTACTATAAATTTTTCATGTTTTATCCAACTAGGTCACATTGGAATTGAAATAATAAATATTTTAATTGGATAAATAAGTCGGAATCGATCATATGTTATTGCCTCTTGTTTTTCTAGATAGTGCGATATATATGCGTGACTTTTTCATCATTTATTTATTTACAAAAATTAGTAAATAACCTAAAATCAGATTAATTGTAATTATTTTTCAAAGATAAAGAGGCATGTACATGAATATGGTTGTTGTTGATGTAATTTGATGTTAATCAAACAGATGTTGTAAGAATGTTTAAATATTTTTGATTTATTACTATTTAGGTTTCCCTTAGTTGGAACCTACAAATAATAAATCAGTTAATTCTAGATGAATTAAAGTACTGCCTATTTGATAAAGAGATAATTCATGGTAGGGTTCTGAGTTCCCCCCTTTTCTTGTATGGTCGAGTTCCTTATGCATTGGATCCATGAGTTCTTATTATGTTTGAAGGTTGTGTGCCTTGTTTAAGGGTCGTGATCCTAGTGGATATGATGTTTTTTCCTACTTCTTGTGGTGTGATATGAGCATGGGTGGATGATGTGATATATGGGGGAAGGGATTCCCATTGGTTGAGGTAGAGGTTGATGCATTGGGGGGATATATGCATTGGTTTCTTCATGTGGGTGTTGGCAGGACACTAGAGATGATGAACCAGGTTAGATGTGAATGATTGGATGTTTTCTAAATCATGGTGGTTGATAATATTCGTTAAATTTCCCACCTATCATGGATACAGGTCTTTCTTACCCTCCATCGAAAAAGGGCGAAGACTCATGGTGTATGCAACATGCTTTCTGTGTTTAGGTTCTCGAGGCAGGATTTGTCTATGCTCCAGCTATAGGTGGAGAATACTTCATGTGTAGTTCATATAGTCACTGGGTTGTTACCCTTGTGATTAACCTCATATAATGTTTTTCTTGAATTCCTAGGAATATGGTAATGTTTTAATTCTTTTAATAAATTATCAATAAATTATTTTAACCCGTGGGGGTTGTGATTTCTTGGATGCAATGATGGGGTAATATTTTTGAGAAGCTACGGACTTGGTGTGGTTCTTACTAGAGGGCAAGAAACTTTGGTGTGATGTTAATGAAAAATATGGTGTAATTGTTAATGGTTAATTAATGTTAAATGAATTAATTTACATAAAGGGAAATTGGTAAATATGGAATAAAGTAATGTACTAAATGTCTTTAAATGGTTCTGTTTTTATAGGATACATTGTCTCAGAAGTGGCTTCTAGAAGTCCAAGAGATGTCATATATATTTTAGTCTAAGACTAGGTTATGCCCATAGTATTGTTATGAGGTATATTATATTCTATAATTTTAGTGTTTCTAAACTATATTTCAACCCTTCAGTTAGGGAAACTGATTCCTTGGGGATTTCGAGCCCTCATGGTGTTTTCCCCAACATTCTGATGGGAGGATTGATGGAAGACAACCCCCTTTGTCTCTACTCTCTTTTATTGGTTGTTACTTGTGCTGGTAGGCACAATGGGTAGTTTTCTCCATATTTTTGTGTAGAGGGATGTATTGTCTTGTGGTTATTAGGACACATATATTCTACATATAGTTTCCTATGGACTACTATAGGTCTAACGTGTATATGATGTGCTGGATTGAGGATCCTTACTCAGTGTATGGGCTGTAATTGCTTGTGGTATAATGTCTGACGTATGATACTTGTTATACGAGTTGTGGTGGCTCCCAGAAAAAAATTCTGACTTTGGTTACATGGATATAGTTCTTGTGTTGAATGATGTGCATATTGTGAAGCTTAGTCTAGGTGTCGATGGGATAGCCCTTTTGAAGAGAGATGGCTTAGGACATGCGTCATTGAGGAAAAGTGGAAAACCATTGGGGAAGTAGTAGCAGTGTACCCTTAGTATTCTTTATTATATAATATACTCTTTTATGTGATACTAGATGAGAGTATCTAGGGTGAAGCTAGGAACATAGTATAACTGTTTAGGTGTCATGTTAGTTTCATTTATTATTCACTGTACTTTAGTAGTCTTTCTTAACATTTATATGAGCGTATCCAGCGATGATACAACAAAGTATACTATTATACTAACCCTACATACATATAAATAGTTTTTCAAGTCACTTGGAGCAGGTTGGAGATCATGCTAGTTACTACTTGATTGGGGTTGTCATAGCTGTTCGAGATTTGTGGTCACTGTTGTTTTTACATTCTATTGGTACTTGCAGTAATCTATTTCATTTCAAGTAGTTTTTTCATAAAATTTCATATGTGTACTTGGGATTTGTTTTACATTACTGTCTGATTTGGTGTTTTTTGGGGCATGTATTATCTTTCTCTTTCACATGTGTTCTCTTAGATGGTAATGCCTCCCATTTGAGTGTCTACTATTCCTTTGGGGCTAGTAACCATCCTGATGCCTAATGGAGGCAGGACTCAGGGTTCACTATCTCCCCTTTTTACATTGCTGGACTTGGAAGGGTACACATTTTTGGGAGGTGGTCATGACAGAATACCACCATCTTTTTCACCACATCTATGAGTACTGATTAGAATTAAAAATTTCCAATAATGTTAAATTTATTTTTTTATAATGGATTCTATGTTCTTTATCTGAATAATATATATTTTCTAATTCATTCAACATAATTTCTCAACAATATTAACAGTGAAAATAGTAAAAATTAATTAATATTGGTAATGTAAAAAAGGTTTACCAGGGTTTTTAATGAAAATGATAAGTGTTAAAATAACCTAAATACATATAAAAGATATACAATATACATATCTCTATATCACTATTTATAATAATATATAATAATTCATTTTAACACGTTTTCATGTTACAAATGTTGTTACACAATTTTATTTTGAAAATTTACAAGTGTTTCACACTCATCACTTATAAAAGACTATTCCCTCTCCCATCTTCTTCACAATATCAAACCCTTTTTTTAATCCAAATCCAACCAAAATATCTCCCAAACATAAATTACCAATTCCTATACTATTTTTGATGACATAATTAAAATCTACTTATATTTTATTAATATATGTAAAGAGGTAGTCTGAAAAGTGGTCAAATTCCAAACTATTCATTTTTTTATTTCTTATTCCACCAACACAAAATATTATTAATTTATAATAATATAATAACCATTGTATCTCTAATGAAAAAATATAATTTTTTATGTTAATTTAATGGAATATAAACATATACTCTTCCCCCAAATGGGAAATGATAATGTAACTCATGTGTACATCAGACTACCACCACACAAATTAGGTGAAATATATTCCATAAACACATCTCATGTTTAGAATGATGATGAATTTAATGTATATATTTAGTATTTATAGTGTTATCATACATATAAAGTCAATATATCATATATATCTTTTTAATTTCATTTTCTTTTGGGATACAATAGCATTGCTCATCTGTACATTTGACTACTACATCATGAATTGATGTGATTTGTTATGCACTATTTCTTTATATGAAAGGTAATAAAGATAATTTTAATTAATATATGTGACTTGAATGATATTATTATGATATTAATCTACATATTTACAATTAGGAATGATAATATAACATTTTGTGTTCCCTTTTCACTCCCTAACATGGGATTACGTCATTTGTGTACTTGTGGACTACAACCTTCATAAAGTAGTGTTACTTTATTTTCATTAACCAAAAACATAGATTATATATATTAATATTTAATGGTATAATATTTTATTTATGATATTATTATAGTTATTTAATGATAAAATATTTCTAACATTATTAACATAGTGATCGTTATATTATGGAATGTTTAATCATGTGTTAGTATGGTTTACCGTCTCCCTTATTATAACATATTTAATTTCTGAAATCCATATTTTATTATTAGTATAAATAGTATAATAGATGTATAAATATGATTATTATATAGGTATTATTATTATGTAGATGATGAAAAAATGACGTCTTTGACTAATAGTCTACCTACCAAAGATATTGTTTACACATGCGTCAAATAATGTTGAAAAGACTGATGAAAAAATAATTGATTATTTAATTGTATCTAAAATGATAATAAGTTAAATAAATTAAGTTATATAAATATATAAGGTTATTATGAATTAAAATAATTAACATAATTTTTTTATCCACGATTAAAAATAATTTATATGATGAGTTCTACTCAACGTTTGGGGAATCAACTCAATTTATCTTCCTTGAGGCATATTGTAATGTTATGCATAAAATATCTTTCATATGGTATGTATAATTCACATTTGAAATTTAATATCATGATTCCATAATAATTCATGGTAATTTAAATTTTAAATTAGTTATATCACATAAGGTAATTTTCCTAAGAATTAAAAATTTGTAATGAATTCCATCGCTATATTCTTTTGGTAACGTTATATAACTTTTTCACAGCAATTTATTTTCAATTGTTATTTTTGTTATTTTTTATAATATATTTTATTTCCACTTTTTTATAAAAATTTAAATTTTAAATACCTAATTGATTCATTTACTAATTATAACTTCAACATTATGATATTTATAAAGTATTTTTCCCAATATCATTCTAATCAGATGGTTTATTTTTGAATTTAGGGTTGAGAAAATTATATAAACATTATTTAATAAATTATTAATAATTTAATAAACTCTTATCATTAATTATTTTACCATTTATTAGGAAAATATAATTCACTATATGATAAGAATATATTTTTTAAATGTTCTTCAAAAATATTTCTTCATTTCCCTCTTTTTATGGAAATAAATGTACTTACAAAAACAAAAAAGCTATTTCTAAAATACTAATAATGATTTTTTTAGAAACATTTGTACGTATGTATGAATTTTAAAAAAAATTATAGAAATATTAACAAAATTTTCTAAACAATTCATGTTTACATTTATTGGAAATTGAAAAAAATATTTGTTATAATGTGTATGAAATGTATGGAATTTTATTCCATCATGAAAACTCAATGATTCAAAAAAATATTTATAAGTTTAAATATTTTATTCCCATGTAAATTTATATTCAAAATCATTTTTTTACTTTTATTTTTGAATAGTGATTTGAAAAGTGAATATTAAATATTCCTCTTCAATGGATTATACTATATTTTATGGAAATTATATTCACAAATGAAAACAAACCTTTTTTACATATAACCCATATGAGATACTTTGTTTTGATCCAGCCATATTCTTACTTTTGATTTTTTATGATCTTATTTACCATAGATAGTATTTAAACTAACTTACTATATTCATTATTACATTTACTAAATTCTAATTTAATTATTTACTTACCTGTGATCATTGAACATAAAATTTACATTAAATATCCATTTTATGACTAGTGGAAATGATTACTTCATATTCCACATCACATTTTTACATACTATTTTTAAAATTAACTATTATTTTTTTAAATAGGAAATTTTATATAATCCTATTTCCTTATTCAATACTGGTATTTAATTTTAATGAATATTTTTTCATTAATTAAATCAATAATTTGATATGTAACGACTTATTTTGAAACTCCATTATAAGTGGAGATCAATTATAGATAGCCCTCCATTGGATCATTAGTCTCATGAGAAGAATTTTCTATCTAGACTAAGTTAAGTGGGTTTCTATGACATATTTAATGATCTATTTTTAAATTTTTTTAAATGTATTTATTGTAGTGGTATAATATGTATGAGAATAAGATGCCTAATAATTAATCCATTAACTCACTAAAAATAAATTTATTACTATCCAAGATATTTTCTTCATGATATTATATCTCTATTCTTTTCATATTCATATTATTGGTTTAATTTTATATTATTTCTTTTATTTGTGACGTCATATTAATTATTCTTCATCATATAATCCACAATATTTTCACCATGATATTATCATTCAATTAATTTCATTCTTAGTTTATTTATTAAAGGGAATTTGTTTCTAATTATTTATCTTTTAACATTTATTGTTCCTTATCTTATTTTCAATTAGATTAAATTAATGATATTATATATTGATTCATTTTATTCACATTTTATTGATTAGATGAACATCTTTCCAGATATTTATATTTCTTTTCTAATTAGGCCTTATCTTAACATGGTAGTCATGTTATTTATATGGCATGTTGGTTCAGTTATATAAAAAACCATGTTGATTGTTCTTATTTATAAATGAATAGTTCTACTATAATTAAACCATAATCAATATTTAATATCATCCATATTTTTTATCATTATCAGGAATCTATTAATTGTATTATTATTGATATGAAGTGATATGATAGAGGGTATAATTTCATTTTCAAAAAAAAATAATGTATTAACTTTTATGTTCAAATTTAATTTTGGAATCATATATATATATATATATATCTTGTTTTCAAAGAAAACTAAACTATAAAATCATTCATGTTGTGACAAATTTTATCTTATACAAATTTATAAAATGATCATCGGAAATATGTAACTATGGAATGGGGTATAACATGTGGATAGGTTTCCAACATTATTTTGGTTCTCAATTATACCATATAAATTATTTTCATCAACTAATGAATGGTTAGAAAGAGAATACCATTAAGACACATTAATCAATTATTCATTGGTTTGTCCTTTATTTTTTAGGTTCATGGATGAGGCAAATTCCAGTTTTCTTTCTTTAAGAAAATAGATTAAACTCCACCATTATTATGGTTCTATTTTTATTCTGTGTATAGAGAAACCTGTTTCCCCATGTTTTGATGTAATAGGTTTAGAAAGGAATCAATTATTGAGCTACAAATGGTTCAAGATACAAAAAATGGTCTACCTAAATCATGAAATGATTAATGTTTTTTAGGATTATAATAAATATTTTTCTAGTCATATGAGGATAAATCTATAGTTTGACGGTAGATATCAGGTCATCATGCAAGTGATGCCTCATCAGGGGAAGAAAGGGGTTGATCATGGGAATAAGCTCTCTCCCAGGTGTTATGGATCTTTTGCTGTGTTGGTTTGTTTTGGAGCCATAGTTCAACAAATAGAAATCCCATCACATGATCTAGATTCATGATTTCATTTTATAATTCATATAATTTTATTAATCTTCAAGGATATTATCACTCCATTAATTATGCTAGGATTGATGATAATGATGATGATATAACCATCAAGGAGAAGTCTATAAAGATTTCTAATTGAATGGAGATGATTTTGTGTGGGGATTATATTACATTATGTCTTTTCATGTTGAGAAAAAATATAGTGGAGGAGAGTACCCAATAACATGGCACATATTACACACTCAATATAGTGATATTTTTAATTTTTTTCTCTTCTCTTGCAGCGTTCTTCATTTTTTGGATGTTTATTTTCAGGTTTTTATACATTTTTTATCATTATGTTTTTTATTATTAGAATTTATATTATTTTGTAGGTATCTAACAAGGATATTATATAACATATTATGGTTTCAATTGTTATTTTTTGTGCCTATTCCACTAATGAGAATTTTTTGTTCCTGTGGAGTGGATATCCTTCAGATGTATCTCACTGTGTCGTTTTTCAGAATAAACCATTCTATTTTATTCTTTCCATTTTGGTTTTGAATTATCATGGAAATTAAGGTTTTGAGATGTATAAATTGTAAGTTATATGATATCTTAATACATTTACATTGTAATTTTTCTTTGTTAGATTAACCTATGTATGGTTCTATGTTTTTTGGAGGGTGTTGGAATAGATTAGGGGGATCCACTACCAACAATTTTATTACGTCACCATGGATATGTGTGATGATCCATAGTGATGGTTTTTGTGGTCTAGGGGATCCATTTTATGTCATAGGGGAGCTCATGATAATTTTCATGGACACATCCAAATTTTTCGGTAGTTTCACCCTGGACTATATGTCATGTCCCAGTTCTATCCCAGGAAGAGGGGATCCTATAACATGGTGATTTTCACTACACTATACTCTATAGATAAACTTTTGTAGTAATTTTCATTGATCAATATAATATACATTGACCATTTGTTTCTATGTACGATCCCTCTTGATGGGTCGTAGGATTCCATGTGTTAGACGGTGTCATGATATGGTCTAAGGGACTAAGCCACAATGATCATTTTATCAGTGCATCTATAAATTCCATTATACCCACGAAACCTATTATTGTTTTACCTAAATCATCATAAACCAAAAAGGGATTATATTAGTTTTTTTAATTTTATGTATCCTTTTTCAATAGGGATAAATCTCTTATGCATGTTGATTGATACATTGTTATCTATGACGAGTTCTACCTCTTCTCTATAGTAATTTCAATGAATTTGGATTTTGTTTCCACTTATTTATTATTTCCATGCTATAGTGATGGATCTGTAACATTATAATGAGGTTTTTTCTATTGTTTTTTCTTTTTTCATGTAATTTTATGGAGATCATAATTTCCATGTTGGATAAGTGATTTGATATTTGTATAATTGGTTTGTTATTGTGAAAATAAATTTATTACATTTAAGGTATGGGATTCATTAATACTCTTCTATTTAGGATCAATAGTAATGATAACATGGCTTATAATATTGTATGGAAGGGAATCTAATCATATTATTATAGAATATGATTAATAATTTAATTGGATATAGATATTTCATGTTATTAATTTCTACCATGAGAACAGTTTGCCTCTTTATTTTCAAGATATGTTTAAATATATTATATAATCATGTATCATGTCATTTTTCTCAATTTATCGTATCTTTATTGAAAAAAAATTGTTAATAAACATAAATATGGGAATAATTGATTTATTATATTAATAATTACATAATTTCCATGTTTTTATTCCATTTTTTAATATGATGTTAATGAAAATTAATGTAATGTTCAGGTTTAGTTGAATGTGATCTTCTATTTGTTAATGTAATTGATAAATAATGTGAGTCATGGTAATTATTGTTGATGTGAAAATTATAATTAATGTCAAATGATTGTGGTACACCTCTAATTTTATTGAATCTTTAATTGATTATATGATTCTCTTTAACTTCTGATATATTGTTTTAGTTGATGCCTTTATTTTCTCATAGTTGTGTCCTATGAATAATGAATTAGTTAATTCAAGATTTAATATGTTCCATTCCTCGAATAATCTAAATATTTGGGACTGATAGCTCCAATTTTATTATAGGGTATGAATTCATTGTGTTAGGATTCGTGGGAGCTTATTTCTATGTAAATGTTGAATTCCTTCTTTTAGGGACTATATTAAAATGTATTTAATTATCATTTTATTACTTCATTGTGATGTACTCTTGATGAGATATTTTCAATTTGATTGGAAATGAGCCCATGATTTCTGATCCATGTATGGATGACCAGTTATGGTGTGGGGAGGTTTAGATTATGTCGTATTAGTAGACCCATATGCTAGAGAGATGCTTTGAGATATGCATGATCCTGTCAAGGATTCCAATAGAGATGAACAAACATTGTATAGATATGAATACCCTTTTATTTAATAAATTAATATTAAATCACTAAATGGATATGTTTAATGGTCGATTTTGAGATTAATAAATTTAACTACCTTTTATTCCTCACCACTTAAGTAATCAGGATGTGATTGATTACATATTTATTCAATTTTGGAAGATTATTAAGGATTCCCCTAGAGATCCTGGTTTAAGGAAATTAAAAATATATTAAAATTGACTAATATCATGGTGTTTTTATTTATTTAATGAATAAAAGATGTCACTCTTAAAAAAATATAAACTCGAATGGGATTATGCCTATTGGTAATAGACCTGGCTTTGATGGAGTATAATGTTTATTATGGAATAATATTGATGGATAAGTATTAATTAATTATTTAATTAACACAATCTTAATTTTTCATTGAAAATAATGTAACTTAATGTATCACTATAAAATGATAGTGTTCTTATAGGATAACTAGTTCTTATATGAGGTAGGTGGGATTCAAAGAGATGCTGGCTACAATTCATTATGAGACTAGATTATTCAAATATTGTGGTTGTGAGAAATATTTTTCCATATATATTCTATAATATCATATTCTACTCCTACCATAATGGATATGTAGACTAAAAATCTTGGAATTTTGGAGTGATTTTTTGAGTTGTGAGATGATAGATGGAAGACTACCAACATTATCACCGCTCACTTCTCAAGGTTATTATATTTTCTAGTATGCAAGACAATTATTTTCCTTTATATTTTTATAGATGGATATTATTATTTGTGGTTATTTCATAGACATTTATCACTAGACATATATCCGAATTATTATTATATGTAAAAGGTGTATAGGTGGTGATAACTTTAGTTACCTCACATAGAGTATTGAATCTGATAGCATGAGGTATAATAAATGATATATGTTACACATATTATGGGATTTTATGGATGAAAAAATTAGATAAAATATTATGATGCAATAAGGGATGATGTGATAGAATAGTTTAATGTTTTCATACTTAACTAAAGTGTCTGCTGAATGGATTTTTCTTGGACAGTGATGTCTCAAGATGAGAGTCTTTGGGGAAGAGTGTAAAGATGGTGGGGAAGTGATAGTGGGACACACCAGATGATTACATTATATTTTATATAATCCATTTAATGAAATAAAATTTATGATATTTTCTCGCTGATGTTGTGAAAATTTTATACTAGATTAGGTGATGAGTTAGATTCATTCTTTTTCATTATGTATTAGCATGGTTCCAAAATCTTTTGCAAAAGAGGCATTGAGGTGGATGCTACTGTGTATATTTTTATGATCACCAACTGAGTATTTGAATATTTTTCTGACATAAAAAACTGGTTTTTAGATAGTTTTTTACATTACTAGATAAAGGAATTTATGGAGATGTTGTGTCTTCATAGTCACTACTATGATTATATTCTTTTGGTGATTTTTTTTTGTTTTATTTCTGGTAGTATCTATTTTGAATAAAATATCATATATGAACATGGTCTTATAGTATATATAAGATGATATTTATTTGTTTATAAATATTATATTTGTATTCCATGATTTCTATTTGATGATAATTCCACACATTTGAATTTTTACTATAACCATGTTCCTATTCATGAATCCTAGGACCTGTTAGAGGCGGGACTCGAACAGTCACCATCTCACTTCTCTCAACTATTTCCCAGGCATAACCATAAGAGTGAGGGGTCAAACAATTATAATATTACTATATTAAATTAAATCCACCTAATTGTGTATACTTTTCATTGATTAAATATAAGATCATATTATATGTGAAAAATGAATTTCTTAAAAACATATTTTCTTTCAAATATTGCATGTTAATATCTCTTTTGAATTTTTGAAAATATCTTAATTTAAAATGACAAAATGGATTCCAAATTCTAAATAATATTAATTAATATTATTTATTAATCTAAATAAATTTTTTTGTCATTTCTAATTACAAATTGTTTTAAAAAAATTATCCCAGTTAAAGATAAAGATGGATTACTGTGCGGAGTTAAAAAAAATATCATTATATGTTTTCCAATTAAACATGTACAATACTATTGAATATCTATATATCAACCTTATATTATCCCTCTTTGAATATCTGGAAATATTGAATAATTTTTAACACGAATGACTTTATGAATATATATTATTCTGTGAAATTTCCATGTGGTTTCCAAGAAGGTCATGTCCCCCACTTATAAAGGGCCTCCTCCTCAACTCACTTATTAACGCCTATTATTCCATTTTTCTCTAAAACCACTTCTAAAATCTATCCTTATCATATTTATCCACATTATATTTGTCCTGGTAATCACAAAAGTATAAACCTATGGTCCTTAATATGTTATCAAAAGCAAGTTCTTCTAAGAAAAGGTAATTTTCTTATCTAAGATCATTATTTTTTTAGTCATTCGTTTTCAAAAATCATTAAGGAAATCACACATATGATATATTAAATCCAATATCTCCTAGATAATGTAATTTGATTATGTTTATGGAACAATATTTATCTAACACCGTCTATGTTAAAATTGGAAACAAAACCTTCACCAATGTGTATAGAGGGCTACCGCCTCATGAACCGATGCAATTTTTTTCAATAACTGGATAGAATATATATTTATAATGATGGAAATAAAACATTAATTTTATGTATATAAAATTATGTTAAATATATAAAATTAACATACCATCCCCGTCCTTACACTTTGACCCATTAATGGAATGATATCATCACTCATGCACACATAAGGTATACACTATCCACAAAGTGATGGGATTTATTTTCAATGTGGAAATTACATTATATATTCTCAAAAGGTATCTTATGAATTATTTTAATACTTAGAATATTAATACCATTCATGAGATGATGTAATAATATCTTATACCCATCATCGAGAACATCAATGATAAATCATTCATGATAAAATGAAGCAGTTAACAACTGAATCAATTATAATAATGAAATATTATAAATAAATGGGTTCTAAGATGTTATAAGAGTATCATATATGATACAATAAATGTTAATATTGTTTTATAATAAATTGAAAACTTTTTTAAAACTATTAAATTGTAGTATAATGAATTTTCATCTAAATGGAAGTGTGTGGCCATGGATTTTGCCTTAATTTTCACTTAGCATAGGCATATTTTGTTTTATGAAACAATTATATTTTATGTGTGGTGGGTACTACCTCATTGATGTATTAAAATAAATGAATATTTTTTTATGACTATTAATATTTAAATTAATGTGTATTCCATTATTTGGATATAATTAATATTTTACCAAAGAGTTAAGAATATATTTAACAAAATCACTCACTTTTGTGATAGGTTTTTTAATAAAAGAATATTATAATTTATACATCAAAAGGTATTTTAATTTTATTATCTAATAAAAATTTAAGTAGTTTCCATATTTTCTTTGAAATTTTTCTTTTAGTTTCTTTTTATTCCTAAAATGAACTTCATAAAATAAAACATTATTTCATATCTTTTATAATCATATATATTTTTATTCCATATCATTATTTTCCAAATTAATTTAAACAAAGTCCTATAATTTAAGAAATCAATTATTAATGAAATTTTTAGATTTCCATGATAATTAAAATGGTATGAATTGAATGTTTCTAATGTTTTTTTAAAATATCTATTTCCATTATCTTTACAATATGACCAACATTCTATTTCTTAACATATACTGTGTTAATATAATTACCAATTAATTTAACCATATTTTAAAATAATGATCCTTATACATGATGTCAATATTATTACATAAAAACTATCATCTGAATTATTATCTTAATATTTTACTTGTTTTTCTTTTATTCTTTTACTTTCCATGATTTTATTACAATAACTACATTCTTGGTGAAATGATGATCATTATTTATCTATATTTAGTATTGTGGTAATTATATTAAGTATAAAAATCAACAATACTGAATAATTTTAAATTTAGTTCAAATTAAATATATTTATTTCATATCAATTATAATCTTATTTCATAAATTATTTTCCATTTTTATATATGGTGACTTATCTTGAAATTAATGTGATTCAAATGGGAAATATTAATTTTATATATTAATTATTCAATAGGGATATTTATTGATAAGAAATATTGTTCATAAATTAAATGGATCATTTGATATATGAATAGTGTATTAGACATGTTTTGATATTTGGTCCCCTTAATTATATACCCCCTCATTGGCTCGACTAGTCTCATGAAAAAATATTTTAGTCCAATTAAATGGGTTTTTAAACATTTTTTAAATATTATTATCAAATTTTCATGAACGTATAGATATCATGATGTTTGAGATCATGATGATATGTATTATGAATTTGAATCTTATCGAGTCCTATTATCATTACATATTAGATTAATGAATTGATATTTTCATGGATTCATTTTTCCCTTGTTATTGATAAAATGTATTGTCTTATGATTTATTTACATTTCCATAATGGTTATGACTTATTTACTCATGTTATATTATTATATATGTATGGTTTACTTAGAAATTGAGATCACTCTTATTTTTTTCCCCTTCCAATGGATATAGTAACAAATTTACTAAATGATTTCAAGGATGAAGAATTTTTTCCATTAATATTAATAATATATTATCCAGAATCTTAAATCAATATCATTTATGTATCTACTTATACAATTCCATTAGTATTGTAAAAACATTTACATTATAACCCATGTATATATTATAATTTAACAATTTAGAAAATGAGTCTATTTAATTGAGTTTGTATTGTTTTAGTTAGTATTATAGGAGGATTAGTTGTATCCTCATAAAAAAATATAAGAAAACATAGATTAGTGGGCACAACTGTATTACAAAATTTTAGCATATATATGGAATAACATTATAAATTATTGATAAGGAAGCAACTATGTGGTTTTCCCTATAAATAAATCCCTATATGGAAAATTTTAGTGGATGTGGTTCTATTAATGTTTTAATATGGGGTAATAACTCAAAAGAGTGAACATTGGGCTTTGACTAATTCATAACCAATTCCATGATCATAAACCTTACTCACCACCAAGTTTGACATGCTAAAGGAATATTCATAAAATAATTCAAATTTTCATTATTATCCATTATGAAGGATTTAAAAATATTTTTATGATTTAAAAATATTATAAAATAAACCCTATTATAATTCAATTATTTATAATACATAATTATTATATTTATGTTAAGTGTTATGTAAGATTTATAAATATATTTTATGATTTATATTTTATAATTTCTGGAGATAATTATTTATATTACATTGTTTAGAAATGGTAAATTAAAGAATGAATTATATCATCAAACATGGTAAATATGTCAATCACTCTATTGATTAATTGAAAGTGACATGTATTGAAACTAAGTAGCTCTTGGAAATTTTATGGAAGCATAATTAGGTTACAAAAAAATTACAATTCAAATATTGGTAAACTTCTTGTTCCACATCATGATTCTCCTATTATGGATAACTTTGTGGGATAGAAACCCCCATCATTTAGTGGGACTACTAATTATTTTGTATCTAACTAATGGATTAGATCTATAGAAATTTAATTTATTTCCCTTGTGATGTGATTAATTGGAAAAGGTTATACTGTATGAAAATATTCTAATGGATGATGATTGTCAATGGTTGTCCTTTACCAGGAATACTATTTATAGAGGGGAAACAAAACCAATGGAATTGTGAACATTTTTCTATATTCCCTATGTCTAATATTTCACTCGGGAGAAATAATCTAAAATTAAGAGAATTCTCCATAAATTCAAGAAATGGGATTATAAATGTGTTAAAAAGTATAAAGCTATCGTAGAAGATATATTTCATAATATATGAACAATAATTAATGTGTTATTGATTATATATTAGAGGGGGTAAAACCATTTATCCATATGATTTCGGTTTCCCAAACCTATTCAGAAAATAATTAAATAGTTTTATGATCATGAATATAGAGAAGAAATTCTAAAGATTGTTTATATTAAAGGGGAATAAAGAATTTATAGAGGGGATTATATTGTCTATGGATATTATAATAATTTTACTATTAAAATTAATTAAATAAATAATATTTCTGTCAATTCAAGTAACACTTATGTTATCATTCCTTACACACAACATAAAACATAGCTTTGTATATTCACAACACCATGGTTAGATTCCATTACATGTAACACTGAGTTTCTTTGATAGCTTGCGCATATACAAGACATAGTTTTATAGACCAATAATTTATTATTATTATATTTTTATTTAATTTAACAATATATAACATGGATGCTTCATTGGTGTATATGAATAGGGTTAAGTGATATATAAAAATATGTGGTTGAAATCATTATTTTCAATTAATTTGAAATGAATAACATATATTTTTTATAATAAATTTATGTGTGAAATAAATTTTATCATGATAAATTAAAATGAAATATATTATTGAATTTCTTTAATTAAATTAAAATATTATATATTTAATCTAATTTTTTCACACTCATTTATTAGATTTTATTGGCATAAGATAAGAGAAAATCCATTTGAACCAAAAAACTATATTCTCCTAAAGGAAACATTCTTCCATTTAATGGTGCACCAAATTTTTAAAAATATTTTTAATTTTATTTATTTTAAATTGAAAAAAAAATTAAAAATTATATTTGGGTGAGTTTTTGGTATTCTTCAGTGAACAATCATTTTTTTAAGGAATAGTGGAATGAATACAAAATTTTAATTAAAATTATCATTTTAATTAAAAATAATTAAGTTAAAGTATATTATTAATTGATTTTAAAAGTTTACTCATATAAATATTAAATAAATTAATCTAATTTAGTTCATTATGATAAATATTTTATTGAATTTCGATATAAATAAATTTCAATCTTTTAATCATTTTCAAATTAAAAACATGATTTCTCGTTACATCTGTAGGATTAATGATAAGTTGATTTCACCCACATATGTTAACATAATATTGAAAACTAGATTAAGTATTTTTAATTAGAATAATTTATAATTTCTAGTGATGTGAAATTATTTTTTTCCCAAAAATATTAGTGATATAAATCAAATGTAATTATAGAAACTAAGGTAAAAATGATTTTACATAGTGGTCAAACACTAATATTAATGGCAAAAATAACATAGAGATATGCACAAAACTAATATAATGTATATATATACACTATATACCCAAATGGATAAAATGATAAAATTATTTTATGAACATGATTTATGGGATACCACCCAATATTGTTTACATTTTTGTATGTAAAAGAATGGCACTCCACCCCCACTATACAAGGTAAATCAACCATTTACATCCTTAAACCTGTCAATCCATTTTTCTCATCCAAACCAAAAAAATATTATATCACAAAATCCATCCCCTAATCCAAGAATCCACACTCTTAGTTGAAATAAAACCAGTGATGTCTTTTTATATAAACCAAAATTAGTTACCCAAAGAAGAGGTAATGTTCAACAACGAGAACTTTTGTTTTACTCCTTTCTCCTCCCCTTCATCAATTATTATATTTTTTATAATAATATTAGTATAACCAATATAATTGGACTTTTTAATTTTATTGGTATTACCTAAAATATAAAACAATACCATAAAATGTGATATGTAATCACCTTTTGTTTGTACGTCGGACTACCTCATCATGAACCAATGTCATTCATTCTTCCATTACCACATTTAAAGGTTGGGAATAATGGCGTACATATATTTTATTTTTTATATTTATGATATCAATTTTGACATTAAGACTCTTCAAATTTTATATAACATATACCTTTAAGATTTTGGTTTTATTGGAATATGATAACATCATTTTTGGACTTATGGGCTGTCGCATCCTCAAAGAGATGTTATTTTTTCACAGTTCAGAATAAATTTATTATATAAGATTGTGATACAAATATGTGATATATAGGATATTAATATAATAACTTAATAATAATATAAATATATACCATTTAATTTTCATTTTTTTAATATGAAAACAAAAGGGAAACCACATTCATGTGTATTTATTGACTACCTTCTCCATAAATGGTGTATTACACTTCCTGTATCCAAATTTTATGGATTAAATTAAATAAATATATAATAAATATATATGATATTAGAATCAGATTTTACAATATAGATATGATAAAAAAGGATACGCATAATAGGAACCAAAAACTAACATGTGAATACTTATTGGAAAATATTGAAATTGATATCTGAAATAATGATTATATTAAAAGATAATTAAAAAAATAGTGATAAGATGTTATAAAAGATTGATATATTATATTATAAATAACATTATTTTTCTCTAAAAATTTATTACCTTGATTAATGACTCTATAATGGATATTAATTTATTTATAAGTATATGAATTTTTAAGCTAAGGGATTCCAGCCCAATTTAATTTAATTAATGAAAACCTACAATGTTGTGCACCTAATATATTTTATATTTGAGATATTATTTACATGTGATATTTAAAAACATTATTAATTCTTTATTCATGGTATATTTAGTTTCAATTTTAATTATTTCATCTAAGGTAATTTTTAATCTATGGTAAGTAAAATGTTATATAAAATGTTTTCAAAATCCAAATTCTTTTTTCTATTGGGTTTTAACTCATATTCTTATGATAACATGTTTCTAAAATTGTTTTCCAAAATATTTTCCTTACTTTTTCTAAAATATTTATTAAAATAAATTTTTACATACATTTTATTTCCAAAAATGGATTCAATGGTCTTTCATATGGCTTTCCAAACATGTATCTTTTCTAACATTTTTACAATGCCAGAGGAAATTTATTTTTAACTCATACTGAATTAGAATCCATCATTTCATTAAATATTTAGCAATTATTTTTCAAATATGTTTCTAATGAATTTTTTTCCAAGTAATTTTCAACGAAGTGAAATTTAAAATACATAAAAATGAATTGTATATTTTCCTCATAAATTATTTTATTTATATTTTTATTTCATCAATGAATATAATCGTTATTAATATTATAATGTATATAATTCATATTGATAACTGTAAGAACCTGGTTCTTCTTCTTTAGGTACGAGTTTCTTCTTTTCCATTTTTCTTAATTGTTTTTTAGAAAATAAGAAAAATGGGGAAAATCACAAATTTTGTTACTACACACTATGTACTTTTCCACAAGCCATGTACTTTGGCCGTGTGGGATGGGTAAAAAGGGAGTGTAGGCCTCTCGGCAATGAAAGGTGTAAAAACTAACAATATGTTGTGTATAGTCTATTTACACGCTGTGTATTCAGTAAGCAGGTGAATAGTAAGGCGGTGGAGGTAGCTACCAGCAGAGTGACAACACACGCTGTATAATCAGAAATACAAGTCGTGTGCTCATGTCGACAAGTGAACAGTTCGGTGATGAAAAAGTAGCCGCTAGAGGAACAGTTAAATGAGAAAAGTACATGTTGTGTACTTGAGAGTATAGTCCGTGTAGTTTTTTTCTCCTAAAACAGGCAGTAGCCTCCTCTGTTCACAGAGGACGCTTAGAATGCTGGAGGTGATTAGGAGAGATGGCCGGAGCTTGGAGGATCTCTCGACCTCAAAAAGGGAAACTGATTCCAACATCGTTGATCTCCTTGGAACCAAACGAGTGATTTCATCCTCCTCTTTGTGTGTTTATTACCAATTCATTCCCAATGGAAAGTTATTTGAGTTTGAACAAGATTATGTACGTCTCAGATAAACTCCATTCTCTTTTGTTTCAGGAGGAGTCGTTCATGTATACCGATCAGGGGTGATCGAGTTAGGTTGTCTCATGTTTTTATTCCAACTATTGTGTGTTTTTGTGCACCATTGTGCTACGATCCCTTGTTTGGGGTGTCGTATGGATGATTCATTTCCTAAGAAGATATCTAGAATTGTATAGATAATCTAGTGAAACGTTTAATCTACTTTTTGGGATCACTTCTTAGATCCAGGACCAGCCTGGGGATGCGTTCCTCTGTTTAGTCATTTGGCTTGGATACCCGAGGGTATTCCAAGAGTATATTGTGCATTGAATTTTCTTTGAGAGGATTTTTATATGAATTTATTTCTTATGTGTTGGTCTCATCCTGGTTACATGCTTAGCCTAAGGGCAGTGTTCTATTAGCCTGAGGGCAGTGTTCTATTTTCCTGAGGGCAGTTTTGTATTAGCCTGAGGGCAGTGCTCCTTAGCTTGAGGGCAGTTTTTGGTCGGCCTAAGGGTAACCGTTGTTTTTACCTGAGGTAAATAGTCTCTATGCCTGAGGAAAATTTTATGTATTCCTGAGGGAAATGATCATTATGCCTGAGGGAAATCACCTGTGGGTATTGGTTTTGTTGCATGAGGGTAAGGATAGTGTGTGTGAGGACACAACTATTTAGAATACTCACTGAGGTTATTTTCTATGTATACCTAACAAGACGAAGCACAAGCATGGAGGTAATAAGTAATAATTAAAATGGCAATTAAAATGGTAGTGATAGTTACTTTTGAGTACATACAGGTTTACTGCATTTACTATTGCACACTTATGTTGCACATTTTCACTGAAAGTTGGGAACAAGCCTTTGGTGGGTGTCTACTAGGATTTATTTCTCACACCTTGTTTGGGTAATGTATTCGGCCCAAATAGACTATATTTCCGAATGTGTCGATAGTGAAAAGGGTCTCTATATAGGTACATGATTGTATCAGAGGAGTAGGAGAGCATGGGACCGAGCTCTGGCTTGCGATACTGTTGCGTTTTTTTTACTCTTCTTTTTTCTAATTTTTTGTACCTCGTACTTTGAGTTGTATTGTATTGTATTGTAGTGTATCATGTTCTAGCTGTTTTCATAGAATTAGTGACATGCTGCATATTTATATATATGAGTTCTGGTTCTCTTTTAATTTAGTCATCCATTTCAGTTGCATATTGTTTACTACTACTGACGTTGTATGTTATTTATCTTTTCTGATGTGCTACACTTTGAAAAATGAGGGCATAGTTTCCCCACAATCAGACATGGGCCCTCGCTGCTAGTCAGCAGCCTTTGGAATTTGGGGAAATGTTCTTGAGGTCATGTGATAAAATGGTTTCGGGGCACCCGTTGAGTGGGACCCGGATCCGGGATGTTACAAAGTGGTATCAAAGGGGTTCTTTTCTTTGACTTAATGTTTGGAGCCTAGAGTCTGGGACATGACGTAAATGGTTGTTGGTAATAAGATGTGCCTAGTAGTAGCTAACCTGTGTACAGGGAAAAGCCAATCTACGTCGGTTATTGAAATTATTACTGGTTTTTCAATTTTACAGTTGATTTGATTTTCACCATTGGGTGACGCACTTGTGGTGTGTTGTTTTATATTATACCTGGGTTCTATTTAGTTGCAACCCGATGAGATGAGGTTATTCCATCTCATACATTATTTAGGCACATGCAAGAAATCACATGTCATGCATTCTTTCCATGCCATGTCGGTGAATTAGACATTGAATGTTATTGTGGTAGTTTTTGTGCTCGAAAAGCATGCTGTTGTGATACCTGTTTTGATAAATACCTGCTATTTGATAGGGTATTTTTGTGTGATGTTTTGATTGGATGAACACCAAACTTTGGTTTTTGGGGTGTATGGACCCTCAATGACTAGAATTTGGTGGATCATCGTGGTGTTTATTTTGTTATAACATGTGTAAGATGCCAAACATTGATTCGTGGGGAGTATGGGCCCTCACAGATTAGAAGTTGGCACTTAGATGTTTGTTTTAGTGTTTTAATGGGTTCCAGAGTAGTTTCTAAGGCTTAATGTCCAGAAAACACGAGATACACGTTGTGTAGTTCTATGGACACACGCCGTGTGTTCTTCTGTTTGGGAAGAAATGAAAACTTCTTAATTACACTCCATGTACCCTAAGTACACCCCGTGCTGTCTCTTCCCGTGTCACAGACCGTGTCGGCGGGGACATAGGGTAGGGAATGGCTTGGGGAGACACGTAGTGTACTGGTTGTACACACTGTGTAGGGTCGATTCAGTGTCTACCCATGTAACTAACAACACTGATGGCGGAACCTTAAGACATACACGTTATGTCGACCTTGAACACACCGTGCAGTCTGACCCATGTACCCAGCCATGCCACTAATAACACGAGTCGGTGTTATCTTTCGTAGTACACATTGTTTCCTCTTGGAACACGTCGTGTAGTGTCTTCCGTGTACCTGTCCATGTCTCAAACAACACGGGTCGGTCTGGGGCTTCGTTGAACACATTGTGTCTTTTTGGAACACGTCGTGTAGTGTGACCTGGATACATAGTCCATGTCACGATCATTATGGGCTAGTGAAATCGTGTCGAGTACACCTCGTGTACTTATGGTACACATTGTGTAGTCCTATTTTAGGAGAGCTTTGTGGATTATCCATGTATAAGGACTTGGGAAGGGAAGGAGGATTCAAGTACACACCATGTAGTCATAATACATGTTGTGTGTTTGGGGTGTTACACGACTAGTTATAGATGGGGTACACTCCCATGGGAATGGCTTGTGGGAACATGCCATATAGTATCAATACACATTGGTTAGTCATGTTTTTTAAATCTTTAATGCTTTCTTTATCCTGTTCCCTTCTTGGACTTCTAGTTTTCAGTCTTTTATAATCTTGATCTAAGGTGTGTGTTCGACCATATAGAGTCATGCCACCGAGACGACCACTGGTTGTTTTCCAGTAGAGTGGAAATGATTATACTCTTGAGATGGTGGGCCATGGGCTAACAGTGGATTCTACATCAGCGCTAGATGTGGCGCCAGCCATTATACCAGAAGAAGGCACGAAGGCATGGTTATGTGAAGGTTTCATGTGGTTCATGCATACCTTCTAGGGAGCACCACAAGCCACCACATCTATAGAAGATATGACATGTATCTTCTAGCAGCAGCATCCAAAAATGTTTTTAGGGGATGGCATACCATAGACTATGGAGTCCTGGATGGATTTGATGAAGACAATATTCGAGCATCTGGAGACTCCTCATGGGAGGAGGGTCAAGCTCGCTACATACATGATGCATTATTCCGCCAAGAGGTGGTGGGATGTTACCAACAAATTTAAGCATCACTGTGAAATGGCATGGGAACATTTTCAGACATCTTTCTAGGAATTCTGCTTCCCAAAGAGGCTAAGGGAATATTGATATCGAGAGTTCATGAATATGAAGCAAGGCACTAGGTCAGTGATGCATTATTCTACTCACTTCACTGAGCTTCAGTGTTTTTCACCCGTTCCGGTGGGTGATGAGGCGTTGAGAGCTTGAAGAATTGAGGATGGTCTTCGATATTACATACAAGCGCAGGTGAACGTTTTCAGTTTGCCTACGGTACATTCCATTCTGAACCAGGCACTGATTTCTGAGAGGAATCTACCGGAAGCTAGTGGTGCAGGCCAGGGTAGTTTGGAACCCGTTTCTGGTACTATTTCTACTGGTAATAGGAAGAGGGAGATGGACTTCTCTCATGGTGGTAGTAATCGCTTGAAGAATTCTTCAGGTGGCCAGGTCATTTTCTACCACTGTGATAGAGAGTGGAACAAGTGACCTTAGTGTCTGCGTGACTTACTGGATTGATGAGCAGGTGGAAAGATAGGTCATCTACAACGCTTTTTCATTATGTTCCTACCAGCGGCTAGTGAGAGGGGTTCTATGAAGACTCCGTCTGTGGGAGCAGGACCAGCAGCTTCTTACCAGTTGAGGAATTGGGGTGCGTCAGGGCATGCAGGCAAAGATGGTGGTCGTGGTCATGGTAGCCAGACACCATGATCTCAGAGATAGCAGGGCGGTTCAGCTCAGGGTAGCCAGACTGTGTCGTGGGGCTGCAACACTAAGCATCCATATTCATTGCAACAAACCCAACAAGAGCAGGTTCCCAAACCTTCCACTCTTAGAGGTACTATTCTAGTTGCTTCTATTTTATCTTCTATACGTTTCGATATAGGTGGTACACATAGTTTTATATTTATGCACATTGTGGAGAGCCTTGGGCTCGGTGTTTCTTCTTCTTCTGGTTTTATGATGTTGGACACTCTGTTGGGGAATAGAACGGATGGTGTGAATCAGTGCGAGGAGTGCCCCCGTGATATTGGTTGGTGTCAATTTCTATGGGACCTCCATGTATTGGAGATGACAGCTTATGATGTTATTCTTGAGATGGATTGGTTGGTTCCCTTTAGATATTTTGTGGACTGCTATCATCGCAGGGTGAGTTTCATGTCACCAGAGGGTGGAGAGTTCCTATACAAGGTTGAATGTGATGTCCAAGAAATCCAAGCTGGACCCGAGCATCGTGGGCAAGGTGTAGTGACAGCACAGATTGCAATTTTATATCTAGATGACAAGGGAACATGTTAGAAATATTTCCCTCCAGTAGTTGATTGTTTCGGGGATGTCTTCCCAAACTACTTTTCTGGTATACCACAAGAGATAGAGGTGTATATTTCTATTGATCTTGTTCTAGGAGCAGCACAGGTGTCTATTCCCTCTTATAGGATGGCTACACCAGAGTTTCTGGAGATCAATAGGAATTTAGGGGAGTTGCAGGAAAAGGGTTTTATCGGACCCAGTACTTCTCCATGGAGTTCGCTAGTCCTCTTTGCGTAGATGGTATATGGTACCCTCAGACTCTGTGTGGATTATCGGAAGTTGAACCAGCTAATGGTCAAGAACCGATATCCCCTTCCAAGGATCGTTGATCTTTTTGATAAACTTCGTGGAGCGTGAGTGTTCTCAAAGATTGACTTGTGATCCAGATATCATCAGTTAAGTATTAGACCATAGGACATACTGCTTACAACTTTTCGGAGTAGATATGTTCTCTACGGGTACTTGGTTATGCAGTTCGGAATCACGAATGCTCCAGTTGTTTTCATGGCTCTGATTTATCAAGTGTTCCATCCTTATTTGGATTATTTTGAGGTAGTCTTCATGGATGACATCTTGGTGTAATCTCATACTCAACATGACCATGCCACACATCTTCATATCATACTGAGTACACTGAGAGAGCATCTACTATTTTCAATTCTCTCAAATTTCCACTTTTGGATAGACCAGATACACTTCCTGGGTCATATCATATTAAAGGCAGGAGTTGCGGTGGACCCAGAGAAGGTGAGAGTAGTAGTTTCCTAGGAGAATACTAAGAATGTGTTTGAGATATGGAGTTTCATGGGGCATGCTGGTTACTACAGGAGTTTTATACAGGACTTCTCCTGGTTAGCAGTGTCGTTGATGGGTTTGACTAAGAAGGGTGTGAAGTTCGTTTGGTCAGAAGCTTGTGAGATAGCCTTTCAGGAGCTGAAAGGATGGTTGACATCAACACCAATCCTGATACTTCCAGAGCAAGGGAAGAGATATACGGTTTACTGTGATGCATCAGGTATTGTGATGGGAGTTTTGTAGATGCAGGGTGATCGAGTAGTTGCGTACGGATCTTGGCAGTTGAGGCCACGTGAGAGGAATTACCCGATGCCTGATTTCGAGTTGGATGTAGTTTTTCATGTGTTATGCTGTTGGAGACATTATCTCTTGGGAGAGAATTTTGTGGTTTTCACTGACCACAAAAGCCTCAAGTACATATTTAATTAGTGTGACTTGAATTTGGGACAGCGAAGGTGGTTTGAATACCTTTTGTCCTTCGACTTTGAGCTTGCCTATACACCTGGTAAGGGTAACGCATTTGCTGACGCACTTAGTAGTAAGTCTTATATACATGCCTTTAATGATTTTAGTGGTGAGTAGAAGCTTATGGATTTGTTCTCTGAGATGCATTTGGATGTGCAAGATATTCAGGGGAAAACCTATCTCTCTTCCTTAGCTGGACCTCTACCATTCTGGATAGAGTGAGGATGAGACAACTATTAGATTTGGAAGGCCTAGTTCTATGGGAGTCAGTGGCAAGTGAGGACCATTCTCCAGGTTGGACGATGGGTGAGGATGAGATATTGTGTATCCATGGACGAGTGTGGGTTCTATGGGACTTACGCGAGGATCTGATGCGGGAGTTTCATGCTTCGTCTTGGGAAGTTCATCCTGCAGTCACTAAGATGTTCTGTGACTTGAGACATCAGTATTGGTGGCTGGGTATGAAGAGAGAGGTAGTTGGTTTTGTTATGAGATGTTCCACCTGTCAGCAGGTGAAGGCGGAGCATAAGATTCTAGAGGGGTTGTTACTGCAGTTACCCATTCCGAAATGGAAATGGGATGATGTCGCGATGGATTTCGTGACCGGGTTGTCGAGGTCACCTCGAGGCAATGATATTGTGTGGGTTGTTGTAGACAGACTCACAAATGTAGATCACTTTTTCCTGATCAAGTATACCTTCGGTGTTGACGGGCTTGGTAAGTTGTATATCTACGAGATAGTGTGTCTTCATGGGGTCCCTTGTTCTATAGTTTCAGATAGGGACTAATACTTTACATCTCATTTCTGGAAGTGTTTTCAGAGGGCATTGGGTACACAGGTGCTTTTGAAAACGACATACCACCCTCAAACCGATGGTCAGTCAGAGCATACGATACATGTTCTTGAGGATATGCTGCACGCATGAATCCTAGACATTGGGGGCTCTTGGTAGAAGAATATACCCCTTGTTGAGTTTTCCTATAATAATTATTTTTTGGCAGCTATTGAGATGGAACCTTACGAGGCTTTATATGGTATTCCATGCCGATCACCCTTGTGCTGGATGGAGGTAGGTGAAGCATCTTTACTTGGACCACGTCTCATGCAGGACACTTAGTAGCAGGTCCAGTTGATTCAGAAGTGGATGGATACTGTAAAGTCTCATCATAAATCTTATACTGATCACTATAGACGACCATTGGATTTTGTGGTCGGGGATCAGGTTTTCTTGCGTGTTTCACCGATGGTGGGACACAGGAAGATTAGGAGACTGGTTAATCTTTAACAGAGGTATGTGGGGCTGTTTGAGATTCTAGAGAGAGTCAGGCCAGTTGCCTATCGGTTGTAGTTACCACAGAGGTATCGGGCCTTTTGCGACGTATTCCATGTATCTCAGCAGCGCCGTTATCATTCAAAATTGTCTCACATCTTTCAACCCGAGGAGGTTGAGCTACAGAATTATGCATCCTTTGAGGAGCATCCATTTCATATTGTTGATAGGAGCATGAAGGTTCTCCGTGGTTGGTCAATTCCTCTCGTACGAATGCTATGGCAGCATGGCTGAGTGCAGGACAAAACCTGGGAGTGGGAGACCAATGTACGTTCTTAGTGGAGAGAGTTTTTCTGAGCTTTATCTTCACCACCCTTGGAAGGGAAATTTGGGTAAGAATTGCTTTAAGGGAGGATGTTTTAATGAAACTGGTTCATCTTCCTGAGGTATGGGTTTCATCTTTTCCTTTTCTCTTAAGTGTTTTTGAGAAAATAATGAAAATGGCAGAAAATCCCAAATTTTGTTACTACACGCCATTTACTTTTCCACGTGTCGTGTACTTTGGTCGTGTGGGATGGGTACATAGGGCGTGTAGGCCTATCAGCAATGAACGGTGTAAAAATTGACTACACGCTGTGTATAGGGTATTTACACGCCGTGTATTCAGTCAGAAGATGAATAGTAAGGCTGTGGAGGTAGCCTCTAGCGAAGTGATAGTACACGCCATGTAATCTGGAATACATGTCGTATACTCATGTAGACAAGTGAATAGTTCAGTGGTGAAAAAGTAGCCACTAGAGAAACAGTTAAATGAGAAAATTACATGCCGTGTACTTGAGAGGACACGCCGTGTAGTTTGTTTTCTCTCTTAAAACGAGAAGCAGCCTCCTATGTTCACAGAGGAAGCTTAGAATGCCAGAGGAGAATGGGAGGGACGGCTGGAGCTTGGAGGATCTTCCGACCTCAAACTGGGAACCCGATTCCTATGTCGTCGATCTCCTTGGAACCGCACGGGTGAGTTCTTACTCCTCCTTTTGTGTTTCATACCAAATATTTCCCAAGGAAAAGTTATTTGAGTTTGAACGAGATTATGTTCATCATAGATGTGCGCCGTTATCATTTGTTTCGGGTGGCGTCGTTCAGGTATACCGATTAAGGGCGATTGAGGTAGGTGGTCTGGTGTTTAAATTCCAACTGTTGTGTGTTTTTGTGCACCGTTGTGCTATGAGCCCATGATTGGGGTGTTGTATGGATGAGGCCTTTGCTGAGAAGATATCTATAATTTTATAGATAATCTAATGATATGTTTAATATGTTATTTGGGATCACTGGTTGGATCTAGGATCACCCCATGGGTGCATTCCTCTATTTATCTGTTTGGCCAGGAAACCTGAGGGTATTCCATGATTATATTTTGCATTGCATTTTCCTTGAGAGGATTTTATATGAATTGATTGCTTATGTTTTGGGCTCAGCCCGGTTACTTGCTTAGCCTAAGGGAAGTGTTCTATTAGCCTCAGGGTAGTGTTGCTTAGCCTGAGGGTAGTGTTTGGTTGGCCTGAGGGTAACCTTCGTTTATGCCTGAGGGTAGTAGTCTCTATTCCTGAGGGAAATTTCACGTATGCCTGAGGGAAATGATCATTATGCCTAACGGAAATCACCTGTGAGTACTAGTTTTGTTAGCTGAGGGTTAGGATTGTATGTCTGAGGACACGACTATTTAGAATATTCACTGAAGTTATTTTCTATGAATACCTGCCAAACCGAAGCACAATCATGGAGGAAATAAGTAATAGTAAAAATTTAAATGAAACTAGTAGTGATAGTTACTTTTGAGTACTTACTAGTTTACTTATTTTACTTTTGCACACTACTTTTGCCAATTTTGACAGACAGTTGGGCACGGGCCTTTGTTGTGTTCCTACTGCAATTTATTTTTCACACCCTGCTTGGGTCATGTATTCAACCCAAACAAACTATATTGCTACCTGTGTCGATAGGGGCTAGGGTCCCTATATAGGTACTTGATTGTATTAGAGGAGTAGGAGAGCATGGGACCGAGCTCTAGCTTTTTTATGGTGTTGCATTTTGTTTTCTCTTCTTTGTTCTGATTTGTCTTACCTTGTACTATGAGTTGTTTTGTATTGTATTGCAGTGTATCTTGTTCTGGTTATTTTCATAGAATTAGTGACAAGCTGCATCTTTATATATATGACTGTTGGTTCTCTTTTACATCAGTTGTCCATTTCAGTTTCATATTTTTTACTGCTTCCGCTGTTGTATGTTATTTATCTTTTCCATTATGCTACACTTTGAAAAATGAGTGCATATTTTCCCCACTATCAGAAATGGGCCTGCGATGCTAGTCGGCAGCCTCTGGAATTTGGGGAAATTTACCTGAGGTTATGAGACCAACCGGGATTAGGGCACCCGTTGAGTGACACCCAGATCCGGGACGTTACAAAGTGTTATCAAAGGGGTTATTTTCTTTGACTTACTATTTGGATTCAAGAGTCAGGGATAGGATGGAAATGGTTGTTGGTAATAAGCTGTGCCCAGGAGTAGCTAACCTGTGTATAGGAAAAATCTAGTCTACCATGGTTCTTTCAATTATTACTGGTTTTTCAATTTTACAGTTGATTTGATTTTAACCATTGGGTAACACACTTGTGGTGTGATGTTTATATGTTATACTTGGGTTATATTTAGTTGAAACCCGATGAGATGAGGGTATGCCATCTCATGCATCATTTAGGAACATGATAGAAATCACATGTCAAGCATTCTTTCCATGCCATGTAGGTGCACTAGAAATTGCATGTTGTTGTGATAGTTTTTGTGCTAGAAAAACATGTTGTTGTAATAACTATTTTGATAAATTCCTGCTATTTTATAGGGTATTTTTGTGTGATGTTTTGATAGGATGAATGACAAACATTGGTTTTAGGGGAGTATGGGCCCTCAATGACTGGAATTTGGTGAATCATGGATGTTTTTATATTTTTTTAACATTTGTAAGATGCCAAACATTGATTCTCAGGGATTATTGGCCCTCATGGATCAGAATTTGGTACATAGATGATTGTTTCAGTGTTTTTATGGGTTTTGGAGTAGTTTTTGAGGCTTACTATTCAGAAAAACCCAGATACATGTCGTGTAGTCTTATGGACACACGTCGTGTATTCTTCTGTTTGGGAAGAAATGAAGACTTTTTAAGTACACACCATGTACCCTAAGTACACACCGGGTAGTCTCTTCACGTGTCATAGACCGTGTGGGCGGGGACACGGGGTAGAAAATGGCTTGGGGAGACACACCATGTACTGGTTGTATATGTCGTGTAGTGTCGACCCAGTACCTGACCGTGTAACTAACAACACGGATGGTGGAACCTTAAGACATACACACCGTGTCGACCTTGAACGCGTCATGTAGTCTGACCCAGGTACCCAGCTATATCACAAACAACATGGGTTGGTGTTATCTTTCCTAGTACACGCCGTGTCTACTTGGAACATGTCGTGTAGTGTCAGGCATGTATCTAGCTGTGTAGCGAACAACATGGGTCAGTCTGGGGCTTCTTTGAACACACCATGTCATTTTTAAAAACGTCGTGTCATGTGACCTGTGTATAAAGGTCGTGTCACGAACAACACGGGCTGGTGAAATCTTGTCACGTACACATCAGGTACCTACGGGACACGCCATGTAGTACTGATTTAGGAGAGACGTGTCACTAAGCCGTGTAAAAGGACTCAGGCAGGGAAGGAGGATTCAAGTACACACCGTGTAGTCAGAAGACACCTCGTGTGTTTCAGGTGTTACATGACCAGTTTTAGCTGGGGTACATGCCCATGTTAATGGATTGTGGGAACACGCCGTGTAGTATTAATAAACTCCGTGTAGTCATGTTTTGTAAATCTTGGATGCTTTCTTTCTCTTGTTCCCTTCCTGGTCTCCTATTTTTTATTCTTTGATAATCATGATATAACGTGTGTGTTTGAACTTGTGATTCATGACACTGAGATGACCACTGGTTGTTCTCTAGGAGAGTGGCAATGATTATACTCTTGAGATGGTGGTCCATGGGCTACTAGTGGATCCTACAGCAGTGCCAAATTCGGTGCCAGCCATTTTACCGGATGTAGGTGCGGAGGAGCAGTTCCGTGAAGGCTTCTTGCAGTTCAGGAAGACCTTCAAGAGACCACCATAGGCCACCACATCTATGGCAGAGCTGACGTGTATCTTCTAGAAATAGGATCCGCCTACGTTTTCAGGGGATGGAAAACTACATACTGTGGAGTCTTGGCTGGATTCGATGCATACAATATTTGACCGTCTAGAGATGCCTCCTTGGAGGAGGTTCATGCTCGATACATACATGCTGCGTGATTCTTCCAAGAGGTGGTGGGATGTTACCAGCCAGTTTGATCATCACCGTGACATGGCATGGGAATATTTTCAGGAATCTTTCTATGACTTCTTCATCCTAGAGATGCTAAGGGCATATCGAGCTTGGGAGTTCATGAATATGCAGCAAGGATCTATGTCAGTGATGGATTATTCTGCACGCTTCACCGAGCATCATCATTTTTCACCCGTTCTTGTGGTTGATAAGGCGTTGAGAGCTAGACGCTTTGAGAATGGTCTTAGATATAACATCTGAGCATTGGTGAATGTTTTCATTTTCCCTATAGTACATGGAATTATGAACCAGGCACTGATTGCCGAGAGGAATCTGCGGGTAGCTAGTGGTGCAGGCCAGGGAGGTTCGACACCAATTTATGGTACTATTTCTTCCTCTTAGATGAAGTGGCTGATGGACTTATCTCACGGTGGCAGTAATAGACAGAATAATTATTCAGGTGGCCCGGTCATTTTCTACCAGTGTGGTAGAGAGGGGCACATGCAACCTCAATGTCCGCATCACCCAGTGGAGTGAACAGCGCGCAATAATATGGGTCATCTACAACGCTTTTGTAGGGTGTTCCTGCCAGCAGCTAGTGAGAGGGGTTCTGTGTAGACTCCGCGTGTGGGAGAAGGACCAGCAGCTTCATAGCAGTCGGGGAATTGGGGTGCATTAGGGCGTGCAGGTAGAGATGGTTGTTGTGGTCGTGGTAGCCAGACACCAGGATCTCAGAGAAAGCAGGTTGGGTCAGATCAGGGTATCCAGGCTGTGTCGTAGGGTTGTGGCACTGGGTAGGAATATGCAATGAAACAGACCCAACATGAGCCGGATCCCGGACCGTCCACTGTCAGGGTTACTATTCTATTTGCTTCTGTTTTGTCTTCTGTACTTTTCAATATGGGTTCTACACATAGATTTATATTTGTGCCCATTGTAGAGATCCTTGGGATCTGTGTTTCTTCTTCTTATGGTATTATGATTCTAGACACTCCTATGGAGATTAGAACGGCTGGTTTGTGTTAGTACGAGTAGTGCCCCCTTAAAGTTGGTGGGTGTCACTTTTTATGGGACCTCCATGTCTTGGAGATGACGACTTATGATGTTATTCTCGGGATGGACTGGTTGGTTCCCTTTCGAGCCTTTGTGGACTTCTATCGTCACAGGGTGAGTTTCACATCCTCAGAGGGTGGAGAGATCCTATACATGGGTGAATGGGATGTCCAGGCAAGCCGAGCTGGACCCGAGCATTGTGGGCGAGTTGGTGTGACAGCCCAGATTGTGTGTTTACAACTAGAAGACCAGGGAACTTTTCCGAAGGATTTCCCTCTAGTAGCTTATCGTTTCAGTGATGTCTTCTAGGATTACTTTTCTGGTCTACCCCCAGAGAGAGAGAGGTAGATTTTTCTATTGATCCTGTTCCAGGAGCAGCTCCGGTGTCTATTCCTCCTTATAGGATGGCTACACTAGAGTTTCAGGAGCTCAAGAGGCAGTTTGAGGAGTTGCAGGAAAAGGGTTTTATCCGACCCAGAACTTCTCATTGGGGTTCGCCGATCCTCTTTGCGAAGAAGGAAGACGGTACCCTCAAACTCTGTATGGATTATTGGAAGTTGAACCAACTAACGGTCAAGAACCGATATCCCTTTCCAAGGATCAATGATCTTTTTGATCAACTTCATGGAGAACGAGTGTTCTCAATGATTGAATTGAGATCCGGATATCATCAGTTACATGTTAGACCATCGGACATACTGCTTACTGCTTTTCGGAGCAGATATGGACTACACATGTATTTGGTTATGCTGTTCGGTCTCACGAATGCACCAGTAGTTTTCATGGCTCTGATGAATCATGTGTTCCATCCTTATATGGATTACTTTTTGTTAGTCTTCATGGACGACATCTTGGTGTACTCTCACACTCAACACGACCATGCCACCCATAGTTATATTATACTGAGTACACTGAGAGAGGATTGGATATATGCTAAGCTCTCAAAGTTCCACTTTGGGATGGACCAGATACATCTCCTAGGTCATATCATATTAGAGGTAGGAGTTGCGAAGGACCCAAAGAAAGTGAGATTAGTAGTTACCTGGAGTAGCCTAAGAACATGTTTCAGATACAGAGTTTCTTGGGGCTGGCTGGTTACTATAAGAATTTTATATAGGACTTCTCCTGCTTAGCGGCGCCAATGATGGGTTTGATTAAGAAGGGAGTGAAGTTAATTTGGTTAGAAGCTAGCGAGCCAGCCTTTTATGACCTAATCGAAAGTTTTACATCAGCACCAGTCATGATACTTCCAAAGAAAGGGAAGAGCTATAAGGTTTTTTCTTATGCATCATGTATTGGGATGGGAGTTGTGTTGATGTTGGGAGACCGAGTATTTTTTTATGGGTCATGGCAGTTGAGGACACATGAGAGGAATTATCTAACGCAAGATCTCGAGTTGGATACAGTTGTTCATGTGTTACGCTATTGGAGACATTATCTCTTGGGAGATCATTTTGTGGTTTTAACTGACCACAAAAGTCTCAAGTACATATTTACTCAGCGTGACATGAATTCGAGACCGTGAAGGTGGGTCGAATACCTTCAGTCCATCGACATGGAGCATTCCTATACACCTTGTAAGGGTAATGTTGTTGCTGGTGCATTGAGCATGAAGACTCGGATATAGGTAGTTCAGGAGGCCAGTGGTGAGTGGAAGCTTATCGCATTATTCTCTTAGATGCATTGGGAGGTTCATGATAGTCAGGGAAAAACCTATCTACCTTCCTTAGCTGTGACCTGTACCCACCTGGAAAGAGTGAGGATGAGACAACTATCAGATTTGGAAGGCCTAGTTCTGTGGGAGTTAGTGGCAAGTGAGGACCCTCCTCCTGGTTGGATGATAGGTGATGATGAGGTATTGTGTATCCATGAATGGGTGTGGGTTCTAGGGGATATACGTGAAGAGCTGATGCGAGAGTTTCATGATTCGTCTTTGGTAGTTCATGTTTGAGTCACCAAGATGTACTGTGACTTCAGACGTCTGTATTGGTTTCTAGGTATGAAGAGAGAGGTAGCTGGTTTTGTTACGATATGTTCCACCTGTCAGTAGGTGAAGGCAGAGAATTAGAGGCCAGCGGGACTGTTACAGCAGTTACCCATTTTGGAATGGAAATGGGGTGATGTCGCGATGGATTTTGTGACCAAATTTCCAAGGTCAACTCAAGGAAATGATGCCGTGTGGGTTGTTGTGGACAGACTCACAAAGGTAACTCACTTTTTTCAATCAAGGAGACCTACGATATTGACGAGCTCGGGAAGTTGTATATCTGAGAGATAGTGCGTCTTCATGGGGTCCCTCTTTCTATTGTCTCAGATAGGGATGCCCACTTTACATCTCGTTTATGACAGAGTTTTCAGAGGTAACTAGGTACACAGGTGCTTTTGAGCACAGGTTACCACCATCAGACCGATGGCCAATCAGTGCATACAATATAGGTGCTTGAGGACATGATGCACGGATGCGTCCAAGACATTGGGTGATCTTTGGAGAAGCATATACCCCTCGTTGAGTTTTCCTATAATAATAGTTTTCAGGAAACTATTGAGATGACAGCTTACGTCGATTTATATGGTAGGTCATGCTGATCACCCTTGTGCTGGATGGAGTTAAGTGAAGTAGCTTTACTGGGACAACGTCTCATGCATGAGACTTTAGAGCAAGTCCATTGGATTTAGAAGTGGATGGCTACAGAACAGTCTCATCAGAAATCTTATGATGATCGTCTCAGACGACCCTTGGAGTTCATGGTTGGGGATTAGGTTTTCTTTCATGCTTCACCAAGGTTGGAAAATAGGTGGATCAGGAGACAGGGTAAACTTTCATCGAGGTATGTGGGGCCATTTGATATTCTGGAGAGATTCGTGATGGTTTCCTATTGATTGTGGTTACCATAGAGGTACAGGGCCATGCATGATATCTTCCATGTATCTTAGTGGCGCCGTTATCATTCAGACCCATCTCACATCTTTCATCCTGATGTGGTTGAGCTATAGATCGATGCATCCTTTGAGGAGCATCCGATTCGTATTGTTGATAGGAGCGGGAAGATTATCTGAGGCCGGTTAGTACCTCTAATACGGGTGTTATGGCAGTATGGCCGAGTGCAGGATGAAACCTGGGAGAGAGAGACTGATGTGCGTGCTCAGTGGCTAGAGTTGTTCTGAGCATTATATTATCCACCCCTTGAAGGTAAATTTGGGGATGAATTTCTTTAATGGGGAATGTTTGTAAGAACCCGATTCTTCTTCTTGAGGTATGAGTTTCTTCTTTTCCTTTTTTCTTATGTGTTTTTGAGAAAATAAGGAAAATGGGGATGAATCCCAAATATTGTGACTACACACCATGTACTTTTCCACATTTCATGTACTTTGGCCATGTGGGATGGGTACACAGGGTGTGTAGGCCTGTCGGCAATAAAGGGTGTAAAAACTGACTACACGCTGTGTATAGGGTATTTACACGCCGTGTATTCAGTCGATAGGTGAATAGTAAGGTGGTGAAGGCAGCCTCCAGCAGATCGACAGCAGAGTCCATGTAATCGGGAATACACATCATGTACTCAGGTTGACAAGTGAATAGTTCGGCGGTGAAAATGTAGCCACTAGAGGAACAATTAAATGAGAAACGTACATGCTGTATACTCTAGAGTACACATAGTCTACTTGAGAGTACATGACATGTAGTTTGTTTTTTTTTTTGCTTAAAACTTTTAGTAGCCTCTTATTTTCACAGTGGAATCTTATAACGTCGGAGGAGATAAGGAGAGACGATCATAGAATGGAGGATCTCCCGACCACACACCGGGAACCCGATTCCTACGTCGTTGATCTCCTTGGAACCGCACGGGTGAGTTCTTCCACATCCTTGTGTTTTTATTAACAATTAATTATTGAGGGAAATATATATTATTTTTAATGAGATTATGTTCATCTCAAATCTGCGGCATTATCATTTTTTCCAGAGGCATCGTTCACGTCTACCGATCTGGGGCGATGGAGGTAGGTGGTCTGGTATTTAAATTCCTACTGCTGTGTGTTTTTGTGCACCGTTGTGCTATGATCCCATGTATGGGGTGTCATATGGTTGAGGTCATTTCTGAGAAGATATCTATAATTTTATAGATAATCTATGATAAGTTTAATCTACTGTTTTGGATCACTCCTTGGATCCAGGACCACCCTGGGAGTGTGTTCCTCTGTTTAGCCATTCGGTCAGGATACTCGAGGGTATGCCATTATTATATTGTGAATTGCATTTTCCATAAGAGGATTTATATATGAATTTCTTTCTTATGTGTTGGGCTCAGCCCGGTTACTTTCTTATCCAGATGGCAGTGTTCTATTAGCATGAGGGCTGTGTTCTATTAGCCTGAGGGCAGTGTTGCTTAGCCTGAGGACAGTGTTTGGTTGGCCTGTGGGTAAAATATGATTATGCCTGACGGTAGTAGTCTCTGTACCTAAGGGAAATTTCACATATTCCTGACGACAATGATCGTTATCCCTGAGGGAAATCACCTACGGGTATTGTTTTTGTTACCTGAGGGTAAGGATAGAATGTCTGAGGACGCGGCTATTTAGAATATTCACTGAGGTGATTTTCTATGTATACCTGCCAAGCGGAAGAACAAGCTAGGAGATAATAAGTAATAATTAAAATGGCAATGAAACTGGTATTTATAGTTACTTTTGAGTACTTACTAGTCTATTGCATTTTCTTTTGCACACTGATGTTGCACATTTTCACCGACAGTTGGGCACGGTAATTTGGTGGGTGCCTACTGGGATTTATTTCTCACACCCTATTTGGGTCATGTATTCGAACCAAATGTACTATATTGTTGCATGTTTCAGCAGGGGAAAGGGTCCCTTTACAGGTACATGATTGTATTAGAGGAGTGGGATGGCATGGTACTGAGCTCTAGCTTGCGATGTTGCTGCATTTGTTTACTCTGCTTTGTTCTATTTTGTTGTACCTCATACTTTGAGTTGTAATTTATTGTATTATAGTGTATCCTATTCTGGTTGTTTTCATAGAATTAGTGACATGATGCATCTTTATATATATGACTGCTGGTTCTCTTTTACTTTAGTTTTCCATTTCAGTTGCATATTGTTTACTGCATCCTCTTTTGTGTGTTATTCGTCTTTTCTGTTGCATTACACTTTAAAAATGAGGTCATAGTTTCCCCACTGTCAGACTGGGGCCGTCACTGCTAGTCGGCACCCTCTGGCATTTGTGGAAATGTAATTGAGGTCATGTTACCAACCGGTTTCGGGGCACCCTTTGAGTGGCACCCAGATCTGATACATTACAATAACATCATTATTCATCCTATGGATGGTTTATTTATATTTTTAACAATGATAGTATTTACACTCACATATTTGATAATTGTTTTATGTCAACATAATATATTCACTTGAAATTGAAACTCACAAAATTAACCATCTCATTTATCATTTATATGCTTATTGTGTAATCTATTTCTCATTTCCATATATGGTGTTTTACTTTGAATGTCATTTTATTGATTGGAAAAATAATGATAAATCTATATCCTTCACTCAATTGAAATATTTTATTATAAAAATCAATTTTTAATAATTAAATAAACTATTTGATATATAATGAATGCTTTGACTTAGTAGTGATAGGTGGGTCACGTAATTTATATAGCCTCTCAGGGCATCAATAGGTACTCATCAGATGAATAAATTTTCCAAATTAAATAGTTTTTGACCAGTAGTTTTAATTTTTTTTGTGAAATACCTTACCTATACAGGCTTTCATGTGCCTCAAGAATATATATCCAATAATTAAGAATTATTCTTTTCATATTTTAGTTGTTATTATCCATGAGAAATTCAATATTAAAAAATATATCGATGCCTTTCATTAATAGTTTACTAATTAAATGAAATTTATTTTCTTTCACTTATCTTACAAATTTTGTTACATACTTTATTTTTGGTTATTGATTAAATTCCATGTGATTAATTTACTTACCATTACATATTGATTATTCCTTATCCAGTTATTTAAATAGAATGCATGATCTATTATTTATCCTTCCATATTTTTCAAACAATTCCTTCTCAGTTTATTGGTTATATGGTATGTCTGTGATGTTGAAAAATTTCCTTCTTTATTTTTCTCATTGACTCATTAATTTATATGTTTTAATTAACCCTTTATTTGAAGTTGAGCTCATAGTCATTTCATTTCCTTTCCCCAGGATTACATGATGTGTACAAAGAAATATATACGAAGACATACTAGATGGAATAATATTATTATCGGAGAAAATTTATGCTGTAATATGTGAAATCACATTTAATACAAGACTCATGTATGTATATTTTTTATAACTTCTACTATAAATTTTTGTAAAATTGGATGGTGTTTAATTGTATCTAATGTCAATGTGATTTTATCAATACATGGTCTAAAAACATCTAGGTTATGGGTCCCTATAGTTGGTATCAGAGCATATTTAGTAGAAACCAACAGAACTAGATTTAGGGAATCATAGATCAAAAAACAAAACCCCATGATATTCATTTAGGATAAGCATAGAATAAAACATTAATGATTCATTAAGTTATATATTTTTTTTACATTCCTATAAATTCATCCATGTCACAAAATTATCACGGTATTATGAGTATAAGATTGAAGATAAATTCAAATAATTAAACACCTCTTTTAATGTTTTATTTTATTAGATTATATCAATATAAAGTTTGTTTTACAAGAAATTGTCAATGTTATATGTGTTTGTGGAAATTTTATTTTATTAATAATTCCTTTACATTTTATAGACATAATTGTTAAGGTAATTTTAATGGCCCAGACCTCTTTGGCCCATTCATTTGCGGAAAACTGGTGTCTAAGGTTTGTGGGGAGGAGGTCGTGACAGAGTGGTATTAGTGGGAGGTTAAGGGATATGATGGAGTTTGGGGTTAGGCATAGCTGAGGTTGCATGGTTTGGTAGGAAAATAGTATCAGTCAAGTTTATCAAGTGATATAAACACTAAAGACCGGTGAAGATAAAGGCAGTTGGGGCCCCCTATTATCTGATGCAAAGACATTTAAGATTACTATGGCTACTAAACTAGTTGATACTAGTTGTAGGGTAGAGTCCAAGGAATGGATCTTGCATCATTATTCTATGTGCATGTGAATTAATGGGAAGAACTTGGGATAGGTTAACCTAAAATTAATAAAAGAAAACAATTAATTACTAAATGTTTATTCTTCCATATTCCAGGTTTAGGAGATCTAACTTTTCATTATTTTGCTGGTATGGATCTAAGTCGACATCCTTGTCAGGTTTGTGTAGAATATATATAGCGGGCTATTCCAGCAGATCACCACAGGATATAGGTTTATGACAATAAAACATGGAGGAGGACACTATGAGATTTACAATGCTAGAGTCTGCGAAAGTACGAGGGATCCGTTTCAGATGTAGTCACGGAAGACTGGTTGGAGGAGGTCGAGATAGGTTTCAGTTCGATCCATGCACAAATGGAGAACTAGGAGTGTTTGGTTGTGACGATGCAGCGTGGAGCTGGGAGGAAGTGGTGGCTCTTGTTCCTTGGGGATCGTGAGGAGTTAGTGATCTCATGGGAGGATTCTTTATGAAACGTTTACAGTCGAGTTTCTTTCTTCAACCATAAAGGCATCTAGTCTCCAAGAGCTTCTTACCCATCAATAGGGGAGATTCAGTGTGTGAGAGATTGTAATATATTTCTAGATCCTTTTAAGATATTCTTTAGACCTCTTTCCAGATGAGTAGGTGAGGTAAATGCATTTCGAGGAGGCTTTGTATCGAGAGATCCAGTGCCAAGACACCCTATTTATATAGAATACTTATCTCGATGGACTGGCTAGGGCAGAGGTTGTTGAGAGGACATTGGCCAGAACCGGATCGTCAAGAGAAGGGATTCACAATTATTCCTCATGAAATAGTGTTGTGGTCTGGGGTTCCTAACTATTTAGGCATAAGTTATTCCTTTCATTTGGGGGTAGGTCACATCCCTCAGCATCTCGTTTATCTCGGGGAAACGGAAATTAGGCCTATGCCAAGTGATCAGGTGATATTTTTTCTTGTGGTGGTTGAGTTCATCATCAGCGATAGTGCCTGAGCATTCAGATCCGTCACCGTGCCCTAGGTTTTCCTCTCCAGGTTCCTCCGTTGAGGCAGTTCCAACCGAGGAAACAGCAGCAGGTTGCACCACCTTTGGATCAGCAGAGGTTAGATGGGGAAGGTAGAATACAACCTCGTGATACTCCCAATCCTCAGAGAGCATAGTGCAGCTATGGTGGAGGTCATCATCATGTTTAGAGAGGTCATAGAGGAGTTCTTGGTCAGCTTCATTTTTTATCATTTCCAGCACTAGGTGAGCCAGACATCATTCAAGGTACCCTTCGATTTTTTGTACCTTGGTGTAAGACATGTTTGATTCTAGAGTGACATGCTCCTTCATATCTCCTACCCTTGTCCATGCATTGGGGCATGAGGTAGAGAGGCCTCCAGTTCCCTTGGCATTGACTATGCCAGTTGGAGGTCAAGATTACTTTTTTGAAGTTTGTGGAGACTGTGAGCTAGTGATTGGGTAGCAGTGATCTTGGGGAGATTTCCTATATTATTGGATACAGCTATATGATTTCATCCTCAGAATTAATTGGTTGTATTCGGTGATGGCTATCGTGGATTTCTTTAGTAGGTAGGTTGTATTCCTATATGCGGATGGAGAGCCAGTGGTGTTTGTTGGCGAGCTAGACGATCAGATGGGTCAGAGGTGTGTTCTTTCTTTATCATCCATAATGGCTAAGATGGTGCTATGTAATTCATAGGTTCAGTAGTTAGCATTTCCTAGGGTCATAGAAGAGTACTCTAATATCGTTCCTGGAGAGGTTATAGCATTACCCCCTCGACAAGAGGTCAATTTTGGGATCGTGCTACAATCAGAAGTGTCTCCTATCTCAATGTCTCTATCTGGGATGACCCCTTCTGATTTAAGAGAGCTACATATACATCTTGATGGTTTTTTACAGTGCGGTTTTGTTCAGATGAGTGTGTCACCATAGGGTGCACAAGTTTTGTTCATGAAGAAGGCTGATGGAAGATTGCGGTTGTGTATCGATTATCATCTATTAAACAAAGTGAAATTGTGTAATCACTATCCTCTTCCATGGATTGATGATTTATTCGATAAAATGAAGGGCAAAAGTAGGTTCTCAAAGATCTAATTGTGGTCGGTATATCATAATATGCGTGTGAAAGATGAGGATATCTCAAGGACTGCTTACTGTTGTCATCAAGGGAATTATTAGTTCATTTTAATGACATTTGGTGTGATGAAATCTAAAACTATGATCATGGGAATGATGAACACGAGGTTCAATGAGTTCCTGGATATGTTCGTGGTGGTTTTCATCAACAACATCCTTCTATACTACATGTCTGAGGAGGAGCATGCAGAGCATCTTCATGTCATTTTGGGAGTTCTTCGTCAACATCAGCTATTCGGAAAGTTGTCAAAGTGTGAGTTTTGGGCTCGATAAGTTTATTTCATGGGGATTTTTGCATCCCAGCAGTGAGTAGATATGGATCTATTGAAGATAGAATCATTTTTTTCTTGGGAATCCCAAATATAGTGGCAGAGATGAGAAGTTTACTTGGTCCTACAGGCTAATACATGAGGTTTTTAGCCTATTTCTCTCAGGTTTCAACTCCTCGAATAGAATTTACTAGGAAGGATCAGATATTCATGTAGACTGATCAATGTTTGACAGTATTTTATTATCTTAAGGAGAAGCTAGTAAGTGCACCAGTTCATTGTCTTCCATTAGAGGGAGTTCAATTTGATGTTTTCTACGATGCTTCGCATCTGGGGTTTGGATGTGTTTGATGTAGCAGTGGTCAGTTGTTTCTTATGGGTCTCAGTAGTTGTTTCCCCATGAACGTAACTCTTCCATCCAGGATCTTTGGTTGGAATACATGGTGTTTTCTCTGATGTTGGGGAGACATTACATCATTGGTATGTGGTTTGTGGTTTTCACCGATCATAATAGCCTGAGGTATGTTTTCTCCAAGTGTGACATAGACATGGGACAACATCGGTGGTTGGCGTTCATACCAGAATAAGACATTCAAATATCGTATTCCCCTAGAAAGGGGGATGATGTAGCTGATTCACTGAGTAGGAATTAATTTAGTGATACAGTGTGTGTGAATCTATTGACTCTGGGAGAGTTATGGAAGAACTTTCTGCATTACATCTCGATATGGGAGAATTTGGGGGTACAGGTTGTCTTTGTCAGATGACGATGCAGTCATCTCTGGTATAGCAGGTGGAAGATTCCCAGTTGGGGGATCTTAAGGTGGAGGTCTGGAGAGACCGAGTTGTTTGTGGTGAGGCCCCTAATGGTTAGTCTATGGAAGAAAAACATAGAGTTTTGTATCACTGAAGGATATTTGTTCCATTTCTGATGTGTGAGAAGGTTCTTAGAGAGTTCCACAATTCTCCTTTAGCGGTTCATCCTTGTGTAAAAAATTTGTACTGAGTTGTGAGGAGTCAGTATTGGTGGCTTGTGTAGAAGCATGTAGTTGTAGAGTTTGTTTCTCGATGTTTGGTCTGGTAGAAGGTCAAGGCTGATCACTGTGTCCCTGGTGGTTTTCCCTATCCATTAGATATTCCTTAGTGGAATTTGCAATATATCTCAACGGACATCGTTATTGGTTTTCCTCGATCTCAGGGAGGACATGACGCTATGTGGGTGGTAGTTTATTCTCTAACAAAATCATCCAACTTCATAGCGATTAAGGAGTCAAGCTCAGTGGATGTTTTTTTGAGGCAATATCTGGAGGAGCTGGTGAGAGTTCATGGAGTCCCCAGGACGATCATTGTTGATCAAGATCATTGTTTTACCTCCAGGGAGTGTAGAGGTCTCTAGAATGATTTCAATTCTCAATTATTCCTTAGCACTGCTTTTCATCCGCAAACAGATGGTCAGACAGAACAAACCATCCCGAATCATGAAGACATGTTGGGATATTGTGTCCTAGATTTTGGAGGTTCATGGATGAGGCAATTACCCTTGTTGGAGTTTGTTTACAAAAATAGTTTTCACTCCACCATTGGTATGGCGCTATTTGAACCCTTGTATGGAAAACCTTTTCGTTCTCCATTGTGCTGGACTGGGGTCAGAGAGTCGGCAATTCTTGGACTAAAACTAGTGCATAATACAACAGAGATGGTTCATGTGATTTGTGAGAGGATAAAGACAGTGCTATATTGTCAGAAATCATATGTCAATCAAAGAAGAAGACCCTAATAGTTTGATGTTTGGGATCATGTGTTTTTAGAGGTGACTCCCTATCATTGGCAGTGATTTTTTTGTCATGGGAGTAAGCTTTCCCCCCAGATTGTTGGTCCTTTCAAGGTTTTGGCTCCTATTGGAGTCATTGTGTACCGGATAGTGATTCTCACGTAGATGAGCTAGAGACAAGATGTTGTCCATGTATAATATATATATCATTATCTTCATGAAGACTCATACATCATCGATTGGGGAGAGATCAATGTTGATGATGATGCGACCTTCGAGGAGTGGCTAGTAGAGATCCAAGACCACAAAGAGAAGGTGTTTCACGTGCATTCTATCCCCTTGGTTCATGTCTTGTGGGGACATGGTGGGGTGGTTGAGAGTACCTGGGAATGTGAGTTGCAGATACATGCTTTGTACCCAGTGTTTTTTGATGTTTAACTCTTATCATGTTAAAAAAATGTTCGCTTTCTGGTTATAGACCATTACTGTTTATGATATGGGTTTCTTTGTTTGCTTCTTGTATCTTGATCTCTTTTGAGAGGAATATTGATGGGTGGTTGTTAGGACCTCTTTTCTATTTCCTTTTTAGTTGGTTTTGAATTCTCAAGGGAGAGAATGTTTTGAGAAGGATCTGATGTAATGGACCAGACCTCTATGGTCTATTCCTTTGCATAAAACTAGTGTCTGAGGTGTTTCGGGAGGTCAAGGTGAGATTTCCCCAGCACTATTCCAAATTTTGAGTTCATTAAACATTATTTACAGTTCTATGAATAGTGTTAATGATTGCCTTATGTGAACAGTGTCATTGCTAAGCTTCTATGAATAGTTCCAATAGTAACATTCTATGAACTATGTTATTAGTAGGCTTATGTGAAGAATTCTAATGGTACCCTTATGTAAACAGTGTCATTGGTAGGCTTCTATGAATAGTTCCAATGGTAGCCTCTATTTCCTTTTCCAAATTTGGTGTTTATGAATAGTGTTTCTAGAATGGTGAGGTTCCAATGGTAGCCTCTATTTCATTTTCCAAATTTTGTGTTCATGAATAGTGTTTCTAGAATAGTGAGGTTTCAATGGTAGCCTCTATTAGTTTTTCCAAATTTTGAGCTCATGAATAGTGTTTCTAGAATGGTGAGGTTCCTAGGGTAGCCTCTATTTCCTTTTCCAAATTTTGAGTTCATGAACAGTGTTTCCAGAACATTGAAGTTCCAACGGTGGCCTCTATTTCCTTTTCCAAATTTTGAGTTCATGAATAGTGTTTTCAGAATGGTGAGTTTCCAATGGTATCCTCTATTTCCTTTTGAAAATATTGAGTACATGAACTATGTTTCCAAAACGGTGAGTTTCCAATGGTAGCTTCTATTTCCATTACCTAGTGTTGAGTTCATGAACAGTGTTTCCAGTATGATGAGGTTCTAATGATAGCCTCTATTTCCTTTTCCAAATTTCGAGTTCATGAACCGTGTTTGCAGAACGGTGAGGTTCTAACCGTAGCCTCTATTTCCTTTGTCAAATTTTTGGTTAATGAATAGTGTTTCTAGAACGGTGACGTTCAAACGGTGGCCTCTACATCCTTTCAAAAATTTCATGTCTGGTGTACAATTTTTCCAGCTTCCTACAATTTCTCCCCTTTGATGTTTCCTTTGACGTAAAATGCATTTAAGGCCTAATTTTATAGACTCTAAGGACGATAGAGAGGCCATAAATCCTATATTAATTTTCCTAAGGCTCTGGATTCTTTTACTTGGTCATGTTCCATGGTTTAATATGATCCTCTTTTAATGGAATATCCAGCATATCTTACATCTCTACTCCATTAAATATTCATTAGAGACAATATATCTTTTTGCCTTGTTCTTCCTCCTTGTTCTATGGTGTGAGACACTCAAACCTTTCCTTCATTCCAATTGGAGTTGTGCGGTTGAAATTTCATTCTTGGATTGGTTCCCCTATGTCTTTTATGAATCTAAGTAGTATCGAACAATCTACGATATAAGGTATGATCTATCATCATTATTTTGGGTTCACCTCCTTCTATTTCTAGTTTTTTTTATGAAATGTTACCTCCATGTTCCTAAAAGATTTTTCTTGGTGATGACCGGTGTATTGGTCTCTCTATATCCTCAGGTGGATGTAGTTTTCATGGGGGGAGGAGATCATAACCTGTTGTGTGGATAATTCTCATAAAAAGAAAGTCAACTACCATTTTAAGTAGAGGATTAGTTCCTTCTCTATTCTATTATGTGAAAATGTAGATTTATTATGTTTTATCTCACTGGATCACAATGTAATTGATATATTAAATATTTGAGCTGGATAAATAAATTGAAATCGATCATATGTTATTGTCTCTCGTTTTGCTAGATAGTGTGATATCTATGATTTCCTTGTTATCTTTACATTATTGATGGCAATAGGTAATGAATGTAAAGCTATAATTAATTGATGATTGTTTTGATAAAGATTAAGAGGAATTTAAATGAATCTAGTTGTGGTTATTTTAATATTGATGTTAATCAAATTGATGCAGTAAGCAAGTTTAATAAGATTTTTATAGCTTACAGTTTAGGTTTTCAGAAGTTGGTTCCTATGAATAAAAAATAAGTTAATTCAATATGGATTAAAGAACTAGTTGTTTGATAAAAGATAATTCCTTATAGGGTTCTGAGTTTCCATTTTTCTTATTTATGGTTCAAGTTCCCAGTTGATATGATGTTGGTTTTCCTACTGCTTGTGTTGTGATAGGAGGATGGAAGGCTATTGTGATATGTGCGGTCTGGAAGGCCTATTCGTTGCGGCAGCAGTTGATGCCTAGAGTGGTGAGATGCATCAGTTTGTGCATGTGGGTGTATGAGAGGACAACAGAGATGATGGAAAGGGTTAGATGTGAATGTTTGGATGGTTACTGTTTCATATTGGTTGTTAATCTACCTTAATTTCCCCACTGCTCAAGGTAGCTAGTTTTCTTACCCTCCTTCTAAAAGGGTCGAAGATGCCCGGCGTTTTCCATGTGCATTTAGTGTTTAGCTTCCTAAGAGATGATGGGTCTATGCTATTTCTATATGTGGAAAATACTCGACGGGTAGTTCACCGACTCACCATGTTGAGCCCCTTGTGTTTAGTAGCTTAGAATTTTTTTTATAGAATTCTTGGGAATATTGGAATGTAATGTTGTTAATAAATTGTTGAATAAATGTGGTTAACCGTTGGTGTTGGAGCTTGCTAGGATGCAATGCTGAGGGTGCAATTTAAAGGAATAGTGGAATTTAGGTGTAATGCTAATGAAATATAATTTGGATATTGTTAATAGTCAATTATTGTTTAAATAATTAATGAACATAAATTAAAACTGATAAAAAGGGAATGAAGTAATTTAATAAATCTCTTTAAATGGTTGTGTGCTTATAGGATACCTTTTCTTTGAAGTGTCTTCCTATAGTCCAACAGACATTAGCTATAGTTGAGTCTAATACTACGTAGTTCCCATAGTGTGGTTGTGAGATATAGTATATTCTATACTTTTTTATGTTTCTATACACTAATCCACATCGTCAGTTAGGCCAAATGACACCCCGAGGATTCTCGGTCGTGGGGGGGTGTTTTCCCCAACATTCTAGTGAGAGGATGGATGGGTGACTACCCCCATTGGCCCCACTCTCTTCTCTTGGTAGTTACTTATGCCGGAAGGCCCAATGGTTAGTTCTTCCCATATATGTGTGTAGAAGGTTGTAATGTCATGTGGTTATCCACACACATATATTATGGATATAGATTCCTTTGGAAGACTATAGGTGTAACATGTATAGGTTGTGATAGTTTGAGGATCCTTTCTCAGTGTATGGGCTATAATGGCTTGAGGTATAATTCCTGACATATGATACACGTTATATGAGCTGTGGTGGCTCCCGAAAACTTCCTCGTTACTTTTATTTTGTATACATGGTGGTTTTGTTACACGAGGTGAATATTGTGGTGCTTCGCTCAGGTGTCTGCAGGAAATAATTTTTGGAGAGAGATGGCTTATGACGTGCAACGTTTGGGAAAAATGTCTGACCAGTGGGGAAGTAGTAGTGGGTTACCCTTGATATTATTTATTATATTATATACTATTGTATGCAATACTTTTTGAGAGTACCCATGGTGAGGCTGGGAACTTAGTATACATTTTCAGTGGACAAGTTAGTTTCACTTGTTGTTCACTATGCTTTATCATGCTTTCATTAATTTTCCATGAGAGGATCCTGGGAGGATCCTACTGAGTATACTGTTATACTCACCCTTTGTATATATAAACTATTTTTCATCTCACATGGAATAGGTTGGAGATCAAGCTAGTTTCTACTAGCATAGGGTTGCAGGATTTGTTCGGGCTTGTGGTTTTTGTTGTTTTTACATTCTTTTGGGTATTTTTAGTTTTTCCCCTTTCAGTTGTAGTAGTTTTTCATCATATTAAATATGTGTACATAGGATTTCATTTATATTATTGTTCGAGTTGGAGTTGGTTGGTGTCTGTCTTATCTCTCTCTTTCGCATGTGTTCTCTTAGAGTGTAATGCCTCCCTTTTGTGGGTTTATTATACCCTCAGTGAAAGTCGGAAACCCAGAGCCTATTGGGGGTGGGACTCAGGGGGTCTTTATCATCCTTCTCACATTGTTGGCCCAGGAGGGTTACACTTTGTGGGGAGGGGTTCATGATAGTAATGATAAACATTAGGGTTGATATAAAAATAAGATTATTAGGCACTATTAAAAAATATGTTATATTGAAAACCCATGTAATTTTGTTTTAATGATTACTTTTATTTCAATTACTTTCATCATATATTAATATATACATTACTTGTATAATGTAGATTATAAATATCAAAACCCACATGATGGTTTACAACTAGTCTCTTTTGTTTCATGTAGGACCATGTTTTACCAAACCACAATATATTATTAATATTTCTTATTTATTATAAAATGATATAGCTAGTCATTAAATTGATGGCTAATAATAGTATTGAAAAAATTATATAATAATATTGTAACACTAACTAGGTAAAAGTTAAATAGACCAGAATTTGTGAAAAAATTGAATATAAAGGTACGTTTTTTCTAATAACATATTTTTATGTAGTAGATGAATTTTATCTTAATAAATTTAATTAATTATTTTTAATGAATGAAATTTAAGAAATTTATAAATTATATATTTAATAAAATGTTTTGAAACTCAGAAAATTTAATTTATATGCATACATTAAGAACAAATCCAATATTACACATAAAATGCTCTATTTTTTAAAGGTAATTTCACAGCCTTTTCATGTCATGCCTATTTTAATGCTAAATCTTCTAACATTTAAAATTTTTATATTAAAAATTAACTTTTATTTTAGAAATCAAGATCTAAAATTTACATTATGTTGAATTTTATTCATTTAAGTTTCAATTTTTGATTAGTAGTGAAAATAATGAATATTAATAAAAAATTAACTTTAAATTCAAATAATTTATAACTTAATGTTATATTTTTAAAATATGTTAAAGAATAAAAATATTTTTTTAATATATTAATCAAATTTATGTCATTTTTATAAATTTTATATTTTGTTATGATATAAAAACATGTGAAAATTTTGGACATTTTCACTTTAAAAAAATCTTTCCCTTCAGGTGTACATGATTACTTTTAAATTAATTTATTTCAATTATGTAAATAGTATTTGGAAAAGTTAACGAAATATATTTAATAATAATAATTTATAATAAATTTTACCCAAAAAAAGAAACCAAAATTCTTTAATGGAAACAATTAAATTTAATAAGAGTGATTAAGGTATAAATGAGATTTCATAGAGGATAAACATTAAAACTAAAGGGAAAATGACATAGAAAGTTGTAAAAAACAATTTTATGATTATTATAATGATGGATTTATATTTTATATAATATTAATATATATGAAATTTAATAAGTATTTATGATTTTAGAATTATTATATATCACATACCTTCATGGTTTCTATTTTTTGGGACTACAATGACATCATTACTGGGCATGAGGACTACTGTCCTCTCAAAGTGATAAGATTCAGTCATGTCCTTTATTGAATTTATTAATGAAGGTTTTATTAAAAATATGTTATATATATATTAAAAATATTTTTATAGAATTATAATATAAATATATACAATTTACATTCCATTTATTTAATAAAACTATAAAATTGAGGCAGTGTTCATGTGTGTGTACAACCTACAATCTCTATGAACTGTGTATTTCATTTCCTATATCCAAATTATATGTATTAATCTAAATACATTTTTAGAGAATATATATATAATTTATATCATAATTTAAATTCTACATATGATTAAATTATTATATAATTAATAGTCCAAATTTAACAACCAACACATACTCAAAAAACAAGGAAATTAACACATCAAAACAGGGGAAATAATGAAACATTGATAAAAACCGGTGATAATATATTATTAAGGATCATATATGATATTATAAATATGATTATTATTCTATTTTAATTTATTAACTTTTAAAAAAAAGTTATTCATGATTTTAAATAATTTTCAACCAAAGGTATGACTGAGGTATAGGATTCCATATCAATTTAATTTCATTGATGAAATTTGTAATTTTATGATCCTAGATTAATTTATATATTGAATATAAATCATTAAATAAATATTCATGGTATATTTTGTTTTGTTTTAAATTATTTATTATATGGGATTTGAATATTTACTTATGATGTTTTATATAATTTCATACATTAATTTATTTTCATTGAGTCATATTTCTTACTTGATATCATAATTATTTTATGGTTGTGTTTATAATTAATTTCGACTCTATATTGTTGTATTTACATGTATTTAATTTTGATTTTTATTTTAGACCCATAATCTATTCCTTGGATGATTCTCACTTCCACATTTTGATCTTTTCTCGGGTTTACTCCCCAATATCATTTTTTGGGAATTGTTTAAACTACAATTTCAATTAAAAGAAATTATTTAATCTTTGATTTTTAAAAACCTTAATTTTCCTCTCTAATAGTTATTCAAGATTATTTTAAATAATAAGTACAATTTTCTCACTCTTTGGTGATTAAAGTGTTTCATAAAATATTTTAATGTCTGACTTGATTTCTCAATTTATTCAAAAATCCATTTTCTGACAATACCATGTATCTAAAAAATATTTTAAACAATCGTATTTTACACATTCCAAATTATTAAATAAATTAAAATTTTACCAAATTTTTCCTTTAAAAAATGGTTTCAAATGAATATTAAAATAGCTTTACGAAAATGGAATATTTTTAACATTTTTATATTAAAAATTGAATTTTTTACCAGATAAAAAATTTCTCGAATTCATTTCCATCAACCTTACATTGTATTTTTACAAAAAAAAAATCATGAAACTTTTGTTAAAAGAAACTTTCATATAAAATGATATTCAATTTTTTCAAAATGGAAATGGTATTTTCCACATGAATGTTTTAGTTATATTTTTATTTGATTAACATTACTAAACCTTATTCTTACTCTAACAGTTAATGGTAATATTAATATCATCCTTCTTATTTATCTATATGGTGAATTATTATTTTGAAAAATGATTGTATTTACCTTCACTTCCACGAATAATTTTTATATTAACTTTAGAAATTTACTCAATTTTAAATTTCCACCAATTTTCTATATCATTAATCAAGGATATCGTTATTTCTTATACAATATCTCATTTCAATATATGTTTTTTTATTTTGAATGTTATTTATTTGAATTTGAAAATATAAATAAATATGTATCCTTTACTCAATACAGATATTTGTTGATAAGGAAAATTTTTATTAATTAAATCAATTTTTTGATATATGAGAAATTATTTGTACAGGAAGTGATGGTTGGGGCTTGGGAATTATATATCCTCCCGATGCGTTGACATATTTTCAGGAGGCAAATAAGTTGGCCAAATTATATTTTTCTCTAACTATTTTGTTAAAATATCATGTGAAATTAATTGATGGTTTAGTTATTCATGTTCCACATACATAAAATCAATTGATTAATAATTGATTAATTTAATTTTTGTTATTTTTAACAATGATATTTTTTCATTTAAAAAATATGTGGATATATTTCATTCCTAGTCTATAGATTAAATGACATGTGCTCTCTGTTACATACATCTCGATGTTGGTTACTCGATTCATTATTAATTGTTAATTAAATGGTATGCGTTTTAGTTATTTACATTTATGTATTGATTTAAAATTATAAAGTTATATAAAATGGAACATCTTCTCATTTATTTATTTTTTTGAGTTGTTTACACACATCATTATTAGTTTATAGGTAACATGTAATTTGTGTTCAGTTCTTACATTACCATGTTGATTATTATAATTAATCCATTATTCCATCCATTATACATTTTGCATACTAAGAATTTGAGATTATGCCTACTTTTTTCAATTAACCATGATTCATTGAAGTGTACTAAGAAATATATAAATGTACATTTTTTATGGAATAATTTTCTTATCGAAAGAAACTATTTTCTCATTTGAGTATTAACTTATAATAAAAGACTTATGTATGTATATATTTTACCAAGACTACTAAATTATTCATTTCATTTGAACATAATTTACTTATATCTAATGTCAATGTAATGGTATAAATACACCAACACTAGGATTTTGGGTATGGGTTTCTAAAAAACATTTATATAGTTATAATCTTTAGGGATCTTTTTCTCATACACTTATCAATGGGAAACATTTTAATATAGGTAACAAGAAACATTTATATGGTGAATATAGTGTCTAAATTTCATTTCATCATGAGTTATGTCTTATTCATTGTATGTTATGTTCATTTTAAATCACTTATTATTTTTTTGTTCGTTAAAATGTAACACTACTTGTAACTGTTTTCTCAAATCAAGTGTATTTTCCCTTGAGTAATTAAAAATCATATTTATTTGATAATAAAAATATATATTTCTTTCTATAAAAATTTCAAATGGATTATTTCCCTTTTAATTGGGTTTATTATTTATTTTTTTAACATAATCCCTTTGGTCAAACTCTTCCTTATTCAAAATCATAATGTACATAAGATCAACCCCTATTATTTCCAATGGATAATTTTATTTCATGTCCATGTACAAAATATCATATTATTAATATATAAAAAATATGAATCATAAGAAGTGGCCTACAATTATCTTTAACCAATTTTAAAAAGAACATTTTATTTTCCTTTTTATGATAGGGGTTTCATATAAGGTTTTTTATATATTTTCATCATTATCTATATTGAGTATTTTAAAAAAATGATTTTCCCTTAAGTTAATATAATAATTTTTCTTAAATTTGTTTCACAGAGAGTTTTTAGGGTGATTTTTAACAAAAATAACATTCAATTAAATTTTCTAATATAAATTCTCTTATAATTTTCCTTTAACAGCCTTTATCAATGAAAGTATTATCTTAACCATATTTCCATATGATTGTATCCATATACTTCCATTATGATTCAGAAATAGAATTAATCTATTGAAATCTATGTTTTCAAAATTGGATATTTTTAACCTCTTCGTATAATAAAATATTACAATTAATAAAATAAAATGAAAATGGGAATTATTATTTTTCAAATCAATTTTCCTAATTATTCTATGGGTGTTATTTATATATGTTGAAGTCTTGGTCAAGGTAATTATTCAAATTTTAACATTAATCTTTATTATCTTAATGGATTTGGAAAGTCTCTTTTAAATCAATGGTTTTATCCATGACCACAATTTCTATACTAAATAATTCACATATATATAAATGAATTACATCCAATTATTTTCTTTAATGAATTCAATATGTTCCACTAGATGACTAATGTTTTTTACGTACATTCCAAATACATAGGTTTACTGGAAAAATCATTTTCTTAACCATATATCAATTTGTTAAAAAGTATAAATACCATATGCATAATAATATATTTTCAATGGTATTTAACGAAGATAATTCTTAAATTTGATAGATTACCATTTCTTTTCTATATATTTTCCAGTTCTGGTTTATTGGTGAAACCCTGAATTCTACCATATGGAATGAAATCAATAGAATATAAAAAATATTTTATTTCAGTAGGTTTTATGATATTTTAATTTGAACAATGTGGAACACTTATATATGTTTTTAATTATGTAATGGGATTCACTATAATTATATTTATCTAAATGTAATCGGGTATTTTCTTTATCATGGTGATTAGGAAGTGACCCCAGGTGACAATGGGAGTGGGTACATGGTATATCCATCTAATCTTGGTTAATGAGGTACAAATAATTGACTTACCCTATTGATATTTGGTTTTTATTGTCTAAAAATTACTATGATTATTTTATCTAATGTTATAATCATAGTCTATTTAATGGTTTTATATTATCATAAATTTATTCTACAATCTCAAGAATACGAATATTATATTTTTATATAATATTATGAATCATTCCATTCATTTTTTAATTTAATATTATGCATAACATTATTGAGCATTTCATCTCAACACTTCCGGTATTTCTTATTCCCCATTTGATGAAATAATATATGTTTTATATTAAATGTAGATACGATTCTTGTGTAAATTTTTTTTTGAAGGAGTTGAGTACTCATTATATTTTTCTATATTTTAAAATAGTATAAAACTATAAATTTTATGATTATACAAAAGATTTATTTTGTAGTGATTTTTTTGGGTTTTATATTATTAAAATCTAAATTCTCTGGTAATTTTAAATATGATAATGCTATTATAATACTAGATATATATCATATCCATTCTGGAAATATACATGCTTTTTTCCATGGATTTATTCATCTATGTCAACATCCTTTGTTGGATTTTACACTTGTTTGAAGTTGATTTATTATGATACTATATTCAATATTTCCCTGAAGGTTTTGTGATATGTTTGACTATGGATGTGATATTTTTCTACCATTCATCCTTTATGGTTAAAGTATTACCATGTTTTATGCTTGTTTCAATACAAATGTTTATGTTATGTTTCAACCTTTTCATTTGAGGAATTCGTTGGACATAGTAGGTGATAGGAGGGGCCTGCTATAGCCCCATGATGCATCAGAAGGTCACATGAGACAAACTAGTGTCTTGGAATAAGGCCTTGAAAATATTTTTATTTGTAGTCTTGGAACGAGGCCTTGTCTATGTTGTTTTGATCTCCATCATTATGCATTCTATCATTATGAAATTATCTATTGATATTATATGTGATTATTTGACTAGTAGAATATCCATGTGAACATGTAAATGGAATTATTTTGTTTATATTTTCTATATTATATTGATGTTTAAGATTAATAGTATTGTCTTTTAGTCTTATTCATCACCATAAATATTTATGCTTATTTATATTTGTTTCGGCTATGTTGTTATCCTTACTGAGCATCGGAGCTCACCCCTTTTTTATGATTTTTTATTCCCAATATGTGAAGAAGTATATTATGATTTACCTTCATGGATAGGATATGGGATATGAGTGTGCACAAAGTAAAAACAATGTAGTTGATTTTTCATTTAAAAATGTAATGTAAAACTTATGTATGTATCTAGTTATTCTAAGGCTACTAAACTAATAATTCATTCAGGAATTGATCTCTTGTTATCACTCTAATGTTATGTAATAATGCACTGACACTGGGTAACTATGGTCATGGAGTTACAAAACTTCAATGAATGATATATGAACTATATATGATGATGAGAGGTGTATGTGTGTTTAAAGTTAGATATAGAGACAAATGAATTTTTTTACATAGTGAGTTAGTTGTTTCTTGTTATTAACAATATTACATATAATTATTCTCTAAAGGGTTCATTGATATATTTTTAGATCATTCTCATGAATTTTATAAACATCTAACTGATTCCACAAATAATTATTCATACAGAATCAAACACATCAGTATCAATAAATATTAGTTAAATTAACTTCAAAATTTATAGATAGAAAAAAACTATTCATATCGAGAAATTATATTTATTCATAAATTTTTTAGATCAATTATTCATTGAAAAATTATTTTCTAGTTATAATATATATATGAGGTTAATATATAAAAAAATTATACCATAATACTGTCAAATTAAAATTTAACCTATCTCTTATTTTTTCATTGTTATAAATAATATTTACTATTTATTCAATAAAATAGAAAATTATATAGTTATGTTTTAGTCTTCCTGGATAAAATATTATTATTATTTTTATTTTTATGGGTAATATTATAAGATTAAATTTGGATTAAGTAAAATTTTTAAATTATCAATACTAATCCATATCTCTATATTCACCCAATTATATCATCTTATTAATGTGGTGTGATATAATATAGTTTATCTCAATTAACTTCCTTTATTTCAAACTCCCTTGAAATGTATCATCTCTAGGAGTTATATAAATACTAATATATTAATAGATCTACATCCAACCTCTCAATATTTATAGAATAAAATGGAGAATCCTTAAAATAAGAAGATTATGTTATAATAAATGTAAGATAATTTATGAAGATTGAATCATATTCATTGTAACCTTGATATCTGTAGAAATCATTCAGATCTCAATAAACACATGTAGATAATAATGAGGGGATTTGATTTTATCCTATTTATGAAACCATTTTATAATGTAAATGATATTTTATTGATCGAAATCTGTAAAAAATATTTAACTAATAATTGATGAATTTAATATAATTAAATTTATATTTAATTAAATGTGAATGATATTATCTTATTGGTTATCAGATATTGATCCTAGCATCCTTTGAAATATTAATTAAACCAATTTGTTCCTTTTTAATTTAATTTATATTAATCAATTAACTATAGAGTAGTGATGTTGTGAATGAGGCCAACTAGATTTCTCACTTCTCCTAACACATTTTTGTAACATATTATAGTTTTTTGTAATCATTATAGTATATTCAAGATAATTATGTACATATCAAGGGGATATATTTAATATTCAACCATTAAAATGATTTACACAATCTTCCCATAAAATTATACATTTTTATTAAAATGGGGTGACATCAAAATGTGAAAATCATACTAAGGTATAACAGGATGGATCTAATGTGTATCACCCTAAAATTTTGAAAGAATTTAAATTTATTTGATAGCGTATAAAAAACACAACACCAAGATCAATGAAACCATAAAATTTATTTCATAAAATTTAGTATATTTGATATCTTGGGGAACATGTTCCCCCAAGTCAAAATGAACCATAATATATAATAATATTATAACCAAGATATTAAATTTATATAACTAAATTATAAAAATTTAATGTCCATTATTCCCACTACTTATAAAAGGTCACACACAACACTCCCCAATTTAGAATTCCAATTATAACTGTATAATTCATTTCCAATAAAAGTGATTTCCATTATTCCACAAAACATCCTACAATCATTCGATTGATCTGAAATCCATAACAGGAAGTGTTCGGTGAATACCTAATGATATTTTCCAAATAAGAGGTAATGTTCTTAAATTAGAATTTTTTTATTCTTCCATATCCATCAAATATTATTAAAAAAATATTATTTAATAACATTAGTATCATAAATATAATTACATTTGATTAGTTTATGGAAATTATATTTATTCATCTCTTCTTCCAATATATTAGAAACAAATCTGTCAATTGTGTGTATCCAGAACTTCCTCAATGTGAACTGATGGAATTTACAATCGATCACCACCTTTAAAGGGAGGAAATAATGAAGGAATAAACACATATATATTATATTAATGTTATTATAAAATGTATATCATTAAAATTTCATATATACCTTCCAACAATCCATACTGTTGAAAATATAATAGTGTCACTCAGGTTTACGATGGGCTACCGCCTACCGATATAATGTGGTATGTTTATCACAAACAATTTATATGAATGGTAATATGGATAAATTTACTGAATATATGTTATATATATTATATGTATCTAATTTTGAATAATTAAAATATCACCATAGACCATATCCTTTCAATGGTTAATGTAATGATATCATCACTCATGTATTGGTAAAACCGACCATTTTTTTGATGAAAATTGTATCATATTTTATGTGAAGACATCAATAATGAATCAAAAAAATTATAAAATAAGAAAATATTCTATTTATAACAATAATATCATTATATATGATATATAAATTTTATATAACCAAGAACCAGAACATTCATGATAATGCATGAATGAGATAACAACACAATTAACACTCGAAAAAATGAAAATATTGAAATTATATTAGAAAACATGTGGAAAAATGTTATAAGTGGGTAATATAAGATATTATATATATTAGTTTTTTAAGTATAATTTAATTTTCTAATTTAAACATTTTTACTTGTGGTTATATCACATTCAACCAAAATAAAGTGTAATGTATCGGAATTTTTCTCAATTTCTTTTCATTAATTCATATTGTAATATTATACAACTCATTTCATTTATATGGTGTATATAATACCATATTAACATGAAATATCACGATTCCTTAATAATTAAGCATATTTTAATTAACAATAATATTTATTTCATTTTTTTGGGATTTTATCTTAGATGTTACCAAATAGTTATATATTTTATGACATAATTTATTTTCAAAGGGTAATATTAGTTCTATAATTTCATTAATATTTGAAGAATATATTTTTAATGTAATATTTATAAAAAAATTAGATCATCACTTTTTTGGGGATTTTAATTTGAAAAAAATAATGTATTCATTATTTAAATCTCACCTCCATGATATGTTTTGTGTAATGGTTTATTTCAAAATATTGTTTTAATAGAGATTTTTTATTATTGAATTTTCATTGAATGAAATAATATTATAATTAAGTAATAAAAGCCATTAATATTATTTTCCTATAGTATATAATTATTACTCAATGCTATAATACCATTTATAAAACCATTTTAATATGAAATTATTTAGAAATGTTTTTTTAGAAAATTCTACATCATTTTTCTCTTTTGTCGCAAAATATATTTTCATCTAAATTATTAATTTCATCAACTGTTTTCAAAAATGTTTTATCATTATAAATGTAATTTTTAATTATTTTTTTGTCCATTTTTTTGTTTTTAGAAAATATTTTGAAATAAGTCTTATTATCACCTTCTGAATAAGGATATTTTGACACATATTAAAATAGTATGAAAGGTATGATTTATTTATATTATATGTCATGAATATATTTTTTTAAAATAATTTCCCATAATTTCATTTAATATTCCATTATTATATTAAATTATTATTAAATTAATCATTTTTCCCCAATATTTTGGAAATTTACACAATTAAAAATATATTTTCAATGTTATAATTATATTTTCCAAAAGATATAATTTAATGAACTATTTATTATATTCTATTAGTTAATAGAATCAACCCATAATTCTAATTATTCTCAACTTGGGATATGTTTTATTAATCCCATCATTATTCCTCTTATTGATGGCTTATAATGGTTTGGACCATGGAATCTATTGAAATTAACATGCTTTATTCATTTGTGTAGTCATTTATATTCCATTGAAATATCAAAAATCTTGTGAACAATGGACATTAAGTTTCCCTGTTATATATATATATATATATATTATTTCTCATGGATATTCATATTAATAAAAATTATATCATTTATAAATATGGTGATTGATGTTAAAATTTATTTGAATGATTGGAGAAAAATTGGTGAATCAATATTCATTACTCAATAAAAATATTTATTCATAATGAATAAAATTATTGACTTAAATAAATAAATTTATATATGATTAGTACTTTTGAAACTATTATTTGGGTGTGGAAATTTTATATATAATTAATCGATGAATCAATGTTCTCATGAGATGAATCAATTTTATTTGCATAGATAAATGAGTTTTTTTTTAAAACAGCCCCTCAGTTTTAATATGTCTCTTGAAAGGTCTTTATAATAGAGGTATAATGGTACCTTGGAACATTTCCATCATTTAGAAATTATTTATTATATTTATACATGATATTTTCATAGTTATGTTATCTATTGATAAATTTTATTCATAGTTTATTAGTTAAATGGAATACCTTTATAATTTTTTACCTTTACATTATGATGATGACTTAACCATTAATTATAGTAATTTTATTTATTAAATGGACGGATTTTATAGTAATTTACCTTAAAATATTTATTATTATAGAAAAAATTATTTAAATTTCATGTTTTTTCATATATTTTAAAAATTTAATTTTATTATATATATTAATTCATGACATATTTTGTTGTACACAACCCTTATTATGAATTTGAGCTCATGCTTATTTGTTTTACTTTCACTGGGTTCCTGAACATGTTATAAGAATGATATTAAATTATATAATATAATAAATAATTAAATTATTGAAAAAATGTTGTATATTTTTCAAATGAACTATTGGAATCATGTATGTAACTATTTTACCTTGACTACAAAACTATTTGGTCCCTCATGAGGTGATTCCCTATATCTTATGCTACTGTAATAAGGTAAGACATAGGCTACTATTTACAGGAGTCCGTCTCATTATTATTTGTGTCAAAGTATTTTTAGAATAATCCATAATAATTTTATTTACGAAAATATTTATTTGGGGATATTTCTCCATGATATACTATCACGGTATGTATATAATAACATCCTAATGTTTTGGTAAGACATTATTGTGTTGTGTTTTCTAGAAATACATCCATGTATGAATTCAAAAAGTGAACTATGTTCTTGAATAGATGATCCCTTGGGAGGTAAACCTAAAAAAGGGTGTATTGGGCTAGACCCAATCTTCACTTGTTGTATGCCAATGGGACTCATTGTGCACAAGATTTGACAGTCTCAGTGGATGTTCTTATGATAATTAACATTTTTTAAAACCATTATGAATTATATGAATTGATGATGAAAATGTATAACCATATTTAAATCTACTTTTATGGTATTGTTTACAATATCTCATAATTTATAAATTCTTAAATTATTATATGGTTTTCTTAATCTGATTATTGTTTCTGACAATATAATTTTTTGATTTAGTAAATGGATATAACATATTTAAATCATTTTATCATTGAATATAGAGAATAATGTGGTGAATATGGGGGAAATGGTTTTTTGATTTGGGTGAATAATATTTTCATTTTCACTAATTAGTTCTCATGTAATATTATTAAAAAAAATATCCCTTAACCAATCCTTAAACTCACTAAATAGGGGAATGATATAGTTCACTAAGAGAATTTGTGATGGAGACCATATATGAATGAAGGTTAAATTTATGTTATGTGATAAATAATTAATGAGATCCCAATAAACTTGTATGAAACCAATGGGAAAAGGTTTTCTGTGTTGAAAATATAGACATAAATAAATTAATTATCATGTAAAAATGAAGAGTACAGTGGGGGGTAATAAATCTCATCATAGGGACCCCTTAATAGGTCATTGAATTAAATGTGGGGAACCCAGGAATTATTTGAATTGATTCACTATTATAAATGATGACCACAGAACTATGGAAGGGTATATGTTGAAAATAATAGGTTGAAGTATTTATGTATTGTGCTTCAATAAATAAATTATATAAGAATTCTAACCATTTGTATTTTTATTTTATGATCCATGAAACAACCAAGGGCTTTCGATAAATTTTAGATTCTTATTGTTATCCACTAACTTAATATTTATGGATACCATCATTTTTTATTCGTTTAATGTTGATAATAATTTAAAATTTATTAAAACACCTTTTGTAAATTTTTTTTGTGGGAATATATAATGACTAATTATACATTTGGAAAACCATTATGGTAATACAACCCATTGGATTATTATATGAAAAATATTTTTAAGGAATAATGGATTAAAAAAATTATACAAAAGATTAAATTCATTGGTATCCTTTATGTTTTATATCATCCTTTATGATAATTTATTTATGGGTCTTCAAAATTTGAGAAATTATAGATATTATATTAATATTTTTTTAGAAAAAGGTATTCCATCATTCTAGTTGATTACCCATCATCTGTTGAAAACCCAAAAATCATAAAACAAAAACCAAAGTATGATAATGGTTTTAGGACAACGACATTCCTATGTGATATCTTAGCTAATATGTTATTTTTTTGGTTAAATGATTTGTAATGTATATATTAATTATGAACATCTTTTGTTAATGTTTTTGGTTAGAGATTAATTTTATAAATTGGATAACATTATCAAGACGTATTGGTTTTGGAAAATAGTTTTTTATAGACACAATTTCATATAAATGATTTATCGATATTAAAATCAATTAAAATTAAATATTAGTTCCTCAAACACAAATAATTCATTTTTTATATTAATTTCTTAATGTAATTGGTAAATAGGATATTTTTTAAACCACATATGAAGGATTAAAATGGTTTATTAAATTTAAATATATGAAGTATGTATATTTCAGTATATTTATATCCAATAAAATAATTCATAATCTATCGTAAAATTATCTCAGAAAAAAAATATTGTCCACTTATCATCCTTTATAATGAAAAAATTGTATCTTTAATCATCATGGATTTATTAATTTACATTTCTAACATTCCATTGATTATTGAAATTCATGTGATAAATGACCTCTATCATTATTTAGAATAATTTTTTATTTTCTTATATGTATATATACTTACATTCCTACAATTTTATTCTATGAAGAATTATATTTATGTTATATTTCATATAAACATTTTAATTCCATTTCCATCCTATTAAAAGGTTTTTTATTAACCATTATTACAATGAGTGTTTTCAAAAAAACCATTGGATTATGATTCGATAATAAAATTAAAATAATAATATATATCTAATTTTGTAAAAATGAATCAACCAAAAATTATAAAGGATTAAAATTTCATTTTATAGAATATGAGACATGAATCATTGATCATAAACTGTAATGACCCAAGCTGTTATAAGTAAAATTCACCTTTTGATTTAATTAAATATCTTATTATGTAACATGGTTATAGAAGACACATGCACTAATTTTATTATATTTTATTCGATAGGATTTAAAATATCATTACGCATCATTAATATTGATATTATATTTATTGATTAGTAATCAAATTATTAGTATAAACATAGGGTATTAACCAATCTAGTTGACATAGACAAAGGAAGTGATGGCCTCAACCAGTATGATATAACCCTATGAATCTCATTTATTAGAGGATCCAAGGTAGATAACTAAACAATTATTATACGGTGACTATGATGATGATGAGATTGAACAACTTAAGCATGATGGAAACTGTTTATGGGATAAGTTTGAGCTCATCGGGATCGCAGCCCAAACCATGTATGATGAACCTCACCTTGAAAGAATCACCATTACACACGTTACGCGTAGAGCATTTTTGGTGTACTAAATGGATATATATCAATATCCTAGACTTATGATTGTGTACATTATTTTTTATATAATAATTAATATATTTTCATCTTATTATAGATACTTTATAAATGATTTCTATTCCAATATAACAAAACAGAAATAGTATTTTTGGGTAATATTAAAATTCAGCTAAACAATTTATTATTATGAACTAATGGATTTTTGAAATAAATAATATTTTCATAAACTATTATAATTAACCACTTTTTTTATTTTACAATTATAATATAATTTTTATAATATAAATTTTAATTTTTATAGTGGTATGAAAGATGACATAGTCAAAAAAACCCATCATTTCATAATAATTGTATATTTTTTAAAAAGTAAAAATTCACATATTTAGAAAATTATTCTTATTAAATGAATATTATTATTGGAATAGAAACATTGAAATTATCTAATGGGTAATCATTAATAATTTTTGAATCCAATCAAATTTTCAAATAAAAATTACATTTTGTATATATATTTAGTTTTTATTATGAAAACATAATGACTGGAAAGTGAAGAAATAAATACTCTAAAAGGTATCCAAGAAAAAATAAATGGTTTCCCTTTAAAATAATGTTATTTTATTTTTACATTATTAATTTTAAAAAGAAATTATGAATCCTCTAAACCACTTAATATTTTAAAATGGTTTAAAATAATTTCTTTAATAGTATGAATCACCTGCAGAGAAGAAAGATAATTATATAATTATTTTCTACTCATGCCCTTGTAAAATAATGAAAAAACCACCAATTTTTATGAATCCATGTTAAAACAACATTGTAACATTTTTTAGTCGTTTTATTATGTTTAGTAAACATAAATAATAAAAAATCCCCCACATTTCCTATTAAAACTCGCTCAAGATCCCATTTATCACCACTAAAACCCCTTGGAATACATCTATTCTCTTTCCTACACTCTATAGAGCCCTTCCAAGGAACACCCAAGATCTCAATAATCCCCTCTAAAGTATTTCAATTCAAAAACTCAAGTAAGGGATCTCTCTCTTCACATTTCCATTCAATAATTTCTTTTATGTTATGTCACTGATATTCAATTTTTTATGTTGGGATATCTTCTTAAATATTCTCATTATTTTCCGTTTAATTTAAAAATTATTTTATCAACATCTAACTATCATTAATGATCCCATGATTCATTTATGATCACCCATTACCATGTTGAAATATAGTTAGGATTGTTCTCTTCATTCATGTTTCTTCATTACCTTATTCCTTTTATTTCAAAAAATTTAATGATGGGTTAAGGTTTTCCATATCTCTATTACATCTCATTTAATTTATATATGAAGATATACCCCCTTATCTCTCATAAACCCATTTTACAAATCATTAATTAGCATTATGATGCTCTAGAAGCTTCACCATGATTTTCCATTCCAAATCAATTTTATAGTGAATACCATACCCATATCCTATATAAGGTGTTCACATTATACACATATAATTTTTTATTGGTTACTTACAAATATTCATTCCAAACTCCTTAATCGAGAAATAATGTATCATGATGAATGAATCCATGTTTTATGATCAATGTCACACACTTAATAAATCGAGTCAAATGTATGTGATGGGTGTGCCCCGAATTAAATATCACTCCAATACATTGGGTAATGTTTAGTATCATTATATATCATTCTGGGTTGGGGATTAAACCTTCTTCGTTTATAATAATTTTTCTCTAATGATGCCTTGGATGTTATCCAAGACCAATGTTTATGATTCGGTGTTTCATGTCATTTCCACATTTCCCATGTTGTGATTTCCATGCTATAACATGCCTTCTTATTCATTTTTCTTTCCCCCTATGATGTTACTATAGTCTAAATTTTATTACTTTATTCTATTTACGAAATATTTATTCCATAACTAGGATTTATATATCACTCCATTGATATATATGTCTAAAGGTTATCCCTTGATGTTTTCTATATGATAATGATAAGGTTGTTTTCAATAATAATGATTTTTATCCAATTTATATTTATTATGTAAGGTAAAAAATTCCAAAATAAACATGGATTTTTGATATTTTGGTATTTAATATTTTCACTCTCATATAATAAATAATGTATTAATGTTTAATATAGAACATGGTTTTTATATTTGGTATCATAAGAAACACTTATTTATTTAGGGGATTAGGATTTGAAAACACTAATGAAAACCTTTGGGATAATAATGAGTAGAGTAAATCATCCCAAAAATTTGGTATGAATAGTGTAATTGGTTTATCTAGAAAATAAATCCCTATGTACATACTACAATTAGATGATGTTTTCGCACAGAAAAAACTAGTGTTGATAACTCTAATAAGGAGTTTTAGGCCTAACTCAGTGTACCCTGGTACATGTTAATGTCGCTTACTATAAACCTAGTATTAAACTCTCAGAGGATATGCTTTGGTAAATATATAAGCTCATTATGAACCATTATTAAGGGAACACAAAAATTCCCACAGATGTATATTTTAAGAAATACAACATTATAACATAGATTCATGCATCAAAATTCATATTTTGAGAAGAAATATGTAATTAAAAATTTGTCCATTTAGTTTCATTGGATTACCCTTTATGTGTTTAGTTTTTTTAGAAAAACTCATTTAAAATTTTCCTTTTATTCTAGTGAATGTCTAGAAAAAGGACAACCCGAATAAAATACAATGTGAAGGGAAATTTGATGACTTACACAACAAGACTCTGAACCTGATGAGTGTAGGAATCAAGAACATCATGAGGATACTCTCACAGATGACTTAGATTATGAATATAATCTTAGATCTGAAAGAGAATCCAAATCCCCCTAAGATAGAATATATTTTGATTGAGACATTTATGTGAGAAATTACACTAATAGTAAATGGATCGTCTGATCCTTGAATAATATGATATGTGATTAACTACATTGAGAATATCTTCTCCATTATTCAATGTTCTGGGAAAGAGAAGGTTCTATGGGTTTTTTATTATATGGAGGTATCATCTGATCAGCGATAGAAATTGATAGAGAATATGAAACCTAAGGGGGAGATTTAAGCAATGTATTGGAAGGTATTCTGGAATTATTTTATAAAAATATTCCTCACACTCTCCATCTTAAAATAGAATGGGATTTAATTTCCCTCAAGAAAAAATTGGAAAGCATCACTAGAGAACCATAGTACACCAACATATTTTTTTTACCACCAAATTCATGGTTTCCTGCATCACTGGTGGGATAAACCATCGTCTGATAAAATCCCCAATGATCCATGGCATTGACAGCTATAGAAAATTATTTGATGTTCCATCAAATTTGAAATGGATATCCGCAAATCTCAAGGATATCATGAGGCTAATAAGTGAAAAGTGATGTTTAATTCTGGTGGTTTGATGGAGAAATCTGATGGTTCCATGAAATTTAAACATTCCACTTGTCAATGGTGCTGATAAAAGGACCTCAGAAATTTCCTAATGGAAATGAGGAAATTATTTTGTTCGGTGAGGGAAAGAAATCTAGCTTATTTATTTTGAGAGGAGAAACCCAAAAATATAAAAGAGGAATGGAATGCTCTGGTAAACCATTAGAAAATTGTTCATTTAATCAATAATAAGTAATAATGGAACTTTTCAAAATTAATGCACTAAGGCATTATTTTTCAGAGACAACAAACTACCTCCAAGGAAACAAGGGTGAGCTTCTTCTAAGACAACTATCCAAAAAATGAATTAGTAATATGTATGCTCGTAATTCATTCAAGGATATAAATTTTACTTTTTTATTATTGTTCTATGAATTCCTTAATATCATTAATTTTTAGTAGAACTATTCAAAACCCAATATAAATATTGTATGAATACATATCAGGGAAAATGAAAAATTGGGAATATTTTTCATCTATAGTATATTAGTCCTCCCCTTCAACAGTTTACATGCTAAGCATCCCAAAAAACCATTTCATAAACTCTTTGGTGCAATTTGATATAATTATATGTATAGATTCTATTTTAGCATATTGATCCCATATAAATTTTCACGATTAGGAAATAACTATTTGTATCATGAATTGACCTAAAACAATGTACAAGTGAAAGGAGGAGGATGAATCTTATTTTGAACAAAAATCTCATTCATGAATATTAATTTCAAATGAGAAAGAATATGAGGATCAAATTACAGATTCTATGGAGTGAATCAACCTTGAATAAATTATTATTGTGAGAGAATACACTATTTAGTTTCCCATGGAATTACCTAATCTTCTAATTATCCAAGAGGTTGAATTATAATTTGATCTTATTCAGGGAGAATTTATTTTATCCAAATAACCATATTGAATTGATATTGTGGAAATTTAGGGGATAAATATACAACAACCCAATAATCATGATAAAGGATTAATACACCAAGGTGATTCATCATGGGGTTCACCAGTCCTCTTCATAAAGAAGAACTATGGGTCAATGAACCATCAAATTGACTATCGTGAGCTCAAAAGGGTCATAACAAAGAAAACGTTTCCTATCTGATGGATTGATGACATGTTTGATTAGATACATGGGTAAAAATAATTATACAAGGTAGATATATAGTTGAGATATTAACAAGATTGTGTGAAGTTGGAAGATATCCCCAAGAATACATTTTGTATGAGGTCTGAACACTATTAGATCATTATGATGCCTTTCAGGATCACTAATTCACTAGAAATATACATAGCCTTGATGAATAGAGTATTTATGGATTTTTTTGAAGAATTTATTGTAGCATTTATAGATTACATTCTAATATAATCTAAAATCAAGGAGTATCATGAGTAACATCTGAGAACTATGCTAAATACCTTAAAAATATATCTTCATTTTCCCTGGACTGCAAATGTGATTTTTTGTTGATGGAAGTATCATTCATGGGGCATATAATTACATGTAATGGGATATTTTTGGACCCTTAAAAGACAAAATAAATTTAATGATGGTTGAAAAAAACATATATGACATATATTCATAGTTTACGTGAATTATCTGGGTAATATTGTCCATTTGTGAACACCTTCTCAAGATTTTCAAACCCTCTATCAAAGATAACTCATAAGGGATTCAAATTTTTATAGAGTTCTTAATGTGATGAGGGTTTAATGGATATGAAATAGAGGATTATCACTACCTTTATTCTCACAATACCCATAAGAGGAGAACATTTCATAGAATAATGTGATTCTTTGAAGAAGGGATTGGGATTATTTTAATGAAAAATTATAATGTCACAGTTTATACATGACGGAAGTTGAAAGTTCATAAATAAAAAAACCAAATAAATTATCTACAGTTGGATACAATGATCATCACATTGAAAATATGAAGGAACTGTCTATTTGGGTATTAGTTACAAATATATATAGATTAAAAAATATCTAGGTATATATTCACACAAAACAAGATAAATATCCACCATCAAAGATGGTTAGAGATGATCAAGGACTATGAATGATCAATTAAATACCCTCTTGAGAAAGTAAATAAACTCATGGAATCTCTAGGTATAAATGATCAAGAAATTCTATCATTGACGATAATTTATAGGGATATGATCTTCATATATTTATAATGAATGGACATGGGAATCATAAAAGAGGAACATCATCAATCATTTCATAAATGATTTCTCAAACACCCCTTATGGATAGGATAAAAGATGCTAAAAGGGATGATGTGGGAATTCAGAAGAAATCCAAAACTATAATAAAAGGTAAATATTCTGAGTTTAATGTTAATGAATAATGAGTTATACATTTTGGGTCACGATTATGTTTACAAAATACTCTCATGTTAATGAAGGATCTGTTGGATAATGAACATAGTTGAATTTCTCCAATAACCTAGAAAGAACAATGATATATTTAGATACTCAAGATAACTATTTTTAGGACAATGTGAAGAAGTATAAAACAAAATATTCATCAATGTTCTTGGTATTTCATAAATTGATGGTTGAAAGTTAGATGTCGATGGGGATGAGGAAACAATTTCCAATACAATCATATAAATGGGAAAAATCACTATGGAATTTATAACCAAATATATGATGATATCCAAGGGATACAAATCTATATATATTATTTTGGATCATATTACAGTGACTTAACACATTATTGTGATTTGATCAGAATTTTTTCTTAATAAATTTGCAGGGATACGAATTAGAGAAGTGGTGTACCTACATGGAGTACCACTATCAATTATATGTGATTGTGATCTGAGACACACTTCCAAAATCTAGAAATATATTGAAAACACCATAATCACTGATCCGAACTTTTGTATGTCCTATCATCCACAATATGATGGCCTATATGAGGAGACTATTCATACACTAGAAGAAATTTTGAGAGGATTTTTTGTTGACTTAAACTGAGTATGGGACTAAAATCTACCTCTAGTTTAGTTATCATAAAACAATATTTTCTAATCATGCATCCAAATTGTTCCCTATGATTCTCATTATGGGAATTTCTATAGAACACCTAATTTTTTGCATGTTGTTTGTGTATTAAAACAACTCGGTTTTGAAATGGTCAATGAAATAGTGGAAAATTTTTAGACTACTCAGTAACACATCAATTATTCTCAGAGATAAAAAATTGTTATTTTTAAAACCATTGATGAGACCTAGATATTTATGTTATAGAAAGTTTGTTCCTATAAAAATATCTATTGAAGAAAGTGATGAGATTTTGAAAGAAGGTAAAGTGTAGTCTAAGGTGCATCAGACCCTTTGAGATCCTTGATCACATCAGATTGGTGGCCTACCCACTTTCTCTCCCACCTGAACTTTCTCAAGTATATGACATATTACATGTATCCCTGTTGATAATGTACATACTATATGACTAAAATGTACTCAATCTATAGGAGGTACCATTGAAGAATGGTGACTCATATGAGGAGTATCCATTGAGGATCGTTGATTATAGAGACAATGTACAACAAAATAAGAAAATGCACCTAGTCAATGTGATATATAGAATCCATAAGTTTTAGGAAGTCAGGTTGGAGTCAGAGGAGTTGATTAAATAGAGTTACCATAATATGTTTTAATGTGGGGAATTAAATTTTTTAGTGTGGAATTTCTTATGGGAAATATTTTATCAACTAGAGTTGTTATAAAAAATCCCTTGTTAATTTAATTAAGTGTATTATTATATAATATGGTTATTTAACGAACATGCACTTATTTAGTTTTATTATATATAATTAGATTTGAAATATTTCTAAGTATCATTACCATTTATAATATAGCCATTGAAAAATGATCACATTATTAGTATAAATATAGGGTTCTATCAAATCTAATTGACCTGGATAAATGAAGTGATAGACTCAACTAATAGGATTGTAAACTATGAAGACCATTTATAGAAGCTTCTGATGTAGATGACATCTCTAGGATTTTCCCTTAACTAATCACAATTCACGTAACAAAATATTAAGCATGAGAAAAACTATGTATGGTATAATTTAATGATCATTTAGATCACGGACCATACCATGTATTTAAAACCACCCCATAGATGTGTCATCAATGCACACCTTAATCTTAGGGAGCTTGTGTGGTATTAAAGGGATATGAATTAAGTACCCGTAATTATATGTATGTACATTATTTGCTATAAATATTGAATATATTTTCATCCAATTATGGTTACATTATAATTTATTTTAATTTTTGAATAACAAAACACAAATAGTATTTTTGGGTAATATTCAAATTCCATTGGTGTATTTATTTTGAGAAATTCATGAAATTTTTAAATAAATAGTAATTTTATAAAAAATTTTAATATAATAATATTTATTATATATAAATTTTCAAATATTTTTATGAATTTGTGTGTCATTTTTATAAGGGTTCGAAAACAACTATTGTCAATAAATCACATTATTTCCTCAAAAATGTTGATTTTATTTTGAAAATTTTGAAGTCATATTTTAAAAATTATTTATTTAAAATGGATATTTTTTTAAATTTGAACATTGAAATTATCTAGTAGTGAATTTTTTATAACATTAAGTGATAGTGGAATTTTTAGGTAAAAAGTAAATGCCATATAAATACATTTTTTGTATTATAACTTCATAGTGACCCAAAATTGATGTAATAAACACCAGAAATGGTATCAACCAAAAAATATATTTTTTAATTTTAAAATAATGTGATTTTATTGTTTTTTATTAATTTTATAAATCCATTATGAATCCTCCAAAACCATTAATATATTTTAAGTTTTAAAAATCATTTATTTAAGATCATGTCCCACCACCACAAAAGCAATAGAATTATTTTGTTATGTTTGGACCATGACCATATAAAATATAGAAAATCATATCCAATTGGATGAAAAAATGGAAGAAAACTATGGAATTGTTTGTGATTTTTGTTATTTTATTATGGATAGCCTAAAACCTAAATAATAAATAAATCCCCCTTTTTTCCTATTTAAACTCATCCATTATCCATTTTATATTCACTAAATTTTTTTCCACATATATACTCTACCTTTTACTATATAGAGTCCTCCCAAGGAACCCCCAGTCTCTGAGGATGCCCTTCCCATGAATTTGGAGTCACACACGCCGTAAGGGATTTATCTCTTCACGTTTCCATTCAAGATCTTCTTTTATATTATGGTACTTAAATTAAAATTTATTAAGTTGGTATATATTATTACAAATTACCCATACTTTAAATTAATTTATCAATAATTAAATCACCATTTCAATTTCATTAAAACTCAACAGGTCCTTTATGTTCCCCCATTACCATGTTGAAATATAGTAAGGATTATTTTCATTATTCTGGTTTCTTCATTACCTTATGCCTTTTATATCTAAATTTCTAATTTGGGATATTTTTTCCTATGCCCATATAAATTCATTTCTAATTTATGAGCCATTAGGGAACCGTCCCTCTCTCATCAACCAACTTTTAGGAATCCATATGTGATGTTGTTTTGTTGCAAAAATTTCACCATGATTTTCCATACCGAAACAATTGTGTAGTGAATACCATACCAATTTTCTATCAAGGGTGGTCAATTTTATGACCATATACATTTTTATTGGGGAAAAAAGTGTATATATTCCATAATCCTTAATATTTAATTTAATTAGAATTAAAAATGAATAAAATGTTTATGATCTATATTTCAAATTAAATAATGATAAGGAAAATAATGTGATCGATGTGCCCAAAATTATATAGCAATCTAGTGAGTTGGGTATTGCATAGTACCATGATATGTCATTTTCGGAAAGGGAGTAAACCATATTCCATTATGGGACTTTTTCTATAATGATTTCTTAGCTGTTATCCTGGACCTATGTTTATGATGTAGTGTTTTAATTTGTTTCAACATTTCGCATGTCATGATTATCGTGCTATATTATGCATTATTATTCATGTCCATTTCTCCCTAATTGATATTCTTATTGTATAAAATATATTACATATTTCACATCATTAAATTATTCCTATAAAGGGATTTATGGTTCACCTTTTTAATATATGTCCCCAGGTTGTCTCATGTTTTTTATATATGATCATGTTAAGGATGTTTTCAAGATATATGATTTTTTTCCTTTTTTTATTGTGTTAGTGCACTTAATGAATAATGAAACTATACTTATTGATCTTCTGAGTTTTAATAAGTGTAAATTCATTAATAAATAATGTATTAATCTATAAAAATGAATGTGGTTGTTATATAAACAACCCATAGAATATATTTACATCAATTTGATCCCTTCGATAGCTTGCAGAACGCTCATCTCTAGCTCTAAATGAACAACTATATAGTATTTCATTGTAAACTAGTAATTATATATGTGGTTATGAATAATAATAATGATAATATTATAATATTGGATATATATTGACTAACTTAAACTAATAATAATTTAAAATAATAAACAGTTGTTTTCTAAAAAATGATATTTAAACAAAAACAGGTTAGTATACATCGCATATATAATATACAAATAAGTGTTAATATATTTAAAAACATGTTTGATAATATAAAAAAATTGAATCATATTAGTAATACTATATTAGGGTGGTTGTTTTAATTTCATTAAAATGTTTCAATATTCAATGAATAGTGTAAAATACATTTTTTTAAATTGACTTTTACATTTAATAAATCACAAGACTATATTAAATTGTTAATTATTTAAAATATAAATCTAGTTAAATAATATAAATATATATCCAATTAATTTCATTTTAATAAATTAGAAATTGAAATGTGATATTAAAACTTTTTATACTTATTAGAATTTTCTCTTTGAGAACCCTTTTTCCTCCCATCTATGACTATAATTTTAAAATGTTTTCGTCCAAATAAATGAATTGAAATTTTATTTTCAGATTATATAACTTGAATTGGAAGATTTTTTATGTGACCAACTAAACTAAATTATTATCCATTATGAATAATGAAAGTAGAAACAATTATTTTCTATGGTTAATTGAAATAATTATTTTACATGATGCTAAACTAAGATAAATAGGGATAAAATTCACTTAAAACATTCAAAACAGATATTGGATGGTTATATTCCCAATTTATCACCTTTTAAGGTCAATAATAAACCTTTTTTATGATGATACATGGGTTTAATTTTTTTTTCAAAAATTCGACATCAGTCTTCTCTCTCAGTCAAAAAAGGTCACCCCTCTCCAACTATAATCACTCTATCAAATACATTTTGATTAGAAAAAACCTAAGAAAAATAAATTATTAACTCTTCAGAAAACCTCACAAATCCTTTTTATGGATCATAGATCCATCATAATAAGTATATGGTGTAATCCTCTAGATAATGTCGGAAGAAGATGTAATGTTTTTAATTGACAAAAATTATTTTGTTTCTTATTCCACCCCATTAATATGTAGTTTTAATAGGATTATATAATTACTTATATTTTTTCCATATATATATATATTTATTTCTTATAATGGAAAGGTAATTACCTATATTAATATCATATTCCAACAAATGGGATATGAAATACTTGATCTCAGGTATGTAACACTATTGCGTCCTGAAACAATGTAATTATACTTTAATCGCCACTATTCAATGATGGATTAAATGATGGATCTAATTAATTAATATTATATTTATGACACTATTATACTTAAAATTTATAATATAATATATACCTTCTTAATTTATAATCCATTTAAAATATGATAATTTCGGTCATCTGTACAATGGACTACCACCTCATGAAGCGGTGTGGTTCTTGTTTCACATTATGATTAAAAGGAAATTGAAAAGGAATGTTTTAATGAATATATGTGGTATATATGATATTTTTATATTATATAATACTATTATATAACACATAACTTTATATTTTCACTCATTAGTAGAAATATACCATCACCCATTCATATGTGTAGTTTACTGTCTCCACGAAGCGATTTATTTCATTTTCTATACCTGGCATTCAAAAATGACTCTAAAATTATCAAAAAATCTATCAATATTTTATGAATTAAATTATTAAACAAAAATATGTGATGGATCTATATCATATATCAAAGAACTATGAATTTCCAATAAAATTAAATACAAAAAACCAAGTAATTTATCATCTCTAAAAATGGAAAAACGAATAACACTGGAAAACATATGCTAAAATGTCACAAGTGGATGATATATGATATTATAATTATCAATAAAGTTCTAATATAAAGTAAAAAAACATTAAATCCATTATTGATGAACATATGTCATATTTAACAAAAAAACATGGGCTATGGGATTGTATACTAATTTTATTTCATCAAGATATATTGTAATCTTATTCACATAATTTATTTTATATGGTTTTTATACTACCAATTAGTCGTGGTACATCATAATTATATTATATTTCATATTATATAAACTTCCAATTTAAATTATTTCATTAAAACAGATTCAGACATAAAAGAAACCATGTTGAAATAGATTTCAAAACTCAATTCCTTTTCATTAGGTTTTTTTAATTATTTATTTTCATTAATATATTCAGATTATGTGTATAAAATATAGTAATTATAAATTTTTTTATTTACACTAATTTTATGTGTATTTACCTTTCACATAATAAATCAATTTATTGGGTAATTATCACTTCATTGTAATGATCTATATAACGGTTTATTTCACAATCTCATATGAATCAAGATTATTTATGGTTGTATTTCAATAGAAATACATCATTTCATAATATTTTATTAAAATACCTAACATTCATCTCATATGTTTATTCATGATTTTTCATGTAATAGTGCCATTTTATATTATTTGTTCTGTAAAAATAATGATAAAATGTTTTTAATAAAATCCAACTTCATCTCACTCTTTAGTTGAAATATTTTTCTCATTCAAATAAATTATTTTAGAAAAAGATTCAAAAAATATTTTAACATTCCATAAATTAATTTTTACTGAATTTTTTATCCATGATTTATTTCTTGTGAAATTATTTTAATGGAATATAGTAGTATCTAACCAAATGGGTATCCTTTTACACATTGTCTAATATCAATAATGGATATTCATTTTTACATCAAAAAACATTTACCTAATTTCATTCCATAAATACCCCTAAATTATTTGAATTCATTTTAGAAGTAAAAAATATTGTTTTTAAATGAAAATTATTTTCAAAAAAAAATTATAAATTTTTAGTGTTAAAATATTATTATAATATTTGAAAGGATATTTTATTCAATATTATTCATTATCATCTTCCAAGGAATTTATATTCATTATTGAAAAGAAACCATTTAATTCACTTATACTCCACTAGGTATTGGTTTTATTTATCAAAATGTTATTCATTATATGGATGGTTTATGATCACTTTATCCATGTATACTATTGGCATCCACTTTCATGATTTATTTCTTATTCATTAAAATTTACTTGAAATAACCAATTACATGTGTTCAATAGAAATTAAATTTCATGTAAATATAGATTTTATTTATCATGGATATAATTATTATTTAAAACATATATTATTTATTCATATGGTATTTTAAATTGAAACTTTATGATTTTCAAGGTAAATTTTCATAAATCGGTATTATGAGTTCAATAAAGATATTTATTGATAAGGAATTTTGTTCATGAATTAAATCAGTTGTTCATGAATTTAATACATGATTTTCTTCTATACGCTGTATAGAAACCTTTGAATTTTCATTTCATTCAAAGGGAATCATTTTATACAGAGTGTTTTACTAAACGACAAAAGGGAATGTTTTTTTACGTAAGCGGTGACAACAACCTTTCCACCGCCGTGAGTATTTTTTGATCTTTGGATTCCTTAACAAGTCGTAATGTTTTTAAAAGGAAGAATAAATACCACATACTCTTTTTACGTATTTTGGTATTGAAAATGATTTTTATATTGGATTTATTATTTCAATATCTTGAAATGATATTTTGTTTTTGCAATGTGGAAATGGTATCTTTCCTTTATTCTTATGTTATGTGTTATGATCATGTTATAGTTCTTGGGCGTTCACTACTATAACTTATCCTTTTATCAATGCTAAAACCCAACATTAACAGTGATAGAAAATCACTGTTAATGCCAGCGTAGATAACGGGGGGGTTGCCTTTATCAGCTTTTTTTAGAGCGCTGATAAAGGGGACCCCCTATCTACGCCCGCATTAGCAACGCTTTTCTAGCGTTGTTAATGTTGTGCCTTTATCAGCGCTATCTTGAGCGCTAATAATAGGGCCCTTTATCAGTTCTCTTTTAGCGCTAATAAAAGAACCTTCCCCTACACCTGTAGAACTAGTACCTGCACACCTGTACAAACTAGCACCTTCACACCTGCACAAAATAGCACCCGCACACCTATACAAAACAGCACTTGCACACAATATTTTGACAAACAATGCTATATACATTTACTTAACATAATGAATACAAAAAAAACACTACTATATACATTTTAAACAATGTTTTACATGGTTACAATTACAATTATCAATCAACATTTATAAACATTAATGTTTCATCCTTTAATATCCGTGATCCTCTCTTAAAAATTGTCTTCCATGGTATTTGTTGTCGAACAAAGCATCTGAACTAAAGGAAAAAAAATTCACCTATATAATAAAACAAATATTATGTTAGTAATAAAATACTAAAATAAATTAAAAAATTAATATGAAATAATACATTAATATAAAAATGTGAAACTAATATATGGACATGATAAACTCAAATGTTTTCATTCTAATAACAATGAAAGGGAATAATGTAAAATCAATATGTTTTTGGATGATTTATCTCATTTAATAAATACTGATTCTTTATCAAATGAAAAGCATTACTAGTCACACCATGCATCGGATTGAGGTGTGATTGATTATTAAACATCACAAATGACTCATGGATCGTTGTTCTAAAGTATCAAAACAATCTGAATGCATTTTCTCGGTTTTCCGTATGTCACTTGTGTTGTTTTCTAAAGTTTCGGTCAATTTGAAACTGATATCAAACACTTTTAGCCATACCGGTCACACCGTGAGTCAGATTGGAGTGCAGTTGATTCATACACGTCAGAAATCACTCATGTATCGTTGTACTAAAGTATCAAAACAATCCAAACAAGTTTTCTCGATTTTATGTTTGTTAGTAGTGTTGTTTTCTAAAGTTAATGTCAATTTGAAACTGATATCAGACACTTTTAGCCATACCAGTCACACCGTGTGTAGTATTGAGGTGCGATAAATTTATACACGTAAAAAATGACTCATTGATGGTTGTCCTAAAGTATCAAAACAATCAGAATGTGTTTTCTCAATTTTTCGTATGTCACTTGTGTTGTTTTCTAAAGTTAATGTCAATTTCAAACAGATATCAGACACTTTTAGCCATACCAGTCACACCATGCATCAGATTGAGGTGTGGTCGATTATTACACCTCACAAATGACTCATGGATTGTTTTTAAAATGTATCAAAACAATCGTAATGTGTTTTCATAGTTTTTCGTATGTCACTTGTGTTGTTTTCTAAAGTTAATGTCAATTTCAAACTGATATCATACACTTTTAGCCATATCGGTCACACCGTGCATCGGATTGAGGTTCGGTCAATTCGTACACCTCAAAAATGACACATGGATTGTTTTCCTAAAGTATCAAAACAATATGAATGTGTTTGATCAGTTTTTCATATGTCACTTATGTTTCTTTCAAAAGATAATGTCAGTTTCAAACTGATATTAGACACTTTTATCCATACCGGTCACACCGTGCGTCGGATTGAGGTGAGGTTGTTTCATACACATCAAAAATGACTCATGGATCATTTTCCAAAAGTATCAAAACAATCCGAATGTGTTTTCTTGTTATTCTATATGTCAGCAGTGTTGTTTTATAATGTTAATTTCAATTGTAAACTGATATCAGACACTTTTAGCCATACCGGTCACACTGTGAATTGGATTGACGTGTGGTTGATTCTTACACATCCAAAATGACTCATGGATCATTGTAATAAAGTGTCAAAACAATCTTAATTGGTTTTCTCAGTATTACATATGTCAGTAGTGTTGTATTCTAATGTTAATGTCAATTTAAAACTGATATCAGACACTTTTATCCATACCGGTCACACCGTGCATCAGATTTAGTTGTGATCAATTCGTACATGTCACAAATGAATAATGTATCATTATCCTAAAGTATGAAAACAATCCGAACGTGTTTTCTCGGCTTTCCATATGTCACTTTTGTTGTTTTCTAAAGTTTATATCAATTTGAAACTGATATCAGACACTTTTAGCCATACCGGTCAGACCATGAGTTAGATTGTGTTGCGGCAGATTCATACACATTAAAAATGACTCATGGATAGTTTTCCTAAGTATCAAAACAATCTGAATGCGTTTTATTAGTTTTCCGTATGTCACTTGTGTTGTTTTCTAATGTTAATGTCAATTTGAAACTGATATAAGACACTTTTAGAAATACCGGTCACACCGTGCATAGGATTGAGGTTTGGTCGATTCTTACACCTAAAAAATGACTCATGGATCATTTTCCTAAAGTATCAAAACAAAACAAACATTTTTGCTTGGTTTTTCGTATGTCACTTGTGTTGTCTTCTAAAGTTAATGTCAATTTGAAACTGATATTAGACACTTTTAGTCATATGGGTCACACTATGCATCGGATTGAGGTGCGGTCAATTCATACACCTCAAAAATGACAAATGGATCATTTTTCTAAAGTATCAAAACAATTCGAATGTGTTTTATTTGTTTTTCATTTGTCACTTGTGTTTTTTTTCTAAAGTTAATGTCAATTTCAAACTGATATCAGACACTTTTAGCCATACCTGTCACATTGTGCGTCGGATTGAGGTGAGGTTGATTCTTATACATCAAAGATGAATCATGGATCATTTTCCTAAAGTATCAAAACAATATGAAGGCTTTTTCTCAGTATTACATATGTTAGTAGTGTTTTTTTAATGTTAAGGTCAATTTGAAACTGATATCAGACACTTTTTTCCATAACGTTGACACCGTGCGTCGGATTGAGGTGCGGTCAATTCGTACACCTAAAAATGACTAATGGATAGTTTTACTAAAGTATAAAAACAATCTGAATGTGTTTTTTGGTTTTTCGTATGTCACTTTTGTTTTTTTCTAAAGTTAATGTCAATTTCAAACTGATTTCAGACACTTTTAACCATACCGGTCACACCGTGCATCGGATTGAGGTGTGGTTGATTCGTACACATCACAAATGACTCACGTATCGTTTTCTTGAAGTATCAAAACAATCCTAATGCATTTTCTCGGTATTTCGTATGTTAGTAGTGTTGTTTTCTAAAGATAATGTCAGTTTGAAAAGGATATCAGACATTTATAGCCATATCGGTCACATCGTGCATCGAATTAAGGAGAGGTCTATTCTTACAATTAAAAAATGACTATGGATCCTTTACCTAAAGTATCAAAACAATCCTAATGCATTTTCTTGGTCTTTTGTATGTTGCTTGTGTTTTTTTCTAAAGTTATTATTAATTTCAAACTAATATCAGACACTTTAATCCATACCGGTCACATCATGCATCGGATTGTGGTGTGGTTGATTCTTACACGTCACAAATGACTCATGGATCATTTTCTTAATGTATCAAAATAATCCAAATGCGTTTTCTTGTTATTTGGTATGTCATTCGTGTTGTTTTCAAAAGTTAATGTCAATTTGAACTGATATCATACACTTTTAGCCATACTGGTGACACCGTGACTCGGATTGAGGTGTGGTTGATTACTACACCTCACAAATGACTAATGGATCATTTTACTTAAGTATCAAAACAATACAAACTCGTTTTCCCAATTTTTCATAAGTCACTTGTGTTGTTTTCAAATGTTAATGCCAATTTCAAACTGATACCTGACACTTTTAGCCATACCGGTCACACCGTGCATCGGATTGAGGTGAGGTTGAATCATACACATCAAAAATGACTCATGGATCATTTTACTAAAGTATCAAAGTAATACGAACACGTTTTCTAAGTATTATATATGTCATTATTGTTGTTCTCTAAAGTTAATGTCAATTTGAAACTGATATCAGACACTTTTAGCCATACCGGTCACACCATGGGTCGGATTGAGGTGTGGTCAATTTTTACATGTCACATATGACTAATGGATCATTGTACTAAAGTATCAAAACAATCCGAACATGTTTTATCAGTTTTCCATATGTCACATGTGTTGTTTTCTAATGTTTATGTCAATTTGAAACTGATATCAGACACTTTTAGCCATACCGGTCACATCATGCATCAGATTGAGGTGTGGTTGATTCGTACACGTCACAAATGACTCATGGATCATTGTCCTAAAGTATAAAAACAATCTGAACGTATTTTCTTGGTATTCCATATGTCAGTAGGGTTGTTTTTTAAAGTTAATGTCAATTTGAAACTGATATTAGACACTTTTATCCATAACGGTCACACCGTGTGTCATATTGAGGTGCAGTCGATTCTTGCATGCCAAAAATGACTAATGGATTGTCTTCCTAAAGTATCAAAATAATCCTAACACATTTTCTTGGTTTTTCTTATGTCACTTGTGTTGTTTTCTAAAGTTTATGTCAATTGGAAAATGATATCAGACACTTTTAGTCATACCAGTCACACTGTGCGTCGGATTCATATGAGTTTGATTCTTACACATCAAAAATGACTCATAGATTGTTTTTCTAATGTATCAAAACAATCTGAATGCATTTTCTCAGTATTCCATATACAAGTAGTGTTGTTTTCTAAATTTAATGTTAATTTTAAACTGATATCAGACACTTTCAGCCATACCGGTCAAACAGTGTGTCATATTGAGTCATGGTCGATTTGTACACCTCAAAAATTACTAATGAATTGTTTTCCAAATGTATCAAAACAATCCGAATGCGTTTTCTCTGTTTTTAGTATGTCACTGGTGTTTTTTTCTAATGTTAATGTCAATTTCAAACTGATATCAGACACTTTTATCCATACCAGTCACCCTGTGAGTTGGATTTAGGTGTGGTTGATTCGTACACGTCTTAAATGACTCATGGATTATTTTCCTAAAGTATCAAAAAATCCGAATGTGTTTGCTCAGTATTCCGTATGTCAGTAGTGTTATTTTCTAAAGTTAATGTCAATTTCAAATTGATATCAGACACTTTTAGCCATACCGGTCACATCATGTGTCAGATTGAGGGGCATTCTATTCTTACAAGTCACAAATGACTCCTGGATCATTTTTCTAAAGTATCAAAACAATCTGAACGCTTTTTCATGATATTTTATAAACTTGATAAACTCTTTCATGCCTTCTTCATACTCTTTTGTCAGTCGATTGGAATTCATCCATTCTTTATTTATATTCATCCTATTTCAAATCCAATGTATGTGTATATATGTTAGGGGATATGTAATATGATTATAATTTAGATAAAAAACTAGATACTTCAAAAATGGTGGGGGCGTGCTCATTAATATCAAATCTTGGGTGGTTCTTGGGATTTATCCATTCTCTTCCTCTCTTTGATCCCCCCTGATGAGGGGTGGTTCATGGGAGTTTTTTATAGTGCGTTAGTGAGTTATTCCCTCAAACATCCTCAATTACTATTATCCTTTATTTCCATAAGATTTGGGGTGATTTTAACTAGGATTTGTGTGATGATTTCCCTATATCATCTTCAAATCAATTTAGATGATGTAGATTTTGTTTGTATTGGCTAGAGGTTATCCTTGTATGATGAACAAACCATGTTTAATGTGGTTTTGGTGGTTTTGGGTTTCCCAGTGAGTTTTTAAAATATTATTCTTAATTATATTATGTTGAATAATTAATTATAAGTTTCTATAAATAATTATTTCGGAATTGTGCCTTGAGATTGGGTCTCAATCATTGGTACAGGATTAGATAAGGCATGTATAGTCTTGGTTGAGGATGAGTTGATCTTGGTGATGAGGTTACTCTATTTGTTTACGTATATGGACACTATAATACAAAACCATGTTCCGATTTATGCATGATTGTGCATTCATGCATGAGTATATGTGTTCTAGTGAAAGGGATAGAAATCAAGAGCAACCTAGGTAAATAAATAGGGTTTTTTTTATCCACCAAGAGATAGAGTGAGGGTTATATTGATTGTTTGTGATTTTGTGGTCGTCCTAAGATTTTGTCTCCATGGAGGTGAGGTTTCTAGTTGTGTTTATGAGAGATTTGGGTTTGGTATGAGATTTGTATAGCCTAGTTAGGTTTTCTAAGGCTATTTGAGTGGGTATTAGAGTCTTAAGACTAAAGAAGATATATAATATAGTTTTATATATCAAGTATGATGGGGGAAACCCCATTAAGAATATATAAGAGTCATGGTGTGTGTGATGAGTAGGATATTCCATATAGGGATTGGTGAAGTTTGACATAGAGTATTTCCTCCTTATAACTATATTAAGAGATCTCCCTCCCCTCTTGGACACCCAACTCATGGACACACCTATAGACACACCCCCTCCCTCCCCTCTGGGACACCCTCACACCTGGACACCCCCTCCCTCTTGCACACACCACCTCCTTGATACCCCACACATGGACACCCCCATGGACACACCCCCTCCCTCCCTTCGTGGACACCCTCACAGCTGGACACCCCCTCTCTCTTGGACACACCCCCTCTTGGACACCCCCCCCCCCACTCCATGACACCACCTCCCTCTTGTACACCACCACCAACATATAATGAAACTAAAATTAGAACATTTAAAATCAAAGATGGTGGTTCCCATCAAGATTTTAAGATGCTCGTGAGTGGACTGGATGACTATGCATCGATCGACTTCCACACTATCGACCAGTGTAGTCCAATGAGTTATGCTTTACTATAAAGAAAAATCATATCTAAAACCATTATTCATAACCTAAGGATATAAAACATAATAAAGGGTGATCATATATTCTCAATAAGTGTAAAAAAAGGGAGATATCAATGATCATATATGGATAACATTAGTAGGAATTCACCTTCATCTTATTTGTGTACAATCTTCCATCAGGTATGTTTCCCATTCATTTTTAAACACATCTATATCATCTTCTAAATATGAGTTTTTGTGATAGTCATGGTAGTACTGAAAAAATATAAATACACAAAGGATTAATAAATATTTTAAATGAACTAGTAATTATTTTCGAAAATACCTCATCAGTGATGATAGTTTTTTGATGAAATATGATCTCTTTTTTAAATTTACAAACATAATAACCACAGTCCTTTCTATTTGTTTGTTTTAGGACACTGCACAAACATCAACAATAATAATTAATTTTTTTTCATATGTGTTTGGATAGTGAAATGTTATTATATATACCTGGATACTTTTCCAGTTGTAGATCTTGTAGGCTTTATCATCCTTATGTCCTAGATTCATTCCATGCATTAGATTATATTGATACATCGCCCTATCCTAACATAATCCTCATTAAAAGATAACATAAATTATATAACAAGATTTTTAGTTTTAAAATGTTGGATATAGTGTATTAAAAATTTAAAAATGCCATCATGTGTGATCGTTTTGTTGGATATCCATGTGTTGAATCCAGAAAATAAATCTTTGGAGTATTCAAATTGACTGCAATCATCATCCATTGCACCCTAAAAATAAAAAAAGGAATAAGTAAAGAAAGAAATGAAAATATAGTTGATGTGATTAAATTGTATAGTTTTACCCCTGCATCGTTGGTATTAAAAAGAGTGTGTCATCTGTAATTTTGTTTTCAAATGGCTTAAGCAGGGATGCCATTATTAAAGCCTCTTTATCAGAATCTATTTATTCTTTTGAAGAGGTGGTGTGAGGACTAACGAGTCCACATTTTTGTTCATGGGGAAATCCCCGCAATTTTTTTCATATATACACCTGTGAAAAATATAAAATGTATTTAGTCATAATTATCAGAGTATATCAGCTTTTGTAAAATCAAATCATGAAAACATACCTCATGTATACATTTACAACTGGGGATCCTAGCCATTCATACTTGAGGATTTCATTTACATTTTCAGCACTAATGAAATCTAATGTTTCCTCTTTATACATATGTTTTTCAAATTCAACTATGTGGGTATTGTTATCTATCAACTTTGTATCCACATGAGCCTTCAATTATATTAACAATGGATATAAAACGTGTGGGGTGAAGGTGCTCTCAGTAGACAGTTTCAATCAGTTGGTTGATCCTTGAGATAGTTTTGAGCTGATATTTTCTTTCACCCCCTTCTCTTTGTCATTCTGTAATAACATTCATCAGTTCAAACCTTTTTTCATTAAATGTTAACGGTCTATCTTGAAAAATAAATTGGAAATGGATACCTCCTTGTCAACATGTTTTTTTACAAGAACTGACGGCCATGCGATGAATGTTCCAACAGCTTGTTCAACTGTATGAATGTCGTCATCATCATTTGGAACATGTAGCTCAGCACTCGGCTCATTATCTACATTAATTGACACTCTAAAATGATCTGTTTGAAGTTTTCTATTGTGTATCAGGTCGTTCTACATATTTAACACCGTAGCCCTCGCTACAAGGCGATAGGTGGGAGTAGATAGATAAAAATCACAGTCATTTTCACCCTGTAGAATATTAGTACAGGAAAGGTATTCTTGTCTATGTGAATCACATTTCATAGAAACAATTATTAAAACATTTATTAGCTCAGATAATTCAGATTTTTGAGGGGAATGTCTTACCTCAAAACTGGTGGGGGTGGGGCGGGATCTTCACGCAAGAGTTTTTGTTGAGTTTTTTCTTCTCTTTGCCTTGCCCCCATCAATGTTTCTATCATCTCTCTCTGATATTTTAATTAATCTTGAAAAAATAGATAATTTTTCTTGTATCTTTTCCATTTTTTCATTTTTATCCTCCGCTTGTTTTTGTTTTTGAAAATATTTTTGGGTTGTCACCCCAAAACCCACACCTCTGATGCGGCCAAACTAGTCTTGCTGCTTCAAGGCTGCTGAAAGTATGTCTGTATCTGGTGCACGTGTTGTTGATTCCGGTTACTATGTTAGATAGATAATATAGAAAAATAAGTAGTCATTGTAATGTAATAGATATTTAAAACAAATAATCTTTATATTATTCCATACTTACACATGTTTCCCTCACTTTTTGTGTGTTTTCATCTATTAGTAGCCCCTCTTTATTTACACGAGCCTCCTTCCGTAGCACATGGCATTAGATGGATATGGATTTCAATTTCAACTCATAAATCGGCATATAAACAGTGAAACATGGTTATGGTGCTGTTTAATATCACAATTAAGTTGTATGGTAGATTTAATAGACGTACCAATTTTTGCTCAAGTGAAGCATACCCCATCCTTGCATTATAGTAATGGTATGCTGGTTCTGCTGCACGTTTTTTATTTTCAGCACTTAGTTTCTGTTTCATAAATAAAAAACTGTCAATCAAAGTGATGAATACATGAAACGTCAAACAATGTATTACCCCACACAATGTCCCTGAAAAGTGTGCTCCCCACGATGGTTGCTAAACACATCCCATGCTCCTTGGGATATCAAGTTTGCATAAAGAGGATGTGGGTGCGGCTTGATTTTCCCTTCAACATAATTAAGATGATATTTCGTTAAAATTGTGCAGAAACCTCTATGAATCCTTCTTGCAACTCTTAATACTTATTCCTTATGTGAGGAATCTACTATAAATGCACTTTTCAATGAATGATTAGGAGTAAGTCAATGTTTTGGTATTTTATTTTATCAAATTAAAAAAATGATATCAAAATGTTACCATAATCTCTTCCAAAATTAGTGTCTTAATACCGGTGACAACATGGTTCCATGACTATGCGTCAATCTGCATGCGTTTCAGACTGACGATTCCAATGTATCTACTAAATATGGCTTTGTTGGGGTTAACACGTTGGCCTCTCTTATTCCACCCCACATCAAATTTGATTCCTTTTTCTTTTTCCTTAAGGATTTTGGCTAACAATGTCAAACTATGGCACTCTTGTTTTTTTCACTTTAAGGGTTTCATTTCCTAACATTTCCTCAGAAGTATCATCAATATGTTTCTTCGGAGCACTAGCATCAGCAATGGGACCAGCAGCAACAGGTTGAGAAACCTGTTGTACCTCAGCACTGGGACCAGCAACAACAGGTTGAGAAATGTGTTGTTGCTTTGCACTGGGACCACCAGTAGGTGGTTGAGAAACTTGTTGTTGCTCTGCACTGGGACAACTAGCAGGTGGTTTAGAGACCTTTTGTGCCTCAGGATTGGGCGCATCAGCAGGTGGAGAATTCATTATCTATAGAAGTGTTTTAACATTTAATTTTGATTATATAAAAGTAGCAGCGGACAGATAATAACATAACGTAACACAATGTATATTACAATAAACAAATAACCTGATTATTGTACTCCCTTTGTTTCTTCAAAGGATGAATATATTTGACTCCTCTATCGACTATGTAAATCCCTTCATTGTGGTCTCTTTTGACATACAAAATACCATCTACATTGGTACCGCTACGAAATGATTGCGAAGTCCCTATAAAAGGGTCATCCTTCCTTGAACCTTCATCTGACCCTTCAGTTTTTTTGGCCGATAATAGAACAATCGAACAATTTCAGTTTGCGGGGTCTGGAACATAAAATACTTATACTACCTGTGATGCCATTATTAATGGTTCTTCTTTCTCCCCTTCCTTATTGAAATCAACATTCACGAATCCCAAATCATCTATTTTAACAGCACTCCTGTTATCAACCTACTTGAATTGAAAAATTGGCACTTTTAATTTATTATAATCCAACTCCCATATTCATTTGATGATGCCAATGTACGATATATTTGCATTAATTGGATTTTTTTACTTATCACTGAAAACAAGCATCACCTTAGCCACAAGTGTAACCCCACTATTCTGCATGGTACTGTCTTAATCATGTTCATTAGTATAGAATGTATAACCATTAACTACATAAGCATTGTAGGATAATACATAAACACTTGCTCCTCCGGATAGCCATCGATTTTTTTCTGAAATTGAGTCTGGATTTTCATCTAACTACTTCAAAATATGGCACTAAAACCATCCTATAAACTTCCAATTATGGGTATCTGATATCCATTTTTCAGCCCTAGATGGATTCAAACGCCTAAGAATTTTTTTTTGGGTTTAAACATATGGGTCACGTCGAAACTATTATGCAAAATGTAATGTTGAGCCTGCTCCCGATCTATAATATTGATTTTGACAATCTCTCTTCCAGAAATTCCTTCACCCTCAAGCCACTCAGTGTGATGAGATTTCGGTAGGCCAACTTTTTCCACACCAGATAGGTATTCGGTAAAAAATTCAACAGCTTCCTCAAAAATATATTTCTCCGCAATACAACCCTCTGGATGACTTCGATTTTTCACTTACCCTTTCAAAATCATCATATACCATTCAATGGGTTACATTCATCTATAATATACAGGACCACATAGTCAAATATCTCTCACCAAATAAAACATAAAATGAAGCATCATATCAAAAAATATCGGCAAAAAGAACATTTCCAACTCACATAATATGACAACAATTTCTCATTCCATAGTTGGCAATTTTGTCAGGTCTATAACATTGCTGCATACAGATTTGAAGAAGAAACAGAGATTCGTTAATGTATGGCCGACATTATTGGGAAAAATGCAACGTAAAGCTATAGGAATTTGATCTTGCATCAAAACATGGCTGTCATGTGATTTTAGACCCTTTAATTTTAAATCTCTCATAGACAAAATGTTCTTGATATTTGATTAATACCCCTATGGAACCTTTACAACATTCAAGAAGTTGCAAAACTGATATCTCTCCTTCCTGGAAAGAGTATAAGCAGCAGGAGGAAGAAATGTTAGTTTTTCACCCTTCACTGGTTCCAACTCTTCTCATATTCCCATCTCAACCATGTACAATCTAGCCTTAATTCCATCCATTGTTTTTATGGGTTCATTTAGAAATGTGTCGATGACACTATCACATAGATTTTTTTCAATATGCATAACATCAAGAAAATTTATGACATACAAAAAAATCGATTATGTTAATTAAAAAAACTGGTCTCATTTTCCAACCAGTTTTTGTATGGTTTTTTGAAAACATTTTCCCAAAAGTACTGTCCAAATCTTTTACCTTCTAAAACTATTGATCACCTGTTAGTGGAGATAGTGTTGTATTTTCTTCTAAACTTCTATCAAATGATGTCATCCAAGATCGGTACTTATGTCATCAGGGTAGAAATCTGTGATGTCCTAAAAACACGGTTTTCGATGAATGTTTTAACCTAATTTACTGTGCACCTTGTCTGCAAATGGGACACCCTTGAGTTCCATTAATGGTATATCCTGAAAAATTTCCATAAGTAGGAAAGTCATTTATCATCCCATACAACATGGCTTTCAATGTGAAATCTTCTTTTTTGTAAGCATCTTACAATGTAACACCTAAATCCCTCAATATTTTCAAATCCTCGATCAATGGAGCCAAATAAACATCAATATCATTAATCGGTTGTTTTGGTCCGAATATAAGCATAAATAACATTATTTATTTTCGTTTCATGCATAAACACGGTGGTAATTTCTAATTTACCAACATAACTGGCTATGTACTGTGACTGCTTCTTTGAAAACCAAAAGGATTCACCCCATCTGTAGATAACACCAGACGAAGGTTTCTCGTCTCTTTTCCAAATTCAGGATACTCGTGATCAACTATCTTCTACTGAAGAGAGTCTGCCGGGTGACGTAGTTTCTCATCATTAATTCTTGTATCTGTATTCCATGTCAATTATACTGCATTCTTCTCACTTCCATGTAGGTTCCTAAACCTGGGAATGAATGGAAAGTACCATAAGACTTTTTTAGGACTAGAATCATCTTTCTTGTATCAAGAAGCACCACTCTTTGGGAATTATTTAAGTGATTTGTGGTCTTTGAGAAACAATATACAGTCATTCGGTAAGGCATGTATTCTTTCAAAGATCATACAAATCAATCGAAGCATTATTTTTGCATCATATGTTCAGCTTTGGAGTTCATTATCTTCTGGGAGCATGTCATTCAAGAGAGCAAGTAGTTCCGTAAAATTGGCGTCACTCCACCTGTTGCCTGATTTCAAATAATACAGCTTCAGTACGGCTGATAATGCTGTATATTTAGTGTAACCAGCATAGAATGGCATTTTTTCACAACTCTTTAACATATCAAACAATTTTGGGAAATCACGAATTTCATCTTCAACTGTCCTTGCCATTTACTCAATAAGATCTTCATCATAATTCACATTTGTAATCACACCCTCCATACGACCATCTTCACTTTTCATGCCTGTAATCATATCAGATCTTCCCTAAAACATCGTTTTATCCAAGACACTACCTAAATTCGTTTTCCCTGTGTTTATTCCAACATGTATAACTTCGATCTATTCTGTGACATATCAGGTGTTCTTCCAACTCCTCTGGACTAATTTGTCTTGAATAACAACAGCATAAACACGGACAAAGGATTTGAGAAGGGTGACATGCATGATCTCATGCAAACATGATAAACTCTTTCACACCATCTTCATAATCTTTTGTCAACTGATTGGTATTCATCCATTATTTATTCATATTCATCATCTTTATGGTTTCAATATCAAACTTTCCTAATATTATGTTTTAATTAATAATGTAGCATTGTTTTGGTTTTATAAAAAAATCATGGTACAAATGCCTCTATAATTAAATATAGGATCCTACCCCAAAACATGTGAAAGTACTTGAAATCTATCTATATACGGGGGATTGTGCCTAGTCTTTTGTATATATCCATGGAGTACCTCAAACCTATACATGGAGGACTCTTCACCAAAAAATGGGGGAGTACTATACTCCATATTTTCTCAAAAAATATCACTTGTCACTTGTCAACTCTCAAGAAGATTGAAGATAATTAAAATATACAAAACACATAGTGTGCAATTCCCAATGAATGAGGGAATCATAATATTGTGATCTACATGAGAAGATATTTATAATGGGCTACTAATACATGAAATATTATCATCTAAGTGAAAAGTAAATAATAATAATGAAATTAACATAGCAAACAATTTGTTCAAGGGATACATAATGTTTAGGGTTCTCAATAAAGGATGGTTGTATACTACCATTTATAAACTCATGTGAAATCCATATACATGGTGTGTCTAGTAGGGTGAACATCGTCTATGGATAAGATACCTGATTTAATCTGACATATATCAAATTAATTCCAAGTGAGTATTACAAAGACTACATGATGCCTTTGAAAATAAAAGGCATATAGAACAACCTAAGAAAAAGGCGTGTACTTTAGATACAAAATGAGCCAATTCAACGGCCATGTTAAGGCAGGGTGGTTGGGCTGTCACCGGCTATGCATCACATTCCTTGTGGAACACACGGTGTGTTGTCCTTACATGACCACTCGGGGTGTATAGTCTATTCACATCATGTTTCTATGGTATCTATACATGGTGTGAGTGAAGTAAAACACATATAATATGGATCTTGTGACAACTGGGTCCTGGTGACAGCACAACCACCCCGCCTTAACATGGTCGTCGGGTCCTGGCCAACCAGGTACCACCAGATCCCCCGCAGACACGTGGGGCCCACCCCAGGGTCCACCCATGTGCCCGAATAGGTCATCTGACTAATGACAGTTCCCACAGGCCAACACATGTCCTTTCCAGTGTGATTTGACCTCACTCACACACACCCTGTAAGACTTTCCAGAAGTTCACCCATACTGATCACTACTCCAGGCCAAGCATGCTTAACTCTGGAGTTCTAACCAGGCAGGCTCCCGAAAAGGAAGGTGCACCTTGTTGACATGATTCATATCATTTATTCATTTAACCCTCTATCATTTGGGGATGTTATAATCACCCCCTTTATAGCACAATGACCTCATTGTGGGCCCTATATCTCAACCCAGTCAGTGCACCGCACTTAAGGCTGGTTTCCTCCTCTGATACCAAATGTGACAACTGGGTCCCGGTGACAGCACAACCACCCCGCCTTAACATGTTCATCGGGTCCTAGCCAACCAGGTACCACCAGTTGCCCCGCAGACATGTGGGGCCAACCCCAGGGTCCACCCACGTGCCCGAACAGGTCTTCTGACTAATGATAGTTCCCACATGCCAACACATGTCCTTTCAAGTGTGCTTTGTCCCCACTAACACACACCATGGGAGACTTCCCAGAAGGTCACCCATCCTGATCACTACTCCAGGCCAAGCACACTGAACTGTGGAGTTCTAACCAGGAAGGCTCCCGAAAAGGAAGGTGCACCTTGTTGACATGAGTCATATCATTTAGTCATTTAACCCTCTATCATTTGGGGATGTTATTGTTCTACCATAAATTCATGGCATGTACATGGTTTCATGATGAAGTATATGTCTTGGAGATACATTGTGTGTGACCTACATTCACATGACATATAACATTTAAAATAAATCGTATACCACGTTTGAGTCAGAGGATGAGTCAAGTGGTGTAAATTTTGGAAATAACTGTCGTCTGGCATTAAAATATATATAAAATCCATGTATGGTGAATAATGTTCCATTTATCAAGACAACATACCATATATTTTAAAAATATATAGAATCTGAAAAACATCATCTTCACACCATAAAGTGACTCATAGAGTCCTCTATAAGTGGTTTTTTAGGATTCAGTGGAATTGAAGTAACAACGTGGTGGTTCCATTGAAATGGGTAAAGTTTGGATTGTTATTCAATAGTGTAATAACTGAAACATGGAAAAAATGGCATATCAATCATGACAACAACTACAACACTATATAGAAACACAATCATGCTCACAATCACAACACCATACAAACCAAAAAATCACAATTTTAGATTTTACAAAGCATCCCTTATTCAATTTTTTTTTGTTAATTCAGGGGTTATCATAGAAGTTTTATCATCTTGGGTCATTCATTCATATGACAAGTATACATAAATTACCAATTTTTATATTCAAATTTTCAACAAGAACCAACCAACAAACAATTCCTTTAGTGCGCAAACAAGGACAACCAATGGCCATGATTCTCAGTAGGGTGTTTAGCCCGTACATTTCACATTATGACCATCAATATCAAATAGTAATAACATGCGAACTAGAGGAAACCAATGAGTAATAGGAGAAAACTCACTGTGAATGTTTTGTTAAGCACACAGTAGAGGTGCATCCATGGAAGAGGAGAGGCGCACAACAGAGGTGATTTCCAACTAAAAAGAAAACATAAAATAGGGGAAAACCATGAGAATAAAATAATCTAAAACCGAGTACACCATTTACCACATCCCACAAACACCAAGAACCCACAAAAACTGAAATCAACCCACACTATGGTTAAACACACCATAAGATAACAAGAAATTATAGAACCCACCTTCGATAGAACGATTTCAACAGAATTTTTAAAATATAAAAGATGAACATACAATGGGTAAGCCCATACCAATAGGTCCTCCTTACTAGGTATAATCCCCAAGTATATTATAGATAGCATATCCCAAATGAGTAAGACCTGATCAATCCTCTGTTATCACACCTTTCACGACAAATACTTCCTAATCGCATGACTTTAAGCTTCATGGTACAAACTTTTCAAAAAAAACTTAAACTGTTTCCCTTAAACTAGATGTTCTCATGCTTCAATTTCTGCCAAATCTATGACCCCCATGATTGAAAGGAATACATCACCTATTCAAAGACCTCAAAACTAAGTGGATGACATGATGGTAAGGGGGTACCACTAACACAATACTTTCCCTACTCTTGAAGTTTCATATGAGGGTCTTCACGTGTTGAAGCCTCACAACCCACCCCATTATTGGCAAACTATAATAAAGAAAGTGGAACCAACCACCACCATTAATTAATTAAAAATTATATCCCTAGAGAATGATATTCATTATATTCATTATATTCCTTATCTTAGGAAGGTGGATCAAGTAGTCATCCATGACCTCAGCTCAGTTCAAGGGTCACCCAATAGGGCTCCTAATAATCGGCACTATCGCCAACATCATGTGACCACTAACCCTTAGAAGCCTGTTGGGGGCACTACAATGCAGACCCCTTCCCTAATCTCTTAGATCCAAGAAGCTATGAGATATCTATAGGAATTAAGATCTAATGATCATAGGGAGAAGGTTCATATCCCCACATCCCCATAATAAGTTTCCCAACCCAACACGTGGTATCTAGCGAGTAGAATCAAATCCAAATTCAAACTCAATGAGCCTACCCATACATCTTGACCAAAATTAGGGGGAACACACAGATTTCTAATGGGGCACCCCTGGTACACTTTTCCAATCTTAACATCACACCATGCCAAAACTCACCACACGACCACCAGTCACCCAACATTATTCCAAAACCAAAAGAATATACTCATGCTTCATTACCCTAAACTGATCCATCTAGGTTAAATAGTGATGGTCACATTAAAACCATTCTATAAATCAATAGGATTAGGAATCCAAATGATCATGTCCCTCAACCCAGTCATAACACCAAAACACATGAACAGAGAGTGTATCCCTTATACAAATCCAAGGCATGACCATTCCTTCTCTATCAACATGATAACACCTAATATGAATCAATCCATCATGTCAAATAATATACCCTAGATTTATATATCTACAGTAATCGTAACACCATGATAACCCCACTCATTAGTCTCCCCCAACCACCAAAACTCACTAACTCGCTACCATCATGAGTCACATGCAAACGACCACTAGGATCTCACAAAAACCCCTTACATCAGTTCTTACACAATCCTTAGCCCATGAGTTCCAATCTTATCCACACCTCAAAACACACATCATCTATTGAACCAAACCAACCACTTACTATAGGTTCTCCTACACCCATATACTTATCATCAATGAGTACTATCTGTCCAGGGAACCAACTATGGGTATTACACATAACAATGTTTAAGTCCAATAAATCATACCCACTTTTGGGCTAGACATTGACCCACAAGGGTCATAAGTAATCATAACCCAACATTTCATATCATAACTATTAGTGTCACTACTCAAACTGTAAATGTAACATGATTGCATCCCGCTATTTAAAACAACCAACAATACAAGGGTCTCACCACCTGGGCTCTCACTCTTTCCACAACTACCCATACATTGGTTCGACTCACCTATAAAAAACTATAAGTCATCAAAATCATTCAAGAATCATAATTTATCATTTATATAAACCCAAGACAAGGGAAAATACTCCTACACTGACCAGCCGCGGCAGAGGCAGTAGTGGTCGCGGCGGAGGAGAAAAACCCAACGACGGCGGAGGCAGAGCTGGAGGAGCAAAACCCAATGGCGGTGGTAGAGTAGGAGGAGGAAGAGGAGGACGAGGATGACGAGGAGGAGGGGGAAGAGCATGCGGAAGAGGAGGAGGAAGAGGAGGAGAGGTCGTGAAAGAAGAGAGGCCTGGTTCATCTTACGCGAATGCTTGACCACGTGCGAGAGAGGAGGGCCTGTTAGGGTTATTAAATAGAAATCGCTGGAACCTTTATTAGTGCTCGTTGAAAGCACTGATAAAGGTATGTTTTATCAGCGCTAAAATAAAGGCACTGATAAATTTATGTTTTATCATCACTTTTATTTTAGTTTTGATAAATAATATAATTTTATATTAATTAATAAAAAAACAGTTATCATCACAAAAATCAGCGCTGATAAATGTAACCATTTATCAGTGCTAAAAAAGGCGCTGATAAAGGGTATACCTTTATCAGCACGTATTTTAGCACTGATAAAGTTTTTATTTATCAGCACTTTTATCTAGCGTTGATAAAGGAATACCCCTTTATTAGCGCTTTCTATTTAGCACTGATAAAGGGAAGTGCTTCCCTTTACCTGTTTTGTGGTAGTGATTATTTACGTATATGGGTGGTTCAGTGATAATCCTTGGGAGGGGTGAGCCCGAGATAGCTCTTCAATGCATTGGGTAATGTGACGGAGGTAAAGGTGAATGTTTCTCCTAAGATATTTAGGGAATATACTGTGATGGGTATTCCAAAGTAACTCCGTATGTAGCTGAGATAGCTACAATGTAAGTATGATGTGGATGGAACAAGTTACATTTATGATTTATGATTTCTATGTGTTATTCATAAATCTTATGTTTTCATGAGTTAATTAAAAGATATTATGTTTTGTATGTATTAATGAACAAATGTTTTCTTTCATTGTTTTATAACCCTTACTGAGCTTTTTATGCTCATCCCAAGTTTTTGAAATGTTTTCACAGGACTTAAAGATGAATAGGGTCAAGGATGGGATCAAGAAAAAGTCACGCTGTCTGAAACATGGAACTAGACATGACTTTTTTTTCAAGAGTTTTTATTTTAAGAAAAAAATGGAATCTAGGTAGAAGTGTCTAATTTTTAAACTTTTTAGATTTAATTGTTATTTCCTAATTCTCTAAAATTCTAAACCTGAAAATATCCTCAATGTGAATTATTAATTTAATTCAATATTATGTAATGTTTATGGTCGGTTCCATATATGTGGCCTCTGAATTATCATTAATGAAATAGAGAGGTAATTATTCATCACATTTTAATAATTCTAAACCCTATTCAAATCCCGCTCAACAACATCCCCCAAAATAATAATAGAATCAAAGAAATTATTGAGTTAAAAGACTACCCCTACCTTGATTCGTTGTACATATTGTAGTCATTGGCGTTCGGCATTAGTTGACCTTCAGATCGATCCTACAACAGGCGTCATCAATCCTTCATTTTTTGTTGGTGGAAGGTTTGGCATCACTTTGTCAGGGGTTCCTCGCTTGATGAATTCGTTACCAAAACTTAACCCAAACTCCATATAAGTAGGGAGAAAGCAGAGCAACGTCTTGAGGAATTAATGAGGTCAATTAATTGATGTAATTAATGTGACTCATTAATTGACATAATTAATATGCCTCATTAATAACATGATGAGTGGTTATGCAACTAAAGCTTAACCGTGCAATTAACACCCCATAATTAATGGTCTAACCAGCTCTGTGGTCCCTGCCACGGCTGCTCAACAGGTGGTAGGAAAAAAGAAAAAATAAATAAAATTAAAATTTATATTATTTTATTATTTCTTTAAAAATCGCAAAAACTATCTTTTTCTCTCGACCAACTACATTCTAAGTGAATATTCCCTTAATAGAATCACAATGCTATGAATTCAATAGTACTCTTGAATATCAATTACGAGCACTGGTTCGAAATATAGAAAACGCCGCCCGAGCTTTTTCTGAACGTACACGAAACAAAGTTCAGAAATTCATTCTGGGCTCACCGGACCTTGGAATTACGCAGTGTCAATGTTCAAAGAATTATAATAATTACAAATAATTAAAAAAAAATTGCATGGAATTTTCCAGGTCTTTAAAAATCTATAAAGAGAATGGTTTTCTCGCAAAGTTATTTGATTGGTTCTTCACATATGATTTACATTGATTGTAAAAATGATATGTTAAATGAAAAAATGAAATATATATGACATAAAAAATCAATTTTAAAAGTTAATATATTATTTTCCTTCATTATATTTCATTTACTAAAGAAATGGAAACATTGTTCATGCATATGTGCGACCTATTGTTGCCATGAATTATGTAATTCATTTAAAATTGGTAACATTACTGTACTAATACAAATAAAAATATAATTAATATTTATGATATTTATATCATGTCTAAAATTCTAGTGATTATGAAACCAGGATCAATGTTATTGGACCTAAAATACCAAATCCAAACGTACATGAAAATATATTCACTTATTACGTGAAATGTAATTTTAAAAAGGAATTCATAATAAATATGAAATAATTGTTCGTAAGGAATTAATATATCTTGTGATATATATATGTTTTTAATCTATGAATAGATTTATAATAAGTCTATAATTATTATTGAGGTGTTTTGAATGTGTATGAAGTAATTTGACACTTATGGTAAGGTATTTCAAGTATCTCTATTATTTTGAAGAAACATGTTTTATATTCCCCAATCATTTATTTTTTAATATAAAAAACTATTAACATATTATATAATTAATATCCTTTATTTATGATATTTAATTATTATTTTTATGACTATTATTTAATTGGGATAAATTACAAACAATTTCTGAAGTGGTATGGGTTTTATTATACAATCTCATTATTTATTGGGATTGTTTATGATTATTCTTCTGATGATGAAATATTATGATATATATCTCAATAACAACATGGAATTTATTTTACATATGTTTTTTCATGATAATTCATTACTTATTTTCATATTCCACCATTTATGTACTCATGATTCAAAAAACAATTAATAAAACATAAACTTATTACACTCATCTGCTGGTACTAAAGTTTCTTCCAGGTCAATGTTTCCTAAAAATGATCTAATGAATTTTTTTACTATTATAAAATGTTTTTTAAAGGATATTTTTATACATGTTTGAAATTTTTGATTAAATTTTTTAAATTGAATATTCTTCTTTCTTTTCAAATGTGTAATTTTGTAATTTTTGTACAAAAATGTAAAGGGGATATTTTTTCTAACATGTACAAGATGAATTTTATTTTCATCCATTTTAATAACTCAATGTTTTATATAATCCTTCATAAGTTTGAAATATTCTTTTTGGTTAAAATACATTCAAAATTTTTGATGAACAATTATTTAGTAAAATGATATCTTCAATTTGAAATGGCCTTTTTCGTAATGATTTTTTCCATGTAATCTATTAAATTAGTTTTCCCCTAATATATAATCCTTAGATGATAACATAGATTTAGTAGGGATATAATCAAACTACACAATCCTCATTATTTATCTAGATAATTTATTTTTATGATGAATTTTTTTTATAAAACTTTTTTCCTTTTCTATAGGTTTCTCTATTTTGAACTAATGAAATTCTTTTGAAATCTATTTATTTTCTATGGTTACTCTGTGATGACATGTTTATTAAGACCATATATTTTCATGGATTATGATATGATAAATATTTTTTTATCTGGTGGAACACCTAATTATGGATTTTGTTATTTAATATTGTTTTCATTATACAGATGGAGAGTGATCATGTTAAAAAAATTATTTCATTCATATTATAATAGTGGATAAGTGTTACATATATATACATATAGTGAATTGGATAGATAATTATATCTCATTTGATAATGGTGGGAAACAATTTTTTTTCTTTATCATCTATGGGAAATAGAAAATTGTGCATTACTTACAATGGGAAAATCGTAGTGATTATTGATCCATTATGAAGGAGAAAATTTTTTTAATTCCCAGTCTCATAGTATTTGATGGTGTTGATTTTTAATCATCACATATAAAATGGATCATATACTCATTTTTATTCCATACTTATATTCTATTAACATATTTTACATGATTTATTAATGATAATTTATCTCTTTTATGGTTTATATATTTTGATATGTTAAAAATTTAAGAAAATATATCATTTTTTATCCATGATTGATTATGTATAAACATTATATATAAAATTCATATTCTTTTACCCATATTATTCTCTTATAAATTCACAATATCATTCATTTTTACACATATTGAATAAATGAGAGCATCGTTAATTTTATTTTTATTATCCGTGTTACAAAGAAATGCTTATGTAGGATATGTATATAATGGGTACTCAATGGAAAGATATGCATTAGGGATATTTAATATAATTCATGAATTTAGATGATTGTGAAACTAGTATCCAATGACAGTAAACCAATATTGTATTTAGGAATTTATTTATAAAATTAATTTAATATTCATGTAATAAGATATGCTATTTATGTATGGACTATATAGTCCATTACAATTTTTATCAGATAAATAGATTAGATTAAAATCCCAATAATAATTAAATGTAAAGTAATGTGTCATGGAATTCAAATGAAGGATAGGGTGAGTGATTTTAAGGAATTACATCACTATAATGAAACAACAAGTGTATGTGCCTCCAGAATGTTTATATCTAAGGGTAATAACACCGAGAGGGTATGTTGAGATGTACTAGATCATCATCCGATGTAATACAATTTCCCTTTGTGCACACATGTTTTTTCATTCACAATAGATATTCAGTGGAATTTCAAAAATTCTTTATGATGCATTATTATGGATTTTAATATATAATGATCATGGACGATCAATGTTAATTCAATAGTGATTTATATTAATATTAATTTGTAATGGTTTAGAAAAATTATAGTTAATTTTTTTGGATTAGGTATTTTCACACTATTAATATTGTTTCCCACATAATGAATTTTGGTTTTAGTCTATGGAGGGACCCTGAATGAATTGGGTTAACATTGAATGTGATAGATATTATGTTGATTAGAAACCAAATGGGATTATAATTTTATAGAAACATGTTGTAATTAATCATAAACTATTTTAAAATTATATAATTAACAACATGCCCCCTAAAAACTATTGAACTCACCAAATAAGTGAAGAGAAGTGTTCACTAATTTCTTAGTTGGTGGGGAATATAGAAGAAAGAAGTATTGGTTTATAATGTGTTAAGAACATGGTAGGAATCGAACCATGAAATGTATCAAAGGAAAGGTAAGATGTTTAATGTGTATAGAATAATGGCATGGAGTAAATTATTTTATAGGTACAATGAAATATACAACTGAAGAAATAGATAATAATAATTTATTCTAGGTGGAAACATCAACTATTGATTGTTTTAAAATTTAAATAATTGGAAGTATTCTAATCTATGTCCCATTAGTAAATATCAAGAAGAGAATTAGTATGGTTCCACATGTATGAGATTTGAAATTCAAAATGAAGAGACTAAAAATGACATATGATTTGAAAAAGGAATAGTGAAATTAGATGTTAAATCATATTTAATGGTTTTTATTTTAGTGGAATTATTAAAGTGATTATATATTTTTTAAAAATAATTTTTTTTGGAAAATCATGAAATATATATTTATTTTTTTGGATAGATTTTATGTTAATTATTTTCAGAAAATATGATAATTGGTAATGACAAACATGAAAATTTATCTAATAGAAATGTTATTTTTTGGGAAACACATGGATAAGCGAAGGTAATGCTTAATATGTTCTTGATGTTGATAAAATAGTCTTTATTAATAATAATATGATGACTGATAAGGAAAATTTATAAAAATTATTCGTAAACAAGGATGTGATTAATGATCACTTGAAAAAGTACATTATTTTATCATTGATGTATTTTTCATTTATTATAAAAGATGTGGAATATATCAATTAATCTTGGATCCAAATGATTAATGGGGAAACCTGTTTGTTTTCATTGTTTTTGTATGGTAATTTTTCTTATTATCATTTTCTAAAGTATTATAATACCACTAAATTGAAATATTATTTATTTGAAAAATATGATCTACTTTATAATATTTTGGGCATTAATGTTATGTATATTTTGGTACTTTTAGTTGCATTATTTAAATATTTTAAAATTTTTAATGTTATTAGAATTTAATGCTTATGGAATGGTTTAAATCGAAATCTGGATAAGGTTTTATTGATTAATTTCTTATTTCACCATATGAAGATTTATGCATATTGGAAAAACTCTGGTATAATTTTTTTTTTGATTAACAAATATGGATAGAATTAATGACTTATTTTTTCCTATGAATCATATGATCTATTAGTTCTTTAGTATTGAAAAACTCATCATTATTTATCAGAGTTAGAGATTAAGTGGAGCATTATCAAATAAAATCAAAATGAGGATATTTTGATTGTGAACGTGAAATAAATAAAGTATATATATTTTCTTTTTTTCTCTATCCTAACATGAAAAATTCCCTAAACATTTGGGAAAAATATAGAGGAAAAATTGATATCCTATGAAATTTTTTTTACTGAATTGATGGTATTTCCCTTAGTTCTTTGGTTTATGTTTTTTGGATCATCAAACTTTTATTTATCATGAAATTATTTTTATTATTGTTCTATGGATATTTTATTTCTTCCTTTTCCATATATTCACTTCCCACTAACATATTCAAATTTAGAATGCCTGTTGTGTGTCATTTTGGGAGATTGTACTGTTTCACATTCACTTTCAATTTAATATGATGTTTTTTAGACCCTTTTTCAAAAGGGGTTTTTCATCAATGGAATATTATAATTTAAAACTATTGATTATAGTGATGAAGTTCAACTATTTAAAATGAAACTTTGTAATGAGGGTTAAATTTAACACTCTGAAATTTTTTGAAATATGTTTTTTGGATATAATTGTTTTCCATTATAGAATGAATTATGAGAAACTTTGATTACTAATTGAAGAACCTAAAAAATTTAAATTTGGGTCTAAATAAATAATAATATATTGATTAATACTTATGAATTATGAACACATTTTTCAGTAAAATTAATTTTTTCCATCAAAAATATATTTCATTTAAAAATGATTATTATTACATCATTTCATGGATAATTATAGAAGTTTCTAAAATATTTTTTAATTTTATTTTATAAAATCATTACCAGTTATAAAAAATACATAGATAAATTTTCATAATGTGAAATTTTCAGAAATTTCTAAAAAAATTTGGTTATATGTGATAATATTATATTTTTCAAAATATTATCATTTAATTTTGTTAAATTAATTATTTTAGATTCTAGTTTTATTTTTAATTTTTTCATAATGGGACATATGAACCATTTTATTTATAATAATATAACTAATTTCATTTCTATTACTAATTTTCATCCTTTTGGTATAAAACTATTTTTATGCCTAGAAACACATTTTTTCTAAAGACTATTATTATGTGCACACTAATTTTCAATATTAATTGAAAAAAATAAACCATAATGAGGAATGGTATAAATTAAATATCTACATTTTATATCTATCTATATTATTTTATATTTACATAAATTAGAGTACTAGTCAAATAGTTAAAATTAAATCATTTTTCCTTAAAAAGGTTATATTTCCCTAAAAATAGTTATTCATCATTTTTTTACATTTATAAAAATTAATTTTGACATATTATGGTTTTATCCAAATACATATGATTTTAAAAATAAATATTTTTTAAAAAATTAATAGTGATTTTTTCGAAATTTTTAAAAAAGACAAATTTTTTTATGAATAGTGAAAGAAACATGCATTTATTATAAATATATTTTTTATATCTTTATAATTTATACAACTAATTTTTTTTAAATTGAATTAAAATTAAAATTATATAAATTGTTTTATTATTAGTTCAATTTCATTCCTTTTATTAATTTTTATATTTGATTTTTGTATACAATATTCATAAATTATTTAATGCTTTTTCATTGGAAAATTACTGTATCATATTGTTTGAAAGTTTAATTTTAAATTCAAAAAGTCCACTGCAATTAATGTAATTTTGAAAAAATGATTCCATATTTTTATTCAAAATAAATAATAAACATAATTTTTAGTCAATATTAATTTTAAAATCCATAAAAATATAATTAAATTGTTTAATGTTAAAACAAGCATACAAGGTGTTAAATTAAAATGATAATTGTCAAAATGAGCTAAGAATATTTTAAATTAAAAATTGGTGGAAAATATAGAAATTATATCATATATGGTTCTATAATCACCCAATTTAGATCCTTTTGAAATATTAAATATGTGGGTACAACATTTTCATTTCAAAAATTACCCATGTATCATATCCCACACTTATAAAAGGCCATTATCTCTACTCTCCAATACACACATCCCAAACCATTCAGTTCATCCATTACATAAAAAATCATATACTTACATTCCAACTAACTTAATTGGTCCAAAGTTTGGTTGTAAAACATTCTTGATATAGGTTGAATGTTGAACCTAAATGGGTTCTCTGAAGAAGAGGTATAGTCCTAAACCAAGGTTTTTCATTTGACTTATTCTTCTAAATCCATAAAATATTGTCTATCTAGGATTATATAATATAAAATGTATATTAAAAATAATTATATGTTAATATTAAATGTTCATTAAATACATCCATTTTCACTTCCATCAAGTGTGAAACCAAACCACCCATTATGTATTCAGTAGACTTCCACCTCCAAGAGGGATGTAGTAAATTTTCCATCACCACCTCTCATGGATGGAAATAATTATGGATTTAACATAAATATATGATATTTATTAAAAATTTATATTTTTATAATTTTAATATAACATACACATTCCAAAATTACATTCCATGTGAACATGATTATATCTCTTGTGTGTACGGCACACTATCAGCCTACGGAGCAATATAATTTGTTCTTCAGTAACACTTTACATAGATATTAATAATAATATTTTTATTTAAAATATATGATATAAATGAAATATAAATTATTGAATATTTTAAAATTTTATTGACCTTCATTTCATTTCCTCTATAATGAAAATAGAAACACTATTAATGCATATATTTGATAAACCACCCCAAAAAATAATTAATTAATTTTCATTATTTAAAATTAGTGGACTACATTAAATAAAAATTTAATGAAATAATATTATATTAATAAATTTTTTAATAATTTTTAGATTATGAAACATTGATAAAATAAAATGAAGATAAAATATAAAATGAAAACATATAATATAATACATGATCTTATTCATAAAATGATAATTTAATAAATAATTGATTATAAATAGTTAATAATTGGTCATAATAAAATAATATAGCTATTATATATATAATTATTCCTCTATAATATATTAATGATTATCCTATTTTTATTAAAATGGATGTTAAAAGTTTTAAAGTGTAATTTGAAACAAAATGTTTGGTACTTCTAAAATCATGTATATCTTTTTGAAACATTTGCATATTCAAAAGAAATATCTTTTTTGTGATGAATTTAATTATTCTTGACTATGTTATTTCATGAATCTCATTATTTTCATTATATTTGATATGTTATTTTATGATAATGCTTTTATGGGGATTATGATTCAGAATTTACCAAAGTGGTAAGGGTTTTATGAAAAAAAATTATTTATATATAATATTCATGATTATTCTTTTAGTGATGTTGTATTATCATAAATATCTCATAAACATAATGATATTTATTATCAATTGTTTATTTCATGGAAATAAATTTTCCCTGACATTTTCCTCTCTTTATTTTCTCAATAGTCAAATATAATTTTTTGTGTGAAAATCATCTTTGTTTCTATCTTTATTATAACATTCTTTTACTTTAGTGTCTATCTATTCTAAAATTATTTTAAATAAATATTTTACTATTAAACTATGGTTTTTAAAAAAAATTACTGCCCTATTTTTTAATTTTTTTGAAATTAATCAACTTTTTGATTTCCAAACATTGTATTTTTTACTTTTATTTTTTAAATGTGAAAGGAACCAATTTTGATCAAGTACTACATGAAATGTAGTTTCCACTATCATGAAAACTCAATATTTTAAAGCATCATTTATTTGTTTAACATTTTATAATAAAAATAATGTTTTCACAATTTTTTGGATTTTTTATTTTTGAAAATGTGATTTCCATAATTAACGATCTATTTTCCTCAAGAAAGTTTCGAATTGATTTTTCAAATAATTATACTTATAAGATGAAACCCTTTGATATTACATAACATTTACTTGTGAAATTATACAAGGATAATGTCCTTATTAAATCTATGTATGGTTTATGTTTAGTATGATAGGATATTTTTAAAAATTTTCCTTTATCCATGTGTTATACTATCATTAAATGATGAAATGTTTAATTATATAGTATATTTTGTACTTGTAATTCTATATTGAAATATTTATAAACCCCATTTATTTTCATGTAACATGATAATATGAATGTTTTTGGATCATATGAAACATCTATATACATTTTTCAAATATTACAAGGGTTAAAATAAGACCATGGTTGTTGGTGACATTATATTCAAGGATAGTGGTCACATTTTAAAAAAGGATGGGTGGAACATATATATCCCTCTAATTAATTTGGCTAATGACTTATATCTCACTGTATGGTGATGAGAAAAATGTTGATGAGATTGATCTTCTATGGGAAACAAAATTTGGTTTTTTAACTACTACATGAATTAAATAACGATGGATGATATGTTATGAAATGGGAATCAAGTATTGATTCTTTTTCTATCAGGATTTGATAGTCTTAGTTATTAAACATAATAAATTAAATGGTTTTTATATATATAATGGTTCCTCACATTCATGAAATTAACATATGTTTCATGGTCGATTTGTGAGAATTTTTTACCCTTATGGTTCATTTATTTTGAATGAATAATGTATTATGACATGGATCATTTTTATAATACATGATAAATTGGGTTTAAACATTTTTAGTTATATTCATTTTATGAATTCTTATGATTATCGATTGATAGATTCATTTTTTACCCATAATATGGATTTAAACTGAACCATTATTATGTATCCTTCCCATAGGTTATGAATATAAGTTTATGTATGGTATCAATATGAATAATATTCAACGTTAATATCATTATGGTATAAGTTCATGATCATTCATGAAATAATAAGATTGGTTAACTAGTTTCCAAACATAGTAAACCAATACAGTCATTGGGAATGTATTTTTTATTTGTATTGATTATTAATCTATTATTATGTTATATTTATGTATGAAAAGACTGGAATTTACAGTTTTTTATATTATATTTTGGTTGTTAGTAGGATATGTAATGTTGGAATTATTGGTCCACTATATGGTAATACTGTGGGTTGAGAGTATGAAATGGATTAATGTGTGTGTAATTTATATTCAGAATGTGTTTAACGGTGTCTATATATGTAACATGTATATCTAAATAAAAAAATGTTGTTCGTGGATTCATTTTAATGATAAGATATAATATTCCTCAAGGAGTTAGTTGGGATGAAAAATTTGAGAAGGGTGTTTGATAATTATTGTATAGAAAATTAGGTTTGTTATATATTCAATGTTAATGGTTTTATGATTAAATAAATATCATAGAAAATATATATTGTGTTTCATCTAAGTATATATTGAGGAACTATTTGTAAAATTCATAGTTGATTAATTATTTAATGGAAAATTATTATGGAACAAAGAAAACATTGTCTTTACATTTCTTCATTATCCATTGTGATATAACATTAGATAATTGATTATTATATTCTATGTTTATACTGTATTTTTTTTATTTGTTTCATTGGGGGATTGGGAATGAGTATTTTGTCATAGTCATGTTGATGAGTGTTGTTTTCGTGTTAATGGTGGGGACATCTAAAGGATGGGTTTTTCTATGGTAGGGTGGTTGTAATTGACCTAGGATGTTAGATAAGGTACTAAAGGTGAAGTATAAATTATAACATTTGTATTTCAATGTTTTTAGGATATTGGAGATCTTAATTAGTGATGGGTTTTTTATTTCTTGATTTTATCCGTAGTATAGGATAAAATTATTCAATAGGATAAAGAACCTGATTAAACTGAAGGAATTTATGTATTCTGGGAATATTCATGAGACTATTATTTGGGTTTGAAGTTGATAACACAAAATGTAACTAACCAACCTAGGATACCATCAAAACTAGCACCCAATACAATATGTCAAATACCCAAAGGGATTTCTTGATTCCCATGATCAACCAACAAGTAAATTTTCTTCGATCAACAAAGTAAAGGGATCAATTTCTACCAACTTGTACAAAAAGTGTTCATATGTATATAAATAGAAAATAAAGATATAGTGGAAGACAAAAAATATTGGACATAATTGTTAGAATACATCGGAAACAAACAACTATTTAAAGTGACAAAAACTAAAAAATACCCATCCCACTACATAGGACCAAAATGAAATAGCTACTCTAAGTGATGGCAGGCAGAACTCCCACCATCTCATTACTAGCTACCGAAACCAACTAACATGAAACCTCACCGCCTCACAGTGATTCCTTGCCTTCCTTATAATGGAATACATATAATGGTCTATTAACTACCAAAGAGGTGTTCATGGTGTGAGCTTCCAAGCATAGTAGGATCCCAACCAAGTGTTCCCTAAAAAGTCTTTGTATAATAATTAATGCATGATCATTTTGAATAAATCATGCAATAATAGTAGTAAATCAGTTTTATAGAAAAATGGTAAACATTTCCCTTTTTCATAGTTCTTCAAAAATTAGTTATATAATTTTCAATGAAAATTTTTCCACATCATCATTCACAATAATCAACATGAATATCAAGGACAAAAATGAACAAAGCTATGAAATACAAAACAACATTATCTTTATGGGAATCACAGTAACATGGTATACAAATTGTTAGTCCATATACTACTTGTACCAAAATCTATGAAATAGTAAATTACGGAACAAGAATATAATGATCTACACTCTAGGACTATGGAAACACCCCAAAAGGGAAGCCCTAGTATTATTTGTGTACCTAGTGCTAGTAATCTATAGTCTAAGAAAAGGGGAAAAACACAGAAAGTGAACCCCAAAAATTGATGATGGACTCATGTTAGACCTTCAACCTAGTACCCAAGTTCACCAATGTGCTCATTCTCACAATCATCTCAATGTTTCAAAAAAACATTTTAAAACCATTTCAAAATTTCTATTCAAATGCTATCAGAAAAACACTATTTCATTACCATTAATCAAAAATCAGGGACAAACAATTTTTCATTTAAAACCCATATTCAACAAACAAAAATAAATCATTACAATTCCTTTTAGATATTATTTTATGAATAATTGACAATAAGTATCATCCACATAGGCTAGAGACTGAACCACCTACCTCGAACTCGGTTCACACATGCCCGTAATAGAATCCACCAACAATGAAAACCCAACATAACATATGATGTCCCTATAATCCAATCACCACATCTTAGGATTGATTCATTTTTTGAAATATGGTCAGAGGATAAGAGGAAACGACACATACCTCAAGAAACATTGCCCACCGCACCATGACCAACAAAGGAATGGCCTCAGGAATAATATCTTACAACTAAACAAGATTTGGTTGAGAGAAAAAACCATTTTATATCAAAATATCTAATAATAACAACCAAAGGGCAATAACATGAACAATGAAAACAAATAAGAGGAAATATCACTCACCCAGAGAGATTCAGCCCAACTACAATGAATATCGAATATTGAACAGATCAATATAGAAGAAATCCAGTGTCTAAAAAACATCATAGATGATATTTGGTTCGAGGGACATAGAAATGTGTTAACTGAATTGTCAACCTAAAACAAAATTACGCCCTTAAACTTCCCTACTTGGGGAATTATATAGCATATTATTCCATTAAATGTCATCAAGTCAAATACATTTAACATTGCTGAGAAATTCATCTCCTCAGATTAAAAAATGCATTACATAAAATCATTAGAGATATGAAATGTCTATTCATGTTGATTAACATTTCACATTATGAATCCTTTCATAGCTTACATCATGTAACTCTTAGATGCAGCTTAACATAGTTACATTACATGAAATTCTCCAACATCGGGTGGAAAATTTCTGACAAAGCTAAGTGTCCAAAAAATCTCTGACATCACCACTGTATGTTTCCTCTCAATTCCTTATCAACCACATGTATACAACAAGAAAACTAAAACCCCAATGATAATAAAGAAGTACATGATAGATCGATAACAGTTTGTTACAAAATCACCACAGTAAAGTCTTTTTGTCACCAGCAATTCATATAGAATATGTAATCCTTAGAAAAGGATGAGGCCACTACTCCCTCATCATCGAGTCATGTTTCCTTGTCTCATGTGATTATGATAATTGATTCCTTAGTAATCTATATAATATAATTGACTTTCCATGCAATAAATTCATTTGTGTTTTAATGATCTCAATCATTTTCTCAAAAATAGAAACATATGTATCTAACTGAATTTATTCCCATCCCAAACCTGATCAAGATTAGTATGATACATTATTAGAAGAGATATGTGGAAAACATCATGAACAAAAATCATATAAACTATAAATGATAGTCTCTAAGATACATTCCTGAACCATTGACTCAACTAAAATGGTCCAATATATCTCAGATCCTACTTTCTATGTATTCTAAGATTATGGTGACCAAATCAAGGAGAAACTTTCATGAAACCCCAGTCACCAATAGGGAACTCGATGGAATGACACCACCAATCTGCGTATGATTTCTGTCAAATATGGGTTGTAATATGATCTTGATTTAAATCCTAAATCATTGACAACATTTTCAGGAACAAACTTGGTCCAGCTGAAGATACTTCACCCACCTCTTCAATAAAATGATTTTATCTAAATGGGAGTCAATACAATTCATTTTTAGGAATTCATTCTTTTCGAGGATTGATAAATTTGGTAATACAAAAACTCAACCAGACCCATATGGTTATCCCATGACCCACCCAAATCCAAGACATAGGCACGAAGCATATCCTCCATGATGTATATCATGTGATCCTTCTTATCGTCTGTCAGTGGATGGTATGTTGTGCTAAATATGGATGGTGTTCCCATTGAATCTTGGAAACTCCTACAAATTCTTCAGTTAAACCTAGGATCCATATCCAATACAATCATAGAATTAATCCAATTTAACCTCATAATCTCTTATACATACAGCATCCCTAGCTCACCAACCGTAGTGGTATCCTTGATCGGAATGAATTGAGAAAACTTCATTAACCAATCGACTAATAACTATATAACATTCCTCCATTGGGGATTCTATGGTAATACAACAAAAAATCCATGGATACCTCATCCCACTTCTAGACTAGACCCATAAGAGGATTAAGTGAACTATAGGTATTCCAGTTCTCTTCCATTATCTACCGGCAGGTGTAACAGTGGGACACATAATCTATGATGTCACACTTCATACAGGACAACCAAAATCATCATATCATGTCATAATAAGTATTTTTAGATCATGGATGGATGGAACAAAAGATCTTTTACAATTTAATAAGACTTAACTCCTCGTGGATTCTAGGAAGACAACCTTCTTCCCAAAGTGGTGTATACTGTCTGAAGAGAGTGAGCAACCATAAATTGTCCCCTCTCCATAAAGACTTTCTCAAAATTTATTGAACTAAAAATCCTACTGGTTACTCTACAATACATACTACAAGAGTTTTTATTATACCTAAACACTATTCAGGACCATACCTAAAATATCCTCCATAGAATCTAGGTGAAAATAATTGAAAATCCCTATAAGGTGTCACTCCTCAAGCAATTCTAGGAATACCTGCAATGGTACATTCTTACTATGAGAATCTATAATGACATTACCCTTCCTCGAGGTGTAGGTGATATCGAAGTCAAACAACTAAAGGTATTATACCCATCATTATTGTCTGTGATTAAATTCTTTCGGAGAATAGATATATGTAAAACTCTTATGATTAGTGAATACTATGAACCTATCCCCAAAAATATAGTTCTGACATCATTTAATCATGTCAATACCTTCAAAAAACTCTAAATCATGACTGAGTTAATTCTAGGCATGTGGTCAGAGATAATGAGATACATATGTTACCAAATGGTCATCCTTCATATGCACACTTCCCAAACCAACACCAAAAGCATCATAAAATATCATGAACCCCTTATCAGGCTTAGGTATGATTGAAATAGGATCTGATGTCAGAATTCATTTCTATTTATTGAAAAAAGACTGACACTTCACATCCTATGTGAATTTCACCTCCATCATAGTGAGATCCATCAATAGTGATGCCAACGTAGAGAAATCATTGAATACCCTTCTGTAGTATTCATCAATACAAAGGAAGCACTAAATTTCAAAGACATTATGTGGTCCCTTCCATGATGAAAAAACCTCCACCTTCACTAGATCAATTGATAAGACTTGTTTATAAATTTTTTCCCAATAAACTCCACTTCTATAATCTAGAAAATACATATTTATATCATTCCATACAAGTAGTGACTTTTCATAATTTCATGAACAAAACTCAGATGGTACTCATGCTCATGCTCAGATTTCAAATTGACCAAAATACCATCAATAAAAACTACCAAAAATGTTTCAAGATATTGATGGAATATCTTGAAAGATACACAAAATGTTCATACCTCCTCTAAAATATTTCTTCGGTATATGAGACTCTTGAACCCTAAGCTGATGAAAACGAAAGAGATTATCAATATTTGAAAACCAATTAGAACCATTTAACTGATCGAACAAATCATCCACCCAAGGATTAAATATTTTTTCTTAATTATTACCCAAGTTAGCATCTGATATTCTACACACATCCATAGTGAACCAGCTGCTTTATTAGAAAAGACGGTATGGGCTACCTAAGGTGAATCACTAAGGAAATCAAAACCTTTTTCCAACAGGTCATCTGATTGAACATTGAGCTCTTTTAGCTCTACTTGTTCCATATGATAAGAATGTAATGATATCAGCTATGTATGTGGTATTAGAAAAATAAAATTCTATACCTATCTCTCTAGAGGAATATTGAAGAAGTAATCCATGAAAATTTCAGGAAAGGCATGAAAAAAATAGTATGGTCAAAAATAGGAGAGACATCATCAGTCTCAAATGAAACATTAGAAAAGAAACTCTTAATATCTCTGTATAAAGGACATGCATGTCCTAATCTTGGGTCTCACTCTCCTGAAACACACAAGAGATCTAATCAGTATAAATAAAAAACATGTCGATGATAGAAATAAACCTCATCTCAATGAGTGACAATACAATCCATACCATTGATGAAGACAACCATATCTGGATAAAGAATTAGAAAATCCTAGACCAACTCTGTATTAGTAACCATTAACTAAAAAAAGTACACTAAAAACCTTTATCTATCCTCTTCCCAATAGGTTTCTCTAACTCCATTATAAATGAAATAAGTTGCATTGTATTTTTATCAATATCAACAATATGTGTAGATATAAACAAGTGAGAGGAACCAGTACCAAATAAAGTAATTACTACTAATCATGCAATAAGGATGGTAACTCTTACTACTACTGGGCCAGCAATTATTTCCACTATATACTCATCTACTAGGTGAGAGTGCTTTACTCCTGAGGGATGTGGCTAGATCCCAGTAATCATTGGTGATTATGAATCAAAATAAGTATCCTTTAAAGACAAAGAACCCTTTCTATAATTATGCCTAGTCATAGGCTTACTAATGAATTCTATATAGCAAAACATTCAAAGAAGTTTCACATCATCATGGTCATATAAAAAAAACATTGGGTGTGTCTAAACCTACCACAAAGATAAAAAGTTAGTGGGACATTTCTAGCTATATAAAAATACAAAGAGGATACTCACTATTGAGACCCATCACCACCACTTTGGTGATTATCCTTACACTCTATTTTCTCCACATGCATGCCAATGAAGCTGCCACTAGATGGATGAGAGAATTTGGGAAAACCAACCTTGACTTCTATATCCATATATTCCATCATATCTCTTTCTACCATCTTGGTATATAGAGAATGTTTCAACATAAATACATGTGATATGATATCTGTTTGAATCCCAACAGGTACTTTTGAACCTTTATCTGAACATTCATCACCACTTTAGGAGAAATGGGACAATATCAACAAACTAATTAGTCTATTCTAACACCAAACGCTCTCCCAATTGCAAATATAGAATCTATTGTGTCTTTTCTATCATTATTGACTCAAGAAAACACTACTAGAGGAATATAGTTTTGAAACCCTTCCAATCCATGTCCATGTGTATTTATTCTTGGACAATAGAATCCCAACATCACCTACAGGAACCCGCAAGATTTAATATGGAACACATCACCCTGATATTCTCACATGTCTCTTGGATGTCAATGATTTGATAGATCCTATCCAACCAGTACTCTAACTTTTTAGGTTTATTTGTTTCTTTATATGATGGTGGATTATAATGTAGTAATTTTCATGGTCGATCACTCTCTCCTCCAGCACAAGGCTAAACCTCAACAATTACATCCGAGACTCGTGGAACATCATGATCAATAGCACAGAATACCCATATGATAGTCTCAATGAGATTCTGATCTAACAGAAGATTTCATTGTGGAGCATCCACTACACCTTCCTGAGGAACTCAAGGAAGAAATTTCAGAGGCATATGACGACACACCTAAAAAAAGTAACAGTCAAACAACTGTGTATATATACACTTATACCATAAAAAAACATAAAATGAGATTAAAAACAAAAACCAACACTTGGGACACATTTCCCAATATACCATGGTAACTAGAGTCTTGTTATGGCAACAGATGACTAGGGACTTATCACAGCATACGTTTGATGTCACAACAACCCTATCTTTAGTCTAATAGATGTCTTAAGGAAAAGAATAATGAGGAAAAACCTCCTTTAAGTCCAAGATATAAGGAAATATCCCTAGCTAACCTCAATTATAGCACTTGAAAAAAATGGTCACAAACCCGAAGGGTGTTCTGATCCACATGGGCTGGCGATAAGCACTTTGGCATCGATCAAAAAACCAAAGCGAATGATTTCTACAAACCTATAAAAACAAATTTAATATATATACACATGGAAATGAAAGAAATAGAATAATAAAAAAAATATTCTACAACGATGATAAGATATTATAAATAAACAACTGTTAAAAGAGGATAAAACTCCAATAGACAAGTACAAAGGACCAAAATGATAAAGCAACTCCAAGTGATGGCAGACATGAACTCCCACCTTATCACCAATGGATACAAAACAGATCTTACATGAAACCTCACCTCCTCTCCACATTTTTATGAATTTCCCTAAAATGGTAGACATACAATGGTCTATTCACCACCACAGAGGTTCACAAGGTGTGATGTAACATTATTAGTAGGATCCCAAACAAGTGTTCTATATAAATTCACTATATAAAAATTAATGTATACTCATTTTGAATAATTAATTTCATGATTTTAGAAATTAAGTTTTATTGAAAACATGGTAAAAATTTCATTTTTAACATAGTTCTAAATCAAAAGTAGTTATATCAATTTCAAATCAAATTTTTATATATCATCTTTCACAAGAATAAAATTTCATATCATGGATAAGATAAAATGAATTCCAAAAATAAAAAACCATAACAAAAACATAGGCATCCCAATTACAAGGAATATAAAAGGTTAGAAATTATACTACTTGTACCAAAATCTATGAAACAGTGCACTACAGTACCCGAAGCTAGTGACCTATAATATAAGACAAGGGAGACACCTGGGAAAGTGAAACCCCAATATCATGTACATAACTAGATACAATAATATACACTATAAGATGAGAGGAAAACCCCATAAATTTAACCCCCACAATGGATGATGGACTCAAACTAACCCTTCCACCTAATAACCAAGGTAAGTCATTTTCTCATTTTCAAAATCATATCAAAATTTCTAAAATTGTTCCAAAACCTCTTCACAATATCCATTCAAATGATTTGAATATTCCCATTTACGATTCCATTTATCAAAAATTATGGAAAATAATTTTTTTAAACCAATTTTAACTCACACAAAAATATAATTCCAATTAATTTTATAAATCAATTTATATGGTAGGAAAAATAAGTTTCCTAAAATGAGTCTAGTGATGGAACCACCTACCTCAAACTCAGGTCACACATTTCTACAATGTAATTCACCAACAAAAAACCCAATAACATATATGACGTCCCGAATCCAATCCACATATCATAGGATTGATTCATTTAAAAAAGAGGGTCAGTGGAGAAGATAAATCCCCACAGTCCTTAAGAAAGAATGTATATTGCACCACAACATACAACGGAATGGCCTTTGGAATGAGAATATTGAACTAATATTGAAGATGATAAGAGAAAACAACAACTTAGATCAATGGATCTAATAATCATAACCCAATGGCTCTAACATGATCAATGATAATGAGGAACCATAAAGATCAATTACCTAGAGAGACGCATACAATAGCAATGAAGATCAAATGCCCAATTGATTAATATAAATGGAATAAAGTCTCCCAAAATCACCATATAAGTGCTTTGGTTTGAGAGAAATGGAAAATTGGTAGCTGAATGGTCCCCCAAAACCAAAAATGTAACACTCGAGATTTTTATGACAAATAATTTCCTTTTATGTGATATACATCATCAAAGGAATATTTCACTACACACAACACTATCTTGGCTTTCTTTACACGCAATCACGACCTTCTTCCATATCTTGCATTGTACGCAATACCGAGTTTCACTAAACAACGATATGCTATTAAAATATTTTTAAAACTAGCCATTATGAATAGTAATACCCACTTTTTGAAAAATTATAAATTTTATCTTTCAAAATGGACTTCATTTTTGGATTCGGAATATCGAGATTAGCCTAGGGTAAATTTTTGGTATTTTTCTGAAATCTTTCAATTTTTTATGAATAGTGAAAACACCGGGTTACTATTAAAAACCCGAATTTTTTTTAAATAATTATTTATTTTATTTAAATTTATTTTAGGTCAAAATTGATACATAATACCTATATAATTTCAATGTAATTCATTGGAGTCATTTTATAATAATTTTAGATATATAGAAAATTTTATTAAACTTCTCATTGCCTTTTACCCACCACCTAGGAGAGTTTGAAAATTTACATAAAACGTAATTTTACCGCTTCTATGAGTGGAATTTTTATAATCTAAGAGACCCGGTTAATATCAAGGAGTAAAATGTGGTTCAATAAGATTAAAATAATTTTTGGTGAATACTAACATTTTACTTTTTTTTACCACTGTTAATAGTAAATAGGGTAATTAAGGGTAAAAATGGTATTATTATTACTCTAAATCATTTACTATATAAGGCCCCAGCCTTAAACCTTACATAATCATGAGTTATCACAAGATTACATGTTGAGGATCTTTTTAGGTTTAGAGTTTTAGAGAATTAGATCTTGAAACTTGCGTTACATTCCACCTTTAAACAAAGTGGTTACATAAAAGACAGGATTCATTCTTACCAACAACGGAAACATATTTAAAATAAAACTTGTATTCTTTCTTGACACATCATTGACTCTATCATTTTATCATGTACCTTTCCCGTGACCTGTGAAAAACATTTCAAAAACTTGGGATGAGCATAAAAAGCTCAGTAAGGGTTATAAAAAAAATATGGAAAGGAAACATGAGTTCATCTATATATAAGAATGAAATCATACTTTACCCACTAAACATAGGCACTTTAACATACCTCATCAAACCATGAATAAATCATAGAAATTATAATACATAAAGGTAACTTGAGGCATTCATAACATTATTATGTAGGGAGTAACCCTCTTGGTTACGTTTGGAATACCCATCACAGTATATTCCCTAAATCTCTTCGGAGAAACCTTAACGTTTCACTCCTTTACGTTACCCAATGCATTAGAGAGCTATATCGGGCTCACCCGCCCTTAGTTTATCACGGAACCACCCGTTTTCATAACAATGCCCAAGAACCATAACATAAACGTATCACATAAAACATGCATAAAGGAAACAAAACATTTCCACATTTCAATCACAATATAACATTTTAGTATTTTGAAATAATGAATCCATACAAAAAGAAACCATTTCCAAACCCATTTAAAACATTTAATAAGGAGAATTTTGAATCAAAGGGTCCCATACCACCTTGAAGCTTTTAACATTTTAAACCATTAATATCCATATAAATAAATCCTTAAAACCATTTTGAAAACATGGATATTAATAAGAACAAGTCATTAAAACATTTAAAGCAATATTTTGGTCAAAGGGTTTACCAAAATTAGAGACACTTGAATACAATAATTGAGGAATAAAATTTAATCAGAACTATATAATATCATGAGAATAAATGGATTCATGATATAATATTCCAAAGGACAGTATATATACCATATAAGAGTGAATTGGTGCATAACAACAATGAAGTCTCAATAGGGATGTAAAATGTGATGAAATCCCTTATAAGGGAGGTATCCTTAAATTAAGGTTAAATCAATATCAAAATTATGTGTGCCAAAAATAAATACACCCAATATAACTGGATATTAAGTGTAAAACAATAAAATTTCATTCACACATATTCAAAGGATGACATATTCAATAACTACATGTTGAACCCAAAGAAATCGAAAGTGGGTTAAAACGTTCCCTTGGTAAAATTCAACAGCCTAACGGCGTCACTTCAAAAATTCAGAAAATGAGTTGATGAGAGGTAAAAAGGGAATCTCATCACTTGGAAATAAAATTTACATCAATCAGGATATAGACGAACATATCCAAACATAATATTATGTGAATTAAAAGACATAACAAATGAAGTCTTTTTAAAAAAAGGAGGGTGAAAGGTTCCCTTACCGACTTGGGTAACTTTTGAAAAGTAAACCCCATCGAAGAAGTGTCATACAATGAATATGTAAATACCCATAAATGGAATTATATTAAAAAAGGAGTGTAACAATGGGCAGTACATAAACCACTCAAATGAAATTGTGGCAAATGTAGCATAAATCTCACAGGAATAAAAGTGAGATGAAAAATCCCTTACGAAAACTCTCCAGCCAAACGACGCCACTTAGAACATCCAAAATGGATTGATGAGAGGAAATAGGGTCTCTAATCATATGAAAAAAATAATTACAGTGGGATTAATATAAAATAACATCCCAATAATAAGAAAGATGCACTTAAAAGGAATGACATAAAAGAGTGTACTTAAAAAGAAATAGAGGTGTAGGATCCCTTACCTCGGGTCTGACTTGACTCGATCATTCTTTAACATCCTGAATAATAAAATTGAGTTAATTTATACATGCATAAGAACCTTTTCCAAGTTCATTTTTCCTTTTATATAAATTATTGACATGTTATAAACATTATGTAATCATTTAAGTTAATAATGTTTGTTTTGTCGATATTTGGTTCTTAAGTCGAAAGTGGAATTCTTACAATTACATGTTGTTCGTGTGGTCAAAGGTTCTTTATATCCAGAATGACATTCCTGATTTGGATATCATATATATCATATATATCCAGAATATACATGTATTTAAAATATCACATAATCATTTAGAGGTAAGAAATGAAATGCACCGTTCATGGAGACAGTAAGTCGTACGTACGCATTAACGCTACTTTCATTTCTTTGTCATATGAATGGAATTAAAACTAAATGAGAGGTATGTATATTTTAATTCCAGAATTATATTCATCATTTATATGTATCATTCATCATATAATTCCAATATATACATGTACATATAATAGTACATTACATTTGGGGATAAGAAATGAAATGCACCGTTCATGGAGACGGTAAGTCGTACGTACGCATGAACGCTACTTTCATTTCTATCTCATACTTTAATGGGAAGAAATAATAATAATATAGAGGTATATAATAATTCTAGTATAACATCATATATAATAACATTAAATCCATCCTTTATACGTCCCACGTGTGGCATTAACAAATCACATCACTTTGAGGGGGCGGTAGTCCGCACTTCCTAAAATGAAAATATCGCTTATACCCATAATGGAAGCCATAAAATTAAGCCACAAATGAAAAATACAGAAGCTTAAGTAAAACATAAAAATATTATATATCATATATAAAAATAGTGACATCATAATGGCCACCTTTGAAGGTGTCAAATGAGTATTGAACAATCATCGTTTCGGGAGGCAGAATTTCTCTATCCACGGAAACCGTATGTTATTTAATTATTTGATGTAGTTGTGTGAGAGTGTAGCTAGAATAAATCTTATAACAACATACTAGTATATTTGAGATACTGGTTTTGTTAAAAAAGAAGTAAATAAAAAGAGTTTAGGGGGTTGGAGAAGCAAAATAAAACAAATGAACATGAGAGAATGAATTACCTTTAAAAGTGTAACTCCTTCTGATTTGAGCCTAAAGGCATCCTTTGAAAGGATTCTTCCCAAAGGGAATCCAATAGGATGAGGAGAGGTTTGTGGAGAGAGTAAATGGGCAGGGTATGGCCGAGACAAAGGCTTGAGGAGTGTGTGAAATGAGGTAGATGTGGGGGCCTTTTATAAGAGGAGAGGAGGGTCACTTTTGGAAATCATGAAACTATTATTTTATTTTCAAAAGTGTTTCGAATTTCTAAGGTCCCAAATTGAAATATTTCTAATATAAGATGATAAGGCTTCGAAATATTCCCATCCAATAGTTTTTGGACAAGTGTAGGTCTTAGAATTTATATTATCGTTTCATTTTATTTAAACTGTTCATTAATGAGGTCATCGTTGCATCATCATGATGTCGTAATTAAATTAATTTATTTAATATCTAAAAATTATAAAAAAATTACTATGATGTAGGAAATATTTTTATCTTTCTAATTAATATTTATAGTCAAACTTTGGACTTCTGTAACCCCACTTAAAACTGTTTTAGTAAAACAACTCATGTATGTGTCAATTTAATTTTAACATTAAATAAATATATATTAATGTCATTTTCCAACCAAAGTGGCTCCATGGGGTCCCCAAGTTGACCCATGGGTTGTCTTGGTCGACCATGACTCATCCAATAGGGGTAGGACAAGTGTCATGTTGTTTTCATATTTTTATAATATCATTTTTACCTTAAATTACACTAATTACCTCTAATCGCGATTAATGAAAAAAAGTTACTATTCACCAAAAAATTATTTTCATCCCATTGAACCAAATTTTACATACTAATGACAACCATGTATGTCAGATTTTCAAAATTCAATACACATTAGTGGTAAACTTTCATTTAACTGAAAAATCAGTTTGCTTGATTACCACTTAGTGGTTTCACTATTCATCAAAAATTGGAGTTTTTTAGAAAATTACCAAAAATTCACCCTAAGATATATTTGATATTCCGAATTCAAAAATGAAGTCTATTTTACAAAATTCAAAACATATAAGTCACATTAATTAATTTAATAATTAATTCCCACTGTCAGAGCAAATAGCGTGTTTTTATAAAACAATAAGTATCAAAAGATTGACACTAGTTTAAGTCTAATTTCAAAGTGAAATTAATTCCAACGACCACTATTGGATTTAATGGTAAAAATATATTCTAATTTTACTTTAAAACCAATTCAAAAGATAATATAATCATATAAATAAATTAGATTAAAAATAGGTTTTGAATTAAAATACAACATTTATCACTATTCATAAAAAAATGAACATTATCAGAAAAATACCAAAAATTAACCCAAGGTAAATTTCGATGTCCCAATTATTAAGAAGAGTTTTATTTGGTCCAAATGAATGTATAAGAGTGATAAAAACTATATTTAATGACATTTCTCCATCAAAAGGCGATAAGTGAACCTTTAGTGAAAACTAGGGCATATACGCCTAAAATTCAATTCTTTCCGTATTTTAAGCCTTTATCTTTTATTGGATAAATGTAAAAACATTCAAAAACATATATAATCATATTTTAATTATTTTTATCCATTCCCGCCAATACAACGGCTACATGTTAACTTAAATTTAAAATAATATTATTTTATTATTAGAGTGCAACGTAAGATTCCCAAGAAACTCGTTGTTGCATGTTGGGTACGCCATCGAGCATAGCGTCCCCTTTAAAGTCATATTAATATTTTATTCACAAATATGGATAAATATGAAAATGTCATATTCTTTATTTACCTGGGGTGTTACATCCTTCCCCCCCTTTTGGGAATTTTGTCTTTGCAATTTTAAAATTGAGCTTGGAAACATCCTTGAACGTCCCACATCGGAACAAGAGTCGGTAAAACAATAACTTTAAAATAAAGAAAGATATGTACAGAGGTCACCCGAGTTAACCCATACTAGGACTCCATGTAGGAAAACATGGACATGGAGGAGAAAACATATGGTCATGTTCTGATGGAGAGTTATAGAAAACATGTTTAGACAAAGTTAACAATAAGAAAATCACAAACTTGTGATGGGTTAAACGGTGTTGGGTTCCCCAGTAGGAAAAGTTAATAGAAAACATTTTTGTTTTAAGTTTCTTTTTATTAAGGAATTTATTCATAAGGAAACATAATCACTTATCATGTTGAATTTCAACTTTTACTAGATTCCTTAATCAAACTCATATTTTTTCCAAAAGACGAGTATTTAGGGAGACTTGTTCGCATTAAGAGTACTATAATCAACTTCTAGAGAATCACCTAACCCAAAAAAAGAGAACTATATACTTCCCCTGTCATTAGACTTTAACCAAAACCATAACCAAAAAGTTTAGTACATGTTCAGATAATCTAGAAAAGGATAACCCTTTATAAAAAGAAAATCTATTCTTAATCTCCAAAATTTGTCCAACAAAACCCAAAGTTCAACGAGGACCATCCAATAAACAATTAGTCCTTAAAATTCTTCAAAGTAAACCAATATAATATTGAAACCCAAATATTTGAAGGATTTAGTCACATAGTCTTCCAAGTTAAATCGTAACATTTATCTCCAAACAACATCAGTTGCTCCTAAAGTCTCGTATTGAAAAGTAATTAACCTAATCACATATCGTCCATGATATGTTAATCATTTTCATAAATAACCCAAAATCAACTTACTCTTAATTCATAAAATCATATAACTAAAAATAATCAGTCAAACTAACCAGGGACTTCACGTAGTCCAGTGGTAGGTGTTAAATACCAGTTGCACTTTGATTGTGGGTTCGATTCCCACAGCTTTGTCCGACGTGACGGGTAGTCACACGGTCTGCGTGTTTTCCTTTTTCCAAAACTATATAATTCTCAAATAATTCCCCAAAAAGGGATAAAATCATCAAAAATAACCATAACATAATTTAACCTCAATTTTATCTCATGCCTTTCACTTCAATCATAACATATAGTAACCCATAATTACCTCAAAAGTAAGGATCATATAAACCCAAATGGTTCTTTATAACTATGTCTACAAAAGAAAAGATAACTATTACTTGAATAAAATTTGCCTATATTAAACATCAGGGTTACACATAATATAAAAAGTCTTCTAATGTAACCCCATCATCATAAGAGACTTAATACCCTTATGAATTTCACCATAACTCTTGAAGACCTTATATGTTGACATCTTACTCATTCAACATTCTTCATGATCCATTAACCATTCCTTTTCAACTTATTCTGAAATACCTCTTTCCTACAAACAAAATCATGAATCATATCCTAAGATACCAAAATCGGAAAACAATAGTCATGAAATAGTACATACCTTTGATTGGTCATTGTCATTTTCTTCATCCTCAATCGGAATGGAATTAGGTAGTGGTAAACGAACATTTGTATGCTCTTGTTGACCCCATTCACGAAACTTCTTCATAGGACATGTGTTTGCATAATGACCATTCACACCACATTTAAAACATTCAATTGATCCCTCAAAAAGAACTTCTTTCCCTTTCCTCGAGTCAACTGGATGCTTCCTTTTTCCATGGCAGGTTCTTGCTTTAGGACCTTCATTTCCACATCTATAGCATATTTATGTCCCTTTGAAACATTTTCCTAGGTGTTTCTTTCCACATCTTTGACACATAGGTTTTTGAACACACTTACCTTTATGATTATTACCTGTACTTCCGTAGGGATTTGTTTCTTTCATATATGATTCCTTAGAGAAATATCCAAGGTTTAGGTGGTCAATCATGACTCCAGATAGTTGGTTGAGGATAATCACAAGAGTTCTCATTGTAGCTCCCATATCATTCAGTTGCTTGCTCAAAAAACTGTCACAGTTTCCTTCACATCCACTATTACTTTGGTGCCTGCTAGATCCAGCCATTTACTAAAACCAAAAAGGTCAGTGTGAGTATATCAACAAAACCATCATGTACTAATGAGTAAGATAAACACTAAGATATACTTACTCATTAAATTTATCTAAAACTAGGACTCTTTCGGAAATCCTAACCATTATGGTAATGTCACTTATGCTTAAAGAATACCCTAACCTCTAAAGTTATCAAAATCGACCTTTGATACCAACTATAAGGCCCCAGCCTTAAACCTTACATAATCTTGAGTTATCACAAGATTACACGTTGAGGATCTTTTCAGGTTTAGAGTTTTAGAGAATTAGATCTTGAAACTTGCATTACATTCCACCTTTAAACAAAGTGGTTACATAAAAGACAGGATTCATTCTTCCCAACAATGGAAACATATTTAAAATAAAACTTGGATTCTTTCTTGACACATCCTTGACTCTATCATCTTATCATGTACCATTCTCGTGACCTGTGAAAAACATTTCAAAAACTTGTGATGAGCATAAAAAGCTCAGTAAGGGTTATAAAAAAATATGGAAAGTAAACTTGAGTTCATCTATACATAAGAATGAAATCATACTTTACCCACTAAACATAGGCACTTTAACATACCTCATCAAACCATGAATAAATCATAGAAATCAAAAGAAATAAAGGTAAATTGAGGCATTCATAACATTCTTACGTAGGGATTAACCCTCTTGGTTACGTTTGGAATACCCATCAGAGTATATTCCCTAAATCTCTTCGGAGGAACCTTAACGTTTCACTCCTTTGCGTTACCCAATGCATTGGAGAGCTATATCGGGCTCACCCGCCCTTAGTTTATCACGGAACCACCCGTTTTCATAACAATGAACAAGAACCATAACATAAATGTATCACATAAAACATGCATAAAGGAAACAAAACATTTCCACATTTCAATCACAATATAATATTTTAGTATTTTGAAATAATGAATCCATACAAAAAGAAACCATTTCCAAAACCATTTAAAACATTTAATAAAAAGAATTTTGAATCAAAGTGTCCCATACCACCTTGAAGCTTTTAACATTTTAAACTATTAATATCCATATAAATAGATCCTTATAACCATTTTGAAAACATGGATATTAATAAGAAAAAGTCATTAAAACATTTAAAGCGATATTTTGGTCAAAGGGTTTACCAAAATTAGAGACACTTGAATACAATAATTGAGGAATAACATTTAATCAGAACTTTATAATATCATGAGATTAAATTTATTCATGATATAATATTCCAAAGGATAGTATATACACCATATAACAGTGAATTGGTGCATAACAACAATGATGTCTTAATAGGGATGTAAAATGCGATGAAATCCCTTATATGGAAGGTATCCTTAAATTAAGGATAAATCAATATCAAAATTATGTGTGCCAAAAATAAATACACCCAATATAATTGGATATTAAGTGTAAAATAATAAAAGGTCATTCACACATATTCAAAGGATGACATATTCAATAACAACATGTTGAACCCAAAGAAATCGAAATTGGGTTAAAACGTTCCCTTGGTAAAATTCGACAGCCTAACGGCGTCACTTCAAAAATTCAGAAAATGAGTTGATGAGAGATAAAAAGGGAATCTCATCACTTGGAAATAAAATTTACATCAATCAGGATATATAAGAACATATCCCAACATAATACTATGTGAATTAAAAGACATAACAAATGATGTCTTTTTAAAAAAAGGAGGGTGAAAGGTTCCCTTACCGACTTGGGTAACTTTCGAAAAGTACACCCCATCGAAGAAGTGTCATACAATGAATATGTAAATACCCATAAATGGAATTATATTACAAAAGGAGTGTAACAATTGGCAGTACATAAACCACTCAAGTGAAATTGTGGCAAATGAAGCATAAATCTCACAGGAATAAAAGTGAGATGAAAAATACCTTACGAAAACTCGGCAGCCTAATGACGCCACTTAAAACTTCCAAAATGGATTGATGAGAGGAAATAGGGTCTCTCATAATATGAACATTATAATTATAGTGGGATTAATATAAAATAACATCCCAATCATAAGAAATATGATCTTAAAAGGAATGACATAAAAGAGTGTACTTAAAAAGAAAGAGAGGTGTAGGATCCCTTACCTCGGGTCCGACTTGACTTGATCGTTCTTTAACGTCCTGAATAATAAACATGAGTTATTTTCTACTTGCTTAAGAAAATTTTACAAGTTCATTATTCCTTTTATATCAATTATTTACATGTTATAAACTTTATGTAATCATTTAAGTTAATAATGTTTGTTTTTTCGATATTTGGTTCTTAAGTCGAAAGTGGACTTCTTACAATTATATGTTGTTTGTGTGGTCAAAGGTTCTTTATATCCAGAATGACATTCCTGATTTGGATATCATATATATCATATATATCCAGAATATACATGTATTTATAATATCACATAATCATTTAGAGGTAAGAAATGAAATGCACCGTTCATTGAGACGGTAAGCCGTACGTACGCATGAACGCTACTTTCATTTCTTTGTCATATTAATGGAATTAAAAATAAATGATAGGTATGTATATTTTAATTCCAGAATTATATTCATCATTTAGATGTATCATTCATCATATATATCCATTATATACATGTACTTATAATATTAAATTACATTTGGGAATAAGAAATGAAATGCACCGTTCATGGAGACGGTAAGCCGTACGTACGCATGAACGCTACTTTCATTTCTATCTCATACATTAATGGAAAGAAATAATAATGATATAGAGATATATAATAATTCCAGTATAACATCATATATAATAACATTAAATCCATCCTTTATACGTCCCACGTATGGAATTAACGAATCACATCACATTGAGGGGGTGGTAGTCCGCACTTCCTAAAATGAAGATATCGCTTATACCCATAATGGAAGCCATAAAAGTAAGCCACAAATGAAAAATACACAAGATTAAGTAAAACATAAACATATTATATATCATATATAAAACTAGTGAAATCATAATAACCACCTTTGAATGTGTTAAATGAGTATTGAACAATCATTGTTTCGGGAGGCAGAATTCCGCCATCCACGGAAACTGTATGTTCTTTAACCATTTGATGTAGTTGTGTGAGAGTGTAGCTCGAATAAATCTTATAACAACATCCTAGTATATTGAAGAAATTGTTTTTGTTACAAAAGAAGTAAATAAAAAGAGTTTAGGGCGTTGGAGAAGCAAAATAAAACAAATGAACATGAGAGAATGAATTACCTTTAAAAGTGTAACTCCTTTTGATTTGAGCCTAAAGGCTTCTTTTGAAAGGATTCTGCCCAAACGGAATCCAATAGGATGAGGAGAGGGATGTGGAGAGAGTAAATGGGTAGGTTATGGCCGAGCCAAAGGCTTGAGGAGTGTGTGAAATGAGGTAGAGGTGGGGGCCTTTTATAAGAGGAGAGGAGGGGCACTTTTGGAAATCATGAAACTATTTTTTTATTTTCAAAAGTGTTTCGAATTTATAAGGTCCCAAATTGATATATTTTGAAGATAAGATGATAAGGCTTAGAAATATTCCCATCCAACAGTTTTTGGACAAGTGTAGGTCTTAGATTTTATATTATCGTTTCATTTTATTTAAACTGTTCATTAATGAGGTCATCGTTGCATCATCATGATGTCGTAATTAAATTAATTTATTTAATATCTAAAAATTATAAAAAAAAATACTATGATGTAGGAAATCGTTTTAACTTTCTAATTAATATTTATAGTCAAAATTTGGACTTGTGTAACCACACTTAAAAACTGTTTAGTAAAACAACTCATGTTTGTGTTTATTTAATTTTAACATTAAATAAATATATATTAATGTCATTTTCCAACCAAAGTTGCTCCATGGGGTCCCCAAGTTGACCCATGGGTTTTCATGGTCGGCCATGACTCATTAAATAGGGTTAGGACAAGTGTCATGGTGTTTTCATATTTTTATAATATCATTTTTACCTTAAATTACACTAATTACCTCCAATCGCGATTAATGAAAAAAATTACTATTCACCAAAAAATTATTTCCATCCCATTGAACCACATTTTACATACTAATGACAACCATGTATGTCGGATTTTCAAAATTCAATACACATTTGTGGTAAACTTTCATTTAACTGAAAAATCAGTTTTCTTGATTACCACTTAGTGGTTTCACTATTCATCAAAAATTGGAGTTTTTCAGAAAATTACCAAAAATTCACCCTAAGATATATTTGATATTACAAATTCAAAAATGAAGTCTATTTTACAAAATTCAAAACATATAAGTAACATTAATTAATTTAATAATTAATTCCCGCTGTCAGAGCAAATAGCATGTTTTTATAAAATAATAAGTATCAAAAGATTGACACTAGTTTAAGTCTGATTTCAAAGTGAAATTAATTCCAACGACCACTATTGGTTTTAATGGTAAAAATATATTCTAATTTCACTTTCAAACCAATTCAAAATATAATCTAATCATATAAATAAATTAGATTAAAAAGAGGTTTTGAATTAAAATACAACATTTTACACTATTCATTAAAAAATGAACTTTATCAGAAAAATACCAAAAATTAACCCAAGGTAAATTTCGATGTCCCAATTCTTAAGAAGAGATTTATTTGGTCCAGAAGAATGTATAAGAGTGATCAAAACTATATTTAATGACATTTCTCTATCAAAAGGCGATAAGTGAACCTTTAGTGAAAACTAGGGCATATACGCCTAAAATTGAATTCTTTCTGTATTTTAAGCCTTTATCTTTTATTGGATAAATGTAAAAACATTCAAAAACATATAGAATCATATTTTATTTATTTCTATCCATTCCCGCAAATACAATGGCTACATGTTAACTACCATTTAAAATAATATTATTTTATTATTAGAGTGCAACGTAAGATTCCCAAGAAACTCGTTGTTGAATGTTGGGTATGCCATCGAGCATAGCGTCCCCTTTACAGTCATATTAATATTTTATTCACAAATATGGATAAATATGAAAATGCCATATTATTTATTTACCTAGGGTGTTACATACTATTTCTATTGGATAAGTCTAATTCGACCAAAAACAACCTTAGAAATAAAATATGACCATTTAGGTCAACTTGGACTAGATTAGGACATTTAATATTATTTTATTTACTAAAGAGTTAAAATAGTTAAAATCAATGTTTAATAACTATTTTTTTTTAATATATGGTTATAAATAAGATAAAATAAACTATTAATATTCATTATAAAGATAAAAATATTTCCTACATAGTGTTATTTTATTTATAATTTTTATACATTAAATAATTTAATTTATTTATGACATAGTGATGATGCAGTAATTACCTTATTAAGGAAATATTGACATAATTGATATTATAAATACCCAAATAAATGTAATTTGACAATTTTTAAGAATTAAACTACTTTTATAGGTTAATATGACATATTAGTATTTATTTAATTATCTTTTTTAGAACTAATCATGCTATTATGAATTTCACAAAAATCAATTACTAAATAGTGTCAAAATTGACATAAAATAGTTTTAAAAACAAATATTATATTATTAATTTTTATTTTATTCCTAAAAATATTAGGTTCGTCAAAATGACTTAGATAAGGTTATATATATTATTAATGAACCACTTGGGGTTCTTTTTGCTTTTTATATTATATTTATTAACCATATAGTGTAAGAAAACAAGAAGACACGGTAAAAGTTAAATTATTTAACTTAGAGTTAAATCTAAATGATAAGTTTAAAATATTAACCTAAACATATCTAAAATCTGTTTGTTGAGAGAATTTAGACCCATCCCTACATTAGCGTTGAAATAAATCAATTTGGAGCTATTAAAAACCAAATATGACTTTATTATAAAATAATATTTTAAGTTTTTCCAAAGGTTCCCCTCTCCTCCCTTATAAAAGGGCACCTCCTTCCTCACTTCCTCACACCACTTTGAGCCTTAAATATCTTCCTAACCCTAACAATTTCTCTTCTCCACTTCCATATAAACATCCTAGAGTTCCTGGTCATCTTCAAAGACCATCTTTAGTTCCCTAAGAGGAGGTTAAGAAGAGGAGTTTCAAAGAAGAGGTAATATCCATTACCAATTCTTTCAAATTTATTTCTTCTTCTACTTCCTCTTCTTTAATTGTTTCATTATGAAGTAATAACATCAGTATCACTAATATATTTATATGATATTATAAATATGAAACAACCCTATTTCACCTTCTATCCATCCTACGGAAAATGAAATCACCGCGCGTGCGTACGTACGGAATACCGTCTCCACATCGTGGTGTAATCTTTTTTCCCCCACCTCCTTACTTGGATGGGTATAATGGTGTAAAGAATAACTATATATGATTATTGTAAATTTATATGGATTCTGAAATATTATACATACACTCCAATAAAATTCCATGATCACGGGAATGATATCATCGCTTGTGTGTACGTACGGCTTACCGTCTCCACGATGTGATGTGACTCGTTCTACATGATCTTCATTGCATAATGATTATATAAATGAATTGAATGAATAAATATGATATATATTACACTAATACCATTATGGAAAAGGGGTATCTATAACCTAAAAAGAATAATAATAATTTATTTGACAAAACACGCATAAGAACAAAAAATAATAAACACCTGAATAACAATTAACAATGAAATATTACTACTAAGAAGCTAAGAATATGACAATATATGATATCATAAAAATTATTATGATTCTAGAATAATTCAATAACATTATTTAAATAATTATATTGGAGGTTCGGACACATACGAAGAAAATTGGACCTAAGTTAAGGGAAAATCCCGCAATCTCATTTTTATCCGAGAATGTTTATACTTCAGAATTTACTGGTGAATATTTATCATCCACTTCCATGTTTCCTCAATATGTAATATTATTTATATCCTCCTACAATTTTTCAAATCCAATTTTACCCATTGGTATGTTTTTAGTAAAAGATATGAAAGGAATCTTTTGTCATTTTTAGTACGAGGTGCTTTTTTGACCTTTCCGGCCAAAGTACGAGAAGAATGTTTTTCTTTAACTTATACGATATAAATGGATTTTTCGAACATTATTTCCATGAAGATTCCTTTATAATTGTTCAGGTTTATTTTTAATCAACTTATTTTAGTTTAAAATTGTATAACATGTTATGAAAGGAAAAATTTGATGTAGAAAGGATATTTTCCTCAAGAATGAAGTTCAAGTGTTTTATCAAAATTATTTTTCCATCTAAGATAATATAGGGTTCTGTTTCTGTCCCTATTTTTTACATTGATTTTATTATGTTATGATGAAATTATTTTTATGATGTCCTTTTATCTTATATGGATTATGTGATGATGGCATGATGTTTAAGAATCCCATTTTTATTACATGGGTTATGCTATGATGTATGATTTATGATCTTGTGGCACACATAAGAATGGTATCATTATGAGATGGGTGGGGCCTATATCTCCCTCCAATGCATTGGGTAAAGATTTATATCTCATGAGATAGAAATGGCTAGAATTACAGGTTAATCCGGTTCAGTGATATAGGACTAAAACGAGGAGTGAACTCGGTTCAAAAATGGACTTTATCCACTAGGATAGTCTTGGAAATGAGTCTTGACTACTAATAAATGATTCTCTATGATTATGTGTGTATGCCACAAAGTTTTGTGTGTTATGTTATGATTATTGGGATTACATTTCACTACTATGATTTATCCCATGTTATGAAATTATGATCTTTTTTGCAGGTTCTGATTTCTAAAATGATTTGTTATTATGAATATGATGTGATTGATATTTCTTTTGTTTACCCTTACTAAGCATTTGAGGTCACCCTTTTGTATGTTTTCTTTTCCCCAAGTTAGGAAGAAGGGTATTAAGTAAGATATGCCAAAAGGGACTCTATATATGATAAAATAAAAGGGAGATAGTGTAGATGATTTATGAACCAGTTGGTTATGTTTACCAGTTTCTAAAGACACTATACCTATACGGTCCATTCATGGTTTTTTTATATGTTGTAATAAGTGTACTTACATTTTTAAGTATTAACAATGTATGTAAAGTATGGGTCATTATAAAAAAAAGCATCATATAACTTCCCTCCTCAGAGAATTACACTTTGTTTAATTCAATTACTTGTTATAAAGTACATGGTGTTTATGTATGCTGAGAAATCTATTACCTCATATTAGAAAAAAAACTCCAGATTAAACAATCTTTCACTTAAAACATTCACAATATGAAACATCTCTTCAAGTCATGTAAACTTTCACAATTTTAAGTCCTTAATTACATTTATCTAGTGACTTTTACATGTCATGTAAGCTTGTTACATCGCATGAAATACTCCTACATCCTAATGAAAAATTTAGTTAATGATAAGATTGCAACAACTCTCTGACATCACCATTATTGGAATCCTCTCAATTCCTTCTCGACCCTATATAGAAAATGAGAAAATGGAATCCATGATGAGATTAAATTATTAATTTAATGATCTATAATGGTATGTTATTCTAAAAACTATGCATTTCAAAAAGAAGGGTGGATAAAGAAAGAGTTATCATTCCATGGTGATTGGAGTATTTCTATGAATCTCTATTTATTAAATGAATTATTTTAGTATGTGATTCCCTACAGGTAACTTGAATACTTTAATCTGAGTTTGGTTTATCTTTTGTGTGGTTCAATTGGTTTTAAATAGTTGGGGGTTCAAAATATTTAGTTTTAAGGAAAAAACTTGGTTCCCAGATTGGGAACATAGTTAATACAAACCATTTTTTGGTTTATCTTAAGTGTGGTTCAATTGGTTTTAAAGAGTTTGGGGTGGAAAATATATAGTTTTAAGGAAAAAACTTGCTTCCCAATTTGGGAACATAGTTAATATAAACCATTCAGTAACTCTGTGATATGTAACTATGATATCTATTGGCAATTTGAATGGTTCGAGCAATATTTTTCAAATTTTTCAGGCCATTTAGAGAAACTGTGTCAATGTATGGGGTGTTTTCCATTAGTAGTGTTGTATTAGTAAAATGGTTTTTCAAACCATGAAGCTCATCCAAGCAAATTGTATTTTTCATTTTCCAACAACCATAGGCCACCAAATGGTTTTCATATATTTTTAAACCATGAGACCTAACTATATTTCCAATTCCAAAAAAATTAGAAGTTTTAATTTACCCACATTTCCCTTAATTTTTTTATATATATTATTCTCATATTCTCTCATAGTCTCAAACTAGCCTCTCCGAAATTATCAATTGAGTTATTTACATGGATCATCATTAAATTCTCATCTGTCTTTGTATATCTGGTCAAGGTATATTCTGATTTGATTTAAAATAATCTATTATCCGGAGATCCATCAATAATCTATTTTTCCTTATTCAATTGAAAATTTATTGGGATATTATTTCTCTCTTAATAGGGTTTTATGGGAATTGTGGTTTTTTTATTTGGATCAATTTTTAATAATACTAGATCTCTTCATTTAAAATATCCATTATTAAAGGAGACTAGTTTTCCATAAATTTTATGGTTAGTGTGCCTATATAATGTTGAGAACCCGTGAGTAACATAATATTTTTAAAAATTACATTGTATTAATTTATGTAATAGATTTATTTTATATCAATAATAATTTTTTATTAAAATTAATTTTAGGAATCATAAAACATGTGGTTTCTAATGTTCCTTTCATTAAAAATATTTATTGACCATTCTATGTTTGATAAAAATCAAAAAATATGATTTTGAACAAAAATATATCCCCATGAACAAACATTGTGATACTATTCAATGAATTTTTTTTAAAAAAATATTAGTAATGTTTTACATGATTTTCTTGAAGTCAAAGCACATTTTGAACCTTAGGTGTTTCTATAATGGACATATAGAAGCATTAGTGAGATTGGAATAACATAGGCTATTTTTTGTGTTATCAATAGAAAATTATAGGATTAATTATTATTATTATTCATGATATTCATATCTCATTTTTCCATCCAGTGTTAGAGAATATTTTACCATATGATATATCACTCTTTTTCATGTTTTTATATGTGATTGTACTATTTCATGATTGATTTCTTGCATATTTTTCAAATGATTTTTCCATGGATGAATATTACATATCATTTGATAATAATTCATGTTCTTATAATATGAATAAATTATATGAATATGAAATGGTTCAATAAAATTAGTGGATACATTACAAAATGGATTTCATTGGGAAATACTTACTATATATTTTTTAAAAATGAACTAATGGTTTCTTTTTAAAAAAATTGTATGGATTTATTGTTGTATCCAAATAGAAATTCTCCGCACACGTAACCTATTTCACTAGAAATATAAAGATTTAGAATTATATTCCATAGGTATTGAGAATAATTTCATAATATATTTTAGAATCTCTTAGACATCATCATCTTCATAGTGGGTTATTATGGTGGTAACAAATTATCACAGAGAGATTTGTATTTTATCTTCACATCCTTTGATTCAAGGCATATGCATTTGATTAATGTGTTATTTCTTATGTTTTTTTTCACTTTAAGGTTCTACCCTATATATCTATAATTTTTATATTACTCGTGATATTTTATTGGGATTATGTGTTCATTTTCACCACATATAATGTAATCTTAGAGAGTATTCCATATTGAATCTAGTTGGTTTTTTACTAACCAGTTACAAAAATAATTCCTAATAGAAATACTAATGGAACTATCTGATGTTTTAGGTTTTAAGGTTCATATATGACTAGACTGTAATAACATGGGGGGAATTATGAAAGGGTCCCAATCCAGGTCACATAAATGTATGAAATCAAGCTACGAATAGTTTTATGTGATTTCAAAAATGATTGAGATTTACTTCTTATCTTATTTAAATAAATATGGTTTATTATTTATTTAGGTGATCCCTTTCATTTCTAAATTTTCTTTCTCTTTTCCCTAGATACCATTTTTCCATTAAAATGATTGTGTTTAAATGATTTTATATTCATTACTGAATTCATATTTTTATTTTGAGAAATTTAATTAATCTAATTGGATATGGAAATTGTTGTTTATTAGATAGAGGTTCATAGAACTGATCATCAGTGTCCAGGAGAGGAATATGTGAAACAAGTTCCTTATGTGAATCCTTCAGTAGATACTTTGATTCTAGAAACTATTTTCAATACATTTCAAACACTGGTTCATAATTGAGTTGAATAATATGTATGATAGGTGGATCATGGATAAGATTTTACAAGTAATAGTCCACCCACATTATTTTTTTACAAGGGAATCTATGATTTTGATAAATGTCATTAGTAGATTCAATGGATCATCTATTTCCTAAAAACTATAATGGATGCTATGGGGGTTTTTCTGCCAATTTGATCGATGGTTATGGAAGTAAATTTTTGTACTCATAGTTATAGCAATTTTACAAGAGGATCTTACCTATACATCATTAGTGAGGATATTTAACAAATATTTCAATCATAATACATCTTAGGGGAATGATATTGAATTTATTACCTTGGTGAAAAGAGAAAATTCTATTAGGGATAATGTCGCCTATTTTTTTAGGTTGTTAAAACAATCTGTATATCTTATTTCTAATTTATATTTTAAATCACATAGTTTTGTGACGGGCTTGAGGTATGATATTTAGTAAATGATGATTATCTTATTCATTATGTCATATGATGAGGTTATTGATCATTTGTTTGAGGCTATAGAATTAATTATTGGAAAAATGAGATAACATGTATCTTTTTTATTAAAAGAGGTAGCCATGGTGTGTCTTCCATATATAAATGGACAAATAATGGTTATTTGTTAACATCAAGACTTTTTAAAATTTATTGTATGGGAAAATATCTAGTTGTTTTTTATCTCTGTAAGATTATTTGACATACCAAGAAAAAATATAAGGGATAACCCAATACATGTCATTATTGTGGAAAATATGCTCATCATAAGTGTTTTTGTGAAAGAACATCTGAAGGAAATAGTGGAGATCTACTGACACAAAGTACCCATAAGATCATTCTATTGAAAAATGTGTGATAAATATCACTCGTATTAAACAAGGGATGAACATATATTAATGAAATATAATTGAGGAGATGTGACCTAATGAATTCTTTTGGAAAATTATACACCCTATAATTCATATTTAGGGATACGTACATTGAGGGGTAAATTGTTCATTTCATCCACCCTATTTTTGTATTTATTTAATACAAATAAGAAAAAATATTTTAATCTGTTATACTAATTTTCATGTTGGGGTTATTTATGGAGTTTATTCTATTCATGATAGATCATTCAAAAACCATTTTATAGGGTAAAATACATTGTTTTAAATTTCCTAATTTTTTTATGATTCATAACATAAATATTTTTTTGAATTTTGTTCATTATCATTATATCTTTAACCATATCATTAGAATTGATTTTATGATCAGTGTTAATTCAAATATTGACTATTATCATCAACATTTTTTATTTATATCTCCTAATGGGGTACCTAATGTCATTTAGGATGGTTTCTAATATTGATTCTATAGAGAGATTCATGTTCTTTATTTTGTTGGAATGATGTAATTATAATTGTCAAAAATGGTTCACAATGATGTTGATCAACCATTATATAGTCCACTTCCTATAGTGGTGATTTACAACCACATGGTCTTCCTTGATGATTTTTCTAGGATACCTCCATAGATATATATCTTTTAACTAATTACATGATTCATGAGACAATATTCACTTCAATTCCATCATATCTCTTGGTAACCAATGATTTAACTGATATTAAATTTTAGATTGTGGATCTTGATCCTGAGATTTTTTTTCATCCTAGTTTGTCACTTATTGATTAATTATATCTCTTTATAGAGATAGAATATGCATGCCTAAAAAATTGTATAGATTACTATAAACCTAGTATTCTTACAGTTAAGAAAAAAATACACTTTTCTTAGTATTAAAAACCATTGTAATCCACTCATAGGATCATAATGGTTTACTATGATATACATATGATCTTGGTACCATTAGTTGAGATAATGATAAGTAGATATACCCAGGATACTTTTTGGGTACGGATATGGAAATTTTTAGATTCTAATTATTTCATTCTAAAACATTAATGTTTGTGGGGTGTTTATGTAATTGGTAAACTATCTCATTCAGTAGTTCTTAGTCTCTTTCAATGTCATGTTTCTGGATACTATTTTTTTGTCATCTATGTCTATTAAGGAATATAGAAATTGTTCTGATATAAACCATATAATAATTATAGGACTTTATCATTGTCATAATATTTATAAATGTGAATTGTTTATTTAGGATGTGAATATTTAGTACCATGTAATATCAGAGAGGATTTTTTTAGTGGATCTAAAAAACATACAATGAAATTGCATGATTGAAACCATTAATTACATTTGTGATTTTGATAATTTTTAGACTAACATGTTATTTATATGTATAATGTTCCGAATTACTCAAATATAGACTATCTAATTAATATTTTAATCCACAATTGAAGAATCATTTAGTGAAAAAATAAATTTTAGATATATTTTGAGGAACTAATGGTGAGAAAGAATTTAGATCATGTTCTGATTCGAAAATTACAATGTTTGGGATATGGAATTTTTTTTGGTGCTGAATGTTTTGAATTAAAGTTTGTCTTGATGTAAGGAAAATCGGTGGTGTATTATGTATCTTTACAATTATTAAATAATGACAAGGATTGTACTTCACAAGACATTGAGATAGAATCTATGATACACGAACTCAAAAGTATATGACATTATCTCATTAAGGAGTGGTTTATGGTATATTTAGATAATAAGATCCTGATGTATAATTTTTGAAAGAGGAATATGAATAACAAACATAGATATTATATTGATTGTATTTAAAAGTTTGAATTCAATATTGCATAAAAAATGGAAAATTGATATTTTTTCTATGATTCATTAAGTAAGATTTTTCTTACACGACTCCTACATAAATCATTCATGTGGAATTATATAATGTTTTTTTTAAATGATCTTGGATGTTGAAGAGTCTGATTAGAAATGGATATTATATTTTGTAATGGGAGATTCACCAATGTATTATTTTAATCATTAAGAAATTGTATCAAACTATGATTTACACTATTTTGTAAATATCCTTAATGGTGGAATGAACTCATGTGTTTGGTCTCACACTAATATTTTTTTTATTTTGGATATGAGAAAGATTATATTTATGATATCATTAACTTAATATTTGATAGATATTGGAAATTGGTATTTTTGGTCAACACCTCATTTGACTGACAATTTTTATCATGATTTAAAAGGTAGGAATTGGTATCAAGGGATGATGTGGTTGAACATAGACTTCATTTAATAATTACATACATGCTAGAAAATTAATATCAGGTATCACAAACTCGTTTCATTAATAAATCTATTACTAATTTGGATGTATAATTGAGATGCAATATATATTGGATTTATTATTATATTAGAATGATAATATTATGGGAGGAATATGATTTGCTGATCATTGATCTAATTATTAAATCATCTCATTACAATCATGTTAAGGAGATGGAATATGTCAAATATATATGGCATCTATATGTCCATGTAATCATGAAGCATCATGGTGTTCAATATTAAATTACATATATCATTCACCCATGTCTTGAATCTATGTGAAATAATGGTTTACAAGAGAAAAAAAGGTACCTAGATAAATTTTGAACTGTATATATCACTAATACAGATGATCCGAATGAAAAATCAATAAAAAATAAAGAGGAAATTCCAGCAGTATTCATGCATCATTCTCAGGGTTCTTATGAAATAAACATCCTTTGGTAAAATTTACCTATCAAAATATATTTTATTCATTGATTAAAATTGGAACTCTCATAGTGGTATGGGAGTCCATGTCGATCTCATATGTTTTGGGTGTAATAAAAAGGAAAATCCTTTGTTTTTTGGACCTTGTTCAATAGTTGACGAAAATTTTATAATTTATCAGAAAAGGAATATTTATGTCTTAGGGATTTCATAAATCCAATTAAGATTTTCTTCAACAGCCACTGGAGTTTGTGGTTTTTGATGATGTATTCTTCTAAGTATAACCTTGAATGGGTCATTATTAAATGGGTAACAATACTACATTTACATCATAGTATATTCATACTTTAATATTATTGATTATCTTGGAATGTTGACTTATCATTTTCACATTCAATATATATTGATGTTGATTCAGGTTTTTACTCATGTTTCATTACGAATGATGTATAAACTAGGTCCTTTCAATGTTATTGAGAGGGGTGTTATTTATCATGATCCTGGCATCTCAATGGGTGAACAATCAGTTCTGATTAATATATCTCCAATATAAGGTCCTATACAGAAAAACAATTAATTTGGTTCATCTACTATGGAAATGAAGAAGGGTTATCTTCATGAATTTAGATTGGGAAACATTATTGAGTCCATAGTGGAGTTCTCCTTTTAGGATCCTGAAATATTGAGATATTTCATGGGTATAATGATTTTTTGTGTCAGAATTTTTTATTCAATTCATGTCACATGTATACATTAATTTCATCATGTTTTATCTCATTTATGGTTTTGTAGGTTTTTTGGTGTTAGGGGTTGAAATTTTGGTGTTTTTAAAATCATTAATGGAGAAAGGTATAGTTTTATATTTGATATGAACAATGTGATATGACACCATAACCTCTAAGGAAATTTGAATGATTATAGATATTTTTTCAAATACTCTTTGTCATTTTGAGAAACTATTTGTATGTATGTATTGTGATCTAATGGAAATCACATGACATGAGAAAATTAATTCAAACCTTGTGGCTCAACCCATGAAATTGTGTGGCACAAATTTGAATTTCAATAAGATACACTACAATTAGAACATTTTTGGTTAAAATGTGATTCCTATTTTTTCTCTCATATCCCAACCACATTATTGTTTGTATTTACCCAAATTTCCATGGAAACTTTATTATATAATCTCTTGAAAATATCTCATAGAATTTACATAAAATATCTCAGCTTCTCTATAGTGTTCTATAGTTTAATGTTGTTGTAATTCCCTTCATTATTAGAATATAACCTCAATGAATATTAATTTCTTAATCAGGCCTCCTCACAACCCTCTAGATCTCTCCTTGATCTATTTTCCCTTATTGTGTTGGAACTGAATTGGGATGTGATTACTATATCCTAAGAGATTGACATTGAATTGATTTTGTTTCTTTTTGGATATAGTCTTGAGAGAAATATATCTCATCTTTCCAAATATTCATTGATGAAGGTTTCTAATTTTTCTCCTTTGGGAATGTATGTCTCTTTATAAAATGGTTTTAAACCTTGAATTTCTTATAGTTCTTCTTAATTATTTTTAGTTTTTTTGTAAAATATATATTTCATATAAAATGTTACTTGTTTTTTAAAATTAAAATTGGATGGAATAATGAATGAGAATTTTAATGAGTATATTCTTTAAAAACTAATATTCTCATTTGGTTTTTTATGAAATACAAAATCAATGATTCCGAGTTAAAAATGCATTTAGAAGAATGGAATCAGTAGTTCATTGATGTGAATTTTTTTATAAAAGTGATATAATCGTTTCTTAGATATTTTTGGAAAGCATAACACTTTGAGAACCTTGGATGCATCAGGATTAGAAAAATGCAAGCCTTAGTGGTTTTGGAAGCACTGGTGGTTATTATTGTGATATCAATAGACTCTGATGGGACATTATATCGATAAGACACAATGTATTTCTATCTTAGTGTTCCATTACATGTCTAATTGAATATTTTCCATTAGATATTTATTATGTCTATTTGGTTGTATGCGTAATTGTACAATTTTATTTTTAACTTCCCTTATATTTGTTTATTGGTATTTCCATGGATATTTTTGTTCGTAATATAAACTATATATCTATTTTTTCAATATTCTTAGTTTATGTGAATATAACATTAATTAAAATAATGAAATGTATGTTTATAAAATTGGTTCTCATTTGAAACAATGTTATATTTTTTTATTTTAAATAATGAACAAATGGTTGAAAATAATGGATATTTTATAGATTCATGGAGGTATCCTAGTGAAAGTTTTCCTACAAAATTTTATAAGGAAAAAACAATAAAATATCAAAAAAATATGTTTTTTATACAAGAATTAATTATACTGGATTCTAAAATATATTTTTTAGAGTTTTTTAGCTAATGAGGTCATCAATAATAGCTAAATAAATATTACATCACATGGTGAAATGTTCCACTTTGTATCCAATTTTCAATAAATATTTTTTTTAAAATATAATAAATTTTAATTTCTAAAATATCTCTAAATTTTTAACCTAGACCCATAATTTACCATACACATCCTTAAAACCCTATGAAATTAATTTTAAATAGTTTATTAGTAAAAAATATTAGTAGGTAACATATATAATAATTTAAAATACTCATTAGTGAATGAATATTCTTAAACTTTTTCCTTTTCTATAGTAAACATCGAGCTCAAGTGAAAAAATTTCATACCCAATAAATTGACTTCTCCACAAAATTATTTAAATAAAAAAATTTAAATGAAATAATTAATGATTAAATAAAACTGGTAAAATAATCATTGTAATCCTACAAACTCATAAAACATTTTTCAAAAAACATTATACATTTCACCCATAATAGGAAGCATAAACATTCTTGTAAAGATAATTTGATTATCATTCCTTGAATAATAATAATATTTCTATAAATACCCATAGAAAAAAATGGTAAATAACTTTGATGTGTTAGGTAAAAATATTTATATCAATATCACAATCACTTTTGAAAATGAATTACCCTTTCCATAAATTCTATTAATCTATAAGGAGAACCCTTAATGGTTTAATACATACTGTTGCTCAGTGTATCAATATGATATATCCGACACCCTTGTCATCATAATATTTATAGGGAAAAATGATAATTATTAGATATATTAAGTTCAGGAATAATCATTTAAAATTCCCAAGAAACACAACATAATCATAAAACAAAAATTCTTTTATTTTATTCATTAAAAACATAAAAATATTCTTTTCTTCGATTTGAAAAAATCAGATACTAAAATATTTATTCAATTAAGAATTCATTTCAAAATACATTGAAAAAAGGTCGGTGCGTTTTTTTGTTTATAAAATAAGGATTATTTTAAAGGAACCCTTAAGTCAAATAATATTTATGATGGGAGGAATCAAACCATTAATATTGTATACATTAAAACTGAACACTCATTCTTCCTATTTCTCAAAATGAACAATATAAAATGAATAAAAAAAATTCCATCTAAAAAAATATTAATGAAACTTAAATATTATATAAAATTACATCTATAATTTATTAATGTATATATAAATATATACATTAAATATTATTAAGAATATTTATGAGGAATAATATTTGGATTATAAGTACTGAAAACATATAAAATGTTTTTTTACAGAATTTGGACCATACAATGATTTTGATTCCTCCCATGTGTTCCTTATCATCTATAATAATAAATTATTATTATTTATTTACATAAATATGAAATTTTATCCTGTTTATTATCCCCTTTATTTTTTTATTTCCATGTTTTAAATAATTAAATCATCAATTCTATTCATATCAAATTTTTTGAGGATATTCAGTGGATATGTCAAAATTGAATTTAATATGTGGTATATATTAAAAATTATAATAAATATATCATCTCTAGAATAATTATATTGACAAAATTATAATTTTAAAAAAATAATAATAATTTCAAAATCATCAATGAAATATAGTATCAAAAATTAATTATGATACATGTACAGAGATGGTATGCCATACGTACAAATGAGTAATATATTCATTTTTTAAAAGAGAATAAAAGAAACAAATAAGAAACATTTTAAATAAATGTTTTATATTAATATCATAAGTATTTGAATAATTTAAATAATCTTATATATATTGTCCATGTAGTGATTCCATGAAATATTGGTTCTATTTCTTCATGGTGGGTGTAAGATAAAATAATGTGTGAATTATATTATTATTTTTAAATGTATACAATGGAAAAAAAATAAAGGATAAACTATATTTACAAAATGATAAATATTCCATTAATATCATATATATATATATTAAATACATTATTATAACTAGTTGTGAGAGGCTGGGGCATAAAATGATTTATATTGGTTTCTGAGTTGGTAGTCTAACATGCACATGAATGATAGTGTCAATTATGATTTGAGAGTTTCATTATATTGATAAATGGTATGGAATTAACACAAAAATAACAATTTATATAGAATATACTTATTCTGTAACACCCAGAGGTTTTACAATTAAATTTAATGTAATTCATGAATCACTTATTATATATATAATGACACTTTGTTTTATGGATATAGTTATAATTTAGCCGTTAAAAATAATTTTTTCACTTCTATGATTTGAATTTCAAAAAATAGACATACACAACTACGATCAATATGTTATTTGAAGTCTGATAGGACAAAAATAATTTATAGTTAATAGTCACTTCTCCTTATAAACATTAATGAATCCTAATGAATAATAATAGGACCCTTATGAATAGTAAATTGTCCAAATGAATAGTAAGATAATCAATGAATGTATAATAAAAAGGAATCTTATAAGTGACAATACGATCATTATATAAGTGTTGGTATTTTTGGTTTGTTATAAAAATTTAATTAAAATTTTGTGATTAATTTATTAATTTAAATGAAAATTTATTTTATTGAAATATAATCATAATTTATTATCTTATGGTTATAAGATAAGTTTGTGATACCTTGATTAATTTTTAAAGGTGTTGTAAAATTATTTTGAGTTTACAATTTTTATTTTTTTAATAAATTATGATTTTAATTAAAAATTAAATTTCTCATATTTAAAAAATTATTTTGATAAAATGGATTTCATTTTTCAATTATACACATCAAAAAATGGTTGGGGAGTGTTTTTGGTATTTTTATGAAGGACATGATGTTTTTATAAATTGTAAAATAATGTAATTTACTATATATATACATTATTTGTTAAATACACTATTCCTCATATCAGGATTGAGGTAATCACCCTTGGTTCGAACTCACATGCTCTCATGACTATCTTTTTTACAATAATTAATAGTATTTATAGTCTTGCGCAATAATATTAAACTAATGATTAAAATAATGGAAAACCCCTCCTCTTCTCCACTATAAATACCACCCTCACCCACCCCCCCCCCCCCTCTTCCACTCATACTTCTTAAGGTTTTAGAATTGTCAAAATTCTACCCAATATTCTTCTTAAGGATCTTCCCCACATCTAAGATCGTTTGGTCTCACCAAATGTCAAAAACCAAGGGCCTTCAGAAGGTACTTAAGGAGAAGCGATCAAGTGGTAAAAATCATCTTTCATTTTCTTGTATTTTATTTTTAATTATTTTTCATTTATTATAATATATTAAAATCCTCTTATCCAAGAACCATGAGAGCACTAGTATCATATATATATATATAATGAATTGTTATCATGTTTATGGATCAATTGATCATAAAAATCCTTATTTTATCCCTATTATTCTAAAAATGAAAACAGTGTCCATGATGCGTTGATTTACCGGCATCATGGATGATGTTTCTTAAATATCCATTAAATCCCCTAAATCCTATTTTAAGAACATTTTAATGGTTTAACATGATTTTTTTTGTATTATATGACCATTATTCTTATCTAGAATTCACTTATTTTCATTATATTAATGGTATATGATGAAACATGTTCAGGATTATCAAAGAACCGCCAAAATGATCTAAACATCATTAACATTTTATCTAATAATTCATCATCATATATGATAAAAAAATTATTAATGGTGTCATTTAATATTATAGAAACATATAAATAACTTTTCATTTTACATATGGAGTTTTTGTTTCTTTGAAAAAAAATCCATTACGAAACCACCATGGAAACCTTTTAAAGAACGCACCTAAAACAATGTAAATAAAAAATACTATTAATAAATGTGTGGAATAATGTTATAAAATGATCACATAAGGTGATATAAAAATTAATATTCATCTTTACGGTATTAATAAAACTCTTTTGACCATTATAGAAGAGTTTTAATCATGTTTGTAGTAATATAAACTCGATGTTACGGAATTCTTAACGCTTTTTCCATTCTTTTGGTTAACCTTCTACATTATTCGTTATATGGTATTAAGATTACTTGGGTGATGAATTTATATTTTATTATGTGTATTTATAGTTTATACACATATAAATTCTATTTTTTAAATTCTCACTCCAATTATATTTTTACGGGGCTTTACTTCTAAAATCCTTTTAGATGTGAGTTCAATGAAATTCAAAAATATTATTTTTTATATATATGGAATTAGTAGTTTCTCCAAATTTCAAGATGATTTATTAATATAATTTTTCCATTATATGTTGACGTAGTAATTTTTTATGAATATTATTTCATTATTTTGTGCACGTTTTATTATATTTTAATAGTGTTCAATTTTAAGGGAAAATGAATTTTGAAAATCTAAATCTTTTTTGCTCAAGGGTTTAAATGATTTATCCAGTGATTTATTCCTAATATGTTCCTTGGACAATATTATGTTTGGTTTATCCCATTATAGCTCAATATATTTTGGTTTGAGCCCATTATAGCTCAATATATGATGGGTGAACCCCATTATATCTCTCCAATGCATTGGGTACTTCAGAGATGGAAGTTGACTAGATGGTTATTCCATGTGTATGGGTGACTGCAAGAGTGATATAATAAATAAGTCTTAAGGAAACTACATGATGTTTATATGCATCATAATAATACTTTATGAAGTTGTTTTTATTCATTTTAATGTTATAACTTGACTAATAATTTCTTTCTTTATATCCCATACTGAGGTTTTTGGATCATCCCATGTATATAAATATTTTTAACAAGTTATAAGGATGTGTAAGATAAGGAATGAATATAATTTAAATTTTATGAATTTTTTTCAATGAATTTTTTTATTTTATTTATTTTATATTTTAAAAAATTTAGATACTATAGTATTAGTATAATCATGTATGGTTATGGTATGTTATGTATTATTTATGTCCTAATTATCTAAAAATATAAACCTATAATGATCCTTAATGTGTAAGAATGTATGTCCGTGTGTAAACACAATATTATTTACTAATTTAATATTGCTTCCCTGTAATTGGTATCAAGGGATGGATTAAATAACTATAGGGTTTATGATGATGTTAATAGAATACCATAAATTATTTTTACAATATGGTTGATTTGAAATGATATATCATTTAAATATTACAATGTTTTTTCATCTAAGAAAAGTTTATTAAAAATGGTTTTCCACATAAGAAATAGGGATACTGAAGTAGGAAGGCACTAAGAGGCTGATATTTGTAAAAAAATTCCTTGAATTTTGGGAATCAGAACCAATCTATTTCTGATATCAATGGCTCTATTGACTCAGGCGATAAATGGTAGTGGTATCCATGCTACAGAGAAACCTATCCAACTAGAAAGAATCATTTCTTTTTTGGAGCATTTTATGGGGAAACATCCTCCATCATTTAGTGGAACCATAGATCATTTGATAGTCGAAGTATGGATCGATGATCTAGAAAAGTTATTTCATGTCATGGGATTTTTGGAATGTCAAATGTTAATACTAGACATTTATCATATTTAAGTTGAATTCGATCAATAGTGGTCTCTATTTACAAATATGAGAGAAATATATTATATTGAAAATCTAGTATGGGATGATTTTAAGAGTCTATCTATGGAGAAATACTTTCCCAAAACTATTCAACTCAGAACGAATAAACAATTCATGGAACTAAAGTATAATGATGATGATTCTATGGCAGCATTTGAAACAAACTTTAAAATACTGGCCATGTATATATTAGATTTTACTCGACATTTTGATTAAAAAATTAATATATTTTATACTGGTTTGAAACAACTTTTAGGGAGATAATTATCTTCAAGAGAGTTAAAAATCTATGAGAAGATTTTTGTTATGCTGAAAAGGTTAAGATGGAGTTTCTTGAGGCGTGTGTACCTCATGATGATAAGAATAATTATTAGTAATGTTAGTAGGCATTGTGGAAGATTTCATCAATAAAATTTGGATGTACTAAATTCAATTTCAATTCTTGTTAAAAGTGTGGTAAAAAGATTCTTAGTGGATGTCATGTAAATTATGTAAAATTATACATATGTGGAGTTTTTGGAAACATACCCCATGAGTGTAAGGAAAATGATCTGGAAATTAATGAGAAGTCAATGGAGATATTCTTTAACTTTAAGTAATTTTGTCATTTTGCTAGTGTGTGTCAAAATCTAGTCACTCACGTAGGAAATCACCAAGATTGGAAGTAGAAGGGTTCGGAAATTTTTTGTGTAACCACTTCTGAAATTATTGAGTTATCAAATTTGGTTATTTTGGGTACATTGGTAGTATTTAAATGTTTTTCAAATGTTTTTTTTCGATATCTACACATTCCTTCATTTCTGACAAATTTTCTGCAAATTTGGAAATTCCACTGCATTGAATGAGACCATAACACATGAAAAATACTATGGAGGAAATATTTTGGAAAAAATAAATGATTAGAATCTACATATTGTTTTCTAGGGAAATATTTTACCTGTGAAATTTTTTTTATTGCCTCTATTGGATTTTTATGTTATTCTTGGTATGTACTGGCTTTAATTTTATCATGGAATGATATATTGTAGAGAAAAAGAATTTGTTTTCAGAAATAGTTTCATTTTTTGTACAATAATGAACAAATACCATTGATAACATATCATGAAGCTATTTAATTGATATTGATGGAAATGAATGTTATCTTGCTCATATTTTCTAAGTTAAGAAAACTATAGAGATTAATAATGTGTTTATGGTAAATGAATACATGTATGTTTTTTTGGATCATTTCCAAGGACTTATTATTGAACGAGAGGTTGATTTTACTATTCACTTAGTTTCTAATTAATTGGAAATTTACAAACCCCCTTATAAAATGACTCAAATGGAACATATGGAATTAAAAATGTAGTCAAAGTAATCATTAGAAAAATATTTCAGTCGACCCAGCAATTCACCATGCGATAGTCCTATTATTTTTTTTAAAAACAAATATGGTTCAATGAGACTAAAATTGATTATAGAGCATTGAATAACATCATGATTAAAATAAAGTACCTTTTTCCTCATATCGATGATTTCTTTGATCATCTCTTGGAGAATAGTATTTTCTGATGGATTACTTGCGGTTGGGGTGACATCAGTTGAATGTAAAGGATGAAGGTATCTTGAAGACTATGTTCTATACTAGATATGGTCTTTATTAATATGAAGTTATTCCATTTGTGTTACTTATTAACATGTTCAATTCATTTATCTTTTGATTAGAATATTTTATGCGTTCTTGGATAAGTTTTTGGTTGTGTTTATTGATGACAATTTGGTATAATCTAAAATTGAATAGGATCATGAAAAATAACTAAGGGTTTCTTCTCAAACTATAAATAAATGAAAAAACATAAAAAATTAGGAACTGTAAATTTTTTATTCAACAAATTTCTTTCCATGGTAAATGTTTTCCCAATGATGACATAACTATTATTCCTTCTAAAAAAGGTTGTTTAAGAATGGCCAAGAACAAAAAATAAAACAAATATTCATTGTTTTATTGGATTAGAATGCTGTTATACGGGTTTTTAAAAATATGTCATGGTTCTATATCCCACTAGCTATGTTAACTCAAAATGAGTTAAATTCATTTTGAATAAAAGAATGTGATGGTTGTTTTCATGGATTGGAAAGAATATTGGTGAATGCTATATTTTTGATCCTACCTTCTAGAAGTGGTGATTTTATTTTCTAAAGTGATGCTTCTTTGAAGGGACTTTGTTTTGTTCTGTTCCATAATGATTATTAAATTCCTTATGCATCACATCAGTCAGAACCTCATGATCTAAATTACCCTACACATGATTTGGAGTTATCTAGTGTTTTATTTTCGTAAACAATTTAGCGGCATCATCTATATGGAGTAAAATGTGAAATATAAATAGGCCATAAAATTTTGAAGTATATATTTACATAGAAATAATTAAACATGAGATAGGGAATATTTATAGAACTAACCAATGATCATGATTACATAATTTATTTCCATCATGGTAAAAGAAAATATATTGGTGAATTAATTAAGTCAAAAAAAAATTCTATATTAATAATGATATGTTTATAAGCTGCCCCTTTAGTGAAAGATTTGATAACAAATTACTGGGAAGTTTTCAGTGCATAAAATTACACTTTATGGTTTCAGGATTCAGTGATTTCATCTCTATCCAACAGAATTAAACAAGTGTATAAAGAAGATGGAGATTTATCGAAAAAGGAATAATTAGTTAAAATGGGTATGTTTTTTGAACAGTGGTAATGATATTTTTTTGAGGTTTGGTAAGAGATTAGGTGTTCCTTATGATTCTCATTTAAAGAAAGAATTGTCATGTGAGGCCCACAATTTTATGTTTTTAGTTCATCATCGCAACACAAATATGTACATAGATCATCAAGAGTATTACTGATGGTGTATAATGAAATGAGATATTTTTTTATTTTATTGAAAAAAGATTTATATTTCCATAGTTTAAAGTAGAGCGATAGTTACCAAAGGGGATGCTTCACCATAACCAGTTCCATAGTGGAAATGGAAAAACATATGCATGGACTTCATTGTGGGACAACTGAAGACATCTCAAGGTAACAATTCAATCTAGGTTATTGTTGATCACCTAACTAAATATTCTCATTTCCTTCCTATTTGATATATAATGTGTTTGGATTGGAGTTATCAATTATACCTCAAGGATATTATCAGGTTACATGGATTTCCTCCTTTCATTTTATCTAACTGTGATCCTAGGTTCACTTTTATCTTTTGGAAAGGACTTCCAAAATATTTTTTAATATAATTAAATATCAACACTACTTTTCATCCTCAATATGATGGGCATACTGAGATAAAAATTCCAAAATTGGAGGATATTACTCATGAGTGTCCAATGGTCTACCAGGTATGTTTTGATCATCATCTTTCTTTATTTTAGTTTTTATATAATAGAAGTTTTCATTCCAGTATACATATGGAACCTTTTAAGGAATTGAATACAAAATGGTGTCAATGTCCAGAAATTTGTTATAATATAATGGAAATGATGTTAATGGAACTAGAATTATTAAAGTAGTATAAAAGGTTCAGATGATTCAGAGACACATTATGAAAACTCGTAGATGGCAGAAAAGTTATGAAGATAATAGGGTAAATGACATTTCATTTGAGGGAGGTGATCATGTTTTCCTTAAAATATCTCCTTGTAAAAGTGTTATGCATTTTGGTAAAAAGTAAATCTATGTCCATGCTTTATTGGACCATATGAAATATATGATAATGTTGGAACAATAAATACTGAGTATATTTTCCTCTATGTTTATCTTATAGGCATAATATTTTTCATTTTTTGATGTTAAGAAAGTATGTGCTAGATTCATCTCATGTTTTGAGCCAAGAAGTAATTCAGATGGAAGAGAACCTTTCTTATGAAGAGATACCTATTAAAAATCTTGATCATAGAGAGAAAGTATATTGTAAAAAGTAAATACACCATGTAATGGTTTTTTGTAGAAACCACAAGGTTTAATAATCTACCTGGGAATCTAAAAATGATATGAGTGAAAGGTGCTATAACTTGTTTAATAAATAAATAAAAACTTTTGGGACGCAATGTCCAAAATATGTGTTGAATGTAACACCCCATGGTTTTACAAATAAATTTAATTTAATGCATGAAACAATTATTCTCTACATCATGACACTATTTTTAAGGATAGAATTATAATCAAGCCATTAAAAATAAATTTTCATCTTCTATAATTTGAATTTTGAAAAACTGACATACACAATTGTGATTAGTAAGTTATTTAATGTCTGATAGGAGAAAAATAATTTTTTTGTGAATAGTATGCTACCCTCGTGGATATTAATTTTACATTATGAATAAAAATATGACCCTTTTGAAAAGTAAATCTACCAAGGGAATACAATCCTCATAAATGAATATATAATGAAAGTGAAACTTATAAATGACAATATAATCATTATATAAGAATTGGTATATTTGGTAGGTCCTAAATATTTAATTACAATTTTATGATTAATTTGATAATTTAAATGAACTTTTATTTTCGTTAAATTTAATCATAAATTATTATCCTGTTGTTATCGGATAATTTTATGAGACATTGATTAATTTCTCAAGGTGTTATAAAATCAGTTATAGTTTTAAAAATAATATTTTTCGAATAAATTATGATTTTAAATTAAAAATTAAATTTATCATATTTAGATAATTATTTGGATAAACTGGAGATCATTTTTGATTTTTACACATCAAAAAATGGCAAGGGTAAATTTTTGGGATTTTCCTAGAATACATGAATTTTTTATAAATAGTGAAATTTGATAATTTACCATATATATAAATTATATGTTAAATACACTATTCTTGATATCATAACTGATGTAAAAAACCATGATTTGAACTCACATTCTCTATTTACTATTTTTACCCAATAATCAAGACTATTTATATTCCTGAGAAAAAAATATAAATCTAATGATTAAAATAATGGAAAACCCCTCCTCTTCTCTACTATAAATACCACCCTCACTCCCCCACTTCCTCTCAAACATCAAAAGCATTGATCACTGACTGAATTCTTCCCAATATTCTTCCCTAGTCTCTTCCTTACGTCCCAGACTTGTTGGTCTCACCAAAATTCCAAAACTAAAGGTCTTAAGGAGGATCCTAAGGAAAAGGGGTCAAGAGGAAAATATCCTCCTTCATTTTCAGGTATTTTATTTTCAATTGTTTTTTACTTTATTATACATTATTGACCTCATCTTATAGAACATAAATAAAAGCTAAATTATCATATATATACATTTTTTTTATCTTTTTTAAGGAACAATTCATCATCATACTCCTTGTCATATCCCTCTTACTCTAAAAATAAAAACATCATTTGTGATGGGTCAATTTACAAACAATATTAACAATATGACTTCAGTTTCATTTTCATCCTCCAAATATGGTTTTCAAACCATTTTAATGGTTTAAAAATATTTTAAAGTGTATTATATGACCTCTATTATTTTATTGAAATAACTAATATGCATAATATTAAATTTATATGATGAAAATAGTCTGTGATTATTGAAGAACCTCCAAAATGATCAAAACATTATTAATGGTTTATCTAATGATTCATAATCATATATGATCACAAAATGATTAATATTATCATTTAATATTTTAAAAAGAAATTAATAACATTTAATTTCACTTCTAGAGTATCTTTTTATTTCTCTTTAAAATCCATTATGAACCCACTATGGAAACCATGTAAAGAATGCACTCGTAACAATGTAAATAAAAAAATATTATTATTAAATGTGTTTAATGATGTTATAAAATGATCATATAAGGTGTTATAAAAATTATTATGCTTTTTTATGAATTAATAACGCTATTTTAACCATTATATCGAAGTTTTAAACACGTTTCATGTCATATGAACTCGAGGTAATGGAATTCATAACCTAATTTCCATTCATTGGGTTGACCTTCTCAATTTCTCATTATCTGGTATTAAGATGATTTTTGTGATGGATTTATATTTTTTTATGTGGAATTATAGTTAATTATCATATCCATTATATTATATTAATTCTCAATCCCATTTTATTTGAAAGGGGTTTTCAATTTAAAATCCTTTTAAAAGTGTCTAATGAACTTCAAAATATTGTTTTTTATATATATGGCATGAGTGGTTCCTCAAGATTTCATGATTCTTTATCACTATAGTGATTCCATTATATGTTTAAAGAGTAATTTTTCATTAATATTATTTCATTATTGTGTGCACATTTTTTTATATTTTAACAGTTATTGATTTTATGAAAATAAAGTGCATTTTGAAAATATGAATGAATTTTGCTGAAGGGTTTAAATGGGTTATCTAGTGTTTTATATATGATATATTCTTCATACAAATTTATGTTGAGTTGAGACCATTATATCTCAATGTATGTTTGTTTTACCCCATTATATCTCAATATATGATGGGTGCGCCCTATTGTAGGTCTCTAAAACATTGGGTATACTAGAGATGGATGTTGACAGAATGGTTATTCCATATGTCTGGGTGATTTTAAGAGTGATATGAAAAATATATCTAAAGGAAAAGGCATGATGTTTCTACACATTCTAGTGAGTTTTTATGAATTGGGTTTTATTAGTTTTTATGTTATAACATGACTAACTATTTTTTTCATTGTATCCCTTACTGAGATTTTTTTCTTATCCCAAGTTCCTAAATATTGTTCACAGGATACTACAAAGTGTAAGAGAGATAAGGTATAAAATTTAAATGTTATGATGATTTTTCAAAGAAATTAAATTTTATTTAAAAGTATTATATTTTCGAAAAAATGGATATTATTTTAGTAATATCCTCATGTATGGTTATGTGATGTTATGTATGTTTTATACCATAATTTTCAAAAACTATAAACTTGAAAATATCATCAAAGTGTAATAATTTATTTTCTTGCCTAAATTATAGATTATTTAATGTTTTAATGTTGGGTATTTAAATGTTCATCATGGTTGAAAAACATTTTAAATACGTAAAAATTGAAGAAATAAAATATGCTTTGTTAAAAATCATACCACTTATTCAGATAACCTTTTTATTTTTTTAATTTTTCCCTTTATATGATGTATTTAAGATTAATTCAATTATTTTCATACATAGCGAGGAATATATGGAAGGTATTTGGTTTGATATTTAAAAAACCTCTCATCTAGTGTTTATATGGTAGTATAAGGGGATCCCTTTTATAATTGGGGGACAAGAGCCACATAAAATTTATATGAGTATGTAAAAATTAAAATGCCTTATTTAAGAAAAAAATATTAAATTAAACATCAAAAAATATTTAATGAGATTGGGTATAAAAATGGACAAAAAATAGAATTAAAAAAATTTGACATTTAGACCCTTATCTATATATTTTAACCCCTAGTAAACCAATTTTAACCATAATAATTGTAATATATTTTCCCTGCTTATTATATTAAATATGAATAAAAATTATATTAAAGTTGATAAAAATAAATTATGATGATTTCAAATATTTAATCAGTTTTATCATATTCAATTCTTGGAAGTGGTGGAATATAGTTTAATATTAAACATGTAAAATGTGATGAAAAACAGTAATCCAGAAAAATGCATTTTTATGTATAAACTATTTTTTATCAAATTTGAGTCTAACATTTCTTCCAATAAACATTATTAGATAATATGTTAATACTAATGAATTAATATATATAATGTAAATTTTTAAATAATTAAAAAGGAATTATTGTTGTCAATAAAAATTAGTATTTATCACTATTAATCATAAATCACAAATTCTTGAAAATTTTCATAAATTTACACAAAGATAATTTTTAGATGAAAAATTAAAAAATTAATATAATTTGGTAAAATTAAATCACCATAATCTTGATATTAATAATTTTAATGAAACAGCATATTACATAAAAACATAATTTGGATAATGATATAGTATTTACCTTTTCACTGAAGAATACATAAAATTCCATAAATGCATATAAATATATTAAATATAATTAATTAACCTTAATAAGAAATTAAAATTATTAATAAAACCTTCACTTGGGTTTTTCAATTAAATATTTTTTTGGTAATTTTTCCCTAAATGCATTTATTTATATAAATAAGTATGGTTATTTTACACTCATAAAATATTTTGATTCCCATGTTTGTTTTTCCAAAATGTCTTATTTACAAATCCTTATCCTAGAAAATCAAATTATTTTAAAACAAAGGATCTCTACAGTACAGAATCTAAAATGGTTTTTCATATAATGAATTTTTTTTCTTTCAATTAGACTACATTAATACTAGAAACATGCCATATATAAGGACCCAGCATTAAACATTACATAATATTGAATTAAATGAATAATTCACTTTGAGGATCTTTTCAGTTTTAGAGTTTTAGAGAATTAGGACATAACTATTACATCTCAAAAGATTAAAAAGTAGACACTTCTACACAGATTCAATTTTTTCATAAAATAAAAACTCTTGAAAAAAAAGTGTCATATCTAGTTCCATGTTTTAGACAGCATAACTTTTCCATGATCCATTCCTTGACCCTATTCATCTTTAAGTCCTGTGAATACATTTAAAAACTTGGGATGAGCATAAAAAGCTCAGAAAGGGTTATAAAACAATGAAAGAAAACATATGTTCATTAATACATACAAAACATAAACTCTTTTACTTACCTCATAAAATCATAAGATTTTTGAACAACACCTAGAAATCATAAATCATAAAGGTAACTTGTGGAATCCAAACCAAACATAGAATGTATCTATCACAGCTACATACGGAGTTACTTTGGAATACCCATCACAGTATATTCCATAAATATCTTTGGAGAAACATTTATGTTTACCACTGTCACATTACCCAAAGCATTGGAGAGCTATCTCGGGCTCACCCACCCTAGGATTATCATGGAACCACCCATATACATAAATAATTCCCAAGAACCATAAAATGATCATAACACATAACATAAGAATAAATGAAAGATAACATTTCCACATTGCAATAAGAAAATATCATTTCAATATATTGAAATAATAAATCCATTATTGAAATCATTTTCAACACCCAAATATGTAAAAATAATATATGGTATTTATTTTTCATTTTAAATACATTATAGCTTGTAAAAGAAGTCAAAGATCAAATAATAATCACAGTGGCGGAAAGGTCGTTGTAATCGCTTTTGTAAAAAAACATTCATGTTTGTCATTTAGTAAAATGCTTCGTATAAAATATTTCCCATTTAAATAAATGAAAATGCAAATGTGTTTATATAGCGTATAAAAGAAAATCATGTATCAAAAAAAAATATGCCTCAATGAAAGGAGATTGAGATGAAGTCTCTTACCTCGTGTCCGACTTGACTTGATAATTATTTAATCTCCTAAATAATAAACTCAATTTAATTTTTACTTTCATAAGAACCTTTTTAAAGTTAATAATTCCTTTTATATCAATTATTACCATGTTATAAACATTATGTAATCATTTAAGTTAATAACGTTTGTTTTGTAGATATTTGGTACTTGAGTAAAAAATGAACACCATATATTTACAAGTTGTACTTGTGGTCAATAGTCCATTATATCCAGAATTATATTCATGATTTAGATATCATATATATCCAGTATATTCATGTATTTATAATAGTACATAACATTTGGAGATAAGAAATTAAATGCACCGTTCATGGAGAGGGTAAGTCGTATGTACGCATGAACGCTACATTAATTTCGATTTCTTTTTTTAAAGGAATTAAAACATAATGATACATAGGTATATTATAATTCCTATATAATTTCATATAAAATATCATATATAATTTAATTAACTCCATCCTTTATATGTCCCACAAATGTCATTAACGAGTCATATCACATTGAGGGGGCGGTAGTCCGCACTTCCTCAAATGATATTATAATTTTTAAAAATAATGGAAACTATAAAGGTATGCTATAAAAAATACAGAATCATAAAGAAAACATAAATATTATATATATCATATATAAATATAGTTCCATCATAATGGCCACCATGAGAGGCGGTTGGAGATATTTTAATAATCATCATTTCATGAGGCGTTACTTTTCCATCCATAGAATTATTATGTTCTTAATCCATTAGATGGAGATGTGTGTAAGTGTATTTAGAATCATTCTCATAAAAATATAATAGTATATTGAGGATAATGTTGTTGTTACAAAATAATGTAATAAAAAGAGTTTCGGGGTTGGAAAAGTTAAATAAAAGAAAACAATTTAAGAGAAATCGTTACCTTTAATTTTGGTAACTCCCCTTGGTTTTATCCAAAGGACTTCTTGAAGTGCCTTCTGCCTGGGGTAAGGCTTCTAGGAAGAGTATCGGGATTTAGGGAGATTAATTTGGCAGAGGTTTGACAAGCCAAAAGGCTTGAGAGGTATGAGGAAGTTTTTAGAAGTGAGGCCTTTTTATAGGGGTGGGGCTCTTATGAAAGTATTAAAATATTATTTTATTATATAATGATATTTAGTTTCAAAAGGACCAAAAATCATTAAAGTAGAAGATGAGATGACAAATTGTAGAAATAAAATCATCCAATCAGAATTGGACAAGTTTGGGATAATATTTTAATTATTATAATCTTACTTATTTAAATCATTTTTTAATGAGGTAAACACTGTATCATTATTGTGTCATAAATATTTTAAATTATTTGATGTCTCAAAATTATAAAAAAATACAATGATGTAGGAAATAATTTTATATTTCCAATGAATATTTATAGTCTAATATATAACTTATATAACCTTATGTAAAAATTAATTTACTTAAAGATTTGTGTTTCTGTCATTTTTTCCTTTACAATAAATTAATTAATCTAAAGTGTCATTATCATTCATAAGTGGATCCATGGGGTCCCAAAATAGACCCAAAGATGCTCGTGGTCGGAAAATACTCATACAATATGGTTAGGACAAGTGTTAAGGTAATTTTGAATTATTAAAATATTCTTTTTCCTTGTATTAACATATTTACCTTTAACCACGGTAAATAAAAGTCAAAAGTTTCTATTCACCAAAAATTATTTTCATCTTATTGAACAAAAACTTACGTACTAATAAAAAACATGTATGTCAGATTTTCATAATTCAATTAACAGAATTGGTAAAATTTCATTTAAATGAAAAAGTCAGTTTTTTTAACTACTACTAAGTGGTTTCACTATTCATCAAAAATTGAAGTTTTTCAGAAAAATACCAAAAATTCAGCGTAAGCTATATTTGATATTCCAAATTCAAAAATGATTTCTATTTTACCAAATTATAAAATATAAGTTCAATTAATTAATTTAAAATTAATTTTCATTATCAAAACAAAAAGCGTGTTTTTAAGAAACAATAACTTTCAAAAGATTGATACTTGTTTATGTCCAATTTCAAAGTGAAATTAATTCCAATGAAAAAAATTGGATTAAATGGTAAAAATATATTATAATTAAAATTTGAAACCAATTAAAATATATTATAACCATTTAAATTAATTATATTAAAACGCAATTTTGAATTAAAATACAATATTTTCACTATTCATAAAAAATGACCTTTATCAGAAAAATTCCAAAAATTTACACAAAGTAAATTTTCATGTCGCCATTATAAAGAAGGATTTTATTTGGTAAAATATAATTTTTTGAAGTGACCAAAACTAGATTTAATTATGGTTCTCTATTAAAATGTAGTAAATTGACCTTTTAATGTAAATTATGCTTACAATTAGATTCATTCATATTTTAAGCCTCCAAATTTTATTAGATAAATGTAAATACATTGAAAAAACACGTATAATCATATTGTAGTTATTTTTTTTCATTATGTCCAATACAATGGCTAGAAGTTAACTACCATTTAAAATAATAATATTATATTATTAGTGTGCAACGTAAGATTTCAGAGAAACTAGTTGTTGCGTATCAGGTACGCTATCGAACATAGCAACACTTTTAAAGTAAAATTAATATTTAATTCACAAATATTAATAAATATGAAAATCACTTATTCTTCATTTACCTGGGATGTTACATCCTTCTCCCCTTTTGCAAATTGCGTCCTCGCAATTTTTATTCACTTATCAAAATAAGTGGCAGCATTTATCCCTCATAATATTATCAGATTCCCATGTTGCCTCTTCAACCATATGTTTTTACCACAAAACTTTTACCTGGTGAATTACCTTATTCCGCAACACTTGATCTCTACGGTCAATAATTTGAACGGGTTGTTCTTCATAAGAGATATTTTCTTCCAACTGAACATCCTCTGGGCTCAAAACAAGAGATGGATCAGGAATATACTTTCTCAACATAGAAACATGAAAAAAAATTGTGTACCTGGGATAAAATTAGAGGTAAAGAAACTTTGTATACCACTGATCCAACTTTCTCCAGGATTTCATAAGTTCCAATGAACCTCATACTCAATTTTCCCTTCTTACCAAAACGCATCACACTTTTCCATGGAGAAACATTGAGAAAGACATGATCACCTACCTCAAACGAATAATCCTTCCTATAGTTATTTACATAACTTTTCGGTCTTCTCTGAGCTATTCTCATGTGCTTCTAAATCAACTGAAATTTAATTGTCATCTCTTCTACCAATTCCGGTCCCCTCAACATACTTTCAACTACTTCATCCCAAAAAGCTGTAGTTCGACAATGCTTTCCATATAATGCCTCAAATGGATCCATCTCTATACTGGAATGAAATCTGTTATTATTTGAAAATTCAACCAAAGAAAGATGTTGGTTCCAACATCCTCGATAATCCATCAAGCAAGAACTTAACATGTCCTTTAGTGTCTGAATTTTTCGTTTTGATTTCCCATATAATTGAGGAATAAAAGCTGTACTAAAATTTAATTTAGTACCCAATGACTTCTGAAGGCCTTTCCAAAAGTTATAAGTAAACCTGGGATCACGATCAGATACAATGGAGAGGGGAACTCTATGCAACCTACCTATCTCTTTAACATACAATCGAGAAAGTTGATCTAGAGACAATGTATCTTGAATAAGAAGGAAATGAGCAGATGTAGTCAATTGATCAATAATAACCCAGATTGCATTATTACCTTGAGATGCCTTTGGTAATCCCACAACAAAGTCCATTGATATATTTTCCCATTTACACTCTAGCACCAGCAAAGGCTGAATAATCCCTTTTGGTAACTACTACTCTGCTTTAACATGATGAAAAATCAAACACTTCACAGTAAAATCTGCAATATTTCTTTTCATTCCATCCCACTAGTAATACTTCTGAAGATCTATGTACAACTTAGTACTACCAGGATTAACTAAAAATGGAGAACTATGAGCTTCACATAACAACTCATTCTTAAAATATGAATCACAAGGCATACATAACCTCTTACCAAACATCAAAACACAATCATTATCAATGTTAAAATGGGGAAACTTATTCTTCCAAACCAACTCTACCTTTTTCTGCAACACACCGTCTTCTTTCGGCGCTTTTTTCATTCTGTCTGAGAGACGATTTCACTGATGCTTGAAATAAAAAATAAGAATTTTCTGCACCAACAATTTCTATGCCAAATTTTATAAAATCATAAACCAAATAATCTTGTTCAAAATATTACATGGTTAATGAAGCATTATTTTTCGACTCAAAGCATCAACCACTTTTTTTTATTTTCTCGGATGGTAATGAATCGTGGAATCAAAATCCTTGATTAATTCCATCCATATCCTTTGTCTCATGTTCAATTCATTCTGAGTGAATATATACTTTAAACATTAGTGATTAGTATATATTTCACAGTTTACTACATTCAAATGATGCCACCAAATTTTTAAATCAAAAACAATAGCAGCTAATTCCAAATCATGTGTAGGGTAATTTAACTCATGTGGTTTCAATTGACGTGAAGAATAAGAAAATACCTGATCATTCTGCATTAGGACACAACCCATTCCTTTCAATGAAGCATCACTATAGATAGAAAACTCACCATTTCTGGATGGTAGTTCCAAAACTGGAGAATTCACCAATCTCCTTTTCAATTCCAGAAAACAATCATCACATTCTTTTGTCTAAATGAACTTAACACCTTTTCGAGTTAACTTAGTCGTTGGACTAGATAACTGTGAAGAAATTTCAACAAACCTCCGGTAATAACCTACCAAACCAAGAAGACTACTAATCTTGATTATATTTGTGGGTCTTGGCCATTATTCAACAACTTTTGTTTTAGTAGGATCAATAGTTATGACATTTTTTAAAAAAATGTGACCAAGGAAAAAAATTTGTTGTAACCAAAACTCACACTTACTGAATTTCTCATAAAGTTTCTTTTCTTTTAATGTTTTCAAGATAACCCTTAAATAACATTAATACTCTTATTTACTTTTAGAATAAAACAATATATCATAAATGAACACAACCACAAACTTATCCAAGAACTCAAGGAAAATTATATTCATAAGATCCATGAATATAGTAGGTGCATTAGTTAAACCAAAAGACATAACTACAAATTCATAATGGCCATATCTAGTACGAAATGAAGTATTTGGAATGTCTGCTTCATTTACTTTCAACTGATGGTACCCCGATCTCAAGTCAATCTTCAAAAAATACTGAGCTCTCTGGATTTGATCAAACAAATCTTTGATATGAGGCAAAGGATACTTGTTCTTAACTGTGATTTTATTCAATGATCTATAATCAATTCAATGTCTCGTTGAACCATTTTTCTTTTTAACACATAAGACAAGAGAACCACATGGTGATGTGCAAGGTTGAATGAATCATTTATCTAATAACTCCTACAATTTCTTCTTTAACACTAAAAGTTCCATTTGAGCCACTCGATAAGGGGGTTTTGAAATTTTCTTAGCATCGGGAAATATGTCAACAGTAAATTCAACTTCCCGGTTAGGTATAATACCAGGAAACTCATCAGGAAAAGCATCAAGATACTCATTTACCACTAGAAAATCCTTAATCTGAATAGTTCCTTTGTTTTCAACAATATGTGCAAGGTAACATTCATTTCCATCTTTTACAAGTTTCTCAGCTTCTTGATATGTTATCAAAATAAAGGGTTCATTCTTGTACACAAACTGTAAATCTTTTAAAAAATAATCCTTTTTAGCTCTGTATTCTATCTTAGAATGATAAACAGAATGCTAATCCATGCCCAAAATAACATCAAACTCTACTAGAGTCAAAACAATAAGGTCCATAGGTAGATTCTTTCTGCACACAAGGATATGAATGTTCTTATGTTTTCTATTCATCTCAACATTTCCTCCATGTGTTTTTATAGTATGTTTTGTATTCATATGTTGTGATGGAATTCCTAATTTACTAGAAAACTTCTCAAAAATGAATGATTGTGTTGACCCTGAATCAAACAACACATTGGCATAATCTAAACAAAAAAATAGTGTACCTAATACAACTTCATTTGATGGCCCAACATCTGCTAAAGTAGTTGAAATGGATTTCACCACCCATTTCTACTTGTAGCCCAGTTTATTTCCTTCGTTTGAGTTCTTTTTTGGATAGTCATTTGCATAATGAACCATTTCATTGCACTTAAAACATTTTACTGACTATAAATCAAATTTTTTCTTACCATTACCCTGGTCTTTTCAGTGAAATTACGAGCCTTATGTCTCATTTTACCACATCGATAGAATTTACCAAAATTCAAAATACATTACCCAACATGCTTTCGACCATAATTTTCACAAACTATAAACTTAATTTTCTTACCATCAGTCTTTTTTAAGAGTTCTTCCTTTTTTCCTGCCACCTCGACCGCTTATTCTGTTGTTTTTCAAAGAATACCTGATCATTGGAAAACTCCATTTCCACCTTATCCACACAATGAACAAGCTTTTCATAACTTTTTAAATCATGAGAAGCTAAATCCCTTCAATACATTGGCTTTAATCCTGAGAAAAAACGGTTGATTTTACTATCAAGATCTTGTAGAAATTTAGAGCATACCTTCCCAGTCGAGTGAATTTTTCTTCATAAGCAGCCACTGAGTCATCCTCCTACCTCAATTCTTGGAATTGTTTTTCTATCCTATGAAGAACCACCTTAGGAAAATATTTCTCAAAAAACATACCTTTGAATTCATCCCAATCGAGAGCATCAATCTCCTCACTACCCCTGATATTTTTCCCCATCAACCACCACTAATCAGCTTCACCTTCAAAACGGTAAACATCAAGACTAACCTTTTGTTGTTCTGAACAACCCATGACATCAAAAATATTCTCTAGTACATTAATCCACCCTTCAACTAGCACAGGTTCAGATGATCCTCTGAATGATGGGGGATGTTTCCTAATGAAATGATCTACTACCGACATGTTCCTATGTGGTTGATCTGGTTGATCTCATACATAGATACCACCACCATTTATATCCTGAGTCAACTATTCCATCACTGCAACAAACTATTCAGTTCTAATTCCGACAATATCAGGTTGCTGATTTGGAAGGTCGTATTCCTCCTGATGTCGTCCCAACATAGCTGCCCTATTTCCTCTGCGGAAATCTATTCTGAACACCGAAATATCTTAGGTGAAGTAACATCGTAATATATAAATGCAATATCATTTTAATATTAACTTAAATTACTTTATGGATATTAAATTAACAATACCCTAACTTCTAAAGTTATCTAAACTGACCTTTGATACCAACTATAATGACTCGACCTTAAACATTACATAATATTAAGTTAAATAAATAATTCAAATTGAGGATCTTTTCAGGTTTATAGTTTTAGAGATTTAAGACATAACTATTACATCTCCAAAGATTACAAAGTAGACACTTCTACACAGATTCCATTTTTTATAAAATAAAAACTCTTGAAAAAAAAGAGTCATGTATATTCCATGTTTTAGACAACATGACTTTTCCTTGATCCCATCCTTGACCCTATTCATTTTTAAGTCCTGTGAAAACATTTCAAAACATGGGATGAGCATAAAAATCTCAGTAAGGGTTATAAAACAATAAAAGAAAAATATTTTTAATTAATACATACAAAACATAAACTATTTTACTTACCTCATAAAAACATAAGATTTATGAATAACACATAGAAATCATAAATTATAAAGGTAACTTGTGGCATCCATACCATACTAACAATGTAGCTATAACAACTACATAGGGAGTTACTTTGGAATACCCATCATTGTATATTCCCTAAATCTCTTAGGAGAAACATTCACGTTTACCTCTGTCATGTTACCCAATGCATTGGAGAGCTATCTCAGGCTCACCCACCCTAGGTTTATCACAGAACCACCCATATACATAAATAATGCCCAAGAACCATAACATTATCATAACACATAACATAAGCATAAAGGAAAGATAACATTTCCATACTACAAAAACAAAATATCATTTCAAGATATTAAAATAATAAATCCATTATGAAAATAATTTTCAATAGAAAAATATGTAAAAAGATAATATGGTATTTATTTTTCCTTTTATAAACATTACTTCTTGTTAAGGAAGCCATAGATCAAATAATACTCACGGCGGTGGAAAGTTCATTGTCACCGCTTATATAAAATAACATTCCTTTTTTCCATTTATTAAAACAATTCATATAAAAATATTACTTTTGAATGAAATGAAAATTCAAATGTTTTTATACAGCGTATAAAAGAAAATCGTGTATTAAAACAAAATATTCCTTAATGAAAGGAGATTGAGACGAAGTCCCTTACCTCGTGTATGACTTGACTCGATCATTCTATAATCCCTTAAATAATAATAAAAAATTTTAATTTCTACTTAAATAATAACCTTTTTCAAGTTTATAATTTCTTTTATATCAGTTATTACCATGTTATAAACTTTAAGTAATCATTTAAGTTAATAACATTATTTTTTGTCAATATCGGGTACTTGAGTAAAAAATGAACAACTTATATTTACAAGTTGTCCATGTGGTCAATAGTCCATTATATCCATAATGATATTCATGAATTAGATATCATATATATCATATATATCCAATATATACATGTATTTATAATAGTACATAACATTTGGAGGTAGAAATGAAATGCACCATTCATGGAGACGGTAAGCCGTACGTACGCATGAACGCTAATTTCTTTTCTACTTCTTATTTTAATGGAATTAAAACATAATTATAAATAGGTATATTATAATTCCAGTATAATTTCATATATATAATCATATATAATTTCATTAACTCCATCCTTTATATGTCCCACATATGGCATTAACGAGTCATATCACTTTGAGGGGGAGGTAGTCCGCACTTCCTCAAATGAAATTATCATGTTTACACATAATGGAAACCATAAAGGTATGATATAAAAAAATACAGAATAATAATGAAAACCTAAACATAATATATATCATATATAAATACAGTTCCATCATAATTTCCACCATGAGAAGCTATTTGAGATATATAAACAATCATCATTTCGTGAGGTGTTAGTTTGTCATCCACAGAAACATTATATTCTTCATACATTAGATGGAGGTGTGTGTAAGTGTATTTAGAATACTTATCATAAAAACGTCCTAGTATATTGAGGATACTGTTGTTGTTACAAATGAATGTAATAAAAAGATTTTATGGGTTGGAGAAGTAAAGTAAAAGAAAACAATTTAAGAGAAACTGTTACCTTTAATTTGGGTAACTCCCTTTGGTTTTTTCCAAAGGACTTCGTGAAGTACCTTATCACTAATTTAAGGCTTCTAGGAGGAGTATAGGGGTGTAGGGAGATTAATTGGGCTGAGTTTGGATGAGCTAAAAGGCTTGATAGGTGTGAGGAATTAGTAAGAAGTGAGGGCTTATTATAAGGGTGAGGAGGAGCTCTTTAGGAAAGTCTGAAAATATAATTTTATTATATAATTATATTTTGTTTAAAAATGTAAAAAAATAATGAAATTCGAATATAAGATGAATCATAGTTGAAATAAAATCATCCAATTAGAGTTGGACATGTTTTGGATAATATTTTAATCATTGTAATCTTATTTATTTAAATCATTTATTAATGAGGTAACACTCCATAATTATTGTGTCCTAAATAATATACTTTATTTGATGTCTAAAAATTATAAATAAAATACCATCATGTAGGAAATATTTTTATCTTTCCAATGAATATTTATTGTTGAAAAGGTAACTTATATAACCTTATGTAATAATTAATTTACTAAAAGATTTTTGTTTATGTCATTTTTTCCATTACATTAAATTAATTAATCTAAAGTGTCATTATCTTTCATAAGTGGCTCCATGGGGACCCAAAATAGACCCAAAGATTCCAAGGGTCGGAAATTACTCATACAATAAGGTTAGGACAAGTGTTATGGTAATGTTGAATTATTACAATATTCTTTTTACCTTGAATTAACATATTTACCTTTAACCGCGGTAAATAAAAGTCAAAAGTCAATATTTACCCAAAATTATTATCATCTAATTGATCCACATTTCACTTAATAATTACAACCATTTTTGTCAGATTTTCAAATTTCAATTCACAGAAGTGGTAAAATTTCATTTAAAGGAAAATGTCAGTTTTTTTAACTACTACTATGTGGTTTCACTATTCATCAAAAATTGAAGTTTTTCAGAAAAATACAAAAAATTAAGCCTAATATATATTTGATATTACGAATTCAAAAATGATATATATTTTACCAAATTATAAACATATAAGTTTCATTAATTAATTTAAAATTAATTCTCATTATCAAAACAAATAGCGTGTTTTTAAGAAATAATAACTATCAAAAGATTGATACTTGTTTGTATCCAATTTCAAAGTGAAATTAATTCCAATGACCAACATTGGATTAAATGATAAAAATATATTATAATTACCCTTTAAAACCAATTAAAATGATAATCTAACCATATAAATAAAATAGATTAAAATGCATTTTTTGAATTAAAATACAATATTTTCACAATTCATAAAAAATGAACTTTATTGGAAAAATTCCAAAAATTTACAAAAAATAAATTTTCATGTCCCCATTCTAAATAAGGATTTTATTTTGTCAAATATAATGTATTAAAGTAAAAAAACTATATTTAAAGAGGGTTCTCCATTAAAAGGCGGTAAATCGACCATTTAATGTAAATTATGCTTAAAATTAGATTCATTCATATTTTAAGCCTCTAACTTTTATTGGATAAATGTAAACACATTTAAAAAACATGTATAATAATTTTTTAGATAGTTTTGTTCATTCATACCAATACAATTTCTAGGATTTAACTACCATTTAAAATAATAATATTATATTATTAGTGTGCAACGTAAGATTTCAAAGAAACTCATTGTTGCGTATCGGGTACTCTATCGAACATAGTAACCCTTTTAGAGTAAAAGTAATATTTAATTCCCAAATATTAACAAATATAAAAATATATTATTCTTCATTTACCTGGTATGTTACAACATATATCTATATCATATTTTGTTAGCAACAAAAAAATTAAATACACCATCTATATAAAATAACCATAGAGGTATGGGATATCGATAGGAATCTAATCCAACATTATCCATGATTTCATATGTTACAATGAATCATTGTCTCTACATTTCATATTTACAAAAACTCAAAACACTTTTCCATGGAAATAAATTAAGAGAAACATTACTGGTTATATAGAATGAATGATATTTCCTTTTATTATCGAATTAAAATTTCTACTTACTTTATTCTTTCATCATGTGTTTATGATTAATTACAATATTATAAACCTTTACTTCCAATTATTATGGTCCCAAATTATTTCATTCCAAGAAATTATCCCAATATAGTGAAGTCATAAAAATAAATTCCATTAAAATCCTCAAAAGATGGTATCACTGTTCTGGAATGAAAACCTTTACTATAAAAATTTTGAGATAGGGTTATATACTAGATAAAATTCTTGATAATCAATTTTACCAGATAAAATAATATATTACTATATCTAAATTTTTTATCAATCATTCTATCATATTTTGGAAGAATAGTTATATGAAAATTTAATTCAATACTCTATGACTTCTGAAAACAATTCAGAAATTTAAATGTGAACATAGGATCAAAGTTAGATATAATAGAGAGAGGTATTCTATGTAATTTAATTATCTATCTATAAAAAATTTGATAATATTTATCCAAATACATATTAACTATACTATATGGGAAATGATCATATTCAGTTGATCAATAAGAAATTTTCCTAATCATATTATAGAATTGAGATTTTTTGGGTAATCCCACAAAATAAGGTGGGGGTATATTATCCCATATCTATTCGCCACTGTAAAAGGATGAATCATCCCAATCATTAATTTTTTTCATCATTATCATTTTGTAAAGTAAGACATTTCTTATTAAAATCAATAGAATCAATTCTTATTCCTTATAAAAATATAGGTTCTTCACGGAAATTATATATTTTTTGCGTTTAATATGAATAGATAAGGGAGAAGTAAGAGTCTCAATCAATAGTTTATTATTTATTTAATAATTTATTAGTGCTCACAACCACTTTCCAATTAAAATAATGACTTATTCAACAAAATTAAACTTTGTAATCGTGCCCTTTTGACTAATTTTTCATTTATCAATAAAACAATTCACTCCTTGTATGATAGTTTAATCCTATATAAAAATTATGACTATGCTGAAACCTAAAGGAAACCAGGTGAGTTTCTACATGCACAATTCTTATAGAAATATTAAACAAGTAATTTCCCCAATGAATATGTTGTGGGCATGGAATAGTTAATGTAGTATTATTTTTTCTACTCAATGAATGAGTTACTCTATTTTCTATTCATGGATGGTATTGAATTTCACATTCATAATCCATTATTAATTCCAGACATGGCCTCTATATCATGTCCAAGTGATTCTATGTTAATATATATTTCATTATTATTTTTATTATTATATATTTCACACTAAAAACCACATAAATGATGTCTCTAAATTTATATATAAAACATTATTATATTAATTAAAAGGTCATGTGTTGGGTAAATTGTTTCATGGGTAATTGATTACTGTGGAACATAAGAAATTACCCATTCATTAAACAGTAAAAAATCATAATCCCATTAAAGAGGAAACACTATAGATAAAAAGTCATTAGTTGTTTATGATATGCCAAAAACTACTGCATTTAAGAAATTTCATTCCAATTCATGGAAACATTCATCATGATTATAATTACCCATTATCTTCATACATAGATACTATATCTAAATAAAGGAATATTCATTACAGAACATAATAATACACCCAAATTTTATGGGATTAGTGTTTTTGGAAAAAACAGAAAAATATTCATATTACATCTACAATATATTATCTTATTCTATTATAACTAGAACAATTTTCAGATTAAATAAACATTATATTAATTCATATACTTAAGAAATGAATATAATAAAAGTGTGATATTGAATGTTCAATAAGGGTAAATAGGGAGGTATTAGTCATAACATAAGAATAAGGAAAAAATAATAAGAATAAAACATTTTAATATTATACCCTGCATATCAATTATCATATTCTAGAGTTGTGGAATTAATCATAGAAGTAAATAATACATGAATTATAATAGAACATGATCCACATAATAATGACATCATAATTAGATATGGAAAGTGGAATGGAAATAATGATAAAAATGATTTAATTAGTAGTAAATTATCATTACTAATATTATCATAGAGAAATGGTTTCACTCCCCTGTCTATCATAGTAGTCAAGGTTCACTCCCATGATTATCCCATCGGAAAAAAACCTTTACTAAACTAGATTTAATTCATGTCCTAGTACTATCGTACAGAACTAGTTTTACATCCCATTTTAGTCTTATATATCTCATTAGATATAATATCATTACCAAATGCATTTGAGGGAGATATATATACCACCCACAAAAAAATCAAAACCATAAATATATGTTCTATAAGAGCATATATCATTCATAATATCAGAATCCATGAAAGGAAATGTAATAACCCGAAATTTTGAATAAATTTTGTTTCCTAACTTTATGTTTTATTTTATTTTATACTCAACAAAACTATTTAATAAAATGAGTATAATTAAAACAAGACTGTTGGTTTTCGACTATTATATGACTGTTAGTCAATATGACCGTTGGAAACTAAATTTTTCGATTATTGTCTCTAAATAAAAGTGATCCTGATTAATTAATACAGAAAGAAGATTCGATGGCCCCATCCAATAGTCTCGGAAGGATCGAATCCCATCTGATGAAACTCAAGAAGGAGGTAGCACCTTTGGGCTTTTCTCTGGACCAAACCCAAGCCAAACTTCATTGTGTGAAGCTGGAATGAAATCGCCTTAATAAGAAGTTCAAGCTGATAGAAATCACTACTCAAGAAATGTTGGCCGAGCCGCCCAAATATTCTGTCACCTTAGCACACCTTACTCTTAAGCCCTATGCTGGTGTTATAAGGGGCTATGTAACTAGACCGTAACTGCCTTGTGTAATCCTTTGATAAATAAAAAATTGTGATTTCTTCTTATGGGGATGTTTGTGAATTTTCAAATGTCCGGATAAATTTAGGATGTATATTTTTGATGAATTTTGGAAAAATGATATTTTAAAATATTTATGTAAACCTTAAATAATTAATTATGTGTAATGATTTTCAAACAATGGTCTTCTATAAATGTGTTCAGTAAGAAATTTAGAGTTTAATAAGATCAACATAATTTTTGGGGAATAGTAATTTATGAATAGTGATTTTACGCTTAGTATTAGTAATGTGACCAAATGTATTAGTAATCTCACTTAACGAAATTATTTATATAATATAGGCACCTTGATTAAGTAATGTGATTCAATAAAATAGGGAAATAACTATTTTAGAAATTATTTGTAAAGTATTAGTTTTTTCGGTGGAATAGTGTTTTTTATTTAAAAAATAAATTAAAAATATATATAAATTTTTTTTCCTAAAATGTAGTTCATTTTTGAAATCACAGCATCGATATTTCGTTAAGGTGAATTTATGGGATTTTTCTGAAACAGTTGAATTTTTAGTAAATAGAGTTTTTATTTAAAACATAAATTAAAAATATATAGAAAATTATTTTCATAAAATGGAGTTCATTTTTGAAATCATAGCATCGATATTTTGTTAAGGTGAATTTTTGGGATTTTTCTGAGAAAGTTGAATTTTCAGTGAATAGTGGAAATACAGTTTTTTAGTTTCGGGTGTTTAATGACACCATTAAGGAAGTAATAATTATGAAATAATTCTAGTCTACTTATTAATAGTAAGATAAGTTGTGAGGTGTCCCAATTGTCTAATACCATGGGAAAATACCATGGGCAAGCCCACGGTTTTTCCAATACCACCGATGAGGTGTCCCTTGGCAATTAATGCTTTGTCCCCTCACTTCCCCTATAAATACCAAGATATTCTCTCATCCATTCCATTCCAAAATCCTCTTCAACGAAGTTCTGGTCTCCTTACCTCCCAAGGAGTCCTCCCAAGGTTTCCTCAAGCCTCCCAACATCCCAAACATCAAGATTGCTATGTTACTCTTCAAGGTAAGGGATCCTACCTCTCCCTTTCTTTTCATGTATTCTTCTTATGTCATTTATTTTAATCTCCATGTTATTATGTTGGGGATTTTATTTTATATTCATCCTACTTTCCTTTTCATGTTCATATGATGATATACCCTATCTTTCGCTCATAAATTCATTTTATGAATGTTTAAGTGGCGTCGTTAGGCTGTGGAATTTTTGTAAGGGATTCTCTCACCCATCTCATTTTCAAGTTCTATTTTCATGTCAAGTCTTTAAAATTTCTTTTTATTGTGTTGGGGTATGATATATATATACATAATGATGTTATTTTTTGTTTATATGATTAGATACCCTCTCTTTATCTCATCAATTCATTTTAAGAATGTTTAAGTTGCGCCGTAAGGATGCCGAATTTTTGTAAGGGATTCTTTCACCCTTCTCATTTTCAAGTTCTATTTTCATGTCAAGTCTTTAAAGTTCCATTTTATTATTTTGGGGTATGATCTATGTATCCATAACCATGTTATTTTATGTTAATATGATGAGAGACCCTATTTTATCTCATCAATTCATTTTTTATGTTTTAATTGATGCCGTTAGGATGCCGAATTTTCATAAGAGAAATCTTATTTTTGTCTTCCTTCCATGTTATTCATTTCATATGGTATGTCTTTAAAATTTCATTACCATGTTCATATATCCTTTATATTTTGTCCCTATACTATTTTATGGATCATTTATGAGTGTGTGACCCATGTCCCCTCTCTTTTTAATATTTTCTAAAACCATGTAACATAGTCGTTATGCTGAAGAATTTTCGTCTCAAAATGTCTCTCTCTTTTTCTCAAATTATTTTATTCTATTAAATGAATACTCAAAGCTCTTTCTTCTACATGGGTATTCACATATATATCAAAATGTTCCATTTTAGATTCTGGTATTTAAAAACATGAGACCCCCTTTCCTTTTCTGTGGGTTTAAAGTTACATTACGATCACGTCTTTAAAGCAGTTTTTAAAATGTTATGACTATGAAATGAAACCCATTTATTTTATGCTATATGGGTTATTTATGAAATTATTGAAGATTATATATGTGGATCACATGATAATAAATTCAAATTAAGGTTTCTCCCTGATAGCGCTCCAATGCATTGGGTAAAGACTTAATCTCTAGAGATGACCATTTTAACGATACCTTGGTGAATAACCTTGGTAAATTTTTAATGACACCTTGGGGATGGACCTTGGTGATACAAAAATGATTTTCTAAATGAAATTTTGTAGCCACATATTCAAGTTATGTTTCAAGTTATTTTATTTATGATATTCATATTCTTCCATTTCTCATGTCTTTATGTTTTTATTCAAGTTCTTATTGATATCACAAGTACATTTACTCCCTTGGTTACCCTTACTGGGCTTTCTGCTCACCCTTTCCTTTGAATGTATGTCTCCAAGTTATGAGATGAAGTAATTCTACATAGAATGAGCTTATGATGAAGCCTTACAAGTGGTTTAGAAGATTTATATATGTTGTTTTCATGTATTATGTTTTTGATTTCCCAGACAGCAGACTTTAATGATCCTCTGTTTGTAAAATGTAATGAAAAGTTATGTAATAAAAAGGAGGGATTCCACAAGAAATGTGTGTCATAAATATCATAACATAATTAACATAATCCACCCACATGGATAATAAGTATAATATCCTCGAATAATTTCCCTAGTAATGAATAAATTACATCAAACAATGTATTCATAGATAGAAAATAAATTTTAAAGATGACTTGAAATAATTCATAGAAAAAATAACATTTTAATTTTTAAATATTTTATTTTTAAAGAGATCCATAATTGAAAATGATAAAAATTCTCTGAAAATAGATTATTAAAATTGTAATGGAAGCACTAAATAACTAATGTTTCATTATGGCTGGAAAATATGTTCATTAAGAAATTTTTCTAGAAATATGTTCTACATTATTTATAGAAAATTTACAAAGAACATTGTTTATAAAATGACTAAGTGAATCCTTTCAAATAATTTTTTTAAAAGGAAAATAATGAATAAAATTTATATTAAAAACTGATAATATAATAGTGAAAATATTTTTCCAAACTATTTTAAAAACACGTACATGGAATAAAAAGTTTATTTTATGGGACACGTTTCAAAAATAGTGCCATATAAATATCATATCATTGAAGTGATAATTAAAAAAAATAATTCAATTATGGATATTCACTATATATCCATATAAAAATTATAAATAATATCATATGAAAATCCTATGTCTTTCCATAATATTTTCCACACATAATCAATTAAGTTAAATAATAACCAAGATAATGGATATTGGGTTCTAAATTCCCATACCTGTTCATAATTAGTCAAATTGTAAGCATAATAAAAGTAGTAATATAGAAATATAACATTTAATATTTTTTATATAGTGAAATTATTGATATTATATATCAAATATATGTATATAAAAAACAACTAATAAACAATTTTTCATTAATGAATATATCTCATAGAAGTTAAAGTTATAAGATAATGACTTACCCCACTGTTCCATTTTGTTGTGTATACTTTTAACACCTGTAAAATGATTTAAATAATTTCAATAAATCATTATAGAATAATATTAATATTTATATCACTTTATATGAATCTTTTATAGCATCATACTAACTTTCATTAATTTTTTTTGTTTCTTTTATTGTTTCATGTACATTCGTTTCATTATTGCATGGTCAGTTCATTTTTTATATTATGGATGTTGCTAGAAAATTGAAATAAAACACCAAAACTAAATTAAAATGTTATTAATTAAGATGAATATATTTATATTGTTTCATATAAAATATTTTATTTATATTTTTAGGATGATTCATTTGAAAAAACATTACCAATAGTGTTTAGTTTATTTTAGTGGTTTTCTGGACATCATGGAAACGCTTAGTTTTATTAAATATTATATATATAATGTTTTTGTAATATGAAATAGGTTAAAAAAGAATTTATCATCCTATTTAACAAGAATATTACTTTTATGACCATCCTTGAGGTTGGTAATAGAAAAAAATCATTATCCATGGGGACAGTTAATCACTATAACCTAGACAACGGTTTAGTCTCTTTCTATAAAAGGATTTGAGAAAATGAGTTGATATAATATATTAAATGATAACTATAAAATTTTAGTATATAAATTATAATATATTTATTATTATTTTATATATCAATGGATTAATATAAGGTATGAAATGAAATGAAATGAAGGGAGGTTCTATATGAAAGTTACCTCTTGAATTTCACCTCCTTTAATGACCCCTTCAAGAAAATGTATTTGGTCTTTGGGTGATAAAATTTACCCATAGATATGGGTAATGTGGGTAGGAGTAGTTTTGTTTGATATATTAAGAAATTTAATTCTTTTTAATAAAAATGTAGTGGTGAGGAGTTTTATAAACAATTGAGGAAGGGTGGTTTTAAGTGATTAAGTAATAATTATTTTATATTTAAATCCAACCACATGTGGGAGGAATTAATTAAAAATAATTTAAATGATAATTAATGTTTTAAAAGATTTAAAATGCTAATAATCACATAAAACACTTATTTAATGTATTAGTTTTTAGGAATTTTATTCTTTTACCTCTTAACTTTAACCCGCTACAATATTTTACCGATACATCAGTAAATATTTTTTATCAAGGTAAATTTCTATTCCTAAAATTTAAATTTACCATATAATAAAATATATACCTCATGATTCAAAATATGAAAATATTTTTTAAATATTCAAAACATAAAAGATGAAAAATTATAGTTAAAATTAAATCCTTAAAATGCACTAAAATAATGATTTTTTTGGAAAATGTGCATTTAAACAAAAAAATGTACTTATACCTAAAAAAGGAAAAAAATTTACTTGAATGTAATTAATTTTGATATATGTCACTAAAATTTACATAATTTAATGTGAGATTTATTTTAAGTAATAAAATTGTTTTTCAACATAAATAAAATGATTTTTTAATAAAAATTGATATTTTTACTACCGAATGAACAAAATAAAAAATTAAGAAAATTTTCAATGATTTTTTGTAAGAAAATTTTGAAAATATGATTCTAAAAATGATTTTCATTTAACCAAATATATTTTTTAAAAGTTGAAAAAATCAATTATCTTTATTTTCTCATAGAATTCAACCAAAATTTATTTTTTGATAAAACATATATTTGAAGAAAAAAATGAATTTTTTATATGTTATGATTTTATTTCATAAGAATAAATTAATATATTATAATTGAGTTAAAAATAATATATTTCATAATGTGGTTAAAATTATTCATTCTTAGTAATTTAAAATCTTGATTAGAATGGTCTTCATAAAATATTAATATTTTAGAGTTCCCTTACGCTTGATGATCTGGGAAATATAAGCTTTCCAAAAGATTAAAATATTTAAAAATATACATATAGTAATATTACAGGGTGACACATTATACTCTCATTAAAATTACATTCTCTAAAAAAATTAATCAATATGAAGTAAATAGATGAGGATATCTCTTCCTCGTTACGTCCTTTAGTTACTATGTAGCTTCCTGGAATTAGTGGATTCTCAATAAAACATCATTCAGGTGAGTGAAACTCAATCATAGAACATTATCTATGTGACCCAAAATATCTATTTAACGTTCTTCATAAGAAATATATTTATTTTCTGATATGACCTATTAGTTCAGTACCTATGAATGATTTGTTATGAAATTATATAGGAGATAAAAATGGAAATCATCGTGATCTTGATAGATATTATTTTTAAATTCTATTAGATAAGTTGTCATCCCAAGATAATCAGGATTTCAAAAGGAATGATATACCTATAGATTGAATTCACCTTTATTACAAATCTCATTGCCCTTTTTCTGGTAGACATTGGTGGAAATACAATGTCACCAACTTCAATATATATATCCCTTTGATGACTATGAGCATAATGTCTGTGTCGATTATAAGATTCAATTTTGTGATGTTGAATGGATATAACCATACTTGAAATATAATTCCATAGATCAAGTCCTAATTTCTTTCGTTCCTCAACATCATTCTATCATGTTGGTGTTCTACACTTCTTACTATAAATAGCATATTAAGGATCTATATGAATGATAAAATGAAAAATACTATTATAATAAATTATTACAATGCAGTTTATTGATCCAAGCCACCATTTAAATACATAGTGAAGGATAAAAACATTTCATATAGATTTTGAAATATCCTATCATACCAGACATGTGTCTAATGATAATAAGAAGTGCTGAATCTCAGCTATGTATCACGATCTAACAAAATAATTCTCTAGAACATAAAGGTAAAACCTAGATCTCAAATATATATAATTGAAAGTGGTACCCAATGATATTATACAACTTCCATAATATATATTCTATAAATATGATCAATATTGAAATCATAAGTGATAGTAATGAAGTGTTCTAGCTTCATAAGCTGATTGACTATAACCCATACGGAATTATAACCTTTACCTATTTTTGGAGACTTAGAAGACAAAATACATGGTAATGCTTCTTCATTTCCATTCAATTATATTAAATAGTTGTAATATTCAATTAAAATTCTATCTCTCAACCTTTGATTTATGTTAGAACCATGCCCTAGGAAACATACTCTACAACATATCTCTTCATTACATCCCACAAGAAATATTATTTTAGGTTTCTATAATTCTTTTTTACTACCAGGATGAATAGATAATGACAAATATGAGCCATATTTAAAATATAATTCTTTAAATATATTATGTCTGAAACAAATATATGACTCATGGTCCTTATTACTTCATCCTAATCAATGTTGAACTCAATAATACTTCTTACCTTCTATTACAGTTCCACATCATCCTTTGTTCATATTTATGATTACATAGATAGATGTTAGAACATTAATTTGATCCAGATAAGTACCCTCCACTTCCTTTAATATATATTGTTCCTTTCGTTAAAATTTAATTAATATTGGGGTTTTTTAACCATGTCATATAGAACCTAGCATAATCTATTATGCCCAATGCATCTTCCACCTTCTTCATTTTCCCATGGTGGTAGTCTATAGAGTATTCATACTCATTAAACAGATCAAATAACATTATTTGGAATATTTTTACCTCTTTTTTAATGAAATTATACTTAAAATATTGTTAATCATTACTTATATTAAACCTTCATATAGAGAGATAATTCATCCATACAAATACTGATAATATTACCAAAACCAACTCTAAATCAGGAGTCAGATAATTTTGATCATAGAACATTAATAGGTGGGAGGAATAGCCTAAAGACATATGATTTTGTATTAGAAATAATAATATCCCCATAATTGATAAATCACTCTATTTCACAAACAATTATCAAATATATGGATGTGTCTGCACAAGTGAAATGACCAATATTATTTTCAACATGGTGAAATTATATTCACATTCCACAATCTATATGAACATAATTCCCATCATGTTCAACATGGTGATTGTATTAGTAAATCGTGATAAATATATCCCAAAACATTTAAAATATATTTTCGACACAAGAAATTACATGTTTTTGTCATGATGGTTTCTCTAGTCCTTTTCTCAATAACTTATGTCATTAAAGGAACTACTGATTTACCAAAACTTTTGATTATGTGTAAACAACCTCTTTTGTCCAAATAAATATTTAATGATTTAAAAAACCCCATAAGAAGGTTTCCCTAATGTTTATTTCCACACATTTAATAAAAATGAAAACATATCTTCTTGTCTTAGTGGTTTTTAGAATTTCATTTTAATTATATTTTTATTTTCCTATCAAATACATAGGATTAATGGGAAACATTAATATAAATCTGAACCATGAGAGAATATTGAACGTTTTTTCATAGAAAATGAAGTCATTTATACACAATAGGCTTTATATACATATTTTTATGCCATTGAAGAATCGTTCAAACATATATTTCGGATGTATGGTAATTCCAGAACTGTACTTGAAAAGTCATATAGAATTTTCTGCGTTGGTTCCAACTAATTCATCACAAAATTTATTTAAATCTAGAAATTCATTATCCATTTTAATAATAATTATCTTAGGAAAATAGATATTAAAAAATAATTCATTGAAATTTTCCCAATATATGGAGCAAATTTATTCCACATTTCAAATATTCTTTATAAGATTCCACTATTGATATGCTTCACCTTCCACGTGATAAATAGCCAAAATATCATTCTCATGTTCAAAAAAATTAAAAAATTTGACATATGTTTTAAGTAGTATTGATATATTATTCTGCTACAAGTCAATCATGATATCCATTTAAAGAATGTGGGACTTTCTAGATGAAGTACATAAGAAAATGTTGTTCACTCCATTTCAAATTTTCACGTAAAGCATTATTCACAGATTTTATGAGAATATAAATATTGTTTTCCACTTCAGATCCCATAATGTTCGTTTACAAATTATTATAATCATTTCATTACCCATTTCACTCAGTATTAACATCGTTCTTTTGGGTTATTTCTATTAAATAAAATCGAAAAATACAGTGTGAGAAACACTAATCAAAAATTAAAAAACACATAATCATGTGAAATTACTTATAAAATTTAAATCTATGAAACCTTTGATTTAACATAGATTATTTTTAATCAATCTTAAACTACATTATTATATCCTGGACATACCAATAGGGTTCTTACTAAGGTGTTTTCATAATAGTTTCTAATGGTTAACTAAAACATTCTCTTATACGAACTATAATGTGTTGTTTTTCATGTATTGATATTGAATCTAAATATATGAATATTCAAGTTGTAAAATTAAAACCCATTTCCTGATCTTATGGGATTATTTTCAATGGAAATTTGGTTAAAATTAACTATTTTATAAAAAATTCTATATTATCTCCCTCTTTTTATTTCATAACTACAACCCTTTTTGACATTTCATACTTGACACCATCTTTTATATCATGATGAAAATTATCATAAGAAAAATGTTATATAAGACGCTTTGAAAGGTTAAAAAATGGATATATCATTTATAACCAAGATTACGTTCCCAAGAACATGAATATAACATTTAATTTCATACCCTGCATATCAAATAATAAATACTGAGACATTCTATAAGGAATCGATGATCAAAAGATATGTATCATAAAAGAATGTGATATATGAGAGAATAAAACTTGCATAAGACATGTAATGTTTCATATAAGTAATCATATAGATTCATTTAATTAGTATTCATGGATTTTTGACAAGTCTGTCATATTGTAATGGGTTCACTCCAAAAATAATCATAGTACTCAAGGTTTCCACCCAAGACTATCATAGTGGATATCTTCATTTACTAAACCAATTTCACTTCTCATTATAGTCTTTTAATAATTAATCATATTCACTCCACATTGTATTATTGTCTCTATCATGAGATATAAAAACATTACCCATTAAATTTCGGGGAGATATAGGTCACATCTTTAACATAGTGAAAACCATATATATTGTGTTACACTTGAACATAATCATTAATCATAACATAACCCAAGAAAAGAAATTGTTTTAATAAATAACTTCCCATTATAAGTATAAAACAATAATGAGAATAAGGATGGTAACATTTAATAATATCCCTATTATATCATAAATAACATCTGATATTTTTATCTTATTTAGAAAATAATTTATAAATATCACTTGATATAATTCTTGGAAAAAAATTAATATTTCCATTTTTATATAATTTATTTTTAAATACCATTTAAATTAATAGGTAAATAATTTTTTTTATATAACCTTGTAAATTAATAAAGGAAAAATCATTAAGGATTAATTATGTAGAGAAAATATACTCATTTCCTATCATTTAAAAATCATTCCTTTTGTATTATAGTCAAAAACGTCAAAAGGTACATCATTAAAAAAATGAATCCTTTAGAATAATTTTTTAAAAATCTAATCATTACTAAAAATGACATTGATCAATCATAATATAATATTAAAAACACTTTTTGAAATAATTTGAAAAAATACAAACAAGTAAGAAAAGGAGTTATATAATGGAATGATTATAAAAAATAATCCATTATAAATATTGTATCATTGATGATAAAATTAATAATATTTGTATATTATTTGTATTCATTATAAAAAACATAAAAATTATAAATAAAATCATAATATAATTTATTTATTTCAACACACAATCTTAGAATCACATAATCAATGATGTATATGTTTAACCTCATGAATGGAAATTGGGTAAAGAATTCCATTTCCACTTTCTAATCAGTTGAATCACATTCCCAATAATTGTAGTAATTGTTGAATAAAATATTGAAAAAATAGTGGTTTTAATGTTAAGATATACCAAACATTATAATATAGACCAAAAAAGGAAATAAATTTTAAAAAAGGAAGGTATCTCACAGAAGAAAATGTGAGATGAGAAACCCTTATCTCACGGTTCCCTTTAGTTTTTCATACATTAACCTAATGTGTAAAGGATTTAATAATGTTAATAACTATTTAAATAATAATTTTCATATATATAATACCTTATATTATACATTTGTTACACTATAAAACCATTTACATAATAATATTTCTATATTTTATTGGTTTGGGTGTGTTCATATCGGGACACCATTGTTCATTTATTTATGTATACTTTGGGATTGCCTTGCCAAATGGTAATAAAACATTATTTTTTAATGAAATGGTATTATTTTACATCCAATATTATAAATAAACTCATATATAGGTTTTTTATTTCTGGTTTTAGGGTGATTCTTTTGATAAAACATGAACAATAATGTATAGTTTATTTTTTCCAGTTTTTATGACATTCATGAAGTATCCTAGTTTTAAATAATATTATGTATATATATTAGTCTCAAAAAATGAAATAGTTTTTTATATAAATTCTAAACAATGGATTAACTAGAATTATAATTTTATGACTATCCATGAAGGATTTAATGTAATATGAAAAAATAGTTTTCCATGAAGACGGTATATCAAAATAATTTTTTCAATGTTTTTGTTTCTTTGGATAAGAGGAGATGAGAAAAGGGGAGGATATAAGATATTCCAACAGAAATATAGGATTAAAATATATAAATTCTACTGGGGATAAAATACTTTTATGGATTAATGTAGTGAGGATAATTTTGAAAATGAAAATAAATTAATATATGTTGTTTGAGAAAGTTGCCTTTTGAATAGCACCACCTTGAATGACCCCTTATACAACATCCATTTAGTATTTGGGTGAGACTGGTAGTAATTGGAAATGGATAAAGTGTTTGGGAGAGTTTTTTTAATATATTATAATAAATTCATGTATTAATTGTAGAAATGGGATGGTGAAGGGTTGGGTTTATACTTGAGGACGGTTGGTTTTAAGTGATTAAATAATGATAATTTTGTACTTAATGCCAACCACATTTGGGTGGAATTTATTCAAAATAATTTGGAAGATTATTAAGTATTTAATGTCTTATTAAATTATATTGGAACATAAACCATTGTATTAATGTGTTATTTTCTTGGATGTAAGCTTTTACATTTTCATATTAACATGCAACATTATTTTACCTACACTACGTTAAATCTCTTTTTTACCACCATAAAGTTTTAACCCTCAATATTAAAATTTCATTATAACATAACATGAAAAACCTAATTAAAAATATATAATCATTTTTTAATAATTAAAAACATATATATTGTAAACAAACTATTATTAAAATTAAAATTTTAAAACAGTAGAAAATATAGCTATTTTTGGGAAAAAGTGATCTCAATCCCAAAAAGGTATTTATTCAATAATATTGCATAAATATTGTTTAAATGTAATTAATTATATTAAATATAACTTTAAATTAATTATGTTACATTGATATTAAATTTTACTTATAAAAAACCTTTTCAAAATAATGATAATAAGATTAATATAAAAATTGGTATTTTATACTATTTACTGAAAAAATAAAACATTTCAAAAAAAAATTCTAAAAAATTCATCCTCAAATAATTTTAAAAAGAATACTCCAAATATTATGTTTATTTGTAAAATATATTTTCAAATGATTTAAAATAATATATTTATTTTCTCATAGAAATTAATAAAATTTTCTTTTTAATAATACATATTTTTTAAAAATAATGAATTTACTAAAAATTATGTTCTTATTTAATAAGAATAAATTAATATATTAAAAAATAAGTGGTTAATTATATATTCCATAATGTTTTAAATAATTTTAATTCCCTCCATTTTATCATGTAGGTTATAGTATTCATCTTCAAATAATAATATTTTGGAGTAATTCTAATATCAGTGTTCCGTGCAACGTAAGCTATTAAAAACTTTAAATATATTTTAAAATAGGCAAAAGAAAAAATCTAGGGGAATTAAGAAATTCCATTATCTAGATGAAATAAACTCCTTTTTATGTTAAAATATTTTTCTGATAGATGATAGTGTAATGATTTCAATAAACTACTGGAGATATCCTTCTAATCTAGGAAAACAATGAATAGTAGTAACATTTTTAGGTATTCCCTATTCATAAACCACATTAGATTTAGTGAGATCAACATTAATAAAATATTTTTTTACAATATTCCCATGGAATGAAATAAATTGTTACCAAAAATAAAAATAATTTTTTTTCATAGAATTTGGTTTTAGTCTGGGTGTTATAAATAATCCTTTGATGATTTCCATGATCTTCATAAAAGTTTTAACATTCAGAAATATCATCATTAAACATGAACAGAAATTTATCTGATTTCTCATGGAAAACACTATTAAAAAGATCCATGAATATAAATGATGAATTCTTTAACCCAAAGGGAATAAATAAAAACTCATAATTTATATGCATAGTATGAAATTTAGTATTTAGAACACCATCTTCCCTCGCCATTTGATAATGGTACCCAGAACTAAGATCATCCATCTGAAAACACTTTTCTTTTTAAATAAGATATAACATGTCATCAATATTAGGAAACAAATATATATTCTTAAAATTTATGTTATTGAATTACCTATAATCAATGAAAATCCTCATGGAACCATTTTTATTTATAATAATCAAAATTACAGCAACCCATGGTCATGTCATATGATTAATGATATCATTACTTATAAACTAATGTAACTTCATTTTCAATTCTAAAATTTCATCTTCAGACATTCAAAAAGTGTGTTTTGAGATTAGATTATCAATAGTTATTACTTCAACAGTAAACTGATCAATCCCGATGAGGTACAATAATTGAAAAATTCTCAAAAAACATCCAAAATATTCTGTTACTACTAGAACATCATTAATATAAATAGTTCTTGTATTACTAATGGTTTTAAAATGATAACAATCATTAACATCTTTTTATATGATATTAAATGTTCAAATTTATTCTTATATAGAATTAAAAAATCAATTTAGGAAATAAAATCACTAAATCAAAAATATATATTTTTATGATAAAATTAAATGAAATGAATACCTATAATAACATCAAATCTTACACTCAATGATATTTTGGTAAAATCATTCAACATATGACAATCAGAAGATCTTTCTACTTTCATGTTGAATTAAATCAGACTATAGTGTGTTTTTTCCAAATTTTATTTGTTTATTTCTTAAGTTAGAATTTTATATTTTTCATATAATTTATCAGAAATTAAATAATTATTAGACCTCAAATCAAAATATCCATTACCATAATCATAATAGAAAATTAATTTAACAGTAAACACATCATTCGATGGCCAACATCTTTTGAATTAGCTTCAAAATATTCCAAAAGAACATTTCATTTATTGCCATTCTATATACCACTATTTAGTATTATATTCAGACACACATCATCAAAATGAATAATCTCATTACATTTAAAACACTTTACTTCCTATATATCAAAAGTAATATCTTCACCATTAAAAAAATCATTATAGTCTTGACCCTAATTCTAAACCAAAACACACTGAAATGACTTCCCATGTCTCCTAATACATTCTCCAGGGATAAATTTATAGAAATGTAAAGAAAATTGGAACATTAATTTGTTACCTTATGATTTATTTAATGGATTCATCCCATTTTTATACCATGTATTCCGATTTTTATACCTATTATTATAGAACTATTGTTTGTAATAAAATTCTAATTCTATGTTGTTAGTACAAAAACATGTGTCTCATAAATTTTAAATTCATGAGTGGGAAATGATCTTTTGTATCTTGGAAATAATAATATATAAATCAAATTAAATTCTCTATCAAGAATCCTAATACAATTTTATTCATACCTTTACAATTGATTGAAATTTACTTCATATACATCCATAGATTCATTAACCACAATACTCAAATACAAGAATTTATTTTCTTTCCTATATCAAACTACAATTTGAAAACATTTATCAAGGAATATATTTTTATGTATATCCCATTCAATGGCGTTAATATATTCTCTTTATTTAGTATTATTATATATTTACCACCTTTAATTTGATTCACCTTTATAACTGTTAATTTTCAGAGTTCTATTTTTATGTTATGATAAAACCATGGCATTGAAAATATTCTAAAATAATTTAATACAACCGTCAATTACCACTACGATATAATATCCATTGAATATAAAGGGGTATACTCTCATAAATTATTCACTATTTCTATATTCCAAAATAGTATACATTGTTTCGCTGAAGCATAGATAGATCCACTATTTATATGATCTTTTATCCAATACATTATTGTATCAAATTGAATTATTCTAATTCCAACCATTATAGGTTTCTAATTTGGGATGATATTGTCCCCGTGGTTCCTTCCTACATCAGTTTACCTATTCCCTTACTGGATAAGCATTTTGAGTAGACATTGATTAAATTAATAAAAATTAATATATTTGCATTCAATATATTGATAATAATATATTAGATGATTTTATTATATTATACATCCATTATATCACCATATGAAATCCTGATAAATGAACATTATTAAATAGATTTCATTATAATCAAAAACGCGTCTAGATGAACCATTATATACTATTGAAATATCATTATTTAATATGACAGTTATCTACAAGGCATTCGATTAGAGGTTATGAATTGTACTATGAAATGTTTGAGAAATTTTTATTATAAAAAAATATGAAATTTATTCATGTTTCACTAGTGGATTTGAAATGAAAATAAAAATCATTTGAAAGTAAAAAAAATGTTTTCAAGAATTTTTTTATTTTACAATTTTTTTATACATAAATTTAATATATCACTATTTTATGATTATTTTAATGAAATTAAAATTTTATATATTCAATAATTTTATTATCATTCATCTTATTTTTTTCTTGTGGTATGAATATATCAAATTTTATACCTAAAACAGAATATTATTAAATGTTTTTTTCATAATGTTTTTCTGAAAAATTTTAAAATTAATATCTTCAACATATAAATTTAATATTGAATAATGGAATCCAAATTTGGATTTAGTATGTTCAAATTTTTTATATACAGAAATTTTTTTAGTTTAATATAAATTTTAAAAGTGACAATATTAAGGACCTTAGTAAAAGATAAATCATGTTATCCAAATTTAAAACAATTTTTTATGGAGGCATTTTTATCTAAAATCATATTGGATTAATTTAATATTTATTTTTTGACCTTAGGCTCAATATTTAATCTTTTAAGTGTCCATGAATTTCAAGTATAAATTATTTAGAAAAAAATGCAAAATGTCACTATTTACTATTACATATCACTTATGTGTTGACATTAGCACAGAATATTTTTGTGAATTAATAAAAATTTAATGTTAATACTAAATTATTTACTTTAATTATGGTAATTTTTTATAATTAATTAATACAATATAATTTCCATAAATGATTACGCAACACGAGACTAGTTCTTCTTGAATTAATTGAAAAATAAAATAAATTATTTTTAAAATATTACAAATAATATAATTTGATTGATTTATAGTGATACATAAATTTTATTTATTATTAAAAAAATATATTGATGTTTTATAAAATTATATTTGAATTAATTAATTTTCACTGTTTCTTTTAAGTAAAAATAATTGAGTAGTGTCGAAATGAAAATATTTATTATTATGAACACAATATTTCATTAAATTATTTAATCATTATAATAATAATAAAAATAATAAATAGTATAATATATAGTCTACAATTTCATACCTTCTAAATTGATATGATAATTGTTATATTATATGTAATATTATAACCCCTTATTAGTTAAAATGGTGTTACCATGGTTATGGTAAAAAATTATGATTTTTAAGGGAAAAAATAGATACTTTTTAAAATTATACTAAAACATATCTTGATATTATTAAACCATATAATACCTTATCATTGAATATATGTCCCATTATGTTCCTTGATATTAATCTATTTATATTATAAACATTTTGGTAATTCCTTGTGTGCAATTTCCCTCTCTTATAAAAGGTCACAGATTAATTCTCTTATTTACAACACATTGATTTACCTAGAATTAACATTACCTACCCATTTCTCGTAGAAGAAAACCTTAAAATTTTATATTTGTGTTGTAATTCCAAAAATTTAAACCCTATGTAACTTAAATAGAGATATAATGGGGCTCTTTCAATAGTGAGGTAATCTCCATAACCAATCACATTATTTTTTTTACTTCTTCTTTAACCACCATTAAATATTTAATATTTATCATAAATTAATAACCTAAATATGCTCAGTATGATTTAGTTAAATTATTATTTTGAAATAATATTACCCATCATATTTCCTTCAAAAAAAATTACAATTTCTCATACGTGTATGTCTAGATTACCACCTCCATGAAGCATTGTGATACATTTTCATTAATAACTTTAATGGATGGTAATAAGTGTTAATTTTAAATAATATATATCATATGTAAGATATAATAAATGCTATTTAAATTATAATTATTATATACCTTTCATTTATTCCATATTTCATAACGTGAAAACAACGGTCATGTGTATGTATGACAGAATGTCTCTTTAAAGAGTTTAATTCGTTTTTCTATATCCAAAATTTATGGATGACACTAAATATTCATATATGGAATATATATGAAATTTATATCATTATTAAAACAATATATGATCTAACTAAGATCAAAGTAAAATCCATGAAACTAATAAATAAAACATATATGAAAAAATAATGTTGTTGTTACACTTTATAATAATATTAACAATGAATTGTTAATAAATGGGTGGTAGAATATTACAAGTAAATTATATATGGTGTGATATGCCGGAGTATTTTTATAGAATATATTCATAATGAATCTATTTTAATTTAAATGGTGCTTTATAAATATATAATGGAATTCAATGTTGAGGTAAGGGTTACTCAACTCAATATTTTTTCATAGAGACGTGATTTATGCTATACTATTATTTATATATATGAGTTATATATTCAATACTGTTTACATTTTATATCATCAGTCATTATTTTATTAGGTTATATTTTTTTAAAAACAAAAATTATTTCATCCGAGTTTTTTTATTGGAATGTTACCAATGTGAGAAGATTTTATTTCAAAATCTATTCATAGTTTGAGATTATTTGTCATTAAGAATCTACTTGGTGTATTATTTGATCTTTTTATAATTAAACAATAAAATTTTTCATACACTAAATATTTATAGAGATTATATATTTTCTTTTCAACTGGATCTCTTTAATAAACATGATAGCAAAAAAACTATTTTAATAGAAAATTGACATTGTATTTATACTAAGATAGGAAATTATTTACTATATTATCTATATCAATCATAAAATGTATTATAGAATATCACGATTATATTGTAATGTATTGTTAACAAATATTCTTTACAACGATTAAATTTTTAAAAAACAATTTAAATAAAAAATTTTGATATTTTTTTATATGAAGTAATTATTAAAATTTTTTCAAAACATTAAAATGAATGTATTTAACTAATAGAGAATAAACATAATTTCCAACCCTCAAGATTTCTGATTTTAATGATGATTCCTTTTACATATTTTTTTTTTCATTTAAAATGTTTTTTTATATATATTGGATATTATATTATTTTAAAGAAGGGATTTCAAATAGAAAAGGGATATCTTACTGTCTAATTTTTCGAATGTGATTTTGAATTTATAATGATCTATAGAAATAATCTTGGTTGATTATTTTTCATTACATATTTTTTCACTTATGATATTGTCTATCATGTTTTTATGAATGGTTTATGATGAATTTTACTAGGGAATTTATTGATTTTTATTATTCCAATTCTTCAAATATTGAGCATTATTGACTTTTATGGTGTGATGAATAAGTTATATTATTTTCTCATAGGAGTATTTCATTGGAATTATTAATTAATAATTGTAGTCCAAATTTTTAAATATATATGATTCATCAGTTGGTATAATAAGAAAAACTAGATTTCTTATTTGGAATATTTGTTATCCATTTCTATTAAATTTCTTATCATAAGTCCCGAACAGTAAGATTAAATTCTAAAAAATTAATCATTCCCTTATTATGATATCAATTATTCATTCCCATGTAATTATTTTCGTACTCATGATATCAGGGATATATTTCTAGATCATGTGATTATTTATATTACTATATTTTAATGTCATTTGTTATTACCATGGTATTCATTCTTTATTATCTTCTACTATACTCATACCACTATGGATAATATCATCCCAAAACATTATTATGTTTACCTACCCCAGGATATAATGAAATGTTTTTTTATTTTTATGTAGGGATATTCTAATGGTAGTAATGGTGTTCTCAAAGTAAATAATATTTTGTATATTATTTTATCAAATGAAATGTTAGATTAATGTGTATATCAATTTTTTGAAGACTAATAATCATGTCATATTTCTGGGATGTGATAACTTGTTTATAGAAACATTATATTTATATAACCACAACCTTTAGGATAATAGGGTAAAAATATTTACAATTGGTATAAGTAGATATCCGATAGAAACTTCAGGATCAGAACTTAGAAAAAAAACATATATTGGGTGATACAACACAATAAATGTAATTAAGGATTTACTATGTATATGAAAACATCCTAATCATTGATAATAGAAGAAATTATATGGTTTCAGGAGAAATAAATATTTTCCAAATATAATCAATTTGTGTGGGTTTTCCATAGATACATTAAGGGTTGATAACTGTAAAAATATATTTTTTAGTTTATAACTTATATCATTTTAGTATATGATTAATATACCAATACAGAGGTTGTAGGTAGACACTCCAATGGGATGTTATTTTTTTAATTTATATATTGTAAAAAAACCATTTTTTACTTCTATAACTACTTAAGTTTTTAGAAAATTTATTTGTGAATAAATATAATCTTTATGATATCTTATGAAACATGCAACACCAAGTTATTCTAGTGTTTCACACAATAAAAATTTTATTCTCGTGTTACATGGAACACTGATTTTCTATTGTGTTACACGAAACAATGTGTTTGTCTTATGATACACACAATCCCATATTAGTTTTTCATTAGAGGAAATATTGATTTTAAACAAAATGTGACATGTAATTAAAATATTATTATATAATAGTTAAAATGTAGTCCTCGGAATAGATTGAATGAGTTTGATTAAATATTTTTTCTATTTTTTCATTCGTAAACATGTATACATAATGAATTATTTAGTGGCCAATTTGTTAAAAATTACAATAAAACCCTTATGAATATAAACAAAATCATTTTCTAAAAAAATTATTTTGATCCACATAAGAACATTTTACCTCTAAATTTAAATTGATAACATTTTATTAATGGTTTTAATGAAATTTATTTCATCTATATTCCATAAACAATTAAAAATACATATTATGTGACAAGTGATAAGTGTAACAACCCAAGCCTATGCAACTGAACACGGCCCTTTAAAAGTTGTGTAAAAAAATTTATAAAAGAAATGTGAATAATTACACAGCATTAAATGAAACAGAGGATCTTTCACCAACCCATGTTCTAGAAAATTTGATACAAGCTTACAATTTAATAGATTTGAAATAAAATTAAACAAACAAAATCCCAACATCACTCCCATGGGCATAAAAATGATGGAATCCAACATTGGACTTCTAAGTGACTTGAACGGTTGGAGAAAAAGCCATAGTGAACCCCCTATTCTAGACTCAAAAATGGTTTTCCTTTAAAAACATTCCTATACACACCCAAATAACTACATTTTATATCTATAAATTCAGTTAAATACACATACTCAAGATTGAAAAGCAAGATGAGGTGAGAAAATAATTATTATGTTAATATAAAATGTGTTTTATGGGAAAAGAAAGTGAAGAATAGAAAAGTAGCCAAAATCAATTAAAGATTCACACTAAAGAGAAATAATCAAATCAAAACAAAACTTACTATTCCAAATCAAGAATAAATTCGCTAAAGTGTAAAGAAAAAATATAGAGACCCGGATTTTTTTGTGGAAATTTTTTCAATACATGGGAATTTTACGAGTCCGCGGTTTCTGACGGCGCATGATTCTGAGGCCCAGTGCGCCCGGAATCAATTTATAAAGTTTTGTTCATGTACATTTAGTAATCGTACGTACAGGATTTTATAACTTCTGAACCAGTGCTTGGAATTGAAATCTGAGGGCACCATTGAACTCGTAGCGTTGGTGATTGCTTAGTGAGACCTTCACTGCAGTTGCGTTCTAATGAGAGTGGAATTTAGATTTGGGGGGTTTTAATTAAGTTAAATAAAAATAAGGGTTAACTTATTTTTATTCCATGGTGGTTAAAACCTCTAAGAGGAGGTTAGTGGTGGGGCATACCGATACATAACCTCTCTTGGGAGGATATTATTAGGTGGGGCCCACACAAGCTTCAATCCCCTTAAACCCCCCATTTATGTGGGATGAAACCCTTAAACTTCCCTTGAGTTAATGAAGCCAACCCTCTCTTCATTTAATTGTAACTTCCCACCTTCCCTCATTAGTGAACCAAACCACAAATAAATTAATGGAATTAATTAATTAATTTGAAATTGTTTGAATTCTTTTGGCCAATAATTAAATAATGGGTTAGCTTAACCCATTATTTTGGTTGGAACATTATTTTTGGTGGAGCTTTGGAGAACCCTTGGAGAACTTTATTCTCCCAACGAAGAATTCCCCTCTCCAACGAAGAACGATGGACATCTCTCTCTCCCTCTTCAACCAGGGAAAGAAGAGGAAACATCGCCATCCTTGAAGAATGCTGACGACGTCAACTTCTTCGTCTTCTTCCGACGTCAACAGAACGACATCCGCCTTTCCATGACTTCATCAATGATCATCAGCAATCGAGGTTGGGGGATTTGAGATACATTATATTTGAGTATAAACCTTCGTTCTTCGTCATTCAACTTTCTGGATTATGGTATGCCAAATGTTATCACCATGATGAGGAGGGATCAGACCGCACGAACATGGACTGACCCACCCCCTTTGGTTATTCTTATTTGTTGACGATGGAGGCAGACCATGATGAAGCTGGCGGCGCAAGGCCGCCGGGTCACCACAAGGGCGCGGAACTGCCGTGCCGCGTAGAGAACTGAGCCGCGACCAGGCGGGCCGCGGCGGTGTCGGAGGGGTGTGGTACAGTCGCACCATGCCAGAAAGAATATTCGTGGCTAGGACGGCTGCGGTGGTTGGACGATGAGCGTGACGTTGTTGCGCCGTGCAGAGGAGCTGGAGGTCGTGGCTAGGCTGGGCCACAGTAGAGGTGGCACGGCGTCGTCGTGCAGTGCAGAGGCCAATAGAAATATGGCATTATCGCACCGTGGTGGAGGAGCCAGGGGCAGCCGGCTCAGCCGGCCGCCGGTGCGCGCTACAGGAGAGACACCTTAGGTCTCGCGGTTTACCAAACAGGTGCCTATCACCGGTTCCTTCAGAATCCAAGGGAGCGCCACCCCCCCCCCCCCCAGGCATGGCCAGCCGGGCCGCCTCAGGCCAAGCCGGGCCTTTTCTAGTCGAGCCGGGCCACGGATATGGGACGGTCCGCCCTCGGGCCAAGCCGCAGCTCTGTTCCGGGCCGCCCCATCAGGTCGAGCCGCCCCCATAGGCCGGGACATCCCTCGGGCTGGGTCGAACCCGCGGACCGGGTCAGACCCCAGTCCGGACACGGACCCATTTGGCCAGTTTACACCTTTTTCCCCTATCTTGGGCTACGAGTGTCTGATTGACGAACCGCCTATCTAGATGGAAGGATTGGAGTGAGACAGTTCTTTTGGAATACCCCACTTGAGGTTTGAACACAATTGGAGTATGGTCGGGTTGGTTTGAACCTAAAAACCAATCAGGCCCTTTGGATGGAAATGCTAATAAATCACAGACTGGGCATCTGATTGACACACCATATGTCGTGTTGGAACCCTTACGAAAAGGCGGTCCTTTGAGTTACTACATTATGGAGTTTAGTGGTGGTTGAGGTATGACAGATATCTCGAGGGAAGATTCTATGAAACACAAGTGCACCGGGTGTGAGGAATCTAGTGGTCGATAGTGAGGCGGAGGTTGGAGACAGATCATATAGAGGTCAGTGTTGAGCGACTCTATGTGGGTCAGCGCATACTGATCCTGTGTGGGTCAGATCATATGTGGGTCAGTGCTCAACAATCATATGTGGGTCAGTGCATACTGATCCTATGTGGGTCAGATCCTGTGTGGGTCATTGTGGGGGTTAGTACATATCGATCATGTGTGGGTCAAAATCTGTATGGTTAGAAGTAGTGCATCTTGAAAGAATAAGATGATCTAGCTTCGTGACTAATAATCTATACTTCTACACTTAACTGAAATCCTGGGTTGAGCTGATTCAATGACTTATTTGTTTCCTCATGATTGATATGGGTTACTAGATAACTTATGTATATGAATTGGAATATACCTAAGTATGGGTTATCCACTGATTCCTTTACTTTGTGGTTTAGCCTTGTTAGATATTGTGAGACCTTGAGGGTCTCGGGTCCCTACTGAGTATCATTATACTCACCCCTACACGGGCTATTCCCACACCACGTTGAGTTGGATGCAGACGACAGACAGTGCTGACGGAGGCCGAGAGCACCAGGACTGGACGGTACCCGAAGGTGGACCATACGAAGAGTCTGTATAGAGAGGAGTCTTACGTATGTGGAGTGATGAGGTGGACATATATACCTACACTCAGGTAGGAACCCCAGAGGATGATCCAGGAGTAGTTCTTTACCTTTTAAATGTTTTTCCTTTTTTCATTTGTACTTGATTTCAGTTTTATTTACTTCAGTTGTACCTGTGCTTTACTGTTGGGATTGTATTTCCAGACCCTTTTAAATTCCAACACTTCTTCTGTATACAATATTTTTTAGTGATTTGCTTCTAGTTGTGTACTCTGATTGTTGTTGTTTACTTTTTACAAAGGTAATGCCTTCCCAGCTTAGGGATTTACGCCTTCTGGGCTAGTCTCCATCCCTTGGCCTAGGGAAGGAGGGTTTGGGGTAGTCAGGACATGGGCCCTGAGGATGGGTCATGCCAAATTGGTATCTAAGGTGTCGGTTCTACCATAGAACTCAGGAATCTGATCATTCTTTTATGTAAATCAATAGTGTTAAGGGTACCGAGTGTGGTGTTCATTGTAGGGAGTCTGGTGTTGGTGTGGCGGCCAACGTATCCGTACACCAGGACCCTTAATACTGATTTCTGACTTAGTGCACGAAAACACTGGTTGTGTGCGTGTCTTTAAATGTTTTCTTAAGTCAGATCAACCCGGTTAGCTCCCCAGGTATAATCTTTGACGGGGTTGCATTTGTTTCTTTCAGGATGCCTCCCCGCGGATGACCAGTTGGAGCCCCAAGAGTTGTTCGCGCTGATAGCCCACCGAACGATGAGGACTCGATGCAGGGCCCTTTACCAGTGGAGGCACCAGTGGTGACACTTCCCGTTGGGCCACTGATGCCACCAGCCCCAACAGTAGATGATGCATACCGTTTGAGCGCGTTGCATGAATTCCAGCACCAGAGGCCACCCAGGTTCAGGGTAGAGACAGACCCATAGGCGGCTGAGTATTGGCTGGAGGCTGTGGAGATAGTCTTCAGGCTAGTAGGGACCCCAACAGACTTCATTTTGATCCTTGCTGTCAACCTCCCTCAGGAAACAGCATGAATATGGTGGAGCCTGATGCTCTAGGTGAATTACGAGGCAACACATCTATGGATAGACTTCGAGAGCCTGTTCCGGGCAGAGTTTGTTCCAGCCACCCTTCATGCAGTGCGAATACATGAGCTAATACATCTTCAATAGGGTAACATGATAGTATCACAATACATAGTGAGGTTCATCGACCTCTCGCATTACTCCGCGGATATGGTACAAGCCCATTATTTAGGTCCCAGACCTTCAATCAGGGTCTCAGGTGAGATATTAGAGCCTCAATGGTCTCCCTCAACTTTCCGACGTAGAAAGGGGTGTTTGAGAGAGCCCTCCTAGTGGAGAGTTTCCTTGTTGAGAAGTCTCTAACAGTGAGACCCACTACCAGTAGACTTGGAACGGAGTCTCCTGCAGTTGGCAGTTGACAGATGACTCAGAGGTCCAAGAGGACCCGACCTATAGGTAGTCGACCACATGACTCAGGATCAGTTGTCCAGGAGCAGACAGTGTTACTCATGCGGCGGGCAGTGTCACATGGCACATGATTGTCCGACCTGCCATACAAACGATCAGCAGTCAGTTGAAGGACCCCCCAGGTAGAGGCATAGATTCGATCGAGGCGGTCAATAGGGTGCTGGTGGATGTGGTAGAGGAGCTGTTCGAGAATCTTGTGGTGGACGACGTTTCGAGGTGTTTCCACCACCACCCCAAGAGGTCCAACCCGACCGTAGGGAGCGTGTGGATAGGGGAGAGCTCAGCTTCTGGAAACTGAGGCATATGACCATGACGCTCCAGAGATGATTTGAGGTACGATATGTGTTTACTCCACCTTAGCTGTAGTGCTTATAGACATAGGTGTCAGTCACTCTTTCATAGTCACTTCCCTCATTCGGAAGTCGGATATTCCGACAGAGCTGTTGGATCGATCCTTACAGCTAAAGACTCCTACGGGAGCAGACTCGATGATTATGCACTGTTACCGGTAGTGTGATCTTACTCTATGAGACGAGAGCTTCGGCTGGGATCTCCTCGTAGCAGCGTCGAGGCCTTATGATGTCATCATGGGTATGGACTAGTAATCTATAGTCCATGCTTAGATTGACTGTATTTGGTTCAAAGTGTGATGTGTCTGCATTGATGGGGCCATGTTTACCTTCACCAGCGATATGGGAACCTATGCAGCACAGGACGGACATACTCGGAGGAGTGTGCAGCCGATCACTCATCAGTTGGACTGCCTTACCCTCGGAGTAGTTGATGTGGAGAGACCGACTTATCCTGTAGTGGTGACCCAGTACGGGGATGTTTTCCCTGATGATGTTCCAGGACTACCTCCTCATAGAGAGGTGTACTTCTATATTGAATTGTGCCTTGGGATGGAACCAATATCTACTTTAGCATATTGGATCGCTCTCGCCAAGCTTTGTGAGTTGCAGGTATAGTTGGAGGACTTACCGGGGAAGGGATTCATCTGGACCAATGTTTCTCTTTGGGTATCCCCAATTCTATTCTTCAAGATGGAATATGGGATCTTGAGGCTCTATGTCGACTATCGTCGCCTGAACCAGGTGACCTTGAAGAACAAGTACCCACTCTTGAGGATTGAAGACCTCTTTGATCAGCTCAAGGGAGCATGGTGGTTCTTGAAGATAGACCTCAGATCAGGCTATCACCAGCACAGAGTTCGAGATGAGGATATGCAGAAGATGTCCTTCAGGTGTTTTTATAGCCACTATGAGTTCTTGGTTATGCCATTTGGTGTAACCAACACTCCAACAGTGTTCATGAGTCTCATGAATAGAATATTCTAGCCTTACCGCGATCGCTTTGTCGTAGTCTTCATCGATGACCTTCTGATCTACTCGACGACTGAGGAGGAGCATGCCTACCATTTGCAGGTAGTACTAGACACACTCCGAGGGAACCGGATTTATGTTAAGCACTTGAAGTTACAGTTTTGGATTCGAGAGGTTCACTTCTTGGGACATGTCATCTCGGAGGCTGGAGTTGCAGTAGATCCAGCGAAGATTGAGGCGGTAATTTCTTGGGAGCCACCCAGGAGTGTGATGGAGGTACGGAGTTTCCGGGGCTTGGCTAGATACTATCGGAGATTTGTCCTAGAATTATCCATTGTTTCAGCACAACTACCATCCTTGATGAAGAAGGGGAAACCCTTCATGTGGTCGGAGAGTTTCCAGCAGAGCTTTCAGGAGCTGAGGAAGAGGCTGACTAGTACCCCCATCTTGAGGCATCCAAATGAGGGCGTAGGGTACGTAGTCTACTACGACGTATCTAGGACCAGACTCTAGTGTGTCTTGATGTAAGAGAGAGCTGTGATCGCAGATGGTTCTCAGCAGTTGATACAGCACGAGTAGAACTATGCTACCCATGACCTCGATTTAGCAGCAGTGGTCTTCGCCTTGAAGATATGGCGACACTATCTTATGGGTGAACGTTTTACTATGTACTCATATCAAAAGAGTCTCAGGTATATCTTCTCTCAGAAGGACCTAAACCTGAGACAGTGGCGATAACTTGAGTTCCTCTCGGACTATGACTTTGAGATAGTCTATACTCCTGGGAAGGGGAACATTGTTGTGGATGCCCTCAGTAGGAGGACTGGTATTCAGCTGCTAGGAGAGGCGACAGAGTAGCTGGCTGCAATACAGATATCCTTTGTTGATAGAGATGGATTAGACTTTCTATAGTCTCCCATATTCTCTCCTCCACTTCTTTTGCGAGTTAGGGAGGCACAGCATGGAGATGCTGACTGTGAGACGCGACGTGCTCAGATATCTACAGGGCAGGCACCTGATGGATTTTTTGAAGGTGGGGAGCACGTCATCCTCTTCAGAGGATGTACTATGGTACCAATTTCACTTCAGGAGGAAGTGTTGAGGGAGTTCCACACTTCCCCTCTAGTGGTACATCCAGGGGCGGCAAAAATGTACAAAGACCTTCGATGAAATCTTTGGTGGCTAGTTATGGACAGAAAGTTATTTTTTTATTAAGAAGACAGGAAACTCAAAGGATACAAATCACGGAGGTCGAAAGTATTGAATACCAAGTGAGTCCTTCTGGATCACATTGACACACTCGGAAGGAAGAGAATTAAGACTGTCATACATTATTAAAGTCTCCTCTGGCTTGCCCCCGCGAGCCAATGCATCAGCCGCAAAGTTGGATTCTCTCACACTATGATGAATCAACCTACCCTGATTGGTCTCCGATTTGCACCTTCTAAAAACGTACACCAGATTCCAAGACACGTCACAAGCACCCTGAAGAGATCTAACCAGAACATCTGAATCTGATTCAACCTCCATCACACGGAGTCCTCTCCTTCTGCACATAGTGAGACCCATTAGGAGTTCTCTAAACTCTGCACTTGTTGAAGTGCCTGGCCCATAAAAGGCGCTGAAAGCAATGTGGACTGAACCCCAGCAATCCTGTAGAACACCACTGCCCCTCATGATCCCCCCCTAACAAGAACCATCCACGTTCAATTTTAACCCGCCAACCGGGGGTTGCCATCTAACCCATCTCCCTCGCTGTAGGGCCTGAGCACACTGTCCACCGACCGAGGACCCCAGAATACCCGCATGAGAACCGTTCTTGAAGAGGGTAGATAATGATACAATTAACAATCCCATACGGATCTGAAGTGCTAATAACGATTTCTTGCCACCTAGCCTTACCTGATTGTGAGCTTCCCAAATCGTCTAGCATACAGATACTAGAATGATCATACCTGATGAATGATCCTCAACTCTCCTACCAAAGCCCGACAACCATGCCAGGAGACACTCTCGAATAGAAAGACACTCCCCATCTGGAATCCTGTACTGAGAGAACTGAGACCAAAGGAACACAGCCCACCGCCCCTGAAAGAATAGATGTAGCGTTTTTTCCGACCTGGGGCTCTCGCAACAGAAGCAGCGCGAAGCCATAAAGACCCCCCTCTTCTGGATGATCTCCTCTGTGGGTACCGCTCGATTCTGAACCCGCCACACCAGAAAGTTCATTCGCGTCAGGATTGGCTTACACCACATGGGTCCATGCTCTGTTTCTCCAGTAGTAACCCTCTGACCAATTCTCCTGTAACCATTCAAGTTGAACCTCCCCGACTCATCTAGAGAAAAACAACACCTGTCTGGATCTTTTCTCATAACAACGCTGTTAAAAGTATTCAGTTGCGGTGAGTTGAGGTTCTCATGAACAAACTCGTATCTCTCACATGCCTCCCAGAAAGAGATATCAGGGAAGGGGAAGCCCTCATAGCCGAGCCTCTCTTCCAACCATGCATCCTCCCAGAAGCTGATCTCCCCCCGACCAATCACCCATCTGACATAACCATGAAGCACCTCGAGATGTGATACAATGCACCTGCCGAGATCAGTTGCACCGCGCATGCTGCGTTCACCATGCCCTCCATATCTCGTTCTGAAAAACATGGCCCAGAGGGACTTACCTGATATCACCTCCCAAGCCAGTTTTGCCTGCAGACCCCAAATCGTTCCATGTATATCATGAAGACCAACCCCACCCTCTTCCACTGGTTGGTCCATCCTCTTCCAAGACGCCCAGTGGCATCTCCCCTCCCTTTTCGCATCCCATAGAAACGAAGAGAGAATGCGCTTGATCCTCTCCATCATTCCTTTCGGGGGTATGATGATAGCAAAAACATGCATGGGAATTGATAGAAGAAAACTTTTGATCAGCATGATCCTACCCCAAAAGGATAGCAACCAGTTCTTCCAGTTGAAGATCCTTCCAAGGATGCGGTCCACAATCTCGTTGAAGTGGACCTTTAAGATCCTCCCACACTATAGAGGAACTCCTAAGTAAAGAATAGGGAGTTGTCTCTATCCACAGCCCAAAACCTCCTGAATACGTTTGCACCTCTGCCTCGAGCATTTGTTGGAGATCAAAAAGTGGCTCTTCGACCGGTTGATTGCCTGGACACATAGTTCCCCATACTCAGACACAATAGCCTTGAGATTATTCAACGATCTCCTCCCTCCGTTCAGAAATAGCAAAATTTCATCAGCAAACATCAAGTGAGAAACTCATAGAGAGTCCCTACGACCAAGAAAAGGTCTCAAACTCCCCTCCGTTAATCCCTTCTTCATATTTCTGGATAAGGCATCCAGAGCAAGAACAAAAAGAAAAGGAGAAAGCGGGTCCCCTTGGCAGACTCCCCTCACTGATTTGAAGAAACCGAAGCATTTCCCGAGCAGTGATATAGAGATCTAGGGAGACGCAAAGCAGCGGAAACACAGATCACAGAGGAACTCCTGGAAACCAAACCCTCTCATTACCCGCAAGATGAAACCCCATTTCATATTGTCGAAGGCTTTGTTCATATCCACCTGGAAAATAATATTGGAACCCACAGACCTCTTGTTCAGATCATACACCAACTCGCTCGCTATGCCAACTAATCCTTGTATACCCCTCCTTTGAATGAAGTCATGTTGTTCTTCAGAAAATAGCTTAGGAATCACATTGTCCAATCTTCTGCTAATGATCGTTGCCATAATCTTGTAAGAAACGTTGCACAGGAATATCGGCCTGAAATGGCTAACCAGAGAGGGATATTTAATCTACGAAACCAGAACCACCCTCGAAGAGGAGATCCCCCTAATTAGTGGAGCTCCACGAAAGAAATCACCAATGGCCTCCATGACACATGGCCCCACGACATCCCAAGTAGCACTGTAAAATGACACCGGGAAGCCGTCAGGACCTCGTGCGCTCTCCTTCGGCATACTCCCCAGGGCCTCTTTAATCTCTCTTTATTCTGGGATTCTGGACATGCATATGTTCTCAGACTGGGAAATCAAGGAGGGTAAACCCTCCAAAAAACTAGAGTCTCTTAAAGACTCTCTGCGGAATCCAAACGAGACTTCTCCTGCCTATATACCCTCAAAGTGCTTTAACGCAATTTTCCCAGCCACCATTACATCCGAAGTAAACTCTCCATCTTCACCTTTGATGTTGATCTTCCAGCTCCTCCTTTCTTTAATACAAGCCTGGAAGAATGCATTGTTGTGATCCCCCTCTCTCAACCAACGCACATGGGAACGTTGCAGATACACCCTCTCCATCTCCAAAAGTTTCTCTGCCAGCACCGCATTTTTATCACAAAGAGTAGTAAAAGAGCTCTCATCCTAGGAAGCCTGAAGCCTTTCCTCTAGCCTGCCAACATCCTCCTATAAGCTGGTAACCCCATTGTTCCAGTCGGGTTTCTCCACAAGCCACCGCTTAATGCTCTGTTTTAACCTCCTGAGATGATTAACTAGCCCTCCCCACGACTCCTCCCTCTCCTCCAGTATCCAGGATTCCTTAACCATTTGCATGAAAGCCGAGTCCCTATGCCATTCACTTGAATAATAAAAACCCTGTCCAACCACAGCTTCACATCTTAAATCCAACAATAGTGGTGCAAGATCCGATAAAATGCGAGGAAGATGCGTGACCGAGGACTTTGAGAACATATCAAGCGCATGCAAGTTGGTGAGCCACCGGTCCAGACGACACCAAATCCTATTCTGGCCTCTCCTGTTATTACACCACGTGTACCTCATCCCTCCGTAGCCTAAGTCCAGCCACCCCGCATGCAATAGGCACTCCTTGAATTCCATCATTCCATCCAGAGAAGCATCCCTCCCTCCTTTCTTCTCCGACGCATCCGCAACAGTGTTGAAGTCACCTCCCACAAACCACGGCAACGGACCAGCTTGGACCGTATTCAAATGAGACCAGAGCTCCCTCCTTTCCAACGCCTTGTTACTCGCATACAAAAACGAAAAGAGGAAGGAACAACCGTTCACCTCGATCTTCAGGTCAATACACTGAGTGGTCACACTAGCGACCTCCACCAAAAGGTTCTCCTTCCAACCCACCCAAATCTGATAATTGACAGGCCCGCCATGAAAGGAGTTCGGAAAACCTAGTTTCCTCACTATATACGGCATATTACAAGCATCCTTCTTCGACTCCAGAATCACCATCAGGGAGGCTTTAGCTTTCCTACCCTCCAACGAAATAAAGGCCCTCTTCGCCTGGGCACCTAGACCACGTGCATTCCAAAAAATAGAGGTAAACATCACTGGATGATCTTACAAGCTTCCTGGACCGCTGGAACGTCCTGACTAGAGTGAACCATCAAACCCTTCCCCTTAGCTCTCGAACGAGTGATCGGCCCCGACATGCCATCCAGATCCCTCCCTCGAGATCCTGCTAGAATACCATCATTACTCAAAGTATCCAACTCTTCCAGCCTCGGTCTCCTTCCTGGTAGACCACAAGGAAGATCTCCATCTCGCTCTCCCTGGCATAAAGACATCCACAGCCTTCTCGGTAGAGACCAGCGTGAAGCCTCCACTTCCTTCTCTACACCACATACCCCACCATCCATCACCCCACAGCTACTCGGGGAAACCAGAAGGTTGTTCACAAGACAACGTCAGATGGATCCAGGAGAAAGGTGCTTCGAGAAACCAAAGGTAGACGGAGGGGGCGAAAGCATCATGACCGGACTTCCCAAGGAGAAAGGTATCTGCACCTCAAACCCTTTTGGTGAAACGACTAACCTGTCACTGGCAGAGATCGTCCTTTGAAGCACTAGACCTGGGGACCAAGAGATCATGTCCCTAGCCCCAGAAGTGGAAATCGGTCGCGACCCAGCATTGTCAGAATGGCGTTTCCCCAGAGGACTTTCCCAGCTTTCCAACTCCCCTGGGTAAATTCAAATTTGAATCCCCTCGATGAGAAACGGTCTGATCCAGAGATCCATCCTTACCCGAACCCAACGGGTCCTAACCCGAAACTTCCTCCAGAGCACCACCGAAAGACTCTGCCACTCCCCTCCACCATCGACAGTTCCTCTCCTCATGTCCATGCAGACCGCAGAGCACACAGAAATGATGCAACCTACGATAAAATAACTTATGGATCCAACTAAACCCATCCTCGGATTCAAGCTGCACCTAGGAGGGTCTCCTCAACGAAAGATCCATTTCCATGCAGATCCGGGGACACGCCACCGCCATAAGACTTCTCGTGTCCTCATCCACACATAAGAAGGACCCAAAAGAGTTCCCAATTTCTTTCAGAAGCATCGGTTTTTTGGAACGGGAGAGGGAGACCAGGCAACGACAACCACACCGCCTCAAAAGGAGATTCTCACCCTCTATGACAGTCCCACAACCACCTGGAATGTGAGAAACTCCAAGCACCACACCTGCGAGCTGCCCATGCCCAAGCTTTCACAAAGTCTTCCCTGGAGTCCAGATGAATACAAAAGGCCACCCTCGTCAGGTCAGACATCACTACTGGATGGGATAGCCCCCACGAATCAACAAAGCCGCTGAAGAAACCCAGGGGTGGCTTGGAGCACCCAAAACGAGCCACCAGCGTGAGCTCGTGAAAAGTCGCCTCTTCCTGAAGCTCCCTCGATGAGAAACTCACCACAGGAACCTCCGAAAGCTTCCTTGGGAGCTTCTGTTCTACCACGATCGGAGGAATCTCCAAACCTGACCAAGGTTCCAATGAAGGGAACGCACCTCCTCCTCCGGGAAGACCCTTGCACAGCACATCCTTGAAAGAAGCCCCAGGTGGAGCCCCGACCCCCACCCCCCCGACAACAGCCTCTGAAACCCCTGCAGAGATCGTCGCTGAAGTCCCTCCGCCGACCCATGCAGAGACTGACGACGAAACCCCTCCGCTGAGAAGAGCTGCAGAATCCATCACCCTTTGTTCGTGATTCCGTAAACTAGTGATGAATTTTTTTAAAAATCCTTATGAAAAGGAGGTAACAGAGTTTGTCTCATGAAGCCTCACTTGTCCGCATGTGAAGGCAGAGCACCAGGTACCCGCAGGCTTGGTTCAACACTTAGAGGTCCTAGAGTGGAAGTGGGATGGGATATCCATGGACTTTGTTATGGGTCTTCCACATACATCCAATAGTCATGATTTGATATGGGTGATCATTGACTGAATCACCAATTCAGCCCAAATCCAACCGATCAGAGACCAGGGATCAGTTGACAGCTTGGGATGCCTCTATGTGCAAGAGATAGTGTGATTTCATGGACTCCATTCTTCAATCATCTTCGACCGTGATGCACGGTTTACTTCTCGACTATGGAAGGGGTTGTAGGAGGCTTTTGGGATGCAACTACGTCTGAGCACCGCCTTCCATCCTCAGACTGATGGTCAGACCGAGAAGACCATCTAGACCCTTGATGACATGATTCTTATTGTTGTCTTCAACTTCCTTTGTAGCTGGGAGGACCACTTACCTTTGGTGGAGTTCTCCTACGACAACATCTATCACTCCACCATTGGTATGGCTCCTTTTGATGCCTTGTATGGTCGAACATGAAGATCACCACTATGCTAGACAGACCATGGGGGGAGTCAGCACTAGTGGGACCAGAGATGGTACAAGCTACCAAGGAGAAGGTGCAGATCATCTAGGAGTAGATGAAGACTGCACAGAGCAGACAAAAGTCATATGCTGATAGGGGACAGAGGCCTCTGGAGTTTGATGATGGCGACCAAATCTTTCTCCGAGTCACACCTCGATGAGGTCTACAGATATTTGGAAGAGGCGGAAAGTTTTCTCCGTGTTTCATCGGACCTTTCCAGATCCTCATAGCAGTAGGCGAGGTGGCTTACCGCTTGGCTATTCCAACTCAGTTGCACCAGGAGCATGACTTCTTCCACGTATCTCTGTTGAGGAGATGTGTGCACAACCTATCCTGCATCATCGACCATGGGATGCTGGACATCGATGATGGGGTGACTTTTATGAAGGTTATAGTGGAGATTGAGGATCGACAGCAGAGGGTCCTACGTGGACAGTCGATACCTCTAGTGTGCGTTAATTGGCAGCACGGGAACCTCCAGGAGAGAAAATGGGAGTGGGAGGCTCAGATGCGTGCTCAGTACCCCAATTTGTTCCCTTAGATCGAGTTGTAGCTTATGGGGATGTAAAGCCCTGAGGTGGGTAGAATTTAAAGACTTGGAATTCCAGTAGAATTATTTTTTATTACATGGGAATTTTATGAGTCCGCGGTTTCTGACGGCACATGATTATGATGCCTGGTGTGCCCAGAATCAATTTCCGAAGCCTTGTTTGGGTACATTCAGTAAATGTACGTACAAGATTTTATAACTTCTGAACCGATGCTCGGAATTGAAATCTGAGGGCACTGTTGAACTCGCAGAATTGGTGATTGCTTATTCAGACCTTCACCGCAGTTGCGTTCTAACGAGATAAGAAGTTAGATTTTGGGGGTTTTTAATTAAGTTAAATAAAAATAAGGCATAACTTATTTTTATTCCTTTGTTGTTAAAACCTACAGGAGGAGGTTAGTGGTGGCACACATAATGTCCCTTGGGAGGATATTATTAGGTGGGTCCCACACAAGATTCAAAACCCCTAAACCCCCGATTTATGTGGGATGAATCCCTTAATCTTCCCTTGAGTTAATGAAGCCAACCCTCTCTTCATTTAATTGTTACTTTTCACCATCCTCCATAAGTGTGCCAAACCAAAAATTAATTAATGTAATTAATTAATTAATTTGAAATCGTTCGAATTCTTATGGCCAATAATTAAATAATGGGTTATCATTACCCATTATTTTTATTGGAACATTCTTTTTGGAGGAGCTTTGGAAAACCCTTAGAGAACATTATTCTCCTAATGAAGAACACCCCGCTCCAAAGAAGAACGACAGAAATCTCTCTCTCCCTCTTCAACTCGGGCAAGAAGAGGATACACCTCCATCCATGAAGAACGTCGACGACGTCAACTTCTTCATCTTCTTCCGATGTCAATGGAACGAAATCGGACATTCCGCAACATCGTCAACGATCATCAATAATCGAGGTAGGGGGATTTGATTAATTTTATATAGGAGTATAAACCTCCGTTCTTTTTCATTCAAATTTATGGATTATGGTATGCCAAATGTCATCGTCGTGATGAGGAGGGCTCGAACCGCATGAACACGGCCTGGCCCTCCCCCTTTGGTTGTTCTTATTTTTTGACGACGGATGTGGATCGCAAAGAAGCCGGTGGTGCGAGGCCATCGGGTTGTTACAAGGGCGTGGAACCGCCATGTTGCGAAGAGAACCAAGTCGTGGCCGGGCAGGCCGCGACGGTTGGACAATGAGCACCGTGCCATCGCACCGTGCAGAGGCCAATAGAACCACAACACCGTCACTCCACGGTGGAGGAGCCAGGGGCGGCCGGCTGAGCCGGCTGCCTGTGCACGCTAATGGCGGGACCCCTACGGTCGTACGGTTCATTAAACCGACGCATAGCACCGGTTACTTCGGAAGCCAGGGGTGATGCACCCCCCCTCCCCCACGGCGTGGCTAGCTGGGCCACGCAGGCTAGCCAGTCGGGCCACCTCAGGTCAGGCTGCCTCGAGTCGGGCCGCCTCGGGCCGGGCCAGGCCATTTCGGGTCGGGCCGCCCTCGGGTCGGGCTGTGCCTACGGTCCGGGCCGCCCCATCGGGTCATTCTTCTCTTAGGTCGGGCCACCCCCACGGTCTGGGATGTCCCTCAGGCTGGGTCCGACCCATAGACCGGGTTGGACCCCAGTCCTGACCCGAACCCATTTGGCCAGTTTACACTTTTTCGCCCCTATCTTGGGATACATGTGTCTGATTGAAGAACCACATATAGAGAAGGAAGTCATGGAGCAAGATGGTTCTTTTGGCATACCCCACAGGAGGTTTGAACACATTTGGAGTATGGTCGGGTTGGTTTGAACATGAAAACCAACTGGGCCCCTTGGACGGAAATGCCAATAACTCACAAACGAGGCGTCCGATTGACGCACCATCTGTCGTGTTGGAACCCTTATGACATAGTAGTCGATTGGGTTGCTCCTTTGTGGATATTAGTGGTGGTCGAGGTATGACTGATATCTTGAGGTCAGATTCTACAAAACTCGAGCGCACAAGGTGTAAGGAATCAAGTGTCTGATAATGATGCGAAGGTTGGATACAGATCATACGGAGGTCAGCACTCAGCGATCATGTGTGGGTAATCACATACCAATATTATGTGGGTCAGATCCTTTGTGGGTCAGCGCATACCGATCCTTTGTGGGTTAGATCCTGTGTGGGTCATTGCGGGGATTACTACCTATAGATCCTGTGTGGGTCAGACTCTGTATAGTTAGAAGCAGTGCCTCTTGACAGAATAAGATGATCTAGAGTCGTGACTAATCATCTGTACTTATACACTTCACTGAAATCCTGGTTTGAGCTGAGTCGATGCCTTTTGTGTTTCCTCATGATTGAGATGGGTTACGAGATAACTTTTTTATATATATCGTTATATACCTAATTATGGGTTATCCATTGATTCCTTTACTGTATGGTTTATCCTTGTTGGATATTGTGAGACCTTGAGGTTCTTGGGGTCCCTACTGAGTATCATTATACTCACCCCTGCACGGACTATGCCCGCGCCTCATTGTGTTGGAGGCAGACGACGGACAATGCTGATGGAGGCCGAGAGCACTGAGACTGGATGGTACCTGGAGGTGGACCATTATACAAGTCGGTACACAGAGGAGTTTGACGGACGTGTAGTGCTGAGGTGGCCATCTATACCTACCCTTCAGGTAGGAAGCCAGGAGGACAATCCAGGATCTGTTCTTTACCTTTCATCTGTTTTTCCCTTTTTCGGTTGTACTTGCATTCTGTTGTATTTACTTCAGTTGTACATGTGCTTTACTATTGGGCTTGTATTTCCAGCCCCTTTTACTTTCCAGTACTTCTTCTATATATAGTATTGTTTAGTGTTTTTCTTCCAGTTGTGTACTCTGATTGTGTGTGTTTACTTTTTAAAAAGGCAATGCCTTCCTAGCTTAGGGATTTACACCTTTGTTGTTAGTCGGCAGCCCCTGGCCTATGGATGGCAGGCTTGGGGGAGTCACGGCATGGGCCACGAGGGCAGGTCGTGACAAAAAGCGACCAAAAAATATTTGGTTCTACAAAAAACACATTTAAGAGGAAAACAAAAACCCTACCTTTCTCGATTGAAGATCATTTAAAAATTCGGATATGGATTTCCCAGGTTTTGGGAAATCCTAACCACTCATTATACCCACTGTATCATTGGTTGGACTCCCCATCTAACTTTTTCATGAATTAACCATCCCCAAGATTCGGTTTCAACCTTGCTGGATGACACCCTCCTGGTGCCTTCAGCTCCCCTCTGCACATGACCTCGATCGGCCTTATTGTGCGACTCTCCCCGAATATGGATTCCCCCTGTGAAAACTGCGATCGACGCCTCCCTCTCTTATTGTAGTTGACCTAAAACCCCTTTTCATTTCCATTGTTTTCTTCTTTTATTATTATTATTATATTTTTAGTATTATATAATTAATTTGAAGGTATGTATAATATATTTTATGTTTAACATTAAGATTAAAATACTCATATTATTTTATTATGATTTCATTAAACAAATATCATAATATTAATAATTTTATAAAAATAAATCAAATAAAAAAATTTATAAATTAAACTATTAATTATTACTTCCTATATATAAAAATATATCATATTTTAGAAAACCAAGATGTATATATAACCCAAATAATTTTACTATAATCATTCATATGTTAGATTAAAAATTTATTTAATTAAATTAAAATGTGAATATTAAAAGTAAATTTTTTGCAAAATAATGTAACATATAATATTTGAAAAAATTATTAAAATATTCAATATTTTAAAATAATATTTTTTTATTGTCATGTATAATCTCAATATCAAATTAAAATAAAATTATAATTTTATAGCAGGATTAGTTTTATATTATATTCATAATTTTATATAATTCAAAACTAGTATACAAATGTATATATATATCATATTTTGAAAATCAATAACAAATTAAATATATTAATAAATTAATATATTTATTATTAAAAATATTTTATTAAATAAAAAATTCGATATAAATAAATTCTATTTAATAAATAATGTTGTTTTAAATTATTCTTTAAACAAGTTAAAATAATATTTAATTTAAGAACAAATTTTATAACTGTACTTTTAATTAAATAAAACAATTACTTTCAATTATTATTTTAACGAAAGTCACCTTTATAATGTTTAAATTATAAATAAATCCATTTAATAAAATATTTTAATAATAAAACTAGGTTTAGATTTTCGAGGTTGTTACATTATTCCCCCTTCAAAAAAATAGCATCCTTGCAATTAATTTCATCGGTCTAATATTTTTTGAATTTTCGTCTTCATACTTTAGAAAACTCAGACCACTAGACTTATAAACATGACCATTGGATGAAAACATGTAATATTCAATGTTTTATAGACCGTTCCTATAATACTAACTGTAAGAACTTGAGCCCAAGAAACTTGTCTCATCCCTTACAAAACATGTGTAAAAATATTCTGTAAAAGAAACTTGACTAATTACATAATATTAAATGAACCAGAGGACCTTTTACCAGCCCAGTTCCGGAAAATCAAATACAAAATTAGAATTTAATAGTTTTTTAATAAAATTAAACCAACAAAATCCAAACATCACTTCTACATACATAAAAATGATGGTGTCTAACTTTGGACTTCCAAGTGACTCGAATGGATATAGCACAACCAGCAGTGGACCCCTTATTCTGGACTCCAAAATGGTTTTCCTCTAAAAATGCTTATACACACCTAGATAACTTGCTTTTATAGCCATAAATTTAGCGAAAAACGCCTACTCATGCTTGTAGGGAAATATAATATTATAAAATACTTATTATGTTTATACATTTTCAGTTTCACAGGAAAAGAAGGTACATAACAGAAAATTATCCAAACTAAATTTAAATTTCTCACTAAAGAGGCAACAACCAATCAAATTAAAACCTATTATTCTTAATCTAAAAGAAAATTGAAAAATATTTAACCAAAATGACCAAAAAAATATTTGGTTCTACAAAAAATACCTATAAGAAGAAAATAAGAACACTCCCTTTTTAGATCGAATACCATCCAAAAATTCAGATATATATTTCCCATGTTTCAGGAACCCTTAACTGCACGTTACACCCACTACAGCTTCGATCAGACTATACATCCGAGCTCAGTGTGATGTCACCATCCACAGGCCTTAGCTTAAACCTCATCGAACAGTACCCTCACGTTTGCTCCAACTTCCCCCGACGAACAACCTCGATCGGCCTAACTGCTCCACTCTCCTCGGATATAGATTCCCCATATGAAAATAGCAATTGATGCCTCCCTCTCCTGTTGTGGTGGACCAAAAACCCCCTTTTCCTTTCCATTTGTTTTCTTCTTATTTTATTATTATTATATTTTTTATTATTATATATTTAATTTAAAGGTATGTATAATATATTTTATGTTTAACTTTATGTTTATAATAGTTATATAATTTTATTATAATTTTTTTAAATTGGAATCATTATATAAATAATTTTATAAAAATTAATCTCATCAAAAAACATATAAATTAAAACTATAAATTTTTACTTTATATATATATATATATATATATTTCGAAAACCAAAATATATATAAAACCCAAATAATTTTAATATAATTATTCATGTGTCAGATTAAATATTTATTTGTTTGAATTAAAATGTGAATATTAATAGTGTATTTTTTACAAAAAACTATTACATAAAATATTTTACATTATTATTAAAACAAAAAATATTTTAAAATAATAATTTATGTTTCATGTATAATCTCAATATCTAATTAAAATAAAATTATAATTATATAATATTATTAATTTTATATTATATTAATAATTTTATGTAATTCCAAACTAGTATACATATGTATATATATCGTATTTTGTAAGTCAAAAACAAATTACCTATATTCATATATTAATATACTTATTATTTAAAATATTCTATTATTTGACAATTTTAATAAAAAATCTATTTAATAAAAATAGTAATTTTAAATTGTTGTTTAAACTAGTTTTTTTTTTGAGAAAGCCGGAGGCTGTACATCTTTTATTAAACAAGCAAAAGAAAGAAGTCCAAGGGAGAATGGGAAAACATAGCAAAAACACCAAAAAGAATCTAAATGCCAAGATTTTTCTTCAATCTTTTAGTTAGCTGCATTTCCACTTCACTAACTTCATGCCAACCAACTCTGCTACATCCCCGACCACGTCCCCTTCCAGGCGATATCCCCCGAATTGTAGGAATGGATTTAAGCCGCTCAAGTAGCATCTCAGTATCAGTACTACCAGAGCCAGAGCTATCCTCTGGTTTCTCTTCACATTTCCCAGGAGATTTATCTCCTATCGAAGAAGTCTTCATCCCCTCCCCCTTTAGAATAAATTTTAAAACTCTACTTTTAATTAAATAAAAAATTAATTTCAATTATTATATTAACAGAAATCATCTTCAAAATTTTAAAATAATAATTAAACTTATTTAATAAAATATTATCATAATAAATCTAGGTTTAGATTTTATAGTATATTACAATAAGAATAAATATAATTCTACACCTAAAAAATATATTTTTCTAACAATCAATTTTCACCTTTTTATTGCGTAATTATTTTTGAAATACTTTTTGACACCTAAATAAAACTTATTTTAAAAGAAAAAAATTCAAATACGAATATTTAAATTATCTTAGGCTGAAATTGTTTTATTATTCAAAAATAATTTATTTTCTTACCAATAATGAATAAATAAAAAAAATTAATTAAAATTTGACTTTTCAATTAATATATTTATATACAAAATTATATTATAATTTTATTTTAAATGTTAATTGAATAAGTTCTAATTCCATTAATCCAATTTATTCTATTTAAATAAATTTTATGTTGAATTTTGATATAAAAACATTATGAACTTTTCAAAATTTTCCCTTTATAAGTCATATTTCTCAATGTGTCTGTCAGATTAATTTGAAATTTATTTACTTCAAGTCTATGAATGGAATCTTAAAAAATGGATTCCAATATTTGAAATCATTATAATTTATATTCTATAATAAATTCAACATAATGTTTTTCTATAGTGAATTGTAAATTTTGTAAAAATTAATGGTCGTAGTTACGGGAAAAATTGGTATATCGAGTGTTAAACTAAAAAGAAAAGGGTGAAAATTACCTATAGAGTTTTGTAAAATCTGTTATATTTCCATATATAGAACATATGATGTAAAATATTTTAATTTGATCTATTTCAGATAATTTATCTTCATTAAAAACGTTTTATCACTCAATTCATTTAAAAATACAAATTGTGTCCTCTCCCCCACTTAAAAAGATCCACCCCTCTTATCTCTTCTGAACACTATAAAACATAATTTTTTTAGATGATACATTCCCAAATAAATTAAAAAATTCCCTACCCTTATCCTAAGATCCATGTTTTTTATATATTCAACCATGGAATGCTTTTATTTAAAACCTAATTAAGATACCTGAAGAAGAGGTAATGTTCCTCAACTATTATTTTTGTTTTATTTCATCCGTCGCTACATTAAATTTTATTATAAAATTATTTTATATTAACATAATTATATTACATATACTATTTTATTTTTATGTTATTGTAATAGACTAAAACCATCTCCACTTCCATCAAATGGGTTATGAAATCATCATTTATGTGTACAGTGGAGTACCATCTCATAATCCAATGTTATTTTTTTCAAATTATAACCTTTCAAGGATAGTATTAATGGTGGATTAATAATATATAATATTTATCATAAATATAATATTTTTTATGTTATTATTTATATTAAATTTTATTATAACACATACATCCATGATTTCCATTTTTGGGAAATATGATAACCTAACTTGTGTGTACGGTAGACTATCACCTCACAATGTGATGTGATTTAGTAATGATATTTGTCGAATTAATTAACAATTTGATAAATCAATAAATATAATATATACGATATATACATTATTATGAAATGATAAAAATTTTCATTTATATTTCTTTATTTTAAACTAACAGAAAAATTATTAAAATAATGTTCATCCATACATATAGACTACCATCACTATGAACAGTGTTTTTGATTTCCAATAACTAGATTTTATGGATTATAATAAATAAAATTAAATTGAGCATATATGATATTTTTATCATTTTTATAATTATGGATATTAATAAATAATGATCATATTAATATGACCAAAAAAATAACAAATTAAAACATATTTAAAAAATATTGATATTATTTCCTAAAACATTACATTAAAGTTAAATTTTTATCAAATGGGAAATAAAATCTATTTAGAAAATATTATATATAGTAATATATAGGAATATGAATATGTACCAAATTTATAATAAAATTATTTTTTTTATATATGAGGTTTAGTCGTGTTCAATAGATCACAAAACCTAAGGTAAGATATTTTGTTCTCACTTTTATTTTTTTATGACATGGATTCCAAATTCACCATGTGTTTCTTCAATATAGTTATTATACTAATAGTAAATTTACATTATTATTATTAAGCTTATAATTATTACTATTTAATTATCCATTTTAGGATCCCCATTCATGGGGGTTACATTTCAAAACAAAAGAAACTAATAGGGGTTTCTTATCTCAATTTGTTTACTTTGAGTTGTATGTTATGTTCTTCAGCTATATCCTTTCACAAGATGTACATAAAACCCCATTAATATTTAATAACATGATTTTATTTGGTCTTTAAACTTTAAATTTTAATTTATTTTATTCACTCATGGTGATTATGAATCAATGTTACCATTCTGGTATGAATTTTATGTTTCAACATCATCATTTTCCATGATTTCATATGATTACATTTCTAATTGTGAAATAACAAGATATATCTCGCAAAAGTTCTTATGAATTTTTTTATTATCTAGTTATTAATGACAGATTCATGTAATTGTTCATTTTTTCCACTCTTTGGTACTTATAAATATTAAGAAACAATTTTTAATAAAATTCAACATTATTTCACACTATGGTGGTAAATCTGTTTTCTTCCCAAACCATGTTTTCTAAAAAACTCAAATATTTTTATATCATGGTTATGATTTTTTCTGAAAAATAAATTTTTTCTCATGACTACATTATTACGATAAATAATAAATGGAATCTTTATGTCATTTAAAAATACCAAAATCTTTTTCATTTTTTTATAAAATGTGAAAACAATAATTATTATCAGCATGCATGATGTATACAGTACTTCCTACTATTATAACCTCTCATAAATTTAATTATTCTATTATAACTTTTAAAATATCATTTTAAATAACATTATTTTCATTCTATTTTTTAAATTTCTTATTATTAAATAAATGTTTTTAAAATTAAAATGATTTTGTAAATGTTTTATATTTTAATATATTTTTTCAAATAGGTATGGAGGTTTTTCTCAATAAATGTTTAAATCTTACATTAAATTTTTTACGGTTGGGATCAAATGAAAATATTTTCAATCTTTTTTATGTTTTTAAAATTGAATTTCAAATAAAATATATTTTCTGCTAAAAATACTTAATGTAATCTTCCAAAATTATTTTCCATCTAAGATTTCATCAATTTATGTTAACTAGTCATTATTGGGGATATGATCTAAGGATATTATTACTCTATTTTCTCAGAATGTTTTATATTTTAGATGAAATGTTCTTTATGAAACCCTTTTACCATCCAAAGGTTAAACAATGATATAATTTTTATGAAACCTACTTTTTTCTGGGTTTATGATATGATGAAATGATTATGAAACATGAATCATTTTCATAGGTTATGATATGATGAAAATATTATGAAACCAATTTTATTACATGAGTGAAGATAGGATATGAGGATCTGATCATCTGAAAACCATAATTATTGTTTTAATTCTATGATTTATATGAGAAAAACCTCCCTCCAATGCATTGGGGAATTATTTATATATCATGTGACAGTAATTGTTGGAATGGGGAGTGAACCTACTTCATTATGATAGGGTTGGAATGAGGATGAACCAAGTTGAGGAAGACAAAGAAATAATAGGGATTGAACCCAGTTCAATCAATCATTTTATCTACTATGATGGTCTTGGTTGTCATCCTTGAATAATATAGAAATGATTTTCTATGGTTTTGTCTATTCCTCAAATCCAATGAATCCTTCCAATATCATGATCTCAAAAATAATTTTCTTTGATTCCCTTTTTATTCATGTCGTATGAACATCCAATAATTATTCCATGATTCAATATTATGATCATTGATATACAGTGTATAGTTTTAAAATGTTATGCTCATGTTTTCATACTATTATGCTCATGATAGGCTTATAAATCTCACTTTTTTACACAATTGATCATTTAAGATCACCCATTAATATGAGTCCATTTCGTAGGATATAATGATTTTTATTATGTATGATATATTTATAAATGGTGTTAATCATGAAGATCGTAGTAGAATATAATGTATTTCAATACTGGGTTGGTCTTTAGGTTTTCATGTTTCAAGAGGAACTAAATTATTATTTCCCTCATGCTTGTAACTTTTTAATGTATTGAATATTTATAAAAAAGATTAAATGTCCCTGAATTAGAATACATGGTTTTTATAGTTGGTATTAGAGAAAATGAATAATTAAACATTTGAAACTGGGATGATTAAACCATCACGAAATCCCTAGGTATATTTCTATGGATATGTTTAGGGATTTCTATAATGAAAAGTATATGTTTGAGATAATGTATATGAAAATGTATTCAGTTATTGGAAATGGATTGTGTGAATGGTTTCCAAAAAATACATCCATGTCTAGATACTAAATGTATATCTAGATCTCACATATATGTACAATGGTATGAAAATCCCAAAAACACATACGTATAAATGGTCGATTAGGGACTAGTGCATCAAAATAAGAATTTTTTTACACATACATGGACACCCCTATAGGATATTCTTTATAAATTCAATAACTATTTACTGAAAATCATGAATAATTTAAAAAGTAGATGAAAATTTATTACCAAGGGAAAACCTATGGTGTAATAAATTATAATAGGTTCCTAATTTATACATCTTATAAGTTATTTTCCTGAGGATTATATTTTTTTTTATAAGATTATCATATCTCAAACTACTCTATTTAGATTAATTCATTGGATGGAACCATAATTAATCAGGTTAACATTAAATATGATGGAAATTTTAGTGACTATTTGAAACCATATTGGATTATGAATAAAGAGAAAGATATTGTGATTTTCCTAATAAGCTATCAAAATATATGATTGGAAAAATCAACATTGGTGAGATTCATGAAACATAAAATAAGAGGAAGATGGACATTTGAAAATTTCATTTTTAATTAACATATAATAATGAATTTGAGGCTACCAACTTATCATGTTGGTGGGAATAACATCATAATGGAATATCTCAAATGGAGGGGAAGATTTTATCTAGGGGATAAAGAATGTCATAGAGTGGAAAATGGTCAAGTACAGCAATGTATTATCTTCAGAGAAAATGGGAATGATATAACTCAATAACATGAACCAGAAACTGAAATCTAGACCAAGGAAGTGAATTTCCCTTGACAATCATTGGAGTTAAAGGAATGAAGTTTTTATGTACTGTGATTGAAGGATTATACTTGAAAAGTATTTTTCCAATGGTATTTTGGTTGTATAAATCATGAAACATATAATGATTATGCTGTTTTTATTGAATATATTTATCCATGATGAGTTATAGACTCCATAATGGGTTCATAAATTTGAGGTGGATGATAGGTTGAATTTCATTGACACCCCACATGAGGTTTTATGTGATGGGAGTTTATCAAGATTAATGACATTTTAAGATAAATTTATGACAATAAAATCATTTTGTTATGAAGAGGAATTCCTTTTGTAGAAATATTATTAATGGTATTGGTATCATTTATTGTTTATCTTTTAATTTATGAAAAATGATAACATGAAAGATGGGTGAAAACCTATTGCATCTAGAAAGGCCAAAAGTCATTAACGTACAATCGAATGGTGATCAGGGTATAGTGCCTTCCACTGGTCTATACGAAAGATAAATTCCAGTGGGAAAAATAGAGATAAATATTTTTGATTATTTATATCTATTCCTAGTAATAGAGGAAGTCAAGGATAAGTGACAATGGTATTAAAGGATATAATAACCATTATCCATACCAAAAATAAAATGGGAATACATCGCCACAGTTTTTGTCATAAGACCCCCCAAAAATATAAATGGAATAATGAAACATGGGTTGTTGTTGATAACTATATATCTTCATCAATATTCATCTATATGATATAATATTTCTCTTAGGATAGGTTTTACATGATATAAATTAAGGAAATAGTAAGTTTATTATTGTATATCCTTCAACTGTATCTCATCGGTATCTAAATTATACGCATATGTTTTCTAGTTGTAATTAGTAGGATCTCGATATAGATTTATGTTTCTACATGGAAAATCATTCTCAAATAGATGGTTAGTTTTAAAAAAAAATTCAAACCTACAGGATTGGATAAGATATTGTTTGATGAATTTTAAAAGATATTGGGATCACACCTTCCTTTAGTTCAGTTTTCCTATAGGGTAATATTTCACATGATCACTAGATGGGTCCTTATGAATCCAATTATGTAAATTAGTTTTTAAATCTAACATAAAAAATGATGTACTTGAAATAAATCAATTGAGACTAGAGAAATATGATGATATGATAGTGAAAATTATAGATATTCAAAAACCTGTAAAGAAGGGATTTTTTTTAAAATAAATATTATGATTATAATCATCGATGAAATATATAATTTGATTTCAATGATATATTATTTTATGAAATTTTCTCTAGTGAATAAATAATGGAAAAATTAATATTACATATATTATCCCCATTAAAAGTTTTATTCGTATTTGGACAATATCTTATCACATGGTTCTTCTACTGAACCTATCTTAGGTGGAAAATGTGTTCTGTGTATCACCCCTGAGTAAGGAAAATATCTTATGTGCATTGATTATATATCCATTTATAAAATATATATGTTAAATTTATTTTATTTAAAGGTATTTAATTTTTCAATTTTTTCTTTTATTAAATTTGGATCATGATTCAAATGATTCTAATGTGGTATGGGATATTTTTGACAATTTGTTTTCTATATAAAATATTATATATTAACCACTTGTTTATTTATTCTACTCTGTATACATTCTATGAATTGATTTTATATATATCATCATAAAAATATTGGGATATACATGTCTTTATATGTTTTTTTATTTATAGAGGCTTATAATTCAAACATTACCAATGTGGTCATGGATTTATGTAACAATCTCATTGTTTATCACGATTGTTTATGATTATGAATAAGATGAAGAATTAATATAATCTATCTCCTAAGAAAATCATTTATTTTCTTTGTCTAATCTCATTTATGGATATTATATGTTCTGAATTCTTTTTACTCACATTATTTAATCAAGATACTTAATGAATTTTTTTATGACAAATATTCTTTATTTCTCTCTTAGGTCAAAAGTAATTTTTATTCAATTTCCATGTTTTTTATAAATAATTTAAATAATGTTTTTTCAATTAACAAATGATTTATTTAATCATTTTTCATACTTTTTAAAAATTAAATGAAATTGTTTTAAAGTATTCTTCTTTTAATTTTCCAATAAAGTATAATATGATTTTTTACCAAACTGTGAAATAAATATTTGTTTCAATGTATATTCAATGAATAGTATTTCTTACCGTAATGAAAACACTATGATTTAATTATTTATTTACAGGTTCAAAGGTATATTTTTTAATGAAAATTTTTCTTTAAAAATTGTGAAAATTTTAAATTCTTAATAATTTATTTTTAAAATAAAATGGATATTTTCCTCAAAAAATAAATCATGTGTTCTTTCAAGAAAAATTTTCATATAATATGCCATAATTTGATGTTAGATAACACTTACAAGGGATATTATCCACATATACCATTATAATTATTTCTTTTTATGGTTTATAATTCTTATTTTGATTTTTTATTAAACCTAGTCCATTTCAATCAGTTATAATATAATGAAATGCTGAGATGTTTACAAACCTAATTTCTATTACATAGAATTTTCTTTTAAGAAGTGATTATAAAAGACATCTTTATTCATGGTTTATTATATGATGAATATTTTATAATTTTTTGGAGGAAATTTATATTATCGTACTTATATGATGTGTGGACCAAATATTATATAACCCCTTATTTCATTTGGTAATTATTAGAGTTATATAAACTTATGGGGTGCATAGAAGGTTATACCAAAATTGATATATGTACATTGGTTTCCAACCAAATCTAAACTTATTTTCAATTTATTTTTGGGTATCCTTAATATAATATTTTCTCTTTATATTTATATTCCACTAATCAATGTATTATTCTAATAATATGTTGTCATGACATATATTATATTATTCCATTATGATTCATGTATTATAAACTATTAATATTAAGTAAAGGATTTATCTTTATGATATATGATATATAGGGTATCATTTTTAAATGTTATTATCATGTTCTCATATCCTTATTCTCATCTAATTTTGATTTATTTCTGATATATCCCTACTGATATGTTAATATCACCATTTATTATTTTTTAATTATCAGTGTAATGAATAATATTATTATATATGATATATATATATATAAAGGTTGATAATTTTAGTAACATGGAGGTAACTTATATAGTTCACCTATGAAGTAGTTTTTTATGCATCCACATTTCCTATGGAACAATATGTATATGATTCTTGTAAGAATTGTTATACAATGTAATTTATATTTATTATTAAATGTAATATCTATGTATGAAAAAGACTGGTTCAATATAGTTCATATCAAAGCCAATTTTAGTTAACCCAAATAAACTATGATGAGAAAAATTTAGTGATGACACTGGGGATAATTCAAATTATATAAAAAATTCATGGATTTTTTTGAAGTTTTGAGATAGTGGTTTCAGTGAAATTACATACCAATCTACCTAATACAAGTTAATATGTATTGAGAATAGTTTTAACTTGGTGTAACATCTCAAAAAATAGTGTATTGTGATTCTACTTGATCTTCACCTAATGAACAAGAATATTCCTTAATACACACATCGTTTGACACTCATTAGCAATATTTTTTGAATTTCACAAACTCTTTATAAACCTTCAAGAAATAACTGATCAGATTGTGACTGTGGATGATCTTGGTTTAACTTATGGTTTCATTGAGGTACCAAAAGGTGTCATGATGTATACATCAAATGATGGATTATCTGGTTTTCCATTATGATTATTATTTCCTTGACTATTATTTGGGGTTTTAGTCTATGGATTGAACTTTGAGAAAATAGTTTAATACTGAAAATAATTGAAAAAGTAACAATGATGAGGATCGAATTTTTATGATCATAATATAAACTTTTATTGATATTATTACTAATCATGTATAAAAACATGATAAAAAAACATTCACCTTAACCAACTCTTAGACTGACCAAATAAGAGAATGATGGAATTTATTGAGATATTGGGTAGTGTAGACTATATAAGAATAGATATTAAGTAGCTTATATATCAATAATATTAACATAACAACTCAAATGATGCTCTTAGAGGAATAATAACATGTTTTATGTGTATACAATATAGTTATGGAAAAATTAATTGGTGAGGAAAATGAATTGGTAAATGAAGGAAAATGAATTTCATCGAAATTTACCATTTATGGTTTGATGTATTATATTTGGAGAACATCCAAATTGTCCATGTAAATTACCTAATCCAAGTATATTCTCCTAGTCCATGTAAGAACCAATGAATAAGATTAATTATTTATGTATTGGGATTTGCAAATATTGTTTTAGGAGTATTTTTTACATTTTCTATTAATTTTAAATGAATCATGAAACATATAAAAGTTACGTTAATATTGGAATCAATTATGTCATCATGTGTGGATATCCTTTGATTTATGAATATGATAATGGGATTGTGCATTTTTGGTTGATCATAATGTCTAATTATTAGATACTCATTTGATGTTTCCTATGATGTTATGATATTGTGATTAAGTTAATTTTGTTAAATGTTTTACTGGGATAAGGAATATTTAACTTTGGGGTTCAACATAAAGTATTATCTTAGGATATTATGCTTATCATAAATCTTAAGGTATTCATAAAATTGAATTTTTATATGATATTTTTTTATTGAGGTTACTTTCAAGGATGTTATTTATATTTCAGGTGACTTCATATGAATTATAATAATAGATTTTTAATAAAATGGACTAACTATTACATCATGCAGGATCATAGGACTTTATCCCATTATCAAAGGTTTACATGGGTGAAACACCAATCTCTAGAATATTTTATCTCTTGGTTGATTATGAAACTTCATTTCAAAAATATATGACATATAAGGATTAATTGTTTTGGGACATGAGTTTTTTCATAGTGATAACTATTTTATTAAAAATTTATTTGGTGGAAAATGATATTCCAAAACATGTTCACTATTTTGTAATCATTATATGATTAAGGTAAACATAAAATTATTTAATCTTATTTTAGAGAGAAAATGTGAATTATCATTGTTAAGATTGTATGAATTTAATATATATTTATGGTTATTAATCCTATTAATGGTAATTATTAGTATATCTCCAAGATAACATGATTTGGAGTAAAATATTTTTGGTATGAGATATATTAAGTAATTTATTTTATTTGGAGATGAATGTAAAATTTATCATGGATTAATCACTGATCAAATCATTCTAATCATTACGATTAAATATTACGTTGTTATATTTTTAGGTATTATAACGTAATTTATATATTGATGGATTTACGAAAATCATTGTGTGTTATTGTTAAGGTTATAGGGATTAATGTATTCTATTAAATAATATTTTCTGTCCATTAAGATTTTGTTAAATATATATTGATACAAAGAAAAAAATTTCACTCTATTATGTATCTCATGATCTATTTAATGTTGATTTTAGTTCTTTAGGAATAAAAAATATGTCAACTTGGATATTCATTAATAGATTAATAAATGAAGGGATAATGGTTTGATGAAAAACAAATGGTTGGAATTTAGATTAAGAAATAAAAACTATCTATTAGGTATATTTTATTGTGTTATCTATATGATAGTAAAAGTATCCCTAAAATTTGGGAAAAGGATCTTGAAATGAAAATATTATCCTCTTACCTTTATTTTTTATCAATCAATAGTATATTAACCATCATTGATTTATGTCTTTATAGTTGTTAGCTTTCACCTGGCCACACTATCTTTCAGTATATATAAGTGCTCATGAGTTAGTCTTCTCCTCCACATCAATATGTTAACCTAATTATCTATTATTTGGTACTAATTTTTGTCCTCTTAAATATAGAAATTTTATTTATGAATCCATTTTCTAAATAGAATGTTTTTTCTTCCATTTTAGGATGTGGGTTTTCTAAAAAAGGAAATTTTAAATGTCAAAACTTTGATTTACAAGATTATTATTAAATTTATCATATGAAATTTATTTTTTTGGTTACTATTCAATACCCATAAATTTGATGTAATATTTTTTCTGAATAAATTTAATTTCATTAACAAATTGTGATCTGATCAACACCATACTTAATAGAACCATGATAAAATACATAAATAACATTATTTAAGGTGAAATTTATAACTATGTCATTAAATTCAAAGTTATAAAAAATACTAATAAATATTTGAAATTTTTATTGTATACTCATGTATAGAATAACTTATTTTTTATCAATTTAATATAAATTGAAATTGAAATTACATAAAAGTAAATGAGGTATTATTTCCTAATATTAGTATTTATGCATTAAATGTGTTATTATAATAATAAATTAATTTTTGAGATAAATTTTTATAAAAAATTTATATTCTATATTTAATAAATTTTTTAAACATTCATAAAATATTATTTCTATGTATGAGATAAGAATAATTCAGGTTTTATTTTTAAAATCCATATTTTTCTAAACAGTGGTTCTATGAAATAATTATTTTGAAATAAATTAAATTAAATTTAGAAATTTTATTTTATAAAAACAATATAAATATTATAATTAAAATTTCAAAATTATTTTAGACTGCATTTTTTATAATATTATGAAAAGTTTACTTTTTTCAATGAATTTTGATAAATATTGTTCTTAGATAAAAACTTCTTTTTTGTTAAAACCATATAAAAAGTTTAAACGTGTTTTAAAATATTATAAGAGAAATATTAGACCCATTATATTATATTTTATCCAATTTATGAAATTTTATTTAATTTAATATTAAACTATTATTTTAAATTTTTTATTCTTATGAAAAAAAATTCTTAGGAAAACCACATATTCATCATTCTTATGGGTTAAATTTGAAATATAATTCATCAAATTATGTGAAATGAATTCTTAAAACATTATTCCATATTTGGAACTAGAATAATTATTATTATAAAATAATGGAAACTTATTTTTTCATCATAGGTAAAGAGATTGTGAATTAATTATTTCTTTTGTGGTTATAGTAGGGCTTTGTCTGTTAATTACACATGTATTATAATTAATTTCTCTCACACCTATAACATTTAAATGATAAAATTTAATTCATAATTAAAATAATTTTGACTTAACAATCAATTATTATTCACTTATTTGTAGTCTTAAATGAAAATTTAAGTAGATTCCTAAATAAAAACCAAATTATATTTGTGAAAACAAAAATGATAAGATTATATAAAAATAGTGTATTTCAATAAATATTATTAAAATATTTGTTTAATTATGTTGGAGGTTTGTATATACCGTATCACTACAACACTCTATTATTTTCATTTTTGGAGGCACATGGGTTGAGAGTGACTTCCCATTATAGAATTGTTTTGGGTGTTTACCAAAGTGCAATAACTCCTCAATTATAAAATGGGCGCATCTTCCCCTAATTCCTCATAGCTCATAAAAAAATTTCATGATAGGATGCATGAAAATTTTCTTACAATGATCCATATAAATTTTCAAGAGATACTATTCTTCCCATGAGACAAATCATATGGTCAATAATAATATATTAAAAGGAGGTTTCCCTAAGAGATGGTAAATGTCTTCACTACACTCATTTGCTTTTACTTATTCTCGTACCACCATCATTCATATATTAACAAATAAAATATAATAAAACAAATATATTACATATATTTATATGTAATGATGTGAATTTCATAACCTATATCATTCCCCTATTATATCTAGTGTGAAACAAAATCGTCGATCATGTGTATTGTAGACATCCACCACATGAACTAATATAATTGGTTCTCCATAACCATCTATCATGTGTGGAGAATGTGTGGGATTCATTGTTTATATATTCTATTAATTAAAATTTATACTCAATTAAATTTAATATAAAATCATTAATCTTATCTTCCAATCCATTGGAAAACAATAACATTGGCCATGTGTAAATGTGGAATACCACCTCCATGAAGATATGTGATACGTTTTTCACATTATAATACCAATGATGGTAATAAGAAAAAATTTAATGAATATATATATGATATAAAATCTGTGATAATTATTCTAGAAAGATAAATTAAAATTAAAATTTCTTTGGTTCCATCCCCCAAGAAAATGAAAATGACATTAATGGGTACGTACAGTTTACCATCACTATGAATGATGTAATTCATTTTCGATCACTATATTTTATAGATGATTATAAATATATAGATGATGAATTTTATTTAATTTATATCATTATTTAAATTATTGATAGGATGAAACCATTTCCAATATACAAGTAATAATATTTACTGAACTAAAACATACATGAAGAACAAAGGAGTTGGTTCCCAGAATAGTGATTTTTACAAATAATTATTAATGAATGAATGATAAAAGTCTATATGTAAATCATATATTTTATGTTATATATTATTATGGTTATATAAATAACTTAATTAAAACATGTAATTATTATAAAGAGGTTCAAAAACATACCATGGAAGTCGAGATGTGAGCTACGGGATTTCTAGACTCTTTTTTACTTCTTGGTGACAAATGTCATACTCCTGATCAATTTACTTTCTCTAGTGTATATACTATGTAACACCCTGAACCCACTAGGCTGGAGCTGGTGAATTACTCGTGATATTGGCATGGTTAGAAGGAATGAAGATCCTGAAAAAATTATTAGTTTATTAGTCTTGAAGAAACTAGATACATAGATGTAACTCAAATTACATTGGAAAAGGTTACAAAATACAATACATAACAAAAACTCAAAACTGCATCCACGGGAACTCAAAAGAAGACCTTCTCTTCATCACCTGTCGAAGGTAGAAAATGAAAGGGGTGAGCTCAAACACTCAGTAAGGGTTACAAATAATGGAAGCATGATTATAATAATAAGTGAATCATAATCAATCTGATATAATCAATACGTCATAGTGAGTAAATAAAAAACTAATGCCATTAATAAACTGAGATTGAAACTGCATCCATAGATTTTGTCATAGTGAAAAACTCATGGATAATAATAATAACTGATAATGAATACACAGAATTCTTATTAATTGTACATCATGTATCTGGAACATGAAACCATAATACCGTAGAAACGGTTTAGTTCTATGGGTAGAAACTCGTCTGATTCTTGGAAACAAACTCGAAGGGTTTATCGCCAAACTATTTTTTCTCATGAGACCTACCAATGCATCGAGGGGCTATAGCGGGATACACCCACCACTTCATGTCCAAATAATTCCTTATAAATTGATTCAATACAAGATAAATATGCGTTTCAATATCCGTATAGATTAGACTAAACGTATTCATCAATATTTCTATAATTAAAATAACTTTCCAAAATAAACATCGTATTTTAAATGGTATACGGTTTAGAAAAAAACATATCCATGATATGAGATTATGGATATATACTATAAAAATAATTTCAAATGAAATTTATCTCAAATGGAAATTAGGTACACCACATAAGGATTTATTAGGTTCATAATACAAAGTTATTCACAAAAAAAGGGTAGTTGAGAGAAAGGCCCTTACTACAATGTAATCGGTTGAATCATATGACTAGAACATATAGCCCTCAAATAAATCATTGAATATCATGAATATAAGTAGAATCATGTTATTATATATCAAATGGAAGTACACATATACCACATACAAGAAATAAGTGGAGAATAATGAAAATCTCACAAAAATGATAGTGAGATAAGAAACCCCTTACAAAGATTATATCATTAGAGTGGGGATAAATCAACGAAATATTTATGTGTGAAAAACATAAAATTACAAAATAAAAGTGTATATACATATGGAAACAATTATAGGTCATCCATACAAATTATGGGAAAGAGATAACAAATGAAAAAGATGTTTAATTCATGAATGTAAATTGAGTTAAGTTGTCCCTTGCAAAGATTGTATCATTAGAGTGAGGATACGTCAATGAAATATTTATGTGTGACAAATGAAAATCCAAAAAATATAAGTGGATATAAAATACATAATAATAAAATGGCATTCACACATATTCTTGAATCAATTTATCCAATGAAATAGTTTTTTAAGTCAAAGGATGAAAATTTAGTTAAGAAATCCCTTACAATTGGGATTGTATTTTGGAAACAGTTTTGAAAGTTTCTTTTAAAATGGGTAACTATTCATATAATAAGGAAGGATTATGGTTGTTATAAATATACAGAATACTCACACATAATTTATGAGTAGTAAATAACAATACATAATAATTTCATCTAGGAAATTAGACAATAAAAATAACCAAAATGGAAATGGAAGTTCGGGTAGAAAACCCTTACCTTATGCTCGAGTGTGTTTTTTTTATTTTAATGACATGAATAATAAAATTTAGCATCACTAATTAATATTTCCATAACCTCCTATACATGTAATTGATTTATTACAACCTTATTAGGTTCATTAATTTCCATTTCTATGAGTTCAATTGGTTTAAATTTCATGTTTTGGAAGCATTTTCTTCATTTGTTTTCATGGTTCGTTTACTTGTTTCCATGAATGGAAGTTAATTTGAAACATCTTTAAAAATCCATAATTGTTAATACATATTATTAACGATATTATGTAGATATAAATTAACTAATAATGATTTTGGGTTATATACCATGATGATGATTCATTAGTTAAAGCATTAATGGCGTTTCTTTTAGATCATTTTAGTGGTTCTTTGGTAATAACAACCTCATTTTGTTTAATAAATTAGAACCATGAGTACCAAAGAATTACAGAACCATGTGTGAGTCATAAAACATATATTATAACCTGGTGCAACCTTATAAATGGTTTCATGACCAGACTTCAAAGAATTAATGTGAATTGAAATCACATCGTCTACGATGTCGGTAATTCGACACGTCATGGACAATGTTTTTAATTCCATGAACAAGTGGGGGAACGAAGAATATTAATGATAAATTTCTCATGAAAATTATAACATACATAATATAAAATATTCTGGATATTTCATTCCTCTTGTGTAATAATATATGAAGAAATAATAAATAAATAACTCAAAATAAAATAATAATTTTGAAATCGCTTACAAACATTCGACAGCCTAACGGCTTCGCAACATGGTTATAGAAAATATTAAAAAGAGAGGGTGCAAGGGTCACATATCCATAAATTAATCATAATATATATTATATCATGAATAAGGAGAAATATAATAACATGGTATGGAAACTTGGAAGATATACCACATAAAAGAGAACTTGAAAGGAAAAAAGAAAGAAATTGAGAATTTTCTTACCTTGTAGAGTAACCCTTAGAACATGAAGTTTGGGACATTAGGAGCTTGAGGAAATACATGGGAGGACTAATATGAAGGTAAGGAGGAAATTACTTCATTTAGTGAGAATTTGGAATGAATTCAATGAATGGAAGAGTTGGTATTTATAGAAAAAGTGAGGGATTATTTTAATAATTTTCAAGGGACACCTCATGAGTGGTTTATGCAAAACCATGGGCTTTCCCATGGTATTTTCCCATGGAATAAGCTACTTGGGACACCTCACATCTTATTTAACTATACAAAAGTCTATGATATTTATGACATCATTATTTCATCATTAATGTTGTCATAAACACACCGAAACTAAAAAATGTATTTTTTTACTATTCACTGAAAAATCAATTGTTGCAGAAAAATTCCCAAAATTCACCCTAACCACTTTTTGACATGTAGAATTAAAAATTGAAATCCATTTTTCAAAAAAATTCTAAATATTATTAATTTAATTTTTAAATAATGTTATAGTTAATTCGAAAATTAATATTCTTAAAGTGCAATTTGTTTTATTTCTTATTGAAAAACAAATTAAGATCTCATTATCTTATTGTCTTAAGAAAATGAAATAATATTATTATTTAATTTTCATAACGGTCATATTACTATTTATATTACAATTCATAAGGGTATGTTACTATTCACCAAGAATTAATTTTTTCTTATCGGACTCGAATTAATATACTGATCACAACCGTGTATGTCAGATTTTCAAAATTCTCATCATTAAAGTGACAAAATTATGTTTACATGGGTAGGTCGTAACAAAGTGGTGTCGGTATAGACTTAGTGATTTATGCATTCTATAATAAATTTATTTGTATGTTCTTGGGGTGTTACATTATTCCCACCTATGTAAATTTCGTCCTTGAAATTTTATTTACTTATTAAAAAAACAAGTGGGTACCTTGATCGTGGTGTCTATATGGTTTCATCATCATCCTTCTCACATAAATAGAAGGTCCACGCATTGCAAAAATGATTTAGAGATCCTTCAAAATCATTTTATTCCTTCATCCAGATACCCATTGTAAAACATGGGTCATATGGGTGTTCACAGAAAAATAGTTTGGGAAAGTAATCATGTATGACATATAATTTCAAAACATCTGATAAAACGTGATTTTTTAAAAATAGTCATACCGAATTTGAGTTGAACCTTTCAATCAATGGTCCTTTTAAAATTCCACAAGTATTTGCTGAAAGATTATATTTCGAAATCAAATATAGATAAGTTGCATAAGGGTCTCCTTCTTGCGGACCTTTTTCAAAATCATAATATGCTTCAAAATCTTGTGATAAGGTAAAATATTTGAAAATTCCATGATAATATTTACCTTTCTTGAAAATTTGATAATATTGAGAAAATAGGATTTGATTAAAAACAACCCATGATCCACGATGGTATCGAGGTATCGTGGAGGTGTTTGATATCTCAATAAATTTCTTGCAACTGAGTTGTATGTTAGAAAATGTTTCAGAATTTTCAGGGCATGAATTTGCAATAATTATTGCAAGAAGGTCATCAGGAATGGATAGAAATGTTGTTTGAGATCCTCCTCCTTCCATTTGTAACTGAATTTTCTTGATCTGAAAAGTTATAAAACAAGGATTTAACTTAATGAATAGACATAGACACTAACCAAATGTTTAATGAAAACTCATAATCCCTAAAGGGTCCATTTTAAAAAAATGGCACACACTATATTAGGGTATTAATCATAATGTATAATATTAACATAACAAAATACTTAGCATAGTTTAAGATCCTATGCATGGATAATCCCATAATCGGAAAAATGGTTTCCTTAAGGAATAATTAACATTTCAATATTTCATAATAGATTGTAAAGAAAATATGAATTATCCTAAGCATATCCCCTGGGAGTGTCGTAACCAAGAGTGCAGAAAGTCCCATTGTCCTGTATCAGTTCCCATTCGAGTCTATCTCTAAGCGGTGTTTTCGGTTTTTACCCTTAAATACATCTGTGCCAGAGCCACCTCTACCTACTCGTATCCAGACTGGGATGTATTTCTTGAAAAATACACATAATCTATTCCTTACCAATATACCAGGTTGTTCTTGTATGTTTATCCTCAAATACTACCTTAGGTCTTTGTTACCTACTATAAATTTCCTAGTCTACTTTCCAAGTGTTCTACTAAACTTCCTCTTATACCAACTGAAACACCCCGACCCCACTAGGCTGGAGCCGGTGCATTACATGTGATATTGGCATGGTTAGAAGGAATGAAAATCCCAAAGGAATGATCAGTTTAGTAGTATTGAAGAAACTAGATACATAGATGTAACTCAAATTACATTGGAAAAGGTTAAAAAACACAATACATAACAAAAACTCAAAACATCATCCACATGAACATAAAAGAAGACCTTCTCTTTAAATCCTATCAAAGGTAGAAAATGAAAGGGGTGAGCTCAAATGCTTAGTAAGGGTTAAAAATAGTAGACTCATGAGGACAATAATAAGTGAATCATAATCAATCTGACATAATCAATACGACATAGTGATTAAATGAAAAACTAGTTCCATTAATAAACATATAATTAAACTGCATCCATATATTTTTCCATAGTGAAAACCTCATGGATAATAATACCAATTGATAATGAATAAAGTGTATTCTTATTAATTGTACTTCATGTATCTGGCACCTAAAACCGTAATACCGTAGAAATGATTTAGTTCTATGTGTAGAAACCCCTCTGATTTTTGGAAACAAACTCGATGGGTTTGTCGCCAAACTGTTTCATCTCATGAGACCTACTTACGCATCTAGGGGCTATAGCAGGCCCCACCCACCACTTCATGTCCAAATAATTACTTATACATTGATTCAATACAATATCAATATTCCTTTTCAATATCCATATATAGTAGAGTATACGAATTCATCGATATTTCCATAATTAAAAAAACATTCCAACATAAACACTGTATGTTAAATGGTATACGGTTTAGACAACAACATATCCATGATATGAGATTATGGATATTTATTATCAATATAATTTCAAATGAAAATTTTTCTCAAATGGGATGTAGGTACACCATATAAGGATTTATTAGGTGCATAATAAAAAGTTATTCACAACAAAATGGTAGTTGAGACAAAGGCCCTTACCACAATATAATCGGTCAAATCATATGACCAGAACATATAACCCTCAAATGAATCATTAAATAACAAGAATATATAGAGAATCATGTTATTATATATCAAATTAAGTACACATATACCACATGCAATAAATAAATGGCGAATAATGAAAATCTCATAGAAATGACAGTGAGATAAGAAACCCCTTACAAAGATTGTATCATTAGAGTGGGGATAAATCAATGAAATATTTACGTGTGAAAAACATAAACCGACAAAATAAAAGTGGATATACATAATAAAACAATTATATTTCATCCACACATATTCTAGGAAAGGGATAACAAATTAAAAATATTTTTAACTCATGAATAGAAATCGAGTTAAGAAATCCCTTGCAATGATTGTATCATTAGAGTGAGGATACGTCATTGAAATATTTTGTGTGACAAATAAAAATCCAAAAAATATAAGTGGATATACAGTATAGAATAATTAAATCACATTCACACATATTATTTAAGAAATTTAACCAATGAAATAGGTGTTTAACTAAAAGGATGAAAATTGAGTTAAGAAATCCCTTACAATTGGGCTTCTATTTTGGAAATAGTTTTGAAAGATTCATTTAAAATGGGTAACTATTCATATAATAAGGAAGGATTATGGTTGGTGTAAATATATATAATACTCACACCTAATATATGAGGATTACATAAAAATACATAATAATTTCATCAAGTAAATTAGACAACAAAAATAACCAGAATGAAAATGGATGCTCGGGTGGAAAAACTGTACCTTATGCTCAAGTGTGTTCTTTGTTTGTTTTAATGACCTAAATAATCAAATTTATCATCATTAATTTATATTCCCAGAACATCTTATACATTTAATTGATTATTATAACCTTATTAGGTTCATTAATGGACCATTCTATGGGTTCAATTGGTTCAAATTTCAGGTTTTGGAAGAATTTTCTTCCACTGTTTTCATGGTTCTTTTACTTGTTTCCATGAATGGAAGTTCCATTGAAACATGGTTAAACATACCTAATTGTTAATACATCTTATTAAAGAAATTATGGAGATATAAATGATCTTATAATGATTTTGGGTTATATACCATGATGATGATTCATTAGTTAAACATTAATGTCGTTCATTTAGATCGTTTTAGTGGTTCTTTGATAATAGCAACCTCATTTTGTTTTATAAATGAGAACAATGAGTACCAAATAATTACAGAACCATGGGTGAGTCATAAAACATATATTATAACCTGGTTCAACCTTATAATTTATTTCATGACCATACTTGAATGAATTAATTTGAATTGAAATCACATCATCTACGATGTCGGTAATTCGACACGTCATGGACAATGTTATTAATTCCTTGAACAAGTGGGGTAAAGAAGAATATTGATGATGAATTTATCATGAAAATTATAAAATCAAGAATATAAAAGATTCTAGAGATTTCATTCCTCTTGGGTAAGAATATATGAAGAAATAATAAATATAGATCTCAAATTAAAAGAATAATTTTGAAATCGCTTACAAAAAATCGGCAGCCTAATGACTTTGCAACATAGTTTTAGAAAATATTAAAAAGAGAGTGGAAAAGGGTAACCTATACAGAAATGAATCATAATATAGATTAGATCAAGAATAATAAGAAAAATAAGAACATGGTATGGAATCTTTGAAGATATACCACATAAAAGAGAACTTGAAAGGAAAAAAAGAAAGAAATTGAGAATTTTCTTACCTTGTAGAGTAACCCATAGAACATGAAGGTTGGGACCTTGGGAGATTAAGGAAAAACATGGGAGGACTAATATGAAGGTAAGGAGTCCAGAACTTCGTTGAGTGAGAATTGGGAATGAATTCAATGAATGGAAGAGTGGGTATTTATAGGAAAAGTGAGGGGTTATTTTAATAATTTTCAAGTGACACGTCATGAGTGGTTTTTGCAAAACCATGGGCTTGCCCATGGTATTTTCCCATGGTATAATCCACTTGAGACACCTCTAATATTATTTAACTATACAAAAGTTGAACAGATTTATGACATCATTATTTCATCATTAATGATTTCATAAACACACCAAAACTAAAAACGGCATTTTTTACTATTAACTGAAAAATCAACTGTTTCAGAAAAATTCCCAAAATTCACCCAAATCATTTTTCGATGTGTAGAATTCAAAAGTGAAATCCATTTTTCAAAAATAATTTTCCAAATGTTATTAATTTAATTTTTAAATAAAGTCATAGTAAATTTGAAAAATAACAATCTTAAAATGCAATTAGTTTTTTTCTCATTAAAAAAATAATTAAGATCTCATTATCTTATTGTCTTAAGAAAATGAAATAATATTATTATTTAATATTAATAAGAGTCATATTACTATTCATATTATTATTAATATTACTATTCATATTACTATTCATAAGGGTATGTTACTATTCACCAAAAATTATGTTTTTCTTATCGGACTCCAAATAACTTACTGATCACAACCGTGTATGTTAAATTTTTGAAATTCTCATCATTGAAGTGAAAAAATTCTGTTTACCTGGGTAGGTTGTAACAAAGTGGTGTTGGTAGAGACTTAGTGATTTATGCATTATATAATAAATATATTTATAAATTCTTGGGGTGTTACATACTAACCCATTGGAAAGTTATATATTGAATCTAAAAATAATAATTTAATTTAATTATTAATTTTTTTTATTTAATGCATAATATGATTCAACTTTTATGGAAGTGGTATGTTATTTTTGTCTCACTTTTATTTCTATGGAACACATAAATTTTCTACTTATTTCTTTATTTCGGTGTACATACACCCCATGAATTTTTTCTAAGAATATTATCAATAAATAAATTTTATAAAAAAAATCTACATTTATTTATTTCATGGTGCTTATATTTATATAAATAAAAAAGTTGTAAAGGTTTTATGTTTCAATATCATTATTTGTCAATATTTTTTATGATTATGTTTCTGATGACAAGATCGTATGGCCTGTCTCTAAAAAACTCATATCATTTATTATCATATTTTTATTAATATATAATACATGTTTCCATTATATTTTCATCTCTTTGTGTACTCAATATATATAAATAATATTTTTTTGAAAAATAATCTTTTTTTTCTCTCTTTGGTCAAAAATGTTCTTTCTTTTGTATCTACATTTTCTAAAAATTTTCTAATAAATTTAGTTAAAATTAACCAGTTATTTGTTTATATAAAGTTTTTCCCATTTATAAATTTTTATCGAATATTTTAAAACTACTCTTATTGTATTTTTTTGACCAAGTATCTTTTGAATTATTTCCTAAATTTGAAAGTAATCTTCATTTTATCATGTACTAAATTAATGGTATTTATGGTCATCATAAACTCTAAATGATATAAAAAAATTAATATTTTAATATATTATTTTAGAATAAAATGTTTTCTTTAATATTTTGGATATTTTTATATTTAAAATAATTTATTTCAATGTAAAAAAATGATACAATCACCTAGAAATGTTATGATTGATCTTCCAAAATATATTTCTATCTAAGATGACATACATTGACATTACCTATGATTTAGTGAAGATTTTATTCAATTATACCATACTAATTCATAAATTGTATGTTAAATATTTTTTATGAAATTATTTTTTATGAAAATAAAAATTTTCTATCGATTAATATTTGATGAAAATATTAAATTTTTAAATCCCATTTTCCATTACATGGGTTATTCTTTGATGATGTGTTTATGAAACCCGTTTATATTCATTGTTATATAAACGACGACTATTTTATGATTTTGAGGATAACGTATGAGTGATTTTCACTATATAATGGGTGGTCCTAGATTTTTATTTCCCTCTAATGAAATGTATATAGACTAAGGTTTTTTGAGCTCAAAGGGTATATAGTAGGTCTTCACATGTTGAAAAAAAATTGGGCACATATGAGTTTATCCGACTCACAAAATATGGTGCATGTGTGGTAATCCCAAGTTGAAATTTTATACAAGCTTTGTTCTTACCATCTTATTAATTTAATAATGACAATATGTTTGATAGTGTATACCACACATAACAATGTGTTGAAACAAAATATGATATACTATAAAAATATTATTATTTTATTTGTGATAGATATAACCTAAAAATTATATTTGAATGTATGAATAGTAATAACTAATTTTTAATGAAATGTATTTAATTTTCCTACATAGTATTTATTTTATAACAAAACATTAAGAAATTAGTAACCAACTTTTTTAATAAAGAATTTTTTTAAAAAATATTATCAAAAACAACTTTAAAGATTTATGATAAAATATTATTATAATCAAATTATTAAACTTTTAAAAGTGATATTTTGTAAAATTATAATAATTTTTTAAATTATAATATTTTAATTAAATTTGGGTGAAATATTTTGATTTTTATAAAATGATTTATCTTTTAGTAAATAGTTAAAATTATATATTTTTAAAATATTTTCATTTCTTCTCATTATAAAAATAAATTTAATAAATAAATTTTATTATATTTGGTCATAATTATAAATTTTAACCATTTTACTTTTAATAATATAAATAATTTAATTTTAATCATCAATTTTCATGTATTTTGTATAAGTTTATTTTTACTCTTAAAAATGTGGTTTACTACACAATGTTTTTTATTGCGTAAAGTTCATACATTTTATTTAATTATTATAAACCCAAATTATGAAATATTTAAATTAAAATAATATATAATAAATCAATTTAAATGTATTGAAAATAATTAAATTATTATTTATAGTCTGAAAGTTAATATAAGATCATCTACTACTTGATAAATGACCTTCTTGAAGATAAAAAATTTACAAATTATTTGGTTTTATTTTAAATATATTTATTTAAATAATGTGATTTTAATTTGATAAAATAGATACCATTTTTTGAATCACAATCATAAATATTATTTAATAATGTCAACTAAATTTTGGTAAAAATGAATAGTAAACACTGTAAAAAAATATGTACCGTATTGAATAATATTATTAAAAAATGCTTATTTGTGAATTTTAGAGGAATGTGTCGACCATGTCACCTTTCCAATCCATTATTTATCAATTTTGTATGCACCTAGTGTAACACCCCAAACTAAGAAGCCTAGAGTATATGAAATACATTATTATATTGGAATGGTTACGAGTAATCAAATCTCAAAGGAATAATTATTTTAATTGTTTTGGAAAATGATATTAAATACACGGAAACCATTTGAAAATGGGATTAAAAAACATTAAACATAAATAAATAAAATTCTCATCATCTTATAAACTTATTCTAAGAATTAATCTTCATATCCTATGGAAAGAAAATAAAATAAAGGTTATCTCAAATGTGTAGAATGGTTAAAGTATAGTGAAATATATCATTAAATTATTATTTATATTAAATATGGAAATAATTAAAATGATATATTCGTTCCATATAAATAATCACATAATCTTAAAACTAGAGCATGTATATTCTAACTAATCTAATAGTCACATGGAACAATAATAAGGACAGAATGCATATTGTTGTACTTATGTACTATCAAGACCCATCCTAAATATATTTAATATAAAGATATATACTCAATATATTTAGTGTCTATGGGTAGAAAACTATCAGAAGTTTTATAGAATCTATCGTCATGATAATCAAAAACTGATTGGAAAGAAATCTGAATGGTTTGTCACCAACTGACTTCCTCCCATGAGACGATTATTGCATCGGGGGGATTTTATTAACTGGTCCCCAAACCATATAATTTATTTCCATATCATTACTTATATAGTGAAATAATAAACTTAAATAATAAAAAAATTACTTATAAAATATCGATATGAAATAGAAGATACATATTTCTCAACAACTCTCGTGTTAATCAAATAATGTTAAAAGTATACACCGTATGTAAAAGTGCTATACAGTTTAGAAAATAATTATATAAATCTCATGAGAGTATTTATATTTAATATAAATTTAATATATTATATAATGATCATAAATAAGAGATTGTTTCAGGAGAATGTTAACCATCACAAAAGAAAGTGCTATTACAAAGATAACTTTTACTACTTGATAATTTTCACAGAAAATCCAAATAGATAAGATACTTCATGGTGAAACATAAAATAACATGAAGTAAGTGTGATTAATGGTATTGAATTATTCATGGGAATTATATACACCAAATTAATTTGAATTTGTGTATAATATCAAATAAGTTTCAATAGAATGTAAATTGAGGCAAAATCCCTTACATTAAGTTTTACTTGTCACGTGTATATTTATATTCTTGAATAATAAATTTATTTTAATTATTTATGTCAATTATATAATATTTATTTTTTATTATTAATTTTTTATTCACTCAATACAATATTTTATAAAACAATATAATCCATTATGTTTACGTCGGGTTTTTTTGACCAAATTCGATTCATGTGTCAAAAAGGAATTTCCGTGTTCGATCATGGTCAATGAGTTCATGATATAAACATATAAAGAATAATTATCATGAAATAATTATCATATTTATACATGTATTATTATTTAAAAATCAATCAGGAATTAGGGTTATTAAAATCGAATCAATGTTACAATCAGGGAGATGGTAGGTTGTACGTTTGCATGAGTAACATTCCAATTTTATATTGATCATTATCAAAATAAAGTAAAATTTTAATTTTCCAGAAAGTTAATTATATAAAAAATACCATTTCATATAATCATATATAATTATATATATATCATTTGATGTAAAATCACTTCTTGTTGTGTAGGCAATAGTCCACACGTCCGTAAACTACATTTTCACTTTTTTCGTATGTGAAAAGGGTAATAAAGAATATGAAATAATATATTTCAGAAAAGAAAATTATTCCATGAATATCATATTTATTTTTTTCATTTCACATATAATTAATGAAACTCGCATGTAATACATTCTATGTAATGTGTAAATGTATCACATCACAATGAGGAGGTGGTAGCCCATACGTCCCTAAATGAAGTTATCTTATTTACACAAAATGAAATGAATAATGGAAAGCATAATATAAAAATTACATAAGTATAAATACATAATAAATGTTTTATATATCATATATAAAATATTTTTCTTTTATAAATCTGAACTAGGAGAGGTGGTAAAGGAAAAATGAATGACATTGTTTTGTGACGTGGTAGTCTGTTGTACTCATGATCTGTAATTTCATCACCAATTTGATTGATGTATGTGAAGGTGTAGGTATAACCCATAACATAAAAAAATATAAGTATATTGAGGTTTATTATATTATTTTTAAAATTAAAAATCTATTGTACAAACATGTGGTGTAGCAGAATTACACCATCAAGGAATTTAGGGAAATATATATTTTCTGAGATTTAAAACCCATTTAAAAAATCACACATTGAAACCAACATATAAAAAATGGTATACCTAAATACTATAAGTTAACCATATCCATAATATAAGATTAATAATCTGTACATTAACATATCAACTTCTTGGATTTTAACATGTGGTGAATAAAATAATTATGCTCATAGTGATAGATATATCACTCCTACAGTTCGTGGCCCCAACGAAAATATCCACTAAAATGTAGTTGATCCACAACTTCAAAAAAATAAAAAAAATGACATAGAATAAAGAGAAAATAATCTCCTAGAAACATGAAACAACTCCAATAAACTCCACATATCCTATAAAAACCATTAATGGAAAACATATATGAATGTTAAACAATAGTGGTCATTGAATAATGTTAACACTTTTTCTGGTAACCCCTTTTGGTTTTCTCAAAAGGACTTAAATTTATTTATTTATTTAAAAATTTAGGATACTAGGATGAGGGTTTCAGTTTTTCAAAATTATTTGGTTGGGGAATGGAGGAGCCAAAATATCTTGAGATGATTTTGTAAGGGAAAGAGTCAATTCCTTTTTATCGTAGAGGGGAAGTGTCATTCTTGTAAATATAAAAAGAAAAACACCACTGGGAGCTACACCTTATCTAGTGTTACTGAAAATTTAAAAATAATGCATTAATATGATATTGTTTCTATCCGAACCTCCACCACACAAAAATATATTCATTTTTAATATTATTTTACATAAAATTGAGGATTCAGCACTTTTTCCATTATAATTTTTATTAAAGAAAAGAGCTTTCTATCCTATTTAATTATCCATTAAGACTAAATTAAAATTAGATATGTTATAAATTATAGAACTAATTAATTAAAAAATCAATATATGATTTAAATTAAAAAAATAATATGCTTTTTAAAAGAGAGTTTTTTTAATGTCTCTAATGTGAGAAAACAATTCTTTAACCTGAACCATGATTACAATATTTTTAATGTCTATGGGTCAATATGTATATTATAAAATATAAATTGATTAATGAAAAGCCAATATTTAATAATTATTATTATAAAAAAAATTTGAAGATAAGGTTTTCATTAATTCTAAATCATTTTGTGAAATATATTTTATTATAAACAACCTTAATGTCAATTTTAAAATTATTTATTTATTTTAAATTAATAAATATCAAAATAATATTGGAATTCAAATCCATTATGTTAATATATTTGTAACATTATATATTCATCAAAAAATTTAATGGAACAAATTTATTTGTACATTTACTTTACATTTAATTTTTTTGTATCATTTATTTTATTTTATTATTATATACATAATATTTGTGTTAGTATTTATGAAGCATTTAATGTAATTATATCATCTATAGTACTTATTGTTAAATTATCAATATAAAAATAAATCCATTAGATTCCAAAATAATTTTTATAACCAAAATTATGTAGCTTATTCCATAATCTAATACATTATTAGAAATAGCATAAATAGAAGGTATATTTTTTTTATTTCTATTTAATTAACATATTATGTGTGTCACTTTCCCAAAAATGTGTCCCACTAACTCATAAAATTATAACAATGAATGGATTTGTTAAAAATAGGGATAGAGAAAAAAATTTGAAAAATTTCTTCAGTAATTTTTTCCTTTAATATTAAAGGTTAACCAATGTGTAAAATAATTTTTACCACACTCTCCATAATTATTATTAACCACATTCACTAATACTTTTTGTAAAAATTTAACTTTTTTTATTAGAATATAAATATTATACGTATAAAAAACTTTTTTATCACTTTTTCCAAAATTAAATATAAGACAGTGGAAAATAAAATTTTAAACTAATTCTCCAAACATGGTGAGAAAGTGAGTTTTTAAGGTGAAATGTTTAAAAGTTTGATAAATTTTTTATCTAAATTAAATTTAAAAATGTCCTTAATTTCCTACATTGGATTAATATATATAATTTTTATATGAAGACATTAAAAAAATTTCAAATAAAATTTATCATTATTAGCTAGTTAATGGAAAATATGGATTTCAAATATAATGAATTATTTTTCACTATTCATCCAAAAATGAAACTTCTAAGAAAAATAAAAAAATCACCCTAAGCTAATTTTGACATTAGTAACTCAAAATTAACTTTATTTTGAAAAATAGTATTTATAAAATTTGAAAAACATTTATTTCAAATAGTTTGACCTTTAAATGGTGGTAAAACACTCTCTTGTGTCTAACGTAAGAAAACTCAATGTTATGTGTAGCATAAGAATAACATGTTGTTGTGTGTAATGAAAAATAGAAAATAATTATTCTAAAATAAAAATATTGTATAATCTTGGGTTGTTCAATTCTTCCCATGATAATTAAATTTTTTCCTTACAATTTAAACTTGATCTCGATAATCAAGGGACTTCTATTTTAAAATTTAATTATTGAAAACCACATATCATAAATAGGGTTCATAAAAATCTTCTTAATAAGAGATAATTATAAGTAGAAAAGACACATGGATGGAAAATAATTGGGTTTATATGTATCTTAACATTAGAGGAATGAGAAAATATTAACTTGGAGGGAAATCATTAATAATTATTAGGGTGATTGACCAAATTTATCAAAAATAATATAACGTTCAATATACATATTTGATCCTCATAAACATAAATCAATAAAAAATTAAAAGACCAACAATTCAGAATTAATGAATTTATTAGTAAATGATTTCTGTTTTATGATCCTTTTCATGATGTTTAATAATTGTTTCATTCCATAAGAATATAATGGAATATACCCAAAATTTCATCCTTTTGTGATTTGATCAAATGATAATTCCTATACTATAACTAAATTCACTATGTAACATCCTGACATGGATAACCCTCGAATCGATAGCCAGAACGGTCACCACATGACCTTAAGCACATATCCATGTATGCCAGAGGTGGCTGATTAAAAGTAAGGGTCTATGGATAGTTAGTGAGTAGACTATACCCTTATATTCAGAGTGCATAGTGGAAAGACATGACAAACATAGACAACAGTTGAAATATATGTAAGCAATAATCAATTGAACGTTGGAAATGGCCAATGCAATTTATTAACGCATTCATACCATGGAGATATGTATCTGAAAGCAGTAAAAAACAACATGTTATACATCTCATTGATGAAATAAAGAAAAAGACTCAATCCCCATGGTCTATCTCTACATGTAACCCGAGATCCTGCTTTGCCCTTTTCTTCTAACTCCCTAGTATAATAAAATAGCACATAAAATATCCATAGTACAGAAATCAAGAAAATACTACTCAGGTACCAGAGTGCAATGGATGGCTAAATAGGGTGTGAGATTTAAATCTCATTAGTCTAGAACCACCAGTTCTTTCTCAACCTAGAAAATGTGATAAAATTAAACCACATGCATGTATATCGATGCAATAACAGAATTGAATAAATAACCAACAACCCATCCAAGTTCCAAAGGGACACCAAACCATGATACCTGCTTCATCCCACAACTAGTATGTATGATCATTTTAATTATATATATATATAGTAATAATATATATATATATAGATATATATGCTTAGTTTCCTCCTATATGAACCAAGCACATACCAACTCCAAATGGACATATACCTTGGATTCTATTTCTGGCATGACCAAGAAGTAGTGCACAGACATTCATTCCTAGGGAAAGTTCTCACGGTCTTTCCCCTTGTCCAAACTCCAACAGCTCTCACGATCTCATGGGAAAAATATGGAAGATCGCATGGTCTTAATACCCCAAGATCTCACGATACATTGGAAAATAATGTTGGATGGATCGGGATGTAACACTCAAACATCCATCAGCAAGATTAGTGCACATGGTCTATCCCTTAGCTCAACCTTTTGAGCTCTCATGGTCTCTAGTGGATCAACACTAAAAACTAGCATATTATTTCTCCCCAAGGGCTCTCACAATCCCTTGACTCACCATCTAATACAAGGCACAACCATTCACAACATTTAATCACTACTAGAACTATGCCTATAGAAACCGCCATTGGAGATCTTTATAAGTTACCAGAAATTCAGTCCACTGTGACAGCCAATGGCGGCCTCCACCGGCATAGATCGCCAATGGCGGTCGCTGTTGGTATTGACCAATAACGACCACCAAAGGGGACTGCAAACCTGGAATTTTTTTAAAAAAAATCATTTATACATAAAATTTCTACCAATCACAGAAACTATTGTCGAATAGAAGAAACATAGCTAAAATTACAATGAAAAACAATTTAAAACAGTATAAACATTAGGTTCCTCAAAAACAATAAATGATAGACATACTTCTTCACATACAGTGATCCAAACAACTCTAATCCATTCCAATCTTCTACTTCAATAAACCTACAATAAGATACAAAAGAAACAACTAAACATAGAAAATGAAAGACAAATTTATTAAGTTAGTATATATATATATATATATTAATCAAATTGGGCCAATAGGGAATTTGGGAATTTGGTCAATTGGCTATTATTTCAATAGGATATTTGGAAATTTGGTCATTATGGTGTTACACTAATATTCCATTAGGGAATTAGGGTGGCGTTAGAGTGTTAGACCCCCCCCCCCCACACACACACACACACCCTGGATAGCCCCTACCCCCACCCCATGCACAGCCCCCACCCCCCTGACATCCCCCCCTCACCCTTGGACAGCCACCACCCCCAAGACAGCCCCCACCCCTGGAAATTAGATGACAACAAAGGGTGGATGAATTGTGAAATGATCAGGCAGACAACACGTCAATCAGAGGTGTCGTGTGACCGCGGTAACCGAAAACGCACTATGCATGTCGTAAATGGACAAAACCTCTGTTTAATTTTCAAATTCATACCGAAAGACACCTGTATGATTTTAAATTACACAAAAATAGTCTAATTATTATTCTTGTGGTGTACGAGGAGATGCCACATCATTCAGACACACAGTTTGCACGGTAAAGCTGAATATGTGTTTTTTAGTTGTTCGGTGCGCTTCAAAAGCATGCCCGGGGTGGTCAAAACTGGCCGAACGACCTACGAATACCATGAAATCATATTAAAACAAAGGGTGGGTGAATTTTAAAAAATTTAGGTAGACGGCACATCAATCGAAGGTGTTGAGTGACCGCGGTGACTGAAAACGCACTTTGCATGTCGTAAATGAACAAAACATGCGTCTAACGGTCAAATTCATACCGAACAACATCTATGTGGATTGAAATCATAGGAAAACACCCTAAATATTATTGTTGATGTTTACAAGGAGATTTCATGTCATTCAGACACGCGGTTTGCGCGGCACGGCTGAAAATGTGTTTTTTAGGTGTTTGGCGTGCTTGAAAAGAGTGCGTGGGGTGGTCGAAACCAGCAGAATGATCTCAGAATTCCATGAAATTGGATGAAAACAAATTTTGGGTGATTTTTAAAATGCTCAGGCATGCAGCATGTCAATCAGAGGTGTTGTGTGACCGCGTTGACCTAAAACGCACTCTCCATGTCATAAATGGCCAAAACATGCATTTAACAGTCAGATGCATACCGAACGACATCGTCAAGACTTCAAATCATAGGAAACCACCTTAATTATTCTTTTTAAGGGGTAAAAGTATACATAACATCATTCTGATGTGCGGTTTTCACGACACAGCTAAATATGTCTTTTTAGGTGTTTAGAGTCCTTGCCATGCATGCATGGGGTGGTCAAAACCGGCCAAACGACCTCATAATGCCATTAAATCAGACGAAAACAAAGTGTGGGTGAATTTTAAATTGGTCGGGTAGATTACATGTCAATCGGAGGTTTCTTGTGACTATGGTGACCAAAAACGCACTTTGTGTGTCGTAAATGGCCAAAACAAGAATTTAACAGTCAAATGCATACTGAACAACCTCATCATGACTTGAAATCACAATAAAACACCCTAATTATTATTGGTTCGGTGTATAAGGAGATTTAACATCATTTGAACATGAATTTTTCATGGTGTGGCTGAATATGTGTTTTTTTAGGTGTTTGGCGCGCTTGAAAAGCGTGCGTGGGGTGGTAAAAACAGGCCAAACGACCGCCGAATTCTATTAAATTGGACAACAACTAAGGTTGGGTGAATTGTAAAACTGTCGGGTAGATGGAACATCAATCAAAGGTGTCGTGTGACCGCGGTGACCGAAAACGCACTCTACATGCCGCAAATGGCCAAAACGTGTGTTTAACCGTCAAATGCATAACAAAAAATATCGGCTTGACTTAAAATCATATTAAAACACCCTAATTGTTATTTTTGAGGTTTACAAGGAGACAGAACGTCATTCGGTCACGCGGTTTGTGTGGCACGGTTGAATATGTGTTTTTTTGGGGTGCTTGAAAAATGTGCGTGGGGTGGTCAAAACCAGCCGAATGACCTCGGAATTCCCTGAAATCGGACCAAAAAAAAGGTGGATGAATTTTGAAATGGTTGGGTAGAAGAAACGTCAATCGGAGGTTTATTTTGACCGCGGTGACCGAAAACGCACTCTGCGTGTCGTAGATGCCCAAAATATGCGTTTCACGGTCAAATACATACCGAACAACATCATCATGACTTGAAATCACAGGAAAAATACACTAATTATTATTGGTTAGGTTTACCGGGATACAAAACATCATTCAGACATGAGGTTTGCGAGGCACTGCTGAATAAGTGTTTTTAGGTGTTTGGCAGACTTGAAAAGCATGTGTGGGGTTGTCAAAACTAGCCAAATGACCTTGCAATTCCATGAAATCAGACAAAAACAAAGGGTGGGTGAATTGGGAAATGGTCGGTCAAATGGCACGTCAATATTAGGTGTCGTGTAACCGTCGTGACCAAAACTTCACTTGAGTGGTGTAAATGAAAAAAACATTCATTTAACAGTCAAATGCATACAGAATGACATCGACATGACATGAAATCACACAAAAACATAGTAATTATTATTCTTGAGGTGTACGAGGAGACGAGACATCATTTGGAAGAACGGTTTGCGCGGTACGGCTGAATATTTGTTTTTTATGTGTTTGGCGCGCTGGATAAGTGTGCGTGGGGTGGTCAAAACCGGCCAAACAACCTCAGAATGCCATGAAATTAGATGACAACAAAGGGTGGGTGAATTGTGAAATGTTCAGGTAGACAGCATGTCAATTGGAGGTGTCGTGTGACCACAGTGATCAAAAACTCACTTTGCATGTCGTAAATGGCCAAAACATGCGTTTAATTGTTAGATGCACACCGAACAGCATCAAGATGACTTGAAATCACATGAAAACACCCTAATTATTATTGGTGAGGAGTACGATGAGACGGAATGTCATTTGAATGTGCTCCTTATGCGACACAGCTGAATATGTATTTTTTAGGTGTTTAGCGTGCTTTAAAAGCATTTGTGGGGTGGTCAAAACTAACCGAACGACCTCAGAATGCCATGAAATCAGACAAAAACAAAGTGTGGGTGAATTTTGTAACGTTCCGGAAGACGGAAAGTCAATCTGAGTTGTTGTGTGACTGTGGTTACCAAAAACGCACTCCAAGTGTAGTAAATGGACAAAACATGCGTTTAACGGTCAAATGCATACTGATCGACATAGGCATGACTTTAAATCACATTACAACACCCTAATTATTTTTCTTGCAGTGTACAGGGAGACATCACATCATTCAGACACACAGTTTTCATGGAAGGACTGAATATGTGTTTTTAGGTGTTTGGAGTGCTTGAGAAGCATTTGTGGGGTGGTCAAAACCAACCAAACAACCTCAGAATTCCATTAAATTGGACGAAAACAAAGGGTTGGTGAATTTTAGTATGTTCGGATAGACGTCACATCAATAGGATGTGTCTTGTGACCGCGGTGACTAAAAACGCACTTCACATGTCACAAATGGAAAAAACATACATTTAAGTGTCAAATGCATATAGAACGACATCAGTAAGATTGGAAATCATATGATATCACTTTAGTTATTATTGGTGAGATGTACGATGAGACAGAATGTCATTTGGATGCGTGGTTTTCATGGCACAACTGATTATGTGTTTTTTATGTGTTCAACGCATTTGAAAAGCATGCATGGGGTGGTCAAAACTAGCCTAACGACCTAGGAATTTATTGAAATCAGATGACCACAAAGGGTGGATGAATTGTGAAATGGTCGTGATTACGGCATGTCAATCAGAGGTTTCATGTGTCTGTGGTGACTAAAAACGCACTCCATGTTTAGTAAATGGCCTAAACATGCGTTTAGTGGTCAAATTCACACCAAACAACATCAGTATGACTTTAAATCACATGAAAACACCCTAATTATTATTCGTGTGGTTTACGAGGACACACCTAGTCATTTGGATGCACGGTTTGCGCAGAATGACTGAATATATGTTTTTAGGTGTTTGGCGTGCTTGAAAAGCGTGCGTGGGGTGGTAAAACATGTCGAACAATTGTGGAATGGCATCAAATCGGACGATGACAAAAGGTGGTGAATTTTGAAATGGTCAAGTAGACGGCACGTCAATCAGAGATGTCGTGTGTCCATGGTGACTAAAAAGGCACTTCGCATGGCCTAAATGGAAAAAACATGTGTTTAACGGTCAAATGCATATAGAATGATATCGTCATGACTCGAAATCATAGAACAACAACCTAATTATTATTGGTGAGGTGTACGAGGAGACAGAACATCATTCGGATGTGTGGTTTGCGCAGCACATCTGAAAATGTGTTTTTTAGGTGTTTGGCGCATTTGAAAAGCGTGCATGGGGTGGTCAAAACCGGTCGAACGACCTCGGAATGCCATGAAATAGGAAGAAAACAAATGGTGGGTGATTTTTTAAATGGTCAGGTAGATGACACATCAATTGGAGGTGTCGTGTGACCATGGTGACCGAAAACACACTCTATGTGTCGTAAATGGCCAAAATAAGTGTTTAACAGTCAAATTCATACCAAAGGATATCAACAAGACTTGAAATCGCAGGAAAACCCCCTAATTATTATTTGTGATGTGTACAGGGATACAGCACGTTATTTGGACATGTATTTTGCCTGGCACAGCTGATTATTTGTTTTTTAGTTGTTTGGCGCTCTTGAAAAGCGTGTGTGGGGTGGCCAAAACTCGTCGAACGACCTCGAAATGCTATTAAAATCAGACAACAAAAAAGGTAGGGTGAATTTAGTAATGGTCAGGCAGACGACACATCAATTGGAGGTGTTGTGTGACCGTGGTGACCAAAAATGCACTACGTGTGTCGTAAATGTCCAAAACATGCATTTAATAGTCAAATGCTTACCGAATGACATAGGAATGGCTTGAAATCACACAAAAATACCCTTATTATTATTTTTTAGGTGTACAAGGAGATGACACATCATTCGGATGCGCGGTTTCCACGGAATGGCTGAATATGTGTTTTTTAGGTGTTTGGTGCACTTGAAAAGCGTGTGTGGGTGGTCAAAACCATCCAAACAACTTCGGAATGCCATGAAATCAGATGAAAATAAAGGGTGGCTGAGTTGCAAAATTGTTGGGTGGACGACATGTTAATCGGAGGTGTCGTGTGACTGTGGTGAGAGAAAACGCACTCTGCATGTCGTAATTGGCCAAAACATAAGTTTCACAGTCAAATGCGTACTGAATGACATCGGCATGACTTGAAATCACATGAAAACAACCTAATTATTATTTGTGAGGTGTATGGGGAGACGACACGTTATTCGGATGCGTGGTTTGCATGGCACGACTGAATATGTATTTTTTAGGTGTTTGGCATGCTTAAAAACGGAAGTGGGGTGGTCAAAACCAGTCGAACTACCTTGGAATTCCATGAAATCAGATGACAAGAAAGGGGGGATGAATTGTGATGTGGTTGGGTAGACAGAATATAAATCGAAGATGTCATGTGACAGCAGTTACCGAAAATGCACTATGTGTGTCATAAATGGCCAAAACATGCGTTTAACGGTCAAATGCATACCGAACGACGTCGTCATAACTTGAAATCACCGGAAAAAAAACCCCTAATTTTTATTCGAGAGGTGTACGATGTTACGACATGTCATTCGAACACGCGGTTTTCAGGACACGACTGAATATGTGTTTTTTAGGTGTTTGGTGCGCTTGAAATGTGTGCGTGGAGTGCTCAAAACCAGTCGAATGACCTCAGAATGCCATGAAATCGGATGGCAAAAAAGGGTGAGTAAATTTTAAAATGTTTAGGAAGACAAAATGTCTATCTGAGGTGTTGTGTGACCATTGTGACCACAAATACACTCTGTGTGTTGTAAATGGCCTAAACATGCGTTTAACTATCAAATGCATACCAAACGACATCGCTATGAGATGAAATCACATGAAATCACCAAAATTATTATTCATGTGGTGTATGAGGATACGACACATCATTCAGATGCGCGGTTTTCACAACATGGTTGTGTATATGTTTTTTAGGTTTTCAGCTCACATGAAAAGCATGCATGGGGTTGTCAAAACTTGTTGAATGTCCTCTGAATGCCATTAAAATCGGAAAAAAAACAAAGGGTAGGGGGATTGTGAAATGGTCGAGCAGACAGCATGTCAATCAGAGGTGTCGTGTGATTGGGGTAACTGAAACCGAACTCTGCATGTTTTAAATGGTCAAAACATGCGTTTAACAGTCAAATGTATACTGAATGACATCAACATCACATGAAATCATAGGACAACAAACTAATTTTTATTAGTGATTTGTAAGAGGATATAACATGTCAATTTGATGTGTTGTTTTTGTTGAAGGGATGAATATCTATTTTTATGTGTTTGGTGTGCTTGAAATGCATGCGTGGGGTGGTCAAAACTGGCCGAATGACCTTGGAATGCCATGAAATTGGACGACAACAAAGGGTGGGTGAATTGTGAAATGGTCAGGCAGACAACACATATATCGGAGGTGTCGTGTGACTATGGTGACAAAAAATGCACTTATCATGTCATAAATGTCCAAAACATGCACTTAACGGTCAAATGCATACCGAATGACATTAGCATGACTTGAAATCACAAGAAAACACCCTAATTATAATTCTTGAGGTGTACAAGAAGATGACATGGCATTCGGACGTGCAGATTGCGTGGCATGGCTAAATATGTGTATTTTAGGTGTTTGGGGGTCTTGAAAAGTGTGTGTGGTTTGCCTAAAATCTATTGAAAGACCTTTTAATACCATGAAATCAGACGGAAAAAGGGTGGGTGAATTATTAAATGGTCGGGCAGATGGCAGGTCAATTGGAGGTGTCGTGTGAGTACGGTGACCGAAAATGCACTCTGCATGTCATAAATGGCCAAAACAAGCGTTTAACAGTCAAATTCATACTGAACAACATCTTCATGACACGAAATCACATGAAAACTCCATAATTATTATTCTTGAGGTGTACGTGGAGACGGAACGTCATTTGAATGTACGGTTTGCCTGGCATGGCTGAATATGTGTTTTTAGGTGTTGGGTGCGCTTAAAAAGTGTGTGTGGGGTGGTCGAAATTGGATGAAAAACATAATAATTCCATGAAATTGGACGACAATAAATTGTGGGTGATTTGTGAAATGGTCATGCAGACGACATGTCAATTAGAGGTGCCGTATGACTGCGGTGACTGAAAACGCACTATGCGTGTCGTAAATGGCCAAAACATGCATTTAACAGTCAAATGTATACCGAATGACATCAGCATGACTTGAAATCATAGAAAACCACCTTAATTATTCTTCTTGAGGTGTTAGAGGATACAAAACATCATTCTAATGCACGGTTTGCACGGCACAGCTGAATATGTGTTTTTAGGTGTTTGGTGCGCTTTCCAAGCATGCGTGGGGTGGTCAAAATCGATTGAACGACCTTGAAATTCCATGAAATCATATTACAATAAAGGGTGGGAGAATTTTGAAATGGTCTGGTAGACATCATGTCAATCGGAGGTGTCCTGTGACCGCGGTGACAGAAAACACACTCTGTGTGTCATAAATGGTCAAAACATGCGTTTAACGGTCAAATGCATATCGAACAATCTCATCATGACTTGAAATCACAATAAAACACCCTAATTATTATTGGTGAGGTCTAGAAGGAGACAACACGTCATTAGGATGTGTGGTTTTTGTAGGGTGGCTGAATATGTGTTTTTAGGTGTTTGGTGCGCTTGAAAAGCGTGTGTGGGGTGGAAAAAACTGGCCGAACGACCTCAGAATTCTATGAAATTGGAGAAAAACTAAGGGTGGGTGAATTGTGAAATGGTTGGGTAGATTACACGTTAATTGGAGGTGTCATGTGACAATGGTGACTAAAATCACACTCTGCATGCCGTAAATGTCCAAAACATGCGTTTAATGGTCCAATGCATAACGAACGACATTAGCATGACTTGAAATCACATGAAAACACCCTTATTAATATTCTTGACGTGTAAGAGGAGACAACACATCATTTGGACACACATATTGCGTGGAACGGCTGAATATGTGTTTTTTTGGTGTTTGGAACACTTGAAAAACGTGTGTGGGGTGGTCAGAACCAGCAAAAAGACCTCGGTATTCCCTAAAATCAAACAAAAACAAAGGGTGGTGAATTGTAAAATGGTTGGGCATACAACACGTCAATCGGAGGTGTTGTTTGACCGTTGTGACCAAAAACGCACTCTATATGTCGTAAATGATCAAAACATGTGTTTAACAGTCAAATGCATACCGAACGACATTAGCATGACTTGAAATCAAAGGAAAAACACCCTAATTATTATTAGTGTGGTGTACTGGGAGACGACACGTCATTCGGACGTTCGTTTTGCATGGAACGGCTGAATATTTGTTTTTTGGGTGTTTGGCGCACTTGAAAAGCATACGTGGGGTGGTTAAAACTAGCCGAACGACCATGAAATACCATGAAATCAGACAAAAACAAAGGGTGTATGAATTGTGGAATGCTCGGTCAGATGACATGTTAATCAGAGGTGTCGTGTGACCATAGTGACTGAAAATGCACCCGCGTGTCGTATATGGAAAACACTTGTGTTTAACGGTCAAATGCATACCGAATGACGTGAACATGACATGAAATCCCAAAAAACACTCTCATTATTATTCATGAGGTGTAAGAGGAGACGAAACATCATTTGTACGTGTTGATTGCACGGCACAGCTAAATATGTGTTTTTTAGGTGTGTTGCGTGCTGGAAAAGCATGCGTGGGGTTGTTAAAACCGGTCGAACAACCTTAGAATGCCATGAAATCAGATGACAACAAAGAGTGGGTAAATTTTGAAATGGTCGGGTAGACAGCATGTCAATCGGAGGTGTCATCTGACAGTGGTGATCGAAAACGCACTCTACATGTTGTAAATGGCCAAAACATGTGTTTAACTATCAAATGCATACCGAACGACATCTACATTACTTGAAATCACATGACAACACCCTAATTATTATTGGTGAGGTGTACGAGGAGTCGGAATGTCATTCAGATGCGTTTTTGTGTGACACAGCTAAATATGTTCTTTTTAGGTGTTTGGTGTGCTTGAAAAGCATTTGTGGGATGGTCAAAACCGGCCGAACAACCTCAGAATTCAATGAAATTAGACGACAACAAAGGGTGGGTGAATTTTGAAATGTTTGGGCAGAAGATATGTCAATCGGAGGTGTTGTGTGACAACGGTGACCGAAAACACACTATGCATGTCGTAAATGGCCAAAACATGCGTTTAACGATCAAATTCTTACCGAACGATATCAATATGACTTTAAATCACATTAAAACACCCTAATTATTATTTTTGATGTGTAAGAGGAGATGGCACATCATTCTGACGTGCGGTTTTCATGGCACGGCTAAATATGTGTTTTCTAGGTGTTTGGCGCGCTTGAAAAGCGCGTGTGGGCTAGTCAAAACCAACCGAACGACCTCAAAATAGCATGAAATCGAACGAAAAAAAGGGTGGGTGAATTTTGGTATGGTCGTATAGACGACACGTCAATCAGAGGTTTCGTGTGATCATGGTGACCGAAAACGCACTCGACGTGTCGCAAATGGCCAAATCATTCATTTAATGGTCAAATGCATACCTTACGACATTGTCATGACTTGAAATCATATGAAAACACCCTAATTATTATTGTGAGGTGTATGAGGAGACAGAACATCATTTGGATGTGTGGTTTTCATAGCATAGAAGAATATGTGTTTTTTATGTGTTTGGCGAAGTTGAAAAGCATGCGGGGGGTGGTCAAAACTGACCAAAAGACCTCAGAATTCCATGAAATCGGACAAAAACAAAGGGCGTTGAATTATTAAATGGTCGAGCAGACGACACGTCAATCGGAGGTGTCATGTGACCACGATGACCAAAAATGCACTCCACATGTCGTAAATGGTCAAAACATGCATTTAGTGGTCAAATACATACCAAATGACATCACTATGACTAGAAATCACATGAAAACACCCTAATTATTTTTCGTGGGGTGTAAAAGGAGACACCAAGCCATTCGGACGTGCAGTTTGTGCAGCACAGCTGAATATGTGTTTTTTAGGTGTTTGGTGCGCTTGAAAAGCATGCGTGGGGTGGTTAAAACTAGTCGAACCACCCTAAAATGCCATGAAATCATGAGATAACAAAGGTTGGGTGAATTTTGAAATGGTCTGGTAGGTGACAAGTCAATCAGAGGTGTCATATGACCTCAATGACGGAAAGGCACTTCATGTGTCCTAAATGGCCAAAACCTGCATTTAACGGTCAAATGCATACAGCACGACATCATCGTGACTTGAAATCCCAGGAAAACTCCCAGATTATTATTGGTGAGGTGTAAGAGGAGATGACACATCATTCGGACGTGCGGTTTTTCTTTCCATGGATCAATATGTGTTTTTTAGGTGTTTGGCGCGCTTGAAAAACATGCGTGGGGTGGTCAAAACTGGCCGAAAAAACTCAGAATGCCATGAAATCGGACTACAACAAACTGTGGGTGAATTTTGAAATGGCCAGGTAGACAAAACTTCAATCGGAGGTGTCTTGTGACCGTAGTGACCAAAAATTCACTATGTGTATCGTAAATGGACAAAACAATTGTTTAACGGTCAAGTGCATACCAAAGGACATCGACATGACATGAAATCATAGGAAAAACCCTAATTATTATTCATGAGGTGTATGAGGAGACGGAACATCATTCAGACATGCGGTTTGCACGGCACAGTTGAATAATATTTTTTAGGTGGTTGGTGCTCTTGAAAAGAGTGGGTGAATTGTGAAATGTTCGGGTAGACGACACGTCAATCCGAGGTGTTGTGTGATAGCGGTTACCGAAAACGCACAACGTGTGTTGTAAATGGCCAAAACATGCATTTAATGGTAAATTGCATACAGAACGACATAGGCATGACTTGAAATCACACAACAACACCCGAATTATTATTCGTGAGGTGTAAAATGAGACAACACATCATTTGGATGCACGGTTTGAATGATATGGAAGAATATGTGTTTTTTAGGTGTTTGGCGCGCTTGAAAAGCATGCGTGGGGTGGTTAAAATCAGCCCAACGACCTCAGAATTCCATGAAATCGGATTAAACTAATGTGTGGGTGAATTGTGAAATGTTCGGGCAGAAAACACATCAATTGGAGGTGTCATGTGATTGCAGTGATAGAAAACACACTCTGCGTGCCGTAATTGGCCAAAACATAAGTTTAATGGTCAAATTCATATTGAACAAGATTGACATGACTTGAAATCACAAGAAAATAGCATAATTATTATTCTTTAGGAGTAAGAGGATATGGCCCATCATTCGGATGCGCGGTTAGCGTGGCACAGCTGAATATATATTTTTTAGGTGTTTGGTGTGCTTGAAAAGCGTAAGTGGGGAGGTCAAAACTAGTTGAACAACCTCAGAATTCCCTGAAATTAGATGACAAGAAAGGGTGGATGAATTGTGAAATGGTCAGGTAGACGACACGTCAATGGGAGGTGTTGTGTGACCATGGTGACTGAAAACGCACTCCGCGTGTCATAAATGCCCAAAACATGCTTTTAACGGTCAAATGCAAACTGAACAACATCTTTAGAACTTGAAATCACAGTAAAACACCCTAATTATTATTTTTGTGTTGTATGATGAGATTCCATGTCATTCAGATGCACGGTTTGTGCGACACAGCTGAATATGTGTTTTTTTGGTGTTTGGCGCGTTTGAAAAGTATGTGTGGGGTGGTAAATACAAGTCGAACGGCCTCGGAATGCCATGAAATCGGACAACAACAAAGGGTGAGTGAATTTTAAAATGGTTGGGTAGACGGAATGTCAATCGGATGTGTCATGTGACCATTGTGACAGAAAATTCACTCCACGTGTCTCAAAGGGCCAAAACATGCGTTTAACGGTCAAATGCATACCGAACGACATCACTATGAGTTGAAATGACATGACAAAACCCTAATTATTATTTGTGAGGTGTATGAGGAAACGACACATCATTCAGAAGAACGGTTTGCACGACACGGTTAAATATGTGTTTTTTAGGTGTTTGGCTCGCATGAAAAGAGTTGTGGTGTTTTCAAAACTGGCTGAATGACCTTGGAATGCCATGAAATTGGACAACAACAAATGGTGGGGGGATTGTGAAACGGTCAGGCAGATGACACATCAATCGAAGGTGTTGTGTTACTACGGTGATCGAAAATTCACTCTGTATGTCGTAAATGGCCAAAACATGCGTTTAACTATCAAATGCATACCGAACGACATCTACTTGACTTGAAATCAAGGGACAACAGCCTAATTATTACTGGAGATGTGTATGAGGATATGACATGCCATTCAGATGCGCGTTTTCTGCGGCATGTATGAATATCTATTTTTTAGGTTTTTGGTGCGCTTGAAAAGCATGCGTGGGGTGGTCAAAATAGGTCGAACGACATTGGAATGCCATGAAATCCGACAAAACAATGGGTGGGTGAATTTTGAAATGGTCAGGCAGACAACATGTATATCAGAGGTGTCATGTGACTGCGGTGACCGAAAAAAAACTCCACATGTCGTAAATGCCCAAAACAAGCATTTAATGGTCAAATGCATACTGAGCGACAATAGCATGACTTGAAATCACACAAAAACACCCTAACTATTATTTGTGAGGTGTATGAGAAGACTGCAAGATATTCGTACGTGCGGTTTGCATGGCACGACAGAATATGTGTTTTTTAGGTGTTTAGCATGCTTGAAAAGCATGCGTGGGGTGGTCACAACTGGCTGAACGACCTTGGAATGCCGTAAAATCATACAAAAAAAGGTTGGTGAGTTTTTAAATGGTTAGGGAGGCGGAATGTCAATCGGAGGTGTTGTGTGACTGTGGTGACCGAAAACGCACTCTGCAAGTTATAAATGGCCAAAACAAGCATTTAACGGTCAAATTCATACCGAACGACATCGACATGACTTGAAATCACATGAGAACACCCTGATTATTATTCGAGAGGTGTACGTGGTGACAGAACATCATTCAAACGCGCAGTTTGCGTGGCATAGCTGAATATATGTTTTTAAGGTGTTTGGCACGCTTAAAAAGCGTGCATGTGGTGGTCAAAACTGGTCGAACGGCCTTGAAATTCCATGAAATCGGATGACAACAAAGGGTGGGATAATTTTGAAATGTTCAAGCATACGAACCATCATCCTAAGGTGTCTTTTCACCACGGTGACCGAAAATTATCTCTATTTGTCGTAAGTGGCCAAAACATGCTTTTAATGGTCAAATGCATACCAAACGAAATTGGCATGACTTGAAATCATAGGAAAACATTCTCATTATTATTGGTGAGGTTTACAAGGAGACGACACATCATTAGGACAAACGATTTGTGCGGAACATCTAAAAATGTTTTTTCTAGGTGGTTGGTGTGCTTGAAAAGCATGAGTGGGGTGGTCAAAACCAGTCGAACGACCTCGGAATTCCATTAAATCAGACAAAAAAAATGGTTTATTAATTTTGAAATGTTTGGGAAGACATCACGTCAATCATAACTGTCGTGTGACCATAGTGATCAAAAACGCACTCCGCATGTCATAAATGGCCAAAACTAGCATTTAACGTTCAAATGCATACCGAACGACATCGTCATGTCATGAAATCACACGATAACACCCTAATTAAGATTCTTGATGTGTATGAGTATAAATCATGTCATTAGGATGTGTGTTTTTCATGGCATGACTGAATATGTGATTTCTTTGGTGTTTGGCACACTTGAAAAGCGTGCGTGAGGTGGTCAAAACTGGCCGAATGACCTCAAAATTCCATGAAATCAGACGACAACAAAGGGTGGATGAATTGTAAAATAGTCGGGTAGACAACACATCAATCTAAGGTGTCCTATGAACATGGTGATAGAAAACACACTCCACATATCGTAAATGGACAAAACATACATTTAACGGTCAAATGCAAACCGAACGACATTGGCATGACTTGAAATCACAGGAAAACACCCTAATTAATATTATTGAGGTGTATGAGGAGAAGACATGTCATTAGGATGGATGGTTTGTGTGGCATGGCTGAATATGTGTTTTTCATGTGTATCGTATTCTTGAAAAGCATGTGTGGGGTGGTCAAAACCAGCCGAACTACCTCAGAATGCCATTAAATCGGATGAAAAGAAAGGGGGAGTGAATTGTAAAATGGTTGTGCTAATGCCACGTCAATCGGAGGTATCGTGTGACTGAGGTCACTAAAAACGAACTTTGTGTGTCATAAATGGCTAAAACATGTGTTTAACGGTCAAATGCAAACGAAACAACATATACATGACTTAAAATCATACTAGAACACCCTAATTATTATTCGTGAGGTGTATGAGGAGACGAAACATCATTCGGATGCATGGTTTGCGTGGCACAGCTGAATATGTTATTTAAGTGTTTGCCATGCTTGAAAAGTGAGCGTGGGGTGGTTAAAACCAGAAGAACAACCTCAACATGCCATGAAATTGGACTACAACAAATGGTGGGTGAAATGTGAAATGGTCGGGCAGACGGCACGTCAATCGGAGGTTTTGTGTGACTGCGGTGACCGAAAACGCACTCTGCGTGTCATAAATGGCCAAAACATGCATTTAACGGTTAAATGCATACATAACGACATCGACATGTCTTGAAATCATAAAAAAACCTTATATTTGATTGGTGACGTGTACGAGGAGACGTAATGTCATTTGGACGCGCGGTTTTTCCCAGCATAGTTGAATATGTGTTTTTTAGGTGTTTGGTGTGCTTGAAAAGCCTGCGTGGGTTGTCAAAACTGACCGAATGACCTCAGAATGCCATGAAATCATCCGACCAAAAGGGTGGGTTAATTGTGAAATGGTCGAGTAGATGACATGTTAGTCAGAGGTTTCGTGTGACCACGATGACCGAAAACGCACTTAGTGTGTTGTAAATGGCCAAAACATGCATTTAACAGTCTAATGCATACTGAACGAAATCAGAAAGACTTCAAATCACACAATAACACCCTAATTATTATTTTTGAGGTGTGCGAGGAGATTTAACATCATTATAATGCCCCCCCAAGAAACCCCCCACCCTTCGCACCTCGGACTGTTGTGCCTCCCCCAGACAGTCCACCTCACCCCTGGACAGCCCCCCCCACCCCCCGGATAGCCCCCCGACCCCAAACATCCACCCTCACACCCAAACACCCCCCAAACATTACATTTAAAGTTTAAATCAATATATAACATTAAAACAATAATAAATATAAATGAAACACGCCTCGTGAATATGATGTGTCATGCCCAGTCATAGATGCTACCTCCATCCGGTGTTCTAGGGTCCTACAACAAATAAAATTTATAAAATCTTAATAGTGAAAATAATATAAATTAAATGAATAAATTTAGTATAAACCTGCATCATATTATCTCCTTCCCCAGTACCGGGATTCACATATTCTTACAGTGTTCTAACTTCAGCAATCAATTGCACATTTATCTCCATGGAAGCACACAATCGTGCCTCAAAATCTGAAAGATATTGTTTCATATGAGAAACAATTGGACCCACAACCTAATCACATGATACTACAGAATTAGGAATCCCTGTTTCATAGCTCAAACTATATCCATGTCTGTCGCGACCAATAATGCGATGGAATACATCATCCCTTCGCAAGGGAAGTAGTTGTTGATCATGCGGAAATTGTTCTAACTCCACTTCAAGTTTAGCCTGTGCAATATTTAAATATATATGTTTATATACAGATGCATGTAATTATTTTTAATGAGTACAAGCAGTTACTATTAGAGCTTCAGAATCAGGATCATTTCGATCATGAATCCTCTTCCACACCGACATTTTATCAATCGGTGCACCTTTCTCTCATAACTATATACAAATAAAATATAATAATATAACAAAAAACAATAATAAATAATAAAAAAATGAATAAAAAATACCTCATGTCGGATTTGAGACACGTGACGAGTCCCGAGCCTGTGAGGTGGTCCATGCAACGCTCGCTTCTCGGAATGGATTGCTGACACCTCCAATATACAATTAATTCACATTTCAAGAAAATATAATGTCACAAATTCTTGAAAATATATATACCAAAATAAATATACTTACTGAGGGAGCCTAAATAGTCCAATATTCAACTAAGCGATGCCATTGAGATGGGATAACACCTCTTGGGACTCATTCTAGAATGTCTGTGGTACCCATATTTGGCACCCAGTTCTCCCTCTTGACTTTTCCTTTATAATATTTCCACAACATACAACATTTTCTAATATACATAGTCTAAAACTCATTGGGGAACACTTTCAGATTATTCTATTTAAGAATGAAAACCACACATGTTAGTATTTTTTTAAACATAGGGAAGAAACTAAATTGGTCTTCTTACCTGAAATTCCCTCTAAAGTCGATCTAATGTATCCTAAGGGATAGAATCCCAGTCACATGTAATCAATGGAAACTAATGTGGGTTGCATATGATATAACCCAGCTAATAAATAAATGCAGGGGTAGTCAGTCCCACATGATGAAATCTGTCGTCAAATGAATCATCAGAGATCGTATCAGAATTCCATGATAAAATGCCACGGACAAGGCCTCTCTTGTGAGAGGAAGAAGCATTCGAGTATGATCCTTTTGAAAAAAAAATTAGAAATAAATTTTAAGATGTGAATATATATATATATATATATGTTTATAAATTACATAAAAAATCAGAAACAGTTACATTCAAACATACCTCTACCCTGAGATGTTGATCGCTCAAATGGTTGATGTGGATCTACTATGTGTTCCCCTAAAATGCCTGAAATTGTACCAAACATTAATAAGGGGAACATACACAATGTGAAAAAATATAATTTGGATTGTTTTTAAAAAATAAAACTTGTATAGTAGTCAATCAAACAATAAGGGATAGAATAATTAATTGTAAATGGATTTTAAAAAATCAAAAAAATAACAAAACAGAAATAAAATTATGTAAAAAGGGATTATATTGAGAGGGGGTGTTGTGGGGCTGTACAGGGTGGGGTGGGTGTCTAGGGTGGGGGGCATTCTGAGGTGGGGCTATCTGGGGGTGAGGGAGCGGCTATCCATGGTGGGGGATGTCTGGGGTGGTGGTTGTCTGGGGTGGGGTTTTCTGGGGGTGAGGGGGGCTATCTGGGGGGTGGGGGGATATCCGGGGGTGGGGGTCGTCCGTGGGGTGGTGGCTGTTCGGGGGTGAGGGGGAAGTCCAAGGTGAGGGGGGATGTCCGCGGTGATTGGAGGGTTTTCCAAGGATGGGGGGTTTTAAGGGTGAGCGGGGGTTGTCCGGGGTGAGGGAGGGCTGTTCGGGGGGGTTGTATGGGGGTAGGGGCTTTCCGGGGTGGGGGGTCTCCGGGGGGTGGGGGATATCCGGGGTGGGGGAGTCCGGGGGGTGGGGGCTGTCTGAAAGGTGGGGGGCTATCCAGGGGGAGGGGGGATATCCGGGGGTGGGGAACCATCCGGGGTGAGGGTGGGTTGTCCAGGGGTTAGGAGGGCTATCCGGGGGGGTTATCCGGGGTGGGGTGGGGGGGATTTCCGGGGGTGGGTGGGATGTACGGGGTGCCGGGGGAGCTATCTGGGGTGGGGGTTGTCTAGGTTTTTGCAGGAAAACAATTATACACCTTTTATTAAACCTGCAAATCAACTGTTTCTCCTTCAACGACCGATATTAACCAATAAATATCTTCTTCATGTTGAACTATGTTATGTTTATCAAGATTTTGTGAAACAAAAAGATTATTCTCGGGTTCATCTTGTTCAATTAAAAACACTCCTCTCCAGGGCATTTTCACAACAACTAGCCAACTAAGATCCGAATGAAAAGTAACGAAGAATACTTTTTCCACTACTGATGTAAAAATGAAAGGTTCACTATCAACTTGTTCATTTCTGTATAACATATAGTTAAAATTAACCATTGTAAATTGATATTGATTGAATTTACTTCCACACACTAGATCAACCCAATTACACTTTAACAATATGTACTTCAACTCATGTTCATATAAAACTTTAATGATATCTGTCAATTGACCATATCAATAACTAGAATCGATGAATGGACAACTGATGCCACTTTTTTGTGTTTCTAATTTTTCATCAACATATTTAATGTGAAATCAAAATCCATTAGCATCTATATCTTTATAATGATGATCTCTTATAGATGGACCCTCAGATAGTTGGATAAATTCTTCAGTTAGCGTGGGGTCACCTAACTCCCTCAGCTTATGAAACTACATAATTCACAGAATAAAATAATGATTTCTATAGAAATAAATTATTATAATACTTCACTCATAATTAAAATCAATTTATATGTACAAGATCCTTGAACTAATCATGAAATGACACATAGTGAGATTGTTGAATTTGATAATCAGTTGCACGATACATCTCTTCTTTTAGCTCATTAATGTGTTTCCTGCAAATGAAAAATCATGATGTTTAAATGAAAAACTTAAGCAAAGAAACATGTAAAATTTAAATAATAAAATTGATAATACACTTACTGCATTAATGGTGAAACTGATGGGGTATTGAACAAGATGTATCGATGTGCTTGTATCCACTCGATGTTGTCCATATCAAATGTGGTTCCTTCTCTAACTAGACCATCATGAATCTGAGAGTGATTATCTAATTTTTTTTCAACATCCATAAGATATTCTTCACAAAAAGTACTTCACTCATCCATCAAATAACCATTGTCTATTGATGCCTCCAGACAAGCTCTATTGCGTAAAAATCATTTCAATGTATTCAGATACTGCTCAATAGGATACATCCACCTGAATTGAAATGGACCTGCATCCATTACTTCATCAGTTAGGTGCACTGTCAAGTGAACCATAACATAAAAAATGAGGGGGGAAATATTTTTTCAAAGTGAAAAAGTGTAAGTGAAATTTGGTCCTGCAAACGTTTTAAATCACTGATTCATTGATTTCTTAAACAAAGCTATCTAAACAATTTACTCAACTAAATCAACGGGTGAACAACATTAGGGGATAGAAAATCACAAATTGTGATTGGAATCAATTGCTAAAGTTGTATATGATTTTCATGAATTGTCAACCCTTGCAATGTCTTGCTCATCAAATTCACACACTTTGAAAAATTATAAGTGTAACTGTCAGGCACCTTGACCGTCTTTAAAATGGAATGAAATATCTCTTTCTCCTTTGTAGTCATCGTATACTATGTAGCAAGCATATATGCCTTGTTTCCCTCAGCTAAATGTAAATGAAACTATTTCCTTAAACCCATTTCTTCCAAATCATGACATGCAATAACATGGTCCTTTTATTTTCCACTATCACCTAAAATGGTCCACAATATATTATAACAAACATTTTTTTCAATGTCAATGAAATCCAAATTATGCCTTAGCATTTTATTTTTCTAATAGGGGAGATTGTAAAAAATAATTTTCTTTTTCCAATTCTGACTGTGTTTTCTACCTACACAATGAATAATACATAATGGATGAGCCACTAAATACGAAAATTCATATACCATGTGGATTTTTTCTTCCTCAATATGTAATAATATTTCGACTCCTATAATGATCTTTCGTGTTGGGATGAACTCTCTAGAACCAAAAAATATCACTCTGTCCTTTCAGAACCTATGCAGAGGGGGCAGAAAACGTTCGTGACCCTTGTATGCCCATTTTTTGGAATGTTTAAGCCATACAGATTTTTTAATTTTATTGCAATAAGAGCGTGTAAATTACCCTTTCATACTCCAGCTTGATAAATTTACATAATCCAGGAAATCATTGATTGTCCATAGGAAAGCAGCCAGAAATTTGAACATTTCATTCATTTCACAGTCATAAGTCATCACACCATTGCCCCAAAATTCATTCAACTCATCAATCAATGGCTAAAGGAAAACATCAATCTTATCCCCTAGACTTTTAGGTCCATCAAAAAGAGTGGAATGTAATATAAATTTTTTCTTTATACGAAGACAAAGAGGAAGATTATATGGAACCAACACCACGAGACATGTTCTATGAGTTACACTAACCATAGAATTGAATTGATTGAAACCATATGCTGCCAACCCCAATCGTACATTACAATCATCTTTAGAAAAGTTGGGGTGTCTCTTATTGAAATGCTTCAATGCACAAGAGTTTATCGGGTGGGTTATCATATCACTTTTCTGATTCCTTTCTTCATTCCATCTCATTAAATTAGAAACGTTAGATGACATAAAATATATTTTCAACCTCAGTTTTAGGGGAAAGTGACACATTTTCATTATTGCAATCAGTTTTCCCTATTTCACAGTCTAACTTTGATGAGTCTGATTTCTCGTGTTCTCTTTCAACCTAGAAGTTCCCCAGACAATACAAATATCCAAATGGGTGGTTTTCTTTCTAAACAGCATTCAATTGTGTGAACATGCATCTATGGTATCATAAGTAAAACCTAAGTTCTCTGTCAACTTACGAGCATGGTAATATGACTCAGGAATCATAGCGTTGACAGGAAGAACCTTTTTCAATAAAGCCAAAATCATGTCGAATGATGTGTCTGACCATTGATTCGATGTCTTAAAATGTAACAACTCCACAATAAATAACAATCTATATTAAGCAGTACAACCAGGATATAATTTCGTTTTTTCATCATCAAGTTCTTCATTAAACCTTCTTGAATCATGATCTGCACTAGGGCGCATATTTATCTCACCAGTCACAACGTTATAGATATCAATTCCTTTAGGAGCCAACCCATGTACCATTTCAGTAATAATTTCATGCATTGGATCATTCATCCTCACATCAACATCCATCTGAACTGCATATTTATTTTAAAAATGAATATATTCTTCCCCATAAAGAATCCAACTCTTATAATTTTTCATAAATCTGTTCTAGAATAGGTGAAACCTCATGGTATCACATGTGAATTGATATCTATTTTCACATTTTCTAAACAGACAACTAATAAAGTCATTTTAAATCCTCCAGTGAACTCAATGAACTGCATAATGCCTTTGAAATATTCTCTAGAAATTAGATTTGGAAGATCAATCCAACTCTTATCCATAATAATATATGTATAACAAACATTTTCACAAATGTGGTCAATCCTTATACATTTTCTCATGGGATACACACAAAGACTCAATAATGTTATAAATCAAATATAAACACAACTTAATATTAATCCAGTCAATATATACATGGACTATACCCTATATGTAACTTCCAACCTCAAGTAAAGTTTGATGTCTTCTTATAGAAACATTGTTGACACACATTGTTTCAAAAAAATTCATGCACACAAGCCCGTATACACATGAAAATCAATTTCCACATTTTTTATTCACACACAATATTCATATAATCTTCATACAAGCCAAATTTTGGCGGTTAAATGCCCAAAATCAAAACTCTTAAATGGAAGTTAGGGTATACCTGATATCGCTACAAATCTGGAAGGGAGGGGAGCCGGAGGTGGTGCTGCGACAGAGAGGAGGGGCCATGGAGGGGATCCAGAGTTAGAGGCGGTGCAATGAGGGATGGGAAATTTGGCAGCAGTGGTGGTGGTGGGGATCTAGAGGAGGAGGCGGTGCAGCAAGGGAGGGGATGGGCGGCGGTGGGGAGTTGGAGGCAGTCGTTTGGAATCGGTGGTGACCAGTGATGGGCGGTGTCCATGCGGCAAGGGAGAACAGAAGTTGTGGGTAGGGTTCGAGCGTGAGGAGGGTTCAGCCGCAAGGGGGTGGAGGTGGAGGAGGAGGCGATCACACAACGTCAGTGGTGCGGTGTTGGCGGTGACTGGTGATGGGAGGTGGCGGTGCGGTGAGGGAGAACAAGCAATGCGGGTAGGGTTCGGTCACATGGGGTTTTCGACATTGAGGGTGAGGGGGAGGTGGACCGCATCGACAGTGCGGAAAGGTAGGACGGGTGTGAGGGCAGTGGCGGTCAGTGTGAGGGTGGTGGCAGTCAGCGTGAGGGTGACGGCGATTGGCGCTGTGGGGTACGGTTTCTATGGCATGAGGGGGGGTGCGCGAGGGCGATTCGAGCGCGAGGGTGGAGGGGGTGAAGGTTTTTTTAAGCTTAGCGACCACCCCTGGAGGTCCCTATTGGTACCCAATAGCGACCACCAATGGTCGTCTCCTGTGTCAGGGGGGTCCAAAGCCCCCTTTTCTAGAAGTGAATTCATGAAGCATTTAACCTCTCATGCATTTCATTAGCCCATTTCAATTAAATATTAGCAAGCATATTCACATTTATACTTATGAAAAAACATATTATGTATTTCAATTAATACATCAACATGGGAATCACATTCAACTCAAAAACATGAGGCAAGGGCCTCCCATTCATCTAATTGGCCATTCTCAAATCCATTAGTTAACTCAACAATTAACTCGGTACACAAATCCCATTTCTTAATTCCTCAATTAATTAATCAACAACATAATTCATATATCATAATAAATTTTCCAGAATTAATTTTCTCATTATAAATCTCTACTCTCTATTTTCTATTCTAGAATTAAATATAAAAATTATAATATCAAAGACACATAATTAATTCAAAATTATTTATCTCAAATTATCCTATTTTTATATCTTATAATTAATCCCTCGATTAATTATCTCAACTCCAATTCTCAGAGTATATAATTAATTCACAATTTATTATCTCAACATAACTAATTTAATATCTCATAATTAATCCCCCGATTAATTATCTCAATTACTATTCTAAAAGCACGTAATTAATTGAAAATTAATTATCTCATGTTAACCAATTTAATATCTCGTATTTAATCCCCCAATTGATTATCTCAATTAAAAATCTCAAAACACAAAATTAATTTACAATTAATTATCTCAAATTAACCAATTTAATATCTCATAATTAATCCCCTGATTAATTATCTAAATTACAATTCTCAATGCACATAATTAATTCACAACTAATTATCTCAACATAGTCAATTTAATGTCTCATAATTAATCTGCCGATTAGTTATCTCAATTAAAATTCACAAATCACATAATTAATTCTTAATTATTTATTTCTACTTAAACAAATTAATATCTCATAATTAATCCATTGATTAATTATCATCTCAAAGAACATAATTAATTTTATAATTAATTTTCTTTACTTATCAAGTTTAATATCTCATAATTAATCCCTCAATTAATTGTCATATCAAAGCACAAAAATAATTCATAATTAATTATCTCAACATAACCAAATTAATTACTCATAATTAATCCCCTAATTAATTATCATTTCAAAGCACATAATTAATTCATAATTAATTATTTCAACTTAACCAATTTAATATCATATAATTAATCCCTCGATTAATTATCTATCCAAAGGCCCATAATTTATTCATAATTAATTATCTCAACTTAACCAATTAATTACTCGTAATTAATCCCATGAATAATTATCATTTTAAAGAACATAATTAATTCAAAATTAATTATCTAATCATAACTGCATTAATATCTCAAAATTAATCCCCAATTAATTATCTATCAAACGACACATAATTAACTTATAATTAATTATCTTAACTTAACCAAATTAATTATGCATAATTAATTGCCCGATTAATTTTCCATTTTACATCCTCAAATCCTATAATTTATTCAAAAATTAATTTACTCAACATAGACAATTAATATCTCATAATTAATTCCTTGATTAATTATCTCAAATTATTATTCTCAATATTTATAATTACCACTTAACACAAGTGCATCAACATGTAAGTGATGAAAAAATAAAATACAAAACATTAAGCTAAATGAACATATCAATCTAGTCAACAACTTTTTAGCTTGAAGGTAGTGCACCTAGATTGAGGGGTTTATTATAAAAACATGATTTTTTAATCTAACAAATATTTTTATACTAATAAAAAATCATTAAACAATTGCAATCAAATTCATCATCAACACTAATTAAAAAACTATAGTGTTTTATGAGAAAATATGAGGACCCTACCTCATGGAAATGGCTAATCCAATGCTTTCTAACTCAACCCGCTACCTTCCCGTGCATACTCACTTCTACATTAATGCATGCACATAATTTGAATTTATCGCAACACCTAAAAACAACAACCAAATTTCCCAATTAGTCGGGCGGGGACAAAATCACACCAAAATAATCAACCAAAACATAAACAAACCATAAACACTTATTACAAGGGTGTGAAACCAAGTATCAAGTATATATCCATACCTGAATTAGATAGTAGTGAACCAGGAAAAATTGAGTCCCTTTTCTTTTTGTGGTGTTCCTCAGAATATGGGCCAACGTGTCCTGATACATCTTTCACACCACCTAGTATTAGAAGAAACAAGAAATATGGGTTAATCCTGAATGTAGGGTCAATGAAACCCAGGTTAAGGAGAGTTCAGACAGTAAAATCGAATAACGAAACATCTGGAGAAGGACATGCCTCAACAAGATGGACATCTTTTGTGAAGGATCAACCATGATCTGGTACGTGGAGAGGGAGCCGGGAGAGGAGGGTTGTGCGCCACCCATGGACGTTGTACCATGGATGTTGCACCATAGATGTTGCACCATGGGTACATCACGCCTCATGTGGGAGGAAGGAGATGTATGCCTCCCTCTTCTATTCCCCCTCAAATAATAGATTAAAACCTCTAAAATATTTATAAGAATTAATATAATAATAATAATAATACCCATCATATTATTGTTTTTACCGTTTAATATAACACATCCTATATAAACCCCAACTCCTCAATCATATATAATTTAATTAAATTATTCTCCAAATAATTTAATTAAATGAATTCTCCAACTCATCATTATTTAATAAAATTATCCCAACAAAATTTAATTAAATAAAACCCCCATTTTTTATCAAATAATTAAATTTATCTTAACCGTGAATTTAATTAGATAAAAACTCGACTCCATATTTAACACATTATTTAATTAAATTACTTTTCAAAAAAAATTATTAATTAAATTTTCCCACTCATTATTATTTAATTAAATTCTCTCAATAGAATTTAATTAAAAAAAACCTGACACCTCTTTAATCATCATTTAATTAGATTCATTCCATCTAAATTTAATTAAATAAATTCCCAAATTCATGTTATTAAATTAAATTCTCTGAACATAATTTAATTAAATAAAACCCCTATTTTTCATTAAATAATTAAATCCATCATAACCTTGAATTTAATTAGATAAACCTCTGACTTTACATTTAGAACATAATTTAATTAATTCTTTTAATAGAATTTAATTAAATAAATTTTCCAACTCAAATATTATTTAATTAAATTCTATCAACATAATTAAATTAAAAAAACAAGACACCCCAATAATTTAATTCGTTCCAACTTAATTTAATTAAATAATTTCTCCAATTTATGTTATTTAATTAAATTCTCAAAACAAAATTTAATTAAATTAAAAACTCCAACACATGAATATTGTTTAATTAAATTTGCTCTACCTCATTTTATTTAAATAATAAGATCCATTTTTCATTGACTAATTAAATTATTCTAATCCTTAAATTTACTTAAATTAACCATCTATTTTTCATTAATTAATTAAATTCCTCTACCATGAGTTAAATTAAAAGAAACCCTGACTCCTCATTTACACATCATATAAATTTTACCATTTAATATTTGCCTTCTTTTATATCCCCCAAATCCTTATTTATAAGCCATTTAATTAAATTACTCTAATATAAATTTAATTAAATAAAGAATCCAACTCATCAAAAATTTTAAAAAATAAATTTATTTATTTTCAACTCAATTTAATTAAATAACATCTCTATCTCAATGACATTTAATTTAAAACTCTCAACATAATTTAATTAAATTAATTCCCCCATTCAACACCATATAATTAAATTCTCTCAAGAATAATTTAATTAAATAAATTCTCAATTATCCATCTTGATCTCAATTAAATAAATTCTCTCCAGCTTTATTTTAATTAAATAAAACCCATGTTTCACTTTATTTAATTAAATTTTTTTCAAATAAATTTAATTAAATAAATTTTACAATTCATTATCATTTAATTAAATTTTCTCAACATTATTTTAATTAAATAATACCCCTATTCCACTTTATATAATTAAATTCTTTTTAAATAAATTTAATTAAATATATTTTCCAATTCATTATCATTTAATTAAACTCTGTCCACCTAAATTTAATTAAATTAATCCCACATTTCACATCAACTAATTAAATTCCTCTTGACCTTGAATTTAATTAACCCCACCCCCAATCACATTAGTTAATTAAATTTATTTTTAATAATGGATTAAATTTATTAAATTAACACGAAACATAAAATGGGTAAGTCGTACAATGGCACGGTCTGATAGATCATGAACAGACTATGTGTCTACTACTTGAAACCCATTTTAACTTTCTTGTATGACCCGAACAGTTCGAATAACTATGTATCGACTGTTCATACCCCTCTGTCAATTCTGGTGCTCCTGAAACCCATCCAGCCCTCCGGGAAACTCCTCAAGCCTTTACCCAAGCCCGATATAAACAAGTTTAAAAGAACCCAACTCACGAAACTTAATCTCAAATCATGGTTTTAAGATTGACATGTCGTTAAAATAAAAAAGTCCAAAAACATTTGTGCTTTACCCTGATTGAGAAATACTTGGACTTCACAACATACCCACCTTAAAAAAACTTCTCTTCCCCAAGAATCCATTGAGAACTACTTCTGCATTAACCAATACACCAAGGACACGAATTCTCTTGTGAATGAATGTGTTGTGTTACTAAACACCAATTGCACCGTTAAACATTAAATTACCCCAAACCACATTTCTTTCCTTCAAGTACATCATTGACCCATGAAACCCATAACCATCATAAACGAAACCAATCAATTCCCACTCAAGCAGCCATTTACAAATGAAAAAATTTCTAGCATGTTATCATAAGCAGTAACACAACAACATGCTATAAAAAAGAAGCATGGCACAACAACACAACATTATAATAACAGATTCATCATTTCATATAATCATCTAAACATGTTATACAACTAGTCATGCTAAATAAGATCAAAACCTATCATTTCACAATGGGAATATAATCAAATTTATCTAGAATCCTACTAATGAACTATGTGGAATGTGATATGCATGTAATGTGAATCCTTAAGTGCCTCAGATGATTCTTGTAATGAAATCTATGCCATATCAGGCCAAAAATAATTTCAAAATTCTAAAAATCAATAAGCAGAAAGAAATACACCAATCACTCCTAGTGAAATCATATCAACTGTAATCTCAAGAAGTATAAACATAAGTTACTATCCCTAGACACTTGGTTATTTACTATAATTGTGGTGATTACTCCCAAGAATGACTATTAACCATGAACTGACACATTTCTAGTCTCCTATATACCAACCCAAAATAGAAAGATAATGGAAAAAAATAGAAGACTGACCCCTCTAATACCACATTGTTACATCCCGACCCGACTTACCCTCAAACCAATAGTCAGACCAGTCACTATATAACCTCAAGTGCATCTCCCCATACACCAAAGGCTGATAACTAGAAGTGAGGTTCTATGGATACTCATTGGGGACACTATACCCTCATATTCAAACTGCACAGAGGAAACATATAATAAAATCAGACAATAGTGGAAGATGATGTAATAAATAATAAACTGAATAATGGAAATGTCTGATACCAATTTATATAATGCATGCATGTCATGATGATATATATTTGAAAGTAGTAAACAAAACATCATGCTATAAATCTCAGTATAGAAATAAAGAAAAAGACTCAAGCCCCAAGGGTGATCTCCCCAAGCATCACAAGCTCCCGCTCAGTCCTTTTCTCATACCTCCCAATAATAAGAAAACCACCAAGAAAAAGTCCACGGTCATGCAAATTAGAAAAGTATACTGGGGAAACCCAATGTAATAGAGGCCTGAATAGGGTGTGATATATATATCTCAGTAGGCCAGGAACATCGGTGTCTAACTCAATCTAGAAAATGAAATATAATTAAATAGTGTGAAAATATATTGAAGCAATAACATAATTAAATAAATAACCAACAACCCATCCATGTTCCAAAGGGACACATGATGAAGATACCTACATTATCCCACTATTGGTATGTCTAATCATCTTAATTATATATATATATAGTGAAAGTTTATATATATATAAACAGATATATATTCTTAGTATCTTCTCATATGAACCATGCGTATACCAACACCAAATGGGAATATACCATGGATAATATTTCTAGCAAGACCAAGATGTAATGTATAGACATTCATTACCAGGGGAAGTTCTCACAGTCTTTCCCCAGGTCCAAAATCCAAGATTTCTCATAGTCTCATAGAAAACAATATGGAATCTCACATGGTTTTCCTACCCCAGGATCTTACGGTCCTTGGGAAAATGATGTTTGATGGATCGAGATGTCACAAAAAGACATCCATCACCAAGAGTAGCGCACATAGTCTATCTCCTGGCTCAACTCCTTGAGCTCTCACGGTCTCTGGGGGATCATCACAAATAAATAACATTTTATTTATCCCCAAGGGATCTCACAGTCTCTTTACTCCACTACATATACAAGGTGTAACCATTCACAACATATAATGAATGAATCATTTTACCTCTCATGAATTTCATTATCCCATTTCAATTATATATAATCAAGAATATTCACATTTACACTTAAGGAAAACCATATTAAGTATTTCAATTAAAACATTAACATGGGACTCACATCCAACTCAAAAACATGATCCAAGGGCGTCCCATTCATCTAATGTGCCTTTCTCAAATCCATTTGTTAACTCAACAATTGACAAGGTACACAAATCCCATAAATTAATTCATAAAATAATTAATCAAAAACACAATTTATAGATCATAATTAATTTTCTAGAACTAATTATATCATTATAAATCTCAACTCCCCATTTTCAATTCCACAGTAAAATATCTAGATCATAATATCAAAGACACATAATTAATTCAAAATTAATTAACTCATCTAAGCAAAATTTTGTCTCCTATAATTAAGAACCCAATTAATTATCTCAATTCAAATTCTCAAAGAACATAATTAATTCACAATTAATTATCTCAACTTAGCCAATTTAATATCTTATAATTAATCCCTCGATTAATGTTATCAATTACAATTTTGAAAGCACATAATTAATTCACAACTAATTTTTTCATATTAATCCATTTAATATCTCATAATTAATCCCCCGATTAATTATCTCAAATACCAATCTCAAAACACAAAATTAATTCACAATTAATTATATTAACTTGACCAATTTAATTTCTCATAATTTGTCTCCTGATTAATTATCTCAATTAAAATTATCAAAGAACATAATTAATTCACTATTAATTATCTAAACTTATCCAATTTAATATCTCACAATTAATCCCCTGATTAATTATCTCAATTTCAATTATCAAATCACATGATTAATTCATAAATAATTTTTTCAACTTAACCAAATTATTATTTCATAATTAATTCCCCAATTAATTATTATCTCAAAGAACATAAAAAATTTGTAATTAATTATATCTACTTAAAAATTTTAATATCTTATAATTAATCCGTTGATTAAGTATCATCTCAAAGCATAAAATCAATTCATAATTAATTATCTCAACATAACTAAATACATTACTCATAATTAATACACGATTAATTATCATTTCAAAGCACATAATTAATTCATAATTAATTATTTCAACTTAAAAATTTTTAAATATCATAATTAAACCCCCAATTAATTATCTATCAAATGGCACAAAATTAATTCATAATTAATTATCTCAACTTATCCAAATTAAATACTGATAATTAATCTCTAGATTAATTATCATTTCAAAAAATATAATTAATTCATAATTAATTATTTCAACTTAACGAGTTTAATATCTCATAATTAATCCCCCAATCGGTTATCTATTAAAAGGATCATAATTAATTCAAACTTAATTATCTCAACTTTACCAAATTAAATATATATAATTATTCACCCGATTGATTATTCATTTTACCACCTCAAAGCCAATAATTAAATCAAAAATTAATTATCTCAACATAGACATTTAATATATCGTCATTAATTCCTCGATTAATTATCTTAACTTATTTTGTCCAATATTCAAAATTACCACTTAACCCAAGTTCATCAACATATAAGGGTGAAAATATAAAAACAAATAGGATCACGCTAAATGAACATATCAATCTAATCACTATATTTTTAGATTAAAGGAATCAAACCTTGATTGAGGGGTTTTATTGCAAAACATGATTTTTTAATATAAAAAATCCTTTTATACCAATAAAAAAATTATTCATCAATTGTAGTCAAATTCATCATCAAGAGTAACTAAACAACTACGTCCTTTTATTAATTAAGAAATGTTGAGGACCCTACCCAAAGTAATTGGTAGAACTTGTGCTTTCTAACTCAGACAACTACTTTCTCTCACATACGCACATCCACATTAATGTGCGTGCCTACTTGGAATTTATTGCAACACCTAACAACAACAACTGCTTCACCCAATTAGTCTGGCAGGGACCAAAGGAGACCAAAACAATAAACCGCAACACAAAAAAACCAGAAGAACCTAATCCAAGGGTGAGAAACCATTTATCAAGTATATAACCATACCCGAATTTGAAAACGGTGGACCAAAAAAACCGAGTCACTTCTCTTTTAGTGGCATTCATCAGAATATAGACCGACATTTCCTAACTCATCTTTCGTACCACCTAGTATTAGAAGAAAAAAGAAATTTGGGTTAATCACAAACCTAGTGTCTCAGCCCAATGGAACCCAGGTGATGGAGAGCTGAGATGGATGATGTGAAGAACAAAACATGTAGAGAAGGACATACCTCAATGAGACTAACATATTTGGTGAAGGAACCACCACGGTCCATGCATGCAGAGAGGCAGCCGGGAGGGGAGGGTGGTGTACCACCTATGGATGCTTTATGATGGGTGTGTCATGCCTCTTGAAAGAGGAGGGAAAGGTGTACCTCCCTCTTATATTATCCCTCAAATAATAGATTAAAAACTCTAAAATAATTATAATAATTAATATAATAGTAATAATAATAATATCTATCATATTGTTATTGTTACGCATTAATATTACACATCCTAGATAAACCCCAAATCCCCAATTTCTCATCATTTAGTTAAATTATTCTCTAAATAATTTAATTAAATAAATTATCCAACTCACCATTATTTAATTAAATTATCTCAACAAAATTTAAGTGAATAAAACCCCAATTTTTATCAAATAATTAAATTATCTTAACCTTGAATTTAATTAGATAAAAACAAAAATCCATATTTAATATATCCTTTAATTAAATTCCTTTCCAACTAAATTTAATTATTAAAATTTTCCAAATCATTATTATTTAATTAAATTCTCTCAACATAATTTATCAAAAAAACTCAACACCTCATTAATCATCATTTAATTAAATTCTTTCCAACTAAATTTCATTAAATAAATTATCCAATTCAAGTTATTTAATTAAATTACCTAAACACAAAATAATTAAATAATAACCATATTTTTCATCAAATAATTAAATTCATCTTAACCTTGAATTTAATTAGACAAACCCCCAACTCTATATTTAAGACATCATTTAATTAAATTCCACTCCAACCAAATTTAATTAACTAAATTTGACAACTCATTATTATTTAATTAAATTGTCTCAAAGTAATTTAATTATTAAAAACATGACACCTAGTTAATCATTTTTTAATTAAATTTCCTCCAACAAATTTTAATTAAATAATTTTTCCAATTCATGTTATTTAATTAAATTCTCTTAACACAATTTAATTAAATTAAAAACTCCAACTCATTAAAATTATTTAATTGAATTCTATCAACCACGATTTTATTAAATTATATCCCCCATTTCAGAATGACTAATTGAATTCTTCCAAAACATGAAGTTAATTAAATAAAACCTCCATTTTACATTAATTAATTAAATTCCTGTTTACCTTGAATTTAATTAAAAGAAACCCCAACTCCTCATTTACACATCATTTAAATTTTACCATTGAATAATATTCCTTGATACCCCCAACTCCTCATTTACATTTCATATAATAAAATTCCACTTGTCTCAATTTAATTAAATAATGACTCCAACTCATCATCATTTAAAAAAAATTATTCTATTTATCTCAATTAAGTTTAATAACTTCTCCATCTCAATGACATTTAAATAAAAAATCTCAGTATAATTTTATTAAATTAATTCCCCCATTCAAATCCAATTAAGTAGATTCTCTCCGAAACAATTTAATTAAATTAATTTCCTATTCTCCATCTCAACCTCATTTAATTATATTCTCCCATATTTTATTTAATTAAATAAATCCTTCATTCCATATTATTTTATTAAAATTTTAAACTAAATATAATAAAATAAATTCTCCAATTCATCAACATTAAATTAAATTATCTCATATTTAATTTTGTTAAATAAAACATCCATTTCACTTTATTTGATTAAATTGTTTCCAAATAAATTTGATTAAATAAATTCTCCAGTTCATAATCATTTAATTAAATTATGTCAACCTCAATTTAATTAAATAAATCCCATATTTCACATCAATTAATTAAATTCATTTATATCTTGAATTTAATTAAAGAAATTTCCCAATTCACTTCATTTAATTGAATCCCTTTCAATCCTAAATTTAATTACATAAATTTACCTAAAACATAAAACTCTATAAGTTAGGCCGTTTGACTAGAAAGGTCTGACAGATTTTATGAAGAACATAAATCCACTACTGGACACCCTTTTTGACATGCATGGATGACCCACACATTTTGACTAACTGTGTGTAGCCTGTGCGTACACCTCGGTCGTGCTTGGTGCTCCTGAAACCCATATAGCCATCCTGGAAACTCCTTGAGCCTTTACCGAAGCCCGATATAAATAGGTTTAAAATATTCTATCTCATAAAACTTCATCCCGAAGAATGGTTTTAAAATATACCTAGTGTTACAACGAATAAGTTCAAAAAAATTGTGTTTTAACCCAGTTCAAAAAAACATGGGACTTTAAAATTATATGGTGTAGTAATACGTTATCATCAAAAACATCATTCAAATACTAAATTCAACCATTTCATAAATGCTTATCCTTTCCAAATAATTATTTTTCCTCAATTTAGAATCATTTCTAAGGTATTTAACAGAACCCAATTTACTTTATTCAAATAAATAATCTCTTTACCCAATCATGTCATGGCCACCTCCCAGCAGAAATAACGCAATGAGGGGATAGAGATAATGTCCCCAAAGTACCGTATCCAGTAGGCCTTGGGTTTCCAAATAGGATAGATGGTATAAAAATCTCTCAATATTGGAGTCATTAACCTCTATATGAATACATGATCAATAGATATATTGAATAATCCACAATAATCTACATGACATATTATAAAGTTAATCTAAACCATCCCAAAATGAATGTATAAATGAAAATTAGATATATATAAATGTATCCAAAATAATGACCAAAAGAATAAAATCCAGGGAAAAGACACCAAAATATCTCCAAATATTAGAACTATAAATATCCATTGTTTTCCACAATTTCCTCATATAAACCTAGAAACAATTTTTATATGCATTAGGTGAGTATAAAAGTATACTCTCTTGGAAAACCAAATAATCCTGTGCACTTGTGAGAAGAACATAGTAGTGAACCCGTGAGGAAAATAGCAAAACCAAACATCAATTATACATGTATACTAACCAAAATACTATCCTCACTAAAGATCACTCACCAAATAATTCATCCAAGTATAATAATATAATACAAAGCACATGAATGATAGGGTACCCCACACCACTTTTCCGCAAGGAGGCCACTCTCACACTACATCGGTGTATGTCCTGGTTCTCGAACCTCTTCTAAATAACATCATTGATAATAAAATCATTCATGCACACATTTGGGCCATGAAAATACATCATATCAGGCCCACATACACTTGGGGAATCACATCACATCACATCACTACAAGAAATCATAAATTTTTACTTATTTCCCTTACATCTCATGTATTTCCATATCATATCATGTAATAGGGATTGATGAAGAATGGGTAGCCTTCCATCCATACTCCCACTGAGGTTTTGAGAAAAACCCCACCCATGTGACTATGTGAGTGTCATCACATAGTTATCAACAGGGGTGGGGTGCATATCAAATTCAAATGAACATACAATGTTTATATATAGACAGAGAGTTAGATAACAGAATCTCATACTATCTTTTTAAACACATGAACTGCCCATCTCACATAATCCATACAATAACTGCCACTACAAAATATAAAAAAATACATAAAAAAATAGATTCCATCATTCATATTTTAGTCTTTAATACATTATCCATTGTCAATTTAAGAATAAAATCCCACATTTAGAAAAACTTTAATTTATTTATTCAATATTATTTTTCATCCCATTTCATTTAGGAAGACACCTTATTTAATATTTTAAATCTATTAGTTTGTATATAAACATTATATGTTTAAACCACGTAACCCATCATCAATTTACAAATTAAAAATCCCATTTGAATTCATTATCATGAATTTAACCCCATTAATGCTTGGGTAAATATATCATAACCAACCACAAATCATAGGAACAACATCATAACCCAACATCCACTTCCACATCATTTAATAGATAAAAAAAGTTTCACAGCCCAACTACATAACCATACCACAACAACCATCAAAACCTCATTGTACCACTATACCTTAATAACCATTATATCCATACCGCACAACCACATCTCATCCACTACCCCCACACACATCAAAATATAGCTAATTCACATTTAAACAATCCCATGCACACACAAAAATAACCATTAAACACATCCAATCACATAGCAATACATATCTCATTCAAAAAATTTGAAAAAATGGGTAGTTATAAAATTTCACTTTGATAATTAATAGTGTCCTCAAATAATCCATTAGATCGTATGTAATCGATTACATTAACCATTAATATATTGTTATCCAGTTATGTATGATTATATAAAACAATAAAAAATACAAAGGTTTCAAAATGATGTCACTGCAGCATAATCAAGCTATAAATAGACAAACTTTTCAATAATTAATTATTCCTATACAAAAATAATATCAAACAAATTCAAATCAAATCAAGTAAACATAAATTTATAATATCAAGATTCATATTTTCCTTCCCCTTTAAATTCAATTTATACTGATTCGTTATATTTATTAATCTGAATGAAAAATACTTTAGAAGAGATGAAAATAATAAACTCATCCCACATGATACACAAAATGAGAAATTAAATAAAACAAACTTTGATGAAATAATATTTTCCCAGACACACTACACCAAAATAGGGGGTGTGTGTAGAGGAGGTAACTTCTTCTTAGGGGACTCAATCTTTCTACAGTAAAAAATTCCATAACTAAAAGGGATGAATTGTTTGGGATATCTTCTCTCAACATACTGTAATCCCAAAATTAAATAATGAAATTTATCCAATTTATGAAAAAGAGATCTGATATTATAGGATTGGACATGGTTTTAATTAACCATTAAAGGAGGATCACATCAATATACATGGTTAATTTGAAGGTCTATATTAATTAATAAAACAAGTATATGATTAATAAATTTTTAAAATGAATTTAAACAATTAATTATTGTATCTAAACTCATTTTTCTCTATAAAAGATATAAAAATTGAAATTCATTAATTATTAGATAAATAGGAAAATTCTAGAAAAATGGAAGACTTTTGAAAAGACTCATAATTATAAATGACTCACCATTGAAAATGTCCAACCATATTATATATATTACCATTGGATATGTGTCACTATTGGAAATGTATCACGATTAGAAAGGTCTCACCGTTGAAAATGTTTCACCCTTGAAAATGTCTCACTATTGGAATTGTTTCACCATTGAAAATGTATGACTGTTGGAAATGTCTCACCATTAGAAAAGTCACACCGTAGGAAATGTCTCACCACTATAAATGTAGCACTATTAAAAATCTATCACCATTATAAATTTCTCACCATTGTAAATGTCCCGCCATTGAAAATGTATCACTGTTGGAAATGTCTCACCAATAGAAATGACTCATTATTGGAAATGTTTCCCCATTGGAAATGTCTCACCATTGTAAATTTCATGAAAATGGAAATACTTTGGAAGATATAACTAATGTAAATACTAACATGTCTAAAAAACACTAATCATCCATGAGACACTTCAATTATCAGGTTTTTTGAAAAGTAATGGGACAAAAGGTTTTTTCATTGCATTAGTCACCTCTCAATCATTTCACACCCTCACTAATTCAAAACTAATACATATGAAATGAGATAAACGAATCAAAAAACCACCCCCCCCCCCCAATATACCACTTAATGATATAATTACACTAGAAACACATAAATCTACCAAACCTACTACACAAACCACCCATAAAAATTGAGTAAAACATACTTCCCTAAAAATTAGAATCATTAAATTCCATCCTCTATGTCAAGATAATATCTTATATGGGTGGAAAGGACTCACCTTCAAGAGATTAATCTGATCTTAGTAAATTGAGCCTTTGTTAGTAATTTTATCCTCTCATATTAACATGGCATAATATTATCACATATCACGTAGGGAAAATCACATCAGGTGAAAAAACAATAGATCTTCTAAAACTCCAATGTTCTAAAAGAACATCATAATGAAAATATCGAAGGAAAAACTCAAAACAGCTCTGGTACTAGGATGGAATATATGTCTCAATCTACCATTTACTCTCTTCCAATACACTATTCCTCCACAATATAAGAACCAATGGAATGGTACTTACATCATATTCAAAAAACCCCAGGAAGAAAAGTGAAAGGTGGTATAAACAACCAACCCATGGGATTACTCTCATGTTATTTGATGTTATTATGACATAGAAACCATTTGGAAAAAATTATGAGTAAATAAATGCAATTCAAAAAATTCCCCTAGGGGAGAAAAGTCTAAAAAATGAACAATGACAAAATATGGTCTTAACAAAAACATCAAAAAATATATAATAAAAAATTTTGATAAAAATATTTTTTCCAACACAATTCATAATTTAGTGTTTTAAATAAGTGCATTCCCTTCTAAAGCAGCCATTATATAAATCAATTTTTTGAATCTATTTAAAAAATGATTATCCCAATAACATTTCATTTGAATTTATTTATTTTCCTTCAATCCAAAACTATCAAATACTTTAAAAGGATGTTTTATTTAACAATTACACACCATTTATTTTAAAAAAATAATTTAATATTTTTTCATATTTTTTTTGAAAAACCATTATTCTTATTTTAATCACTATTTTTTCATGTTACCAAATTTGTCATATATCATGTAACATAAATTTTTCTTATAAAACCCCTTTTTATCTAGTCGTAAAAAAAATCTACCATGATATATAATGAAAAATTATTCATTATAAGTATATTAATGAAACTATATTTCGTTACATATCCCAACACAAAATAACTTATATTAATATATAATGAGCTTCTACAAGCATACAAATAAAAGGAACTCATCCACCAAACCTCTATTTTCCACTTTGGGGGGCAATGAATCAACCACATGGTATTAAAACAATTCAAAATATAAAACGTCTTGATGCGAGGAATGTATCTCATTCTCTTTATCTAATTGAGTTCAATACATGTTACATTGATATAAGATAAAACATAATAATCCCAACCAACAATATAGTTTTCACGAATTATAATTACTTCCTTGATAAAAATATTTAGGATTGTGGTCAATCCCAGCTTCATTGGTTTCATAATTTCAATAACAGAAAATTTATTTTAATACTATCGTTAAGTGACTAACTATTTAATGAGATTTGATGGATTCCATCAACATATTCATGAAACAACACAAAAAAACGTCATATCACCCCAACCACCACATGTCTCTTCCACTATAAATCTCCACCATTTCAAAACACATCCACTAGCCCAAACTCACCATCTAATGAAAACTTCCACCATAAAATTCATGAAACCACATCACCATACCACATTATTATCCATAAGAATCCACACATTTCACATAACCAATTTATCAATATCATCCTCTACACTTCCCAAACCAAAAATTAACACTATTATCAAATATCCAATCCCTAAACACAAATATCATGGAATCACCATTCCCATGTTGACATATTATCTGTAATATGAGATAATGAATTTCTCACATGGTTTCAATTGCACCAAAGTACAACATGCCTCATTTAGGGATCATTTTTTCCAGTATTTATATGATTTAAGTACTTAATCCCACATCGTATAAGGAAATAAAATGAAAAAAATAACAAATAACAACACATTCCATCTTCTATAATATTACAAGGTCTTATATTACTTCATCTCATTATTTAACATGATTATTCTCACACAATTATAAATTTTCTATGCAAAATAACAGATCATTTACCACTTATAATTGATTATACATTTAAATATATGGTTGGTTTAATCATTAAGATATATCATGGGTCTCATAATTCATGATAATTATTGAGTGAAGGAGGTTTCAAACCATTGTTATTTTTGAAATGGCATATCCAATTTTCGATGCAATATTAACAATGCAACCAGAAACAAAATTCAACATTTCTAGGTTATTTCCTTTAAATAATTATTCCTTGATTTTAAATTTCTATAACATGTATCCAAGATAATTATGAAACTACACACATTTCTTCTCACATATAAGGTTTGATATGATAAAAAATGCATTCTGCGTTCATCTTTTTACCACGAAAATACAATTCCATATTCTTTTCAAAAATTCTACGTACTATGTTTTTATATTAAATTTAAATAATAAAATACATAAATAATATGCTATAATAATAATCCATGTAAAACATGGTTTCTGAATGTAAAATTAAAATTACACTTGTTGTATTAATATATTTCATGCTTTATCATTCTCGAACTAAACATTCATTAAAAAATTCTGGGCTCATGAAAAAATTATTATATAAAAAAATAAGGATAACATGTTTCTAAATAAAAATTTAAATGAAAAATTTTAAAAATTCTATATTCCTAATTATTTCATACATTAATTTTCAAGAAACTAAAAAAATTATTTCAACATTAGGCATGCTTCCCCTAACAAGATACTTAGGACATAACATGTGAGTTGGGGATATTTTAGTACATAAACGTTATTTTCAGTTATAAAATAATAATTTTATTCATTAAAATAGTTTTAAGTGTCAAAAAGTTACGACAAAGCATGTATATTATTTTCTAGAAATTAAAAAATAAATGAAAATCATTTATACCCTAACACCTGTTTATAACCTAGTGTTATATCAATACAGTAGAACTAAAATCAATCAACAATATGTATCAACTTATGCCTTTAAAGTTTTCTAAATTCAATGGAATTATTAATAATCAAGATTACCATTTTCAAAAATTTCAAACATTGTTGTTTATAACCATGTTTTACTATAGTTCCACAAGACATGTTCATGAAGTTTAAAAATTGAGAAAAGAAAAATGCATATTAACTCACATGGAAACTATAATACTTCTAGAAATGGATTAAAAATTAATTTATTTTAGCATTCTAGTGTGAAATATAATTCAAGGTAACATGATTCAAAATGGTTCTCAAAATTATAGTTGATCACAAAAAAATAAACTCAGCTTACATCTCTAGCAATATAAAACATTAATAAAACAAGATGGTGTGTCATATAACATAAGTAAGAAAATTCAATTCATTTCATTTAGATTCATGATATAATAGGAAATGAAGAAACATATTTATACCCCATGAAGGTTACAAAAAATAATTCAGGATATTTAACCATCAATTTACACTTTTCTTTTGGTTGTACGAATAATTCCAAAAACAATAAAAAAGTATTTATTATAAATAATCACATGGGAAATGTTATAAAATTTGATGATTCTTTTATTTAATTTTAACATCCAAATATCACACAATTTAATTAATTACAGAAGTCATTGAGATTCATATACCTCAACTAGGTCTCTACCATGTAGGAAGCGGAATTCCAGTCACAAGGTCAATATACTCTGAGACCATGAACTGGATCATTAGGGGCCCTAATATCCCATTTTCTAGCCAGTATACCAGGACTTTTTCACACACTAAGGACAACTAGAACTATCCTCATGATATACCATGAAATCCTCACTATTCCTTATTCTGAAGTCCACCCTATCCCTCAACTATCCCCTCTAATAGAACGTTTACATGACCCCCACCCCACCAAAGATAATGTAATGATGGGAGAGAGATAATTTCACCCAAGTCAGGCCTCCAATATTCCCTAGGTTGGATACTAGCACTGTGAGTAAAAAAATTACAACATGGTTGGCATTACACTTTATAAGAAAACAAGATCTAGATATAGAATGAATCATCAACAATAAACTCCATAAAATAAAATATAATAAATCCAAACCATCCAACAATGCATATAAAAATGAAATTGAATCATTTCAAATAATCCAAAAGAATTCCTAAAAGAATAAAATAGAGGGTAAAAAATCAACAAAATCTATAAAGGTAAGAACCAAAATTGCCCTGTGAGGTCCAAAATGTCTTCTTAGAAACCTGAAAACATTTTTTATATTTTTAGGGTGATCATACATGTACAATGAGTAGGAAAACCAAATTCCCTCATGCACATGTTAGAAGAGAATACAAATTCACCTTGCAGGAAAATAGTAGGACCAAACTACACTTATACATGTCTATTAACAAAAATCCCAACCACAACAAGGCTCCCTCACCAAATCACGCAACCATGTCTAATAATATAATATTAAACACATCAATGTTAGGGTACCCTTCACTACAATCCCACTGGGATTCTACTCTCACACCCCTTTGTTGTACATCTTGGAACTCCCACGTCTTCTAAATAACATAACATCAAATTACATCCAATTGCATACACCAGGGCCATCATAATAAATCCCATTCCTCACACACACACATGTTCCATAACATCATATCACATCACAATATTATAGTATTACATTTTAATTCTACACATCACAACTTGTGCATGTCCTTCTCATATCCTATATGGGGGATCTTGGAAGATTGGGTATTTAACCAACCATCCTCCAACAGGTATGTTGAGAAAAACAGCCCCACATGATTATACTAGTGTTAGAATATATTAGTTGACAGGGGTGGGTTTCATATTCCTGCAATTCATTTTTTTCAATTGAGGGTATTGGCTGAGTGTGCCCCTCGATTGCGTTTTCTAGTGTGGTTCTGGATGTGAAGGATACCCCTAGGTCTCCTGTGAAGTAGGGTAAAAAATTGTTGTTGATGAGGAGGGATTTACTCTCTACTAAGGAAGGATGTCAAAAATGCACAAGGAATGTCCCTCCTCCCAAGATAGAGAGTTTTGGTTTGATTCTTGGACTCTTTCCTTTCCTCCCAAATTCATGGAAGATAATACCGAAATTGAATCTCTTAAAGCTCTACCTGACATGGGTGGTAGTTCATCCACTCATCGATAGTGGTATATATTTGACTTATTTCCCCCACTATGTGACCTAATCTAAAATATATATAACTATCCACCCCTAATCCCAATGGTATGGGCCAAGAAGATATCACTAGTGGACTCAGGTAACTATATTTGCATAAGAATTCGTGTAAGAAATTGATTCAAGTGAATATTTTTATGATGATTTTGACTAAATTTGTGATAATTTTTTGGAATTTGGTTTTATTTAAATAAGGTTTTTGAGTGTGAAATCCATTATTCATGCTTCTAGGATCTTCATCAGATGTGGTTTCAGAGCAGAAATAATTCACCAGGGAAAAACAATCTGAATTTTGAAGAATGATAGGGTATTTCACTTTCCCTCGATACCATGCATGTCCAACCCTACATGGGATAGCTTTTCATGTGTCCATATGAAGGTGAGTTACTTATTAAAATCACAACAACATAAAATATACATAGCTATAGATTTATAACACACAATCCAATCATATGGGATTACAACAAATGCTAACCATGTCACCGAATCCAAACAATAACTGTTACCTCAAAATGCATAGAAACACAAAAACAAAACATTATCCATGAGTTATATTTTTTTCATTATTCCTTTTTTTATATTATCTATTTAGCAAAAAATTAACTTTAATAAGGCCATTAATTTAAGTATACAACATTTTATTGCATCCAATTTTGTTTAGTAATACACCTTATTTCACATTTCCAACAAAATAGATTGTATATAAACATTATCCCATTAAAAGTTCATTTATTAAATTAATTTACCATATTTTACATTTATTAACACAAAAAAATAACTTCTCATAAGATATGTGTTTTTATTGAATTTATATCACAAAATAAAATAATATTTACTATAAACTAACATTAATTTCAATTATGAAATTATTTATTTAATTTTAATTTAAAAATATCCAAAAAAATATTGAATTCAAATATATTAAGTACCCAACTATGTTACATGGTATATGAATCTAAAAAATAATCGAACAAAATAATTTATTATATTTAATTTACTTTTAATGTTTTTAGCATCATTTATTTTATTTTATTACTAACTAAATAATTCATGAATTAGAGTTTGTTAAGAATTTAATATAGTTGTGTTATCTCTAAAAATAACTGTTAAATTATTTCAAAAAAAATTAATCATTTAGATTTCAAAATAATTTTTATAATTAAAACATTATATCTCTCTCCATACTCTAAATCATTATATGTATTAAAAGAAAGGAAAGTATATTTTTTCCCTTTTTCATTACTGAACTTATTATACTGGTCACCTACATTATAATGTGTCCCAAGAACTCATAAAATTATTTAAAATAAGGAATATCATCTAAATAGGGAACAAAATGTCTTCTGGACAAGTTTATATTTCCTTTTATTCCATAAGATTATTGTTTAACCACTTAGTAAACTAATTTTTAACTTATTCCCAGTAATTTTTTTAATCACTTTCATTGATCAGTTTTTCCCATAACTAATTAGATATTATAAGACTTTATTTTTTATAATGACTACAAAAACTTATATCCATTTTTTTAAATTAAATTGAAAATTGTGGGGAAATTAAATTTAAATCTAATTCTGTAAACATTGGGACAAAGAGGAGTTTTAATGCAGAATGATGGAATGTTTATTATGTTATTCTATATAAATTAAACATAAAAATGACCTCAATGACCTAAATTTTATTAATAGATGTATAATTTATCTACTATGACTACAAACCCAATTAAAAATATAATTTGAACTTAATAATTATTAAAAAAAATAAGTATTCAACCCAAATGATGTTTTTTCAATGTACATAAAAAATGAATCTTCTCATAAAAATATAAACAATTTACCGTAATCTAATTTTTAAATTACTCATTCAAATATGAATTTTGTTTTTCCAAATAAAATATATAAAATTTTCCAAATTTAGTGTTAAAATAATTTTACATTTAAAAAGTTGTAAAACTCTATCTTGTGTGTAATGAAATCTAACCTAATGGTGTATATAGAATAAGATTCAAATTGTTTTTCATATAAATAAACCCAGATTAAATTTAATTTTTTTATAGAATCAAAAAATTGTAATGTATTTGGGTGTTACATGTTCTCCACCTTAATTAAATTGAGTCCACAAAATGTGATCAAAATATTTGTAATCAAGGGATTCATATTTCAAAATAATATTATTGAAACCCCCACATCATAAATAGTTTTAATAACACCTATTTAAAATAATTGATAATTATAAGTAAAATAGTTCACATGGAATGAAATATTACTTGGTTTCTACATATAGAATATTAGTGGAAATTGAAAACATTGACTTTGAGGAAAACATTAAATAACTATAGGGGAGATTTAGGTAATTGATCACAAATAGGTAAATTATATGTGGAATGTTGAAATCCTCAAACCCATAAATGTTTGATGATTTAAAATAACATCAGTTCAAAAAAATTAATTTATTTGTCTAAAATTTTTATTTTATGATCATTTTCCAAATGATGAGTAATTATTTTAATGATTAGGTATGTAAGTAAATAAGCTCAAAATTTTCGTCCTTTGTTTTTTATTTTTTAAAATTCTAATTCATTTCATAGCATATGTTTCAAAAAATAGTTTAACAACACATTAACCTATTAAACCTCATTCAAAGACCCACAAAAAAACACTTCATAAATGGTTTACCTTTCCATCATATTATTATTCAACACTATAGAATCATTTCAAAAGAAGTTTTTTATAATAAATTTAATTTATCCAAATAAATTATCTCTTTATCCAAACATCAGTATCTCATAATCAGTATCATATTAATCATTACTAATCATTTGTTTTCCATGATGTTCAAAGTTCTAAAGAATCAGTTTTTGTGGTCATCAGTACTATTAAACATTAATTCATAAATCCTTAATGAAATAGTTTCGCAATACATTACATACTTATTTCATTATTATTATAATTAGTATATCATTAATAAAATACTTTTACAACATTATTAAAGCTTTCATATATGTGAGGAAATTAATCATTCCACTTCATCTATGTCAATAGAATAATCTTTACATTGATCGTTTAGTTTATTTTATAGTACATTCACATGACACTTGAGGCAATGATTTTTATTTTTCCCCTTATTCCTATAGTCAAATAATTTAACATTAAAAAATTATTTCCTAATTTTGAAATCATTATCGTGGTGGCCTTTCCTCTACACATGAAGAAAATATCTCTTTCCCCCTAATCATATACAATGGTGTTTCCATCCACAATTATATCATGTGAAAAAATCATTCATTCCCTTCTCCCATTTATCCATATTTCATTCAACAATATTCATATTCTCATTCATCTCATTGAATCCATATGGATTATATAATACATTATATATATTTTTATCACATGATAATATCTCCTCATTTGACTAGAATGTTTGGGAGACTTTTTCCTGTAGTAATATTTACTTAATACCATTAAATAAATGGTCATTATTACTCTTTTAATTAATTCATTATTTATTTTCACATTCCTTCGGAAAGAAACCATTTCTAAATAGCATTATAGAATAAATTAGATATTTTCATGAATGATCCAACAAATAGTCATATAGAAAACACAAAATAAAAAATTTATTTGTATAAAATATCATAATCATAAATATGGTTTTTTTGGGGATATATTTACTATAAAATTCATTATAAAGATTTGAAATGAAATCAATAATTTTCTTAAGAATATCCCCAAGAAGTTTTAGATCAGGTGTGTAGTAAGTCTTGTTTTCATGTACCCAATTATGCTCGAGTGATACCCCAAAAACCTTTTATGAGTTGTTACTCATAGGTACATATATGCCAGAACCATGTTCACTTTTAGTATCCAGAAATAGGTTTATTTCTAAGAAGACCCACATAATCTTTACTTTAAAAAAATTCTAGGTTATTCTTATACACTTATCCTCAACGTATATCTTAGGATTATTTTCCATATTCTATATTTTCTAAATCTTTTTTCCTTTTTTTCTACAAAAAATCCTTTGGTAATAAATATAATATGCTGACCCTTGAAGCTTGAGGTTAGTGATTTTCATTATTAAAGTTGAATTATTACAATTAATCAAATTAAATAAGCCCAATTTTTCTGTTGTTTTTGGAAAACATGTTTAAGTACATGTAACCCATTTTAAATTGGAAATAAAAAAACATAATACAAAAAAAGGATAATATTCCTTGAAACTCATTTTAGAATGTGATATTCGTATCTTGAGGGTAGGAAAAAATAATGGTGAGATGGAATTCTTAGCTTGGTTAAATTATAGGGTAAGAATTAAGTAATTCAAAATGAATAATTAATATGGAATGAATAAAATATGATAAAATAATTCCATATAAATTATCATATGAGATTAAAACTTGACCATGGATATTCTAACTAATCATATAACCACATGAAATTATTATAATTAAAGAATGAAAAATTTTCAACATTTTCACTCTCAAGATCCAACCTCAATATATTTATATCCAATATATTCCTCAATATAGTTTATGTATGTGGGTAGAAACTCATCTTATTTGTTTCATGATCGATACGTTTGACAATACAAAACTTCTTAGAAACAAATGGGAATGGCTGGTCCCCAACTGATTTCATCCCATTAGATCATTGATGCTTCGAGGGGACATCATTAACTGGTCCCAATCCCATGTAATATATGTCCAAGTAATTCATTTTATAGTGAAATAATAAATTTATATGATAGGAAATGTTCCTTATGAAATATATGAACTAAATAATGGATATAGATTTATCAATAATTCAACAGATTATCAAATAATTGTCAAAGTGAAAACCATATATAAAAAAAGTATATAGTTCAAAATAATAATATTAACTTGATGATAAAATGGATATTTAATATTAATTTAATTTAAAATAAAATGATCATAATGAAGTGATTATTTCAAGCGAATGTTAACAATCACAAAAAAAAGTGCTACTGTAAAGATTACATTTACAACTTGGTAGTTTTAATGGAAAAACTTCATGGATTATATTGTTCAACGTGAAACGTAAAATACAATGAAGTATGATTGATTATTGATATTAAATGACAAAGGGTAAATATATATACCACATTAAAGAGAATTGATGTATAAAAACAAGTTAGTCCTAATTGAATGTAAAATTAAAAGAAATCCATTTCCTTGAGTCTAACTTTTCATGTGTTTCATTATCTTTCTTAATAATAAAATTATTATAACTATTTAGGATTCAATGTTTGTGAATATAAGTATTGTGTTCCACCTCCCCTCCTCGTCTTCCTTCTCCCTTGTGGCGTAGGTCATGGTTGTGCCTCTACCTCCCCTCCTTATCCCACTCTGACAATGGAGGGAGATATTTGTTCCTCCCTCTATTTGGTTCCCCTATCACGACCTATCTATTTCCCCCTTCATTGACCTATATTCTCTGCCTCGATTTCCTCATTCAAAGTAATCCATAAAGACTATACCTTTTTGAATGGTGTTCCATTAGTTCTGATTTCTCCCATGTAGTTCATGAACGCTTTATCAACGCTGGATCTTACCATTCTTACTCATTTTGGAAAGAAATTACCCTCAGTAGACACCTTTGATAGGTTTATTCTATCTTATTTGAAGCACCAGGATCAGGTGGTTGGTTTTATTTTATATTCAAAGAACATTCAGATATAATTTTCATCTGAGGAAGATCTAATCTATACTTAGCCCAATGCTCTGTGAGCTATGGATGGCTTCTGATTTACTCTCCTTCAGTGGTAATTTTTTTTCAACGGATGCATGACTCCCCATTTATATAAATCTAGATATATCATCCTGAAATTCTCTTATCTTTCAAGAATCTTTTGATTCTTAGCATAATCTGCAATATGATAGGTCACTACCTCTATTTGGATGCCCATAGTAGTGTTGTTGTAAAGACCCAATGTTTCATTAATGGAAATCCCTCTTGGTCTAATTAAATGTCTCTTTATGTTTATATAAAATTTCAACATCTTTGGTTTTATGTTAAGAATTTTTACTGTTGCTAATATAGCCGTTGAACAGTGATCACATGATTAGTATAAATATAGGGCTTTAACAAATCCAATTTACTCAGACAAAAGAAGTGATGGCCTCATCAAGTAGAATTTCTCCATACGAAGCCCATTTATTGGAGCTCGGAAAAGAGGTGGTGTCTTTGGGCTTCGCTCTTGACCAAGCCCAAGCTGAGCTTCATCATATCAAGATCGAACGGGACCATCTACGGGAGAAGTGGAAGTTGATAGAAATTACCACTCGAGCGATGTTATCAGAGCCACCCCAAGAGTCTGTGAACATGGAACACCTTACCCTTCGGTGTTATGTGGTTTTTTTAAGGGGTTATGTAACAAATCTCTAGTACTATGTTCATGTATATTATTTTTGTATATAATATTTAATATACCTTTTTGTCATTTTTGATACATTGTAAATAGTTTTTAAGGAACAAATAGTGTTTTTAGTTATTATTTAATTAAGAATTATATTTTATTAAATTATTGTATTTTTGAATTAAATAATATTTTGATAAAATCTTATTATTATTATATAATTACTTTTTATTATATATAAATGATCTTATTATTTTATTACTGCAATTATAATTTTTATTAAGGTTTGAAAGCCTTTTTTGTCAAAACCCGTGAATTTTCGATAAATGTCAGTTTTTATTTTAAAAGTGAAAATTAACATAATTAGAAAATTATTTAGATAAAATAAATTTTATTTTTGGAATCAGGAAATCGAAATTATCCAACGGTGAATTTTTCATAATTTTCTAATACAGTCAAAATTTTGGGTAAAAATTAAATACTGTTTAAATATGTAATGTGTTTTATGACATCATAATGACCCAATAATGATGTAATATAATACTATAAGCTTTATTTTCGGCAAATATATGTTTTAACATTCAAATAATGTGATTTTGGGTTTGTTTGACCTACTTTTCAAAGCATTAATGGGCCCCTCAAGACATATTAAACATCTTTTCTTTTTAAATTATTTTCCATGGGAGTGTGACTCACCTCCACATAAGAAACCTCATTATTTTAAGATGTTAGGACTTTATCCTTGTAAAATATTGTTTTCCTCTTCCATTCGACAAAAACCAAGGGCAAAAACCATGGGAAGGTTTGTGGTTTGGATTAATTTAATATAAGGGGTCCCAAACCTAAATAATAAAGAATTCCCTCGCCTTTCCTATATAAACCCACCCAATCTCCTACTTCCTCCTCACTAAAAACCTTTGGAGTTCGTCCAACCTCTGCCCTAATCTCTCTAAAATCCTCCCAAGGTTCCCCAAGCTCCCAATAAGCCTCTCAAAAGCCTCTCTCTAGCCTTTGGAAGCACACTTCCAAGTAAGGGTTTTTTCTTCCTTTCTCATTTTTGTCCAATTTTCTTAAAGTTGTTTTGCCCTTTTAATTTCAATTATGAATATTGGGGTATGGTTTCACACATCCCTCATACATCCCTCTTTATGTTTTAATGATTAAATACCCCTTTCTCTCTCATTAAATTCCTCCCATGTACTCCTGTTACTATGCCGAAATTCTGAAAGGAACTTCTCTCTCCTATTTTACATTCCAGCAATACTTTTGTATCATGAATATAGATTCCATTACAATTGTTGGGACATGTATCTATATGACCTACTTACTAACCATTACATGTATATATGATGAGGAACCCCTTTCTCTCTCATCAAACATTTTTTATGAATTCTTATGTCACGCCGTTACGCTATCGAAATCGCACCGATTTTCTAAGCCAATGCAATTGTGTAGTGAATACCATGCCCATTTCTCCATAAAGGGTATTCAACTTTATGAAAATTTAATTATTGATTATAAATATTCATGTACTAATTCTACATTCCTTCATTGTCTAATAAATGATTTTGTTTTATGAATCTATGTTTTATGATCCTTGTGGAACACTTATGCATGAAATGAAATATTTAAGAAGGGTGCACCCTTATAGCGCTCCAATGAATTGGGTAAAGTATAGTATCATGATATGTGATGTGAAATTAGTGTTGACTCATGCTAATTCAAGTGAAACGAGGGTTTACTCGTGCTTCATGTGCAATGAGAGTTTACTCAAGCTCCATGTGCAACGAGCCTTGGCTCATGCTAATTCCACGTTAAGTGTTGTTTCCACGTTTCCATGTTAGGATTATCATGATTTATCATGCCTTTATGTTCATGTTTCTTTTGTGCTCTATTGATATTACTAATGTCTACATGTATTTCACTCCTCATGTTATTCCATGTGTATTCCCTTAATGGGCTTTATAGCTCACCCTTTTCTTATGCATGTCCTCAGGTTATCCCATGCAATGCTAAGTACGAAGGAATGTAGTGGTCATGTAAAGGAAGATTTCAATAAAGATGTTGTATTTCATGTTTTAAGTTTTTATGTAATGATTCTAATCCCCAAAGACACTAAACCTCCAGATCTTCTTTGTTGTATCAAGTGATGTTTTATGTAATAAATCATGTTTATGTTTGTAATAAAAACAAGGTTGTCATGGTTGGTATCATAGGATAGGTTTAGTTATTTTTGGGATTAGGATTAGAAATACCTAGTAAAGCCTTAGAGACAATACTAAGTATAATAAAAACATCCCCAAGTTTTGGTAAGTACTGAGTAAGTGGTTTATCAAGAAAATACAACCCAGTCTGGATACGAGCAGGTAGAGGCGGCTCTGGCACCGATGTATCCTAGGGGTAAAACCTGAAAACACCACTTTGATCTAGACTCGAACAGGAACTGGTGAACGACAACGGGCCTTAATCCACTCTGGGTTATGAAACTCCTAGGGGAAATGTTTTGATAAATTCACAAGCTTATTATGAACCCATTTTAAGGGAACTAAAAAAATTCCCCTAAGAATTTATGTTATAAAGTAGATCATGAAAAGCCTAGATTGAAGCCTATAGACTCATGAGTTAAGGAAATAAAAGTTTACTTATAATTCATCAACTTTTGTCTTTCGATTACCCTTTATGTGTTACCCCTAACTTTCCTTTTATTCCATCCAATGGCCGGTAATAGGAGGACTCGTGCTAACAACCGATGTGAAGATCAGTGTGATGACTGTACTAATGAGATGCCCAATCCAGTGGGGGTGGGAATTATGAACTTTTTCATGCTTTTCTCTCAGCTAACTCAAGTTTTGAATAGAAACATGGGTCAAGAGGAACGTTCAACCCCCCTAGGAAAGAATTAGTCACTATCGAGAGCTTCATGAGATAAAGGCCTCATACTTTTAGCGGATCATCCGATCCCACGATCACTGAACAATGGATCAACTCCATTGAAAAGATCTTCTCTATCCTTCAATTTTCTAAACAAGAGAAGGTTCTCCTAGCAGCTTATCGTATGGAGGGTGAAGCTGATCAATGGTGGATGTCGATCAAAAATACAAAGCATGAGGATGATATCGAGGCGTTGGAATGGAAGGATTTCTGGAAGATGTTTTTCGATAAATATTTTCCATGCACCCTCGGGCTTAAGATGGAAAGGGAATTCCCTTCCCTCAAGAAAAAAGACTAAGAATCTGTTAGAGCGTAAGAGGAAAACATCACAAGGCGTGCATGATATGCTTCCGGCTTTGTCATTACCACAGAATAAAAAGTTGACCGCTTCTTTGGTGGGCTGAATCCTAGCTTGTAGAATGCCTTGCCGATCCGTGACTTCGAAAACTATGAGGAAATTGTCCGATGTGCCCTAAAAGTCAAAATGGAGATTGGGGAATTACAGCGGTATCATGGGGACAAGAAGCGTAAGGTGGACTTCAATGATGGCGGTCCGATGGATAAATCCAATGGTGCTAAGAAGATCCAGCACCCCACTTTCCAAAATTGTGAAAAGAAGTACCTTGGGAATTGTCTCAAGGGGTCGAGGAAATGCTTCAGGTGTGGAAGAGAAGGGCACCTAGCTGTTAACTGTTGGCAAGAAAGGCCCGCGATTGCGACAGAGGAGAGGAGTGCTCCGTTCGAACCTCAACACGTTGTTCAAAGCTACAAATGCAAAGAATCAGGGAATTTTGCAAATCAATGCCCTAATCCAAGGGTTTTCGGAGGCAACCAACAACCTCCAAGGATGAAAGGAAGAGATTTTTCCATCACTTCTACTAAAGTGAACCCCGAGAACAAAGCGGTGATAGGTATGCTAGTTATTCATTCAAGAATAGAGAATGTACTTTTTGATTCAGGTTCTACGCAGTATTTTATATCTCGAAAGTTTAGTAGAACAATCCATGCCCCACCAGAAATCATGGAAGTGAAGATGTCGGTGAGTACGGAAAATGGGGCAATCATTGCATCCCATTAATATAAGTCCTCCCCTATTGTAATCTGGGTATTTAATTTCCCAGCGAACCTCGTCATACTCCCTCTGGTGGAATTTGATGTAATTCTTGGCATGGATTGGCTTTCCTTATATAGAGCCAACATAAATTGTCGGGAAAGGGAAATCACACTCCATATGGAGAATCGACCCCCAATTCTTTACAAGTGTAAGGAGGAAGATGGATCTCCTTTAGCTCCATCATCTCAAGAATGGATATTACTACCCAATGAGCACGCATATCTGGCTTAGATGATTGAGTCCAAGGAAGAAACCATCCTTGAAGAAATGCCTATTGTGAGGGAATTCACTGAAGTGTTTCCTGAGGAACCGTCTGGTCTTCCTCCTAGAAGAGATGTTTAATTATCAATTGAACTTATACCAGGGGAATTACCAATATCCAAGACTCCATATAGAATGGTTGTTGTAAAGCTTGAAGATCTGAATAAACAACTACAGGAGAATCTGGATAAATGGTTTATACGCCCAAGTGCTTCACCATGGGGTGCACCAGTCCTCATCATCATGAAGAAGGATGGGTCAATGCGACTTTGCATCGATTATCGTGAGCTCAACAAAATCACGATAAAGAACAAGCATCCTCTCCCACGAATTGATGACTTGTTCGATCATCTGCGTGGATAACAATACTTCTCCAAGGTGGACTTGCTGTCGGGATATTATCAAGTAAGGGGGAAGAAGGAATATGTCCCCAAGACTACTTTTCGCACAAGATACGGGCACTATGAATTCATAGTAATTCCTTTTGGACTTACTAATGCTCCATAAATATTCATGGACTAAATGAATATAGTATTTAGAGATTATCTCGAAAAATTTTCTATAGTCTTTATAGATGATATTCTAATATACTCCAAAACCAAGGAGGATCATGAGGAGAATTTAAGAACTGTACTAGAGACTTTGCGCAAGGAGAAGTGCTATGAAAAGTACAGAAAGTGTGAGTTCTGGTTGAAGGGGGTCTCATTCTTGGGCCATATCATCCCAAGCAATGGGATATCTTTGGATCCCTCCAAAACAGATGCAATTGAGGGATGACCGAAGCCAACATCGGTAACGGATATCCATAGCTTCTTGGGGTTAACTGGATATTATCAACGATTTGTGAGGAATTTCTCCCAATTTTCCAACCCTCTTACCAAGCTAACTCAGAAGGGATTAAAGTTTTCTTGGAGTGATGAATGTGAAGAAAGCATCAAGGAGTTGAAAAGGAGGCTTATCATTGTGCTCGTGCTCACTTTACCCATAAGTGGGGAACTTTTTGTGGTATTCAGTCATACTTCAAAGAAGGGCATAGGCTGTGTGATGATGCAGAATGATAATGTGATATCCTATTCCTCAAGGCAGCTGAAAATCCATGAGTGAAACTATCCAACACATGATCTGGAGTTAGCGGCATTGATCTTTGCCTTGAAAATATAGCGGCATTATCTCTATGGGGAGAAATGTGAGATATATACTGACCAAAAGAGTCTTAAATATATATTCACATAGAAAGATCTTAATATGCACCAGAGAAGATGGATAGATCTCATCAAGGATTATGATTGTTCAATACATTACCACCCTGGGAAAGTAAACATGGTGGCAGATGCCCTAAGTAGAAAGGGCCCAGTGATTCTATCAATGATGGGAATTGAGAAGGATCCAATATTCTTAGACTTGATGAAGATGGACATGGGAATCATAATGAAGGGAACATCATCAATCCTTTCACAAATGATTTCTCAGCCGTCTCTTTTGGAAAGGTTAAATGATTCTCCAAAGGATGATGTGGGAATTCAGGAAAAGGTGGAAGCTGTAGAAAAAGGGAAATCCTTAGAGTTTAATGTTAATGAAGAAGGAATTGTGCAGTTTGGGAAAAGACTATGTGTTCCATCATGTTCGGAGCTAAAGAAGGAATTTTTGGATGACGCACATAGTTCAAATTTCTCTATTCACCCAGGGAGCACAAAGATGTATTGAGATATCTGAGAAAACTTTTGCTGGGATAATATGAAGAAGGAGATCGCTGAATATACATCAGTGTTCCTAGTGTGTCAGTAAATGAAGGCAGAGAGGTAGAATTCTAAGGGGATGACGCAACTGTTTCCCATATCCGAATGGAAATTGGAGAACATCACCATGGACTTTGTCACTGGACGTCCAAGGAAATCCAAAGGCAACAATGTTTTCTGAGTTATTGTGGATCATCTTACAAAGACTGCACACTTCATTGCTATTCGGGAGGATTTATCATTGGATTAACTGGCACAGATATATATCAAGGAATTTCTAAGGTTGCATGGAGTACCAATATCTATTGTGTTTGACTGAGATCCAAGATTCACATCTATGTTTTGGAAGAATCTTTAACATGATCTGAATACTGAACTGAACATCAGTATGGCCTATCACCCTCAAACTGATGGCCAATCTGAGCGGACAATCCAAACACTTGAGGACATGTTGAGAGCATGTTCAATGGACTATAAAGGAGGATGGGATCAACATCTTCCTCTGGTTGAGTTCTCTTATAATAACAGTTTCCACTCAAGCATCCAAATGGAACCATATGAAGCCCTGTATGGGAAAAGGTGCAGAACACCGGCATGTTGGGATGAGGTCAGTGAACGTAAGCTACTTGGACCAGAAATGGTCGGGAAATGGTGGAGAAGGTGAAAACCATTCAGTAGCATATCAAGGCAGCCCAGAGTCGACAGAAGGGTTATGTAGATAATTGTCAATGAGACCTTGAGTTTAAAGTTGGAGACTTGTTTTTTCTATGCAAATCTCCATGGAAGAAGGTAATGAGGTTTGGAAATAAATGGAAGTTAAGTCCAAGGTACATCGGCCCCTTCGAGATTATTGATCGTGTCGGGGCTATGGCCTATCGACTAGTACTTCCACCTACCATGGCCAAAGTACATGATGTATTTCATGTATCCCTCTTAAGGAATGACATATTGGACCCTTCACATGTACTCTCTTCTGAGGTGGTACAATTGGAATATGATCTTTCTTATGAGGAACAACCAGTGAAGATCTTAGATCTCTGAGAAAAAGTTCTATGAAATAAGATAATGCCCCTCATCAAGGTGTTGTGGAGAAACCACAAGTTTGAAGAAATGACTTGGGAATCGGAGGAAATGATGAAGCTGAGTTACCCACATCTATTTTAGTGTGGGAAGAGGAAAATTTCAAGGGCGATATTTCTAAAGGGGGGAATATTGTAACGACCCAATGTTTCATTAATGGAAATCCCTCTTAATCTAATTAAATGTCTCTTTATGTTTATATAAAATGTAAACTTCTTTGGTTTTATGTTAAGAATTTTGACCATTTCTAATATAGCTGTTGAACAGTGATCAAATTATTAGTATAAATATAGGACTTTAACAAATCCAATTTACTCATACAAAAGAAGCGATGGCCTCATCCAGTAGAATTGATCCATACGAAGCCCATTTGTCAGAGCTCGGAAAAGTGGTGGCATCTTTGGGATTCTCTCTTGACCAAGCCCAAGCTGAGCTTCATCATGTCAATCACGAATGGGACCGTCTACAGGATATGTGGAAGTTGATAGAAATTACCACTCGAGTGATGTTATCCGAGCCAACCCAAGAGTCGGTCACCATCGCACACCTTACCCTTAGGTCTTATGTGACTGTTTTAAGGGGTTATGTAACAAATCTCTAGTACTATGTTCATGTATATTATTTTGGTATATAATAATGAATATACCTCCTTGTCATTTTTGATACATTGTAAATCGTTTTTAAAGTACAAATAATATTTTTAGTTATTATATAATTAAGAATTCTATTTTATTAAATTAAGGGATTTTTGAATTAAATAATATTTTAATAAAATATTATTATTATTATTAAATTAATTTTTATTAAATATAAATGATCTTATAATTTTATAAATGCAATTATAATTTTTATTAAGGTTTGAAAGCCATTTTTTTCAAAACCTATGAATTTTTTATAAATTTTGGTTTTTATTTTAAAGTTAAAAATTAACATATTAAGAAAATTATTTAGATAAAATAAATGTTATTTCTGGAATCAGGATGTCGAAATTATCCAACTGTGAATTTTTCATAATTTTCTGAGACAGTCAAATTTTTGGGTAAAAATTAAATACCATTTAAATATATAATGTGTTTTATGACATCATAATGACCCAATAATGATGTAATAAAACACTATAAGCTTTATTTTATGACAATATATGTTTTACCATTAAAATAATGTGATTTTGGGTTTTTTTGACCAACTTTTCAAAGCATTAATGGACCCCTCAAGACTTATTAATCATCTTGTCTTTTAAAATTATTTTACATTGGAGTGTGGCTCACCTCCACATAAGCAACCTCACTATTTTAAGAAGTTCAGACTTTGTCCTTATAAAATATTTTTTTCCACTTCCCTTTTCCAAAAACCATGGTATGGTTTTTGGTTTGGATCAATTTAATATAAGGGGTCCCAAACCTAAATAATAAAGAATTCCCTCACCTTCCCTATATAAACCCACCCAAGCTCCCACTTCCTCCTCACTCAAAACAGTTTTAGTTCGTTCAAACTATGCCCTACTCTCTCTAGAAACCACCCAAGGTTCCCTAATCTCCCAAGAATCCTCTCACAAGCTTCTCTCTAGCCTTTGGAAGCACACTTCCAAGTAAGGGTTTTTTCTTCCTTTCTCATTTTTGTCCAATTTTCTTTATGTTGTTTTTCGCTTTTAATTTCAATTATGAATGTTGGGATATGGTTTCGCACCTCCATTATACTTCCCTATTTATGTTTGAATGATGGGAGACCCATTTATCTCTCATTAAATTCCCCCCATGTACACCCGTTACTATGCCGAAATTCCGAAAGGAACTTCTATCTCCTCTTTTACATTCAAGAAATACTTCTGTATCATGAATCTAAATTCCATTAAAATTGTTGGGACATGTATCTATATGACCTCCTTACTATCCATTACATGTAGATATGATGAGGAACCCCTTTCACTCTCATCAACCATTTTTTATGAATTCTTATGTCACGTCGTTACGCTGCCGAATCGCACCGATTTTCTAAGCCAATGCCATTGTGTAGTGAATACCATTCCCATTTCTCCATCAAGGGTATTCACCTTTATGAACATTTACTTATTGATTATAAAGTTTCATTTATGAATTCCACATTCCTTCATCTTGGAATAAATTATTATGTTTTATGAATCCATGTTTTATGATCCATGTGGCACACTTATGCATGAAATGAAATGTTTAAGAAGGGTGCGCCCTTATAGAGCTCCAATGCATTGGGTTAAGTATAGTATCATGATACGTCATGTGCAATGAGTGTTGACTCATGCTAATTCAAGTGAAATTAGGGTTTACTCATGCTTCATGTGCAATGAGGGTTTACTCATGCTCCATGTGCAATGAACCTTGGCTCATGCTAATTCCATGTTAAGTGTTGTTTCCACATTTCCATGTTATGATTATCATGATTTATCATGCCTTTATGTTCATGTTTCTCTTGTTCTCTATTGATTTGCCTCATGTCTAACTTGTATTTTACTCCTCATGTTGTTCCATGTGTATTCCCTTACTGGGCTTTATATCTCACCCTTTTCTTATGCATGACCTCAGGTTATCCCATGCAATGCTAAGTACGAGGGAATGTAGTGGTCATGTAAAGGAAGTTTTCAATAAAGATGTTGTATTTCATGTTTTATGTTTTTATGTAATGATCCTAATCCCCAAAGACACAAAACCTCTCGATCTTCTTTGATGTATCATTTGATGTTTAATGTAATAAATCATGTTTATGTCTGTAATAAAAGAAGGGTTGTCATAGTTGTTTTCTATCCAGTATCCATGAGAATTTTCATTAAAGTTAATGATTTGAAGTGACTGCTTCACTCTAGCATCGATTTTGAAGAATAGATCTACTTGAAGAAAAAGTTTTTTTACAGCTCTTGGGTTCCATTTTTCTATAGTTACTGTCATTTGGGTCATGGCATTTAAATATGTCATCGAAGCCCCTATGATCATGATCGGAATTCTACCCCTCAGAGTAGCATGTAATTTGGGATTTCATATATGGGATATGTCAACAAGGTGGATCATCAGGGTACCGGTGGGGATTCAATCTCTTCCAATTTCGAGAATGAGGTTAACACATGAAATCCAGAGGTCAAAGTAGTGGAAGTGGCTGGGGATTTGGGTTTTTGTATGTGTATTCTAGTAGAGGACCTGGGGATATAATTATAATTTAGAATCATCTCAGGTTTTTCTTCTTTGTTTTCGTAGGCTATGAAATCTATTTTTCTTCCACAATAACTAGAGATAGAAGTGGACCAGGGGCTATTTTAGGGACTGGTCTATTCGGTAAGAAGGTGTAAAATGACTCTTTGAAGAAAAAGGATGACATCTCAGTTATGCTCTAAAATTCTAATATACACTCTACCAATGATCTTATGGTAACTAATATTTTAATGCACCTGATGAATGATTTAGGAAGACCTCCCATCATTGTTAATGATGATCCCTCTATAGGTGATATTCAATCTGGTCAGGATCATAATCCAATTATCTGTTGTGAGGCTAAAGGTTGTGGTATTCAATACCATGTTCACCTATTAAAGAACTGAAATCGTGTGGAATTCATCATGGAACATTCCCTAACAATAATCATAGCTAATTTGTATCCTTTCCAAAATAAATCAAGAAGACGTAGAAAATAATGTGTAGTAGAAAGTCATTTCAAAAAAAATTAAATGGGTTGATCCAAAATTTGTTGAAGACACCGATATGGGTGAAGGAGATCGTGAATCCCAAAAAAATGCTAAAATATGATCAGTACCAATATGAGGATATGAATGCTGGATCCTAACTAAACAAATGAAATTAAGGTAATCTCCAATCTTGTAATTTTTCGATTCCAAAGGGTGGGAAGAATACTTGGCCCTGCAGGGGTTACTTGAACCTCCCTAAAAAATTGTTACCATATCCTCAAGTAATTCCAAGAATGTTATCGCAGAAATATGTGTAGATAAATCACTAACTGCAAATGTAGTGAGTTTAGAACCAGTTATGATAGGTGAAATACTAGTTTATGGAAATCTTATAGGGGAATAATGTAGTGGGAAACCATGAATAGTGGATGAATAAAAAGGGGAGCTTCTGGAGCTCATCCTCAATTATAAGTAATATTTGAATGAAAAATATGTTCAGTTCAATGCCCCAAAAGAGGTGGTTAGAAGAACATATTAAATAATGTTTTGATTTGATACCAATTATGGGTAATTGGAATGGCTAAATAAGCAAAACTGAATATGGCGTGGGGTTTCAACCAACATAAAATTAGCATAGAGGAATCAGTATAGATAATTGATAAAATGGATAATCACTTTGAAGAATTCATTTGAAAGGAACCAGATCATAAGGCTAGTATACTTCACTGGGAATTATATATAGTTTCTAAATGAAATAATCTAAGTCTAGTATTTAATAAATTTATGAGTTCATTCAGTATGTAGTGGTATTTTGTTATGATAAATGTGGTTTACCACTTCTCCTTAAAGTGGATTTCAAATTAAAATTTATATTTGGTGGTAAATTAATAAGATATTTTTTCATTTTTATTTTTACTTTTATTCAAAATATTAAAATGTATTATATAACTACTTAAACAATAAAATTTTCATTGGGTGTTTTGATCAAATTTGGCTCACGTGTCAAAAACACATTTTATAGGTCGAACATGGTCAAAGGGGACATTATATTAAAATATCTAATATAATGATACAATAATAATTAACATATATATATACTGATTATTAATTATAATAATTCATGAAATAGGATTTTGAAAAAAGAAACGATGTTGCAATTATGGAGACAGTAGGCCATATGAATGCACTTGAAACTTTTCCATTTTTTAATGATCATTATTGAAAGAAGGTATGTAAAATTTTATGATTCAATAATGATATTTATATCATAAATAAAATTTTATATAAACATTTATATTTATAAATAAATTTTTTTATGTAAAAGGAATCACAACATGTGGGGGATGCGGTATTCCACACGTCCACATACGACGCTAGCACTTTTTTAGTTTGTGAAAGTGGTAGTAAAGAAATTGATATATTATATTTACACAAAGGAAATTATTTCATGAATAATATATATATATATATACATTATTCCAAATAATTTTAATTAAACTAGTCCTCAATAAATTATATTTATTCTGTGAACGTATCACATCGCTTTGAAGAGGCGATAATCCACACATCCACAAACAAAGTTATCGTATATAAAAAAATGTGAAACATGATGTTATATATTATATAAAAATTATTGAATGATAATTACATAATAAATTTCATATATATATATATATATATCTTATAGAAAAAAATATATCATAATTCCCAACGATGAGAGGTGGTAATGGAAAAAACTAACGACATCGTTTCATAAGGTGGAAGTCCATCGTACTCACGATCATTGATTTCATTACCCATTTGATAGAAGTGTTTGTCTATATATATATAAAAATTAAAATAAAAACCTTTTAGTATATTGAAGATACTTATGTAATTATATATTCAATATATGAGAAGAGCTGAAGAAGTTCATAATGAATGAAAAAGAAAAGTGATAATTGAATAATGTTACCTCTTTTCGGGTAACTCCATTTGGTTTTAAAAAATGGGAATACTTGTATTTATTTCATGAGAATTTTAGGATTATAGGGTTATTAGAGGGATTTTGTGAGATTTTTTGGCAATTTTTTGGTTGACCCAAAGTTTCTAGAGAGTTGTGTGGAAGTGGAAGAGTTAATTCCTTATTATATTAGAGGATAAGTGGAATTATTGTAAATATTAAAAGGTAAACACTATTAGGTGGTATCTCATACCTAATGCTCAACATAATTTAAATATAATGGATTAAGGAAAATTAATTTTAGATAAAAACCTCCACCATACAAAAACAAATTATTTTTTAACATTTTGTTCCTTAACATCTTTGTTTCAGAAATTTTACCTTTTTTGTTTGTGTTAAATTAACAAGTGTTATATACTAATTAATTTGACCATTATGACTAACTTAAATTTAGATTTATTATAAAATATATAAACAATTAATTCTAAATATAATATCTAGTTTAAAATATAAAAATATTGTATATGTTTGAAATTAATTTTATAACAAATTCATTTTACACGAAAAAACACTAATTTGACCCAAACTATGCTAACAAGGGTTTTTACGATCTATGGGTAATTATGTTAATTATTAATGTTTAATTGTTGAATGAATTTACAATAATTTATATGTACTAACACATAAAAATCACTTTTAATTTGATAGTGTTTTTATAAATTTGAATTAATTTAACAAAATATCATTTATTGGAAAATAAAATTGATGTTATTTGTAACATTATATATTAAATTTTAATGTAAAAGTACCAATAAAATATTGAATTTAAAATATATTAATTTCACAATTAAGTAAACTTATATATTCATATTAAAATAGTAACATAGTAATTTTTAAAATTTACTTTACCTTTAATTCATTTATATCATTTATTTTATTTTACTATTAAATAAATAGTCCACGAGTTAGTATTTTTTAAGAAATTAATGTAATTATATTATATAAAAAATAAAGTAATAATTATCATGATAAATAATAAATAATTGATATTTCAAAATAATTTTCCTAATATAAACTACGTATATTAATCCATACTTTAAATCTTTATAAGAATTAAAAGAAGTTAAGTTACATTTTTTAACCTTTTCTTTACATATCTTATCATATGAGTCAATTTCTGGAACATGTGTCTCAATAACTCATAAAAGTTGAACCAAGAGGTGATATGGTCAAAATATGGGTAGAAAATATATTTTTTATTGGTTTTTAGGTATGCTTTTTCTCGTAAGATTAATGTTTATCTACTAACTGAACTAATATTAACCTTACTCATTGTAATTAAATTTTTTCTCTTTCACTAATATTTTTGGTGAAAAGATTAACTTTATATTATTAGAATATAAATATTATACTGATGAAAGTAATGTATATTAAATATTAGAAAATAAATTCACAAAATTGGAGAATTTTACTTTAAATCTCATCCTACATATGTTGCGAGAATACGGGTTTTTAATGTGAAATGATAAATGGTTTGTTAATTTTTTCTATAAAAATTATATATATAAAGTTTCCTAATGAAATAAATGGATTAATTGATGAATTGATGATCTATTTAACTTTAAAACTAATTAAAATACAATTTAAAATTAATAATTATTTATACAAAAAAGACAGTTTTCAACTAAAATGCTATATTTTTCACTATTCATCAAAAAAACATTTTAGAAAAATTAAAAAAAATCCCACTATGCTAGATTAAAATATATTTATTTAAAAATAATCCTTATTTTGGAAAATAAAATTTATAAAAATATCAAAATTTTGTTTTAAAATTGGATCACTATTAAAATGTGGTAAAACTCTGTCTTCTATGTGACATAAGTTAACATAGTGGTTTGTATAGCATAATAGTAACGTGGTGTTTCATATGATTAAATATATAAAAAATAATAATTTTAATCTATAATAAAAAAAATTAATGTCTCAGGGTGTTACACCTAAAAATAGCATGACATCCCATTATTTAATAGTTTTGGGATTTTAATAAAGTACCAATCTTTCTCAATTAAAAAATACCTCACCACCATTAACTTATCTATGCCTCCCAAGCCATTTATCATGAAAAAAATCAAAAACATATAACCCTAAAATTTTTATGCGCACTATAGATATTATTTTCTTTAAAAAATATCATCCATAGGGTCTATAATAAGAGATCCAATGGACACTATTGTAGAAGAATGTAAACATATTCATCGAGATCATTCTTCTTTCATTATCATTTTCTGAATTCAATTATATGTTAATAATTATAATACTATATCAACAATAACTACTATATAAATTGATTTTATTATATTTATGGAATAATATTTATCAATCTCTTCTTCCATAAAATGGAAAACCAGTCCATCGTTCATTTTTATAGTAGACAGTAAAAGACGCAAATTTCTCTTAGATAAATATTACATCTTACTAGATAAATATTATGTACATTTAACAAATACACACCCCTGGACCACATACACCTTGTGTTTTTTTTTTGAATAAATTGAAATAAAAAAATTATATAATATATATATATTTTATTCAATATCTTATGTGACTTGAAACATTTATTTTATCTTGTGGCATATTAAACACTTAGTTAGCTTTTCTTGAATGCAAGATTGAGTTTATCCAAAAAATATATAATTTAAAATATTATTTAAAATTATATGTATCACATAGCAATTGTAATTCGGGTATGAATAGGATCACATAAATTATTCAAAATTATAGTTTACTAACATTTATTTTTAATCTGTTGATTATAAATAAAATAGGAATCATGTGAAATAAAAATAAACCTTTTCGTAAAAAACAATATTTTTTCTAAAAATATGGTGTAATGAAGATTCAAGAAAATAGTTAGAAACTAATTTTTAACAATTTTAAAAAGTATATATTAAAAAATAAAATTCATTTCATTAAATAATAATATAATCATTATCTTAGGGTGAATTTTTTATATTTTTCTCACAAGTTTCATTTGTTGATGAATAGTGTAAAATAATGAATTTTAATTAAAAACATCCTTTTCAATTAAATATTTTATAAGGTAATATTTTATTTTTAGTTTTTTTAAATTATCTCTACATCAATTTTTTATCAATTAATCAAATGTAGTTCATTTTAATCATTTTATTGTCATGTTTTGATAAAAAAATATTTTGATCGTTTGATCATTTTCCCTTTTAAAACCTGGTTTTTTTATTATAAATAGAGGATTAATTTTAAATTAAATTATTCCATTTCTCTAAGTTGAATTTTGAATAATTAATTCCATATTTTTAAACATCGTAATTTCTCATTTCTAGTATGTCAAAAATATTTTTTTGATTAATGATATTATTGAAAATAGTTAAAATTAACTACACTGATTAAGGAAAAATTTGTTTACTTACTAGGTAAGAATATAATATAAGGTGTAAAATGTCCTACCAACATACCCAACACCCATTTTTTGACATAAATATACATTCAACACATCTAGTTTTATTTTTATGAATTATTGAGAATTAATTCCATAAAATTGACCAATATAAAAAGATATGTTAGGAAAAATAAATAAAGAAACCTTCCTTAGCCTTAACATTTATAAAACATTGGGATAGGGAAAAAATAATACGTTCAATTATATATAATATTTTTAATTGTAGATGAGTATTTATAATCAATATATGTTATTTTAAATTTAATGGTAAGGAATAATTACATTCACAGCTTAGGAAATTCAAACACATCAATTATATAGTAAATAATTATCTAAAATAAATTATACAAAAAATATTAAAAGTGGGGTAATAATTTAATGAATTTCTATAATAAAATAATTTTTTATACAATTATATAAGGTAAAAAAGATTCTAAAATAATATATTTAAATTATACCAACATCTTGATACATTTAAATACAAATTAAATAAATAATGTCCAAATTTACTTTAATGTATTTAAATAATAAATGATTTTTTATTAAATGATTTAAAATTATCAAAAATCGTATCATCCTACATATTTTTTTAAATGTAAATAAATATAAAATATGGAACATTCAAGGACCAATTTATCTTTTATAATGAAAATATTGAATCATAAATAGTAAAATATTTTTTAGAGTTGTTAGGGTTAAAGGTGTGTTCTTTCACATTACATGGTCTTCTGTTAAAATGAATTAAAAACCACATGGTATTTCTATTTTATAAATTATTTAAAATATTTATAACAATTTTATTTATATTTTATATTAATTATAAAATTAATTTTTTCTTAAATTATATATTACATAGGGTAGAAAATATATTACCGTGGTAAAATCTAAAAGTGTAAAATTCGGCATTCTTAAAGATTGTGGATAAAAATGGTAAAAAGACTTTTCCTTTTTTCTTTTTGGATGATTTTATAGAATAAATATACCATAAAATAGAATATTATTCTATTTATGTGACACTCGAGTTATTTGATACCTCCTAATATTGAATACATTTGAGTATTTACAATATTGACACTATTCATCAACAATAAAAGGGCACTCTCCCCCCTTATTCACACATTAAGAAAAATTTGGTTCATCCAATCTCACAAAATATTACCTAAAAATTTCCATTACCTCATCTTGGATGAATTATTTTTCACATAAATCCATGATAGTAAGGGTTTATTACAAACCAAAGGAATATATCTGATGAAAAGGTCACATTCTCTAATGAGCGTCTTTATTTTTAGATTATTCTCCAACTACATAAATTTTTATAAAAAAATTATTATATAATAATATTAATATATAATTTATAATTGGATGTTATTATAATATTTTCTTCCTAGAAAAACAATCTCAACTTCCCAAAAAAGTGTTACGAAATCGTAGTTCATGTGTACAACATACTACAGCCTCACAAACCAATGTCATTCTTTTTTTCATTTCATCCCCTCATGGTTGTTTATGATGATGGGTATAAAGTATATATATATATATATGCATGATATTTATAACATAATAATACATTTTGGGTCAATATATCTAATATATCTTTATATCTTCCATCTTATAGGATTCATGATAGAGTCGCTCATGAGAATAGTAGACTACCACCTCACAAAGCTTTGTGATTCATATTTCCCTAAATATATACATGGAATGGGATATGGATTAATGTTCATTATTATAAGTAATAAATATAAAATAATTATTATTTTAATGAAATGTTATTCATTCCGAGATTATAATATATAATTTTTTTACACTTCAATATGAAAACATCTTTCGTTTACATGTGGACTACCGCCCTCATGAAGCGATATGACTCTATTTTAATCTGCACACCACATGAATGATATATATAATTATACTAAAATAAATAATTATGATTATATGATATTGTGATAACTATATAAAGTTAAAATATTTCTTTCCTCTCCATATTGATCAGTGAAAAATGGAAAATGTTACTCATTTGTACATATAGTCTATTGTCTCCATGATTGTAATGTACTCTATTTTATTAAAACATAATTCCTGAATAATTTTAAAAATATAATTTATTTATAAATTATATTAATATTTCATTAATAATAGTTTTAAGGTGATGAAACTATATAATATATGGTGGTCCCAAATATTTAATGATAAAATAGGCATAATTAAAAAAGGCAATTAACACCTGAAATAATGAAATTAATGAATGATTATTAATGAATACGTAATAAGATGTTATAAAAGAAAAATATATGATATAATTGATGTAAATATTTTTCTTTTATAAGTTAATAATAGGTTTAAAATCAACACATGTTAGGTTGACAAACATACATTCAAAAGGAAGAGTGGGGTAGGGGTTTTCTTCTGAATTTTCATTCCATTAAGACTTATTTTTTATTCAGAAATAAATTTTAAATGGTGTATATATTTCCCCTTTGACATGTAATATCATGAATAATTAATTATTCATGGTATTTTATGTTTTAATTGTAATTATCTCATCCATATGAAATTATACTGAAAATTAAAATACGGTACACGTAATTGTACAGTCTCACTTCCATCTCTTTAGCATTTTCCTGAAACAATCACTTTCATTAATAATATTTGTTTAAAAAATAAAATTATATTAAACAAACATATTTTTTGGTGATGTATTTTATTATTTTTTAATTGGTATTCCATTTTTTACATATGGTGTTTACTTTGAAATTTATTTTATTAACATGGGAAATATTGATAATTTTTTTTAATAAAGGGTGGGGTCGAAGCCTCATTTATTATTAATTCAAAGAAAAGACCTCTTTAACTGGGTAGAGGGAGACCCATTACATAGCCCGAAGGCCCAGTGGGCATTTATCCCACTACAGTGCACTATAGTACTGGCTATGTGATACTGCAGTTGGGGTCAATTAATTTGGAATCAGAACAAGTTTACTAGAATCTATGGAAGCTATATTTTGGAAAAAATATATTTGAGAACATAACCTTATGATATAATTTTAGGATTAGTATATAATAACATCTGAATGTTTTTTTATGTATAGATTACATGATTTTTTCTAGAAATACATCCTTTTCTGGATAATATAGGTTGATGACATTCTAGAACTGAAGTACCTAGGGGTAATAACACTGAAAATGGTGCATCGTTCTTGAATTGTGAATAATAAGCTTCATGGAAGTGGGCCTTAATATGCACCTAGTTTGACACTACTAGATTATTTTATTTGGATAATTCAAATATTTTATAAAAAATATTATTAAGGTATTGAAGTTAAATATAGTACCAAAGAAACCATGTTTATGATTCTGAGATTATTTACACATTAAATATTCACACTGTGTTGTTCAAATTATTTTGATATTGTTCATAATGTCCATAATGATATGATATAATCTAGTGTTTTTCTTCATTTATAAATGATTCTCAGAATAATGTTTTTAAACCTTACCATTAAACATTATCTATGGAGTAATAATGATCGTATCTTTTATGGTATTAAGATAATATATCGATGATAAGTAGTATGTAAATCTATCTATTTGTACAAGGACATAAAATCATGTGACAAACAATCATAGAATGAATCTATATTTTTTATTGATTTAGGGGAAGTAAATATAGGTAGGGGACATCAAATAGTGATATGGATAAAGTGATGTATATAACGAATTATTTTCTAACATGTGAAATGTGTGTAATTAAACACCTTCATATATTCATCAAGGTAAAAGGATTTTGATTCAATTGTAGAGAATAAGGACACCATTATCATGATTTCAAGGGAATGATAATGTTTTCCAATTATTAGTGCTTCAGCAATATGGTAATGGGGAACTACACAAAGGAATTCAACTAGAATCAATATAATATACCTCAAATGTAGATAATGGATCATGTTCAAACATATATGAATACCATACATCAGGATGAATGATTAATGTGATTTTTTATAATAAAAAAGTTATTTAATTAAAAAATTAAGTCCTTGTTATATGATTTATGAAATGTATAAGTATTATATAGTAGTAATTTTCCATTAAGGATTTGAATGCATATGTTGAATGGGATCGATGACAAAGAAAAATGATTCCATTTAAATTTAAATATCCTGAAAAAACATGATTTATTTAACGATAACATGTAATTTTTTCATCATTCTGATATAATGATGTTTGGATAAATATATATTTGATATGGATAACGTAGATTTTATATTACTTACTAACATGGAACAAAATAATGATTATTTAAAAAATTAATGATTTTTTCATTGATAAAGTCTAATTTTCTGGATTTACGTAATATGTCCAATATCCTATGATATACATAAGTAATAATGAAAAATTTTGGTCTTCAATATGGTTTTATTGTAATTCAATTTATAATCAGGTTTAATGAGAATACATGATGAATGTATTCACATGACTGGAACTTGATGATTAATATATAAAATTTTCCATGGAATATAATATCTATTTAGTAAAATTGTTCATAAATTTGGTCATATGTATTTTGGATGAACATTAATGTTAACTATTTATGGAATTTATTATATTGACCTTTACGTATTATTAGATAAATTTCACTTACTGTTTTGGTTTTAGTAAATATTGGTGGGTATATTGTTACCATTTTATGGATCATATCAATTAATAAAGGGAAATTTTAGTGCTTCAAAAATAATATTTATTTGTTTGATCTTAATTTAATAGAGTGAGGGAATAATTTGGAATTTATTGAAGTATAAGAAAAATGTGAAATTATTCTTATAAAATATAAATGTATTATGTATGTATATCTCCTTATGTGTGTACGGAGTGAAAGAATTCTTAAACTCTAGGAAAATGATTTTAAAAATACTTGTCCTATTAATCATATTTTTTTATGATATATATGTTATTATACACACTATAGGTTTATGACTTTGGGGTCATTAACTTTCCCCTGCACATGTTCTATATCGTTTTCCCTCAGTATTTGGGTGTTAGTTTCCTATTACTTGTACATGTTTCCATTTACCAAATATGTTATACTATATATAATCATAGTTATGTGATTGTTCTAGATGAATTTGGTAATTCCCTTTCTCCCTTATTAAGATGGAATTTTATTAAATCTTCTTAAAATATTTGTTTTTCAACATTTTTTGAAAATGTCAAAAAATTGATTACCGAGATCAAGTTTATATTACGAGGATGAAATTTGTTTAAGATGTGGAGAATATAACTCCCCGAAAATTATAAAATAATAAAATTTTATTCAATTTCATATTCGAAACAAAAAATTAAATTTATCTTCGGGTATAAGAAACATGGAGTTAACTTGTTTTGTATGTCATACAGAGTTTTACTGAGAAAATATATTTATAATATTTTATTTTAAATGATACTTATCACTTAGAAATTGGAATATAATCTATGAATAGGATTTAATATCATATGAAAATTTATATTATACACACATTTATTGGATATAAATTTATTAAAAATAAAATAGGAATCATTTGAAAGAAAATAAAATGTTTTCTGAAAAAACATTTTTTTTAAAAGATTGTTGAATCATGATTGACATACAAAATATAAATTTACGATTTCCAGTTTTATAAATTTTATATAAAAAATATTCTTTATTTATTAATTTTTAATATAAAATTTATAAAAAGTATTATTTTTAAAATAGTTCTGAGAAAATTCATTTTTTATGAATGGTCATAAATACTAAATTTTAATTGAAAAGAGTATTTTCATTTAAATAGTATATAAGGTAAACTTTTATTTTTAATTATATTTAAAGTACTATTAGGTCAATAATATGTCATTTAATCAAATTTATTTCATTTTAATCATTTTAATTCAGAATTCAGTTATAAAATCATTTCAATCTTTTGATCATTTTCACTTTAAAACACGGTTTTCTCGTCAGGTCTGTGGGATTAATTTTAAATTATATTCCATCATTTCAATGTGTTGAATTTAGAAAAATGGATTATATATTTCGAATAACAATAATTTCAAATTTCAAATAATCCAAAAATATATTTTTGATCAATTTATTTTGTGAAAAAGTTAATTTTAATTATAGTGATTAAGGTAAAATTGAGTTTACATAGTTGGTAAACATATAATATATAGTATAAAATGACCAACCAACCATTCTGAAACCCTTAACATGGAAATATTTCAATATTTAGCACCATGGGATTGAATTTTATGAGATATTGTGATAATTTTCCCAGAAAGTGACCTATATTATTTGTTAAGTATGGAAAAAGACTAAAAAGGAACATTCATTGCCTTTAATGTTGATATTTATTTGAGATAGAGAAAGAAAATATAAAATTATATTTTTTTAAATGTATCTATACATGTAAATGAGGTTATATATCATTATAATTTATATTAATTTTTTATATATGAAATTATTACTTTAAATTCTCATGAATCACCAATGCAGTAATTATTTAGTTAGTAATATACCAAAAAATGATACTAAAATTATTAAAAGTGAGGTAATATGAATGAATTATTTTATTAAATTATCTAATATATATATATAATTTTAAATAGGTTTGAAATTAATATATTTAAATTCAATTACTATATTGATATTTTCATGTACAAATTAAATAAATAATGTCAAAATTTACAGTATTGATATTTTATATTAAATTATATTTTATTAAATGATATAAAATTAATAAAATAATATTTTCTTGAAATTGATTTTTAAATTTTAATAAATATAAAATATTTTCAATTCATGGATCAATTTAAATTTTATAGTGAACATATTTAATCTCAAATAGTAAAAACATTGATATTATGGTTAGGATTGAAATAATGGTTCTCCATATTACATGCGCTTATGTTAAATTTAGTTTCCAATCCACATGGTATTAGTTATTTTATATATATGATATCATATTTATAATCAGTGGAAATATATTTTATAATATTCCTCATATTAATTTATTCTTAATGGATAAATTATCTATGGTATAAAACCATTTATCATGGTAAAAACAAAAAAAAAGGTAAAATTGAGTAAACATAAAGGTAAGGATCCAAATGATAAAATTAATTTTACTTTTTTTTTGGAGGTGTTATATTAAAAAATAATTACTCACCTATATTATTGTTCTGTTTTTCAGATACATGACTTAAGGTATAACTCCCCATAGTTAATACATAGGAGTATTTACAATAATTCCACTCCACCAATACTATAAAATAGAACTTACTCTCCCCCTTATTATCACTTTCTAACCACATTGGTTCAGCCAAGAACACCCCAAATAACCCCCCAAAAAATTATAATAATACTAGAATCATTATTTTGTGATTAAGGACAACCTAGTATTTTTTTTATTTCAGTCTAATGTATCATACCTAGAAAACATGTAAGATTATCTGATTAGCGTGTTTGTTTTACTTCTTCCTCCACCTCTTTATATTTTTATTAATACATTATTATATAAAAAATATATTTATAGAACATATAATTGGATTTTTAAATAATATTTTAATGAATAAAAACCATATCCACTTCCATAAAATGGGTAAGGAAATAATCATTCGTCTATAGGATAGACTATCACCTCACAAACTAATTTCATTTATTTTTTTCCTCCTCTCATGGACGGGTATGATAATGGAGATATGGTATATATATGATATTTATAACATATTTATATATCTTGAGTAATTATTTCATATTTATCATTTTATTTTTAATTCCATGGGGGACACGGTAATGTCGATCATGTGTGCAGCATACTACCACCTTGTGAACCGTTGTGATTTGTCATTCCATAACACTGAAAATGAAAGGTGATAATAAATAATTTTAATGATTTTATGTTATATAAAAGATATAATTATGATATACATTTAAAATTCATCATTTTTAGAAGATAATATAATATTTTTCACACTTAAATATGATAACATCGTTCAAGTATGTGTGGAATACAGCCTTCACGAAGAGATGCGACTCTCCTTTCATCACCCCAACACATGAATGATATATATATATATAAGTAAAATAAATGAAATTATATTTTTGATATAATATTATGAGCATTATTTACTGGTAGAATATTACTTACCTTCTTTCTGTGATGATCATTTAAAATGGGAAATGTTACTCATGTGTACATAAGACTTATTGTCACTATGATCGTAAAGTACCTCATGTTTCATAACAAAGACACATGATTATTTTTAAAAATAAAAATTATTTATAAACATAATTATTATTTTGTTAATATTATTCTATATGTGACCAATCTCTATAATTGTTTCAAGAACTAGATAATAAATGACAAAACACAGATAATAAAATAATGAAGTTAAAACCCAAAACATTAAAAATAATGAATAATAATTAATGGATGGAAAAAAGATGTTATAAAAGAATAATATATGATATTATAAATATTAATATAGTTATGGTATAAATTAATAACTTACTTAAAACTAGTATGCATGATATTAAAGGAAATATAATCATATAGAAGCATGAGGTGAGGTATTTCTTCTAAATATACATTGTAGAGACCTGAAGCTTAACGTACATGGACATTACATTATTTTTGCGGAATACTTAATACATAACAAAAACAGACACACAAGGACTGTAATAGTTTAGTGTCTTTGGAAACTTGGAACGTAATCTTCTAATCATGGTGAAAGATCTTCAACATCTCCCATAATGATCTTCCCCCCATTTTTTTACCTAAAACCTTTCTTTATATCCTCGAGAAAAGAAAACCTAAAAAGGGTGAGCTCAAATGCTCAGTAAGGGTAAACATGGATAAAATAAAACATACCATATACATTTGAACTTAAAAACATGAACATAATGTTTAAACATCAAAAGCTTGAGCAATGACATAAAACATGGAAGTACGTAAGGCATAGATCATAATGAAACATTAAGAATGATAAAATAGAATGGGAATGAAACATGTAATTGTGGAAACCATTAAATACATGATATGATTTCCATATTAGCCAAGGGATTTCTTCCAAGACCATCTTAGTGGACAATGTCCCTTTCGGAATCGAGTTCACTCCTCGTTCCAGTCCTGTATTACTGAACCGGTTTAACTTTCCGTTCCATCCATGTCTATCTCATGAGATATAAATCTTTACCCAATGCATTTGAGGGAGATATAGGTCCCACCCATCTCATAATGAAATCATTCATACTTATGCCACAAAATAAACATACATCATTCATAAAAACCCAATAAATAAAATGGGTTTCATAAACATCATACCATCATCACATAATCCATATAAAAGAAATGGATATAATTTCATAATAAGAGAAGTGAAACCATGTAAATCATAGAGACATTATACTTGAAACATACACATATGAAATAATTTCATCTTAGATGAAAAATTGTTTTGATAAAACACTTGAAATGAATTCTTGAGGAAAATATCCTTTTTTCGTCAAAATCATTTTCTTTCCAAAAAATGTCATGAAATTTTAAAAGAAAAGGATTTTGTTGAAAATATTCATGAAATATTTTGGGGTAAGATTCATGAAAATAAGGCTTTATAAAACCGTAAACATTTGTTCGTGCCGTATAAGTTAAAAAAACATTCTTCTCGTACTTTTGCCAGAAAAGTCAAAAAGTACCTCGTAACATAAACAAAAGAAAGTTTCCTTACATACCATGTAGTAAAAGTAAATAATGGGTAAAAATTAAATTAAACATACATTTAAACTCTTTTATAAAACATGGACATGGATGATAGAAATAACCCCAGTAAATACTTTCGAATAAGCAATCTCGGATAAAAATGAGATTTGCAAAATTATCCATTACCTTAGGTCCGATTTGCTTTGTAAGTGTCTGAACCTCCTATATAATGATTTAAATAATGTCATTGACTTATTAAAGAGTCATATTAATTGTTATGATATCATATATGGTTCACTTATGACTTTATATTACCCGTTCTTTTGTAAATTCTATGTTAAATAGCGTTTTGGGTAAAATCGTTTCATTTGTCGTCCGTGTTTTGACTTGTAATTATTCATATGATTACATAGATCATGATTACTTACATCCAGAATTTAAAACATTATTCATATATAATATATATTCAGAATATACATATATATAATAGATCGATAAATGGAAAGAAATACACTGTTCATGGAGTCGGTAGGCCGTACGTACGCATTAACGTTGTTTTCATTTCCTCATTGAATTGAATGGAATTAATTGGATGAAATACGTATATAAATATACATAAATACATTATCATTATTATGTCATATATTTCATTATTACTTATTATATATACTTTATAATCATTTATGAATGGTTAATCATTGAGAATGAATCTCATCGTGTCGTGGAGACGGTATTCCGTACGTACGCACGAGCGATGATATCGTTCCCATGATCATTGAATTTTATTGGAGTGTATGTATACTATTAAAGAATAAATATCACTTTATAATAATCATATATTGTTATTATTTACACCATTATACCCATCCAAGTAAGGTGGTGGTGGAAAATAGATTACACCACGGCGTGGAGATGGTATTCCGTACGTACGCACGCACGGTGATTTTGTTTCCGTAGGATGGATAGATGGTGAAATAGGGTTGTTTCATACATATAATAACATATCAGTATAAGAGTGATACTGATGTTATTACTTCATAATGAAACAACCTAAGAAAAAGTAGTGTAAGAAGAAATAAAGTTGAAAGAATCGGTAATGGACATTACCTCTTCTTTGAAGCGCCTCTTTGAGACCTCCTCTTAGGGCACTAACATTGGTCTTTGAAGAAGACCAGGACCTCTAGGATGTTTCTAGGGAAGTAGGTAAGTGAAATGGTCAGGGTTTGGCTGAACTTGAAGGCTCAAAGTGGTGTGAGGAGGAGAGGGAGGAGGTGCCCTTTTATAAGGGAGGAGAGGGGCACCTTTGGAATTCTTAAAAATATTAATTTATAATAAATCTAACCCCACTTAAAAACCTCCAAAAATGACTCATATCCGAATATTAGATGGGATAGGGTTGTAATATCATTACCAAATCAAATTTAGATATGTTAGGAATTTATTTTAAACATTATCAACTTGATTTATCCTTATTTAATCAATTTAATTTTATTTATGGTAATAACATTCTAAATTTTAAATTATAACAGAAAATTACTTATTTGTTGTGAATCATCCATAATTGGATACTTTATAACATTTTATACCATATAAATTTAAATTTATAATTTTTAAATAATTTGGTGATTTTTAAACAATTTTATAATATGTTATTTTTATAAAATAACAATAGTGTCAATTTTGACACTATTCATTTATTTGAATTTAAATAAAATATATACAGAAGATATGTTCAAACTAACAGCTTTAATAGATTTATAAAAGGTCATATGTATCTAGAAAATTAGTGGATCACATTAAATAGTTCATATAATAGTTATTTTATTATTTTTAAAAACCTTTTATTTGGTTTATCTCTTTATAAAATAATTACTACAACATTTTTGTATAATTATTTAATATACTTATTTGCTGCATAAAAATTAAAAATAAAATCCTATGATGAATATAAATCTATTACCTTTTACAATAATACATTTACTCCAATTTATAATCTTAAAATCACAGTATTTAAATTGTTATATTTATTAAATTATGAAGGTGACAACTTTGGCATCATTTAAAATAAAATAATACAAGTGTCATAATTGCCTTTATAAGGATCCAAATGGTCAAACATTCGGCCAGTGGATGATTAGGGTTTTTATATACACTAATAATAAGTTTTTTGCAGATTTCTGGTCCTTTTGATATGTATTACTATTTGAATAAAAACTATATTATTGATTTTTCACTAAATAAATAATTTCTACATCATTAATGTATCACTATAAATGACAATTATTTAATCCCAAAAAAATTCTAAATAAATTCTCATGATGTAGATAATTTTATTATCTTTCTGGAGACTATTCATGTTCGATGTTTTATGATGTTTATCATTAAATTAAAATTATTATACTTAAAATATTTAAGAGAGTGACATGTTGTCACTTTCTTTGGTTTTAATAATAATTAAATTATTTTCATGGTCAAAAGTCCATAAAGTGAATATAATCCGACTCATAGGTGATATGGGTATACTTTTATCCATCCAATAGAATTTTGGAATGTGTTAGGGTAATTTTATAATATTATATTTACCCTTAATTACCTGATTTACCTTTAATTATGGTAAATAAAATTTACCGTAGTTACTATTCATAATTCCCAAAAATAAAAAGTAGCCTATTAACATAATTTGGACCCACTGATTCCAAATATGGAATCCATTTTTTTAATTCAATACACATAATTTTGCAGAAATTAAATTAAAATTAATCTCGTTGTCGAATGAAAACAGGTTTTTGTTTAAAACATTGCAAAAGATTGAATTGATTTAACCTACGAATTCAATGTAAAATCAATGCTAATGACATACATTATATTAAATGGTAAAAATATAATATATTTATACTTTAAAACCACTCAACAATATAATTTAACCATATAAATTATTACGATGAAAAAAGTTGTTTTTAATTAAAATATAGCGTGTTTTTACTATTCATTAAAATATGAAAGTTATCAGAAAAATATCAAAACTTTATCCAATGTAAATTTTTATATCCTGATTCAAAAGAAGAATTTTATTTTGTCAAATTGAACTTATAAACATTTCAACAACTAGATTTAAATTGGGTGCGCCACCAAAAGTCGGCAAAACTGCATTTTTTGAAAAATACATATTTTACCCGAAAAATTTATTTTGTTCTTATACCGTGTTCTAGAAAATTTTTAAGATGAATAATAATGTTATAAAATTCAAAATTTAGTTAATACTATTCATAATGGCTAGTTCATAATAATATTATAATAATATATCATTGTTTAGTAAAACTCGGTATTTCGTACAACACACGCTATCGAGGAAGGTCGCGATTGCGTGTAAAGTAAGACAAGTTAGGGTTGTGTGTTGTGAAAGACTCCTTTATTATTTCTTATAACATAATCCTACCATATTTCATTTATACATTGAATATATATATATATACCCTCAATGTTGCGTAGAATGACTATTATAAAACGAACATGAAATTATGTGTAACGCAATCCAAGAATAGTGTTGTGTATACTTCAAGCTAATACAGTGTGGAGTATAGCACAAGATAATATTTTCGTAGCATAAAACACATGACATCAAATAAATTAAAGAGAATACTTATCATAAAATATCAGGTTGTCACATTCTACGCCCCTTAAAATGAATTTCTCCTTCAAAATTCGTCGGGGTTATTAATCGTTTACTATTCATAGAATCCCACATCGTAAAAAGGAACACTGAAACTTAATTTTAAAAACTAATGTCTGAAATATAATGATTACCCAAAGTAACTCATCACTGGGTTTCCATATAGGAGAACATAGGGGAAATTATGGATATGCAAGATAAATCTAACCATCAAGTTATAATGGATAGTGGTAGAGAACATGGCTATGAAAAAGCCATTAATCACAAGGCCATAAATTTGTGATGATCTAAGGTACCATCTGATTCATCGGATGTAAGAGCACTAGGACAACATTTTTGGTTTTCAATATCATTTCCCTAAAGTTGAAATTTTTGAATTAGAAGAAATAATTTCTTGATTTTGGTAAAATCTCACTGTTGTTCGTGATTTGAACAATTTCCACTTCATCTCTTAAAGAAATGAAGATGAATTTGTTATTCGTGAAGTGTTAATAGATCATGTGAATGAATGAAGGGTCATTACATCTGTCTCAAACAAAAGGTTAGCAAAGTTATATGCATAAGTTGATCTATGGTTCCTAAAATGGACTTATACTTCATATATCATACTACTTAAAATAATAAAACTAGTTTCTACTAAATAGGTACTTCCTATAGGCCAGTGGTAGGCAATAGAATCCAGTCACACTTCGGTTGTGGGTTCGATTCCCATAGCCTTGTCCGACGCGATGGGATGTCGCCCGTCCTGCAGGTTTTCAATTTTCTAAAACTACGTTACTATAACATCCCATCAATAATATCGAAAAAAGTTCTAACTTATCTCCAATATAATCCTTTCTAATATTTAGGCTTATCCAAAATACAGTTTCCCAATCTCATATTATAGTGAAAACGATTACCAAAGAGTTCATATAACAGGCATGTTAATACCATCATTGATCCCCATATATGAGATATGTCTTGTTGGTCACATTCCAAACATTTTAAGGCCTTAATCATCTATTCTCTTGAAAAATGAATACCCATTGAACCTTAGTAAAAACATGAATGCTTTTAAAAGATAACTCTTTCCACATTCCAAAATCACAAAAATTATATATACTCAAACCATGATATGACTCTCTCCTTATATCAGTCATGAGCTCATGAATACTATCAAACATTTAATTTTCTCTTTATCCCTTCATTATGCGCATATCATATACTTTCCAAAAATATCTGAATAACCATTCACGGTCACTGGTACCATTCATCATATACTTTCAAAACTTAAGGAAAGACAACAGTGTAACAATAATTAGATGTCTCTTTATTCCATAGTACCATGAGATTACTTATACAACATTACAATTGATAAACATGTAATCATCCACAACCTTCTTAAACCATTGACCGAGCTTCAACAATTCTTTCATCTCACATATCATTTGTAGTATCTTCATCTTCATCAACATAAATACTACCCATACGACCGTACTAATTCTCTTCATGATTCTTTCCCTTAGGTCATTGGTTTTCATAATTCCCGTACATTCCACATTTAAAACATTTAACCATTGTTGATGTCATAGAAATACCATTATCCTCATCCATGGTGTTAACTGAACCTTTTTCTTTGCACTTACTGTCTTAGTGTCCTTCTTTTCCACACCAAAAGCATCTTCCAGTACCCTTGAAACATTCTCCCCGATGCCTCTTCCCACATGATTTACATAGGGGAAATTTAACTTTCTTTCCTCTATGATCGTCATGAAACTCTATCTTCCTCTTATTAGTAGAGTCAGGAAACTTACCAAATTTGAGTTTATTGATCATATTATGAGATTGCTGATTCGGCATAATAATGGTGGTTGGACTTCCAAATCCCATATCATTTGGTTTCTCATGAAGAATATCATTCCATTGTCCATAATATCCTCCATTATCGTGAATCATCTTATTTCCATCCATTTTCTAAAACCCAAAAAGAATAGTGTTAGAGGCAAAAATCATAATAAAGGGGGAGTAACGTCAATATCTAACATCTTAGGATAAATTCTAAGATCGTTATTGTAGTTCGAGGACTATATCCTATACGTATACTTATCCTTAGGGACATCCCAAGACATACCTTAGAAATATCTCTAGGGATCTCACCAACGTTTTTGCATCCTAGTTTCCAAAGGTTGACTAAACATTTCCTCTGATACCAAATGTAGAGACCCGAAGCATAACGTACATGGAAATTACTTTATTTTTTCAGAATACATAATACATAACAAAAACAGACACACAAGGACCATAATAGTTTAGTGTCTTTGTAAACATGGAACGTCATCTTCTAATCATGGTGAAAGATCTTCAACATCTCCCATAAAGATCTTCCCCCCATTTTTTACCTAAAACCTTTATTTATATCCTGGGGAAAAGAAAATATAAAAAGGGAGAGCTAAAATGCTCAGCAAGGGTAAGCATGTATAAAATAAAACATACCATATACATTTGAACTTAAAAACATGAACATAATGTTTAAACATAAAAAGCTTGAGCAATGACATAAAACATGGAAGTATGTAAGGCATAGATCATAAAGAAACATTAATAATGATAAAATAGAATGGGAATGAAACATGTAATTGTGGCAGCCATTAATCACATGATATGATTTCCATATTAGCCAAGGCATTGCTACCAAGAACATCTTAGTGGACAAAGTCCCTTTCTGAATCGAGTTCAATCCTTATTCAAGTCCTGTATTACTGAACTAGTTTAACTTGCCGTTCCAGACATGTCTATCTCATGAGATATAAATCATTACCCAATGCATTGTAGGGAGATATAGGTCCCACCCATCTCATAATGAAATCATTCTTACTTGTGCCACAAAATAAACATACATCATTCATAAAAACCCAATAAATAAAATGGGTTTCATAAACATCATACCATCATCACATAATCCATATAAAAGAAATGGATATCATTTCATAATAAGAGAAGTGAAACCATGTAAATCATAGAGACATTATACTTGAAACATACACATATGAAATAATGTCATCTTAGATGAAAAATGGTTTTGATAAAACACTTGAAATGAATTCTTGAGGAAAATATACTTTTTTCTTCAAAATCATTTTCTTTTCACAAAATGTCATGAAATTTTAAAAGAAAATGATTTTGTTGAAAATAGTCATGAAATATTTTGGAGTATGCTTCATTAAAATAAGGCTTTAAAAAACCGTAAAAATCTGTTCGTGCCGTATAAGTTAAAAAAACATTCTTCTCGTACTTTTGCCGGAAAAGTCAAAAAGTACCTCGTAACGTAAAAAAAAGAAATATTCCTTACATACCATGTAGTAAAAGTCAAGAATGGGGAAAAAGTAAATTAAACATACATGAAAACTATTTTATAAAACATGGACATGGATGATAGAAATAACCCCAGTAAATACTTTCAAATAAGCAATCTCTGATAAAAATGAGATTTGCAAAATTATCCCTTACCTTAGGTCCGATTTTCTTTGTAAGTGTCCGAACCTCCTGTATAATGATTTAAATAATGTTATTGACTTACTACAGAATCATATTCATTGTTATGATATCATATGTGGTTCACTTATGACTTTATATTACCCGTTCTTTTGTAAATTCCATGTTAATGAGCGTTTTGGGGAAAATCGTTTCATTTGTCGTCCGTGTTTTGACTTGTAATTATTCATATGATTGCTTAGATCATGATTACTTACATCCAGAATGTAAAACATGATTCACATATAATATATATTCAGAATATACATATATATAATAGATCGATAAAGGGAAAGAAATACACCGTTCATGGAGTCGGTAGGTCGTACGTACGCATGACGTTGTTTTCGTTTCCTCGTTGAATTGAATGGAATTAATTGGATGACATAGATATATACATATACATAAATACAGTATCATTATTATGTCATATATTTCATGATTACTTATTATATATACTTTATAATCATTTATGAATGGTTAATCATTGAGAAAGAATCTCATCGCGTCGTGGAGACGGTATTCCGTACGTACGCACGAGCAATGATATTGTTCCCATGATCATTGAATTTTATTGGAGTGTATGTATACTATTTAAGAATAAATATCACTTTATAAAAATTATATATTGTTATTATTTACACCATTATACCCATCCAAGTAAGGTGGTGGTGGAAAATAGATTACACCACGGCGTGGAGACGGTATTCCGTACGTACGCACGCGCGGTGATTTCTTTTTCCGTAGGATGGATAGATGGTGAAATAGGGTTGTTTCATACATATAATAACATATCAGTATAAGAGTGATACTGATGTTATTACTTCATAATGAAACAACCTAAGATGAAGTAGTGGAAGAAGAAATAAAGTTGAAAAAATCGGTAACAGACATTACCTCTTCTTTGAAGCGCCTCTTTGAGACCTCCTCTTAGGGTACTAAAATTGGTCTTTGAAGAATACCAGGACCTATATGATGTTTCTAGGGAAGTGGTGAAGTGAAATGGGAAGGGGTTGGCCGATCTTGAAGGCTCAAATTGGTGTGAGGAGGAGAGGGAGGAGGTGCCCTTTTATAAGGGAGGAGAGGGGCACCATTGGAATTCTTAAAAATATTAATTTATAATAAATCTAACCCCACTTAAAAACCTCCAAAAATGACTCATATCCGAATATTATATGGTATAGGGTTGTAATCTCATTACCAAATCAAATTTAGACATGTTAGGAATTTATTTTAAACATTATGAACTTGATTTATCCTTATTTAATAAATTTAATTTTATTTATGGTAATAACATTCTAAATTTTAAATTATAACAGAAAATTACTTATTTGTTGTAAATCATCCATAATTGGATACTTCATAACATTTTATACCATATAAATGTAAATTTATAATTTTTAAATAATGTTTTGATTTTTAAACAATTTTATAATATGTAATTTTTATAAAATAACAATAGTGTCAATTTTGAAACTATTCATTTATTTGAATTTAAATAAAATATATACAGAATATATGTTCGAACTAACAGCTTTAATAGATTCATAAAAGGTCATATGTTTCTAGAAAATTAGTGGAGCACATTAAATAGTACATATAATAGTTATTTTATTATTTTTAAAAACCATTTATTTGGTTTATCTCTTTATAAAATAATTACTACAACATTTTTGTATAATTATTTAATATACTTATTTGTTACATAAAAATTAAAAATAAAATCCTATGATTAAGATAAATCTATTAAATTTTACAATAATAATTTTACTCTAATTTATCATCTTAAAATCACAATATTTAAATTGGTATATTTATTAAATTATGAAGGTGACAACTTTGGCATCATTTAAAATAAAATAATACAAGTATCATAATTGCCTTAATAAGGATCCAAATGGTCAAAATTTAGGCCCGTGGATTATTAGGGTTTATATATACACTAATAATAAGTTTGGTGCAGATTTTTGGTCCTTTTAATATGTATTACTATTTCAATAAAAACTATATTATTGATTTTTCACTAAATAAATAATTTCTACATCATTAATGTATCACTATAAATGACAATTATTTAATCCAAAAAAAATTCTAAATAAATTCTCATGATGTAGATAATTTTATTATCTTTCTAGAGACTATTCATGTTCGAAGATTTATGATTTTTATCATTAAATTAAAATTATTATAATTAAAAGATTTAAGAGAGTGACATGTTGTCACTTTCTTTGGTTTTAATAATAATTAAATTATTTTCATGGTCAAAATTCCATAAAATGAATATAATCCAACCCTTAGGTGATATGGGTATACTTTTAGCCATACAATAGGATTTTGGCATGTTTTAGGGTAATTTTATAATATTATATTTACCCTTAATTACCCGATTTACCTTTAACTATGGTAAATAAAATTTACCGTAGTTACTATTCATAATTCCCAAAAATAAAAAGTAGCCTATTAACATAATTTGGACCCACTGATTCCAAATATGGAATCCATTTTTTTAAATTCAATACACAGAAGTTGCAGAAATTAAATTAAAATTAATCTCATTATCGAATGAAAACGGGTTTTTGTTTAAAACATTGCAAAAGATTAAATTGATTTAACCTACGAATTCAATGTAAAATCAATGCTAATGACCTACATTATATTAAATGGTAAAAAGACATTCTATTTATACTTTAAAAACACTCAATATTATAATTTAACCATATAAATTATTACGATGAAAAAAGTTGTTTTTAATTAAAATATAGCGTGTTTTTACAATTCATTAAAATATGAAAGTTATCAGAAAAATATCAAAAATTTATCCAATGTAAATTTTTATATCCTGATTCAAAAGGAGAATTTTATTTTGTCAAATTGAACTTATAAACATGTCAACAACTAGATTTAAAGTGGGAGCGCCATCAAAAGTCGGCAAAACTGCATTTTTTTAAAAATACATATTTTACCTGAAAAATTTATTTTGTTCTTATACCATGTTCTAGAAAATGTTTAAGATGAATAATAATATTATAAAATTCAAAATTTAGTTAATACTATTCATAACGGCTAGTTCATAATAATATTATAATAATATAACATTGTTTAGTAAAACCTGGTATTGCGTATAACACACACTATCGAGGAAGGTCATGATTGCGTGTAAAGCAAGAAAAGTTAGGGTTGAGTGTTGTGAAAGACTCCTTTATTATTTCATATAACATAATCCAACCATATTTCATTTATACATTGAATATATATATATATATACCCTCAATGTTGCGTTGAATGACTATTATAAAACAAACTTGAAATTATGTGTAACGCAATCTAAGAATAGTGTTGTGTATACTTCAAGCTAATACAGTGTGGCGTATAGCACAAGATAATCTTGTCGTAGCATAAAACACATGACATCAAATAAATTAAATATAATACTTATAATAAAATATCATGTTGTTACATTCATTCTATTAAGAATTATATTTTGGTATAAACTAAATAGATTTTATGTGGTTTATATAATGACCATTTACATGAAATATCATGAATATTTAACTCTTAATTTTATGTTATATTTTAATTTTATTTATCTCATCCAAAGGGGATATGATATAAAAATTACCATGTCGTACAATTTATTAAACAATATCACTTCCTTTTTGAGATTCTTAACTTTATCTTGAAACATTAACTTTCATGATATAATTTTTCATTAGACATTAAACTTAAATTAAGTATCCATATTCTAGTTTTGTGGATATGATTATTTCCTAAACCATAGATCATGTTTACATACAGTGTTTAATTTGAAAGATATTTGATTAACTGGTGATATATTGATAAATGCATATACTTTACAAAATATAGATATTTGATAATGGAAATTACCTATAAATTGAATATATTATTAAATATATGTTGAAATATGTGGTCATGTTGTATACAGTAGTATACTGGTAAATATAATCACCTTGAGGCATTAGTAGTTTAATGTGAAGAATTTTTTGGCCAAATGAGACATGTTTCTACCCATAAACGTAAACATTTTTGAGGATAGATCTTGAGAAAAACTATACTGAGTATATATTTTTATTTTTTATTTGTCCTATGTCACAACTGTTATTTTATTTTGAGGTAATATTATCATTATTTATAGTTTAGTATTTATCCCATGGGTTACCAGTGAGTTTTTGAATAATAATATAGATTTTGGGATTGACATTAGGGGTGTTTGGTTGGTGAAAAGTTAGGAAATCTATGAACCCAACTCTAGGTAAGCATATATCCAAATTCCATATTGGAAAATTAAAATAGCATGGCTGGCTCATGTTTTGGGAAACCGTGTGGGCTAACCATGTGTCTTTTTTAGTTCATAAAAAATAGGAAATTTCCCTATAGGTCCTCTTCATATTTCACCCAAATTCCTCCCATTTTACCTCACATTGAGAATTCTCCAACCTATAAACCTCACCGATATCTTCTTTCTACCTTCTATATTCAATTTTGGGGTGTATTTGGTGATTTTTCTTCATGAGTATTCAAGTATGTTCCCTTTTCCTCTTGATTTATCCCTCTTTCTAGGGTCTTTCTCACATCATTCTTATGTTCCTATTTTCCAATGGGATTAATGAACAAATCGTGGTCTAGACTTGGGATTTTGGGTAAAATATTGATTATTGTTGTTCTATCATTCCTTATTACTGTCATTGGGTGGTGTGGTTGTGGTTCCAGACCAATTTCTAGAAGATTTTATGTGTGTTGTATGTGGTTCCATGATTTTACATTATTATATAATTTTGTTATTTTTTCATGTTTTATTCAATGTATTCAATGTATTTTTTGGGTTGTGGGAAATATGTTTTGTAAATGTTTTCATATGAATATTTGATGGATAATTTTTTTAAATGAAATTGGTTTTATTTCATGTGTTCTTGATTATGGTGTTTCTCGAAATTTTTCTATACCTTGTGTGAAAGGTGATAAAAGTGATTTCAAAAAGATTTAATGGGTAAAATGACTTGAAAGTAGATTTTCTGGGTGAAACTATTTTTGATTCATGTAGGTTTATTTTAGTCGAACATTATATTTTTATTTGAATTGTTAAGAATGTTATAAAAAATGACTTTTCTGTAATAAATATTTTTAAGGGTCATTTCACATTAAATGGATGGATTCTACATGATTTGTTCTTGTTGTATTTATAAATGGTTTTGGTGTGCATATGAAATAGAAAGTGGTTTTTTATAGAAATTAGTGGTTTCCATGTGTTTTTTATAATTGGATCAATGTGAAAATTTTAGAGTGGTAATTTCCTTTTGTTATTATGATGTTTGTAAGGTGTGTGTGAATGTGTTTATTTTTGTGATATGTGAAATTGAATCTATTTATGAAGGTAATCCTAGTTATTCTAGGTAAGAAAACTAGAACTAGTACACTATATGATTCATAAGTGGTTAAGGTCAGGATACTTCTAGTATGATTGTCGATTACAACACTAACTAAACATGTGATATGATTGTAGGAAACTATACCTTGGGATATGTTCCCCTCTAGTGGCCCATGCAGAAGAATGAATTTGGTTTTGGCTTATGATTCGGAGACCACTAGACCCTGGGATGTGTTCTCATCTAATGAATCATTCACAATGATGTTATTTTTAGTTTAGCGGATGACATAGATTATAGAGGTGCGAGGTCTATATATTCCCATTTGAGCCACTTACAATTAGGGATTCACCCATGTTGATCTCTTTTGACATGATGTTTATGTTATGTGATTCTAGATGTTGTTACATAGTATACCTTGTATATAATTTTAACTCAAGAATGTTTATATAAGAAAAATGGTATTCATTGAAATGTTTTTCTTCAAAATGTTTCGATGAAATTTTTTCATAAAGATGATTAAAATGGTCTTATGAAAAGTTAAATTTAATTTTCCTTACAATGTAATAGATTTGAATATTTACTTTGGGGTGAAATCCTACAATTCATTAGCTCACACCCTAAAAAATATTTGGGTATATGTATACTTCCTTATGTATGAACCATGTAAAGTATACTTGAATCATGGTGGTGGTGGTGGATACAGTTGATAGTTATACACTTCTTGTAGGTGTTTCTAGTGGTGTCTTATGGGTGATGATTCTCTTTTCACATGGAGTTGTTTGGGATATTTTTTTGTTCACATTCCATTACTATAATTTTGGTTTTTTTTGAAGTTGTACACTTTGAATCTGAAAATAATTGAACCTCATTTTGTTATGATCTTGTGTTATTGTGATATTTTTTATTATAAGTTGTTTTTGGTAATTTAAATGGGTGAAATGGGTCCCAATGTATATTCTAGATACCCATGTACAACTTTCTAACTCATGGGGATTAGGGGAATCCTTAATACCATGCCATGAATTGGGTCAGGTTGCGAGTTGGATAGAATCCAGGATTTGTTTTTGAAAAAATTGAATTAGATAAGGTCATGGTATTTTGAGTAAATTTGTATAGGATGAGTCCGGATAGACCAGGGCTATCATTTTCTGGGCCTGAGGTTTTGGTTTCAAATGGGGTGTCTGGCCAACACACATTGTGACAGGACTCAATTCATTATGGGATGTTGGGATTTTGTTTAGATTATCCCCTAAGTGAGAGTAATATGCTACTGAACATATATGGGCATTGGGTGGAGGAGGATTGGTTTGGTTGGTCTTGTCACTGGGATGTATTTGGTTATGTTTTGACTTGATAATGTTTTTGAGTTTTTTTTTCTGTTGAAAATTTCCAAAATTATGTGATGATGGTTTTCCTTGTGGTTCTCCATTGTTGTAGATAGATGCCTCCCCATAGACCTCATATTAAACCATCGGAAAATTCCTAAGACAGTTCTCCCCCACAAATTGATCTGAGTATAGTGGAATAATTATTTTAGCCCATTAATGATTTGGGTCATAGATATGGATCTTGTCCTACTTAGGTTAGAAAATCCAAATTAGGTCCTAGAATAAAAAATTCATTGGAGTTCCTCAAGAATAGGAATATATATTTCCATGGTAGAATATACACTCATGAATAAGATGAGAGGCTTGAGAAGATATAGGGGATATTTTCATTTCATGATACTTCAAAGGTAGTTAGAGTGAAATGATCTCTATTTTTTTGGAAGTTCCTAGTTAGATGTGGTGGGACTCAGTGGTGAATGAAGAAAGGTACGAGGAGATGAGATGGAATGATTTCAATGTTTTATCTATTGATCATTATTTCCTCAATATTATTGTCTTATCTAAACCCTGGGAGTTTTTACAGCTTATACAGGGAGATCATATCATGATTGAGTACACCAACCACATTGTATAGTTAGTTCATTATTCACCAAGGATTGTTTCTAATGATCAGATGAAGGCCTAGAAGGTTGAGATAGGTTTACAAACTGAGATCTAATGTTAGGTCTTCATTTTCAAGATGAATAATTATTCATATGTGTTTGATCATTCCACGATAGTAAAATTTGATCATGGAATCAATTTTGGTTTCTCTTTAGCAATATCAAAAGTTGGAAATGGTAGTTCTTCTGAGAATTAGTGGTAGCAGGATGATAATGGGAAGAAGGGAGTTGGTAATTCAGGTCATCCATCATAGCAATATTCATATATGGCTTCTAATACTGGGTCAGTTTTGTTCCATTAGTGTGTTAAAGCAAGGAACATGGGTTCACCATTTTCCTCTCCACCAAGGCCTTATCATCAGTGTGCAGTAATAGGTCACTTGGAGAAATTTTCAATGTGGTGTTCCCATATCAGAGTGGTACTTGATCAGTATCTTCAAAAGGGGTGTTATTCCCATCCAAACTATCCAAGAAACTAGTTTCTTGGTTTAGAGTTCATGGTGGTAGGGTTGGATATTTTTATTGGAGGATTTAGTTTAGGGTAAATCCATAGGTAATTTTTCACTCTTAGGGCCATGTTGAGATGAGGAAACAACATGTTGTGGAATGAGAACTACTGGAATATGATGTAGGAATAGCAACAGTTCGAGGTACATTTCTTATTAGATCATCATTAGTTATTTTTATCTTTGATATGAGTGAATAAATTTATTTTCTTCCATCACATCCTTTGGGTGTGTTAATTGTTTTAGCCAAGCTTATTTTATATGCATTGGAGCTCATAATGCTGCTTGGTAAGAAGTGAGAGAATGGTTTTAGCTTTCTGTCTTATGCACACATTGTGACATGGGTCAAGATTGAATGAGATTTTCTGGTTCAATAAAGTGACATATTTCATGTCTCCCTTGGAATGGAATAGATGGGTTGTTTTTAGTCCCACGTTGACTCTTATAGGTGGAGATTGAGTTTTGTTTCACCTAATGGAAGCACCCAAAATTTTCAAGGTGAATAGAACCCTCGTCCCGGTCGTGTAAAGACTACACATCTAGAATTGGGAAATCTTGTTTATTAGATCTCATCACTCACATTGGAAGACTATGTTTTTGATATTTAGGATTGATTATCTCCTATGGTGGGTGAGTTTATATTGGTTTTTCCAGATGATTTTTCTGGTTTTCCTTTATAATGGGATGTGGATTTCTCTTTAGATTTGGCACAAGGAACACAACCAATACCTCTTCCATCATACCATATGGACCAAAAAAAATTTAATTAATTAATGTTTTAGTTGGATGATTTAGAATCCAAAGGATTCATTCACCTAAGAATCTCACCATTGGCCGCCCAAGTACTATTTTCAAAAAAGGCAGATAGAAATCTACAGTCATGAATTGATTATTGGAAGATAAATAAGGTTATGATTAACAACATGTATCATTTTCCCCATATTGATTATGTTTTCAATTTTATTAATGGTTAAAGATGGCCATATAATTTTGTTTTCACTTCTAGGTTTCACCATTTTAGATATAGAGAGGTGGATATTCTAAAAATCACATTTTGAAGCTGGTATGGCCATTTTGAGTATTTATTCATGAATTTAGGGTTAAAAATTGAATCAATGGTCTTTATGGAACTTATGGATGGTATCTTCACAAATTTTACTTGGTATTTATGGATTAATTATTGATGTATGCTAGAAATAAGGAGGATCATTGCAAAAATCTATGAATTATTCTTAGAACCCTTAAAATCATCTTCTATTTGTAATGTTTTCCAAGTGAATCTTCTAGATATGGGAGGTGATGTTTCTCGTCTATGTGATATTGGAATAAGGTGTTTTGGTGGACCCCAAAAAGATTACGGAAGCAATTTCAAGGAAATATTTGAAAAAATGTGTCTTAAATCAGAATCTATTTGGGATTGGAGGTGTATAATACGCTATTTATTTAGGATTTCTCACGGATTCCTTCTAGCATGACATCAGTCACCTAGAATGGGGTATTGTTTGTATAGATCCCAGATTTTCATTCATACTTTTAGGAGATTAATATATGGTTGACTAAAACCATTTTTTTTTGTATTTATATAATTTTTATGGGGATATGTGGTCTATTGTGATGCCTTAGGTATGGGTATTGGGTGTGTGCTAAGGTAGGATGACCATATGCTGGATTATGACTCGCTCTATCTCCGAAGACATGAAACTAATCACCCAAACTGTGACCTATAATTATAAGTAGTTATTAATTCCTTAAAGATATGGAGCCATTATATTTTTGGGGATATTTTTTTAGTTGATTTTGATGGTAGTAGTTTACACTACATTTTCTCTGAGAATTATGTGAATTTGACGCATCTTCATTAGTTTTAGTACCTTCAGTGGTTCAATTTGGATATTGTGTATACCGCATGTAAAATAAATGTGGGTGTAGATGCCTTGATTAAAAAGTTTCTAGTTCATGTGTTGAAAGAGTCCATTGATGATTGTGCATTGATGAATATTTTCACTCAGATGAATCTTAAAACCATGGAACAAAGTGAAGATGTTTTCTTAGCTAGTGTGTATCTAGAACCATTTCTTATTGGGTTTTTTCGGAAAAAACATATAAGTTATAAGCTCTTCCAGTAGTATATGTAGTTTCTAAAAGGTGGTAAGATTACTTGTTATTTGTTAATATCACCAGATAGAGTTTTGTTCTTCAAGAGTATCTTTATGATGTCCTTTTCATTGAGGAAGGTGGTGATGCAGGATAGCCACAATCTTAGTGGGCCATTCATACTAGTGATACTAAGATGTACTATGACATGCGTCCATAGTTCTAGTGGCCAGGTATGAGGCAACATGTAGGTGACTTTATATTGTGGTTTTCTACATGTCAGTAGGTTAAAAAAGAGCACCAAAGGACCTATGGTTTTCTTCATCCACCACCTATTCTTACCTATAAGTTAGAAAAGATATATATGGGATTTATTTTCAACTTAACACATACAACCTAGGGGGAATTACATTTTATTAGTGATTAGTCGTTCGGCCAAATAGAAACATTTTATTCCAATATAGGATTCAACCAAGGTGTATGAGAAAGGTAGATTGAATGGTTAGGAGGTTTTGAGGTTCCCTAGTGTGCCATAGGAAATATTTTTTGATAGGGAACCCTATTTTACCTAACTTATTTGGGGAGGCCTTCATAAATTAATGAGGTCATCGGTCAATTTGACTAATTTAAACCAACCTCAAATGAATGGTCAGATGAAGCAGGCTAATCAGATCATGGAATAAATTCTATCGGCATGGGTGTTGGATTTTTTAGGTCTGTGGGATAGAAATTTTTGGATTTGATGGGATTTTATATAGAAATAGTTACCAATCCTTGATTTGAATAGATCCTTTTGAGGTACTCTATGGTCAGAAATTTTGGTCACCTTTGGGATGGGATGAGGTTGGTGAGACCTCACTATTGGGACATAGCCTTATGCATCAGACATTTTATAAATTCAATCTAATCAAGAAATAATTTTTGATAGCTCAATTCCATTATAAATATTATTCCAATCATTGGTTCCCAGCTTTGGAATTTCTTATGGGTGAACAGGTATTCATGAAAGTGGGAAATCACTTGGGTTGTTATCATTTGGATAAGAAAGGGAAGTTAACACCAAGGTATCTAAGACCTTTTCATATTACCAAGTATATTGGCTTGGTCGAATACAGGTTATATTTTCCTTCTCTATTGACATCAATCCATGATGTCTTCCATCTATCTAAGCTGAAAAACTATAATCTTGATATGTCCCATGTATTTAATTAGGAGGAGTTAAAGTTAGAGAAATAATTTTCAATGTTTGAATGGCCAGTATAGATTGTGGACTTTGAAGAGAATGTACTTCATTGGAAGTTCATTCTATTAGTCCGAGTTCTTTGGAATCATGGATACTGTGTGCATGAGACTTGGTAGCAGAAGTCATGGGTTGTAGAGAATTACTTGTTTTTGTCCTATGAGCATGATTCGAGTTTATTTTCTAATGTTGTATAGTTTTAATTATTCGTAGAATTCTCATATTTGTGATATAACTTTGTGATAATATTCTATTAATTTTTAGTTTTTTGTTTATCCCAAAGATTAACCATGAATTTTTGGGGAAAATGATGATTTTGGCTTGATAATAGGTGACATGTGGTTAAGGGAAACCATGAACCCTCCCACAATTAATTGTGCAGCCAAAATCCATTCTAGATAGTGGAAAGTACATGTTTAGTGCTCGGTTTGAAAAACATGCAAGAAAACTGTGTGATGTGTACAATTCATTAAAAAGTTGAAATTTACCTTTTTCTATCTTTATATTTAACCATAATTTCTCCCATTCTCATCTATTTCAGGATTCTTCATCTTAGGTGCATCTACATCCTCTCCTTTCTCCCTTGGATATTTAATTTTGGGATGGATTGGGTGAGCATTCATCAAGAATCTTCATGTATGTTCCCATATCCTCTTGATTTCTCCCTCTTTCTAGGGTTCCTCTCCCCTCTTTCTTGAATTCCTATTTTTCAGTGTGTTGAATGACATAATGGTGGTATGATCTTGTGATGTGGTGAGAAATATTGATGATTATTGTTAGATCATTCCTTTATTGGGCCCCGTGGTGGTGCACTTGGGGTTTCACAACAATTTACAAAAAGTTTCTAGTGTGAGGTTGGTTGTTCCATGGTTTTACATTATTAGATGATTTTCATATTCTTTATTGGATTATAAATTGTGATCTATGGATTGTTTTTTGGTGATAAACATGTTCTAGAGATGTTTTGGCATTAATATGCGATGAATGTTGGGTTTTACAATGAAATTGGTTTTATTTCATGTGTCATTCATTATGGTGTTTCTTGAACATGTTCTATGAATTGTGTGAAAGGTGTAAAATGTGTTTAAAATATATTTAAATTAGAAAATGTGTTCAAAGTGAATTTTTCTTATGAAAATTTTCACTACCCTTCCTAGTGGGGCAAGTACCGTGACCCCCCAAGCCTGCCTCAAATGGGTCAACGGTTGCTGACTAACACTATGTATCCATATCACTAACATGGAATGAATTGGCTATGTACCAAGACACACACACACACACATCTCCGAGAACATAAAATTATAAATGTAAAAATAAATTAGAAACCAATACATGCATGCATCTATATCCCACAACCATAGTGCAACATAATGTTGGGTAAAGTAAATAAGGTCAAATACAAGCCCACCACAAGGACTCTGTAAGCAAAAGTCCAACCTATATGTAATGGTACACAGATAGTTGTCTGAAAGCTACAGGAACACACCGTGGATTGTCCAGTCTCACAATGCACTATCTGGAACTGGTCCTCATATGATTCTGTCGAAATTTTGATCATTTTCACAAGACATGACTCGTGCGGTAAATGCCTATGCAGGGGTGAATATAAAAACACTCAGTAGGAAACACTAAAACCTCAATGAAATATAACAAATGAAAGTACAATCAACTTTATGTTGGTATTTTCATAGACCACATATCACATTAATATCTATATATACTCAATCTAAGACACAATGTCTAATGGTAGGCCACAATCATAGTAAAACAGCCTTAGAATTCCAGCTCAAAGATTCCACAAAGTAGTCATATGGGATAACACACTCCTGAGTCTGATGACACTAATGACATCCATCCAAGAGGTAATGTTCATTAGTTACTATCATGAATTAATTATAAATATATATTGGAATAAATTACAATACATAGATGAGGATCACATCTAGAATCATGTGGTGATACCAACAACTCAATCTAGACTAACCTTCTAAGTAGTGGATTGGTTCCCATGTAGTTTTTGTTATGTTGATAACAGGAACTCTTCCTAGGGAATGCAGATGAATAGAGGATCACACTCCCTACCTATTAGGGGAATTCTAAAAACTCTATACATAAATTCATGTTAATGGGATCGTAATCCTAGGATTAGGTAGTTAATCTCACCAACCATTAGGTAAATGAGAAAGGGAACAAACCCCATTGAAACTTGTCTAAGATGTGGTGGAAAGGAGATTCAATCCATGCATAAAAGTGTATATGATGTGTAGTAACGATAGACCTCATGTCCCATGACCCCAGGTACTGCCTTTATAAAATGGATTGTGTCATTTAAACCTTGTTGTGTAGAAAAGTACAAAGTGTGTGAATGGGTTACATGTGGTGTCCCTATATATGCGGTCCTTCTGTGTACTTTGATCATGTGTGAGTACACAATATCAGTCCCTAAACCCATTCCCATATACTATCACACAGGGTAACTCATGTACATAGTCTAGGAAATGTCATGTTGGAAAGTACATGTCATGTGGGAATCCATTTGACTCTACTATGTGTATGGGTACTCCTTTAGGTAAATGGCAAGTTGTTCGAGGGGGATACATGTTGTGTAGTATTGGATGACATGCTGATTGTATCAGGTTTTCTAGGAACCCATCTTCTTCTTTCTACTCAAGCTGGTGGATCTTCTAGATTATATTTTGGTAGTTGGTTTTCCATAAAACTCTAGATCTGAGGTCATTTGGTCACTCCATTACTGAATTGGTATGATTTAGGCCTTCAATTTGTTTAGAAAACAATATTTTTTTCATTATTAATTACCAAAAAATAATTCAAAATTAGAACCCACCATTATTTGATCCATTTCCCTAACCATCGTCCAAGATCCCTTGATTCATACCAATTTCATATCTAGGATTTCAGATCTCTTCCCTAAGGATAAGATGTGAAATAATTTATCATTCGTGAAATGTCGAACCACATTGAAGAATGATAACAATGATGTTGAATGGTGAATTGGGGGAGGAAAACAAAAACCAAATTGAGAGGGATTAACCTTGATCAATATTTCTGTTGTTGTTGGACCATCACCATTAGAAAGATAAATGATTTCAATAAATCTCAAAATCAGACTCCTAATAAATCACAATAAAATAATCCTTCCTGCATAATGATTGATCCTTGGGTAAATATATTGATTGATCGGTCCATGTTCATCATATAAATCAAGAACAAGATAACTATAATTAAAATTACATTCCAAATCTTGATTCATATCACTCGCTGAAGAAGAACGATCACTACCTCATCATTATTGGAAATGTCCCTCCAAATTAGTGTGTGCTGATTGTCGATCCTTGATTTCATCATCCTTTATTGGGAATAATTTTTTAGATATCTCTTTAAAAAATCTCTCAAGGATTCCAAGGATATACAACTAACCCTAGAAGTCTGAAATAATAGGTTATTGAAAGACTAAATAGTCGCAATATTGGTAAAAGAAATAAAAAATTTATTCAAATTATTTTATTTATTTTTTCACTCACGATTAAGTTTCCATAGAAATTCCTCACAAACCAATGTTATGTCATTCCTATGGTAATTCCACCATTCAAAACTCAATAGTTCCTTCACATTTCTAATTTGATAACCCTTTTAAATATTAATCATCATTTTTAAGAAAATAGTATGTGTGTGCTATTTAATATTTTAATATATTTCAAACAATTATTTCAGACACATCGAGTATCATAATCACACTTGTTAATAGGGAATAGTCTCCATGTTAATCCATATAATATTTAAAAGAATACCCAAAAAAATATGAGTCATTTAATTCACCTCACATTGGGGATTTATGTTCCCAAAATACCAAAAAAAGGCTACTAAAAAATATGTGGGTATTATGAAATATCCTGAGCCTCCTACTACCATGTGCTCTCCAGATTATTTCCATCCTGCCACCAAATATTTACTAAAGGAATCGATCATCCACAATGAATCTTATACTATCTATCCTAGATCTCTACTAGGTACTCAGCAAAAGTTTTTCCATCCTCTATGTTCAGCTTTCCCCAGTCGATAACATGTGATGTTTCATGCACATACCTCCATAGCTACGACACATGGAAGAATTAGTTTACCCATTCTATCTACGGAGGTAGAGCCACGATGTACTCCACCTCACAAAATATGCATAGTATCTCGAATGGGAAGACGAACCTAGGATATAACTTTCCAACCCTACCAAATATCTTTAATCCATGTCGAGGTGAACCCCATAGGAACACATGGTCTCATTCCTTGAACTCCAAAGGCCTCTGGTTCCTATTAGCCTAAGACATCGGATGCCTCGTTGTAGTCTTCATATTCATCTGAATGATCTTTACCATCATTGTAGTATCTCACACCAACTCTCACTAGATGATTGCTGACTCTCCGAAGATAGTCTAGAAAATTTCTAACCGGTAGGGTCTCCCATACGAAGACTATAATGGTTCCATATAGATGGTGGAATGGAATTTGTTGTTGTACACTAACTCCTCCAGTGGTAGGTGATTCTCCGAAATATTACTGAAGTCTAACATTCAAGTTCAAATCATTTGCTCTAGAAACTAAATAATCTACATTATCTAGACATTAATCAATGGTTGAAACATTGTGCACAAATGTTATAGGGTCCAAAATCCCACTGAAAATCAATTTCACAACCGTGATGAAATGCGATCCTCAGGATTTGAAATGATTGTTGAAGTAACTCTATATAGTAGAACTGTTTCACGAACGTAGAGGTGTCCCAATCACTCTACTAAACTCTTCTGTCAGATAGATAGGAAGTGTTTCAACATAGTGATTTGATCAATGATCACCCAGATTGCATCGTTCCCCTAGTTTTACATGGTAAACCTATAAAAAAGTACAAAGATATCCAATCCCACTTCATTTTTGGAACCTCAAGGGCTTCAGATAAAACCACTATAATGTGGTGCTCATCCGTCACTGGCTGATAATAAAGGAATCAAGAGACAAACTCTAAAACTCATTTCTTCATCACTATCCACCAGAACTGATGTTAGAGGTCCTGGTATATCTTTTCCTCAATTGGATTTACCACTAAAAGATATGTATGAAATTATCTTTGAACCTCCTCCTACAACATCACTAGTACCATCATCATTCGTCAAGAGAGAATGACATTCTCCACACCTTTATAAAATCCCTTATGAGTACTTCCTGTGGATATCTGAGCATATAGGGTCCCATAGTTGGTATCCCCAAGTTGTGGCTCCCTGTATTGCTATAATAGTGGAGGGGTGAAAAACATCTACTAAAGGTTAGCTTCTCCATCTCCATCCACAAAGGATAATTCGAATGATTCCAACTTCTCTGACAACTCATTCAAAAACATTGAACAAGATATCCTGATGATATCATCTACTACCATGTTCACCTTCATAGGAGAATAGAAAATTTCAATTTCATTGTCCTGGAATAAATCTATCCATAGCTTTTTCCTCATGTTGAGATCCTTTTGAGAGAATATATACTTGAGACTCGTGTTATTGATGTAGACAATAAATTGATCTCTCATCTATAAGTGTCACTGCATCATCATATCAAATACTATAACAACTACCTCAAGATCCCCAATCATTTATTTCTGCTCATTTGGTATCAACTACAGTGATCCATAGGAAATCATCACTTTCCTCTGCATCATGAAACAAACAAGACTGGTTCTTAATGTATCATCTAATATTACACACTCAACAACCTCCTATTGAAATATCTAGATGGGGTCACTCATAAAACTCTACCTCAACTACTGAAAATCTTGTTTTCAACTCTCTAACCACATAAATGGATTCCACTATCGAGTGAAATATATCATGGGTGATGATATCATGGATAAATTAAGTGTGAATCATTGATAACAGCCTAGAAACCCAAAGAATATCTACACCTTTGTCACGATCTTAGGTAGATCCAATGATAAAATGACCTCATCATTGGATGGGTCCACTACCACTCCATCTGCTATGATATTGTGTCATAGAAAGTGGAACACTTGAATCTTGAACTAGATCATTCAGAGCTTCCCATAAAGATGGTGCTCTCATATTGCATCCAAAACTATCCTTTAGTTTCTCACATGCTCCTATTCATAGGATGAGTACGTAAGGATATCATCAATTAAGACCACCAAAAACAAGTCTATGTAAGGATAAAGGATCTCGTTCATGAGTCCCATGTACACCATTGGTGCATTCATCCTTCCAAAGGGAATCAACAAGTACTCATAGTAACCGTAGTGACATTATAATGCCATCTTCAGTATATCTGTATCCCATACTCACAACTGGTGATACCCTGATCTAAATTCAACCTTTGAGAACTATTGTTCCCCTCTAAATTGGTCAAAGAGTTCATCAATCCATGGTAGTGGAAAATTATTCTTCATGATCACCTGGTTCAAGATCCGGTAGTCCACACACATCCTCAAGCTCCCGTCTTCCTTATTAGAAAACAAAATTGGTGATTCCTAGGGTGAAACACTAGGTCTCCCAAATCCCTTCCACTACAAGTCATCCAACTGCACCTTCAGCTCGTGAATCTCTATGAGAGAAATTTGATATGATGGTGTGGATATCGGTTCCCTACTAGGGTTTATTAGAATTCAATCTCTCAGTGGGGAGGAATACCTAGAACATATTCAGGAATGAATTCCTCATTATCCATCACCAATGTCGAAAACTAGACACTCAAAACATCCACCATTCCAATGGTTTGGCTGGAAAATTGATGAGTAATCGTCTTCACCCTCTTATGGATGAGTTTATCCTGCACTACCTAGGTTCCCTTTTCTCTGAAAAAGTAAAACTAAGTTCTTTCTCTACAGACTCACTGCACAAATCACCTAAAACAGTCAATCTGGGCATGAATTTTCGATGGCCAATCCATACTATGAATGATGTATTAAATTCTTGATGTTGTTACCAAGATATTCCAATGGAAACTCTCACCTCCAAGAGTCAAGTCACACTATCAACACCAGTTTGTGATATATGATTCTTCTCTCGTAAGATTCATTATGTGTAATGTTCAAGTCAATAGTTCAACCACAATCTCAATATCTCATACAATGTATGTGGAAATAAATGAATGGCTATGAAATATTTCTTTCAGAAGTAAATATAATGTATAAAATAAACATATCTTACCTTGGATCATTCCAAGAGCCCCTAGGTCATAATATATGACCACGTAAAGTTTTCCCCTCCCCTATCTTCCAACTCCATGAGCCTAGTATGGACCATATAAAGTTGATGGTGGTAACAAGTTGAAACATTGACCACATCCTAATTCTTTCTTCGTTCCTCTGTAATTCATCATGTAGATATTCCTAATCCTATTATTGAATATCCCTCACTGTTATATCCACATTCTCCCTATTAGAAGTATGGAGGGTTGGGATATCTTGAGTGAGATGTCTCCTGCTTCCACATAAGTATAACTGCCTCTCTCTAGGCTTAGTGGACCCACCCTATGAGCCCAAAACTATAGATACTCTATCCTTGGACCTCCTCCTGAAACATCTCCAACATATATTTCCTTGATACAAACGTCGACAACCTTTTATTGAGGTCTCTACTCTTGATTTCCCACTACTGACAGTTATCGCTTGTATCTTTGTATCCAATAATATTTTGACAACCAAAGCTTGCTCAAATACACCATCATATGTTGGAATTCATAGAGGGATAACACAGTCCTAGATGTATCTATATAGACCTTTATCGATGGTCTGAGCCCTAAAGATCTAATAATGAACCATATTCATCAAGTACCTTGAGAGGTTTTTAAACCTCAATGAATAATGAGTTATTGACATGCTTCCCTACTAGAGAAGATGAATATCTTGGATACACAAAACCCTCAGTGTAGCTAGTGATAACTCCCCTCTAATGAGGTTCTCAAAATTTTTCCATGAAGGATTCACCTCATCATAATTCTAGGTTACCAAACTACACCATAGTGTTGTTCATCCATGAAGAAGGATCTCTTCAAAGACCCCCATCTGATTTGATGGTCTCCAGACTACATAGAAAATGCGAGTGATGACCTCAAGATATTCCTTATTCGTCTATGGGCCAGGCCCACCACATAACATGAGGGGTATCTACCACTGAAACTAATGATGTACACTCAACCTGCACACCTCATCCACTGGTATTGTAGGTACTACGTGTTCCCCTATAGGTGGAGGTATGGATGGTGCACCACCAAGTGGTAACATCTCAGTAACTGGTTCCTATATCATAGCATCATCACTAAGGGGGCCATCCTCATGATCAAGCTGTTGAATCTAGGATAGTTTGTGTCATGGAGGAATCCTGAAAATAAAAAAGATGTACCATGATCAATTAGTATACCAGGAGAGCTAACTAAATATGGACATGGAAACCAAAACCCATTCTTATATGATTCATGTACCATTGTTTTCCCTGCAACCAATTTTCTCGTGTACTGAGTTGAAAATCAGGTTATTAGATTCCTGATGTATGGGTATGTTAGCTATTAAACCAACACTGGGCTCCCATGCCTGAAATACTATCTCATAGAAGTTATCACTATTTTGAAAAACCAATCTCACAAACTCTCGGTCCATAACTAGAACCTACTCCCTCTGATACAACTATGTATTGACCCATCCCAATGGGACCAATTTCATGACTCCAAAATACCACCTCTAATAGGCCAGGGGATAGTGACTAGCATCAAGTATTTATATCACTAACACATGAGGGGTTTCTTATGTACCTGTACACATGAAAATATCTCCATGCACAAAAATGATGAAATGTATAAACCACTAAGAATACAATGAATTCATACATCTATATCCCACAAACAGAGTACGATAAGACATAGGGTAAATTAAATAGGGCCAAATACAATCCCATTATAAAGAGTCTATGACTACAAGAACAACCTAGAAGTAATGGTACTAGAATTACTATATAAAATACTTAGGAACACACATCAAGTTGTCATGTCTCACAAAGAACCACCTCTTCCTAGTCCTCCTATAAATCCATCAAAATTTTGATCATATTAACATGATATGACACATGTAGGAAAATACCATGTAGGGGTGAGTATAATAATAATGAGTAGGACACCCCAAAACTCTAATGAAATATAACAAAGGAATTTACAGTTATCAATATAATGGTATATGTCTACAACACATATAAATATAATATCTTGATATACTCAATCCAAAACAAATATTCTACAGGTAAGGCACAACTATAGTATATAGTCTTTTAAATTCCAACTCAAATATTCCAAAAACCACTCGTTTGGGAAAACACACTCTTGAGTCTGATAGCATTGATGACGTGCGTCTGAGAGGTACATCTCATTGGGTACTTTCATGAGAGAGATACACTAATAGATATAAGGATATTTTTATACACATATGAGGATCACAACCAAGTATATGGGGTGATTCCAACAACTAAATATGGATTAACCCACTAAGTAGATGATTGGCACCCACATAGTTTTCGTCAATTCGATACCAAAAACTCCACCTTGGGCATGAATATAAAGTGATAATACCACTTTATGCCCATTAGGTAAATTCCAGAAACCCTCTCTAGGAAGTCCTCCTGAAGGGATCATAGTCTTAGGATTTGGAAATGATCTCTCCCAACATTCAGGGAAATGCTAAAGGGAACGAACCCTAATGAAATGTCTCCAAAATATAGTGTATAAGAATTTCAAGGAATGTGGAAAGGGGTAAATTATGTGTATTAAGGGTACACATTGTGTCCCATGACCCTGGTTATAACATTTTTAAAACATCCCATGTCATTTAAACCCTTTCTCTTAGAAGTGTACATGACATGTGATTGGTTTACATGTTGTTTCCCTATATCTAGGATCCACCTGTGTACTCCGATCATGTGCCAGTCTAGGGTTGCAGCCTGTGTATCCATTCATGTGTACAAGTATATGAGGTATCCTAAGTACATGTTCTAGGGTATGTTTTGTGGTGGAGTACATTCTGTGTAGGAAACACATGTACTCCACCACATGTTTGTGTACTCCTTCAAGTAAATGTTGATTCGTTCAAGGGGCTACATGCCATCTAGTCAAGTATTACACATCATGTGTATAATGTTTTACCAAAACCTATATTATTCATACCACTAGTGCTTTTATATCTTCAACATTCTATTTAAGTGGTTTTTTTCATGAAACTCCATATCCATGGTTGTTCAGTCACACCATCACTGATTGGGAAATAATTGGCCCTTCAATCACCTCAGAAACTGAGATTGTATATGTTCTTCATTACAATTTAATAATATGAAATCACCACCCACCATTGTTTGATATACTTTCTCATCCACCATTACATCTTATTCTATTTTCACCAGTGAAGGATCTAATGTTTCTTATCATTTCACCAAGAATTGGAGGTGCAACGATTGATTGTTCAAGAATAGTCAAATTGTGGGAAAGAAAGATAAATACGATGAAGAACAGTGATTTAGGGGATAAAATCACAAACCAAATCAAGAGGGATAAACCTCAATCCATGTTCATAATTATCATGGGTTTTCATCATTAGAATTATAAATGAATCCAAAAAGTCGCAAGATCAAACTCCTAATAAATCCCTCAAAATAACTCATCTTGCATAATCATCAATCAGAGGACTAAAATTTTCAGTGATTAGTCCAAATTCATTGTATAAATAGTTAATGGGGAAAATATAATCAAAATAAAATGCCCTATGTCATTTCAAATTGGACACTACTGAAGAATGTTCATTGTGTCATTGTCTTTGGAAAGATCCCTCAAAAATCAGTTTGTATTGATCGTCAATCCATGATTTCATCATCATTCATTGGGAACGATTATCAATATATCTCTATAATGAATCTCCAAATGATTCTAGGGTTATGAAGATAACCTAATAATTCTAAATTAATATTAAATTTAGAGACTAAATTTTTGTTGTGTTGTAAAAATATATATAATAATTTTATTCAAATTATTTTATTCACTTTTGTGCTCAAGATGACTTTTCCAAAAATGGCCCACAACGATCAATGTTAGGTCACACCTGGGCTAAAACCACCATTATGAACTCAATATTTCCCTCATATTTCTAATCCTAGTACTCGTTTATATGTTATTCACCTTTTTTTGTAAAACCATGTGCATGTGGTATTTAATATTTTAATATATTTCAAACAATTATTCTGGACATAGAGGGACTTGGAATGACAAGATGTATTAGTGCCTAGTCTATAAATTAGTCCATAAAAAATATGATCCAGTACAAAAAATAGTATCGTTTCATGTTGATTACAATTTGGTTCACCATTAATGTGTATCTAAATTTTGAAGCAAGATATAAAAATGGTTTTGTTGAGAAAATTATTTTAATGTCCCTTTTCTAATTGAAATGCTTGGGTACTATATATGTATGTCTTGGTATGTTTTCAATTTTTTTTGCTGTGTTTTTGAAATGGAATGTGGTTTTTTATGTAAATTGATGGTTTCCTAGTGTATTTTGATCATTGGGTCAATGTGAAAATGTAAAATTGGTGATTTACTTTCTTTCATTTGATTCTTGTGATATGTATATGGTTGTGTTGATTTATGTTATATGTAAATTGGAATTGGAACACAATGGGAATACTGGTTATTCTAGGTTGGAGAACTAGAACTAGTATTCTAGTTGATTCATAAGTGGCTAAGGCCAAGATTCATCTAGTAGGATTGATGATTTCAATACTAACTAAACCTATGATATGATCAGAGACCACTAGAACATGGAATGTGTTCCCCTCTATTGTATCATTCATGGGAATTATATTGATATTGTCTAATGATTTTGAGACTACTAGACCTTGGGAAACATTCCCCTCTAGTGGCATATTCACGGTGATGTTTATTGATGTTTAGTGGAGGATTTTTATCACGAAGGTATGAGTTTTCTAGAGTCCCATTAAACCTAGTGACCTTTAGGTATTTCCCATGGATATATCTTATGACATGATGATTACGTGATGTGATTATTACTTTCAATATATGAAACACCTTCTTTAAAATTTTATTTCAAGCTATTTTATTTCATAAAAAGTGTTTTCATTGAAAAAAAATTTCATTGAAAAGTGTTTCTTGAGAATATTTCCTTATATTTTTTTCTTATAAATGATTCATTTTTTCTTATGAAAAGTTCATGTTAATTTTTCATCTAATTGTATTGCATGGAAACTTCCCTTTGTGTGTCATCCTATTGTATTTGGCTCACACCCAATATAAACCGTTGTGTATATGTATACTTTGTTATGTATGACCAAGGTAAGGGAAATATGGTTCATAGTTGTGATGGTGGATCCTACTTCTATTTCTCCACTTCATTGAGGTGTTGGTGGTGGTGGCTTCATGGTGATGAATATCTTGTTGCATGGAGGTTCTTGGAATATATTTTTGTCTACATTCTATTGTTGTAATTTCAGTTTTTTTAATGATATAATCTTTGAATAGGAAAATGGCAGTACCTCAATTGGTAATGTTCATTAGTTATTGTTATGTTTATTATTTTTGGTTATTTTTTGTTATTTAGATGGGTGAAATAATTCCCAATGTATATTGTGGATACCCAAGAAATAGTTTCTAGCATGTGGGGATCAAGGATTCTATTCAAGCCATGCCATGAATCAGGATAGGTTTCGTGTTGGATGGAATCATTATTTGGTTTGTGACATCTAACATTATTAATCTCATTATTATAGATATTACATGTGATTCTTTTGTTAGTTATAATATCCATTTCCATGTTCATCAGATTATTTATATGTAATTATTTTATCTCTTATATTCGTGCCATATTATTCTCACCTTATGGAGTAATTGGAATCTGTTTCGATTATTTTTGTAGACATATTAATTATAGCTTATCTAGTTTTTTAATTTGAATTTGTGATCAGTTATTTAACATTCCATGCGAATTATGACTGTTGACTCTAGAAATATTTCATTTTCCTAAACAATTACTAAGAAGTTAAGATCTCCCATATTTTTCATCATTTCCTTGAGATTCCATGAAGTTTATTATGACTGATATGTATGGAAATTCTAGAAAGTGTAAAGTTATTCTCAAAAAACTATGTTGTAATTTATGTATTAAAATTTAATTTGGGAATAATATATGTATCTTTTTTACCAATACACCTAAACCAATATGTTCATTGGTGTTTTATTCTATGTATCATATGAAAATGTCATGATGTAAGGAACTAGATCTAGAATACTAGGGTTGGGGTCGCTATAATATTCATTATCTTCTTATTTCATGAAAGGCCTTTACTGTCTCCCAAAAATATCTTACCATTCAGTACTTCTCATACATATTCCCTACATAAAATATTGCATCGTAACTATGGGATAATTATCATAAGAACATATGAGATTATATGCTACCTTATTGTCAAAAAAGGTATATATCAATATAACATTAGCATATATGTATCGAAACATGGGAATTACATTTGAAAATCATACCCGGAAAAACGTAGATCATAAAAATTATTCATTTCAAAACTATTGGAGGATAATCAGAAATTAATCATAATGGGATTATTGAATATTAGATATTATTGAATAACATTATAAAAATATATAAATTTCTTGCATAAAAATACACATATAAAATAATTTCATTAATATTCAAGGATCATTTTCAATTTTATAATAGTTTAATGGGTTATCTATATAAATTTTCCTAGTAGTCAAGTGTCACTACCAAGATAGTCATAGAGGACAGAGTCCCATGAATATCCTAGTTCACTCCCCTTTCTAGTCCTACTTATCTCTTGAGAGATCATTCTTTACGTAATGCATTGGATAGAGATAGATCCCAGAAATATGAGTTATAAAGTAACCACCATCATTGGTTATAACAAAAAAGTCTTCCTCGATATCATATATTTAAAATCATAAATATTTTTTCCAAAAAATTAAAAAAACCTTCAATATTTCAGAACCCAAGAAAAAAATGGTTTTCATGAACATTACATCACAATATTTTATATGGAAAACAAATAGTTTCAACAATAATTTCATTATTTCATCGAATGATAAATCATTGAAAAATAAGTGGATTTGATGATATTTTTATCATAAAATAACCTATGGAAGAGAATTTTTCATATAAATCATTTCATAATAATCATGAACAATTCATAGGAATATTAAGAAAGTAATTCATGGATAATTTACCTTAGAAAACATAAGAAACATAAACGGATTTCATCCTACATGGAAATTATTTCGAATGATAAAATTGATCATTTTTTGATAAAATTGGTATTTAGACATTGAAAAACACTTTTTAATACTTCTATCATTTTCAATATCCCTATATTTGAAAATAAAATTAGAAATATATAAAGTAAGCAATAATATTATATAAAAACTTTCTTGATAAAAACTATCATTAATCAAAAATATTTTTAAAAAAAACATATAAAAATTTTGGAAGTTCATTTCCTTGAAAATAAAAAATGAAAAAAATAAAAAATTATTTAAAAAATATTATTTTTGATGGTGGAAAATATTATTCATGTCATATAAGCTTGATAAATGTTTTCATTCCCATATTCAGTAAAATCAAAAAGGAATTTTTTTGTAAATCAATATGATGATTTATTTTAATTTGTTAATGAAGTAAAAAAATAATTAATCTTTTTTTAATAATTAATTTAAGGAATTATAAAAAATTCATGATTTTAAAAAATGATTTGGGATTAAATATTTTTTTTATTGAAAAGTTAAAGACATGATCTTTTTATTTAAAATATGATATTCAAATCCTTATTACATAAAGAGAGGAAAATTAAGGGAGAAAAAATATTCTCTAGGAATAAAAATTAGAGAATAAACATCATAATGGTCTTTATTAATATATCTTAATATTTAATCATTTAATGATAAATCATAAACAATCTAGATAAATAATGAGATTGTAACATAAAAACACTCTCACATTGGTTTCTTTGGAAACATAGTCCCTATTAATTAATAACATAAAATGAAACATTGAATAAATTTTAAATGTGTATATTGATTGTATATCATTTTAATAGTGTAGTATATACACCTCATAGATGAATATAGGTTTGTAAAATAACTTATATTCCAAAGAAGGAAATCTATGTCAATAAAATCTATTAAACCTTTGCTAACTTTTTAAACATAAAATCAATGAATGGTATAAAAAATAATATATATTTAAATCCAAATTATTTTCAGGTTATGTAACATAAAATAAATTAATGGGTATTTTACACATCATATAAAAAATAGGTCTTTAATGTGGCATGTGTCTCATAGAAATAAAGAGTGAGAAGAAAACCCTTAACATAAGTCTAGATATACATTGTATATATAAAAGCATCAATTATAATAAATATATTTTTATTGTGAATAAATTATAGAAACATAATTATATATTTTACAACATATATGATTTACATATAATATTATGTTATCCATTTTTGAATAATTCCCTTTTAAATTCAAATTTGTGGCAATAACTACATTGTTTTGTTGTGTGTGTATTGATTTTTTATTTTAGGACCTCATAAATTGAGCATGTTTCCATAATCTAAAAATACTAACCAGTATATAAATATACAATACAATCAAAATATTTGTATTTATAGTAATCCATAAAATTTTGATTTAGAAGATGAAATACATCATTCGTGGTGATAGTAGGTCATATATATGCATGAACATTGTTTCCATTTTGTAAGCATACTAGATTAAAGAAAGTAAAATTATAAATTGCCTTTAAAAAATTATTTTTCTATCATATATATCACATATTATCATTAAACCTAATCTTATTACAACTCATGTATGGAGTTAATGAATCATATCACTTTGTGAAGTGGTAGTCTACCATATACATGATCAAAATTATCGTGTTCCCATAGAATGGAAGGTAAGAATGTATATGAGATATAAATTTTTTTTAATTAAAATAATATTCTAGTTATTATATATAATCATTATATACCTCAATATATAATGTTTTGAGAAGTGTTTCCTAAAAATAAATTATGTTGGTTTGAGAGGCTATTGTCTATTGTACAAAATGTTCAATGGTTTTGTTTCACATTTGATTAAGGAAGATAATGGTGTATTTCATTCACATAAAATAAAAAAAAATCTTAGAATATAGAATATAATGAAGTTATTATAGCTTCATGGATTAATAATAATTTATATAGGTGGATTTAGAAATAAAATAATATTCTTGGTTAGGGATGTCACATCTTCTTTGGAAAACATCTTTGGTTTTCCCCAAAAGCTTTCCTATGTTGGATTTATAAGAAATATAATTCTCATAGGATTAAAATAAATAATTGAAGAAGTAATTTTTTCATATATTTGTTGAAAAAATTGGTTTTGGTAGTGTGAATATGAGAGAAAATGGGTTGGTCAATAATATTTTATTTGAGTGCCACATGTGTACTTTTTGAAAAAACAAATGGTGTACCGACATTTTATACAAGAAATAATACTCCAAGATGGTTACTAATAAAATCTAAAATGTTATATTTTCATAAAATAGTATTTTAAAATGTATATTTATAATTTTAATCCTTTTAATATTAGTTAATACCCCAATAAATCTATTACCATAACCATGTTATATAATTTTTCTTTCTTGTAATATTTATAATGGTTAAAAAATAATATGAAATTATTAGATAATATAAATGATTATTATTAAAATTATGGAATCTTTTTCCCAAAATTACATTCAAATATGTGGAAAAAATTTATTCTAAATTAAATCCTAAAATGAGAATAAAAAGTGGTTTTCTAATGATAAAATGTTCAACTGTTAAAAAATTCATTATATCAAAATTAAAAATAAAATTTATTCTGACATAAATTGGATTGTTTGATATATAATTGATGTAATTTTACATTTAAAACCAAATTAAATGTTTTTAAAAAAATTAAAATATTTAATAGAATTTATAATTCATAATAAAAACCCATAATTTTCACTGTTATTTGAAAAATTAATCTTTTCATAAAAATAATAAAAAACATTCTTTTATATAAATTTGACATGTATATTTCAAAAATATTGTTTATTTTATAAAATATGTTTTTTTATATTTTAAAAAATCATTTTTTAAATAAGTTTGAAACATGGGATAAAACATCATTTTTACAAAAATACAGTTTTTAACAGTAACATTGGGTTTATAATATTTTATTCCTAGTAAATATACAAGATGAATTTTATAATTTTTATTGAATATATAGTATATAAATTTAATTAATATCATTCAAAAAAATTACCTTCTTAATTTATTGAGTTTAAACATGATTGTGTTCATAAAAATCATTTTTTACAAAAAAATTATATATTTTCGAATAATTTTATTTAAATTTTATATAATTTTTTACCAAAGAATTAATTTAATATAAATTCATAAACTATATATTTTCTTAATTTACATAAAGTTATTCATACCCTCTCTTCCAACAGCTATGTGATAAATATCGTATAAAATAATAATATCTTAATACTATGTCATATTTCCTTAAACATAGTAGTGTATGTAATTAAAGAAAAACATAGTGTTTCACATAACAAAAGATAGTATCATTTTTGTTGTGGAAATAAATGTTGAAATGATTAAATCCATTTCAAAATAATATTTTTAAAAATATTTATGTGTTATATTCTACCATCATTGAAATTAATTTCTCCAACAAAAATCATAACAACTGGATCAAAAATTGAGGAGACTTTTGACTCATTGCAGCCTCGGGTACCAAATAACTTCCTTAATATAGTGGTCTTTCAATAATTAATTTAACATGTGATTGTTGTATCCTTTAATAACATTCCATTTATGATCTACAGTCTCTGTCAGTCATTCCTCATAAGAAAGTTCATGCTCTATCTGTATGACATATGAGTTCAGTTTATATGATGGATCGAGTATGTAATTCCTCTTGAGAGATAAATAGAACAAATCTTGAACTTGATATCTATTCCATTGAAATTAATTGTGTTAAGACATGGTGCCTATATGATCAATAATTTCAAAGGAACCCGTATAACTATGACTTTAAAAAAATATTATTTCCATATATAAATTAGTAGAAACAACTCCACATACAAATAAATTAGTAGACCACATGGATGATTATCACTGTAAAATATCTACTATCTTTTTCAAACACATAAATGTTTTCTAACAGCCCTAATACCCTTTTCATTTTCATTACCTTTCTTAGGTCCCAAGGGCATTATTTTTCAAACAACATTCATGTATTCTTTAGTTCTACACTTATTTCAATAATGGGATGAAAAATAATCAATATGAATGATCAATTGAAAGCTATTATATTTTGAAAACTAAACTAGAGTATGGTTTTGATAAAACCCACCTTTAAAATCAATAAATGAATTACTTAACATATCCTCTCGGTATTGATTTTTTCACTCAGACTAACCATCTTTCTAGGGATTATGCACAATACTAAAACTAAACTAAATATCATGAGTATAATGAATACTTGAATAAAATATAAAGGAAATTTTAGATCCCAATCATATATAAATTAACATGGTACTCTATGAAAATGTACTCCGTCTTTATTGTATATTCGTGAATGAGGATCTAAATAGATATCTTCATTAATGGGATCATAGTGTGCTGACCTCAAAAGGTCATCAACTACAACCCCTAATTACCTCAATATCAATGATAGGATAAACTATAAATCCAACCAATACTATTTATCATATATCCATCATTTTTAAAGATAGTTCACCTAAAATTGAGTTTGAACAAAATAATATAGTAATAGAAAGGGTATTCATTCCATAAAAATATATTAAAGTATTTTTAATCATGATAAAATCATATCACATAAAATATCAAACCAATTTTCAATTACATTGAGTATATGACCAACCATATACTCTTAAAACTATAATGGTTTCCATAAATCTTAAGTTAATCTTCCATTTATACATAAAGACTTACAAAATTTAGTTATCCTTTTATTCAATATATAATATCTTATCATATATTAAAAAATCATTAGAAGATATAGTTAATCCTTGTACTGATAGAATATCAATTGTGATTTCATTATTCCATAATCCATGAAGAGGGGTATAATTAGATGAAATTTCAATAAAGGGAAAATTTTAAGACTTTCATAGGGATAATTTATGAAAAATGAAAAATATAATTCCTTAATAATGTGGGATGGAAATTTCTGTCCTAATTAACATGTTTCACATCTTCCATTTTGATTACATAATATTCCCCATTTTCCTTTAAATTAGAACAATCTTATGTATTATTCTCAACATTAGACCTTGGATTGGAGGATTTATTCTCATAATTTCGAAAATCCATTCACATGAAACACTATAGTGTCGGTTGTGAGTTCCAATGTCCTTTCTCCCCATTTATTTCATTGACTATCCTATTAAAATAAACTCAATGTACATCTTCTCAATGGATAGGAATACAACATCTGTATCACCCTTTTGTTTCATTATTTAATTCACATGAGTTCTTCTTACCTCATAAAGAGAATATAGGTAACATAAATTTCATTCCACTATGTGATTTATATGAGTTATTATGAGACCCAGTCTTCCTTTTCTAGTGAAAATCATTGGAATGGTAAGAGTATATAGTTTACATTACTACCTTCAGTGCACATTGTATGAATTCTTCGTAGATACTAAATTTTCTAAATGAAAACTCGATTTAAATATTTTTTATTCATAAAGTAAATAATTGATATATTTTTCTTCCTTTAATGATGCTTAAACTAGAATCATACAATGAAAAAATTCTAAAATTAACTTTATAGGTAAAAATTGATGCACCATAATTTTTTTAATATCATGAAATTCCATGTTAACCCTTATTCATAGAATATTATATATGTACATACTAAAAAATATATTTTTAAACTACTCACACTCCATGGAGTCTATTAATTACACATGACACATATTATTAAAAAAGATACACCATTAATCTTCTTCTCCCTGAAAATGATAGACAACCAAAATGAATTTTCATACACTAAACACATGAGAATGGAAAATAACTTTTATGTGGTAAAAATCCATTACATAGTGACTATTATATTAGTTTACCCACATATAAATGGTGGATATTTCCTCATGAAAATCATAATTGATATTTCTTCTCTCCTCTCATCCTTTAGATATTAATCTAGATCCATTTATTGATAATTTTCAGTCACCATAAAAATAAGGTTTTTTATCCCAAATCTCATAACACTTGGTTTCTAGGGAGGTAAATCATTGTGTTATCCATTCCATTCATCATTAATAATGTTCTTTTAGGTTCCATCTATTGAAAAAGACCATAAATCATTGTGAGATAAACCCTAATCATATTGGAAGACCACACAATTAAGAAAAATATTTTATAGGATGTCTAAATCATTAAACCTTATTTAGATTATATGATGCATTTGTCTTATCATTGGTCACTCTTGGTAATTATTCAAATCATTAATGATGTTTAATAATGAGATTAATTATTTTTAAAACATATACCCGAAGACATTGAAACCAATTGTGCAGAAAGGCCCTTTATCTTCCATAATATGGTGATTGATTCTATATAAATGTTTCTTTTTTAGTGTTTTTAATCCTAGGTACCACTATAAAAGTGCCAAATCCCCATGTAATATAAAAAAACACTTTTAATTTCATGGAAACCACTCACAGTATCCATTAAAATCTTTCAATTATATTTTTGAATATTTTACACATTCTTATACTTATCCTTAAGCATTTCCATATATAAATCCTCAAAAATAACTCTAGGTATCTGAGTAAAAAATTTATCATCCTCATTTAAAAATGATATCTAAAACTTTTATATAATACAAATTGTACGTACCAAAAATTATCATATATAAATATTAAATATTTTAGATGAATATTTAATAAATTTCAAAAAATCACACCCATGGAACATATATATTTAGTGCCATTAGAGACTAGATTCCTATATTATTATTTCCTGAAATATCTTCAGTTTTTCTTACAATGATCTTCCAATTTTTTAAAAACCATAGACATACCCTACATAACACATTTCATCATATCCTGGGGAATGGAAACAAAATAAAGTGTGATCTTAGATGATTAGTATGGGTAAAAAGCTGTGATATCAATATAACATGAGAAAATGCATATTTCAACCTGAGAATAACATTTGAAAATAGTAAACTACAAATAAGTAATCAAAATGTGTGTCAGGGTATAAATCATGGAAGTTATTAAGACACTAATCATAATAGAATCAATGTAAATAATCCACAAGGGAATACCATTTGCAAAAGAGATAGATTTTTTGGACACAAAGTGGAGTTGAAAATAATTTCCATGCAATTGACTGATCATTTTCAAGGCTATCATAGTGTAATGGGTTTTATCCTGAAACCTTTATAGAATTAATGGTTCATTCCCAACACTATCATAGTGGGAATATTCCAATACTATATTGGGTTCTCTTTCCATTCCAATCCATGTTATCTCATAAAACATAAATTGTTATAGAATGAATTATTATGAGATATAGGACCCACCCATTTTGGTTATAATGTAACTTTAATCCTTGGTTATAACATAAAAACCATCAATGGTTATAACTTAATTATGATAATATAATAAAATTCACAAATATGTGTGTTCCCTAAGATGATAAAACATTTATCATATTAGGAAAAATGAAAGGATATGGGTTTCACAATCATTTTTTTACAACATAACCTATGGAAAAGAAACTTGTTTCATAATTATGTCATTATTTCATCAAAGATTAAATTGTTGAAAAATGAACTGGGATTCATATGAAATTTAACATTTAATAACTTGTTGAATATGTATTTTATTTCATAAACATCATTTCATAAAAATCATAAACCATTATGATAATGAAGAATAATGTTATTATTGGATCATTTCCATAGTAAATCATAAGTAAATTCATAATATGAAATCATAGATTGAAAATTATTTTGAAATATCGCATCAATCAAATATTAAGGGAAATAGACATCCCATTTTGAAAACAACTCTTTATTATAGAAAGAAATAAAAAAATAGTTTTCTTTCAAATTAACCATTTTAATTTATAAGTAAATCTTTAATGATTATTATAAAAATTTATTTAGGAAAATAACCTATATTTTTATTAGAATTTTTAAAACTAAAAATTCATTAATAAAATTTGATATCCATTTCCATGAGAATAAAATTTTAAAAATAAAATGGTATCTTAAACAGTAATGAGTTTTTCATTATGGTGTAATGTACATTTCATGTTGTATTCCTTAATATAATGATTAAATTATCATTTATTATTTAATAAAAATAGACAATTATTTAAAAATGGAATTTATGATTAAATTTTAAAAAATGGTATAAAGACCACATGGAAGTAGAGATCTTCATAAGAAAACTTATGTCCCAAATATCAAATTTTGAGAAAAACATACCTTAATGTTTTGGTAAAATTTTTACCGTAAACCATAAATAATGGATATCCTAGAAAGGATATTTAAGTAACAATAATATCTAGAGGAATATTGAAAAAATATATTCATTTCAGTTTTACATATAAAATTAATTAAATGTGTGGTGAATGTAAACTTTTTCTCATAGAAGTAAAAAAGTGAGATAGAAATTTGTTACCTTATGTATTTACATCATTTGTACTTGTTAAACCATCAAGTATAATAAAAATATTTTTATAATAAATATATTACAGTGCTATAATTATATATATCATACCATATAGTATTTACTTGTGATATTTTTTATACATTTATTTACAATAACATGTTAATGCCATGTTTTAGGCAATAACTGTGTTTTTTGTGTATGTTTTGATTTATTTTCTTCCTACTTCATTGATCATGGTTGCATAATATAAATAATATTAATCAGGATATATATTTCACCTATATTCATTATTAGTTTCTTTATTGTAATCTATAAGATTTAGAGATAGAAAATGAAATACATCGTTCATAGAGATGGCAGGTTGTTTGTATGCATGAACATTGTTTCAATTTTTTCAATGGATTGAATGAAATAACGGTAAATAATATATTAACAATACATAATTATTATTATCTAATATATATCAAATATTTCAAAACCATAATCAATAAAATACATGTAATCTGTGAATTAATGACATCACTTCGTGTGGTAGTAATATGTTTTACACATAAGTGACATTATCGTATTCTCCCAGAATGGAAAGTTAGAATGTATATAAGACATAATAATTCAATAAGTTAAATAATATCATAAATATTATATAAAAACATTTTACAATTAATTATATCGAACAGTGAGAATGGTGATGGGAAATAAATTGCATCAGTCCATGTGGCAGTTGTATTTTTTAAACATGATCATTTGATTCAATTACAATTTAAATGGTGTGGAGTTGGTTTTAGGTCATTATTTTGTCATAAAGACATATAAGTATATTTTATATATTGGGATAATTGAAACATAATGTATTAATAATAATTAAAGTGTATCACCCCTTAGTTTCGAGTAAGTAACCCTTTCTTTATTGATTTTATGTTTATAAAGTATATAGGTGATGTTTCAAATATTTTTGACAACATTGGGTGTTTTTTTGGTCTTTTATAAATTTTAAGGGTTCGTGCACAGTTTGGGGAACTGTGAAACACTAGTAGAAATTGATGCACAGTGAGATATAGGCTAAATTTGAGTGTGAACGTGTCACGACCCATCCCCTGGGACCCGTGCCATGACTACCCCAATCACGCCTTCCATAGGCCAGGGGCTGGAAACTAGAACCAAAGGCATAAATCCCTAAAACTGGGAAGGCATTTCCTTTATAAATAGTAAACCCACACAATAGAGTGCATGCTGGAAGAAAAACACTAAGTAAAATTGTATGACAAGGAGTACTGAAAAGTAAAATGGTCCGGAATACAAGCCCAACTGAAAAGTACAAGTACAACTGAAAAGGACAAACAGCTGAATGGTGAAAGGCTTCTCCTGGAACATCCACCATGGATCCTACCTGAAGGGTAGGTACAGATATCCTCCTCAGCACTCCACATCTGTCAGTATCCTTTGTGTACCAACTCATCGTAAGTTCCACCTCCGGGTACCATCCAGTCTAGGTGCTCTCAGCCTCTATCAGCGTTGTCTGTCGTCTAGTTCAAACACAATGAGGTGCGGGCATAGCCCGTGTAGGGGTATGTATAATGACACTCAGTAGGGACCCTGAGACCACCAAGGTCTCTCAAAATACACCAAAGATAAACTAAAGAGTTTGAAATCAACGGATAGACATTACTTAGGTATATTCTCATACATATACCTAAGATTTCAAGTAACCCATCTCAATCATGAGGAAAACACAGAAGTCACTGACTCAGCTCACACGGGTATACAACTTTTGTATAGAGATAGAGATGAGCTGATGTATCCACGAAATCATCTAAGTTGTCGGATGCACACAGGATCCAAGACCTGGTTAGAACTGTCAGACTCACACAGGATCTAGGAACAGTAGTTAGAAATGTCGGACCCACATAGGATCCAAGAATAGTAGTCAGTTCTATCGGACCCACATAGGATCCTCGACCAGCAGTTAGAACTAACAAACCCACATTTGATCCGGGAATAGTAGTCAGTGCTGTCGGACCCACACAGGATCCAAGAACAGTATTCAGTGTTGTCGGACCCACACAGGATCCAGGAACAGTCGTCAGTGCACATCCAGCCTCAGGGTTTCCACAAAGCATGCTTGATTACGGGAGAGTCTGCTCCTCAAGCTTAGATTAGATACGTCAACAACCAGAATGTCCCAAGAATAAGTATCTTAGAGGTCTGACTCATCATATGGGTCTCAAAGAAACAGACGGCGCGTCAATCGGACTCCTGGTCTATGAGTTATTAGCCTTTTAGTCCCAAGGGCCTAGTTGGATTCGTGTATGATCCAACCTGACTGTATCTCAACTAAACCTAGAACTCCAGTGGGATGTACTCAAAGAGACGGCTATGCTCCAAGATTTTCAGTGCTACTGACGGATCTTCAAACGAACGTTCGGTGCCAAGGATATGTCCAAAGGAAGTAAAAGGGTCGGTAGTGGGCCAGGGTTTGGTCCGACCCGGTCAGACCGACTCGTCCATACCTAGTCTGGGCTGACCCAGACTGGGTCGACCCGGTCATCCCGCTAGGTTCATCTAGGTCCACTATGCCCGATCCAACGGACTGTGGGGGCAGTTCGGCCCAGAGGTCGTCGCGTAGGCAGCTCGGCCCAGAGGCCAGTGCCTCTTCAGCCAACATAGTGAGAGGCGTGGCTCGGGCGAATCGTCTTGGAATGTCATGATGCTTCGGCTAGCAACTCCGTGAGGGATACCACGGGCCGGCTCGGGAGGCCAGTGTGGCTCGACCCGTTCGGCTGGAAATAGGGGCGTGGCCGGGCAGGCCGGGTGGTGGCCTGGGCAGGCCGGTGGGGATCTGGGCAGGTCGTGGGTAGGGGGCACATGGTGCGGGAAGGCCGAGGGCAGGGCACACAGGGCACGGGCAGGCCGGAAGGGCACCGAACAGGATATGGGTAGGTCACGCGGGGTACAGGCAGGTCGTCGGCAGGCCGGTAGGGGGTGCGGGAGGCCGCAGGCAGGCCGGGCAGGGCCCGCGGGTAGGCCGGGCAGGGCGCGCGCAAGGCTGGTGTTGTTCAGCCGGGGCGCACCATAGGTCAGAATTGTTTGTGGAGGCCACGGGAAGCGCGGCCTTTACATGTTCCTTCGTCGCCTTCAACTCTGCTTTGTCTCCATGTCGAGGATCATCTCAAACAAGAACGGAGGAGGGGGTCGGGCCATGTTGGTTTGGCATGCACGCTCCGCAATTAAGGTGGTATCAAAAGCCTCATCATGAAAAGAAGATGAACAACATATTATTTACAACCACACAATGATTTCTTTTCAATCTATAGAAGAGAAAAATGAAAGGAAGGTTACACAAAATAAACCCCCTACCTTGTTTGTTGACGTCGACGAGGAGGGAAGAGGGTGAAGTTGTCGACATTCTACCCTTCCACCACACACCTCCAATCCAGGGCTCGTGCGTCAGTTTTTCATAGTTGAAGATGTTCCTTCTTTTAGGGTGTACCGAGGAATAATTCGAGGTCGTGCATCAGTGTTCTTCGTCGGTGGAGCATTCCTCATTAGAGAGAATAATTACCCAAATTCTCTCAACTCTCCCTAATTACCAACACTCTCCTAAAAAAAAGATTTTCCCACGAAAATGAAATATGTTTTTCTATTTTATTTTGATAGAACAATTGTAGTTGGCTTCATTTATTGAAAAGTGTTGGCATTATTAATTGGGAGGATCCCAATAGACTCCCTCGCATTAAGGAGGCATAATTAATGTAAGGAAACCTACTGCCACCTCCCTCATTAAAGAGGGAATTCATGAGTCGTGTGGCCCCCACCATTCAAACTTGAATTGGGGGTTTTACCAGATCTGGTGTTCCCCACCACTGAGCATTCAATTTGGAGGATAAATCTTCTGTGGTCCCCACCTCTACAATATTCACGTGGTTGCTTCAAATAAAAATAAAATGTTTGCACAATTTTATTTTTATTTTATTCTTTCACGAAAAACCCAAATCCTAAATTTCACCCTCGACTATATGTCATCGAGGTGAAAGTCTATGTAAGCGAATACAATCACTGTGAGTTCGACAGTCCCTCGAATTTCAATTCTGAGCACCGGTTCAATAGTTACAAAACGCTTATCGCGCGTTTACTGAACGTACCCGAAAAAAAGTTCAGAAAAATATTATCTGCTTCCCTCATCCCACTGCTGTCAAGGTTAGGATTTTCCTAGGTGAAACACGCCCCAACGAACCCAACAGTACTCTTTGATTTTAAATCCACGTTACCATTTAGAATATATGAATTTTATAATAACATAATTGTGACTTAATAATTTTATTTACGGCCAAAAACTAACTTTATTTGGTGGCCCGCGCTGGCCAAAGATGGTATCTTCTTAAAGAAATGATACCCACACAAGTTAATTGGTGGTCACAAATTATTAATCCAAGTTACCGTTCACGAGTTATAAGCATTTGAAAAATAAAATTACTTTATTTAATTATTTTATTTATGGTTATGCCATTTTCAGTTTTCTAACAGGAGGCCTGCGCCAACTAAACATAAGTCATGACTTGGGTAAACCCACCATCCTGAGTGCAACAGTGGCCTCATATTTCTGATCCGAGTAACTGTTTAAGAGTTATTCAACTTTTTCAGGAAAACTTCTTAGGCGCGTTAATTTAAGCTTAACAAAACTTCAAAGGATCATTCAGGTCACTCCGGGACTCAGAATCATGTGCCGTCAGATTTCACGGACTCTTAAAATTATCATTAATTTTTTAAAAAAATTACATGGAAATTCCAGGTCTTTACATTCTCCCCACCTCATGGCTCTACATCCCCATAAGCCACAACTCAACTAGGTAAACAGGTGGGGGTACTGAGCACGCATATGAGCCTCCCGCTCCCATGTGCTCTCCTGGAGGTTCTCATACTTCCAACGAACATGCACCGGAGGTATCAACAATCCACAAAGGACCTACTCATATCTATCCTCAATCTTCACTGGGACCTCTGTAAAAGTTTCCACATCATCAATATCCAGATCGTCATGGTTGATCATGTGAGAAGGTTCATGCACGTATCTCCTCAGCTAAGATGTGTGGAAGACGTCGTGCACCTGGTGCAACTGAGGTGGAATACCTAAGTGGTAAGACACCTTGCCAACTCTGCTGAGGACCTGGAAAGGTCCAATGAATCTCAGAGGTAGCTTGCCTCCTCAGTCAAATCACTATAGACCTCCTCATGGTGAGACCCGTAAAAAGACGTGGTCGCCATCCTTGTACTCCAGAGTTCCCCATATCCTTTCGTCATATGACTTCTCCCTACTATGTGTAGTCTTCATCCATTCTTGAATGATATGCACCTTCTTCGTGGTAGCCCGTACCATCTCTGGTCCCACGAGTACTGAGTCCCCTGGGTCAGTCCAGCACAAAGGTGATCTGTAAGGTCGCTTGTATAACACCTAAAAAGGTGGAATCCCAATGGTGGAGTGATAATTCTTGTTGTAAGCAGACTCCACCAAAGGTAAGTGATCCTCCCAATTACTACCGAAGTCGAGGACACAAGAACATAGCATTTCCTCAAGAGTCTGAATGGTCCACTCAGTCTAACAATCCGTCTGAGGATGGATGGCGGTGCTCAAATGAAGTTACATCCCGAAAGCCTCCTATAACTCCTGCCATAGTCAGGATGTAAATCGTGTGTCATGATCAGAAATGATGGTTGAGGTTACTCCAAGTAGCCTCACAATCTTCTGCTCATAGAGGCATCCCAATCTCTCTACTGAACCCGACTCTCTAATCGGTAGGAAGTGGGCTGACTTGGTGAGTCAGTCAACGATCACCCAAATCGAGTCATGACTCCTGGATGTACATAGAAGACCAATCACGAAGTCCATGGATATCTCATCCCACTTCCACTCTGGGACCTCTAAATGCTGAACTAAGTCGATTGGTATCTAATGCTCTGCCTTCACATTCTAAGACATGAGGCATCGAGAGACAAAATCTGCTACTACTTTCTTCATTCTCGGCCACGAGGGCTATCGTCGTAGGTCCTGGTATATCTTCACCATTCCTGGATGTACTGCTAGAGCGGATGTGTGTAGATCACTCAAAACTTCCTACTGAAGTGACACTGGTACCATGGTACATCCTCTAAAGAGAATGACATACTCCCCACCTTCAGGAAATCCTTCAGGAGACCGTGCTGAGGATATCTGAGCACTTCGGGCCTCGCAGTCAATGTCTCAAGTTGTGCCTCCTGAATTCACTGAAGAATTGGGGAGTGGCAGCCATATAGTAGAGGTATGATGCTCCATCCTTATCCACGAAGGATATATCTGACGCGGATAGCTGCTCTACCACCTCACTCAGTAGTTGTAAACCAGAACTCCTGCTGAGTGTGTCTGCTACCATGTTCCCCTTCTTGGAGTATAGACTATCTCAAAGTCAACTTTTGTTGCCACGAGGGTGAGGCTGGTCGACTCAAGAGTGTTCGGCTACACCCTCCTATGCATGAGTTTAACCTGTGCTGCCTAGGATTCCTTTTTTTCCGACCAAGGAAATCCTCATTCCAACATTGTAGATAAACCACAACCCCTTTTCCTAATACAGTCAATCTGAGTGTGACCTGTGGATGTCAAGTCCAAACCCAAACTAACGTCGTTAGGCCTCAACGCTACCACCAAGAGGTTCCAACTGAAACTCTCACCTAAAGGGTCAGATCACACCGTCAGTGTAAGTGATATTATCAAGTATCCTCCCAAAGGTATCTTCAGGGTGAGGGTTAAGTCAACGGTTTAGCTGGAAACTCTATGTCCTAGATATGATTTTTTGGAGAAAGGAACGATTGGTACCTATGCCTAATGATATGGTAGCTAGTAGTAGACACAGTTAGTACCTCGAATCATTCCTAGAGCCCTTGGGTCGCACTCCTTGACCTCATGTAGTTATTCCCTTTTAATGTCCTCTAGCTCCCTAAGCCTGTTGGGGACCATATAGGGGGGTAGTTATAACATATCCAAAAAATTGTACGACCACATGTTGCTCTCCTAGCTTTACCTCCACGTGGGTAGCCCTGCAGATTCATATGTCCCTATCACATCCTGTTCCTAAACACTAATCATTTTGTATTCATCATGTTCCAAGAATGGTCAGTATGCCTCGATGAATGCTCATCTACTGACATTTCGTCATGCCGAAGCTGTAGAATCTCTAGGGAACTCTCAACCACCTCATCAAGTCATCCCTTAGTCGCCTATGAGTTGGACTCACCTTAGAACATGAGGGGTATCTAATTCTAAAACATGTGTAGGGAACTAAGCCTATGTGTCTCCTCTACCAGTACCACCGGTAGTGTCTTCTGACCAATAGGTATTGATATAGTTGGCACACTGCCCGAAGGTACCATCTCGGGAAACGGTCCACGTACCGAAACCTCATCCATATGTGGACCATCCTCAAGGTCACTCGCTGAAAAATACTAGTATCTAAGATCACCATCTGCTCTAATAGTGTCTCAACTTGGAGGAAAACTCTAGGAATCACCTCCAGCCAGCCCTCAGCTGCGTGGGAATCTATCTCACCTCGAAACCTGGGTGGCCTCTAGCGCTAGAACTCATGCAACGCACTTAGTTGGCATGAACCGTCTTCTAGTGCGGCTGGTGGTAACTGCATCACCACGGGTGGTGGTGTTGCTGGTACACCACCCGAAGGTGCCAACATAGTAAGAGGGCCCTACACCAGAGCCTCATCACTCGGTGGGCCGTCAGTGCATAAAACTCTCAGAACTCTAGCAGGCTGTCTATGCTGCGGCTTCCTGATAAGAAACAGGTTCTCCATAGTCAAAAAGTTATACCTGGTGAGCTGAAACAAAGAGATCACTAAGAAAACATTCCAAATGAAACACACACGCAATTAGTGTTTTTGTGTACTGAGTCGGAAATCAGAAGTCAGAGTCCCAGTGTATGGATATGTCGGCCGCTGCACCAACACTAGTTTCTCTAAACTAAAAACCACACTCATTAACCTTAACACTATAGCTTCACAAAAAATATTATATTCCTAAGTTCTGCAGTAGAACCGACTCATCTGATACCAATTTTTCACGACCCATCCCCCTTGGCTCATGCCGTGACTACCCCAAGCCCTCTTTCCATAGGCCAGGGGCCGGCGACTAGCACCAAAGGAGAAAATCCCTAATACTGGGAAGGCGTTGCCTTTATAAAGAGTAAAAACACACAATAGATTACAAGATGGAAGCACACAACTAAGTAAAACTGTATAAAAAGGAGTACTGAAAAGTAAAAGGGGTCGTAATACAAGCCCAACTGAAAAGTACAAGTACAACTGAAATGGAAAAATAGCTGAAAGGTGAAAAGAATCTTTGGGAACGTCCACCATGGATCCTACCATAAGGGTAGGTACAGATAAACTCCTCTGCACTCGACTTCCATCAGCCTCCTCCATGTACCGACTCGTCGTAAGGTCCACCTCCGGGTACTGTCTAGTCTAGGTGCTCTCTGCCTCTGTCAGCATTGTCCATCCTCTGTATCCAACACAACAAGGTGCATGCATATCCCGTGTAGGGGTGAGTATAACGATACTCAGTAGGGACCCCGAGACCACCAATGTCTCTCAAAACCCACCAATGATAAACCACAGAGTATGAAATCAACATATAGCCATTAAATAGGTATATTCCCATACATATACCAAAGTTATCAAGTATCCCATCTCAATCATGAGGAAAACACAGAATTCACTGACTCATCTCACAAATGTATACAACTTTTTTAGAGAGATATAGATGATAAGATGTAGCCACTGAATCATCTAAGATGTCGGACCCACATAGGATCCAGGACCAGCGGTTAGAATTTTCGGACCCACACAGGTTCCAGGAACAGTTGTTAGAACTTTTAGACCCACACAGGATCCAGGAACAGTAGTCAGTGATATCGGACCCACATAGGATCCAGGACCAACTATTAGAACTGTCGGACCCACATAGGATCCAAGAATAGTAGTCAGTGTTGTCGGACCCACATAGGATACAGGAACAGAATTCAGTGCTATTGGACCCACACAGGATCTAGGAACAGTTGTCAGTGCACAACCATCCTCAAGGTTTCCACAAAACATGCTTGATTTCGGGAGGGTCTTCTACTCAAGACAATATTTGAAACTTCAACTACCACAAAGTCCCAGGAAGAAGTGTCTCAGAGGTCTGCCTCTTCATAGGGGTCTCAATGCAACAGACGACTCGTCAATCAGACGCCTGGTTTGTGAGTTATTAGCCTTTTAGTCTCGGGGACCCTGTTGGATTCATGAATGATCCAACTTGACCGTATCTCAACTAAACCTCGAACTCCAATGTGGTGTACCCAAATGGACGGCTACACTCCACGATTTTCAGTGATGTTGACGGATCGTCAAACAGATGTCTTGTACCAAGGATATGGCCAAAGGAAGTAAAAGGGTCGGTAGTGGGCCCGGGTCCGGTCCATCCCGGTCCGACCAAATCGGCCCAACCCAGTCGGGGCCGACCCGGTCTGGGTTGACCCGGCCAGACCCCCTGGGTCTGACCCGGCCCGTTGGGTGGGTCAGCCCAATAGGTTCATCCCGGTCTACTGGGATCGGCCCAACGGACTGCGGCGATGGGTCGGCCCGGAGGTCACCACATAGGCGGCTCGGCCCGAAGGTTGCGGCGGGTTTGGCTAGCACCGTGACGAGCACTGCTCGGGCGACTCGGCCTGGAAGGCCTAGCTAGTTCAGCCAGCGACTCCGCGAGGGACACCGCAGGCTGGCTTGAGAGGCTGGTACGGCTCGGCCGGTTCTGTCGGAAACCGGGGCGTGGTCAGGCAGGCCGGGTGGCAGCCTAGGCAGGCTGATGGGGCGCCTGGTAGGTTGCAGGTAGAGGGCACGGGGCGCGGGCAGGCTGGCAGGTCGCGGGCAAGGCCCACAGGGTGCGGGCAGGCCGGCAGGACACGGGCATGTTGTGCGGGGTGCGGGTAGGCCGTCAGGGCGCTAGGAAGGCCGCGGGAAGTGAGCGTGTGGGAAGCCGCGGGCAGGCCGGACAGGGCTCGTGCAGGGCCGGTGTGGTTCGTCCGGGGTGCACGGGAGGCCAACGCGGGTTGCAGAGGCCACAAGAAGCGCGACCATTACCTATGCCTTCGCCTCCTTCAAAGCTGCTTCGTCTTCATGCCAAGGATCATCTCAAACAAGAACGGAGGAGGGGTCGGGCCATGTTAGTTTGTCCCACACCCTCCGCGGTTAAGGTGGTATCAAAAGGATCATCAAGAAAAAAAGATAAACAACATATTATATACAACCACGCAATGATTTCTTTTCAATCCGTTGAAGATAAAAAGGAAAGGAAGGTTACAAAAAATAAATCCCCTACCTTGTTTGTTGACGTCGATGAGGAGGGAAGAGGGTGAAGTTTTCAATGATCGACTCGTCTGCCACACACCTCCAATCCCAAGCTCGTGTGTCCGTTTGTCATAGTCGAAGACATTCCTTTTTGAAGGGTGTCCCGAGGAATAAGTTGAGTTCATGTGTCGGCATTCTTCATTGGTGGATTGTTCCTCATTGGAGAGAATAGTTACCCAAATTCTCTCAACTCTCCCCCTTTGGGAACACTCTCCTCCAAAAAAAATAATTTCCCATCAAAATGAAATATGTCTATCTATTTTATTCTGTTGGCACAATATAAGTTGGCTTAATTTAATGTAAAGTGTTGGCATTATTAATTGGGAGGATCCCAATGGACTCCCTCACATTAAGGAGGCATAATTAATGTAAGGAAACCTAAAGCCACCTCCTTCATTAAAGAGGGAGTTCATGAGTTGGGTGGTCCCCACCATTCAAAATTGAATTGGGGGTTTTACCAGGTAGGGTGGTCTCTACCACCTAGCATTCAATTTGGAGGATAAATCTTATGTGGTCCCCACCTCCATAATATTCACATGGGTGATTCAAATAAAAATAAAATGTTTGCACAATTTTATTTTTATTTTATTCTTTCACAAAAAACCCAAAAACTAACTTTCACCCTTGACCATATGTCATCGAGGTGAAAGTATCCTTAAGATAATATTGGTTATGCTAGTTTGACGGTACCCTCAGATTTTAATTTCGAGCACCGGTTCAAAAGTTACAAAACGCCGCTCGCACGTTTACTAAACGTACCCAAAAAAAAGTTCTGAAAAATATTATCAGCCACCCTCATCCCACGGCTGTAAAGTTTAGGCTCTTCCTAGGTGAAACACGCCCCAACGAACCCAACTATACTCTCGGTTTTTCAATCCGAGTTACCATTTAGATAATATAAATTTTATAATTAAATAATTTTCACTTAATTATTTTATTTACGGCCAAAAACTAAATTTTTGTGGTGGCCCACACTGGCCAAAGTTAGTATCTACTTAAAGAAATCATACCCTCACGATTTCAGTGGTGGTCACATATTTTTAATCTGAGATACCATTCATGAGTTATCAGCATTTGAAAAATAAAATAACATTATTTAAATATTTTATGTATGGTTATGCCATTTTTGGTTTTCTCACATGAGGCCCGCATCGACTAAACTGAAGTCACGCCTAGGGTAATGCCACCATCCTGAGTGCAATGGTGGACTCAGATTTATGATCTGAGTAACTGTTTAAGAGTTATTCAACTTTTTCAGGAAAACTTCTTATGTGTGTTAATTTAATCTTAAAAAAACTTGAACGGATCATTCCAAGCACTCCGGGCCTCGGAATTGCGCGCTGTCAGATTTCACAAACTTGTAAAATTCTCATTTATTTTAAAGAAATTTACATCTAAATTTAGTGTCTTTACGGAATGATTTGCACACTTTTTGAACAAACCTAGAGGAAGCATATGATAAACCGCAATTCTTGAGAAATTGGGATTTCAAATAGATGGACCATGGCTTGGATACCATGAAAGAAAATAATGATAGGTTCATACATGAGGTAGTGGATAATTTATGGTTAGCACAAGGTATGACTAGTCGTGTGACTAACCTTGGATGGTTTGAAAAAAAGATCAACAAAAAGTAAATCTAGTTTTCTTTAAAGTTTTAAATCCTTTTTTGTTTTTGTAGTCCAAAATCAATATAAACTATTTATAATGGACAAGGATTATTCTCTGATTCATTTGAATTCAATACAAAGTCTTCTCTTGGTGATTGGAAGCCAATTTCTCATGGTAAATGATTTTTCATGGTTGTTCTAGGAATTTTTTCTTAGATATATTTTTATATCTCTCTTAGTTATTTGATCTACATCTATTGTGGATTTATATAAGATATTTCATTCCAAATATGAATATATTTGGATTTTTTAGGGTAGTGGAAATATATAAGGTTGTTTTTGGAGATTTAAACTGGTTTTGTAAATGATTTCCCTATCGTTATTTGTTGTCATCATAATTACCGAGGTATGTGGCTTCACTCTCAAGTACTCTATTTTGAAAATAAACGTTCAATTTTAAATTATTTGATTGTATTGAAATTGGATCTGCAATTGAAGTGAATTTCTTATTTGAAACCCTCTTTAGTGATGGTTTATAGAATTTTAGAAATTTGGAATTTTTTGGAAAGTGAAATTGTTAACGTGATTTTAAAATAATGATTTAAAAATGTTACTTTTGTATTGTTTTGTGTAATTTTTCTTCATAAATAGTTGGATTTATTGAAATAAGTTTTTTAATAGGTTTTCAATAAAATTATAGTTTTATTTAAATGGTAGAAATTGTTGGTTTGAAATTGGTTTTTGGTCTAATGGTTGTGTGTGTTTGTAACACCCTAAGATTTCATAGAACGTTATCTCTTTAAAGTAATTCAATTGCTTGTGCTACATGCAACACTGAGTTCAAGCACACCACGACTTACCAAACTTGCTATTTAAAAGGTAGTTATGTATAGTATTCACTTCATTTTGAATTTTATATACTCCATATAATTTTAGAATCAATATTATGTTTTTCTTAGACATAATATAAGAACAAATTCATTTTTTAGATAAAAGAAGTATTTTTCAAAAAATGAAATTTTACCACCTTTTAATGGAAACCCTTTTTGAATCCAATATTTGAAACTTTTATATATTCAATTTAATTAAATTATATTATTCTCTAAAACTGGTATATAAAAATTTACTTTTGATAAATTTTTGGTACTTTTCTCATAACTTTCATATTTTGCTGAATAGTGAAAAACACACTATTGTAGATAAAAACAAACATTTTCATTTAAATAATTATTCATAACTAAAAATTTATATTAAATTAAAAAGAAATTGATATATAATACATATATTAGTAAAATTTAAGTCATTGGAGTAATTTTATAATAATATTAGATATATAAAATTTTATTGAACCATTTTGACGTCTTTTTACCCACCTTCTAGGCACAGTTTATAATTTGCATAAAATGTAATTTTATAGATTATATGAATTGAATTTAAAAAATCTGAGATACATGGTTGACAGAATTAAGTAAAATTTGGTTCAATAGGATGAAAATAATTTTTGGTGAATGGTAACTTTTAAATTTTATTTACCACGGTTAAAAGTAAATAGTGTAATTAAAGGAAAAAATGATTTTATAATTTCCATAACACATGTCATAATTATATTGGATAAGTGTATTTCTACCAAAAGAAACCTTAGGAATAAAATATGATCCTTTTGGTCCACTTTTATTATATTAGGATATTTATTATTATTTTATTTAAAGTAGAGTTAAAAGTGTTAAATTCAATGTTTAATAACCAAAACCTTTTTAAAATAGGGTTATACATATGATAATTTCTACTATAAGTATAAATTATTAATATAAAAGTATTTACTACATCATGGTAATTTATTTATAATTTTTAGAAGTTAAATAATTAAATTTATTTATGACACAATGATGATGCAGTAATTACCTTATTAATTAATGACTTAAATAATTGATTTATAAATACTAAAATAAATGTAAATTGAGACTTTTTATGAGTTAAAATAATTTTATTGGTTAATATGACATGTTAGGATTTATTTAATGTATTTTTTTTAGAATAATAAAGTTTTTTTGACTTTCAGATGAACCGAATACTAAATAGTGTCAAAATTGACATAAATGAGTTTTTAAAACAAATACTATATTATTGAATGATATAATATTCCAAAAAAAAATCTAAGGCTTGTCCAAAGGACTTATAAATTATATATGTGTAATTAGTGACCCACTTGGGGTTCTCTTTTCATTTTATAGTATATTTATTACCCATGTAATATAAAAAAACAAGAAGACTTTGTAAAAGATAAAATATTTAACTAAGAGTTAAATCTAAAAGATAAGGTTAATATGGTAACATAAACTTGTATAAAACCTATTGGTTGAGAGTTTATAGACCCATACCCACCTTATTCTCTAAATAAATTCTTTTGGATCCATTATAAATCGAAAATTATTTTATAATAAAGTAATATTTCAATCTATTCCTAAAGTGACTGTCACCTCTCTTATAATATGGTACTTCCCCTTATCTCAAAATCACACCTTCAAAGCCATTTGGCTCGGCCAACCCCAACTAAAATATCCTCCCAACTACCCTAAATTAATCCTAGAGCTCTTAATTGGATCATAAGTCAACCGAAATATCCCTTTTGATCAAATCAAAAGGAAGAACCCAAAAAGAGGTAATTACTTCATCACATATTTCAATGTTCTTTTCTTCTTCCACTTCCACTTTATTTGATTTTTTTCCAGACTGAAATAATAAATCCGGTACCTTATAGATTCTAAGATGTTATTATAAGTATTTTACAACCATATTTATTGTTCTATCCATCCTATGAATGAAAATATCGTCATACATACGTACGTACGGCTTATCTTCTCCATGTCGTGGTGTAGTTTGTAATTCAACACTTCATTATTTGGATGGGTATAATAATGTGTATAATTTATTTAAATAATAAATATAACATGTTAATGATTATTTATATATAATATATCATCCAATTATATACAATTTCATCATCAATAGAATGATATCGCTGCCCGTGCGTACTTACGGCTTACCGTCTCCACGATGCGATAAGATTCATTACCACGTTCACCATTCAATGATGATTATAAAAATATATAATATTAATAAGTATATAATATATTAAATAATTATTCTAATGGAAATATATATATATATATATACATATATCTCATTCACTTACTTTCATTCAATATGACATGAAAACGGAAACATTGTTTATGTGTGCATACAGCCTACCGTATCTATAAACAGTGTTTTCCATTTTGTATATCTATCTATTATAAATATTTATATTAAGAATATATATGATAAATTAATAATGTTTTATATTCTGGAATCAATTAAATCATGATATAAGTAATATGATCAAGAATAACAAGTTAAAACACTTAAGATAAAGAAAGAGATTTTTACCCGAAATGTTACTTTAACATGGAAATTATTATTAAATGGGTAGTATAAAGATATAAATGAATCATATATGATATCATAAATATTAATATGGTTATGTTATATTTTAATAACATACTGTTTTCATTATACAACAGGCTAAACATACCCAAGACTGATGGAAAATACAAGGTAAGGGTTAATTCCTCAATCTCATTATTATCCGAGCTTGTTTATATGTATGTATTTACTGAGACATATTTATCATCCATGTCCATGTTGCATAAAAATATTTTTAGAAGGAATCTTTTAAGGTTTTATAGAAGGGAATATTTAACTATATCATCATTTTAAATGTTTTAATGATTTATTTTTCAAAATCTATTTCATTAATGTCCATATTTTGAAAATTATTTTAAGGATTAATTCATATAGACATAATTATTTTAAAATGTTAATTTTTTTTCAAAAGATTAATAGTGGTATGGGACACTTTGACTCAAAAATATCTTTTAAATTACTTTCTAAATTTTGTTAATGTTAAATGATTTTGTGAAAAATGTATACTTCTCTCAAAGAGTTTTACCGATCATTTTCAACTATGTCAACATCCTTTACTGGATGTTATATGTGATTGAGGTTGATTTATTATAATAAAATCTTCCAAATTGTATTGAATGATTTATGCTATGTTTCATTGTGGATGTACTATTTTTATATCATTCATGGTTTATGGTAAAAGTATTGACATTTTGTGTGCTAGTTTTATTATGAATGTTTATGTTATGTTTCAACATGTTCATATGAGGAATGCATTGGACTTAGTAAGTGACGGGTGGAGCCCGCTATAACTCCTCAATGGATTGGTAGGTCTCATGAGACAAACTACTGTCTTGGAATAAGGCCTTGGAAAAAAAGTTTATCTGTAGTCTTGGCACGAGGACTTAACTATGTAGTTATGATCTCCAGCATTATGCATTCCCTCATTATGAAATTAGTTATTATATGTGATTATTCGACAAGTAGAATATCCCTATGCATGTTTATATGGTAATGTTTGGTTTATTTTTTCCATATTATGTGCAATATTATGTTTAAAAACCAGTTTTTTTATTACACATATTGCCTTAAAATTTTATAGCTTCTGCTAAATTATTTACCCTTATTGAGCATCTGAGCTCACCCATTTATTAGGTTTTATTTTCCCAAGATTCCAAGACATGTATTATGATTAATATGAAGGGTTATGCTAAGGGAAAATGGCTTTCTCAAAGAATTATTTATGATGTATTGAGTTTTATAAAGTGTAATGTAACATTCATGTTTGTAATCTATTTTCTGAGACTGTTAAATAGATCGGTTGTTTAGGACATGATTCCTAATAATCATGCCAATGTATTAAAATAATGCTCTGACTCCTGGTAACTGGTGTCAAGGCATTACTATTGGTATCATAGGATGTTTAGTAACAACCTTGGAAATATATTTAGATAAACTATAATTTTGAAACATTTCCCTAAAATAGACTTTGAGGATTAGTATAGAAGAACTTTCAAGAAGTTTTGTAATGTAGAGATTTTGTGAATTTTCCAAGAAATGCATCCCTATTTGGATATGAGTTGGTATATGTGGCTCTAGAACAGATGTACCAAGGGGTAAAACCTGGAAACATTTCCTTGAGCTAGACTCGAACAGGAACTAATGCATGAAAATGGGCCTTGTTATACTATTGGTTATGACAATCAGAGGGGATATGCTTAGGATAATTCACATTTTATTTAAAAATAATTATGAAGGATTTATGAGTAAATATGTTAGAAATATAACCATTTTTATTATTATGATACTAGATGTGTGAAAATCATCAATTAATGTTGAGATTTTTTCTACATTTTTTGTTATAAATTATGATATGATATAACCTAGTGTATGTCTCTATTTAGAAATGGCACCTAGTAGAAGGAATGAGAACTCTAGAAATACACATGTTCCAATGAGTAAGAAGGGTAATATCATTCATGGTCTTAAGACAACTTTTAGAAGGAAAATAATCTCCCATGAATTCTCATCATATAAAGAAATAATATCATGTGTTAATCTGATATGTAATGAATTCTATGAGTCCAATGGAATTGACAGGAAGAAATAAAAGAATAGGATGGCTGAGAAAAAGGTAGATAAAGAGAATAAGGGAAAGAAGAATTTTCCCACATGTTATAACTGTGGAAAGAATCACCTTGGTAAATGATTGAAGGGAATGGGATTTTGATATAAGTGTGATAAAAGGACACCAAATTCATGATTTTAAGTGTAACAAAAAGGTTTCAAATGTACAATTCTTCATTTAAAAGGAGTTGGGACACTCCATGAATTAATTTCAAAATCATCATAGTATGCCCCAAATGATGCTATTGGATAATAATTAGGTTATGATACTACCACAGATGAAGAGAAATGAATAGTGTTCTTATGTTGTTATTAAGTAATTGTGTTATTTGAATATTATATTAATGATTTAAAAGATATAAGAATTATAGAGTATATAAGGATTGTATTGTAGTATTATTTCATTACGTATTTGAGATTGAGTGATTCCAAGAAAAGTGAATCAATATCAGATTAAATGTTTTGGAAAATATATGTTTGAGAGAAAGAAAAACCCTAAAATATTAATGAGGCTAAGGTGATAATTTTGGAATAATTCATAATTATGTTGTATAAAGTATATTGGACATTATTGAATACCTTGGAAGTAATTGATGGTTAGTTTATTACATCATTATCAGAGATTAAATCATGTTTGAATTTAAGGAGTATATCCAGTATTCTATGTTTTAGAGAATGAATAAAGAAGTGAATACCTATTAAAATAAGTTTTTATGGTAATTAGGGTTGTCAAGTTGTCTTAATAGAAGACATGATGCAGGTATTCACATGTTGATATGTGATAAAAGAGATCTTCATTATGTTATGTTTACCTTCCTTATAAATTTTGGAAAGTGAGTTTGGATAGAAGTATATTGGATAAGTCTAAATGTTGGAATGGATTAGGTTGGGCATTGGATACTATTGTTTAAGTTTAAACCATTTTTTAAGATTATTTTTGTATTGTTATAAAAAGGAAAACCTGGAAGTCGGGTGACAACCTGTCATGTCCGGCAAAGCCGTGAGACTTGAACCCGCAACCGAAGGGCGACAAGGGTGCATCACCTACCACTAGACTACGTGATGTTATGTATTGTATAACTTAGTTTTTTAAAATGTCTGATAGATGAATTATAAATTCTTTTTTCAACCCTATACGATTAGGATAAATAGAATATTTTTTAGTTTTATTATCTTTTGGAGTGAAGGATGAGTTTGTGGTATAAATTAGTTAAAGGATGGAACTCTACTTGTCAAGTATTCTTTTTTTTCTTATTCTATGAAGAAATTAATTCTTAAATAGTAGGTAAAGGATCCCAAAACCAAAAATGTGTTATCCTAATACCTTATTTTTTGTTGAACCGATGATATTTTAACTCATCATAAATTTATGGCTTTGAAGCCATGAATTTTCCATTTATTGTTCACATGAATGTGATTGATGACCTCAATCACTCCCTATAAATATTTGTGTTATTACTCAAATTATGTGTCTATAATTTCAAACAATGTTCTTTTATTTGAAACCCTAATTTGGTAGTGAATTTTTCATTTCCCTTTCCCTCTTGTTACGACTAAATTTTATTAACCCTGTTTCTGATATGGGTTTTCCACGTAGGTATTTTCTATTTTAAACCTTTTATTCTCAAGAAACAATTTAAAATTGTGAGGACGCAGTTTATTGAAAGTGGGGAGAATGTAACACCTGAATATTTCATAGTACGTTATCTCTTTAAATTAATTCAGTAGCTTGTGCTACACGAAACATTGAGTTCGAGCGCACCATGACTTACCAAACTAGCCATTAAAAATGTAATTAGGTATAGTATTGACTGCATTTTGAATTTTATATATACTCAATATAATTTTAGAATCCATATTATGTGTTTATTAGACATAATATATGAACAAATACAGTTTTTTCAGATAAAAGAAGTATTTTTCAAAAAATGAATTTTTACCACCTTTTAGTGGCTAACATTTTTTAAATCCAATATTCTAGAATTTTATATATTAAATTTAATGGAATTATGTTATTATTTAAACGTGGGACTTATAAATTTAGTTTTGATAATTTTTTGGTACTTTTCTAATAACTTTCATTTTTTGATAAATAGTGAAAAACACTGCGTTGTAGATAAAAACAAACTTTTTCATTTATATAATTATATTTAAATAAAAATTTATCTTAAATTAAAAATAGATACAAAATATATATATTAGTTCAATATATTTTATTGGAGTCATTTTATAAAAAGATTAGATATATAAATGTTCATTGAACCATTTTAATGTCTTTTTACCCACCTTCTAGGCACATTTACCCACCTTCTAGGCACAATTTCAATTTTGAATAAAATGTAGTGAATTTAATTTCTAAAATTCCAGAGTCCTGATTGACATTAGTAAGTAACAGGTGGTTCAATAGGATGAAAATAATTTTTTTGTGAATAATAACTTTTGAATTTCATTTACCACGATTAAAAGTAAATAGTGTAATTAAAGGTAAAAATGATATTATAATTACCATAATACATGTCATAACTCTATTGGATATGTTTATTTCGACCAAAGTCAACCTTAGGAATAAAATATGATCCTTTTGGTTCACATAGATAAGATTAGGATATTTATTTATTTATTTTTTCAAGAAGAGTTAAAAGTGTTAAATTCAAAGTTTAATATAGGGTTATACATAAGATAATTTTCATTATAAATATTAATTAGAAATATAAAACTATTTCCAAAATCATGGTATTTTATTTATAATTTTTATACATTAAATAATTAAATTTATTTATGACACAATGATGATGCAGTAATTACCTTATTAATGAAATACTAAAATAATTTTTGTTATGAATATTAAAATAAATGTAAATTTAGAATTTTTATGCATTACACTAATTTTCTAGGTTAATATGAAATGTTAATATTGATTTAATGTATTTTTTTTAAAGTAATCATGTTTTTTTGACTTTTAGAAAAACAAAATACAAAATAGTGTCAAAATTAACATAAATGAGATTTTAAAACAAATACTATTTTATTAAATGATATAATGTTTAAAAAAATATATTGTTCAGAAAGAGGACTTATATAATTATAGATATGTCATTAATGAACCACTTGGGGTTATCTTGGAATTTTATAGTATGTTTATTAACCATGTAATATCAAAATACTAGAAGATGTTGTAAAAGTTAAACTATTTAACTAAGGGTTAAATTTAAAAGTTAAGGTTAATATGGTAACCTAAACTTGTCTAAAACCTATTGGTTGAAATTTTTTCGATCCATCCCCACCATATCATTGGAATAAATCCTTTTGGATCCATAATAAACCAAAAATGATTTTATAATAAAATAATATTTCAATCTTTTCCTAAAGTGATCATCACCTCTCTTATAAAAGGGTACTTCTCCTTCTCTCAAAATCACACCTTCAAAGCCATTATGATCGGCTAAACCCTGATGAAATATCATCCCAACTACACTCAATTCAACCTAGTGGACTTACTTGGTTCAGAATCAAACCTAAGGAGTCCTTTTGATCAAATCAAAAGGAAGAACCCAAAGAAAGGTTAATTACTTCATCACCTCTTTCAAAGTTCCTTTCTTCTTCCACATCCTCTTTATTTTATTTTCTTTAATAATTAAAAAATAAATCCAGTACCTTCTACATTCTGAGATGTTATTATAAATATTGTACAACCATATTCATTGTTCTATCCATCCTATGAATGACATAGTCACCATACGTGTGTACGTATGGATTACCATCTCCACGTCGTGGTGTACTTTGTTATTTAACACTTAATTATTTGGATAGGTATAATAATTAATATAATTTATATAAATAATAAATATAACATTTTAATTATTATGTATATATAATATACCATCCAATTACATATGGTTTCACAATCAATAGAATCATGTGTGTACGTACGGCTTATCATCTCCACGACGTGATGAGATTCATTTCCACGTTCACCATTCAACGATGAGTATAAAAATATATATTATTAACAAGTATATAATATATGAAATAATAATGATACTGGATATATATATATATATACACATATATCTCATTCACTTACTTTCGTTCAATACGAGATGAAAACTCTAACATTGTTTATGCGTACGTACGGCCTACCGTATCCCTAAACGGTGTTCTACATTTCATATATCTATCTATAATACATATTTATATTTTCAATATATATGATACATAAATAATTTTTTATATTATGGAAGTAATTAAATCATGATATAAGTGATACAATCAAGAATAACAAGTTAAAACATGTATGATAATAAAAGCGGTTCTTACCTGAAATGTTACTTTAACATGGAAATTATTATTAAATGGGTAGTAATAAAGACATTAATGAATCATATATGATATAATAAATATTAATATGGTTCTTTTATAATTTAATAACATAAATTGGTCATTATATAGGAGGCTAAACATACCCTTGACTAAATGAAAATACAAGTTAAGGGTTAATTCCTCAATCTCATTATTATCTGAGATTGTTTATATATATGAATTTACTATGACATATTTGTCATCCATGTCTATGTTTCATAAAAATATTTTTCAAAAGGAGTTTTATGGAAGGGAATCTTTAAATATATCAACATTTTAAATGTATTAAATATTTATTTTTCTAAATCTATTTCATTAATGTCCATGTTTTCAAAATGATTTTAAGGATTTATTCATATAAACATAATTATTTTAAAATGCTAATTCTTTTCAAAATATTCAAAGCGGTATGCGAAAAATTGATAGAAAAATATCTTTTAAATCACTTCCTTTATAAATTGTGTTACTTTTAAATGATTTCATAAAAAATGTATTTTTCTCTCAAAGAGTTTTACTCGTCATTTTCAAATACGTCAACATCATTTACTGAATATTATTATTGATTGAGGTTGATTTATTATAAAATAATATTTCGTATTGTATTGAATGAGTTATGATATGTTTGACTGTGGATGTACTATTTTGTTTACCATTCATAGATTGTAGTTACAATATTGACATTTTTTATGCTAGTTTTAATATGAATGTTTATGTTATGTTTCAACATTTTTATATAAGGAATGCATTGGACTTAAAAAGTGACGGGTGGAGCCCAGTATAGCTCCTCGATACATTGATAGGTCTCATGAGACAAACTAGTGACTTTACACAATGCCTTGGAAAAAAATTATGTGTAGTCTTGGAACGAGGCCTTCACTATGTGGTTATGATCTCCAGAATTTTGCATTCCCTCATTATGAAATTAGTTATTACATGTGATTATTAAACTAGTAGAATATCTATGTGCATGTTTATATGGTAATGTTTTATTTATTTTTTCCATATTATGTTCAATATTATGTTTAAAAACCAGATGTTTTTATTACACATATTTCCTTATATGTTTATAGCTTCCACTAAATTATTTACCCTTACTGAGCATCTGAGATCAACCATTTCTTATGTTTTATTTTCCCTGGATTCCTAGAAGTGTATTATGATTAATATGCAGGGTTATGATAATGGAATTATGGAGTTATCAAAGAATTATTTTTGTTGTATTGTATGTTAGAAAGTGTAATGTAACATTATTGTATGTAATATTTTTTCCAAGACTGCTAAACTGGTCAGTCCTTCATGACTTGATTCCTTGTAATCATGATAATGTATTAAAATAATGCACTGGCTCCGAGTAACTGGGGTCGGGGAATTAATGTTTTCTTGTGAATTTTGGATAGATAAGGGTAAGGGGTATCCCCCATCATTAGTGGTATAGATAACGATCATGTCTCTACACCATAAAATGGTTCATTATGTGATTACATAGTGAAATGGTGACTCAACACTCTTGAGTATAGGGAGGTCATGGTTACATTCAGGGTTAGATGTTTATATAAGTGGAATGGAATGGATTATTCTAAAATGGAACTCATGAAATGGTTTTAATGTATTTTTTGGTTAATTTTTTTGCAACATGATATTGTGTTGAAAAAACATCTTAGTTATGGTAGTTGTTTATATTTTTATCTAAAATATTTAGAAAATAATTTTATATAAACTATTTTAATATAAATGTAATAAAATGTTATATGATAATGACATGAGTAGGGATGTCATTTTCGGAAAATCTATTTAGTTTCATTACTCACCCCTATATTAGAACATTTTTGATTTTGTAGATTTCATTTAATGGGACATGAGAAAATTTAAGGTATCACACATATCTAGTGGTTATTAGTGATACATGGGAATTTTGTGGAATAACTCATAGAGGAGGTTGAAACATGAAGTTTTAGTTTTCTTTATGTTTTATTATCTTTGTAGTATTCTAGTGTATACCATGATATTTTTTAGTCTTCTGATGTGGTACTCTGGGGGAGTTTGGTTTTTTTATAAATTTTATTTATTTGAGTGTTCTTCCATTTATATTATGCATCATTTAGTGGATGATTTTATTGTTAAATGTTGGTTGGTTTTTTTCATGAGGAAAATATTCTCCAAATTCTAAGTGATTCCCTCAGCATTTATTTATAGCATTTGGTGTCTTTGGGACATCGCCTAATTCCAGGTAATGTTCCTCCTCCTTCTCAAGACAATGAGAAGAAGAGATATATTATAATTGGTATCAACATAGTCCTTCTGAATACATTTCAAGAAAAAGACCTCATCATTTCTATTAGTCTCAGAGTTAAATTTCATTTGGGACTATTCCTTCTATCGGATTGGTCGAAAGGAGTATGATTATATGTACTTGAAATGTAGAGAAAAAGATGACACATATAACATTTTTATGATAAACTTAATGTTACCCCGGATTTGGGTACATAAGTGTATTAGATAAACCTATAGGTTATGGAATTTTATTGTCATGGTTTTATCCAATGAGAAGATATTTAAATGCATTATAGAAATAAATTCCACCTAGGAGGTCATGTCTCATTTGACGGAAGCACGGTGCTGGTCGGAGGCCAGGATCCAGTTTCTACGGCCTGAGTGTGCCGCCTAATCTTCCTTATATATGTCAGGTGTATTGTCGTGGTCTTTTCAAGCATCTGGGATAGTGGCGACGGGATTCAACTTTCGACGGTCTTCCTTCCGGCGTTTTGGTGATGTTTTTCTATTTTTTATTTTTTTGCAGTTGATCTTGGTTTGGTGTTCATCATTGTTCACGAGCCATCATTGGTATTGGATTTGATGATTCATTCTTAGGAAGAGGTTTGATGTTGGATGAATGGTTGTTTATTCGTCTTTTTCATCACATCGGTCCCTTAAGGTGTTGATTTTTCTATTTGGCTTGTGGTCGATTGATGCAGGGAGTGGTTTTCTGCAAGTCTGCTTTTCGGTGATTTTTGAAGAGGTGCTGGAGATCTGGTCATCTAGTAGTGAACTCGCGACGATGGAGTAATGGAGTTGTTTTGATGATGGGATAATTGTGTTGAGTTGATGATCGTGGCTACCTTGGAGATAATGGAGGATGGAAGCGACGCGACTCCAGCTGATTCGGTGATGCTTGGATCGAGATCTCCTTGGGTTTGGTCTGGGTTTTGAATTTCAAATTTTGTATAATCATCATGTAACTTTGGATTCCCACGCGGTGTAATGTGGGTTACCTCTTATCCCTAAAGAGGCTTTATTGAAAATAAAAAAAATAGAATTTTTAGGCAGTATTAATTTGATGCAGTTTGTTGAATTTTGAAAAAATTTTAAGTTATTTTGAAATGCATGATTTCAAAAAAGGTCATTGTTGTGGTATTTTAGAAATGTTTTGATTTTAAAACTAAAGTAGATATTTTTCAAACAAAGTTAAACATGGAAAAATGTTAATTTTGGATGGAACTATTATGGTAGTTTGATGTGGTAGAATTTGAAATTCCAAGCCTTTAGTTAATAAGTAGAGACACTTATGGTGTTGTTTGTGTTTCTAGAAAATAGATCTTGGTAGGAATCATATAAAAAAACTGGAGGAAGATTCCAAGAATGTGTTTTCACCTGATCCATAGGTGAACCAACAACTAGTTTACAATATTTTCCAATTGTTTCATGTTTTGGAGGGTGGGAATATGATTTATTATCCGAGGTAAGTGGATTATTACTTCCAATTCCAAAAGAAAAATACAAACATAATTAAGGTTTATTATGAACTCAGAAAGGTATATGTGTGGATGAATATGATGAATCGTATCTCAAATTTTGTCGGCACGGAAATAGAGTTGTAATCACATATGGTGACGTATATGTAGGAAGATCATGAACACCAGTGGTTGTATTTAGATGTCTAGGATAAATCAGACCACGACCATTCATGGGAAGATTTTAAATAATTTTTTAACAATAAATTATATCATTATTTGTTCATAATTCAATGAATTATGGACTTATTCATCTTGATGTATGAAAATATTTCTTTCATGGAGTAAGAGTCAAAATTTATTAATTTATAGTTCTCTTCACCCATAGTTTATTCTAGTGAATTATTAAAGGAATGCATCTTCAAAACGAGACTGAGGTAGGAGATTCACTCAAAGATTGTCTTTATCTATATAAAATATTACACATAGATTGTCAACAGAGTGACAGAAGTTTAAAGGGATATCTCAATATATTTGGAAGTAGAGAGTATTTTCATATGTATAGAAAATGGTGGGAACTATCGTGATGGGAGAAAGTAGAAGAGGGACACCTCTTTACAAGGTTGGAGAATGGATCATAATAAAAAGGTTCAATTAGTGAATCTTAATCCAAAAACAAAGATTCATCATGGAAGTTTTCAATGTGGCTCATTCAACCATATAAATAGGTAGTGTAAGACACCCCCTAGAGTATTCCATAATTAAAATCAGATGGGGAATATTCAGTATTATTTTCAATGTTCGACGGGGTTGGGTGTTCACTACACATTTCATATATAAAAAAGAATTGTATTCTTTGAATGGAACAAGGTAGAAGAATAAATAACACAAGCAGAAAAGAGATATACATGGTGATTCTAGCTAAACCTTGACTCCTTGATAGGGGAAATATCATTATGAAAATAATGATACAAGTGAGGAAAACAAGAAATTATATAGATATGTGTAGTTAATTATGGATAATTAGAATATACCTTCTACATTATGAGGTATTATTATTTTTAATTCTTAACTTATGCGAGCATTGTTTGTTTTGAGTTCATCCAACTCCTTTATTTATTCTCATGTTATTTATTTTCTTGTTTTAAAAGTTGAAATGACACCTTCTGTGAATAATCTTCAACTCCTCTTGGTAAAAGATAATTTTAAGATTTTTTGGGTAGATAATGCTTTATAATTTTTTATAGAACCATGTTGAAATGGTATTTCACTATTCTTGATATATATGTTTATGACATAATCATGGCTATGGATTGGTTGACAATTTTAGAGGATCACATATACTCTTATACTAGAAAGTTCATTTTAACAACTAAATATGGTGTCGATAATCTATTTCATGGATACTGGAATGTGAAGGCAGGTTAAATGGGTTTTCTAGCTCTCAAATTTGGAACAATAATGTATCATTTGGTAACATTGGCTTTTCCATTGATAGAGAAGATCGAGACTAGTAGTTTTCCCAAATTTTTAAATCATTTTCATGATTTTTTCACAAGAATCCCTTATGGTTTCCATATATTAAGGAATTGTATTTTAAGAGTGATCCCCTTATGGAGACCAATTCTATTTACCTTACAACTTATATTATGGAACCAATTGAATTAAGAGTTCTAAAAGTGAATTTGGAGGAGCTAGAAATAAAAGGTCTCATTCAGACAACCACATCTTTGTGTGAAGAAATAGTCTTGTTTTTTCAAAAATTAATATAGAAATATTTATCTATGTGTGGATTATCATAATCATAACCAAGATACAATAATGAATATTTATTTCATTACACATATTGATGATCTATTTTATAAATCTAGGGTATCTCAATGGTTCTCTAAGATTGAAATTTTATCAATATATCATGAATTTCATGTTTTGAAGGTGGATATTCAAAATATAGCTTTCAGAAGAAGATGTGGAAATTATGAATATGTGGTGATGCATTTAGGTCATACTAATTCACCAATAGTACTTATTTCATTGATGAATCCAATATTTTAGTGATATATGGATTATTTTTTTGTGGTGTTTTTTGGATGAAATCCTACATTATTCAAGGACAAGGGTTGAGCATGAGAAACACTTAATGACAGTGTTGGGATTCCTGATTGATCATCATATGTATTTGAATTTATCAATGTGAGATTTTTGGATACAAGATGTATGCTTCATTATCCTTGTAATTTTTTTAAATATTTGTTTCCATCGATCCATAAAATATATTGGTTTTTATCTCTTTGAAATAGGTAATGAATGGCTTTGAGATACATAGTATCCTTGGTCTAGCTGGTTATTAATGGCCATTCGATCTTGACTTCTCATAAATAGTTTCACCTATAAAATCTTTGAAAAATAATAATATTCCATTAATATGGTATGAGGAATGACACAAGTATTTTCAATAGCAAAATGTACACCTTAAATTAGCACCAATCATGATTTTTTGTAATTAGGATAAGGGTATGTGGTGTATTGTGATGCTTTCAGATCCTGGTTGGGATGTGTTCTCATGCAAGGAGATCATGTTATTTATTATGGATCAAGGTATTTTTGGGAGTATGAGAATAACTATTCAATACATGATTTAGAGTTAACTTCTTTAGTCCATGATTTTAATTCCTTGCATCATTTTATATTTGGTGTGAAATTTACTATTCTCACAGACCATGAAAGATTGAAACATATTTTCTCACAATGGTTTTTGAATCTGATACAATGAATATGGATGGAGTATCTCAAAATATTAGAATTTTAAAAGATGAATACTCCTGGAAAATTCAATTCTATGGAATAAGAATTAATCTTAAAGTCTTATTCTATGTTTTCCAAAGATGCTTCAAATTAGTGGATGTTGATGTTAGTGATATCATACATGAAATTCAAATTTGGTGACTGATTTGAGGTTGTAGTTTTCTTTTTGATTTCATTGGTTCTTAATTTTGTAATGATGGTTAAGGAGGCATAGAAATATTTTGTAGATTTTGTATCTATGAATCCAAAACCCAATGGTGGGGAGACCATTGAAGAATGGAAGATGGATGAGAATTCAGTGTCGTGGTTCAGAACTGGGATGTTCATACCTATTGATTTTTAGAAACAACTTCTTCATGTTCACCAACATTCAATATGGTATGTTCATATGGAAATAAAAAATATTTATAAGGATTTTAAAGAATAGTTTTGGTGGGTCGGTATGAAAAGGATTGTGGATGAGTTCATTTTGAACTTATCAGTAGGTTAAAGTAGAGCATCAGTGACCAGTATGTAGGTTGCAACCTTAACCCATCATGGTTTTGAAATAGGGGATGATAACTCTAATATCCAGGAAATTCCATTTATGTTTTTTTAATTATATGGGATTGTTTCTATACTAGGCACTCAAATGACACTCGATTCCAAGGCCTGGTGAGCCAAAAATAAGTGTTTAAACTTTTTTTATGTTTATTTAAAATAGAACAAGTGATAAATTTTGGAAACATCTAAATGAGTGCCTAGATTAAAAATATGAGGGCACCATTGCATCTGGAATGACGACATTACTTAAGAAAGGACCAATCCTTTATTGGAGTGGGTCAAGGGAAAAAGTTTATTTTTTGAATTTTTAAGAAAATTTAATAAAATATTTTTCTTAAGGAAAAAATAATATTTTAGATTATTTTAATTGAATTTTGAATTACATTGCAGTGAAATAGAGATGCTAAAATAAATTTTATCCATTTAATGGGTTATCCTAAGACTGGTCATTGGAACGATTGAGGATTACTCTTATCATGGAGATTTGGAATTTGTGCGCGACGATCGACAAACCACCCGCGAAGACGAGCGCCTTTATCCCTCAATTCTTCTATCCTACGTAGGTTTTCCAAAAACAATGGTGGGATGTGGGTCAAAGAATAATGAATGAAAATGGTGTAATCTTCTCCAACAAGAGATCCAACCTCAAGGTAGTTGTTTTATTCTTTATGATCTGGGTTCCCCGTTCTTTCTTTCCAAATGATGAACGTGGATCAACCCATTGATAGTTTGATCTGTGGGTCATTCATTCATGTGTGATGGGTTAAATATTTTCAGAGATGAATGGTATAAACATGGTAATTTATCCCTTCTCAATTTCCTTATAGTGGGATGAATGAAGGCTAAATGAACAAGGTCATCGTCCATCCTTCAGGTGTTCCTAGTTCTCTTCCTACCCAACTCCTATAAATTATTCGCCGATGGACCACGTGGTCATGTCGAAATTTGACAGGAGGTTCTGAGCATGACCAGGCCCCCGGATTCAAGGCGATATGACTTGGATCATGTAGCAGTGATAGTGACAACATGAGAATTCTAGATGTTCTCATGTATCAATGTTTTGAGGTGTCATACAAGGGCCACTGGCAACAGTCAGTGAATGCGGGATCGAACTACGGCATGTGGCCGGAGGGCCGCGGTCCTACAGGACCGCAGTAATAGGCCCCTGCAGTGACCCTCAAGGTGGTCATGTGGTGAATACCCAACGTTGACTGGGAGCGTACATGGTGACCGCCACTGCATCTGTGAGCGGAAAGTCCGCACTTACACAGCAGGGTGGGCTAGAGAAGTAGGGGTGGACACACGACCCAACAGGCTAAGCCAGTCCTGGTTGGGTCGGGTCGGTCTGACTTTTTTGGGCCATACCTAGACATAACTGGTCCCTTTTTACTAAATCAGGAATATCATCAAAAATATGCATTTGATTGATGATCTTCTTGCAGTGTTGGGACCCTTGCAACGTGACGAACCATTTGGAATACTCCATGTGAGTTTCCGTGGAGGTTGATATATGACTGATGGCTTGAGGATTAGATTCTCCAAGAATCAAGATTCTATGAGTGGAAATCCTATGACTGGATATGAAAATAAGTGAAGAGAAAACCATAGTGGCCTGGAAGACGAGCGGATCTCAGTGGCCTGGAAGATGAGTGGGCCTTTGTGGCCCATAAAGTGATTAGAACTCAGTAGTTTGGTAGATGAGTGGACCTTAGTGGCCTGAAAGTCGAGCAGACCATAGTGGCCCAAAAAACCTTAGTGATGAAAGAAACTCAGTGTCCTGGTGGACGAGCGGACCTCATTGTCCCGACAGAACTCAGTGACTCATCGGGGATGATGCCCTCAGTAGTAAAATATATTCAACTTTATGACTGTAAATATTTCATTCTGCACTTTAGGTTATACATATGTGAGTTCTCCATTAATTTGTGTGTAGTTTGTGGTCATGTCATTGTGGTTTGGGGTACCTACTGAGTATTGTGTTACTCAACCCTACACGGGATTTTCCTACACATGTTGTGTCTTGTGCAGACAACCATCATTTGGATATGGACCTTGGTAGTCCAGGACCAAGTGATGCCCAATGAGATCAGATAGGGGGGAATACTCCTAAAGCGTCTGGAAGCAACTCTTTAGCTACCCATCAGGTAGGGTTATCTATGGACAGATTATCAAATACCTTTTAATCCCTTGTTTATAACTTGTCTTTTTTTGGGTTTGTATTCTTTCCCATTTTACGTACAACTTGTATCTCTACTCCCAGTAGTTTTCCTAATGGTATGCATGTTTTCCAGTTTATCATTTTGGGTTGGGGTTGTGAGTTTGTGTGTGTACAGGTACTCGGTAAATGCCTTCCACTTGTAATATAATGCCTTCAGCACTAGTCAGTAGCCCCTGGCCTTTAGGATGCGAGCTTTGGGTAGTCGCAACATAGGACCTTGGGGATGGTTCGTGACAAATTTATATCAGAGGAGGTTGGTTCTGCCATAAGAACTAAGAGTCTATGGATATGTTTTGGGAAAATATTGTTGAATGTTTTGAGTTCGCCTTTTTGGCTCGGGGAGTCCAGTGTTGGTGTGGTGACCAATGTATCCATACACAAGGACCCTAAATTCTTCTTTTTTACTTGATACAAAAAAAAGCATTGGTTGCATTCATCATATAGTAATTTAGTGTTTCCTCCTGTTTGATTCAGAGTCAGCTCAGTAGGTATAACCTATTAGCCATGGTTCATCTTGATCTATTTCCGGATGTCGCTGTGTAGAAATCCATTGAGGATTATAGTGAATGACCATGAGTATGGTACACCCAATGATGACATGTCACTATAGGGACCGGTATTGGGGATGGCCCCACCAAAGGAACACAGGAATTTCCCCTACTCACTGATCAACAGTTTCTACCGGTGCTACCAGAAGAGGACACATATAGGATCAGTTCCTTACATGAGTTGTAGAGGTAGTGACCTCCTAGGTTCATGGGTGATACTAACCCCAAGGTGTTTGAGGATTGGCTCGAGGTAGTTACGTGAGTCTTCCATCTAGTGAGGATGCCCCTCAACCAGATTGCGATCTTATTCGTGATACTTCTTCAAGGCTCTATGGGGAGATTGTGGAGCTTGAATATCTATACACACAGTGAGGAAACCATCACCGGGACATACATTGATTGCATCTTCGAAGAGGGGTTCTTTCTAATAAAATTTTTCTCAGTTCGCATGAAGGAACTAATGAACCTATAGTAGGGTATCTTGACGATAGTGGAGTAGTCAACGATATTCAATGAGATTTCTCGCTACTCCAAAAACATGGTGTGAGACCCATTCTTCGGGGTTCGAGCCATTGAGTAGTAACTATATTGGGAGATCAAGGCATCCATGGTGTTTCTTAGCATACCTAATCAGGACCGGGTGCTAGAGAGATCCCTACTCATGGAGAGATTCATGATGGAGTAGGCACCAGCAGTAGGAGCTACTAGTAGACATTGGGAGGAGAAGTCTTCAGTCATGGGTAGTAGTCAGCAGACACGGGGGCCCAAGAAGGTAGGTCATTTTAGGTGATGACCCCTGGACATAGGATCAGTGGTACGATACCCCCATGGAAGAGGTTGTATTTAGAGGATCAAGTTGTGCAACTCATGCAGTTGGTAGGGGTACATGGCTCTTGATTTCTCAACTCGCCATGCAGATGACTGGAATATGGTTGAAGGACAACTAAGGCAGATGTAAAGCATTGTACAGGGTGGCCCATAAGGTGTAGGATGTGACAGGGAAGGCAATAGTGTAGCAGGAAGTGGATGAATGTTAGAGGTGTACCAACACCACCCCTGGGTGGTCTACCATAGGCTTTGAGAGCTGGTGGATAGGGGAGAGGCCAAAATCAGGTGATGGAGGCCTATGACCATGATGATACATAGATGATTAGTGGTATGATCTTTTTTTTCTCAACCACAGTTTTAGTTCTTATAGACATAGGTTTCTTTCACTCTTTCCTTACCACAATCCTTGTTCGGAGCTTGGAGATTATGGTGGGGTTGTTGGCTCGATCCTTATTATTAGAGACTCCTATGAGAGGGGATTCGATGATTACACAATGGTGTTGGAAGTGTGATATTACTCATGGAGGTAAGAGCTGTTGGAGTTGGTGGACTAGAACCAACTACTTGTACTTTATTTATTAATAAATACCTTATCACATCTTGATTTTTATTCTACATGAAAATGCATGTGATAATGTCCTAAGGATAGTTGTTGCACTTAAAGGTCATAGCGGATACCTGCTATAATGAGAACCCAAAAGTGTCATAACACTGTTCTTTAATATAGGTTCTATAGTCAGATGATGTTATTTGAGGGACACAAATAATACAGTATATTAGGGATGAGGACTCATAAAACATTGGGGAACCTTCTCATGGTGTTCACCCTTCATAATATCCAGGATGATATTATGAGAACAAGACCTTCTAGTAGGAAATCCACATTTCATAGTGTCATTGGATGTTCCTATCTGCATATGTGTGTATTGGTCCTTAGACATTAATATTATTATTAATGGGTATTATAACTCACAAACTTAGATGTATTAACGAAAATGGTGACGACACATCGTTCTCAGTGAGTTAGGATATGTTTAGTGCATCACGATTAATACTTCATTAATAGATAATGTGAGAAATTATTTTTCCCTTCTATTCCATAACAGAAGTAGATATATCAGGCCCTTTAATGGAATTGATATAGCCTAAATAAATCCATTTCCATGTTAAGTAATGGGCATGTTCAATTATGGTTAGTCGGAGAAAGAATAATCATCTACATGGGTTGATGTCACCAGCATGGAACCCGCTTGATTCGAGATATCGAGAAAAAGGGATGACATTGCATGGTAAGCGTTTGAAGAAGGTGACACATCATTGAGGCATTAAATTCATTCTCTATGGGTGCCTTGGCATGTTACTAGATGCTAACCTTGGAATTTAGGCAGGCTCCGCCTAATTCCACTAAAAAAGAGGCCTAGAGGGTCACACACAAAGTGTGTCCAAGTATCGTAGTTAAATATTAATTTAACAAGTTGAATAATGATTATTCTTGATTGTGGTTTAATAATTATTCAAGGATGCATGATCACATTTATTTCGCAACAAGTTATTTACGTGAATATATTCTTGGTGAAATAATATATTTATTAGTGAGTAATGTGGTGATATTTTTTTTGGGAAATAAATAGCCATTATTTAAGGTCTAATAAATGTTGTGGAGGAAATAAATAAAAATGGAAAAACAAAAGTACATGTCGTGTATAATAATATACACACCATGTAATTTTTTTGGGGATTTTTGAGAAGTAATATTATTTATTTAATTAAATAATATTAGGTGTAATTTGTTGGGAACATGAAAAGTAATAATAATAGTCAAATGTTATTATTAGACATGGAGTCTTACTAAGAATTAAATGAAATGAATAAATTCTTACGGGTAATTAATTCATTTTATTATTATATGTAATTAAAATCCCAATTATATATTTCTCATTATCCTAGCCATTTTTGGGGTTCTGCATAACAGATCTAGGGAAATCTATCATGCCACGAGAGAATTGTTTTCTTCCAAGAACGCTCTCAAGCTATGAGAGAGATTCTCCTCTACCGGACTAAGGAGAGACTTTGAAAGCGGCTCTCAAGGCGATCAAAGGCGGACATCGTAAGCGAAGGATATTTCGTGCTAGCACCCAAAGACCCCTACGACGACATCCAGAGATACGTGGAGCACGTGTGGATCACAGGTAGAGGAATCCTACACTTGGACTCTATGACACAATGACAGATCACATTAGATCATGACCAAAAACATCAATAGAGAGAGAATTCCATCAAGGTAATTCATTCCTTTTAATTAAATTAATTATTACCAACATATAATGACCCTCTCTATGGTTTTGGGACTCCCTTCCATTCTTTCATTCATCGTTTTATTCCAAAGATTCAGCATTTTATTATCGTGATGGATCTCAGATTGATCACTATTAATGAAAAAATTAAAGTTGGTTACACCCACCAACATGCTTCTGATGTGCCCAGAACCTACAAGTGGTTTCAGAGCAGTCATATAGTTGATTATAATTATTTATTTTTTGTTGGTGATTTACGCATTTAATAATTTAGTCATTTCAATTAAATTTAATCATTCTATAAATCTGAATCTTGAGATCTATTCCTCATCTTTCATTTCTCATTCACCTTATAGAAAAAAAAATTCTTTTAATTTTTATTTAAATAAAACAGAGGATCCCCTATAGAGGAGCCAAATCTTCCTAGTTGTATGACACCAGAACACACTGTGTGTATTCGGTAGTACACACCATGTAGTATAGGTTCCATGCACTATGACGTTCCACCAAACGAAGTTGTGTTAATGGATCCTATCTATATCCTTAAGACTCTATTTGTTGACAAGGAATAGGTGGCACACAGTTTCTGGATTACAGAACATGTGGCCCATTGAACATGGTGTCTAGTCCCTTCAGGTTTGGGTAGGAATATGTACCACATACATGGATTGCCCAACTGGAAACCATGTAACGTGGATACTACTCATCGTGTTCACCACTGGACACATTGTATACACTGAAGATTTCTGAAGTAAATCTACAAGCCATGTCACCGGGTGTGTACTTCGGATGGACGGTGAAAAAAAGTACACTCTATGTACTCATCCAAATTATGAAGATTTATTAAAATTTATTATTTTATTATACCAACCTATGAGATGTGTACCATAGTGCAGATGTAAATCTACGGAACAACACGTGATAGGTGTTTTATATATATATTTTTAATTTATCATTTTTGTAATGTTTATTTCTACTCATTGTGTAGTTATGAATGGGAATTCGTTGGGTTTCCTCCAAGGTACAAGTTACATACAAAGATAATTTTAAATGAATTTATTGTTTAAAATTATGATGGATGAGAATATCATGGAAATTCAGAAAAAGGGTTTAAGATAATATTATTGATTAATTAAAGATAATTAATTTATTCAAGCATGATTTATCGTAAACATGAACGATTAAATAATTTAATGATAGTTTTATATGTGTGTAAATATTTTTTCATGTACGGATGATCATGAGCTAGACCAAGGCCTTTGTATGTGAATGGTTTCTTTTAATTTATTTATTTAAATTAAATTTGTTAGCATGTGAGCCTTATCCTCATGAATATGTAGGGCCTATGTGCCCATCGTTTCTTTTATGTAAAACCCTATTTTACCCCTCACGTGTGAGTGAGATAAAATCATATGTAATGGATAGAGGTCCAAATCTAGTGGAGGCGGCTCAAGTTAGGAGCCAAGGGAAAACCAATACAAGTAGATACAATAGTGGACAGGGGGAAAGCTGTAAACACAAACCCAAAATGTTCAAGGTGTTTCTTCCATAGGTCTTTGGTTATTTTATTCATCGCTAGATAAAATAACCAATAGAATAAGATCATGATCATACCATTTATTTTATTTTTGTTAGTTACTTGGTTTATTTATTGTGGATGTGTTTTAACGATCACCTAATTAATGAATTAAACAAGCATGCAATATGGAACTAAAATAACACTGGATTATGCAGAAATAATATCTTACAAATGGTTAATCACTTAAGTATATCCTAGTTAATATTAACAAGAATGTAATAAAAGATGATAAAATGAAAATTTACGTATAAGTATTAAATCCCTCAAATAAAATATTAAGTCGTTATAGCCTTCCATAATATTTTTTAGAATAAAACCATAGTTTAAAGTGCTTGACCAACCCTAGTTGGGGTGATTTCAATTATTATGGAATTATAATTCAAGGTTTTGGGTTGATATGACTTGGTTCACATCAAGGGTTGACTTCTATAGTAAAACATGGTTTGATCAAGAGTAAAAGGTTGGGGAAATCCAAAATAAAAGGATTTCAGGATTGGGGAGTCCACTCAGAAGATCAAGGAGCTACGAGTTAATGTTGTTGGAATTTGGAATGCGTATCTATAACCCTTCAATTATTTTGATCTACCCTAGTTGGGGTAATGTGAAGGGAAATATGGATCCTTTCCACTATAATATTTAGGAAACATAATATTATGAAGTCGGTGTTGAGGGCTATTGTATTTTGATAAAATAGTTGGAGACTAATAAGTATTAAATTATTTATTTGTCTCAGTTTTATCATCATAAAGTAATAAACCTTTTCTCATATTAATTTTTAGAAATGGAAAAAAAATTACTTCAACCATATCATTACGAAACATACTCAAGAATGAAGACCTTCTCACTGGGACCGATTTCCAGGAATGGAAGAGGCATTTAGGCGTTATCCTTCTCCATGAGTAGAAATTGTATGTGCTGGAAGGCCATGTTCAAGTTGCGCCTAGAAAAGAGGCCAGTGATGAGGAACTATCTCTATATATAAACATATGGATGATGTCATATATTTCCAATGTTTCATGCTATCAAATCTATCTAATGAACACTTGAAGCAACATGAAAACTTGGATGCATATAGCATGATGTCTCACCATAAGTTTCTCTATCAAGAGAATGTGAGACAGGAGAGATTTGAGATCTCCAATTCTTTTTTCACAACTAATCTTGGAGATTCTATGTCAGCTGGGCCTCATGTAGTCAATATTATTGGCTACATTGAATGCCAGGACATCTTAGGGTTTAAGTTCCCAAATGACTTGAATAAAAATCTCATCCTATAATCAGTTCCCAATACCATATCTAGCTTTATTGTCAACAAAAAAATGAGAAACAATGAAAAGAGTGTATCAGAACTTATAACCTTAATTATCTAGGTAGATAAGGACATGGGTTGTGACAAACCCACAGTCCTTATTTTGAATAAGAAAATTAAGGAAAAGGAAAAGGGGCCAAGGATTCATAAATGGTCTGAAGCCCCTGAGAATTGTCCTTCTGAGAATGGGAAGATCCAGTGGTAAGGCAAGGAACAAGAGGTGGTATGTTTTTCATTTGGCAAGAAAGGCCACTAGAAGAGGAACTCCACCATGAAGCGCAATGATGCTAAAGGTAAGTCTGTTATTGGGTGTAATATTTTCATTTCTACAAAGTGGGTATTAGATATAGCTTTTGGGACTCACATATGTATTCAAATGAAAGAACAATGTAGATTTAAAAAGATTTCCATAAGAGAGGTGGATCTTTGAGATTCAAATAGAATGAGGCTGGCTGCATTGGTCATTGGAAATTACCATATGTCTTTGGAAACTGTAATGTTTTTGGTTTTATGTAACTGTTATTATGTTCCTAGTCTTACCAAGAACATAATTTTTGCATCTTGTTTTTATATGGATAGATTTATTTTCATGTTTGTAAATAACAGTTGTTTCTTTTATAAGAACAATGTATTTTATGGTATGGCATATTTAAATAATTGTATGTATGTACTATATTATAAAAACCAAGTATTGGTAATTGGTAACGAACAAACTCTCATGACTCATACATCACCCAGTTGTAGCATCACCATCTCAGTCATGTAAATGAGAAGTGCTTGAAAAATCTCTACCAAGATGGTTATTTAGACTCTACTAAGATAAAACCACATGATAGATGTAATTCTTTTTTACAAGGTAAAATGTCCAAGCTGCCTTTCGATGAAAAGGGTGAAAGGGCCACAGAGCTTGTAGTATTGGTGCACAACGATGTGTGTGGACCATTTCCAGTAGAATATAGAGGTGGATATTATTACTCTATTAATTTTACTGATTATTTGAGTAAATATGTTTGTATATACTTAATGAGGTATAAGTTAGAAGCCTTAGAAAAAATTAAGAAATTAAAGAATGAAGTACATAATCAGATTTGTTAGAATATAAAGAAGCTTCATTCAGATTGGGGGGGAGAATATCTGAACCAAGGGTTCATCAATATTATACGAGATTCTAGGATTCTATCTCAACTAAATCCTCCTTATACACCATAGTGGAATGATTTTAGTGAAAGGAGGAACTCCACCTTATTGGAAATGATGAGGTCGCTGATGAGTCATGCAGATCTTCCATTATATTTTTGGGGGTATGCATTACAAACTGAAGAATTCACATTAAACAGAGTACCAACTAAGGAAGAAAATGGAATTCCCTCTGAGTTATGGAATGAAACGAAACCCATTTTGTTGCACACACGTGTATGTGGATATGAGGTGTTTGTTAAGGCCTACTTAGGAAACAAACTAGAACCTCGATGCACGAGGTGTATCTTTATAGAATATCCCAATGAAATGAAAGGATATTACCTATATAACCCTTCTAAATAGAAATTAACTATCTCTAGACAATCTTTATTTCTTGATAGGGAGCACATCCTCAAAAAGGAAAGTGGTAAAAATATTGACTTTGATAAATTTGATGCTTAAGATACACAGAAGTGGGTACAGGAACAAGTTCCATTGGTCCCCATGGAAGAGGTTCAAGAAACACAAGTACTATGTAGGATATCAAGAGAGGTAAGTGAAACAGAAAGATTTGGTTTCCTAGTCACCGAGGGTGGTGAGTCATTATTGTTAGACAATGATGAACCTCACTCTTACATGGAAGCAGTAGAAAGATCAGAAGCTGAAAGATGGCTAGAAGATATGAATTCTGAGATGGATTCCATGTATCCGAACCAAGTCTTGGTTCTGATCGATGAACCAGTAGATGTAAAGCTTGTTGGATGCAAATGGGTATTCAAGAGAAAGTTGGACATGGAAGGTCAAGTTAGCAACTATAAAGCAAGGCTAGTGGAAAAAGGATTCAGACAACGTCAAAGAATTGACTATGATGAAACCTTATTGCCAGTTGCCATGATTAAATCCAATGAATCATACTATCCATAGTAGATTACCATGACTGCGAGATTTGACAAATGGATTTCAAAATAGCATTCTTTAACGGGAACCTTAAGTAAGATGTCTATATGACACAACCAGAAGGGTTTATGACACCAGGTGAATCCAAACGGTCTTCCAAGTTGTAGAAATCCATTTTTTGGATTAAAGAAAAAATCCAGGTCATGGAACATTTTATTTTATGAATCCATAAAGGAATTTTTTTCCATTAAGAATGATTGTGATCCATGTGTTTATAAGTGGTTTAATTGGAATGAGGTCGTTATCCTGGTACTAAATGTTGGTGACATATTTCTTATTAGAAAATATGTACCAGGCTTACAGTCAGTTAAGGACTGGTTAAACAGGGCTTTCTCCATGAAGGAATTGGGAAAAGCAACTTAAATTCTAGGGATCAAGAACATTCGTGATAGATCCAAGAGGCTACTACAACTATGTCTGGGTACATACATTTACCAGATACTAAATAGATTTAGTATGGAACAATCCAAGAGTGTATTGGTTCCAATGTCACATGGCCTACATCTTTCTAAGAAAATGTGTCCTCAGACACAATAGGAGAAAGATAGAATGAGTATGATCCCATAGGATTCATCTATAGGATCCATCATGTATGAAATGTTATATACCAGGATTGATGTTGCCTATGCATTGATTATGGTAGGAATATATCAAGAAGATCCAGGAGAACAACATTGGATTACTGTTAAGACTATCCCTAAGTATATGAGAAGAACTAATGATATGTTCCCGGTGTATGGAGGGGATGAGGAGCTTGTTATTAAAGGGTATGTTGATGCTGGTTTTCATACAGATTAGAATGATATAAAGTCACAATCTAGATATTTTTTCTATCTAAATAGAGGATCTGTGAGCTGGAAGAGTTCAAAGAAACCAGTTTACACTGATTCTACAGTGGAGTCCAAATATATAGCATCTTCCTATGTAGCCAAGGAAGCCATATGGATTCGTTACTTTTTTTAGGAGTTTGAGTGGTTCCTAGTAGTAAAGATCCTATCACATCGTATTTTGATAATACTACAGCAGTGGCTCTTGCAAAAGAACCAAGGTCACATCAAAGGAAAAAAGCACATACTCTGAAACTATCACCAATTGAGGGATTTCTATAAAAGGGGTGATGTTGTAGTGAGCATAGTTTCCACCGAAGAGAATGTGGAAGACCCCATGACTAAAAGAACTATCTTAGCAGAAGCATGAATATCATGTGAGAGCTAGCGGGTTAAAGGTTGTTAGCTGTTGGATCTAGTCCAAGTTGGATCCTGTTGGATTCGGTGGCCTAGAACCAACTACTTAGTGCTTTATTCATTAAATAATACCTTATCATATCTTGATTTTTCTTCTACGTGACAATGTAAATTATAATGTCCTAAGTATATTTGTTTCACTAAATGTTCATAGAGGATCCCTGCTATGATGAGAACCCAGAAATGCCCCAACAATGTTCCTGAATATAGTTTCTGTTGATGGGGGATGTAACTTGAGGGATGAAAATAATAAAGTCCATTAGGGGTGAGGACTCATAAAACATTGAGTCACCTTCTCATGTTGTGTGCCCATGGTAATTTATAGGAGGATATAATGAGAACGAGACCTGCTAATAGGAAATAAAAATTTCATAGTGTCGTTGGAGGTTCCTATTTGAAGATGTGTGTATTGGTCCTTAGCCTTTAAAATTGACCTTAATCGGTATTAAAACTTGTGCACTTAGATATATTGATGAAAACTATGAGGAAACACAATTTTCAGCAAGGTAGTATATGTTGGGTGCATCATGAGTAATAATGCATTAATTGATAAGGCAAGAAAGTATTTTTACCTTCTATTCCATAACAGAAGTAGATATCTCATGCCCTTTTATGGAATTGATATACCCTAAATAAATCCATGGCCATGGTAAGGAATGGAAAAGTTCAATTCCAAGAATTCAAAGAAAGAATAATCAAGCACATGGTTTGATGGAACCATCATGCAACCTTCTTGATTTGAGATATCAAGACAAAGGGATTATATTATATGGTAAGCGTTCGTAGGATGTGACACATCATTGAGGAATTAACTTCTTTTTCTATGGGTGCCTTGGTGTGTTGCTAGATGCAAATGTTGGAATTTAGGCAGGCTCCGCCTAATGCCACTGGGAAAGAGGCCTAGAGGGTCACACACTAAGTGTGTCAAAGTATCTTAGTTAAATGTTAATTTAACAAGTTGAATAAATATTATTCCCAAATGTGGATTAATAATTATTCACTGATTCCTGATCACATTTATTTCGACACTATTTATTCGAGAGAATATATTGTGAGAGAAATAATATATTTATTTGTGAGTAATGTAGTGATATTTATTTGAGAAATAAGTAGTCATTATTCAAGATCTAATAAATGTGGTGGAGGAAATAAGGAAAAATGGAAAAACAAAAGTACACAACATGTAAATTAATATACACACCATTTAGATTTTCAGGGGATTTTTGGGAAATAATATTATTTATTTAATTAATTAATATTAGGTTTAATTCGGTGGGTACATTTCAAGTAAAAATAATAGTCAACTGTTATTATTAGACATAGTGTCTTACTAAGAATTAAATGAAATAAATAAATGCTTTTGGGTAATTAATTAATTTTATAATTCTAAATAATTAAAATCCCAATAATATAATTCTCATTATCCTATCCATTTTTGGGGTTGTGCACAACGGATCTAAAGAAAGCTCTCAAGACAAGAGAGAATTATTTTCTTCCAAGGACACTCAAGCTAAGAGAGATATCCTCCTCCTCCGGACCAAGGATAGAACTTTGCAAGTGGCTTTCAAGGTGATCGGAGGTGGACATTACGAGCGAAGGCTCTTCCGCGCTAGCACCTAGAGATCCCTTTAGTGATGTCCAAAGATACATGGAGCACGTGTCGATCACTACTAGAGGAATCCTACACTTGGACTCTATGACACAATGATGGATCACATCGGATCATGACTGGAAAAATCAATGGAGATATAATTCCATCAAGGTAATTGTATTCTTTTAATTCAATTAATTATAACCAATATATGATGATCCTATATATGGTTCTAGGACTCCCTTAATTTCTTTTTTTCTTCATTCTATTCAGAATATCTATAATTTTATTATCATGAGGGATATCATATTGATCGTTTTTAATGGAAAAATTAAAGATGGGTACACCGAACAACGTGATTCCGCTGTACCCAGAACATACAAGAGCTTCGGCTAGGATCTCCTAGTAGCAGTGTTGAGGCCTTATGAAATCATCTTGGGTATGGACTGGTTATCCACAATTCACGCTCTGATTTTCTGTTTTAAGTGAAAATTGAAGTGTTTCCATGAAGATGGGACCTTGTTTTCCTTCACTGCAATAAGGGATCTATTACAGCACATGACAAACTTTCTCAAAGGAGAGTGCAGCCAATCATTCACCATTTGCATAGCATCAACATTTTTGTGGTGTAAGAGAAGATTCCTCGCATTTATGTAGTGGTGGAATAGTACAAATACATCTTTCCTAAGGATGTTTGAGGATTACCCTCTCGAAGGGATGTCAACTTCTGTATCGATCTGTACATCGGGACGACACCGATGTTCACACCAGCAAATCAGATGTCTCCCACAGAGCTTCATGAGTTGAGGGTACAGCTGGAGTATATTGTAGAATAAGGGCATTATGAGACCCTATTTTTCTCCATGGGTTTTCCAAGTATTGATTTCCAAGAAGGTATATAGGAGTTTGATGTTGTGAGTGGACTTCCGATGACTGAATTAGGTGACAATGATGAACATGTATCCACTGAAAAGGATTTACGACCACTTTGATCAGTGGAAGGGAGCGAGATGGTTCTCGAAGATAGACCATAGAATATGTTATCATCAGCTTCATGTACGAGGTGAGGATATACCCAAGACAGCCTTCAGATGTCTGTATGGCCACTATGAGTTCATGGTGAAGCGTTGCAGTGTGACCAATGCCCCATCAGTGTTCTTCGGACTCATGAACAAGATCTTATAGCATTACCTTGAATGATTCATCGTGTCTTCATTGATGAAATCATGTTGTTCTCAGCATCTGAGGATGATCATTCTATACATCGATGGATAGTCATGGATACACACTGAGAGCACCATCTTTATGGGAATCTCTCTAAGTGTTAGTTCCAAATTCGAGAGGTCCACTTTATGGGACATGTCATTACAGAGGATGGAGTTGTAGTCGATCCAGAAAATATAGAGGTGGTGCATGATTGGGAGACACCTAGGAGAATGAATAAGGTGACATGTTTCTTGGGTTTGGATGGGTACTACTGGCGGTTTGTTCCATACTTCTCTAGGGTAGCATCACCCTTAAATTCTTTGACAAGGAAGGGAAACCCCTTCATGTGGATGGATAAATTATAGCAGAGTTTTCAGGAGTTGAGGCAGAGACTGAAGAGTACCACCATGTTGAGACTACCAGAGGAGGTAATTGGGTTTGTAGTATTCTGAGATTCATGAGGGACCGGACTAGGTTGTGTCCTGATGCAGGGGAAAGTAGTGATCGACTATAGTTCACGGTACTTCATTCAGCATGAGCAGAATTATGTGACCCATGACCTCAAGCTAGCAATAATGGTCATTACCTTGAAGATTTGGTAGCACTAGTTGATGGGTGAGCAGTTTACCATATACTTTGACCAAAAAATTCTCAGGTATATATTCTCTCAGAAGTACCTGAACATGAGGTACAATAGGTGGCTAAAGTTCCTCCTGGACTATGAAATTGATATAGTCTATAATCCTGGGAAGGGGAATGTGGTAAAAGATGCACTTAATAGGATATCCAGTTTTTATTTGCTGAGTGAGGCGTTAGAGAAGTTAGTCAAGATGCAGATATCCTTGGTGGATAGTTATGGAGAAGCTCATCTTTAGTCGATGAAAGTCACTCCCCCACTCTTAAAGTGAGTTAGGGAGGCATAACATGTGGATGTTGACTGTGAGGTCTGACGTGCTTAGGTATCCTTAGTTCATGCTCCTTAAGGATATTCGATAGGTGGGGATCATTTCATCCTTTTCATTGGGAACATTTTTGTTCCATTGGCATCGCATGAGGAGGTTCGGAGGGAGTTATGCACCACCCCTTTGGTGGTACATCTTGGAGTCGAAAAAATGTACTAGGACCTCCGACATTAGTACTGGTGGCCAGGGATAAATAAGATAGCAATGGAGTTTATTTCACAGTGTCTCACTTGTCAGAATGTGAAGGTAGAGCATCATGTTCCGGTAGGCGTGACTTAGCTTCTTGAGATTTCTAAGTGGAAGTGGGATAGTATATCGATGGAATTTAGGAAGTTTTTACCCTGCACATCCAGGGGCCATGATACCATCTGGGCGGTTGTCAACCAACTCACCAAGTTGGACCACTTCCTACCCATCTAGGAGTAGGGTTCATTAATGATCTTGGGATGACTCTATGTATAGGAGATTGTTTGAATCTAAGGAGTCCCATCAACGATAGTCTCATATCAAGACACATGCTTTACATCTCTATTGTTTAATGGATTTTAGGTGGTTTTTAGGATTCACCTACACTTGAGACTATCTTTCCACCCCTAGACAGATGGCCAGATGGAGAGGACAATCCAGGTTTTTGAGTACATGCTTCGTTCTAGTATCATAAACTTCGAGCGTAGTTGGGAGGATCACCTACCACTGGTGGAGTTTACTTACAACAATATCTACCACTCCACCATTGGTATGGCCCCATTTGAGGAGTTTTATGGGTTACCATGTATGTCACCATTATGATGGAATATCCCAGGGGAGTCAGCACTCATGGATCCAGAGATGGTACAGGCTTCCACTATGATGGTGCACGACATCAAAGATCAGATAAGGACTACACTGAGCAGGCATAAATTTTATGCTGACAAGAGATGGAGGCCATTGGAGTCCAAGGAGGGAGACCATGTTTTCTTTAGGTCTCACCTCGATGGGGATTTTGGATATTTGTCCAGGGTGGAAAGCAATCTCTGAGGTTCATCAAACCTTATTAGATCCTAAGGAGAGTTGGTGAGGTGGTGTACCACCTTTATCTCCCCCCATAGATGCACCAGGAGCATAATGTCTTCCATGTATCATTGATGAGGAGGTGCATGCATGATCAATCACATTTCATTGAATGTGGTGAGTTGGATATTGTCGATGGAGAGATGTTTGTGGAGGTCTATGTAGAGATTGAGGATCGATAGGGGAGGTTCCTTCGCGGATAGTCGATTCCTCTGGGGCACGTATGGTGGAAGCGTAGGAATCTCCAAGAGAGCACTTAGGAGAAAGACGCTCAGATCCGAGCTCATTATAGCCCCATTTGTTTTTTATCCTTGTTTTGGCTTACAAGGACATAAATCCCTAAAGCTGGGGGTAATGTAATGTCCCATAAATTTCATGTAATTTTTATTTTAATTATATGGGATTATTTCAGGACTGGGCACTTAGATGAAACTTGATTCCAAGGCTTAGTGATCCCAGGAAAAGTGTTTGTACGTTTTTAAGTTTATTTAAAATATCACATGTGAGATGATTTGAAAACATCTAAAACGGTGCCCAAATTAAAAATATGAGGGAACCATTGTGTTTGGAATGAAAACATTACCTATGAAAGGACCAAAACATGGCTAGAGCGGGTTGAGGGAAAAAGTTTATTTTCAGATGTTTTAAGAAAATTTAATAAAATAATTTTCTTAAGGAAAGTATAATAAAATAAAATTTATTTTATTTTATTTGAATTTTGAATTTTGAATTTCATTGCAATGTAATAGAAACAAAGTTTCATGAATGAAACAGCATAATAGAGATATTAAAATGAATTTACTCCATTAAATGGGATAACCTAAGACTAGTCATTGGCATGATCAAGGATTACTCGTCTCTTGGAGATTTGGCATTGGATAGCGATGATTGATGAACTACCTATGATGATGAGTACCTTTCTCCCTGTGTTCATCCATCCTTTGAAGGATCTCCAGCAACAGTCGCAGGTTGTGGATCAAGGAATGATGAATTATAGTGATGCGATCATCCCAAATGAACAATCCAACCTAGAGGTAGGGGTTTTATTATTTGTGTTCAGGATACCCATTCTATCCCTCCAAACTAATAATGATGATCAACCCACTAATAAGATGATATCTGGGTCATTTGTTCATGAGAGATGGGATAATTATTGTGGGACGTGATGTTTAGGAACTTGGTAATTACTCCCTTCTTAGATTCCTTCTAACGGGATGAATGATGTTTGAACATACAAGGACACCATACATACCTTTGGTGTTCTTGGTGATCTTCCTACCCATTCCCTATCATTTCTTTACTGACAGACTCACATGATCATTTCGGACTTTTCTTGGAGGTTTTGAGCATGAACGGATCCCTAGATCGATGGTGAGATGAATTATATCATGTAGTAGTGACAATGACGACTCGAGAATTCCAGAGGTGCCCATGAATCAAAGAATGGACCACCAAAGATAGTCTGGTGGCTAACAGAAGAAACCACCAATGATGGTTGGCGGCAGCCATATGTGGGAGGTGGCACACACTGATGGTGCCCTGGAAGTGAACCAACGGTGCACCAGTGGCGTGTGGTGGCGGTGGAGGTCCCTGCGGGATCGTCCAAGGGGCAGTGGACAAGGGCCACCGGCAACAGCCGATGGTGGGGTCTATGGTGGAAGCATCATCAAGCCACATCATACAGACGAAGGGAAGATCTATAGTGGGACCACGGTAGGAGGCCTCCACGTTTACTGGGAGTGAACACAACAAATGCAGCCACTTCTAGTCATGGAAAGTCATCCCGCTCACAGTGGGTCAGGTTAGAGAAGCTGGGATGGACACACGGCCTAGTGGGCCAGATATATGGCCCAGTGGGCTAGGTTGGACCCGGACAAAGTTAGATCTGGGTCGGTTCAGCCTATACCTAGACCCAACCAGCCCCTTTTTTTCTAAAATAGGCATAACATCCATACCATGCATGTGACTGACAAGTCATTTGAGGCATTGGGACTTTTTCTATGAGAATGTCCTTCTGGTATAATCCAAGTGAGTTTTTGTGGAGAGTGATAAATAACCAATGTATTGAGGAGTAGATTCTCTCATAATCAATCATGATATAAGAATAAATCCTACGACTATCTATGACAAGAAGGAAGTGATGATCTGACCACAGTGGACTAGCAGACGAGAAGATCTTTGTGGCCCGAAAGATGATTGGACCTCAGTGGCCCAACTGATGAGAAGAGCGGACCTTAGTATCCCAGTAGATGAGCAGACCTCAGTGGACCGGCAGAGGAGGGGAGATTGTTGGCCTGACAGACGAGCAGACCTTAATGGACCAGCAGAGCTCAGTAACGAACGAACCTCAGTGACCTGGTGGATGAGCGGACCTCAGTGGCATGAATGTCCTTAGTGACTAATCAGGGATGAGTCCCTCAGTAGTTCAATATATTCAGGTTTATGTTTGATAATATTTATTTCTATACATTAGGTTATACCTTTGTGAGTTTTCCATTAATTCATTTTTACTTTTCCTTGTGGTCATTTCATTGTAGTTTGGAGTCCCTACTAAGAATTGTGTTACTCACCCCTGTATGGGCTTCCCCTGCACATTTCATGTCTTATGCATATTACCGACATTTTGACAGGGACATTTTTGGTCCAGGACTAGGTGGTTCCTAGTGAGATTGGATTGGGGAGGCATACTCCCATGGCTTTTGAAAGTCACTCTTTACATACCCATCAGGTATGGTTTTCTACAGATCAATTATCATACACCTTAAAATCCCTTGTTTATAGATTTTATATTTTTTGGTTTGTATTCTGGCCAATTTTACTTATAGTTTATATCTAAACCTTTAGTGGTTGTCTCGGTGGTATTCATTTTTACTTTTTATCATTTTGGGATGGGTTTGTGAGTGTTTGTGTATGTGTGAGTGTGTATAGGTACTCGACAAATGCCTCCTACTTTCATGATAATGCCTTTGGCGCTAGTCTTCATCCCCTAGCCTTTAGGAGGCGATCTTGGGGTAGTCACAGAACATGCCCTGGGGGACAGGTCATGAAAATAACAATAGATTTTGTAATATTTCATCTAATAATTGTTTAGAAACATGATTCCATATGGTTTATAGTCGATCATCTCACAATTTTGGCTCATTTAATCCCTCTTTGTGAATCTAATATGTTGGAGGACTTGTCAAAGATCTATATCTGAGAAGTGGTAAAATGGAATGGTGTAACCATATCAATAGATTCAGGTAGAGATCCATAGATAACAACTCATTTTTAGAAATGTTTACAAATATCCCTTGGGACTCAGTTGTTTATAAGTACAGAGTATCATCATTATATGAACGAACAATATGAACGGACAATACAAATGTTGGAATACGTGTTTCGGGATTTTGTAATGGATTTTGGTGGCTCATAAGAATATCACATATGGTTTTGGAGTTGTCTTATTACAATGGTTATTGTGCATCGATACATATGGATCCTTTTGAATAATTGTGTTCGAATCCTTCTCCTTCTCCAATTTGTTGAATGGAAATAGGTGAAACATCCCTATTTGGGCTGAAACTTTTCCAAGAAACAACGGAGAAGATTCAATTTATCAGAATATGGGTGGAGATGGATCAATGTTCTCATAAATTGTATATGGATCAACATATTCATCTATTTTCATTCTTGGTGAGTAAACATGTGTTTTTAGGATCTATCCAAGTATTGGAAATCGTCATTTTGGGAAGAAGGGAATTTTGTCTCCTCGATACATAAGCCCTTATAAGGAACATGAAAGTGCTGTTGATGTGGAATATCGATTATCATTTCTCCCATAGTTTAGTGTTTTACACAATTTGTTTCATGTATCTCAATTAAAGAAATATCATCCTGATCTTGACCATGTGATTTTATGGGATCACTTAGACCTAGAGTGGGATTCTTTATTGGTTCACATGATAGTGTAGATTTCAAATAAGAAAGGGAATGTCTTGCATGGAAAAATCATTGCTCGAGTGTGGGTTTCGTGGAAGCATGGTCAGATTCAAGAAGAGACATAGGAAATTTAGTATGAAAGGAAAGAGAAGTGGACAGAACTCTTTAAGAGAAATGATAGTTTTCTACTTTCCAGGGATGAATGGGACAATAGTGGGGAGAATATAGTTCACCAAGTTTCTAGTAAGTTACAATTTGTTCATAGTTTTTAAGTTTGTAAAGAATATAGTTAAATTTTGGGAGAATTTGGATAACTTTTTGAGTGTTTCTAAGGAATTTATAATGGTGAACTATTGGAGTACTATTTGGAAAAACAATGAAACACAAGATATAATCCATGCACAGTGAGATAGTAGCTAATGGGGAAGGTACACAGGAGACACACAATTTTTAAGAACCATATGGAATCCTAGGATTAACCATGCATCTTAAGATAGTGGTATTTATCTTGATTAAAGCACATTTTCAAAACTGTGGGAGAAAATCATGTGGGGTTCATCCTTCATGAAGTGGCTAATGCAGGGTTAGAAGATGGTTTGGTTAACTTTGTGACTAACCAATCCCAATTTAAAAACAAGATCCAAAAAAGTGGATATGTCTATGTATAATTTTTTTATCATCTTTTTTTTGTCCTATGTAGCCCTATATTAAGATTGATTCTTCCAGATGGCCATGTTATCTTCTCTCATCGATCCAAAGGTGATCTGAAGGTTTCCCTTAGGGATTTGATGCTAGATTCTCATGGTATGTGATCTTTCTTGGTTGTTCTTGGTAGATATTCTAAGATCAAATTCCCCATCATTCCTAGTTCTAACATCTACATCTATTGTGGATATATATAAGATAGTTTATTCAAAATATTATTAGAATTTCCATTTTTGATGATAGAGGAAGAGATATAAAGTGGTTTTTAATGATTCAACTCGGTTTCGAGGATATATTCCACATCATTCTTCATTGTAATCAAAACTCCTAAGGTATTTAGCTTTACTCTAAACTCCTATTATGACCATGAAGTAATTTTTTCAAAGGAATAGTTTTTTATTGAAGTTGATTGTGTAATTGTGTTATATTTCTTGTTGGAAACCCTCATTAGTGGTGGTTTAAGGAATTTTGGAAATTGGGTATTTTTATCGAAAGTGAAATAGGTAACATTATTATAAAATGATGATTTTAAAATGATTATTTGTTTTTGTTTCATAGAAATATTTATTCAATAAATGGTTTGTTTTTTTAAAATTTGATTATTAATGGGTTTTCATTAAATGTATAGTTTTATTGAAATGGTTGAAATGTTTTTTTTAAATTGGTTTTTTTCATATTGATTGTTAGTTTTCATGTGAATTAGGAAGCGATAAGGGTAAGGATTCATCCCCATTAATAGTGGGATGGATGATGGTAAGGGATCTTCCCTATAAAATGGTTCATTAAGTGATTACTTATTTAATAGATGACTCAAAACTCACAAGTATAGGGATTTACAAGTTTCATGCATTTTTTGATGTGTGGACAAGTGGAATGGAATGGATTATGCAAAAACGGAACTCATGAAATGGTTTTAATATATATATTAGTTACTTTCCTAGGAACATGATATTTTTTAAAATAAACAACATGGTTATGGAAATTTTTTATATATGTATATAAACTATTTAGGAAATAATTTAATATAAACTATTCTTATATAAAGTTTCATAAATGTTCTATCCTAGTTGCGTGAGTATGGAAGCTATTGGGGAAATTCTATTAAGATTCATTACACGCACATTCTTTAGAAATTTGGTGATTTTTTATATGTATTTTATCAGTAAATGGGTAAAGGTAAAGTATAAATATTCTCTAGAGGTTCATAGTGATACATGTGATATTTTTTGGAGTGGAACATAATGATGTTTGGAGATTTGAGTTGTAGTTGACTTTGAGATTTATTGGATTTTTTGTCTTCCACTATTTACCATGATGTTTTGTAGACATCCACTATGGAACTCTTATAGAGATTGGTTTTGTTATAAATTTTATTTCTTTTGGATGTCTTTTTTTTAATCATTCATAATGTAGTTTTTTTATTTGGTTGTGGCATGTTTGCTGGAAGTTTTATTTACAATGGGAAAATCATCCCCCAATATCAAATAAAGTCTTCAGCATTTATTTTTAGCCTTAAAAGCCTTGGGGATATAACTTTAGGATAATTAATGTTCATAATTATTAATCTAATGAGAAGAATATTTATGTTGATTTGATTATGTTGAAGAAGAAATAAAATAAAATTCTTAATTACGGACATTGGACCTACTTCATACCACTTCTTTTGGATTTCACCAAATAAATAAAAGGTTGGATTCATTACCAAAATTTTGGTAATAAGATTAGAAGAGTGAATTATGAATTTTATTTGATAAGGTATTGGATGAAATAATGGGTTTTGTAAGTGTTTATAGGACAGATTGGGACGGACTTGTATAAGTTAGTTGTGTGGTACACTTGTAGTTCTTCGAAATAAATATGTGAACACATGTTTTTCACAGTCCACAAAGGTCCAAAATGGGTCATTATTAAACCATATATGTGATAAAGCAGAAATATATTTATAAAAATGTGAACACATGTAAAAATGGAGTTTAATATATTAAAAAATATAAATTAATATGATTAAGAATATTTCAACCATATTTCTAAATTAAAATCACAGAGGTGGAAATTTTTAATCTAACATTTAACCAATAGATAGGTTAAGAAATAGGTTTTCCAAAGAGAAAATGTCCAATGGTTTAAAAAGTAATTACATTGAAATTATATATTAAATTTATTTAAATTTCATATATTAATTTAATGGATATATAATTTAACGAATTTTATTTTTAAATCCATGTTAAAAAAATTGAAATTCTATAAATTCCTTAATAGAAAAGGATAATTCAAAATGAAAACTATTATTTTTTTCTTTTAATTAAAAAATTTATCTTTTCAAGAAAATCTAAAACATTCACCATAAGATAATTTGACATAAATATTTCTAAATATTATTTTATTTTTTTGAAATTTATTTTATGATTATTTTAAAATTTTATTTCCAAAATATTCTCCCAAATTGGGAGAAAACAACCATTTTTTAAAAATACAATTTTTAATTATAAAATTGAATTTAATGACATATTATGTCTAGAATATATAAAATATGAATTTAAAAAAAATTATTGATTATAATATATATATATATATATATATATATATTCCATGATAATCATTCACTGCATGTGATTTTTATAATTTATTAAGGTAAAATGAGTATGTGTTAGTAAATATAGATTTTAATATAAATATTTCCTTTATTTTAAAATAGTGTTTACATTCATTTATAATTAATTGGTAAAAGATAATTAATTTTATATGCATTTATTAAACCATATAATTTAATGATTTATTTAATATTAGTCATACCCATAATTCCAATAGCCAGGTGATGACCATTATATTAAAAAAATATTTTAATAGTACATCACATTTTGTTTGAACACATTGTTTAAAGTAACACATTATAAAAACATTTTTCAGTATAACACAAGATAAACATATTGTTAAATGTAATTTAAAATATAAAAATGAATAAATTAACTTGAAAAATTATTTCAAAAATCATAGTGTGTAGTTGGACTACCTATACACTAATATATTTAACTTTTTTATCATTGCATCTAAAATATTTTTATGATGATGTATTTAATGTTTATAAATGATATTCATAACACAATAATAATTCTATAAATTTATCATATCACATACCATATAAAAATACATTTTAATAAAATGGTAACATCATTCGTATGTATGGAAGACTACAACCTTGTGAAGCATTGTTAATCATTTATTATTAATGGAGCATGTGGATATTATATTAATATATATTTATTTGAATAAATAATATGATATTTATGATAAAATTATCATTATTTAATTAAAAATAAAATATACCTTATTTTCATCAGGATCGTTGAAAATCGTAAACTTTACTGATGGATGTGTATGGCCTATCATCTCCATGATTTTATCGTACTTTGTATTTTTAATAACCAAATATCATGTTTGGATTTAAAAATATAATTTATATAAAATAATTATAATTTATTGAATATTATTATCAAGAATATGGTTAAGTGGCTTTTTTTACCATAATCAACTCACCTTTTTAATTTTATAACCATGAGTTGAGAATTCAAGAAACACCCAATGTGCACATATCTAAATCAGTAATTAAATATGTCATTATAACAAATGAAGTAAATGGATTTTTTATAAGTGAAAAAAATATAATAGGGTTCTCATGAAATCAAAAAATCGATATAAGATTATTTTGATGATATAAAGTACATAAACGATTATTATGAACTCAAAGTAAGGAATTTTATAACTCTATTTCATTCATTGGGATAAATTACTTACTCATTTTATCAGATAGGATAATACTATTTGTATAAGAACCATTAATAGTTTTATGATTTATATATACTTTTTTTAAGTGGATTATATTTATCACATAGAATAAATTCATTTATTAATTCTCCTTTCAATGACATGATATTTATAAGGGACATCTTGTCTCCCTTTTTTCTTTCATGTGACATATTCCATATTCAACATTTATTTATTTTTTTTGGTATATATAAAAATTAATTAATTGATATATCATGAATATATTTATCATTATGTAATTTAATTTTACATCATTTATATGAGTTATTAAGCCAAATATTTCCAATCTTTAATGGTTTATTTCACAATATTGTTATTAATAGGTATTGTTTCTTCAAATCCTTCCTTGGAGGAATTTTTTGATATTTAAAATCTAAAACAAATATATTTTATTATACTAAATTTATTAAATAAAATATCAATTAATAGTTCTATTTATGAATATTTTTTACAAAAAATTACTTAGAAAATCGTTCTAAGAAAATATGTAGTTATTTATCTCTTCAGTTTAAAATCATCTTAGTTTGATATCCATTTTTTTATAAAATCATTATTTGTAATTTTTTCAACAATAAAAAATGATTTAATGAATATATTTTTACCCTTTTATGAATTTTTTTAAAACTTTTTGTAAGTAAACTTCTTATAATTATATGAATTATAGACTTTTTAACCTATTTAATGAAGTATGAAAAGAATGTTTTGTTGAATTATACATCTTGAAAAAAATTAACCTACATTAGGGCCACTAAATTAATTAATTATGCCATTATATTATTCCATTTATTTTTTAAATAAACTGTATCCAATAATATTTTTATCTTTTTTATATTTTAGAAATGTAATTTTAAACTATAAAAGGTACTTTTCACAAAAAATATTCCATGTAATATTTTATGGACATGATCATCAATGATGAAAACATTTTATATTATGGATTCATTCTATATTATTTATATATTCTATCAAATTTATATATATATTATTTTCCCTTGATATTATGGTGTAATAAGTTACTTTGTTTTATTTTTAAAATAACTTAATTATTATTTTTTGCATTTTGATGTAAAAAAATATTTTGTAACCCATTCTCTCCATGGGTTATTGTTATGATTCTAACTGAATATTTATTTTCTTTTTGGGTAAGACATATATCATGAACATTTTATGGTATGTTCATCAACATAAAAATCCAATTCATTTGGTAATTATTTAGATTCAATGGGTATCACATATAGGATTAGGGAGTAAACCCAGTCGACTATGGGACTTTTTCAACTATGTGATATTATTTAGGCTATTATCCTTGACTCATGTTTTGGTCTTTTTATATGTTTATTCTCCCATTCATTTTATTCAATGAACTGTAGCACCCAATGAGACAATGAATCATGATCATTGAGTTATAATTATTGGATATTTATATTAAAAATCCTGGAATAATATGTGTAAAAATGAATTAGTTTCTATAGTTTGTATCATAGAAAATAATATTTATTTTTTGATTTATAATAGAATAATTTATTGATAACCCTATGGATAATTATAAGTATAAATATATTCATAAGATAAAATTATTGAATTTTTGTGATGTTTATTGTGTGTGGTTTTCAAAAAAATTAATCCCTATCTAGATACTAATGGTGGATGTGGATCTAGGAAAGTAGTACCTTGGGGTAAAAACACCAAAAAGGGTACATTACGCTTCACACTGTCATCACCAGGTGCACGCAAACAATCTTGGCTGCAAACATAGTTTGACACTCCCATGGAATATGCTTTGTAAATTCACATACTCTTTAAGAATCATTATGTATGACTTAAAAAAATTATAGGTTTTATAACCTATTTCAAATTTTTACCAAATATATAAAAAATTGAAACATAGAAACTCCTAGTAAATGATAAAACTATCATTTATATGTTAATATATTTTTGGTTATAAGATTACTCTTTTCTTCATTGATTAATTGAAATATTCCTTCTGTTATACTTTCATCTAATCATGATAAAAAAGATAAATAATTCCAATAACTAATGTTATCAGAAATGCAATGATTTACCTAATGAGATGTCAAACGAAATTTAATTGGATGTTAGATAGCTTACGATCATTCCAAATGAGAAATCATGAATTTTTATTAATAATAGTAACATAATTGAATTTAAAAAGTCATAAAATCACACACACACAAATATATATATATATATATATATATATATGTATGTAATATTACTAAAATGCAATTGATAAATGTGATAAATAAAAGCTGATGAAATTTCTAATAAGCCAGAAATTTGTGAATACGTTCCATGTCATTTTCCTTAAAGAAACTATAACATGATGTTGATGTGGAATATGTGGGAATAAGGAAGTAAATTACTAAACAAAAAAGAAGAGACTTGTTAACCAAACATGGGGAAATAATGTTCAACCTATGGCACTATAAATTGTTCAATATCATATATGTTGGGAACATGTTCATTATTTATGGCAATACCCTAACCCAAGGATTAATTCCTAATGACCTATGATAAAAACATCATTTAAGTGGAACGATTGAATTGTTTAAGATTTGGTACTTTAGAGTCATGATGTTGAAGTGTTTTTGTAAATTTTATGTTTGTTATAAGAATCATGAAACATAGTAGTTTTTTTAGTAGTTTATCTTTATAAATTTTAAATAATATTATTCAATTAAATAACTACCTAGAATGTTAATTATATAGTATGGTGATATTTTGTTAAAAAATAAATGATTGAATAAAATATAATCATTGATATGTTCTTTAGATTGATTAATTTATATTAAATATAGATTAGTTGATTTTTTTGTTAAAAAATAACATATAGTGGAGTAATTAGTGGTTAGAATCAAATCTCATGGTTAATGTTATTTTGAGGATGTTAATCATATTTTTTGGAAATTCTATTGTAATTATATTCATTTAATTTTTGTAATTGGTAAACTAGTATTTTGGGATATAACTCATTGTATCTAAAATGATAATTTGGATAAAACAACAACAAAAGGGTGATAAAGTTGTAGTGCCTACCACTTCCCAACATGATATACCAGTTAGTATGACATTATTTTTAGACAATATATTTTATGGATAACTAATAATTTCATTTTGGGAAACATATTATATAAACAATTATTTTTTAATATTTAGGACTTTTTTGTGATTATTGATATTTTAGGAAATGTTTCATTGGATTGATTAATATGTAACCCTTAGGTCTAACATGTGATTTAATAATATTTCTTGGTCAGTAACAACATAAGGATATTTTTGATTACTGATGTTAATTAATATTATTTATTTAATTATTTATGTATAACAAATAATTTGGAGATTAATACGAAGTATTATTCATTTTTTGAATTATCATACTTTGTGGTAACAATTTCTGGTTTTTTTAATTTGAAAATACAAAAATAAATTCTTGATATAATTTTGTGGAATAGTTTCACATATTAGATAATAAATTTTTTTCTCATGTGTAAAAAATTCATAATGAATACTTGTTATTTGGTATAACTAATAATATTATGGTAAAAATGATTAATGTATCAAATTATACTTTTCACATATTTTTATTCAATTGATTTATAATTCTAAATTGATAATGGATCCCAAATCTTTAGGAAAATGAAAATTAAATAAAAATGTTTTTTATTTTTGATTAGTCAATGTTAAATTATCACTTTTCGTAGAGGGTATAAAATTATATACTAAATTGGAATTATTTTCAAATCCATTTTTAGCTTACCACCATTGTCTATTTATGTGGTATCCATGTTTTGGGGTATTTATATCATATATATACTTCTCTTTCCATGTTTCTTATAGAATATTTTATATTCCCTTTTAACAATGTTGGTATTCGGAAATGGAATTTTTAATGTCAGACCCTTGATTTTTTAGAATAGGACAAAATTGAGAATTTGAAATTTATTCAAGGGGTAAAATATAACATAATAATAATTTAATGTAACACTATTTTTTATAATGTATACTATATGGAACACTGAGTTTTAGTGAACCACGATACACTATTAAAATATTATTATTTTAAACATGATCGATATAAACCTTGATGTTAAATAGGATGGAATGAAATGTATTTAAAAAAGTATAAAATATTTAAAAATTTCATACTCAATATAAATTTATTTAGAATTTAAAACTAATGATGTACACAAAGTTTTCTAATGAAGATAATTTTTAGAAAAAATTATTCAAAAATGATTTTTATTAGATTTTGAATGAAAATAATATAATTAAATTATTTAACGTTTAGAAATGTTATTTTATAAAATTAACAAAAAAAATTAAATCATAATATCAAACCTATCAGGAGTTTAAATGTTGGGATTATTCTAAATTATGTGATTTTTCAAAAACAATGTGAGAATTAGTGATTTTAAAAAGACTCTCATTTATTTTCATTGTATCATGTAATTAAAAATTTAAAATAATTATTTAATTTTTTATAAATTCAACATATCAAATATTTAATTTAGAATAATATATTTATTTTAATTTTAACAATATTTTTTCTATATTTAAAAATATGTTTTTTAGGGATAATAATGCCTTGTTTGCAAACTTTTTTTATGTGAAAAATCATTAACCATTTTAATTAATTAAAAATTACATAATAAGAAAGTATGTAAATGAAATTGTTATATTATATATTTTTTTATTTAAATTAACATTCATTTAATTCTGATTTCTAGTAATATTGTTAATATAATATCCTGAGCTTCTTGAAAAAATCATTTTTTAAAAACTTCTTTTTTAACACATTTTGATTATATAATCATAAATTAAATTCTATCTCATTGGTTATTTGAAATTGATAGAATGTATTAAAAATTTAGTATCACCATAATTTATATTATTTTATAAGTTATATTTAATGTTGGTTATAATTAATAGTAAAAACGTTAATATACTAGTCATTGTGTTGAGAAAAGTAAAATGGTAAAAGTGAGTGACATTACAGGTAAATTTGAATAATATGTTAATAATAATATTATTTATGAATTATGGAGGTGTTGATAAATCATATAACCCATCCATTCAATTATTTAACAATTTTTTATTCACATGGAATTATAATGATGTCTCATTTTTTAAGAGTTTTGGTTATTTACAAAAAAAAATCGTATCCCCAATTATAAGAAAGAAGTTACTCCACTACCATATTTAGATATATCATGCCATTTGTATCAAAAAACCACTACAAAAATTAATCACTAAAATAATTAGAAACATTATAGTTGTTCATTTTCACCCAAGAGACCTTACTTAGTTTCCTTAATATGATGTCCAAAGGAAGTTCTTATAAGCGAAGTTAATTTTTTTACTGAGATATTCTTTTTTTAATTCTTCTTTTTTGTCCATAAAAATGATTTTAAAATTTCAATATTGAAAAAAAAAATATCTAATATATACTGATATGTTATTATTTATATGAAATAATGTATATCCAACTCTTATTAAATCAAATGGGAAATGAAACCACCATTCATGTGTATAATAGACGACCACATAGTGAACAAATGTAATTCATTTTCCATAATCACCACTAAAGGATGATAATTATGTTGAATTAAATTATTTAATATTTTATTCATGAAATAATGAAAATTATATGAAAGAAAAATATCATATACCTTCTTACCTTACCATCCATTGAAAAATTATAACCTCATTAATGTGTACAGAATACATCAGCCTTACAAAGTGATGTGATTAATTATTTTTCAATGCATCACATTGATGGTATATTTAATTAAATTTAATGAAATTAAAGGATAATTATTATTTAATTATTATTATAGAGTTATAAAATAACAATAAATTTTATTATTTTATAATAATGGAACAGTGGAAACATTTCACAAGTGAATTCCTGGCCTTCCATCTCCATGATTATAACGTAGTTCCTAATTTTAATAACCATATTTTAGGGTTAGATTTAAATGAATAAATGAATTATAAAAATAATTAATTTTGTTATTATAATTATTCTAGTGTTGTTGGGTCAATGACCCATTTACCATGTTCAACTCATTGATTCTATTTTTAAATTAAGAAATGGGTGTCTTCAAAACACCCAACATGGAAGTCACTGAATAAGTAAGTAAATATGAAAATAAATTAAATGATGTAAATTGATTAATTATAAGTTATTAAAAATGTGATATTTTTTTTATGATAAAAAAATTTTAATATAAGTTTATTATTAAGGAGATAAATTACATAGATATCATGACTGGGGTTGAGATATGGTATTTTTTTACTCAGTATCAATCATTTGGTTAAAATACATATTAATTGTCATTGATATGCATCGATTATGTCTATAATTACCATTTATTATTTTAATTTTAATTTATAATTTCATTATTTTTAATAACATTTTACACATATAATAACTTAATTTATTAATTCTCACATGAATTGTACTATCTTTGTAATGAAGTTCTCATCTGACTTTTTCTTCAATGAGACGTATACCATATTCACAACTTCTTTCTACTATGAGGTGTATATACATCCAATTTTAATTTGATATCTTGAATAGACTTATAATCATGTTATTTAAAGTTTTATTTAGATTTAATTATTTTCAGGGGTTTATGATTCAAAAGTTAAGAATGTTATAAGGGTTTATTTCATAGTCTCGTCGTTATTCGGAATTGTTTATGTTTAATCATACCTTGGAGGAATTTTTTTATATTTCATTATTAAACTAAATATTTTCCATATACAATTTTCATTCATTTAAATTTAATTTAATATTATAATTTTCTTATATTTTTTGGTTAAAATTATTGAGAAAATATTTTTAATAAAGGCTCACTATATTTCCCTCTTCTTTCAAAAAATCATTTTACTTCCATATCAATTTTTTCTGAAGATATCTTGAAGAATTCATCTACCATTATCCAGACTCTTTATTAATGAAATTTTTACCCATTTTTTCCTTTTTATAATATTTTTTAAAATTAATCTTATAATATTTTTTAATTGAGGGACATTTTATCTTTTTTTACAAAAGTGTGAAAAGAGTATTATTCTAACATGTATGGAATGTATAAATTTACCCATTGTAATGAACACTAATTTATTTAATGATAAATTTATATGTTTTCCTTGTTTTATTATAAAACATTTTTTATATTATATTTCGAATATAATAGATCTTTTAGAGGTGATTTCAATGTGAAAATAGTGTTTTTTCCAATAAATATTCAATGTTTTCATTTAAAGACATCTTAATAAATTAAAAATACCATTAATGTAATGGATAGATTATAAATTATTAAATATTCATCTGACCTATATTTTTGTCTTATTATTACATACATTGACGGAGAAATAAATAACATGTATTCATCTCTCAAATTCTTGGATAATGAAATTTCCTTCAATTATGATATGAGAAAATATTATAAAACTCATATTCTCTCAATGGGTAATTCTTATATTTATGAATTATTATTTATTTAAATTTTTTGGTGCACATAGATCATGATAATTTTAGGATGGGTGAACCAAGATATAACTCAAAAGAATTAGGTAATGAATCAGTCTCGTGAGGCATCATATATGGGATTATGGTGTAAACCTAATACATTTTTTAAACATTTTACAAAATTTGATATTATTGTGGATATCAGTCTATACTAATGTTTATTTCATGTTATATATTGCTTATTTATTTCATATTATTCCATTATTTTATGATATAATTTTCATTATGTTATCCTCTAATGTTATTACTCCTGATCCATCTATTTTATGGCCTCATGATATACCTTTGATTGACATTTTATGCACCCTTATCATGTCTATTACATTATTTGTATTTTTAGCTCACCCATTTGTCTATGTATTCACAAGGTTATACCATACAGTTTTAGGACCTCTTAATGATATAGGAGCACAATATGGAGACCAAATAACTATGTTTCATTTTGTTCTCACATTGATGTATTATGATCTGGGTTATCGGAAGACACTAGGACTCAAGAATGTTAAGTAGTAATTAATGAATTTTTATGTTAAAAATTATGGAATAATGTGTGTTAATGGATTGTGTCACAATATGGTTATCCCAATACTATCATGATATTAATTTCATAGCAGGTAGCCATGGAATATGATTTTATGTGCTTATATATATATTCCACAAATCTATGTCTTATGACAATGTTATTCTCTCATGGATTATGTTCTTTGATTCTTTTTGGATTCATGTCTTTTGTAATATCATTGTTTAGGCCATGAATTATGTTTATGATATATGATATACATGGTATGGTTTTGAAATTTCATTATTAGGTTCTTATAACCTTTTTATCATCCTATATTGGTATCTCCCTTGTTTATCCTTACTATGCATCATATGTCACACATTATTATATTTTTCCTTCAACATGTTATAAATAATGGTATTATGTATGATATTTCAAAAATGGTTCTAGTTTGGAGAACATATATGATGTTGTTCAAATATGAAACATTTTTTATGTATCCATATTTCTAAAGTAACTTGACTGATATGATTCTAGTATGGATCATAATGTTATGTAATGAATAATTTTATATTAAGATGTAATATCTATGAATATAAATCCTAGGTCACTATATTTTGTATCCACGAATTTATTAGTTATCATTTAGAAACTTGTATGATAAAACATTTTTGACAACCATAAGGATTATTAAAAGTATTGGAAAATGTAATTGAATTTTGGTGAAGGATATAGGGAGTTATTCTTATTATATAATACACTTTTTTCGAGACTATAAGTAGATGTTTCCATGGAAATATTGTACTTAGGATAAATAATTCTGAAAAGGGACCATATAGGCTTCGACTCTATCCTCACCTAGTGTATGACACTGGACTTAATAAACACCTGTATTGACACTCCAATGGAATATGTATTATAAATTAATAATATCTTAATAAACCATCATGTTGGATTTTAATATTTAACTACCTTGTATAACCAACTCTAAACCATATGATCCATAATATGAAAATATGTTTTCATGATTTATTCATCCAAAAACGGATGAGGGGGTTTCCAAAAATGGTTATCATCTCTTATACTATTTTTTTTATTTTATTCAATGTCTAGAACTATGAGGAAGCATGTATAAAATGTATGAAATGGGAAATTTTAGGATGATGTCAATCCAATATAGATGATTAGTGTTGAGAAATATTTTTTTTTATTGATCATTTTTTATAATATATGATTTTCAATATTAACCTTAACAAACTCTCAGACTCAACAATGATGAAAATGATAGAGTTCACATAGATCTCATGTGGTGGAGACTATAAATAAAAGAATATTAATCTTCTTCTATTCCATGAATTTGGTATAAATCACTATAATTAATATTTTGGAGGATTGATAATCTTTTTATGTGTCTAAAAGATGGAAATGTATAATGTAATTCCTAATGAAAAATGAATTTTTTAATTATGTAAATTTAATTTCATCATAAGGTACCATTAATAATTAATTACCTAAATTGTGTAGAACATGGGTATGGTCTATGCCAATTCCCTATTCTAGGGGTTGAATCCTAGAACAAGGAAGACCCTGTGAATGGTTTTAATTGTTTATATGTCTTAATCCAATAGTGATGTTGTAAATTTTTTTACCATTTTTTATATAATAATCCTAAAACATGTAGGGATTGTGTGACTTCTGAAAGAATATATGTTCCAATCCATTTTTTATATTTTCTAAAACACGCATTAAGGTTTAGTGAAAACCAAACATTCGAAAAACCAATACACCAAGAGAGGATAAAAATTCAAAATTAAATCCATACTTCAATCAAATCCAGGATTTCAAATTTGAAATCACACCTCAATCCCAGCATCACCAACCTCCTTAGGTAGTGATAGAGTTTTAAACCACCCCCAACATTTAGATCGGACACATCAAGTACACATAACCTTCCACACTATCATCCCCACAAACAAATCACCTTTATCATTATCACATTATCATCATCAACAAAATTGGTGTCCAGAAGCAATAACACCACCAGAGAACCTTGAAACAGATGTATAAGAAGAAATTAAATCTTGATTGATCATCCTCAAGAGTACACAACCTTCATCATCACTACCCAATCTCCACTGGAGACAATATTTATAAAAATAGGATTCCTTCAAGCTCACCATCATCAATCCATCACTGATTGAGTCACAATCTAACACCATCGTCCTATAAAACCCTGTTGTAATGATAAAAATGATGAATGAATATCCATAAAATAAGAACTAAAACATACCCAATGGTTAGATCCTAGGATAAAAATCCACTTTGAACCATTTTAATGATCAAATATCACAACCCAAGACTTCTTGAAAGCCACCACACCAGACCATATTGGGGGGAGTGATACAAACTATAACTAGATTGTATATGGAACTAAATGTAACTTCAACCAATATCCATGATATTTTTCAATATTTCCAAGACAAACCAATAACAATGAAAATCATAACCCACAAATCCACACACACACAAAACAAAAAATTATGATTCTAATGTTCTAATGATGAGAAACATAAAATGATTAAAACTGAAACTCAGATCAAATCCAAAAAATGATGTCCCTCTTGGAACACCATCAAATGTTTAAACAACACATCCCAACTACTCCTTGAAACAACTGTCAGACACCGTAAGGGAGAGCAATGAAGGGATAGAAATCCAGAGAATTATTTGAATTATACTAGAAACCATAAATTTATAGATATAATCATTGATTTATTAGTGATGGTTGATTATAATTTCAAATAAATGGAAACAACTATTGGTAATGTATTGTCTCAACAATAACTTTTCTTTTATGATGTTTTTGAGGCTCACAAAAAACCTTGTTTATTTTCTAATATAGTTGTGTTAATTTTGTTTTTAGAATACATGTCCTTAATTTATTTACATCTATGATTAAATTCAAATATATGGGATGTTTTATCATTATACTATTCAAACCATACATTTTATAAATGAATTTTTGGTTCATCATCCCTATGTCATGCTAAATAGTTTTCATTTGGATCAGTAACCCTACATTAATAGAATCAATTATTGTATGGAATATCAATCCTTCAATGGAATCCAGAATCACTATTCATTTTCTAATTTTGTGATATTGAATATGTGGTTAATCAACCTTATGTATAGAAACTTATGCTAAAAAGATGAATATATAGATTTTGATCCCTATGTTGTTGTTTTCCCTATGTAATTCATAAATGAAAGTATGGTTAAGGAACCATATGTTTATAGGAACCCTATTATACAAAAATAAACCCTACACTATGAAAAGTAACCCGACTATATGAAATGGATCCCTAATCTATGTAGTTTAACCCAATGTTTTAGTATTCAGCTATAGAGATATTTTCCCTCAATTTAATATGATATTCATGCAATAGTCTTCACAGAATTACAAGATGATTGAATGCTTTTCTTAAACTGTACAAAATCCCATTATAATTGATTGAAAGAACTATATTCATTGTATAAAATCACTCTAATTCTTAAGTAATGGTATGAAATTCCTGGATAATTTGAATTTGAATTACCTCATTCTATAAGTCAATATTATTGGACATAAAATACAGAATAAAGATGTTTGATCTATATATTCTATCACAGTTTATTTTGAAAAAAAGATCATTCACATACATGTGATTGTATTTATGTGAATATCTTCTATAGTTCTACTAAAACGACCGATAATTTTTTTTCCAAAGAGGCTATCCTTGAATGTTCTATACAATTATTCTCCGCACTGCTATGAGTTTACTATTATTGTATGATGATATTAATATTAAAGAAAATTTGATACCAAGATCACTTTATAATTTTTATTTCATTATTAAATTAATTTATGAATAATAATATACATCTACTATAAATTTATGCTATAACTAAGAAGTTCAACCCAAATCATCAACAAATCAAACTATTTTGATTTATTGGAGACTAAAATTATTGTACTGAGTTGTGGATTGTGTATCATATTTTTATAATATGTTTTGGATAACTCATCCCCTCTAAAATAACTGGAATTATGTTCTTATCCTTAAATGTAAAAGTTTAAACTACCCACACTTAGTAGTGCATTTGAAGGTCTATTGATAAGAGAGACTTTCCAGTGAATTCATCAATCTCACAGAGAGAGCATTGGTGGAGTGGACTAGAGTATATTTTTTCCCCAAACCACTATAAAATTTGTCTGTACATTATTTATATTTATCTAATAATCATACTCTGTACAGATGATAACATTTCTCATTCTTGTAAATTGCTAAGATATTTACAAAAAATAGTCTGTCGAGATTTTCAAAAAGACACAATCCTCCACCCTCTTGTGTTATATTTTTATTATTCCAACCAAAAAATAGGTATTAGTTGTGGTATTTGTTTATAAATATATAGAAAGATGAAATGAATAAGGTCTATAAAAAGAATATGGAAATGGGAAATTCAAAAGAATTAATTTATATGGTTTTTGATCCATACATTATTGTAGAAAATTATGGATGTTGAAAATCGTGACTTCTTATCTATTTGAGAAATCTTGGATTCAATGTGTATTTAAAGATCATTAATCCTTATGTGATTCTTAAAAAACTAGAGGCTTGGACTACCGAAACATAACCTGAATAGGACATCAATTCAAAAGAAATAAATTCTATTATTTGTGTACATGAACTAGATGAATTTAATCATGTATCAAAATATCCTACTATCTATGAGATATAGAAAACAATAGTTGTTTCATATGAAGGGATAGACAACATCAGACAGATGAGATATTCCAAAACAAAGCAAAATTTTAACACCTTTAGAATATTAGATAATGATAGCATCACAAAAATGAATGGATGGTTAACATATAGTTTTTTAAATATTAATACCTTGGAAGATACCGTAAATCAATATAATGAAGTGTAGAAATTACTAAGTTTACGTCCCTCTATATTTAATGGAATATTTTTAGAAATCTTTCATTCATAACCTACCCAGAATTTAAATATGAAGGTATAGACTGGAACATTGATGATATATGAATAAAAAATTCAATATGAATATAAAGATCATAATATTGTAATGAAAATATAAAATACTTCCCTTAAAGTTACATCTCAAAAGAATAAAATAAAATCAAGAAAAAATGGAAACCCAAGAAAATATTCAGACTCCTCATATTTTGAAATGGAATTGGCCCAACTAGCTATAAAATTTAGAAAATTATTCAAAAATAATAAAGGCTTCAAATAATCCCTTAAGAAGGACGAAAAGGGACCTTTAGAAGTACGATTCTAGGAATGAAAAAAATTGTGTCACATCATATTTTATTTCCCTCAATTGAAATGTGAAAGAAAAAAATATAAAATAAATATTAGAAGAATAATGGTTATGAACTTAAATGAAAAGAGACATGAAATATACATGGAGTTTATATGAAGACTCCAGTATCTCTTCAAAATCTGATTTAGAGAAAGACCCACAAAAACTACAAGACAAATTGTGAATTATGGATAAGGAATAATAATTGGTACAATCATATTACTCTTTCAATTCAAAAACTCATAGTTTCTCAATTGGTAAATTACCTACCTATTATATAATTATATAAAAGTAATATGATTCATTATTTAATAGACATAAATCATTGAAATTATTCACAATGTTGTTTTAGTTGAAAGAGACACAATTCTAAACGACATCAAGAATTAACTAAAAATTTTAATTTATCTGCATCACATTTTATTAGTTATGAAAAAGGAAAAATGAATTATATAATAAAGTAGAATCTTATAATATTGATGCAATTTTTTTAAAATAAAGGATAATATACTCTCATTGAGATTCTTGGAAATTATGTAATTAAAATAAAAAAAATTAGAATAGGAAGAAAGTGTGAAAAAAATTATATAAAATTTATGTTGTTCCCAATACAAAAAAAAAGATTCCTGATATTATTGTGTAATAAAACATCATTACACTAACAACTGTTACATGAGAAATCCTCAAATTAGTGGTATTAGAAAAGAATTTTATTTTGAAAATTATATATGATGAAAGTGATATAAATTATGGAATGATAAGGCCGATCTAGATTCCCATGTCATTACTCCTTAACACGGCTAGACCCAAGAAAATATGGGTACCAAAATAAACATGTTTTTGAGCTAATTTTTAGGTTAAAGGCCATAGGAACAGAAGTCTTATATAGTATATGGACATTGGGTGTTCTAGAAACTTAATTCAAGAGTCATCAAATTTCCATATATTGACGCAAATGGATAGAGGTCTAATATCTTTTTGTGATAATACAAAAGGAAATATTATTGGAGTTGAAACTATTGGAGGTCCAAATACTATATCAATCAATAAAGTATTGTATTTTAAAGGGGTAAAGAACAACCTGATAATTATTTATCATGTTTGTGATGTTGGTATTTATGTTCATTTTTCTAACAACTCATAATCTATTTTCAAAGATAAACTGGTTAAATTTAGAGCACCAAGAACTGTTAATGTGTATACTTTAGATTATAATTACTTGGGTAAAAAAAGTGAATTGGTTAACTACTAAGTCATATGAGTAGTATACTTGTAATAGAATACATGGACATTGAAATATATACGATTTACACAAATTATCTTTGAAACAATTATTTTCTATTTTTCCATGTCCAATGTTTGAAAATGATAGATTCTGTTATGCATGTCGAATTAGAAAACAATCTAAAACTTCTTTCAAATATATTAACAAAATTATTACATATCAACCTTTATAAATTTCCAGTATGCATTTGTTTGGACCATCTCAGGTAGAATTTTGTCCTGGTAAATTTTATTTTTATGTTTTAGTTTATGATTTTTCAATATTTACATGTGTATATTTTCTAAAACTCAAAAGTGAAGTTGTAACTATTTTTGAAAGCTATTGAAAAAAATTTCAAAATTAAAAGGGTTTTAAAATAAATTCATTAAGAAGTGATCATGGTGGATAATTTGAGAATAAACAATTTAATTCCTTTTTTTAGATCTTATTACTAAACACACTTTCTCTACACCAAAAACACCTCAAAAATGGAATCGTTGAAAGAAAAAAACATAAAAATTCAAGAAATGGAAAGGACTATGCTAAATAAATATAGTCTTCCTACCTATTTTTGGGTATAATCTATAAAGAAAAACATGACATATCATGAATATAGTTTTAATTAGACCTATAATTAAAAATAACCCCTATGAACTTTAGAACAACAGAAAATCTAAAGTAAAGTACTTTAATGTTTTTGGATAATAGGTTTATATCTTGAATATTAAGGGAAAACATAGTAAATTTGATCCAATAGCTGATGAAGGAATATTTTTGGGATACTTTACTACTTCTAAATACTATAAAGGGTTTATTAAAAAGGAAAGTATTATTGAATAACCATTTCATGTGATGTTTGACGAATCTATCCCCTTCAATAATAAGATATATCAAGCATATGATATTACTGACTCTCTTGATAACATGGTACTTGATTCAATAAAATATGATTTTGAAAATAAAATAAACAGAAATATATCCACTTCATAAGAACATAAAACTAAATAAAATAAAAGTATCATATATAGATAGTCTAGAACCTTGACAAACTATCCTTTAGAAACTATTATAGGAGAACTAGATAAATGAATTAAAACTATAAGAAGTGTAGGAAACCTAATTGAATTATCTTCCTTTCTATATCAGTTAGAAACTACGTCTGATGAATAATCCTTAGAATATGATAGTTGGATTTTTATAAAGCAATAAGAACAATACCATTTCAAAAGAAATGATGTTTGGGATTTAGTGGAAAGACCATAGTATTATTTATTCATATGAAATAAGTGGATATATAGAAATAAATAGGATGATCAATGGATAATAACTACAAATAAACCTAGATTAGTAGCTAAAGGATATGATCAAGAAGAATGTATAGATTATAATGAAACTGTTTACCCTGTAGAAAGATTAGAATCCATTGTAATCCTTTTAGCTTATGCATCTCATATGAATTTTAAATTGTATTAAATGTATGTTAAATAAACCTTTTGAAATAGATATTTAATAGAGGAAGTATATGTCAAACAACATACTAGTTTTGAAAACCTTTATAAACCAAATTCTGTTTTTAAATTAACTAAAGCTCTCTTGGGCCTTATACATGCACATAGAGCTTGGTATGAATTATTAAGTTATTTTCTTCTTAAAAATGGATTTACTATTAGATTTTTAAATCCAAAAATTATTATAAAAATTATTTTTTATAATATTTTGTTAGTAAAAATTTATGGTACTGATTTTATTTTTGGTTCAACAAATAATAATCATTGTAATGATTTTTCAAAACTAATGCTACAAAATTTAAATGTGTATGATGGGGTAAATGAGTATAATTTTCGGATTTCATATTTATCAATAATATTATGGAAATGTTTTAAATTAAACTAAATATATTATAGATTAATTTAAAAAGTATGGACTTAAAAATAGTTAAACTTATAAAACTCCTATGTGTACACATATAAAACTTAATTTGGTTGATGATCTAAAACTAATTGACAACAAGTAATATAGAGGTATGATTGGTTGTTTATTATATATTACTACTATCAAACTAGAAATTATGTTTTCTATATGTTTCTGTGCATGATTTCAATAAAACCCAAAATAATCCCACATTACTACTAGTACAATATTTTTTGGACATTTAAAAGGAACTATTTTTCAATCTCTTATTTATCCAAAAACTAATTATTTTAATTTCATTTCATTTTCAGATGCTGATTTTGGAGTTTTAGATTAGGATGAAAATTTACCTCTATAATCTTTTTGTTTTTATAAAAATGTTTAATATCATGGTCAAGTAAGAAACAACACTTAGCTACCCTTTCAACTGTTTAGGTAAAATATGTTTCAGATTGCAGTTTTTGTACACATGTATTATGGATAAAAAACACTATACTATACTTTAGACTAAATTATAATAATATACCTATATTATGTGATAATACTAGTTCTATAAATATTTCCAAAAATCCTACTAATAATATGAGTTCAAAGCACATTGATATCATACACCATTTTCTAAGAGGTTATGTTAATAAAAAGGACATATCTTTAGAATTTTTTAATACGAAATATCAATTATATGATATCTTTACTAAATAACTTCCCAATGCATGTTTTGATTTTATTATGAGGGTTTAGGAATATTAAATTTTAAATGAATGGTTAATAATATATTTTTAATCTCTCTGTTTGTATTTTAATAAATTTTTTATATTTTATTTAATTTTTTATATTGCTCTTTATTTTTTATGGTAACATATTGATCTATTTTTCAAAATAATTTCGTTTGGATTTATTTTAATTCATATTTTAAAATTAAAAATTAATGACTACACTCTAAATCGGTATGAGGAAATCGTATAGCTTCTCATTCTCTTTGCCCTACTCCTTCATGTCCTTTCGGTTTATAGAACTTCTCTCTGTAGTTTACCAAAACCCTAAACCATCAAAATATCACTCCTCATACCCTCAAAAATGGAAAAATTAAGAAAAGTTGAAGATGTTTATCCAATTGAGTAGGTTGTTCAGTTGAAATATCAAAAATTTCATCAGGGAAAGGTAATCGATTTCGATTAGATGAATTGAATGAATATCTCATTAAATATTGATAAAATATTTCATTGTTTAAAATTTATTTTTGGAAATAACAATGTACCATTTTTATTTTATATTGTTGTAAAGGAGTTATGTCAAAATTTATTATTTAGTTTTTGAAATTAAGAAGACATAGTTATGTCTAAGGTTCATCACGACGATTTTTCTCTCTTTGGTTAAAACTGCTAAGATCCCGGAATGTCCCTATGAGGGGGGATTTCATTTTGTTCTATGAAATATATGATATGTGAAATAATGATCAGAGGATATCATTTTTTTCCTCTTTGGAACTATATATATTAATAAAATGATGAAAATTTATCTTAATGCTGATCAAAGAGTGTAGGGAAAATTCCTTCAGTATGGAATAGTTCCAAGGATGGATGAGTTAGAGAAAGTTATTTATCATGATTTGTATATTCCTTATTATATATTGAATAATATTAAGTTGAAATTAAGTGTATATATGTTAAGGTATTAGAATCATTGTTATCATAAAGAGGAAAATATGTGTTTTCCCCTATGGAAGGATTTTATCATTGTTTTTTCTTAGGATGGGGAAGATAAGAGACATATTTTTTGGTCAGATATGTCATCACAGTGATATTATTAATTCTAGAACTTTCAGGAACCAAGGATTTTCTTGAAGTGATTCCTATAATTATCTTCTGGATGATGGAATAGATGAATAAGAATTGTTGATGGCTGGTTCTCAGGGGGTGCAGTTACATGTTATTGGTTCTGTGAGACTAAGGCCTGATGATAAAGTGGAATAATTAATTGATGAGTAAATTCCTTATCTAATAAGAATAAATTCAATAAATAATTATGAACCAGTGTTAGTTGGACAATATAGATATGAAGAAGTTACTGAGAAAGATGCTCAAGTAACTGAAAATATTTAACAAGTTGCTCAAGGGGCGGATCAACATAGATAAATTAATCATACTACTGATCATTATACCCCTATAAATCATTATATAATTTTTTTTGATTTATTTTAGTTGAAGTAGCTGAATTAAAGAGGAGTAAGCACTGATTTTGGATTTGGTGGAAGTTGGACAAACCAAATTACAATCTACTAAGACCTATGAATCATTGTAAAGAGATACTGAAGAGATAGATCAAAGATTAAATTAATTAAATTCTCATAATGTGACTCTAATACAATAATTATAGCCTAAGAGGATTAAAGTTAAAGATCTCATAATTTCAGAAGTGCCTAGGGATGAGTTTAAGTAAATTCAACCGTAATTAAAAGAAGTTCAAGAAAATATGATTTTTCTGGGAGATCTTGATGAATTTATTAGATCTTTAGGTATAGAATTAATATAATTGAAAGATAAATATATGAAAAAAGTAAGATTTTTATGAGATGAAGAAAATGATGAGAAAGTAGTTTCAATCTATCAAATAAAGTCATTGGGCTTAATCCTCTACTCCTCAATAGACTCCTCCTAATTTTATAAGAAGATTTGAGCTACTAATTAAGTGTTGGATAAGTTAAGTAACAGAATACAACCCTCCAATTAAATATTAAATGTTTTAATGTTCTTATAGATAATTAGAAAGATTTTATCAGTCATCTATCCTCTAATGAATCCTGGTTAGGACTAGTCATTCATTAATTTAGAGATAGATTGACTCTTTTTATTCAATATGAAGAAAATCTAAATGAGTTTATTAAGTTTAATTTGGTATAAATCTTGAAGTTTCGTCCTAATTTGAGGAAAGAGTTTCAATAGTGTACAAATGAATTCAAAAATAATTTTAAGATCATGTTAGTGATGGTACTTGAGATTCAAGGCATTGATAAAACCATTTCACATCCTACTGCACCTTCTTCGCTTGGAGATTCGGATATAGAAAACCATTTTGATTGGCATATCTCATTTTTAAGACATCATAATTGATTGTGGTATGTACTCATAATTTTTCAAAACATTTTATCTTCATCGAATATTACTTTACGTTACTTTTATAATAGTTTTTTTCTATTGTTTTATACTTTTATTACAGTATTATTTGTGTTCAATTTAACACTTCCATATCACATATCTTATTTTTCTACTCAGTACATTATAGCATTCATTTACAGTTCAGTTCTATATTATTTGTGGTTTATATTAGTTATTCACTGGAAAATTCTTTTTGAAATAATAAAAAAGGGAGAATATTAGCGAACCACAAACATTACTTATTTTTGGGGAGAAAACATGGAGATTTTTGGGTAAACTTTTATCAATTTAAACATATCTATTTCACTAAATAATTAAGACTATAAAATCAAGATAATTTATTTTAGAAATATAATATTTTTTTATTAATTACTATATATGTTTTTTGATCATCAAAAAGCTGGAGATTGTTGGTCATGTGTTGTCTCAACAACAGTTTATAATGTATGATGATTTGGATGCTCACTAATAGCCTTGTTTTTTTATAATAATTTTTTTTAAGTATGTTTTAGGAAGATATATCATGATTTTATTTATATATTTTAGGAAATATAAAGCTACAGGATGTGTTATAGAAACATTTTTCAAACCCTATGTTGAGTAAATGAAAGTGTGGTTCATCATACCTAGGCTACACTAAATTTTTTATGTGTTGATCGGAAACCCTACATTCAGAGAATTAATTTACTTATGAAATATCAACCCTACATTGTAATATATAATAACTTTTCATACCCTACATTTGGGATATTTAATTTATTATTAATCAACCCTATGTTTGGAAACATGTGCTGAAAAGATGAATGTATGGATTATCATCCCTACATTGATTTTTTCCCTATATTTCACATAGATGAAAGTATGGTTAAGGAAACATATTTTAGTAGGAACCATATACTAAAAAAATTAACCCTATGCTATTAAAATGAACCCTAAACTATGCAAATAACCCTACTCTATAGAGTTGAACCATACATTTGTCTATTTAGTAGCAGAGCTTTTTAGCAACGATTTATTTCGAGATTCATGCAATACTCCTGATAGAATTACATACTAATTGAATGCTACTATGTGACTATTTCAAAACTCATTATGATCGATTCAAGGAACTATATTCATTGGATAAAATCACTCTTCTTATTAAGTAATGTTACCACTTTCTTAGAAAATTTGAATTTGAATTTCTACATTCTATAAGGTGATTTTCATATAATTGTAATACTGAAGAAAATTTTCTATCCTATATATTATATTGTAATTTCTTATAAAAAAAGAACATCCAAAATCATAAAATTTCAATCATGTTAATATCATTTATATTTCAACTCCAATGATCGATCAATTTTTATATTTTCAAAAGATTCTATGCTTGAAGGTACGATACATTTCAACCTTTTTCTAATGTGATTTTACTACTCTTGTTTGTTGATATTCATATTGAAGATCATTTACATCCAGGATCACTTCCCAATTGTTCTTTCTTGAAGACATTCACTTATAAATAATAATATCCATCTACTATCAGTTGTTGCTGTAACATTGAATTTTGACCCAAACCATAAACAAATCAAACTCTTTTGATTTATTAGAGTATCAACTACTTGTACTCAGTTGTGGATTAAGTATAATTTTATTGTACTAAGATGTGGATAACTATTCCCTTTAAAATAAGCAGTAGTCTCTACATAAACATATTTATAGAGGTGCCAACTCCCTATACTCAGTTTTGGATTTGAAGGTCAAGTGTTAAGAGGACCTTTCTCGAGAATTCAAAAATCTTGTATAGAGGACATTGGTGGAGTGGAATAGGGGATCATTATGCCCCAAACCATTGTAAAATTGATTTGTTGATTCTTTCTATTTATCTGTTACTCAAACTCATTATAGAATAAAATTCTATATAAATTAATAAATCACTAAGATATTAACAAACCAAAATATGTCGGGATTCTCAAAAAGAAAGAATTAACCACCCTACCCCCCCCCCCTCTTATGTTATCGTTTCAAACATAAAAATAAGTTTTTATGTTTTAAGTGATGGTACTTTGTTATTATTAATGAAATTTTGGGATATTTTTTATTGGTACAAATGTATGTCACTATTATGTTAAACATGATGTACTATTTGTGAAGAATAATATCGTTCTAAATATTAATGTATTGATAAACATCATAGTTTATTTTATCTTTGATCATTATGGTTACTTTCTAGGATTTTTGTCATATTTATATAGATTTAATAAGAATTTATTTAATATATATATTTTTTAAAATGATAAACTATCATATCCATCAATGCCTCTTGGATTGAACACATAGGCATAGGGTGATAATGGTGAGAAATATACAACTAGCCTATGTGATGTATTTTATAATTATTAAAATTGTTTTTAAAATTATGTGACATGTAAGGATTAATTTTTTAGGAACAAATGTTTTATTATAATTAAAACTATTTGACTGAAAATTTATTTGATGATTAATGTAATTTTTGGAACAAGTTCACTATTTTTGAATCATTATATATTGATGGAAGACATAAATGTTTTGTGTTATATTTGAGGAATAATTATTAAATAATATTTTGGAATCATGTAATATTTAGATGTTTATTTTTCTTGATTTGGGATTATATAAAAATTATTAGCATATCCCAAGGATTATATGATTTAAAAATATACATTTTTTATACTTGATAGTAAAATTGATTAATGTTATTTGGAGATAAAGTTCAAAACTAACATGGAAGAATATGTAATTAAATAAATATAATGTTTGGGATTTAATAATTTTCAAGAATATTATGAGTAATTTTATGGATAGTAACTCATTAAATAATCTATGTTGAAATTGTGTGTTACTATTGAGGTTTTAGAGATTAATGTATTGTATTATACATATTGTTCTAACTATTTTGATGTTGAAAATATTTAGGAATATATATAAAGACCTTTCACACATTTATGGATCATATGATCCATTAAATGTAAATTTCAAGGGTTTAGGGAAATAATTTCTCTAGGATATTCATTTCATAATGTAGGAAATATAGGGGAAATTGATTGAAAAACAATAAGTGGATTGAATTTTGATTATGAAATAAAAAAAATCATATTTGTAAATTTTCTTGTATTTCATATATGATAGTAAAATAATTCATCAAGAATAAGAAGTAGTTCATAAAATGAAGTATTTTCTTATTACCTCCATATCTCTTGAATGCATGGTCATTTCACCCATCACATATTTATGGATTTGTAGTTGTTGAAATTATCTTAACCATTTTTGTGTCACTATCATTATATCATTGGGAGTTATTTTTATACACTATATTAATTTTTTCACTTAATTTTTTCATATTTTTAATATAGTTTTTTCTTATTCTAGATAATATTTATATATTAATATCCATATTTTTAATAAGTTGTTTTATCAACGGTTTTACGATGTGATTTTTCCGTAAATAATATTAAAAGGTAAATCCTTTAATATCAATAATAATATTAAAATTATAAGGATAAATTCTTTTTAAGGGTGTTAGAATGTAATATCCTAATATTTTTTAAAATATTTTTTAAATAATATTTTATTTATTATATATCTTGTGTTTCACGCAACACCAAGTTTAAACGAACAATGATATTCTATATAAATATTATTTTTAAGGAGAGATACATAAACTAGTCATTAGATTTTAATATATAAATATAGATAACTAAATTATAAAAAATATATTATTTATAAATTTATAAATATATTTATTTGTAATTTATTGATAATAAATAGAAATAGAAATAAATTTAATATAGAGGAAAAGTATATTTTTGGGAAAAATTATGATTTTAATGTGTTTTTATGATAATTAACCACTAATCATGAATTATTTAAACAAAATTTAAATATTTAATATTTAATTTACTCTTATTTCATTAATATATTATATTATTCAAGCATGAGAAAATAATGACTCATGTTTTACTCATAAAAATTGTGTTTTATAAAATAGTAGTTCAATCATTCATTTTTCTTTTAGAAATTAAATTTTCACAATTTTAAAAAAAAATATAGAAAAATTAACATAATTTTATAATTTAAAATTTAAAAATTAACATAGAGTTAGTTATTTATAATTTTAGGAAAATATTAATTTATTGATGAATAGTAAAAATACTGAATTTTTTAAACTGCATTTTCATTTAAAGAATAATAAAATTTCGATGTTTTTCTAAAATATAATGAATTTAAGATTAGATAAATATTATTATAGTGAATCAATTTGAAGTCATTTAAATTATAACACAATAATAATTTAAAAGAAAACTATGCTCAGTAGTGTATTCAAGACGCAACACTTTGTTTAACGAACCAAAAAATATATATATATAAATAAAATTATTTAAATAGGATTGATATAAACAAGCCATTAAATTAAATTACATGAAAAATATTAATTTATTTTTTAAATATTGATAAATTTTAAAGAAATATTCATTTAAAATTTATAAACAAATAAAGAATCCAATTTAATAAAAATATTTTATTCTAGAAAAAACAATCCATTAAAAAGACATATATTTATTTTGTGAAAAATATTATGATTTATTTTTGGAATATTTTTATATTTTATATTATAAAATGGAAAAAATTATTATATAACAATATTACTTATCTTATATTTATAAAAATATTATCTTATGCTTGAAAGTTGAATTTTCTGAAAAATGTTTTTTATATATGTTCGTGGGTTTAATTTTACATTAAATCCTGAAAACTCAATGATTTGAATTTTAAAAAATGGAATATATACTGTTATTCAGAATTATTTAAACTATATAATAAATTAAACATAATTCTTTCTCATTATGAATAGCTAAGGGAGTAAATTATTATTTCACATCGTAAAAAATTAAAATGGTTAAAGAAAATATCCATAGAGTTAAAGATGATAAATTTTTTTAAAAATGTTTATTTTTTATGGTAGAGGTGTTACTAGGCCTTATATTTTAACCATTCATTTATTTATCAATATTTATGGCACATGTATTGAAAGTGAATTCATGTTACTAAAATTTTGTTGGTATTTAAGAAAATAGAACTCCTCCTCAATTATAAAAGGGAAAACCCTACCCTTGTGTATTCTAACAAATAATACCATTTTTCATAACCAAAACTATCCATAATCTCTCTCAAACATCCATATCCAAATTCTAGAGCTTCTTTTCTTATAATATTATTAACCTTAGTGTCCTTAAAAATATATCTAAAGGTGGTTATTCTAATCAAATGTAATAATATTCAACTATATCCTTATTATTATTTCTTCAAAATGTATAATAAATTTACTTTTAGCTATTAAAGTGTGATAATATATTATTTCCTATATAATTATATGTTTCTATATTGATGTCATAATATTCAAACGCCTCCTCTTCCATAAAATGGAATATAATACCATTGATTGTGTTAATAAAGGCTAAATGTATCAACAAACATTGTAATTCACATTCCATAAATGCCTAGAATAGACGTTCCTTTTCACGACCCATCCTCAGGACCTGTGTCGTGATTATCCCAAGCCCACCTTCCATAGGCCAGGGGCTGGAGACTAGAACCAAAGGCATAAATCCATATGTTGGGAAGGCATTTCCTTTATAAAAGGAAATCACACACAGTCATAGTACACAACTGGAAGAAAAACACTAAGTAAAACTGAATACAAAGGTAGTGATGAAAGTAAATGGGCCAGTATACAAGCCCAACTGAACAACAAGAACAAGTACAAGTAAAAAAGGGAAAATAGCTCCTAGATCGTCCACCGGGGAATCCTACCTGAAGGGTATGTACAGAACTCGAAAAACTCATCCCTGAGTTACGTCTTGTCTAGTCCAGCACCAAGCAGCCTCTCGTCCGTCACCCTCAGCCTCGATCACTACTGTTCATCATCTGCATAGAACACAACAAGGTGAGGGCGAAGCCCGTGCAGGGGTGAGTATAACAATACTCAGTAGAGGACCCCGAGACCCCAGAAAGTCACCTAGAATACACTAAGGATAAACCACAGTATTATGATACAATCATGAAGTATCGAACAACCCTACTTAGTTATATTCCCATACATATACCTAAGTTACCAGTCAAAGTCCAGCTCCAACTCTCGAGCCCAATCATAACCTAGTCCACAAAGGAAGTAAAGTCAATCACATAGATGATAATGATTGAAAGACACGACTCAGCTCACACAGGTATACAACACATGAAGACGGGTAGAGATGATTAGATTTAGCTCCTGAATCATCTCCTATGTCGAACCCACGTAGGATCATGGAACAAAATCAGCGTTGTTGAACCCACGTAGGATCCTGGTACAGAAGACATCACTGTCGAACCCACGGAGGATCCTAGTATAGAGGTCACCACTGTCGAACCCACAGAGGATCCCGGTATAGAAGTCATCATTGTCGAACCCACTGAGGATCCCGGTTCAGTATCATCACTGTTGAACCCACGAGGATCTTTTCATCTCAGTCGCAGCCAGCCATAGGGTTCCCGCACACAGCATGCTTGATTCCGAGAGGGTCCGCTCTTCAATCCAAATTTCGATACATCAATTATCACTAAGACACTATTTTATGTATCCTGTATTTCTGTCTCATCATAAGGAACCCAACGCGACAGACGGTGCGTCAATCGGACGCCCAACCTGTTAGTTATTGGCATTTCCATTCCAAGGGCCCGGTTGCTTTTTAGGTTTAAACCAACCCGGTCGTCTCCCAACTGTGTCCAAACCTCAAGTAGGATATTCCAAAAGAATATTCTCACTCCAATAATTCCATCGCTGTAGACGGTTCATCGATTGGACACTCATTGCCCAAGAGGCGGGCTAAAAGGTTTAAATGGCCATAGCGGGTCCGGGAACGGTCCGACACAGTCGGACCGACCCGGCCCGACCCGGTCTGTGGGTGTGGCCTGACCCGAGTGGTCGTCCCGGCCCGTAGGTGTGGCCCGGCCCGTGGAGACCCGGCCCGAGGGAGGCCCGACATGTGGCGGCCTGGCCAGCCCCACGTGGGAGGGGGTGCCCCCCTAGTATGTCGAACGGAACTGGCGCATTACGCCAGTTCAGGAGCCGTGGGACCCAGGTGGTCCCACTTTTCCGGCTCCACGGTGGCTAGGCCGGCCGGCCTCCACCACTTTTCCACCACGGCGCGATGGCACCGCGGTCCTCCTACCATCCGTGAGGTGCGACGGGGTCGCGCCGCCACCATCGTGGCCCGGCCTAGCCACGGCCCCTTGGTCCTCCATGCGGCATGATGATGTCGTGCCTTTCCGGCGACCCGGCGGCCTTGCTCCGCCGGTTTCTTCGCAGTTGGCCCGATGCCAGCCACCGTTGCTGTTCCACCTCTATTCATCAAAAAATGTAATTAACAAAGAGAGAGGGTTGGGCCGTGTTCGTGCGGCCCGAGACTTCCACGTTATTAAGATATCAATTGGAAAATTAATAAAAAAGGTCGAATGATGAAGAATGGAAACGAGAATCAAACTTAAATCCCCTACCTCAATTTTGGTGATCAATGACGGAGTTGTGGAAGACGAACGTCACGGGAGGTGGACGTCGTTCTGTCAATGTTGGAGGTGGAAGAGCTTGGTGAAATCGAGTTGAGATGACATCGTCGGTGTACTTCGTGGGCGGCGGTACATCCCTTCCTTGCCTCGGGTGAAGAAGTAAAGAACTTGATTCTCTTTGTTCTTCGGAGATGAGAGGCAATCTTCTTTGTAATAAGTCATTTCTCCAAGAACTCCCAAGATCCACCAAAGAGAATCACCAACCAAAATAAAATAATAGCTTCTCTATTATTTTATTTTTTCCATGCATTCCAAAAAGAATTCAATATTCTCAGATTAAATTAAGCTACTTCACTTCATTAATGTGTGAAGTTGTCTTAATTAATTTGAGGGAGTATGGTGAAGAATTCAATTAATCCATTAAGTGAATAGGCACATTAATGAGGGGGAGGTGGAGTGTGGACATCCCACATAAATAGGGGTTAAAGGGGGGTTCAAGCTCGTGTGGGAACCACCACATAATATCCTCCCAAGGGAGGTTATGTGTGGGTGGCTCCACCACTAACCTCCCCTTGGAGGTTTTAACTACCAAAAAATAATAATATGTTACACATATTTTTATTTAATTTATATAGAAAACCCCCAAAATTTACATCCACTCTTGTTAGAACGCAACTGCGGTGAAGGTCTCCTTAAGCAAATATTGGCACTGTGAGTTCAACTGTGCCCTCATATTTCAATTCCAAGCACCGGTTAAAAAGATATAAAACACCACTCGTATGTTTACTGAACGTACCTGAAAAAAACTTCAGAAATTGATTTCAGGCACAACAGGTCACGGAATCAGGCACCGTTAGAAATTGTGGACCTGTAAAATTCCCATGTATTTAGGAAAAAACTTTCCACAGAATTTATGGGTATTTACATTCTCCCCACCTCAGGGCTTTACATCCCCATAAGCTACAACTCACACTAAGGAAAAAAATGAGGTCACAGAGCACTCATCTGAGCCTCCCACTCCCATGTGCTCTCCTAGAAGTTCCCTTGCTGCTAGCAAACACGCACTAGAGGTATCGACTGTCCACGAAGGACCCGCTCCTGTCGATACTCAGTTTCCACTGGAACCTCCGTGAGTGTTTCCCCATGATCGATGTTCAGATCCCTGTGGTCGATGATGTGGGACGGGTCATGCACGTATCTCAACAGCTGATATATGTGGAAGACGTCATGCACCAGCTGCAACTGTGGGGGAAGAGCCAAGCGGTAAGCCACCTCGCCTACTTTGCTGAGGACCTGGAACGGTCCGATGAATCGCGGAGATAACTTGATGTCTCGGCCAAATCTCCATATACCTCATTGAGGTGAGACCCGTAGAAAGACATGGTCACCATCCTCGAACTCCATCAGTCTCTTTCTCCTATCAGCATAGGACTTTTTCCTACTCTGTGCAGTCTGCATCCGCTCCGGGATGATCTGCACCTTCTCTGTCATAGTCTACACCATCTCTGGTCCCGTAAGTGCTTAGTCCCCTCGATCAGTCCAGCACAGAGGCGATCTGCAAGGTCGGCCATAAAGTGCCTTGAATGGTTTCATCCCGATAGTCAAGTGGTATATATTGTTATACGCAAACTCTACCAAGGGAAAATGTTCCTCCCAGATGCGACCGAAGTCGAGGCCACATTCACAGAGCATGTCAAGAGTCTGAATGGTCCTCTTAGTCTGACCATCCATCTGAGGATGGAAGGAGGTACTCAAGCGAAGCTGCGTCCCAAAAGCCTCTTGTAACCCCTTCCATAGACGGGAAGTGAAATGATCATCTCGATCAGAGATTATCGTAGATGGTACACCAGGAAGCCGTATGATCTCCTGCACATAGAGGCATCCCAGGATCTCTACTGATCCCTACTCTCTGATCTGTAGGAAGTGGGATGACTTGGTGAGTTGGTCTACGATCACCCAGATAGAGTCGTGTCCTATGGATGTACGTGGAAGTCCCATCATGAAATCCATGGATATCCTATCCCACTTCGACTCTAGGACCTCTAAGGGATAAACTAAGCCTGATGGGACCTGGTTCTCCGCCTTCACTTGCTGAAAAGTGAGGAATCGTGAGACAAACTCTACTACTACCTTTTGTAGGACCCCGGGACACCCTGAGAGGGGAGGGGTGAATCAGGTTGTCAACCTTTTCTTCTTAAAGTTGTGGATCTTGTTCAAATGTTGGTAGGAACTACTTAAACCTGTATGATGGATATGATCAGAAATGAAACATTCACATGCAAAGAGATAACACAACAGTTTTACTTGGTTCACCACTAAGGGCTACGTCCAAGGAGCATACGCCGACAAGTTGTCTGTCGTAACAAATTCCACTAATCTTCACTAGTTGTAGATTACAATGGTTCGGGAATAGTCACTCTGTCCCAGGATCCCTTCCTTTAAAAAGGGTTCAGGGATAGCTCACTACATCCCTCGGGTCACTCCTGTTGACTCCCCCTGGCTCACTGCCGTTAGTGAAGTCCCGCTCAGTTTATAGACATGAAGGTCTCTTCAATAGATTTTCATTGAAGTCATTGTCTCCTGTTCAGCATGAGACTAAGCTCTCATCAGAGTCCTAAGTTGATGCCCTTTTGTATTCAACCTTCTACTTTAGTGCAATAACTGAATGCACTATATCTTCTTCTTCTCTTCCTTTTATTCTCAATACTAACACCTGAGTGTATTGATATATTCCCCTCTTTCTGTGCAGATCTGAGTTTAGTTTCACGAACCGTTCTTCTTCTCTTCACAAAGAACAATGAGGATGTTAAACACCAGTCATGTGTGTGTGGTACCACTTCTATTCATAAAACCAGATTGTTTATTGTTCTTCCATCTTTTCAAATGAATACATCATATGTTGCACTGAAGGTATAGAGAAATCTTTCAGCTTTCGTTCATCTCTAAAAGGACAGGCCTACTCCAACAGCACCTGGCACTTTTCTCCAAGCCCGGCATGCATGTCCAAATACGGTGAGCAAGTCTTCGGTGCGCAAGTCCAAACTGGCATGCAAGTGTCACCAACGCACATGCACGACGCTTCCTTCCCCAACTACAAACTTGTGCGGCCCATTTCCTTTCTCTCCCAAACCACCTTGGGTGCGCATCCAACAACCAGCGTGCAACCTCTACTTGCGTGACATAACAACCACTAGCGCGGCTCAATCACTTGCACGACGAGAGCTCAAACAATCTCTAAGTCTTGAACTCCATACAAAATGAGGAGGGGTGGTCCATTATTTGTAGGCATTTGGTCAGCCTGCGCGGCGGCGCGCATGTCTCGGCGCGCAGCTCATCTCCACTAGATTTTGTCGTGCAACTCACTTTTGCGACCACACCAATACTTGCGCGACCTTACTTCCTTTTTCATATTTTGATTTTTTGATCTTGAAAATAAATAGGCGTGCAAGTTTCCAATACTTCTAGGAACCGACGCGCAAGTATCTTCGCGGCACGCAGGTCACTTGCGCGACCAACCCAAAACTTGCGCGACCCTCTTTCCTTTTCTATTTTTCCATGTTCTAATCTTGAAAAACATATGGTGTGCAAGTTTCCTCTCCTTCAAGTACACAGCGTCCAAGTCTCTTTTCCAAAACCACTTTTCTTCATTTGTCGATTTTCCGGCCCAAAAATTTGGCAAACATTGGGAAAGAGCACCACCTTGTATCTGCTATTTTTGTCCGCCTCCAGATCTTACATTACTTTTTCGATGTTTCTTGAATAAAAAATGGATCATTGTTAACAGTACTTGAACTCGACATGCCACCATGGAATATCCTTTGTCATCAAATTTGTATGTCATTTGTTTTCTTTGTCAACAAGCACGATCACCTTAAAAGCACTTCTTCTTGGTGATCAATATCCTTCAGAAACACTTCTGCTTTTATCACAGACTCCACTATTGTGATACGTATTCTTTTAAGGCATAGCTTTAGCATTATCATCTTATATGACAATGTGATGTGCATGGCTATCTCAGAATTCCAATCCCCGCACGACCATCTTAGAATTCCAATAATTTGCACATTGTCTTCTTCTTCAACTTCCATGATCTACTTCATGCAAACCATATGATTCAATTCGTCAAGAAGTCTCTTGCATGGTTCTCATGAAATCATGAGTAATTGTATGGTCTTCATCAAGAACCCATGGTTCTTATGTAATAAGGAAGAATTTCATGGTCTTCATCCAAAAACCCCATTCTTCTTTAATCATCCTCAGATGGATTACTCCTCACATTCTTCATTGTTGTAAACAATGTATCACCTTTGACACATGTTCTTTGAACTTATGATCAGTACAACAATTGTTTGAATTACCATTCCTACACTTCATCGGAGTACTTTATGATCTCCTTCATTTTGATCTTCCATTCCTCCATTTCATTGGAGTACTTCTTGATCTCCTTCATTTTGATCTTCATTGACAAATATTGAAAAAAAATACAACCTTATACACGAAGTGGTTCCAACACCTTTTTCATACTTGTCCACCAGTTCGGTCATCAGAGTTCCTGATACATCTTCGCCACTAATGGATATACCACTAAAGGAGATGTATGAAACTCCCTCAACACTTCCTCCTGAAATGAAGCTGGTTCCATGGTACGTCCTCTAAAGAGAATGACGTGCTCCCCACCTTCAGAAAATCTATCAGGTGCCTGCCCTATGGATATCTGAGCACGTCGCATCTCACAGTCAACGTCCCCATGATGTGCCTCCCTGACTCGCTAAAGAAGTGGAGGAGTGACTATGAGAGATTGCAGAAAGGATGATCCATCCCTATCCACAAAGGATATCTACAATGTGGCCAGCTGTCTTGCCACCTCTAATAGCAGCTAAATGCCTGATCTCCTACTAAGAGAATCTGCTACAACATTCCCCTTTCCAAGAGTATAGACTATCTCAAAGTCATAGTCATGGAGGAACTCAAGCCAACGCCGCTGTCTCAATTTCATGTCCTTCGGAGAGAAGATATTCCTGAGACTCTGGTGGTAAGAGTAGACTGTAAAGCATTTGCCCATAAGATAGTGCTGCCATATCTTTAAGGCGAAGACCACTACTGCAAACTCTGGGTCAAGGGTAGCGTAGTTCTGCTCGTGCTATCTCAACTGTCGAGAACCATATGTGATCACTGCTGGCTACTACATCAAGACACACCCGAGTCCAGTCCCTGATGCGTCACAGTAAACTACATACCCAACTCCCTCCTCTTGTAGCCTCATAATGGGCGCACTAGTCAACCTCTACCTCATCTCCTGAAAGCTTTGTTGGCATCTCTCTTACAACACGAAGGGTTTCCCCTTCTTCATCAAAGCTGAAAGCGGTGCTGCAACTCTGGAGAAGTCTGGCACAAATCTCCGATAGTAACCCGCCAGTCCCAAAAAACTCTGTACCTCTGTCACACTCCTCGGTGGCACCCAAGAAAGAACTGCCTCAATCTTCGCTAGATCCACAACAACTCCAGCCTCCGAGATGATGTGTACCAAGAAGTGAACCACTCGAATCCAAAACTGGAACTTCGAGAGCTTACCATAAAGCTGGTGCTCTAGGAGTGTGTCCAGCACTACCTACAAATGGTAGGCATGCTCCTCCTCGGTAGTCGAGTAGATCAGTATGTCGTCGATGAAGACTATGACAAAGCGATTGAGGTATGGCTGGAATATCCTGTTCATGAGACTCATGAACACCTCTAGAGTGTTGGTTATGATGAAGGGCATAATTAAGAACTCGTAGTGGCCATACCGACACCTGAATTCTATCTTCATCACATCCTCATCACGAAATCTAAGCTGGTGAGAGCCAGACCTAAGGTCTATCTTTGAGAACCATCGTGATCCCTTGAGCTGATCAAAGAGGTCTTCAATCCTCGAGAGTGGGTACTTGTTCTTCAGGGTCACCTGGTTTAGAAGACGGTAGTCAACACACAGTCTCATGCTCCCATCTGCCTTCTTGGCGAAAAAAATCGGAGATTCCTTGGGTGAAACACTGGGTCGTATAAATCCCATCCCCTGAAAGTCCTCCAGCTCTACCCAGAGCTCATGAATCTCGACGGGATCCATCCGATATGCTGGAGTAGATATCGGTGTCGTCCCTGGGTACAGGTCAATGTAGAAGTACACCTCTATGCGAGGAGGTAGTCCTATAACATCTCCAAGGAAAACATCTACGTAATGATCCACCAAAACAAGAAAACTCGGACTCTGCACATCAACTGCTCCAGGGATGAGACATGCCAACTGATGTGTGATCAGCTTCCCCCTCCTCTAGGTAAGTCCATCATGCGCTGCAAAGGCTCCCTTCTCACCGGTGAAGGTAAACCTCATTCCATCCATGTGGACACACCGCACTTTCCTCCAAATATAGTCAATCTGAGCATGTACTATAGATAACCAGTTCATACCCAAGATGAAATCGTAAGGCCTTGACGCTGCTACGAGGAGATCCCAGCCGAAGCTTTCGCCTCCTAGAGTAAGCTCACAGTACCAGCACTAGTTCGTAATTATCGAGTCTGCTCTCGTAGGAGTCTCTAGTCGTAAGGATCGATCCAACGGCTCCGTCGAAATCTGTGAGCTCCGAACAAGGGCAGCAAAATTAAAAGAATGACATGCACCTGTGTCTATAAGTACTACAGCAAGGGTGGAGTAGACATAGATAGTACCTCGAATATTCTCAAGTGCACTGTGGTCGTAGGCCTTGACTACCTAGAGCTGAGCCCGCCTCTGTCTGCCAGCTCCCTATGGTCAGGATGGACATCCTGGTGGTGGTGGTGGTGGTAGGGCCTCGAAACGTCATCCACCACCTGCGGATCGGCCAGCTCCTCTTCCACGTCCACCTTCTCCCAGTGGACCACCATGATCGAACCTTTTCCTCTGCCTGGTAGTTCCCTCTACTATCTTCTGGTCATCTTCATGGCGGTTTGAGCAGTCTCGAGCCATGGGACCATGCCCACCGCATGTATAGCATTTTCTGCTCCTCGTATGGATGGATCTGTTTCATGTGCCCCACACAACCGAACCTATATCCTGGAGTCACCCACCTGATGTCCTGGTCCTCTTAGACCTCTGCGACATCTGTCTACTGCCGGCTGTAGAACACTCCACTATGTGTCGCCCTGTGGTGGGTCTTGATGTTGTTGTCTGCTCGGCAAGAAAACTCTCCACAAGAAGGGATCTCTCCAGCACCCCCGCCTGCGTCGGGATGTTGAGGGAGATCATCGAAGCCCTGATCTCATGCCTAAGTCCCTGCTCGAAGGTTCGGGCTCTGATGAATGGGTCCCGCACCATATCTTTGAAGTAGCACGATAGGTTAGTGAACCTCACTGAGTACTGAGCTATTGTCATGTTGCCCTACTGCAGATGAAGTAACTCCTGAATCTGCACCGCACGAAGTTTGGATGGAACAAACTCTAACCGGAAGAGACTCTTGATGTCTTCCCAGAGTAATGATGCCATGTCATGCACTTGGAGCATCAAGCACCACCATCTGCCTGCTGTTGCATTCAGGAGACTCACGGAAAGGATCACCATGAGGTCGGCTGGTGTCCCTACCAATCTGAAAACTCCCACAATAGCCTCCAGCCAATACACAGCTACCTGTGGGTCCGTCTCTCCTCGGAACCTGGGTGTCCTTTAGCACTGGAACTCGGGCAACGCACTCAGACGGTGTACACTCTCTGCAGTAAGAGCTGCTGGAATCAATGTCCCATCGGGTAGTGGTACCTCTAGTACCTCTACTGTGATGGGGCCCTCCACTGAGGCCTCGTCGGTCAGGGGGGCTACCATCTCGTATGAAACTCGGAACCCTAGCTGGCTGCCTTCATGGAGTCATCTTGAAAAGAAATAGGTGTGTCATGGTCAAAACAATATACCTGGTGAGTAGATACAAAGTAATCACAAAGAAAACTTTTCAAAAGAAACACACACGCTATCAGTGTTTTCATGTACTGGGTCGGAAATTAGAAGTCAGAGTCCTAGTGTATGGATACGTTAGCCTCTGCACCAACATCGGTTTCCCTAAACTAGTAACCACACCCAAAACACTTAACACTATTGTTGTTAAAAGAATCAGAGTCCATGTTCTGTGGAAGAACTGACTCCTCTGATACCAATTTGTCATGACCCGTTCTCGAGACCCATGTCATGACTACCCCAAGCCCGCCTTCCATAGGCCAGGGCCTGGTGACTAGAACTAAAGTCATAAATCCCTAAGATGGGAAGGAAATTCCATTATAAAAAGAAATCACACACAATCATAGTACACAACTGGAAGAAAAACACTAAGTAAAACTGAATATAATGGTAGTGATGAAAGTAAATGGGCCAGTATACAAACACAACTGAACAAAAAGAACAGGTACAAGTAAAAAGGGAAAACATCTCATGGATCCTCCACTGGGGAAGCCTACCTGAAGGGTAGGTACAGAACTCGAACAACTCTTCCCTGAGGTAGGTCCCATCTAGTCCAGCTCCGATCAGCCTCCCATCTGTCACCCTCAGCCTCGATCACCGGTTTCTGTCGTCTGCACAAAACACAACAAGGTGCAGGCAAAGCCCGTGCAGGGGTGAGTATAACAATACTTAATAGAGGACCCCGAGACCACCGAAGGTCTCCCAGAATCCACTAAGGATAAACCACAGTAGTATGATACAATCATAAAGTATCAACTAACCCTACTTAATTATATTCCCATACATATACCTAATTTACCAGTCACAGTCCATCTCCAACTCTCGAGCCCACGCACAACCTGTTCCACAAAAGAAGTAAATTCAATCACCTCGATGATAATGATTTAAAGACAAGACTCAGCTCACATAGGTATACAACACAAGAAGAGGGGTATAGATGATTAGATGTAGATTCTGAATCATCTCATTTGTCGAACCCACGTAGGATCCCAGAACAATATCAGCATTGTCAAACCCATGTAGGATCCTGGTATAGAAGTCATCACTGTCGAACCCACGAAGGATCCCAGTATAGAAGTCACAATTGTCGAACCCACGGAGGATCACGGTACAGAAGTCATCGTTGTCAAACCCATGGAGGATCCTGGTACAGTATCTTCATTGTCGAACCCACGGAGGATCATGTCATCTCAGTCACATCCATCCATAGGGTTCCCGCACAGAGCACGCTCGATTCTGGGAGGGTCTTCTCCTAGAGCCAAGTTTCGATACATCAACTATCACGAAGACTCGAGTTGATGTATCCCATAGTTCTGTCTCATCATAAGGAACCCAACGTGATATAAGGTACATCAATCTGATGTCCGGCCTGTGAGTTATTGGCATTTCCATTCCCGGGGCCTGGTTGGTTTTTAGATTCAAACCAACCCGGCCATATCCCAACTGTGTCCAAACCTCAAGTAGGATATTCCAAAAGAATTTTCTCGCTCCAAGAATTCCATCACCGCAGACGGTTCATTGATTGGACACCCGTAGCTCAAGATGTGGGCTAAAAGGTGTAAATGGCCATAGCGGGTCTGGGTCCAGTCCGGCCCAGTCGGACCGACCCGACCCGACCCGGTACACGGGTGTGGCCTGACCCGATTGGTTGGCCCCGCCCAAGTGGGCAGCCCGAACCAAGGGAATGGTCTGGCCCAAAGGGGTGGCCTGGCCCGTAGGTGCGGCCCGGCCCGTGGCGGCCCGACCGTGGGGGCCCTGCCGAATGGCAGCCCGGCGGTGGCGGCCCGGCCCAGGGCGACCCGACCGAAGGGCGGCCCGGCCATGGCGTCCCGGCCCGTGGAGGCCCAGCCGGCCATGCATGGGGGGGGGGGGTGGGTGGTTCCCCCTACCCTGGTTTGTAGAACGAAACCGGCACATTGTGCCGGATCAGGAGCCGCGGGACACGAGTGGTCCCGCTTGTCCAGCTCCACGGCGATCGGCCCGGCCGACCACCCCCGCGGTGCGATAGCGCAGCGGTCCTCCTACCCTCCGCGCGGCGTGACGGCGCCGCGCCACCAACACCTCAACCCGACCTGGCCGTGACCCCCTAGTCCTCCGTGCAGCATGATGATGTCACACCTTTCCGGCAACCCGGCAGCCTTGCGCTGCCAGTTTCTTCACGGTCGGACCGACGCCGGCCGATGTTGTTGTTACACCTCTGTTCATGAACAAATATAATTAACAAAGGGAGAGGGTCAGGTCATGTTCATGCGGCCCAATCCTTCCACATTATTATGATATCAATTGGAAAATTAATAACCAATATCAAACGACAAAGAACAGAAATGAGAATCAAACTTAAATCCCCTACCTCGATTTCGGTGATCAACGGCGGAGTTGCAGAATATGGACATCGTGGGAGACGAACGTCGTTCTGTCAATGTCGGAGGAGGAAGAGTTCAGTGAAATCGAGTCGAGATGACATCGTCAGTGTACTTTATGGGTGGCGGTGCTTCCCTTCCATGCCTCGTGTTAAGAAGGAAAGAACCTGATGCTCGTTGTTCTTCGGAGATGAGAGGTGTTCATTATTGTAATAAGTCATTTCTCCAAGAACTCCCAAGCTCCACCAAAAAGAATCACCAACCAAAATAAAATAATAGCTTCCCTGTTATTTTATTGTTTCCATGCATTCCAAAAAGAATTCAAAAGTTTTCAAATTAAATTAATCTACTTCACTTCATTAATGAGTGAATTTGTCTTAATTAATTTGGGAGAGTAAGGTGAAGAATTATATTAATCCATTAAGTGAATAGGCACATTAAAGTGGAGGAGGTGGAGAGTTGACATCCCTCGTAAATAGGGGGTTAAAGGGGGGTTCAAGATCGTGTGGCCCCACCACATAATATCCTCCCAATGGAGGTTATGTGTGGGTGACCCCACCACTAACCTCCCCTTGGAGGTTTTAACTACCACAAAATAAAAATATGATACAAATATTTTTAATTAATTTATTTAGAAAACCCCCAAAATTAACTTCTTCTCATGTTAGAACGCAATTGTAGTGAAGGTTTCCTTAAGTGAATATCGGCGCTGTGAGTTCAACGGTGCCCTCAGATTTAAATTCCGATCATCGGTTTGAAAGATATAAAATATCACTCATATGTTTACTAAATGTACCTGAACAAAACATCAGAAATCGATTCTGGGAACACCGGGCCTCAGAATCAGGCACCGTCCGAAACTGCAGACTCATAAAATTTCCATGTATTTAACAAAAAAAATTCCATAGAATTTCTGTGTCTTTACATTCATGATGATGTCTTTAATTATTATTTATGATATTATTTAAATATTAATCATTATTTAAATTTAATATATCATATACCTTCTTACAAAAACACCATTTAAAAATTATAATATTGTTTGTGTGTATACAGGACTACCATGTCACGTAGCTATGTGATTCAATTGTTTTACCATATATCATGGATGAAAAAGGTATGTGTATTTAAAGAAATTACATTATATTTATTATATTATAAAAATTATGGAAATATAAAATAATACTTACCTTATTTTCATTATATCATTAAAAAATAGAAATGTTACATATGCATATATATGTCCTATAATCAGTATGATTGTAACTTAGATAGTTCATCATAACCATAATTCAATTTTTATTTTAAAACAATAAATAATTCATGAAAATGATACTTATTTAATTTTTATTATTTTGGATAAGATGGAATAATGTCCCTTTTAACCATGGTCAACACACCAATTCCATTTTTGAAGTGTGAATTGAGAATCTTGAAAATAGCTGATGTGGAAACAAATAGATTAAGTATTTAAATATAACATTAAAATAAATAAATTAAAGAGGTTTATTATTATGTATTAATAAAATAAAATATACTTAAAAAAATAAATAGTTGATATATATAAACTATGTCAGAGATAACATAAGTACACGATAATTCCTAGACTCTAGGTAAGGGTTTTATCTCAAAACATTTTTCTTTAAGACACATGTTCTTTTATGAACTAAAGTAATTTTAAATTTGGTATATGATTCCACATTAAATATTATATAATTAATCTTCCAAAAAATTCTTTTTTTATATTTTATTTACTTCATTAATGGGAGTTATGATTCTAAATTTTCCTTAGTTGTAGGGGGTTATGTTTCAATCTAACCTTATTTGGGATTTTTTTTCTTGAATTAAAATTATAGTAAATTATTTTTTCATTATCTAATAAAAATCATAATTATATCCTCTATTTATTAGTGAAATTTCTCGAAAATAGTTAAATATTCCTCTGTTTTTTCAATAAAATATTTCTATATTTTATTTTTTTGGAAATGATGACTTCATTTCCCTCTTTGATCAAAAATCATTTTTGTCCATTTCCATGTTTTATAAAAGTATATTCAATAATGATTTAAAAATTATAAAAATGTTTTATTCATGAAATATTTACCAATTTTTTAATTTATACAAAACAAATTGAAGTGAATCTTCTTGTTTTTTACAAATATGGTACTTTTTATCATTTTGAAATCATTAGAAATTAATATTTTTTAAAATTTATATGACATGTACAGAATTACCTATCTTCATGAACACTCAATTCAATGATGATACATTTACTATTTTATACATTAATTTTTAAATAAAATGGATTCTTTATTATTTTATAAATTTTTAGACATTTGATAAGTTATTTCTTTGTGAAAAGATTATTTTGGTCAATAAATAGTCCACATAATCATTTAAAGACATTTTCTTAATCTATGTTATCCTGTATAATGTGGATTGATTCTAAATTATGTATATATATATCACTTATATACTGAGATTATTTTCCCTTAAATTTAGGTGATAATAAATTTCTTATATTCATATTTCTAAGTCCTTCATTGTGAAATTTCAAATTATTATTATATGAGATAAGATTATGATACCAATTTTCTATGCATTGGTAAATATAATGTTTATTCCCCTTGATTGATTTACTTTTTGTACAATACATAAATCCTAAAAATCTAATTATGGGTTCACACATATAGTTCCCAATTATATTGGGAAAATCTTTAGTCTCATGAATATTCATGTATGTGATTATAGGTAAGAACTAATCCATTAAAGTACATCATCCATGATGTGATATTTTCTAGGGAATTTGAATTTAATAATTTTTATATGATGTTTTATATGAAATCCACATTTCCTATTATTCTGTTATGTTATAAGACCATTTTAATTTTTCTATGATTCTATGTGATTAATCATGATTAATCACTTTTATGATAACATGTTCCACTTTTAACTCACAATTTATGCCTCCTTCTCAGGTATATTACATTTCAAAGATTTTTATCTCACCCCTTTTGTTGATGTATTCTATAGGTTATCCCATGATTCTTTAGAATCTCAAATGGACATAGGAGATTAGTATGAAGCATAAAATTGGGATGTAATTAATTAGTTTCCATTAAAAATATTATGATCCTAGTATTCTATATACAAAATTCCTCATAATTTCTGGGTTTCAATTAATAGATGATTATTTAAAAAATAATTTATTAATATTTATAAGTTGTTTGGGTTAGAAAATTTCATATCAAACCAATGATTTATTTATCCTTTAGAAACTGGGAAGAGAATACATTTGTGATTACCCTAGGAATATGATTACTAATAATTTTATATATTGAAAAATATCATGGAATTTTGGTGAAGGGTACAATAAGTTATATTTGTGAAATTAAAACATTATCTGGATAATACATATGTATTAGGTTCTACAAAAGTTATACCCAGTAGAAATAACTCTAAAAATAGAATAGTGACCTAGAATAAATAATTACTTAGTTCATGAAAATTATCCTTTCTAGACACTTGGTTAGACACTCCAAATATATATGATTTTGAAATATATAAACTATTTTAGAACCATTATGTTGGATATAAAAAATATTATAATTACAAAACCTAATAAAAGTCATTATTATGGATAAAAATGTTTGAAACCAAGTAACTCATAAGTCTGGGGAATCTTTTAATTGAAAGGTTATTCCTAAAAATACCATATGTTTATCTTTTTTAAATTTTTTAGATAATTCATTATCATGTTTTTTACTTATTTTAGTTAAGAGAAGGAATAGTAGATGGCCTAACTATATCCGTTATAATAGGTTAGGTAAGGATTTTCTTATTGATATTACTAGCCTCATGGGAATGGTAGTTATAAAAAATTCAATAATTCCAAATGATCTATCTCGATCTATGATTACCAACTAGAATGGACATGAATTTTTGAACACATCAAAGAAGATAAGGATTATGTCTCATGGATCTTTAAGATTCAATGATGAGAAAAAAATATTCAATTAACAAAAAAATATATATTTTGGGAATAATAACCACATAAAATATCTTAAATTAAATTATATATTCTTTATATTTTCAAAAGGAAGGGGGAAATAAGATAATTTTCAATGAAAAATAAAGAGTGTAATAAACAACATACACGAAAAAATGATCAAACTATGACACCACTAACAATTCAACATCATAGGACCCATTTTATAAAAATAACTGATGTGGACTGGTTGAGGTGGTTTTTTGTTATAATTTTAGAGTCATTTTGTTTAATTATTTTTATTAATGGTACTTTAGTTATGAGAATCATGAGTGTTATATAGTTTTTTGTACAATTGTTTTTCATTATAAATTTTTTAGAGCAAGTGTAATGGTACTATAAACGTATAAAGGATATTCATTGGTAAGGTGATATTTTATAAAAAATTCATGATTGAGGAAAGTAAAAAACATGTGACATGTGTTTTATGTCAACGTAATAATAATTAATTATGATTATTTAATTTTAAAAAATAATGTTGTATAGAATACACAGTGGTTAAAAATATTTTATGATTAAATATATTTTGATTGTTTCAAATATATTTTTCTGAATTTTATAGGACTTATATTAAACAAATTATATAAATTAAAACATTCATGTAAGGTGATAATTCATTTTATCTAAAAAGGTTTTAGGGATTGGTCCAAGAACATAAGGATGATAAGGGTAAATCTCATAGCACTGGCATGTGACATGTTTTGGTTAGTATTAAATTGGTTTTTATAAATTATTTAGTGGATATTAATTAATATGATTTTTTGGAAAAAATATTAGTGGATCGAATCATTTTCAATTTTTATGATTTTTAAGGGATTACCAAAATTTTGAGAAATGTTTCATTTTCTTGAGGTATTTGTAACTCTTTGGTATAACATGTGGTTTCACATTGTATGTAATTGGGGAAGAAAAAATTATATTTTTGAATATTGAGGTTATTTGTGATTAAGTGCAAAAGAAATATTCTGGATGAACTTTGGACATGGAGAGTAATATGAGTGTTTATTCATTATCAGAGTTTTATTACCTTTTGTTAACTATTTATAAATTTTTTTTATATTTAGTGCAATGAGGGATATCTTGATATCATTTTTTCTAATAATTTGATCCATTATCTTTTAATTTTAGTACCTCAATCATAAAAATTATACATTAACACTCATCGTTGGGAGTAATATATGATATTGAGGTGAAAAATGTTTAAGGAATGAAAGTATAAGTTTTAGGTAAATGAATTTCCTTATTTCCTTAGTCATGATGGTAAAAGTATCCCTATAAATTTGTAAATTTATCAGAAATAATATTTTATTCATTTTTTATAAATTTTTAGTCACCACTCAATTAAAAAAGGGTATAAAATTATCTCAAAAATGTTTCATCTTTTCAAATTCATGTTTTCAATTTAACTAATGTTATCCTATGTGGAAAAAAAGTTATATGATGACCTTATTTTATCACATTCCCCTTTTTAAGAGGATGTTTTACTAACCCTTTTTATAATGCATATTTTCTAGAAATAAATTTTTAAATGTAAAACTATTTATTAATGAAATAAATATTTAGTTGAGAGGACTAAATTGTTTTTTGGTAGGAGGAATATAATATCCCTAGTGTTAAAAAACGCAATTCTCGATATGTATCCAACACAAAATAATGAGATTAAATGAATCACAATATAATATTAAAATATTACTATTTAAATGTGGCTAGAATAACCTAGACATGAAATTGGGAGGTATGAATTCTATTAACCACTTTATAAATTATTTATAAAGGTAATAATCAATATAAAATTATATAATAATTATTAATAAAAATTATCTCACCCTTAATAATGTTAGTTTTTTCTATAAAAACTATGTTCCCTCTATAATGATTTTTACTTTTTTGCAAACAAGTATTATAAATAATTTTTTTATTTTTAAAGATATTATTTTATAAAATGATCATTATTTTTTAAATCATCTGTATATATTAACATAAGATGAAATTTTTTAATTTTAATAAAATGATAATTTTTTAGTGAATAGTGAAAAATATAGATTTTTTTGTAAAATGTCATTTAATTTTTATAAATTAAGTAATTTAAAAGCTATTTTTTTATTTAATAAAATTTTAAAGAATAATAATATTTATTAATTTATATTTCTTTTATTTAATTACATACAAATAATTTTTTTATTTTATTTCAACATAATTTTATTTTTTAGGATTTAAAAAAAATTCTAAAATCTATTTTAAATTCCATAATATTTCTTTATTTTAAATAATTAAAATAACAACAAATGAGGATTAATTGAAATTATATTTTATATATTATATGTGAATATATATTAATTTAAAACCATTTAATTATAATTAAATTTTATATAGTTATTATAAATCCATCATATGATTGAAAATTTAGTTTCTTGAAAACCCACTTTTTGACACGTATGTGCATTTAATTTTAAATTAAATTACACACTTTTATGAATTGAATTTTATAAAATATTTTACATATTTTTAATAATAATATTTTATATTATATAACATGTTCAACATCAATCTTTTCATCATGAATAGTAAAATCCATAAAAATATGTCACCATGCAGAAAAACTACAATATAAAAGTTAGTTACCTTAGAGGTAAAGAAGGTAAAATGTCAAAAAAAAAGTTTTATTTTATAGTTAATGGTGGTAATCCAATAAATCTATCCTTGAATCTATTAGTTTTTAGTTTTGGTGGAACATGGCCTAAGAGGGACCTCCCATTATTGAATCGTCTTGGGTATATAAAAAAATGTCACTCCTCCACAATTATAATAAGAACCCACTCCCATCACTCTTTAAGAAAAATAAAGAAACGTCAGTCAACTAAACCATCGGAAAATATCTAAAAAAATACATAGACGTATTATAGATCTTCTGCTCAACCCAAAAGTCTAATCGTAAGTTCCAAAATAAAATATCCAATGGAGGTTCTTCAAAGAGAAAGTAATCATCTTCACTGAGCTCCTTCTATTCAATTCATCTTTTTTAAAAATCAATTATGACTCAAAAATTAAATTATAATAACACTATTATCAAATATATACTTATATATTATTATGTTGATGACATAATATTCATCAATAACCATTTCTGTCAAATGTAAAATGGTATCGTCAATTATGTGTGTGGAAAATTAACGCCTTCTGAATAGACATAATTCATTTTCAATCATTTCCACAAAAGGATATAAAATATTATGTATTTAATGTTCAAATAAAATATTCATAAAATCTTTTTAATTTTTTAATTTTTTTCATATCACAAACACTCTTACCTTACTATCATCATTCGTGCATTTGATGGACTACCGCCTTGAAAAACTATGTGACTAATTTTTTTACCATATAATATTTAAGGTTTGTGTGAATGTATTTAAAGAACATATATTGTATTTATGATATTATGATCATTCTATGAATTTAAAATAAAACTTTCTTTCTTTTCATAATGATAGTTTAAAAATCTAAACATTACATACACACACATTCTACCTACCATCTCCATTATAGAAATGTTGTTCATTTTTCATAACCATTATTCTTTGTAATTCTGAAAAGAATTTAATTTATATAAAATTTATAATTATTTAATAATTATTATTCTAGATTCCATGTCATAATTACAACTTTTACAATAATGTACTCACTTATATCATCCTGAAATGAGGAATTGAGCCTCATCAAAACACCCAACTTGTACAAGAAAATATTAGTAATTAAATAAAAAATTTAAATAAATGCAGTAAATGGTATTATTATAAGGGTCTAAACTTTTTAAAGGTTTTTTATAAATAAAATAATTGATATATTTTTATTATATAGGAGATTTAATCCATACATGATAATTCCTTAACTTGGGCTAAGGTTTTTGACTGAAAATATTCTTCATTAACACATGTTTTCTTTTAGGAGAACACTATATGTTTAATGGTTCATATACATCAAATTTTAGTATTATAGAATAAATCCTTCATATATCATGATATTTAATTTTTAATTCATTTAATTCATTCATAGGTATTATGATTCAACATATGTTATATTAGTAAGGGTTTAGGATTAAATCTCATTTTAATTAGGATTGTATATTCAGGATTTTTCATTAGAGGATACTATCAGAGAACTATATAATAAAACAAATTACTTTTCATATCCTCTACTTGTAAATTAAATATTTAATTAATAGTTCAATTTACTATTTTTCATATTAGAAATTAGTCATAATTATATTTATGAAAATATGGCATCATTTATCTCTTTATTTGAAAATTATATTACTTATATATCCATTTTTTATAATAATAATTTCAATATTAACATTAATATTCAAAAAATTATTTATTAAATAAATTTTTTCCAATATTTTACTTATTAAAAAACTATTTTAAAGCAATTCATTTTACATTTTCTGAAAAATGGTCATTTTAAACTTATTACAAAAGTATAAATGGATGGATTTTAAACTTTTATGTTCTGTAATGATTTTTTCTTATTTCGTGAAAAATAAATTCATTGATGATTTCTTTTCAATTTTAAATGTATTATTAAAATTAATCTTTTTTTAATATTTTTGGAAATTTTTTACATTTTGAAAATGTGATTACAATGTGAACAGTGAATTTTTATCATTAAATATTCCATGTATTATTATGAAGAATAATTAATCAATTATGTCAACATTATGTTATGAATTTTTTCAACATTATGTATATATTTATATCATATATATTACAATATTCTTATCCAATTATTTTATATGGTAATACATTCCTTATGTTAATCTCTAAAATTAAATTATATAATAATTTCCTTTGATTATGATTTGAAAGAAGATTGTGCATCCCATTTTCCCTCCATGGGTAATTTGTAGGCTTCTGCATAAGGATTGATTTCCCATTTTTTTCCTCATAATTCATAAACCTTTTAGGATTTTTGTGGAAATATACAGATCTAATGCATTCGGTAAATATTTAGTTTCTTGAGGAACTATAGATGGGATTTAGGAGTAATCATAATATTCAATTTTGGTAATTATTTCACCATGTGATATTATCTAGGAAGATATAATTGATTCATATTTAGATCGTATTAATGGTTAATAACATATTTCCTATTATTCAATCATCTTTTGATACCATATTCTTTTTGTTTTGATCCTTTGTGATTACTCTTGAGCCTTTACATTTATGATAACATATTATTCATGAAGGATTACCTGTTTTTCTTCATTATCAGGTTTATTCCCTTAATATTCTTTTTAGCTCACTACATACTTTGATATATTCCCTATTTTAGCATATGAAATTTTAGAATCTAAACTAGGATTATTATCTCATTATATAGAATAATATGGGGATTTCATGTATTGGATTCCCTTTAATGTATTATGATCATAGTCTTATAAAAACACCAGGCACCATGATCCATGGGTTGTAATTATTGTATTTTTATATCAAAAATCATTTTATAATTATTTTAAAAGTCATGGGTTAAAATATTAGTAAATATCATCTTGAAAATTAATGTTAAAAAAATGTATTCTCATGAAAAACTTTAATTGGAAAATATCATGTTTTTCACACATGGGGTTTAATTTTATATTATATTATTCCACTTCAATGAATTGAATTTTGTAAAATTCATTCCATGTTCATAATCAGAAAAATTAATATTTCTTAATATGGTTAAATTAAATTTAATTTATAAGAAATATATCAAACAATAGAAATCAATTGATGTGGTTAAGGTTAGAACAAGGTTTAGCGTCTTAAATGAACTTGTGTTTAAATTATTTTTTAAAAAACATAATTCATTTATTTGATAAGTTAGATTTCATATTTATATTTTTTTAGTATAAATTACCTGATATGTATCATTTATTGCATTTATTATATGTTATATTACCATTCAAAATAGATTAGAAACTAGTAACTGAGGTGAAAACTAAAATGTTAAAAGTAATTAAACATAGTGGATAATGAACAAAATGTTTAAAACAAGTATTTATTTTTATTGGATCTTTAGATTAATGATATTATTCTGTAATTTCATTATTTATCAGGTTTTTATGAACTTTGGTTGATAGTGACTTCCCTATATGGAATTGTTTTGGGTATTTATAAAAATTTCAATCCTCCCCAATTATTATATTAAACCTTCTCCCTTACTTATTCACACCTAATATTCCATTTATATCAACTAAACACTTAAAAAATAACTGATTTAAATACTTATCTAGGATATATAGATGATGTTATTCCCATAAGATAAACCCTGTGGTTCTTAATAAGTTATCCATGTTAGATATTCTAAGAAATGGTAATTGTTTTTACAAATCTATTTCTTTTTAGTTGTTCTATTACCACATTAATTAATATATAAATAATTATAATTTAGTATCACTTGAATATAACATATAATTATTTTTTATTATATTAATCTAATTACCTATATCTATCTTCTATTCCATGAAATGGGATACAAAAGAATTGATCATGTGTATAACAGACTACAGCCTCACAAACTGATGTAAGTAGTTTTCTTTCCACACTTCACATGATGATATATAAAAATGTATTTAAAGTTTATATTTGATATTTGTGTAATTTTTATACTCCTATAATAATAATATCATATACAAATTATTTTATTTCAATCAATTCTAGGATATTATCATCGCTTTTTTGTACAAGTGGACTACCACCTATATGATGTGATTTGATACATTTTTCAAATTATTTTAAAATAGATTTTAATAAGGGTATATTTTATGAATATATATGATATAAATATAATATAAAAATTATTAGATAAATTTTTATTAGTTTTTATAATTCTTTCATTTAATATCTTTAGAAAATTAAAGAAAAATTTTATTCATAAGTACAACTTACCATCTCCAAGAATGGTATAATTTATTTTATATATCTTACATTTATTGATTACACTGAATACGTAGATAATGAATTTATAAGATATTTAGATAATTATTAATGTTTTCTAATGATTTAACCATGATCAATATAAAATAATAGAACAATACTAATAAAAAACATGAAAAACAAAGCAGCTATTATATGAAATATTGATTTTACCAAGATTTGTTAATAAATATGTGATAAAAAGTTATAGGTAAATAATATATGGTATGGTATATATTATTATGGTCTTTAATAGATATATAATAATCCAATATTTATTATATAGAACTTTTAAATTTGTAATAAGGTAATCGAGGCATGAGTTGTGTAATTTTGAGTCTCTCTTTTAGTTCAAGGAGACATATGTCATATTCACCACTCATTTATTTTTTCTGGTGTATATTTTTCCTTATAGAAATATTATATCAGAAATATTATTATTTTAATGTTATTTAATGTTTAATTTGATTATATTCCTTAATGTATTTTATAATTATAATATTATGAAATAGGTAATGGATTTTAATCTCTCTTTTTTCTATTGGACACATTCCAGAGTTACAACATGTTTCTTTTGTGAAGTGTATATACTACTCATTAAATTATGTTATGATTCCCCCCATAAATATTATATCATATATAAATATATATATATATATATATTCATAAGATTTTCATTCTTTCATGATTCCAAAAATAAAATCATTATCAAACTAGTGATGTTTTATGTTACAATCTAAATGTTCACTAGCATTGATTATCATTATACTTCTGATTATGATATATTATGATTTATCTCTCATGAAACTCACTTATTTTATTCTCATATTTTTATTTCAGGATAATAAATTACTCCAATTAAAGTTCTCTTATTTATGTACTCACTTGACCAAAGATTTATTTTAGGTTAAATTGACTGTATTTTTCTATTATGTCAAAAATCATTTTTCTTCAGTATTCATGTTTTCTAAAAAAATGTTTTAAATAATTTTTTTAAAATAATCCAATTATTTATAATATATATTTTTACCCATGTTTTATTTTTAATCAATTTTTTTAATGGAATCACATTTTTATTTTCAAGAAATATTTTTTAAATTTTTATCCAATTCAGAAAGGAATATTCATTTTAATTAGAATGTCATTAACTCTAATTCCATTCATCGTGACCACTCAATAAATTAAATATTACTCAAAATATTTGGAAGATAATTTTAAAATAATAATTTACTTTAATATTTGGGATATTTTTATATTTTAAATAAGTGATTTCAAATTAAAATGAAATTTCCTTCAATAAAGGTTCATTGTGATCATTCAAAAATATTTTCCATATACGATAAAATCCTTTGATGTTAATTATTATTTAATTTTATATGATATAATGATTCAAATAATATTATTTCAATATATTTTTTTATTTATGACTAAAATATGTTCATGAACCTATTCATTTTCCATGGGTTATGTTGTGAGGAAATGATGAAATATTTGAGAAACCCATATCATTTCCATGTTTTTTTCTATGATGGAAGGATCGTGAAACCCATTTTCTTTCATGGGTTTTTATATAATGAATTTTTTATCTTATTACGATACCCATATGTATGATTTTTATTGTGTGACTATTGGGACCTCAATTATATGTCCCTCCAACAGATTGGGTAAATATTAATGTTCTTTAGTATCCTAGAATATATCAGTGGTTATCCCATTTCTGAAAAAAATTGTGTACACATGAGGTTATCCAAATTCTAAAAGACTATAAATAAGTGCTAATAGAAATCCTTAATAACTAATATGGGGTATATCCCATTCCTAATATTTATTAATGTCATGGTGTGTATCCTTAACATAATATTATCTATACATATGTTTTAACAAAAAAATTATAACATATGGTAATCTAAGGCTCTCATAGGATATGATATTTGATTCCTTTATGATTATTGTCTTTTATACTACCATGATTTTTTCCTTGAACCATTTTTATAATATTTTATATGCATGGTATGTTATTCAAATGTTATTCTCGTGTTCTGATATCCTTATGCACAATTTAGGCTAATATCTACCATATTTTCCATTTTTTATAATCTGGTCTCACTATTTCTTTTGTTTACATTACCTAATATAGGAAGAAAGATATTATTTTTTTTCTATTTTTTTAATTGTGAATTTTAGGTAGAACATAGTGGGTGATGATTTCATTCACCTATAAACTAGTTTTTTATATATTCATGTTTCCAAAGGCACTAGACCTATATGATTCTTGCATGGATTATTCTTTAATTTACTGAATATTAATCTAATAATATTTAATATAAATGTAGGAAATACTTGGTTAACCATACTACTATATAATCTACACACCGTGTCGAATCTATGGGTGGTTATTTTTTTATATAATTATGAATGTGATAAGAGTTTCAAATTACTGATGATAAAGATGGTTAGTAGACCAATTCTAAGAGTACCATGAATTGAAGAACGGTTTTTTATTATTAGTGATTCATCAATGAATATTCTAGGATAATTCCAAATTTATAGTGATATAGGGTTATATTAAACCACATTAAAATTAATGTTTCATGAGAAAAATTACCGAAATAATGAATTGGATTTGGAAAGAGTGATTTTCGTATTGAAGATATGTGTACTATTTGTATGGTGAAAGGTGTTAAATATATATTGATCAGAATACAATAAAGTAAATATTTACATGGATGGAGATAAAGATGTTCCACGTAATATTTTTTTAGTTGATTAATGATTAAAAAAATTAGGAGACTACTACTCTGGTAAAGTAAACAAGGTCGATGATTCATTAAGATGAAAAGATCATGAAAACTTATCTACGTTGAGAATCCAAAAAAGATACAATATTTATAGTTTTTCAAGGTATGGATATGGGAATATTTATATAAGTGGAGAAATTATATCTCTATAAAATTATTGTTAAACGATATATCAATATGAGGATAAAAGAGTCAAAGAATTGTGATCTAGAAATACACATAAATTTGAGATATGTTCTTAAGATAATACATGACTATTAGGGAATTATAATGTTCTGTAACCATGTATGTGTTCCATCTATACCATACATGAAGGGTATTTTGGATAAATCTCTTACCATGTCATTCTCTATTCATCCTGAAAGTAAATATATTTATAAAGATCCAAAAGAGTATTTATGGTGGGAGAACATAGAAATAATATAGATTATGTATCTTGATTCATGGTATTTGATCATGTTATTGATCAAATAATAAAATCTATAGGGATTATTTAACTATTACCCATACAAAAATATAAATGGAAAAACATTACCATTAATTTTTTCATCAGACACCCCAAAACATCAAATAATCATAAGGGAATCTGCGATTTAGTCGATATCAAAATAAATTTAGTGCACATAATTTCTATAAAATAATACATTTATCTTTGTAAACATTCAATAATATTTATTTATGAAGTTGTAAGGTTGAATTATGTATGAAATACTATTCTCTCAAATTAGTATCTAAGTTTTACCCTAATTTTCCAACAAACTCTTCAGTGTTCTCTGGATATGTAGTATATTTTTATTACCTCTTATTATCCATACACTAAGTTTTAGTCTTATTAGATCATCAATCACATTAATACATTCTCAATGAATTCCCTATAGAGTTTACTGTCTATTTATATCAACACCTTCATTTTTTGGAATTTTTATATAACTAATGATTTAACTCTGTCATTCATATGGAAACTTATAAATCCATATATTAATGAAAGTATATAATTGTAATGTGTTGGGATGATATTTAAGAACATATGGTATTGCAACCTAAGAATTATATAGAAATAAATGATAATTTTTTATCCATTCAACATCACATAAGGGAGGATTTGACTACACAAAATTTAAGCATACATTCACTGATGGGATCTTGAATTTGAATTTAGTAACAATTTATTCCTATGAATGTCTCCTTTGATTTATATAATTATATTCAAAAAGTGTGTAAATTTGAGACCTAGTTCTATTGAATCCTTTGAGTTTCTTGATCATATCAGTATAGTACCTTATCACATTGTGCTTCTAGAAAATCTCCCTCGAGTTTAAAATGATTTTCAGGAATCTCTATTGAGGAATTATATACTATATAATTCATGTTTACTAAAATACAATGTCAAACCACTAGAGTTAGAATGGTCTTTTAAGGAAAATTAGTAGAGATTTTAGATCGTTGGTAAAAAAAAAGTCCTACAAAATAAGACCACTGATATAGTTAATATTTTGTGGTGAAACCCTAAATTTGTGGATGTTTTGTGGGATCCCAAATCTTTATGAGAAAGAAGTATCCTAATTTTTTTGTTGAGGTGAAGGAATGTTTAGGGTGAAATTCAAATAAAGGTGGTATATTGTAACTCATTTATACTTTATTGTAAATTTAATTTAATATATATATATCTTTATATGAATCATTGAGTTTAAATGAATAATGATATACTATTGAATCATTATTAATTAATATGATAGTTATCATCTTGTCATTGGATTGGTGGTTATTAATAGGACTCATAAAATCATTAAAATTGTGTATTCTAAATAGGAATAAAATGATTTTAGTGATTGTAAATTTATTAGAAATTAAAATTAAATTAATTTTAAAGTAACATAAATATTTTTATGGAAAACTATATTTATGCATGATTTATTTTTTCTTAATATATTAAATTAACCACTAATAGTTGATGAATTTAATTAAATATTAATTTTTTATATTCAATCAATTTTTTATCATTAATAATATATATTTTATAGGTATAGGATAAAAATAAATCTCTTTTTATTCTTAAAAAAATTATTCTCTAAAATTTGGATTTTATCACAATTTTCACATATATTTTGAAATTAATTTCATCCACTTATAGAAATTGAATCATGAAAATGGATTCTATATTTGGAATCATGAGTTTAAAATTTCCTAAATAGGCATATAACACCCCAGGATTTGGTGAATATTTTTCCAAATAAATTTAATGTTTTCTATATTTTATGTTATACACAATAATGATTTTTTATTACAATATAAGAAACATTGGTTTTATCTTATGTTACATGTAACAGTGACTTTAAATGAAATTGGGAATACTATTAATTTTTTAACATGATTTTTATCACCTATCCATTGGAGTTGATGGTATGAAAATGATTAAAAAATTATTAAAATATAGTTTACACATGTATATATAAAGACAATTTGGTGACCAATTAGAGAGAAATTAAAATAAAAACCATTTGAAAATAAAGGAATTATTTTTATGAAATGATATATTTATATGAGAAAATGATATTTACCTCAATAAATTAAAAAATATATAATTTTGTGATTAATTTTAATTAAATGAGTAAATTATGTAATCAGTCAGATTTTTAACATTCAAAATTTTCATTTTCTATTAAATAGATAGGAATAAATTTAATTTTACATATAAATAATCAATTTCTCCAAAAATAATTTTTGTCTCCTTTTGCTGAGTTATTTATAAATAAATTTAAAATCTATTAGAATTTTTAATTAATATAATAAAATTCATTTTTTAAATCATATTATCTAATTCTGAAGAAAATTATCAGGCACTCAATAGTTTTTCAGGGATGTTTTAATATTGTACATTCATCCATTTCAATCTCACCATTTTTGAATAGATTCCAATGGGTTTTATTATTGTATCCAAAAACACCCAAATGTTCCCTTATTTGAAAAAATTTTCTAGTGTTAGGCAGTTGTTGGGAAGTGGTCCAACAATACTTAGGGACTCACAATGGTTGATAGACTATGAGATCAGCCACATCACACCTTTTGGGTGGAATTACTACCTACTTCATGGCTTGTAAATATTTAATACATTTTCAAAAATCCTTTATTAAATCCCATGTATGCCATGGGTCATCCATAATATAACAATCAATTATTTTCATCTATTGACATTAGAATCATCTATATGTATCCATGTTTCCTTATCGATAGAGATTTTCTATTGTATAAAATGTTATCCATTGATGGATCCATTTTGTGAATAGATTATTGATTATTTGGATGTTGATTATTATGATTTTGGTTTTAAGACACACATTAGTGTACTATGGAATTTATCATTATCCATAGTGATCGGAGTTTTTCTAATGTTAGGGTCAGTCCCATGAGATAGGATTACTATGTGTCTTTTTGAAATTAATTAGACCTAATGTATCATAGTTTCACTTAAATGAACATGACATATCTTTTATTGTCATGTGATGAAGACTAAACCAAGCATTTTAATTTCATGTATAATGGATGTTGAGGTAGAAGGTGCCTAATAAATTTTTGGTGTGGGACTTATGATGATGTAACCCAGGGGACTGGCAAGGGATATGGGCACCCAAGTTGGTCCTGAAACTAATGAGGATGTGACCTAGTATATATTATGGTCTATTTGGTGTGATGGGTTTGTACATCAGGAAGGATTCCTACATATCCCATTTTCACATGAGTCAAAGACCATATAGTTCAGTTGGGATGATGACCAATGCCTATTGAGGTCTTATAGATGTTTTTCTCATATTGGATATTGACCTTTGAGAATGTGTTAATGTGGTTGGGGATTATACAGAATATTAGGCCCTTATATTGGGTATGATTATGGCTTCCATTATAATAGAGGATTTCTAGATGAGTTGGATACATGGCTTTGAGAACCAATTCCTATGGGGTCCCTTTGAAAAATGATGAGAATAAAATTTGAAAAGTTATCCTCTTTTGATACATTAATTGGATCCTCTATATATCTTGATCATAAATGGACTCTATTACTATGTGGTTCATGCTTTTTGTTTGAAATATGAGGAATAAGAATATATATAAAATCACTAATTCTTTCATCCACTAGTGGAATGTGTTGGGGTTATGGGATATGAATAAAGGTATTTTATGTTCTTATCTCCTCCCTTATTTTGTAACCATGATAGTCACAATTGACTACCCATCTACCTATATCCCAGAAGAAAGAAAATATTCTTTCTCAATGAGGGATTCCATGTTCTATGTTCTAGATAAGTGAGGAGAATAAGATAGTAATCCCCATCAAATGGAAAAGTAATCATGATCCCCCTTCAATATCTAAAATAAGAGGCCCATATTCCTATAGAAATTATGGGTATGAAAAATAATAAATATTTGTGTTTTAGATATTAATAAGGAATTAAAAGTCTATATCTTTTTATTTTGAGCCCCACAAGTCCCTATAATTACTCCTATAGTTTCGGTCCTCATTATCATGGGGATGCAAAACTATTCACACCCTGAGGACCCCACCAGTTAGGTAGGCCAACTACGAGGAACATCCAACCAATGGAATGTGTAAATGAATGGTAGACACACTATTTTTTTAGTTTTAAATGGTTTTGAATGTTTTTAGGCTTATGTGGGGGAATTTATTTGGTCTCCCTTAGACGGGAATCCCCTTAAAAGAGGTTTCCTACCCTTTGGTTTCATGAAGATAAGGTTCAAAGGATGGTTTCATAAGTAACACCTCAATGAAATGATGAGTATCATAGAGGGTAAGGCTTGGGTGGATCCTAAATTTTTATCACAGGGTAGGACTTCATGATTTATTGATGTCATTTGGATGATGTAAACATAAGGAAAAAACATCGGTGAGGCCTTTTTCTAGACTCCAACGGTCTCCTTAGGTGTCCCTAGAGGGGTCATACATAGGCCCATGGATTGGGAGTGGACCTTTAATATTGTTCATATTTATTGGGAGTATATCTATCCTTTCTTTTCATACATTAACATTACATCACTTTTCATAATAGTTAATAAATTAAAAAAACATGCCCCCAATGTCCATTTTCATCTACTGCCTTTAAAAAAATGGTAACATAAACACTAGTTTATAAGGGAGCTACATTTTCTCCCACTAGGTTCTTTGTGACTATCACTCTAATTAGACACATTATACTTAATACATATTTTCATATCTTGGAGAAGGGAACATAAAAAATTACTAGTCTAGGATGATATAAAAGGCTAAATAAGGGATATATGTAAGCATAAATAGAGTATAAGTGTATGAGAATGTGATCGTGTCATTAGAATCTCATACCCTACACATAAAATATCATAAAATGATTCATGGAATAATGATTGGATATTAATAAGATATTAATCATAATGTAAAGAAGAGAATTATCCATTAAATCATAACATATGAATAATAAATTGAATTGTGTAATACACATAAACATGTAATATCATTCCCTATAAGTCAAGACGCATTTCTAAAACCTATTAAGGCACTTCATGGGGACAACCCCTAATGGGAGGGACACACCACCATCCCCAGTTGTTGTACTTTTCTTGTTAGGAATTTGGTATCCCCGTCTTCCCATCACGGATCGGGTTTCCCCATATTCCATAGTGGATGAGGTTTCCCATCTTCCATCATTATGGTGACTATACCAATTGGGTGTGACAAATCATCATCCCCGATTATTTTCCATTCTATGTAAGGGATCAGGTTTCCCCATCTTCCCATAGATTATCAAGCCCTATGATATGACTCCCACAACTATCTCAAAAAATATAAATCTTTACCCAATGCATTTTAGGGAGATATATGTCCCACCCATCACATAATTAAACCATTCAGACATGTTCCCCAAGATAATAAAATATTCATCATATCATGAACTATAAAAATAGATGTGTTTCATAAAATTAATATCATATCCTATGAAATAAAATGGGTATCATAAAATTTTAATCACATTATAACCTATAGAAATTTATAAAGTTTCATTATCATTTCATTGAAGCATATCCCATGAAAGGAAGAGGGTTTCATAAGTATATTACCCATTAAAATAAATTGGATTCAAAATACTATATTATGTGAAAGAGAAATGGGTTTTATAAACATCATACCATAAAAAAATTAACCATTCAGAGAAATAAAATCAATGGAACCTTTAGATCATTCTTCAAAAAGGCATTATTAACACCTATGGATGTCATCTAAGATGTAAAATAATTTGGAAATATCCTTTTAAAAACTTTTCTTGGGGAAAATATCCATTATTTAAAAAAACTATTTTAAACATAACATATGAATAATAAATTGAATTGTGTAATACACATAAACATGTAATATCATTCCCTATAAGTCAAGACACATTTCTAAAACCTATTAAGGCACTTCATGGGGACAACCCCTAATGGGAGGGACACACCACCATCCCCAGTTGTTGTACTTTTCTTGTTAGGAATTTGGTATCCCCGTCTTCCCATCACGGATCGGGTTTCCCCATATTCCATAGTGGATGAGGTTTCCCATCTTCCATCATTATGGTGACTATACCAATTGGGTGTGACAAATCATCATCCCCGATTATTTTCCATTCTATGTAAGGGATCAGGTTTCCCCATCTTCCCATAGATTATCAAGCCCTATGATATGACTCCCACAACTATCTCAAAAAAATATAAATCTTTACCCAATGCATTTTAGGGAGATATATGTCCCACCCATCACATAATTAAACCATTCAGACATGTTCCCCAAGATAATAAAATATTCATCATATCATGAACTATAAAAATAGATGTGTTTCATAAAATTAATATCATATCCTATGAAATAAAATGGGTATCATAAAATTTTAATCACATTATAACCTATAGAAATTTATAAAGTTTCATTATCATTTCATTGAAGCATATCCCATGAAAGGAAGAGGGTTTCATAAGTATATTACCCATTAAAATAAATTGGATTCAAAATACTATATTATGTGAAAGAGAAATGGGTTTTATAAACATCATACCATAAAAAAATTAACCATTCAGAGAAATAAAATCAATGGAACCTTTAGATCATTCTTCAAAAAGGCATTATTAACACCTATGGATGTCATCTAAGATGTAAAATAATTTGGAAATATCCTTTTAAAAACTTTTCTTGGGGAAAATATCCATTATTTAAAAAAACTATTTTAAAAATAAGTACTTTTGAGAAAACTTTTAATTAAATAAATAAAATGTAAACATGAAAATATTATGGAAATTATTTTCCTTAAAAACATATAAAATAAAATTGAAAACTTTTTAGAAACAATTTCTCTGAAAAGTGAGTTTGAAAAGATTTTTGGAAACCATTTCTTTGAAAATGAATCTTGATAACATTTTAGAAACCAATTAATTTAAAAATTATATGAAAATTTATAATGGAATCATTAAAATACTAAAACATTTTTAAATTAATTTTCACAATAAAAGGATCTTAAGTGATCATTTATGAAATTTTTTTTGAAAACATGGTTTTTGAAGCTATAGCATGTGTCTCAAAGAAGGAAAATTGAGAAAAAACTACTTTACAAATTCGGTAAATTTTGAAACATAAAACCCATAAAATAGAGGTCATAACGTATATTTTTAAATATGAATAAATTTATGTATAAAATAATATAATATATTCATGGGTAGTATATACACAAAAAAATTAATGATTGGAAAATATGGCGTAAATCTCACAAAAATAAATGTGAGACTAAAAATCCCCTTACCTTTTTCCCAGAATCATTCCGTACTCATACCCACATCTTATATATTAAATATCAGTTTATTATAAATATTTTTTTATAATCATGTTGTTATATATAATACCATATATGGTTTTATTATAACATTACATTTCCCTCTTTTTGATGATTCCATGTTACGGTTTTTCTTTGGGTAATATCCTCTTTGTTTTTTTTTGCATGTGTTTTAATTTGGTTTTTTAGTCCTCATACTTTTATAATGATTTATAAAATTTAAACCATGATATAGATATATTTTATATATAGTATATATGTATTTTTAATAATATATAGAATATAGAATTATGAAAGGGAATACACTGTTCATGGATACGGTATAACAAATGTACGTATAAACGATTTTTCCATTTTTCGTAGTCAAATTGAAATAATGTAATTAAATGACATATATTTATACATGTATAATATCATTAAATTATAAATATTATTTCATAAATATCAAATAATTTCCCTAAACTCATCCTTAATAAATTCCATCTAATTTGTGAGTGAATCACATCGCTTGGAGAAGGTCATAGTCCACACTACCCCAAATGAAATTATTATATGTACAAAAAATAGAAATCATGAAGTAATGTGTTTTATATTAATTAAATAATCATAAATAAATCTTAAATAACATATATATAATATAAAAATATAGTTTCCATCATAATTCCAAACCATTATAGGTGGTCAAGGAAAAAACCAACATAGTTTTGTGAAGCAGTAGTTCGTCATACATAAGAATGGTAAGTTCGTTACCCATCCAATTGAAATGTGTGTAATTGTAGGTTGAACAAATATCATAAAAACATCTTAATATATTTATGATACTGAGGCTATTATTTATTAATGGAATAATGATAATTAAGGTATTTGATAAATAATACAATGTAAAGGAGCTTGAGGAAGGATGTTACATCTTCTTTGCGTAACACTGATTGGTTTTCACCAAAAGGCTTCCTTTGCAAGATTTCACCCAAATATAGGATTCAAGGATCAAGGGAGGGATTTTTTAAAGTGAATTGAGTAGATAATGGCCAATCATATGTGGTTTGAGAGGTGTGAAGATGTGGGATAGGTGGTCTCCTTTTAAAGGAAAGGGAGGGGACACATTTGGTTTTTTTGAAAAAAAAGATAGGTGTACCCATGTTTAAAACAATAAAAGTCATAAAAACAAACTAATCTAAAAAATGGAAGGATTATAGTTGAAATATGACCATAAAAGGGGTATTGGAAAAGTGGTTAGGTTATTTTGGCCCTTATTATTAAGGTTTAGTCCCTTGTTAGCTTAATATTACATTAGTCATTGAAATTAATTATAATAACTATCAGTAATTTTATTACATAATATATGTTCATAATGTTATAATATAAATTTTAAATTTATTAGAACCATGTGTGTTATTTTTTTGAAATTCAGTTCATAGAAGAGGAATATTAACATCAATTCTAATCATACATACTTAGTGACAAAGTAGGTTTTTAAACTAAGAATGTTTAAACATTCATTAAGCTTTTGTTTCAAAATTTAATTTAAAAAAATGATTCTAACAAACTAAATTAGATTATTATTTATATAATTGATCTATTGTGAATTTAAAAGTAACATAAAATATAATTTAACAATATAAATAAATTATATGAAAAAAATAGTTTTGAATTAAAATTCACTATTTTTAACTGTTATAAAATATGATGTTTCTCATAAAAATAAAAAAATAACCATAATATAATTTTGACATTATGAATTCATTAATTATGTTTATATTAAAAAACTTAAATTTTAAAACTGTCTAAAATTGTTAGTTTTATTTTACACAGGGCATAAAAAGTATTTCTTTTAAGAAAATATTATTTTCATATATATAAATAATTTAATAAAAATTCTATGTCTTAATGTAAATATGTTTAATTTATATAAACCCATTATAAATTATATTAAAAAACTAGTTATTACAACTCCTGTAATAATTTCTAAGATCTAGGTTATATATATCCCATTTAAATAAGTATTATAATTAAATATTTTTTCTTTGAAATTCAATGTTGTGTGTAATGTAAGACAAGTCATTGTTACATGTTGTGAAAGAATTTCATGGAATGACATATAATGAATTATTGACTTAGTGTAGCATGGAACACTTTAAATCAAATAATATTATTTTATTTCAATTAAAAGTTTCACAAAACTTTGTGTTTTACATTCTACCCCCCATAAAGTAAATATGTCTCTTGAAATTATTCATTATAATGAAAACAAATGAGAATAATTCAACCTCATCATATCCTCAAGTTCCCATATAGCTTCCACTAAATGGTGTTTTATCCCCAAATCATTGAACAATCGATTGGTCTTGTTTCATAGAACATTCTCAGTATGATCTAAAATTCCAACTAGTTGTTCCTCATAAGAAATATACAACTCCAGTGGTAAGACCTCTAAGTTCAATACATGTGAAGGTTTCGGTATTTACTTCATCAAGAGAGATAAATAGAACACATCTTGGACTTGATAGATATTTTGAGAAAGTTCCAAGTGAGAGGATACAAATCTTATATGGTCAATAATCTAAAATGAGAAGATATAAATAGGTCTTAGATTCCTTTTCTCCACAATCCTCATTACCTTATTAGAGGGAGAGATTCATAGAAACACCTTCTAACCAACACCAGATTTTGGGTCATGTTGAGAGTTATCAGCAAATATTTTCTATCTACTTTGAGTTCCATTAATATTATATTAAATGAATATAACCTTATCTCAAATTTCTTTAGTTATCTTAGGCCCCAATATCATTATTTCTCTAACTTCATTATAGAAATTTGGATATATTTATTTCTTCACATAGAGGGATTCATGAGGATCCATATGTATGCTTGCGAGAAATCTAATTTTGTAAGAAAACTCAATTTGACTAATATGTTGATCCCAACTACCTTTGAAATCCAATGAGAAATCTCTCAACCTATCCTCAAGGGTTTTTATTTTTCATTTTGATTTACCATCCATTCGAGGATAATATGTAGTTATGAAACTCAATTCAACATCAGGTGACTTCAAAAGCCTTCACCAGAACATTTAGGTAAACCTCATATCCCAATTAGATTTAATTAAACGTTGTACCCCTTACAACCTTACCACTTCCATAATGTATATCATTGAATGTATATCTAGGGAGATGTATTCTATGATAGTGATGAAGTTTGATAACTTAGTAAGCTGATTGAATTCCACCCATATACAATTAAACCATTTATATATTTTGGTGAGTCTAATAATGAAATCTATAGTGATATTCTCCCATTTCAATTCTAGTATCAGTAATAGATGCAATATCACCATAGATTTTTATCTTTTTCCTTAACATACTAGCATACAAATCACTGATATACAAACTCTAGTATATCCCTCTTCATTTTATCCCATAACAATCATTCATTCATGTCTCCAGAAATATTCATACTTCTAGGATGATTACATACTAAAGAACTACTAGATTTATACAATAGATCCTTCTCCAAATCTATTATCAAAGGAGAAAATACATAGCCCATGACCTTTACTATTTCATCCTGGTCATGTTTAAAATCAGGAATATCTCTAACATTATTTTTCATTTCCACACATTCATTATATGGAACTTTTGTATTTACATAGATATAGGGATAAACATTTAATTGAGCAAGATAACATTTATCCCCGCCCCCTTCAAGATTTCAATATCTATCCTTTATAAATTCATAAATATTGGATCTTTTTAAATATTCATAATAGATAATCTAGCATGATACTTTCAATTCAAATCATTGTCCACCTTGTTTTCATTCCCAGGGTGGTAATGTTTTGAGAAATCATAATCATTTATCAATTGTAACCATATTCTATAGAACTTTTTCAATCCCTTCTATGTGAATATATATTTAAACATTAATGATCATTATTTATGTCACACTTTTGTCCCTAAATATAATTCATCTATTTGAATAATGAAAAAAAAGATCGTTGCTAACTCCAAATCATAATCCCTATAATTTTTCTCTTAGATATTGATCTATCATGAGGAAAAAGTGATAACCATGTTATTCTACTTAATAAAACATAAAAATTCCTTCTACGACACACCACTATACATTAAAAAACCTTATCTTCTATGGGGTAGTGTTAGTAGAGTTGCACTGACCAATTATCACTTTAATTATTTTACATTTTCCTTGCATGTGCTGGGAAACATATCACCTTTCCAAGTTATCATGGTTTGGGGATTTGATAATCCAGATAAATTCACCACAACCCATCAAGAAAATCCATATAAACCAGGGAAACAATAGATCTTAGTAACCATAGTTAGTCTTGGCCAACATTCAATAGCCTCTATCTTTGATGGATCTACTATTATACCCTATTTTGAGATTATGTGACCCCAAAATGAATCATTTTGCAGCCAAAATTCACACATTGAGAAATATTTCTTACAATTTCTCCTTAGTTGGGTTCTTTAGTATAACTATCAAGTGGTATTCATGCTCTTCCTTTCTCTTTAAAAAGATAATAATATCATCTATAAGGACTACCCCAAAATAATAGATTTAATTGTTGGAGACTCTATTCATCAAATACATGAAAATTTAAAGGGAATTAGTAAGAAAAAAAAGGAATCACTATATATTAATAGTGTCTATAACTTGTATGAAATTTCATCACCAGTATATCCTCTTTCTTAACCCTCAATTTATGACATACATAACGAAGTCCAATCTTTGAAAAGAATTATTCTCCACACAGTTGATCAAATAATCCATCAAAATGAGAAAGAGTTACATGTTCTTGGTTATGATTTTTATCAACACCCAATAATCAATGCAGATTCATATTAATATATATTTCTTTTTCAAAAATAGGATAGGTAGACCACAAGCTGATGTCATTGGCAGAATAAATCTCTAATCAAGGATTTCATAAAGTTCTTCATCAATTCCTATAACTTAATTTGTTTAATCTATAGGTATTGGTTTAAATTAGTGTGGAATTAAATATGAGTTCTATTGAGAACTCAACTTCACCTTTTGGTGGAAAACTAGGAAAATATTTCAGGAACAAATCCAAAAATTCATAATCAATAGAAATATCATCTATGTTGAGGTTCTCACAAACCATTCGAGAAAAACATGCATTATGAATGTGAATTAATACCCATACATTGGATGTAATATCCATAGAAAGATTATACTTATCTTAAATATGGATAAAAGATCATAGGTTGGTTTGAAATATCAAACATAACTTCCCTACCTCAAAAATTGATGTAGGATTTATATTGTAAAATCTAATCCATGACTATTATAATTTCAAATTCAAAAAAATGAATAATTAAAATATTTTCTAGAAGAACATTCCCACAATAGATAATTAGAGTAGAATAATATACTTGAGATGAAATCATTGTAAAATTAAGGGATTTCAATTATATGTCAACATCCTATTGTTTTAGTGGAATCATAATACCCTTAGAAAATTTTTTCGATATGAAAGAGTGGGAACTTTCAAAATCAAAGAAGGAATTAGTAGTTCATGAGTGTATAGTATGTATACCTTTCACCGATTCATTATTCCACCCATCATTAGAAGAAGTGATTGCATGATATTTCCCCTTTCCCCTTAGTTTTAGGGGTTGATGATGCTGATCATCATCACCAACCCATTAGTTTGTGAACTTGTTATCATAATTACCATACTCTTTACCCTTGAATAACATAAGTGTGGGAGTTTTATTCTCTGTTGATTTTCCTATATTTTCATCATTTTCCAACTTCTTCCCAATAGTGTGAAAATAAATTTCCCCATGTCCTTCCCTTCTTCACATAGAACACTTATTAGACCCCATAGGGAAATTCCCTACATTATTATTTCCACACATAGAGGATAAAGGAAGGCTCATCTTATTATCTTCATGGTTTTTATATTTTCTTTATAACTCCATCTTCATTTACTTGTTAAAACCTAGAGATTGATATGTAACTCCCACCACCACGTAAACTTTTATTTTACAACACACAATCTATTCATATATACTAAATTATATTATAGACAACTGCATTATTTTACTTGAAATTAATACACTAAAAAACCAATAAAAATTTCTTTTATGTTGGATGATAATTCCAATAACATACCTCAAAATTCTTGGGAAATAATTCACATAGGTTCTGACATATTCATCATCTTTTTTATTCAACTCTAGGAACTCCTTTTTTATATTTTCAAAAAAAATATGAGTAAAGTACTTAATATATAATAAGTTCTTGAACGCATCCCAATCCATGGATTAAATTTCATTTTAATTCCTCATATTCTTGATTAGAATACATCATTGTTCTTCTTCAGCTTCTAACTGATAAACATCCAAAAGGGATTTCTCAGGATCTGAACACTAGATAAGAGAGAATATCTTTTCAGTGCAACTAATACAATGTTCATCAATATGGGAATTATAATACCTAATAAAATAAGGTGGATTTTTCCTCATGAAGGAATCGATAATATTTTTTTCACTCCTTTTCTTGTTTGTAATCTTAGCATGATTCATGGGTTCATAAAGCTTTGTGAGCATAGAAAAAAGGTTTTATATTCTAGATCCCATATAATTCTAATTCTCAAGAGAACAATCAATGCATTTTATGTTGCAATCTTAGTTAAAGTTATTCATTTAGGTTCCACCCATTGAATAAAACCAAAATTCATTAATTAAGAAATTGTGTTCATAGTGAGGAACCACATAATCATGAAAAAAACACTTACATTATGTATAAATTATAACACATTCCTTAATCTATGACACATCAATTTATCCTTGGTTATTCATAGAAAATTTATTTTTACATCCTTCATTATGGTCTGCGAAGAGTCCGTGATATATAGAAGAATATCCCTCAGGGGTGTCAAATATGGTTCATAGTAAGTGCTTTTTGTTTACTAGGATATTCTTGAATAAGGCCCGATGCACATTATTGGATTTTATACTTCTAGGTACATCCATTCCCGAACCACTTCCATATGTAGTGTCCATATATGGATGTATTTCTAGGAACCCACTCACTCTATTATTTACCAAAATTCTAGGAAATTTTTTTATACCATTCATCATCTTTATACTTATCCTTAGCAATGTCCTTATGGTTCTCAGTATGTTTTTCTCATCCTAGTTCCCAAAGGATAACTAAACATTAACTCTGATACCAACTATAGGGACCCTCAATTTTCATAATTTAGCATTACATAACTTTTATGGAATACTTAATAAAATACAAAAATAGACACCCAAATACCATATTAGTCTTGTAAATTTGGAAACATGGTAACATAGACACTACTACATAAGTTAGATACATTATCTCATACAAGGTTATTCCTGACTATCACCCTTCTTATGATCTTCATACATAATATGTATCTACATATGACATGGAATGAAATATAAAATGGGGTGAGATTAGAATCTAATTATGGTTAAACAAGAGAGATATATAAGCATAAACGTGGGAATAAGGGTATGAAAATGTTATCATGACAGTATAATATAATACATAACATATCAAAGATCATATACATGAATAATATCATAATTATTAGTAGTTTATCAGATAATAATCATAAGGTAAATAAGATAATAATCAATGAAATCATGACTTACGAATAAGATAAGGAATTGTGGGATACACATAAATATTTAATATCATTCCCTATAATTCATGAGGCATTGATTGAACTTGTCAAGGAACTTCATTGGTACTACACTGACTAGGAAGGACACACCACTATCCCTAATCATAGTCCTTTCCCTATAAGGGATCAGATTTCCCCATCTTCCCATAGTGGATTAGGTTTCCCCGTATTCCTATAGTCAATCATATTTCCTTATCTTCCATATTCCAGGTGACTATACCTATTGGGAGGGACACACCATAATCCTTATTCACAATGCTTTCCATTTAATGGATCTAGTTTCCCCATATTCCAATATTGGATCAATATCTTAAGCATGATTCACATTTTTATCTTATGAGGTATAAATCTTCACCCCCTTAATTGGTGAGAGATATAGGTCCCACCCATTCCATAATAAAACCATTCATATATGTTCCAAAAGATAATAAAAAATTCATCAAATCACGACCCATATAAAGATATGTGTTTCATAAACATCATGTTAGAATCCATGAATTGAAATGGGTATCATAAAGATTTCATCACATTATAACTTATAGAAAATATATTGGTTTCAAAATCATTTAATTAAATCATACCCCATGAAAATAAGCAGGTTTCATGATAATATAACCCATGAAAAGAATTGGGTTTCATAATAATATAATTAGTGAATGACAAACGAGTTTCATAAAAATCATAAAATAAAAACCCATTCATAGAAATAACATGAATGTAACCCATATATCATTTCCTAAAAAGAAATGAGTATCACCTATGTATTTCTTCATAGATTTAAAATAATTTAAAATTTTCTGTTTAAAAACATTTCTTGGGTAAAAAAACCTTTATTCTTTAATAAAAATGTGTTTAAACATAAATTATTTTGAAAACCATTTTCTTTCAAAACATAAAATGGAAATTAGAAAATATTTTGAAAACTACTTCACTTGATAATATTTAAAAGAGACTTGAGAAAATTTTGAAAACCAATTCATTGATAAGTAATCTTGAAAACCTTTTTTAAAACCATTCCATTGAAAATAAATCTTGAAAACGTTTTTAAAACCATTTCCTTGAAAATAGATTGAAAAATTATAAAGTATATTTGAAAGTTATAAAAAAAATTCCCATTAATATATCTACATATATAATATAATTTTTTAAAACATATTTGAGAACACTATTTTTGAATTTTGTGGCATGTGTTTCAAAGAAGTAAAATTGAGACAAAACTATTTTACCGATATAGAAACTTTTGAAACATAAATAGAATGATAGGGAGATCATGAAATGGACATGTAAATAAAAATAAATTTAATTAAAATATTAAAATATTATGTTTATGGGAATTATATATACTAGAAAATATAAATTAGTGGTGAATATGGTGGAAATATCACAAAAACAAAACTGAGACTAGAAGTACCCACACCTTATGTCTTGACACTTTTCATACTCATAAAACACATCATGTATAATAAATATAAGTTCATCCTAAATATTTAAATTAAAAATATTCTTATATATAATAAAATATATGGAAATATTGTGACTTTATATTATAAACTTATTAATGATTACATGTTAAGGTTTCAGACTGGATAATATCTTCTTTGTTTTTTACATGTGTCTTAATTTTTAATATTTTTGGTCCACATACTTATATCAGGATTTCAAGAATGTAAAAAATGATATAAATATCATGTATATTAATTATTAATTTATTTATAATAATTTATATAATATAGAAAGAAGAAACACAATACACTGTTCATGGAGATGATAGGTCGTACGTACGCATGAATGTTGTTTCCGTTATTCATGGTCATATTAAAAAAGAACATAAATGACATATATGTGTATATATAATATTTTCATATAATAATTCTATTTAGTATTTATCATATAATTTTACAAAATGCATCCTTAATAAATTGTTCATATTGTGTGAATGAATCATATCTCTTTGTGGAGGCGGTAGTCCACACTTCTCCAAAACAAATTATGATTTTTACAAAAAAATGGAAAGCATGAAGGTATGTGTTATATAATAATTAAATAATAAACATAAATCATATATATCATATATTTAATATAAAAATATAATTTCCATCATAATTCCCATCCATGAGAGGTGTTAATGAAAAAATTAACAACATCGTTTTCTGATTCAGCAGTTCGCCGTACACAAGAATGATAAGTTCTTTACCCATTATATGGATGTATTTTTATATGTAGGTGAAAACATATGAATAAAATCTCTAATTAAATTTAGGATACTAATTATGTTATGTATTCTTAGAATTAGAAGAATTTGTTTTCTAGAGAAATATGAAAAATTAATGGATCTTGAGGTAGGATGTTACCTCTTCTTTGGGTAACACCTTTTGGATTGCCCCAAAGGGCTTCCTTGGTTGGATTTATTCTGAAATAGAGGATTCAAGGAATAATTGAGGGATGTTTTTAATTGAATTGAGTAGATATTTACTGAAAATATTTTGTTTGATAGGTGTGAAGATGGTATAGAGGTGGTGGCCTTTTATAGGGAAGGGAGGGGAAACACTTGGCATTTTTTAAAACAAGTTACGTGTACACATGATTTTTACAAAAACAATCATCAAAAACAATAAAAACTCAACAAATAAAGTTTAATGGGAGAAATGTTTCCATGAAATTGGTTTTAGATAAATCAATAGGTTATTGTGCACCTTAAAAATATGGTTTATTCCCTTTTTAAGATCAATATTACCTTAATAATTGTAATTAATTTTAATCTCTTCCACTAATATTTTTGGTCAAAAAATAATTTTATAATGTTATAATATAAATATTTTATATATTAAAACCATTTATGTACATTTTTAAAAAATTAGTTACAAAAATCCGAAATGTTGTGTTCAATGTTAATCCTGTAGATGTGGAGTGAAAGTGTGTTCTAAAAGTGAGAATGTTCAAATATTCATTAAAAATTTATATCTAAATTGAATATAAAAAATGATCCAAATGAAATAAATTAGATTAATAAATATATATATATATATATAACTTGTCTATTATTACATTAAAACTAAAATAAAATATAATTTATCTGTATAAATAATTTTGATAAAAAATATGTTTAGAATAAAAATTCATTAATTTACACTATTCATCCAAAATATGACATTTCTCGGAAAAATATCAAAAAGTCACTGTAATATAATTTTGAAATTATGAATTAAAAAAATGATTTTTATTTTACCAAATTAAATTTCTATAAGTTTCTAAAAGTAATTTATTATTTTACAAAGAAGGACATGAAAAGTATTTATTTTAAGAAAATAATATTACAAAACTTATGAAGACATCACTAAAAATTGTATGTCTCATCATTAATATTTTTTATTTATATAAAATAGTTATAAATAATATTTAAAAATGATTAATTACTAATCATAATACAATTTTTAACAGTTAGTATATTATTACATTTAAATACTTAAATAACAAAATGTTATTTCTTAGAAATTCAGTGTTGTGTGTAACACAAGCCAATTTGGTGTTGTATGTAGTGAAAGATTAAAAGTGTAAAGTGTATAAATATATATTGACTTAGTATAATTTGAATAACATGGTATCATTTGAAATTAATTTATTTGAAAAAAATGGTTCACAAAAACTCAAGTTGTTACCGGGTGGTTCTTCATACATGACTTTTTTACATCACCCATTGGTGGGACATTTATCACACTAGTCCCCTTAATTAGAAAATCTCGTAGATTTTGGAGAGCTACCTGGATGATTTTGAGGTCCTATTTGGAGGACTATGGTGGGAAGATATTTGAGAATTCTAAAAGTTTTTTCAAGCATGTGAAATGAGGATCCTAAGGGTCTGATTTATAAGGAAACGTGGGAGCATGTGAAAAAGAGGATGTATGCACTGGTCAATTAAAGAGGTTCAGTGCATAGTTATCATGTGTAAGTGTAGATTCCAATTATTTTCCCCATACTTAGGGCCTATAAAAGACTCTTACCATGTGGGTTTTGTGCGTAAAGGTTGATTTGGGGGAGTGGCATGGCTAACCGTGGTTCTCTTAAAATATTTACTTTTTAAGTCAATTTTCATTAAACCATATCTTCCCCATGTGAAAAAATGGAGTGTCAATAAATTCCCCCTATTAGGAATGGATCAGATCATAAAAAGTGTGTCTCATCCTAAAGTAAAGTCATCAAAATTTTCTCTGGTATTTGTAGGTAATTTGTGCATGTAACATGCACAAGCACTCCAATTAGGTCTTCCATGGTGTTCAGACATACAGATCATTGATTTCTCTAAATATGGTTGAATTCCTAGAAATTTATTCATCCAATTATGTCATTATTCTATTCCTTTAACGCAAGTGGTTCACACTGAATTTTGAATAATCATCTCTAATAGGTACACGGTATAGCTACATGGGTGATCGGTCAGCATGGGATCACATGGAAGTGTGGCATGTATGAAGCACTTTTTCACAAACCCTTCCCTTAAAGGAAACCACATTGTGGTGAGATAGTTAATGTCCCCCTGAGTCTATCCACTAGTAGGACCCATGTTGGTGACTGGAACCGTGGGTATAAAATCTCAGGTAAGTGAGACATTAACCTTCATAATATAAATAGGATCATAATATATGATGAATCGAAAAAAAAAATCAACTCCATGATATATATATATATATATGAAATCCAAAAATCATAACACAATGCATGTATAAAAAAAATGATTCATATAAATGTATCCAAAGTAAACACCCAACATAAAAAATAAAGTAGTGACATAACAACTATCAAATAATAAGAGATAGTAATGATCAGCATGATAAATGAAGAATTATAGAAACCTGAAAAGAAGTTATTATATGTAGGGTGAGTATAAAGGAATTATCAGCAGGAGAACCAAAGTCTCTTGTTCAAATATTAAAATAGTGTACTAATACACTCGTGATAAAAAAGTAGAACCAAACATCTCCTATATAGGTATACGATCCAAAATTCAAACATCACGAAGGCTTGATCAACTAATAATTCATCCATGTATAATAATATATTATTAATAATATAGATGATAGGGTACCATGGACCTATTTCCAATTGATTTTTCACTCTCACACCCCAACTTCATATGTCATATAATTCCCATCTCTTTCAAATAACATCACATCACCTCACATACCACCCCTAAAGACATAGTCCATATAATCACTTCACTTATCATAACTAGTGAAGTAGGGTATTTTGAACATGAATATCATGTTTCTCATTCCCTCTACCTACTATGAATGATCACCACCATAATCCATCTCATGACATATCTCCCAAAGAAAAATGGGTCATCACATCTCATCACATCACATGTGGGATGTGGTACTTTGGAATTCGAGACATCAAAACCCATTCATATCACTAACACATGGAAGAAATGATAGGGAAGAGAAGGTAGCCATCCATCTATCCACCCACCAGGATTTTGGGACCCCCCCTCCAATATATATATATATATATATATCTGTGTGTGTGTGTGAGTGTTTGTGTGTGAGTTTTCCCACATGGTACTCGACATGGGTAGGGCACGTAAAGAAATAACAAGGAAATAAAATTTATATAAAAGCTACCCAAAATCCCACCCAAGGGATTCACAGAAAAGGTACCATAAATCTCACAAATTTCCCTCACATTGATGTTTCCTCTAAATGCATGAAAACCCTACAATAATTCATTATCTAAAAACCATTTTCAATTAAATAAAATATCCATATGGTCTGTTATCAACCCATTTCAATTACAATAGTCACAATTTTTCATAATTCTAGACCATTAGTTCATATATATACATTAACATTTTAATCCACATTAACCTTCATAGAATATTTCATTGAACATTCCCATTTTAAATTAGTATCATGCATTTAATTCCATTACTACTCGGTAAACTAGAATAAACAGCCACCATCAAAGCCCCATTAATCACTACTCTACCAAAACCACCATCGCATGCCCACTTCACAACTATACCATAACCACCCTCTTATCCCCACTGTATAAGAATATCACAACCACTTCCCCAAAACACATCATAAAAAAATAAAACTTCCATTCATTAAATCAAAAAACCCAATACACAATACAAAATTGTATCAATAAAAATGTTACAACAAACATGTATTGTTTTCCATATTGGAAATAGGAGATTTAATTAAATTATACTTCTTTATTTGATAGTGTTATCAGATAATCTGTATATCTTGGTGTAGAAAATTCATTATCCAAGTACATGAGGTTAACCATTTATTTATGGTGGTGTCACACAATATTAGAAACATGTGTATCAAAATATATTTCAAAACCGTAAATACTGGGTTTACTGATGAAAATTTTTTCAATGAAATAGAAAAAATTATATAATGTCAATATACCAATATCAAATGATATAAAAGCATTCATGTAGTATCCTTCCCCTTTCAATTTCATTCAGAATAGTTAATTATATGTGTTATGATGAATGAAACTATCATCCCAAGAGATTTCAAGAGTAACCCACCCCACAAGATACACATAAATGAGAAATGAGGGACTACCTACCTGGATAAAAGAATAATTAAAACAAATTATTGCAAAAAAAATAGGGGATGTGCGTACCTTAGGAAACCTCTTCCTGGAATTCAAAACCAACAATAGTAACAAGGTTCCACAACTATAAGGGAATAATGGTTTAGAACTCTAGTCCCAAGATATTGTTCGCCTAAATTAAGTATGGAAAGAACAAATATTTTAAGGATTAAATCCCAATATAATGGTATTAGATATTAATTAAATTTTTCATTAATGTAGGATATCTTTAAATCCAATATTTTTTAATATTTATTAGGTATCAATACTTTTTAAAAATTTATCATTTGATTAATCTCCTTTGAAACAACATAAAAATACATTAACTAAGTAATTAAAAATATTTATTGTCAAAAAATAGAAATTATGTAAATTTATGGAAAGAAAGATACATTATAGAGTCCCACCCCAAGGGTTCCACCACCTGGGTTCCACTACTAGGGTGCAACCATTGGGGTTCCACTACTAGGGTTTTACTACCAGAGTCCCATTTCTAGGGTACCAATTCTATAGTACCGCCTCTTGGGTGCCACATTGTGGTTGACACCACCCTGGTACCACCACTATCATGAACTACCATTGGTGATCCACCACCAGAATGATCCACCATTGCTGGTCCACTTCCATAATTGCACCACTGATAATCCACCACAAGAATGATCTACCATTAGTGATCTATCACCAGAATTCCACCATTTCTAATTCACCACCAGGTGATCCATTATAGGTTATCCACTAGTCGATGTCCACCATTGTCAATCCATACCAAGAGTAATAAATCATTAGTGACCCACTTCCTAAATCCCATAGTTAGAAAACCATAACCAAAATGATCTACCATTTCTGATCCACTAATTGGAGGTTACACACAGGGTACTACCGTTAGGTTCTAACCTCAGTATGTCACGGTTAGGGTCCTATGATATCATCAAAAACACCCCATGAATTCCCTAAACACCTCAAAAACCATATTTACAAAAATTTATAATGCCATATGGTATGGTCCATTACATCAAATACCTCTTAACATATTATTTCCATTTAAAATTAATATACAACCTAGATGTAAAAAGATTAAAGGTCCAAACAACCATCTCTCTATATACCTCTCAATGATCTTGTTACATATGAAATGTAGCCTCCAACCAAACATGCTAAACCATATTATCACAAAATATGAACAACCTATACATCCTTGAACATAGTAATTATGGAATTCCAACTTCCATTTCGATAAACTATTCAATCATAGTGGCACTAACATTCCCGTGAAATTTTACATGCATCACAGTTAATATGTCACGGTTTGGAATAAATTAATACCCTTTTAATATTTCTATACTATATCAAAAATAATATATAAAAAACAAATAAAAAATGCATCTCATAAAACAAAAATATCCCAACATCACATCAAAAGAAAAAGGGAAAAGGGGAAACCTAAAAATACTATGGGGACTGGGCACACATCTATGTTTCATGCTCCCATGTACTCCCCTCTAGGACATTATGCTGCCACGTCACACAAAGCAAGAGAATGTTTCATCCTCATATAACCTTTTTTAATGATCTTGTATCCCCATTGGATTCCCTACAAATTTCAAGTCATCCTCGATATGAAACCCTTCCTAGTAAATGATATGAGTGTTATCATAAAGACACCTACATAACTATGATATGTTGAAAACATCATGGATCCAGTCCATTTGAGGATTAATTGAAAACCTATAAGCTGATGCATAATAGATCACAAACTTATGATATATCAATTCTTATCCCATGAATATATGGGATATGTCATATAAAACCTCAAACAACACACCCTCCTCCAATAGTTGATGCATTGGAGAACTAACCAACCTTCCTTTGAGATAGTTAAATGTTACATGAAACTAGTTAGAATAGATAAATGATTTACCCTTCCATATTAAAAACATTAATAGTTCTATAATATGATATAAATAAAGCATAAAACTCCCATAATAGCATGAGAGGCTAAGGATGTCATGATCATCTACCATGTTCTTGGGTTCTACCCAAGAAAAAACTACCTCATATTTTTTTGGTTCCACATCAACACCCTAATAAGACACCACATGCCTAAGGAAATGCACCTTTGGTTTCCAAAATATAATCTTGGACAAATTTCCAAATATCTTGTAGTGATGAAGAACCAATAAAATAGATCTATAGGTCTCAAAATCCTCTTCCTCTAACATTAAGTACGCCAAAATTGAATTGATGAATACAACTACAAAATGTTCATGGAATTCACATATAATAGAGTCAATGATCCCCATGAACATAAATATTGTTTTAGTGACACTGAAAGTTAGGAACATGAAATCAACTTTCTCATACATGCATCTAATTGATGTCTTTTGGATATCTCCATCCTTCAACCTAAACTAGTGATATTTGTACCACAGATCAATCCTAGAGAACCATCAATCTCCCCTCAAAATGTAAAAAACGTCATCAACCCTTGAATGTGAATAGAAGTTATTTATCATCAATTGGTTCAACCTTTGTTACTCTATGAAAACCCTTAGAATAAAATCCAAATTCATAGAACTGAATATTGGTGAACCCATGGTGAAGAACTATTTTAGAAGTAACCCCCATGAATCAGAAAATCTATCTTAATCCTAAACTCCAACCACAAAAAAGGAAATATATGATTGGGATCCATTGAAATCATATGTCCACATTGTTGTAAGTCTACCTTGTAACTCAATCTCACATCAAGGGTGTACTAGAACAACCTCCTCATGGAAAAAATCCATGAATTACTTGACTACCATGGGAGCCTCCTCTTACCCTATATCTATAGATTCCTTAGAAAAATCATCCACTAAGGAAAAAAGGTTCTCCAAACACTAACTACCAACCTTGAAACCCCTCTCACCAATTAAAACCACATGTTGTCCATCTACATTAGAGAACATGAATCATCTATAAAAGTATTAAATAACACCACACATGAAATATAAAAATTATATGTTTAGGATGACATATTATAGCTACATATGATTTAAGAAAATATCTACACCTGACTTTTGTTTCACAATAATTAGTGTAAAACCCCAACACACATCAATCATGATGCTCTGGCTTCAAACTAGCATAGTCAAAACAAAGGGAACTAAAGGCCTCTCTATGTATTCTCCTATAAAACAAACTAGATAGGGTGGAAAAAAGGAGTGTAAATCTCCCAAGTTAAACAAAGAATAGAAAAGGGTACATGATAAATAGATTATACCATGAATGATCTCTATATTCTCGGGTCATACTACCACTACAACCTACAACAGACCATTCTTATATCCTCTCCCTTCGTAATAATTCCCACATTCATGACCACGCTCAGGTCGAGGTACCCACATGAGAGATATATATAGAGGCTGGCATCCACCTACCAAATCATCTTTATATGGAGCATTATACAACATCCCTTGGTATTGGAAAGGTTAGTAATAAACTTATTCATCTTTAGTAAACTTAGTTCGAGCTGTAACTGGGAACTGATCAAACAAATTTCTAGGAATGCTATAGAAGAACACAAGTAGTATAATGTTTATAGGAATATCAATAAAATTAATGGTTGTATAATGCCATAAAGGGTGCTTCTCGGGTTGACTCCCTATTGGTCGATACCTTAAAGGCCTTGTAACTTGAGACCTACCACTGAAAACTCTTCTCCTTAAGGAAAACTACTGATTCCCCGATTACAATAATCCTCCTCATTAGTGTATCCATTTGATCACATCATCCTTACTTTAATCCTCCAAATATAATGATAAAAAATCGAGTAGATGCATATAGGATCAAAGGATAAAGTGTTTCCTCAATTCACCTCACTCAATACTCCTCATCTCGGAATGGATTTGGGGAAAAGCATAGAAGGTCCATGAACATGATCCCAAGATCCTTCACCAACATACTTCATTGTTAGAGGGAGATTATCTCCTACCACTTCACATCCATCATGGTCAATGAAAGGAACTCCACCTAGAATTTCTTTAGAATGTCAGCCTGTGAAATATCTACCTCATTCTGCTCACCAACATATAGTGTTCTCCAATTACTTGATTATCCTCCTATGAGACTACTATTAATGGGACTCAATACCCCATTAGGGACAAGATCGGACTGAATGTGTTCTCCAATCCTTCTATCCATCTCTCCTTCTCCAAATCATAAAAGTGGACCTCATACATCCTCTAATATGTCTATTGAAAGGATCGGAACCTCCTCTTTCATTGATCATCATTTTAAACTAGATCAACCTTCTAGGGATCGACAGAGAGAGCCTAAAAAACCTCCAATGGATAATCCCCACATGGAAGATGACTAGGATCCATTTCCAAAAGGGAAAAAATATTTTCCTAACCCTGGTAGTATGGAATTTTATTAATATTGTTTTTAATTAAAAATAATAATTTTAAACATACTAAAAAACTATACTCAAATAGGAACTAAATATATAATGAGGAATTTACAAATCCTAGTTCTCTACCATTTATGTAGATCAATATCACTTGGTTTTCAATAATCTGAGAGTATTTTCACTAGATCCTGGGGGAGTGGTGCTAAAATATCATATCCTAGATGGTCTCCCAATCCAATGTTACACGCCTAGCTCAAATGGAATCATTTCCATACCATTACATGCAATACTCACTATTCATAAATCTATATTCTATCATATCACTCAACCATCAGTTATGATACCACTCTGTCACCACCCCTCCCTCCACAGATTCCACAATGAGGGGAGAGAGATAATGACCCTGAGTCCCACCTCCAGTAGGCCTCAGGTTGTACACTAGTACCAAGGGTATAAAATCAAATGTGGGGGATACATTATCCTCTATAAAATAAATCAGTTTGGAAGATATGATTAATTAAAAAAATCAAAAACATTCAATATATATAAGTAAGTTAAAATCTAGACAACAATTCATGTTTATATAAAATTGATACATATAAAGATCTTAAAATTATGTACCAAAAATATAAACAAATGAAGGGAGACAAAAACCACCAAAAGTTCTGATCTAGTAATGTATAACATAATACATGATCTCCTCCTGGAATCCTAAAAATAATTTTATAAATGTAGGGTTCTAATATAGGTTTACTCGATAGGAAAACCAATGCATCTCCTGAACATGTAAAAAATAGAATACTAATTCAACCATTAGAAAATAACTAAAGAAAAACACACATATACATGTATATTAACCAAAACCCCAACCTCAGAAAGGATTTATCACCAAATAACACATCAAAGTATAGTAATATAATATGAATCATAGTGAATATGGGGTACTACACACTACATTCACAATGATTTTTGTCTCTCACACCCCAATTTCATTAGTCATTGAACTCCCTCCTCTTCTGAATAACATCATAGCACATCACATTCTTCCTATAGAAACATAGTACATATTATTAAATCACATAACATTACCATTATAGTTGTGTGATGTAAATATGAACGATATCTACCTCATTCCATCCTACTACCATAAACTACCCCCACTATAATGTATCCAACAAAATCTCACCGAAAGACACATAGGCCATGACATATCATCACATCACCTATAGAAAATATCAATTTGAACTTCTAGACATAATTGCACATGAATATCACTAACATCGGTAAAAGGGGTCTGGGAAGATCGAGTATCCAAACATCCATACTCCCACCTAGATGTCGGTACCCCCCCCCCCCAATATATACATATAAACAGATGTCAAAACATATTACTTGACATTATTGTGGCCCAAAAAAGAAACAACAAGGAAATATGATGCATATAAAATCAATAGTCAAGACCAACCTATGGGTTCCCAAGAATGGTACCAACTATCTCACAACATTACCTCACATTTGTTTGCCTCTAAATTCATGAAAATACCACAACATTACATGATCCCCAAACTATTTTAAGTTAAAGATAAATTTCATATTATCAATTATCAACTTACTTAAATTAAAAAGGTTGCCTTATTTCAAATTTATGTCCCATTAGTTCTTATATAAACATTAACCTCTAAAACCACATGGCCCTTCATAAAATTTTTCATAAAACATGTGAATTTGATATCATTATCATGAATTTACTTCCATTTCAACATGGAAAACTCCCTTAACCTACCACCATCATATCCCCAGTATACACATGTACCATAACCACTGTCATAGCCCCGTCGGACAATTATACCACATCCACCATCATATCCAAACAACATAACCATATCACATAAACATCCCACCACCAAAAATCACAAAAAATCTACTCCTCATGATTCACATCAACAAAACTGAGAAATAACACACTACCACATCCATAATAATGTTAGATCACACATGTAATGTTTTCCATATTTGGAATGGGGGTATTCATTAAATTCCACTTCATTATTTAAGGATGTCATCAATAAATCTATATATCATGGTGTAGCTAATTCATTATTTGATTATATATTGTTAACCAATTATTTATGGTGGAGTCACAAAAAATCATGCAACCTGTAAATAACAACATATTTCAATACCAAAAAAAATTTGTGGATGATGACAAACTTGGTATTTAGTGATTAAAAAAATAGATAATCTCAAAATTGAGATATAAACATATATAAAATCATGTGAAGAATTCCCATCCCCATTAACATTTCATTTAAATTTCTCACTTATCGTTTTCAAGATAAATTTAACTATAATATCCCTAACCGGGATCCACTTAACTCATTCCTTGGGATGGTGGGTCTCACTTCCTCAAGAGAGCCTCCCCAAACACCATAGGATATTAACTAGCAGTGAAGGTGTGAAGGTGGTATAATGGGGAGACTATACCATCAAAAAATAGTGGAACAGTGGATATAATCATAAGCATACAACATTGAAAGTATATAAAAATACACATAATAAATATTAAGTGGATGATTAAATAACTGAGCAACTGATTAATAATATAAAAATCCAATAAGAAGTTTCATATACATGTATAATTGGATTGTGGATATAAAAAAGGGGAATAGGGGAGAACAATATATAATCCTCTTATAAAAAATGTAAACAAATGAAAAAAACTGCTCAACAAGAATCCTGAGAACACGCTTGGTTCTCTGATCCTATGATCCATCTAAAATTAAAGTACATCCAAACTCATTACGAGGGTACTTTCCCTTACACACACATATATGTAATTAATTTACTTGAGTACCAAATGTCTCCTAAGTAGGGTTTAATAAAAAATACCAGTATTCCACCACTAACTATGTCTACAATTTAAAAAAAATTCCTCATATCTAAATATTTTTTTAGTATAATTAAATAATAATTAATTCTGAATAAAGAAATATCAACCTACTTAGGTTCGTAAGGGATACCTGGAAGCTCTACCTTCTTTGAATCATAGATGGAAATAGTTTCTAGTTAGTGAAAATACATATAGTAATGATATATATATATATATATATATATATATTAAAGTTATATATTTCATCCACCTATATAGACTAAGTACACAAAAACATAAGTGGTCGTATACCTGGAATATAATGTGTTAGCGGACTAGGGTGTATCTCAGTCATCTATAAAAAATATTAAGGGAAATATAAGCTTAAAAAATGGTACATTCCCTACATATCATAATGATTATGACACATCATGATCATCACTCGATATGGTGGTTTTATCGTCATTCCAACACCTAATACGAGGACATGGGGTGTCATTCCCACCATTAAGATAGTGTTAATGGTGTGGGTCATCATGCTCAACACCTGATGTAATGGAAAATGAATCATAATTCAAAAAACAACATTTCCCATCATTCCAAAACCTATATTAATGTAGTAATCATATTTAAAACAATAGACATAAGTAATTACCTCTTAATAAATATATTTATCAAGACAAGATATATAAAAGGCATTAAAATGGAGTAAAGGTATTTAATAAAGATGAAAATAGTAAGTGTTTCCTTTCTATCATTTATAAATAATTTTATTTGATATTTCTAATTATTTTAATCAAGGATAACAATCATGAACAAGACAATCTATTTATTACATGTTTTTGAGTCGATCAAAACATGGAAGGTCATAAAACAATGTTCAAAGAGTCATCTTGAAGGTGTCATGGTCAATAGAGAAATTACATACATAGTAAATTCCAATTATAATTTGGTCCATCCACTTAGGAGGTTCCTTATAGTCATTAATCCATTATAAGGGAGTGGGAAAATTAAACTATAACCCCAAATGAACACTTACGAGGATATATGAGAAAATAAACAATCAACCATAAAAGGAAAATTACATACATCATACTAAAGGGGTGTTAATGATCCTATTCATCGCCCTTTATTTATTAAACAATGATTACTTTTCAAGTGTCAAGGTGCATAAGTCAATTTAATATGAAGAACCCAATTAATTATAATCACACTAAAAAGGTCGGCATGTTATACGCTGACAAAGATATGAAAACATCAAAACTCTTTCAGAAAACAACTGGACCATCTACCTTAGGGTTATTGATGACTCCTCATCTAATGAAGGCCTCATATTTGAATTAGGTTAATTGAAATTGAAGAAGTGACCCATCCCCTTGAAAATAGGGGGAAATATTTCACATAAATATAACACTAGATCCGAATATAAACTAAATTAGGGTGGTAGAGGAATGTAGATATCTCAAATATAGATTTGATGCTTCTGATTGTGCTTCATTTAGTCTTTGAATCAAGAATTTAGCTCAATGTCTAGAATTAAGATGAGGAGAAGCCACATGAGAACAAAATATTGATCATGCAATATAATGGGGAGAAGGAAATACGAAGAAGGGTTTAAAAGATTAATTATGGGAGAAATAGAAATTTCACCGTCAAATATAAGGCTGCATGGTTTGGCCACACAGTTTTCTAAACCTTATGCCAACCATGAAAATAATACTCCCCAAGGATAGACCATGTATAGTTAAGGAACACTATTTCTCTAACCGTGTGCAAACATGAAAAATACCACTGTCAAACCTCTAAAATTTTTCTCATGGGTTTGTGCCTAGGGTAGCACAGTTTTTGAAAACTCTTGCATCCCTTGTTGCTCCAACTTCCCACCTCTCATGGTTAGTATAGATTGTGTGGGTTGGGTTACACTGTTTATGCTATCCATGATGCTCAGTTCATTTTCTAATTACCTCTAATTACAGGCTCAGAACAATCCCCATAAAACTCTATTACCACCATGACTCCATTGTGTAACATTATAAGGGCAATTTAAATTTTTTAAAGTAAAAACAATCAAACAATTATTCATGGAATGATGGTTTGTTACAACCGCCCCTCCTTAAAGAAACTATCCCCTGATTTGGTATTCTGATTGTAGATAGGTATAGTTAGAAAAGCGTTACAGCCATTATTCTTGTATATCAGCTAACCATTCCCATGTCTTGTATTATAATCTGCCGTTCTAACATAGCACCTATACTAAAGGAACTAACCTACCTTAGAGTGTGTTTTTGCTCTGACCCACAATAAATGATGGATACTCCTCAAAGTTAGAATCCATATCCAACTCAGACTTATCAAGGTAAAATACATGTTGTGGGTCTTGATAAAACAATAAAATATAAGATACGCGAAATTCATCATGTATATACCAGTATATATGAGGATGTGTTGTCTATTAATCCACTTGTCCAATTTTTTTCACAATCTAGAAGGTTCCAATGAACCTAGGTGAGATCTTACCCTACCTCCAAATATATCTATATCCCTACCTAGGTGAGACTCGCAAGAAAACCTAGTCTGTAACATCAAACATGATAATTCATTAGTGTTAGTAGGCATATGACTTCTATCTAGACTAAGCTATCATAATGTGATTTCCGATCAACTATACCTACTTTTTAATCCCCTACATGATATGGGGTACAAGAATTGCTATCTTCCATTCTTCTAGACAAAACATAGCTGAACAGAAAGGCCTTCAATATAAGGCTTCATAAGTGGCCTTCTCAATGGTAGCCTATAACCTATTATTATGAGGTAACTCAATGAGGGGAATTTGTTCTCCAAAGAACCCTATAAGTCAAGGAAACATGAAAAAAACATGTCCTATAACACCATAATTGTATTCAGAATCTTACCATTAGTCTTAATGACATAGTCCATGATTAGAAGCACCATTGTAACAAAGGCCTTCTACAACCCCGTCTCAAGCCATGACATAAAGTAAGAATCTCTATAAAAAATGATATAATGAGGATCTAAATTAATACTTTCAACCTCTATGATTTATATCCTTCCTAAATTGTCTACCATTAAGGTATTTGGTATAGGAAAGAAATGTGAGACCTTCATTGAATGATCAATTACAACCCACATCACATCATTACCACATGGTGATATAGGTAAACCAGTTACAAAATCCTTAGAAAAATTATCCCATTTACACTTGTAAATGGAAAATTTATGAAAAATCCTAGCCAAATTCTGATATTCTATATTCACTAGATGATAGGTGGAAAACTGAGAAATGAAGCCAGAAATATCCTATTTCATACCAGACCAAAAAAACAAGCATCGTAGATCTCAAAAAATATTGGTGAAACTAAGATGAATTTACCATATTGAAGGATGAAATTAATCCATCAGATCTTCTCTGATATCGAATGGGTCCCATACACACCCATGTAATTGTATTGTATGATCCCCTTCCACAGTTCTACCTGATGATGTATCATCATATGAGATGATATCTTTTTATACAAGGCCTTCAGTATCGAATAGTTGTGTCATTATTACCCATTCAAAAAGTGCATAAGTCCATGGTAAAGACATGAGGATAGTCTGACCATGATCATCCTGAACCTCAATGTGCATATCTGGGAATAAGTCTTGGAAATTTCATTCATCACTAGACTCTATAACTACCTATATATGAGTCTTTTGACTTAGAGCATTATCCACCACATTTCATTTTCCATGTTTATAGTAAATATCAAAATCAAATGAATATAGGTACTCATCCAATGTATACTTCTATATATTTAGATCTTACTCTATAAATATGTACTTAAATATTTTATGATCAGTGTATTCCACAAAACACTCTCTATGTAGTTAGTGCCTCCGACAGTGTAAGGTATGTTCAACGGCATCAAACTCATGATTTTATGTTGAGTAATTCCACTCATGAAACCTTAATTCAGGTGTCTGTAATCAATGAATCACTCATACTGTAGTATAACATATCCATGCCTAATACTATATGCATAATAGTAGACTGATTACCTCTACATTGACCACCACCTCAGCTTGGATGATTGGTTGCATTCTAGCTACCTTTATGGAATGATCTTATTGGCCCTTCTCTATAATTAGGGGTAGGAGTAGATCCAATATCACTAGGCTCTGATGTAAATTTTCTATAGAAACATTGTATATGACCCATCCATCAATAACCTTAACATTCCACTAGATCTCGTAAGCACTAAATTTTTCTGTGTACTTACTTCCCACGCTATTCATATATCAAGAAGCTATTACCATATGGATCCTTACAACTTCTATCACTCTGAGTAACCTAAAAACATCTCTATCACCGAGAATAATAAAAACATATAGATCTACGTTCTGAACTTCCCAGACTCACACCATCATGTTCCATCAAATTTCACTTTATAATAAGGGACAAGTTGAATAATTTAGTAATTTTATTCAATCTAATTAACTTTTCCCTAGGATTGGATTTCATATACCATCTCATCATAAAATAATTTAGAGGTAATATGATCATAACCCACTATGGTTAGAGTAGAGTTTTTCAGATTTGTTAAATGAGTGGAGTTTTCCATTCCTGTGGCAGGTTCATGAATTATCTGGCGCTTTCATCCCTCAAGGTCTAGGGAAATAAAAATTCATATAATATAGTTTGGAAATCTTCCCAAAACACATCTATATGTAAGTATAATTGGTTAATGACATCCCACTACTACAAGACTGAATCATGTACATTATATGCTTCAATATTGACCATCTACTCTGAAAGCATCTCAAGGTTCTCAAATGTATAATGAATTTCTTCAAGCCAAGAGATAACATCATGTGGTCTGCCATCCCACGATAAGGTTAGGGGATATTGTTGTTGTAACTCCTTATTCAACGTATCTATACATGGGGAAAGTAAAAAAACTATGTATACTAAACAATATATGTAGAAATAAACATCATAACTGAGCATTGGCACCAATATCATGAATAGAAATGGGTGTCATAGGTGGAACTGTCGAAGTGATCGATTTTGTATCATGTCCCACGTCCTTAGGTGCATTCTGTCACCTCCTTTTGGGTGTACAACTAGAATATGACATGGTAGAATGATACTAAAATAGCAAATGCATGCCTCAAAAGTGGTCTAAACATTTGCAAATATTATAGATAGACTACTAGAAATGTGCATACACTTCCTATAGAAAGATCATACCCCTATATCGTCTCCTCAATCCATGAAAGGATGATATTAATTGGTAATAGAAGGCTATAATAATGTAATAGATTCACCAACAACCCACTACTAAGGCCATGTTTTGGTTTTGGTCTATGTTCCACATGTATAAGATGTCCATTATCACATTAAAATTCATATTAATTTTAATAAGTTTCTCCTTTGAGTATTTGAATCACTTTATTTTTATGAATTAGACGGATCATGGTTTCCAATCCATAATGGGCCATACTCCTTAGGATCCAAAATATGTCATCCAGCTAAACCACACCATAACACATTCAATCACATGCGACCAATGGTCCATAGATCAATTCCCCATAATTAACTTCTTAAGGTGTCTACTATAAACTATGTAGGAAAAAAATATTATGTTACGTTAGGAAAATTACATGTCAATTATGTTTTCCAACCATTTTAATGAATTTCAGAAAAACTCCATGCAATAATCAAGGAACCAGTAATAGGAAACATGAAAATGCAAGCTGAAAATTGACATGACATGGATAAATTAATGCCATATTAGTATGATTGGGCCTATAATGATTCATTTAATGAAGTACCATAATTTCATTGGGCCTAGGTAAAATACATCATCATCTCAATAACATAAATATCAATAACATCATAACATATGTGTGTCTCCCAATAGTGAATTCATACCAACCATACCTGGAATAGTAATTAATAACAATAACCTATCCCTGGTAATTTGGGGTTTACTTATAATTGGGTTAGTTATGTCTAATAATATAGTGATTTCCAAATTCCTTTGACTCCAAATTTTCTATCAAATACCCAAAAATTATTACAAATGGATAATAAACCCTCTAATACCACTTTATACTGTACTGGTGTAGGGTCCCCTTAACCCATGCCTAGATCCAATGGGTTAAATGGACTCATGCATGCATCAATATATACTAGAGGATTTTGAATAGTATCAAGGGTGTAAAGGTGGTATGGTGGAGGGACTATACCCTTATATTAGATTGAAACTATTGATATAAATGTAAAAATACAATAGAGGAATATTATATAATCATTAGTAACAAATAAGCATTAGAACATTAAATATCTGGGAAAGTGACTAATAATAAAAAAAACATCTAGGATGTGTCATATACATGGATGCATGGCTTGCTGATATACAAAAGTGTAACATGTGACAAGAATATACAATTATATTATACAAAATGAATAAAAAGGAAAACAAATATCCACTAGTATTTTAAGAAAATGATTGGACCCATGGTCTTATGTCCCATATAAAAGTAAATCACATCCAAAATCAGCAAAAAAGAACTTTCTATTTTCCCTACCTATAGATAAGTAATCTTCTCAGGAACCAATGCTGGCCCAAGTAGGTTGTGAGGTAAAATCCTTGTATGTCACCACCAATGGACTCTACAAGTAATCCAACTAGTTCTCATATCTAAAAATTATGTTATTATAATTAAATAATTAAGAATTATAAATAAATAAATACCAAATGCCTCATGTTCCTAAGGGATAGCTGGCGGATCTACCTACTTTATCTCACTATCAGAAAGAGTATCTGGATAGTAACTATACATATTGTATTGATATATATATATAGTTATATATCTCATCATCCTATATGGACTAAGTACGTGCAGACATGAGTGGCTATATACCTAGAAAACTATCTGTTGGATGGACCAGAACGTAACTAAGTCATCCATTACTAGTCTAGACTAACCTATTAGCTCGATAAAAGGGTACATACCCTACATATCATAATTAGTGGGATACTCCGTGATTGTACCTTGAGATAGTGGGTCTGTATTCATGCTAACACCTGAAATAGGGACATGATGGATCATTCCCACCATCAAGATATATTCGATGGTGTGAGACTTCATGCTCAACACCAAATGTAAGTGAGCCTTCATTTTCAATCCGAAAATAACTATTACCATAATTATAAATCCTATATTTAAGGAGTAATAATATTTATAAAAATATAGATGATTCATTACCTCTCATGCAATACATTCACAAAGATTAGATATAGATATGGAATTATAACTCAGTAAATGTATTGAATGATACTTGCATTAATATGCATGGCCTTTCCATCCTATATAATTCATTTCACATAAAAGATTTAACACTTTTAAGGAAGGATAACCATCATGAAAAATACAATATATTTATTAATTGAGTTTGAATCAATCAAAACATGGAAATTTATGTTATATGGTTGAATGAGACATTTAGAATGTTTCATGGTCAATAGAACAATTGCCTATATCGAAAATTCCAATTATAATATGTTCCAAGCACTTAGGAGGTGCCTTGGGTTCATTAAACATTTATATGGTAGTGGGAAAATTTTACTATAACCATGTACAAATGATGAGGACATATTCTGAAAAATTAAATAATCAACTATAAAGGTAAATTCTTGTCAGAACACCCAAGGAGTGTCCATGATCATGTATGAAACCAAAAATTTACTAACCAATGGTCAACCAGAATATGTCAATGTGTGTAAATTAATTTAATATGAAGAACTAAATTATACATCAATGTGTGGAAAAGGTGTGCATGTGGAACAACAAAAAAGCTACGAAAATACCAATACAATTTGGACATATGTTGTGACAACCTACTTTAGGACAAAAGATGACTCACAACCCAAGGGAGGTTGTAGATTTTATGTAGGATGTATGAAATAAATGAAACAATCCAACTCCCTAATAATAGGAAAAATTATATGGCACATAACTTGATCAAAAATTTAGAAGATATACTAAAATATGAAGGGAGATGAATGTAGATCTTACTGAGATGGATTTGATGCTTCCAACAATACTTAATTTGGACATCAGATATAGAAGTTCTCTTAATTACTACATTGAAGAGGAGAATCCACTAGAGAAATAAAATGTACTCATCTAGTGGAATGTAGAGAAGAAAAAAATGAATTTTTTTTAAAAAATATTAATATATTTAAAATAGTAATTTCACCATAATATATGAGGCTAAAGGGTTTGGCTGCTTGTTTATCCAAACCATGCACCAACTGTGAGAAGCCTATTTCCCATTGAGATACCATGAATAGTTATGGATCCTGGTTTCCCTAATCATGAGAAAACTATGAGAAATAACACTTTAAAAACTCTTCAGGTTTTTTCATGGGAGGGCACCTGGGGTCGCACAGTGGAAGAGAAACTATAAGGGCCATATTGTTCCTTTGTCTCACCCAGCCCAATCAACCATGTGACCCCATTTACTCAATTGGGTAACATTATTATGGATTTTGAAGAATTTAAAACAAAAAAAATCATCCAAACCTTCATGAATAGATGGGCCATTATGGAATCTCTTTGTCCAAGATATATAAAATTTAACCATTACTATATAACCCTAAGAGTTTGTGAATTTTTTTCAAATTAATTCCTCTTTTTGGTATTTTTCATTTCACATGACACTGGAAATAGTTAATTATATATATATATATATATATATATATTAAAACACTAAGTAAAAAATTACTTTCAAAAGACTCCAAATTGGTTTTTTTACACCGAATAATGACTTGGTTTTCACTTCATGTAATACTGACTTCCCTTGCGCTACCTATAACACCAACTTGGCGTACCTTGCACACAACATAGATGTTTCTACGAAACATCATTTTATTATTATAATTATTTAAATTAGATAATTATAACATAGATGATAAAAAAATTTATATAAATAATAATAAATAATTTTAAAATGTTGTCCATAATTGTTTTATATAGATAAAACATATTGATAATGAAAGACATGATTTTTTGGTAAAGTCCTTCTGTGTTTAAAAATACCATTTTCTCAAATGAACTACTTTTAATAATAAAATAAATTTTAGATAATTTTATAATATAAAATTAATTTTTTAATTTATAATTTAAAATTATCTTAAGGTAAATTTTTGTATTTTTCTGAGAAACTTTATTTTTTTATGAATAGTGAAAAATACTATTATTTAGTAAAAAATGCATTTTTATTTAAATAGTTAGTAATGTTAAGTTATATTTTAAATTTTTTAATGGTAACATTATATTAATAATAAATCTATTAATACAATTTAGTTTATTAGAATCAATTTCTCATTGAAATTGATTATAAAAACTAAATAAACATTTAAACTTATTTCTACTTTAAAACCCTGTAATTTCATCCCATCTATGGGATTATAATTAATCTTAATTTTTCTGATTCATTGAATTAAATTTATAAAAACCAACATACACAATTATAATTCATATAATATTTACTATCTAATAATATCAACATAATTTTTTACCAAAAATAATAGTAAAAGTAATTAAAATTAATCACAGTTATTAAGGTCAGATTAAGAATAATTAGGTACTAAACCTTAATCATAAAATCCAAAAGACCTAGAAAATTAAAAAAACACATTTTATGGAAATATTTTGTCCATAAACCTTCCATTATTGATTTATGTCGGTTTGGAATTATTTTATTATCTTTTAACATGTGTACACCTAACTTGTTTTCAAAAATTCCATGTGAGTACTTTTCCTTCCCTATAAAAGGCTTGCAACTCTCCCACTTACTCACACCTATAAAACATATTAGGATAGGAAAATACATACCAAATCCACTTCCAAACATCTAAACCTTACTCATATAATCGTTCATTTTTGAAAAATGAAATCCAAGGTAGCCTTTTGGCCCAATCCAAAAAGAGTTACCTGATTAAGAGGTAACACCTTCTCTGAAGCACTTTTCTTTTATTTTCCTTCACCACCCCCTAAACTATATTTATTGAATGATTTCATACAATAATAGTATCATATATATACTAGGATGTTTTTATTCTAATGGTTTTACCTACTCTCACACACACCTCTATATAATGGGAAATTAACATACTATTTATGTGTATGGTGAACAACTACCTCACTAAACGATGATTGTTCATTTTTTCTTTACCTCCAATCACATAGTAAATTTTGATGGAAAATATTTTTATATATTAAATATACTATATTTATTATGTATTTAAGCCTCTATATTTTTTTACAAAAAAAAATATTTTAACTTTCCACTTTTTGTTAATACGATAATTTCGTTTGAGGATGTGTGGACTACCACCCCCTCAAAGTGATATGATTCGTTCATACACTACATGGATTATATCAAGAATGGTATTAGTGAATATATATGATATCATAAATATAATTTACAATTAATATATATATATATATATATCTGTGTGTGTGTGTGTGTCTATTACTTTATTTCTTTCAACATGATATTTAAACGGAAATAGCGTTCATGCGTACGCACGACCTACCGTCTCCATGAACAGTGTCTTCCATTTCATACATATATATTATAATGATTATTTTAATACAAATATTATGAATGTAAATGATTTTTATAACACGTTTTAAATTATTTAAATCATTATATAATCATAAGAACCAAAGATATAACAAATTAAGATACATGTGAAAAACAAAGAGAATATTTCCTTAAGTGTATCCTTAACATGAAATTGCTAAAAAGAAGATAATATATGGTCATAATAAATCCATATATGGTATTAGATATAATAATATGGTTTTATAAAAAATTTATTATTTATATTTATTATACAAGAGGTTTGAATGAGTACAATGAGAGTAAGGACACAAGGTAATGGGATTTCATTTCATATTTTATTTCTGTGAGATACATGCCATGTTCATGACTATTTCCTTTTGTGTGGTGTATATAATGAACATTAATTTATTATATGAATCGTATTAATAAATTTTTTGGTTTTTACATATACATTTATGATATTTATTTCAAGGGTTTTAAGTTTCAAAATTCACCAAATCAGTAAAATAGTTTTGTCTCAATTTTCTTTCTTTGAGATGCATGTTTTGTTAGGTACCTAAATCATTTTTTGAGGTGTATATAGTTACATATTAAATTTTATATCATTAATTTAATTATTTTAGTGATATTTTAAGCTTCATTTAATCTCTTTTTCTTACATGGAGAGTATGATCCCAAGTTACCATGTTATAAGAGTTTATTGAGACAATCTCACTACTTTTTGAGATTGTTTATGTTTATGTTTCCTTTGATGATATGTTATGATAAATCTCTCAATAACACTCATGATATTCCTAATACTCTATTTATTCAATATATATTGATTAATTAGTTCCATTTTTCACTCTTTGGTAATTAAGATAATGTTTTTATGTAAAATCTGATAGTCTCTCTCTCCGGTTGGAAATCTATAGTATTCAAAAACCATGTTTTTAAAAATGTATTAAAAATGATTAAAAAGAATTTTTGAATCCCATTTTCAAATAAAAATGATTTTAAAAACATTTTATATGATTTCATTATATGTTTTCTAATTATTTTCAATTAAATGGTTTTCAAAAAAAATTAAATCATATTTCATATGTTTTCAAGTAAAAAGGTTTTCAAAACATTTTCAAGATTTATTTTTTATGTTTTCATTATATTTTCAATGAAATTATTTTCATAACATTATCAATATTAATTAATATGTTTTCATATAAAAATGATTTCAAAAAAATTTCAATTTTTTTTATAACTTTACAAATTATTTTCAAATAAGTTGATTTAAATTCATTTTCAAGTTTTGTTCTTATGTTTTCAAGTAAAAAGGTTTTAAAAACATTTTCAAGATTTATTTATCAGATTTCAAGGTGTTGTAATGTAAAAAAGGCTTTTAAAATTTTTCAATCTTATTTTATAAGTTTTCATGCGAAAAGGTTTTCAAAATATTTCAACTCTTGTTTATATGTTTGCAAGGTATTTTATAAGAAAATGATTTTCAAATGGTTTTATTTTTTACAATTAATTTTTCAAATAAGAAATGATATTCTCTTCAATAAAAAGTTTACGAAGATATTAAAAAATTATTTTCCATCTATGATTAAATATTTTGAAGTTACTCATGACCATATAGGAAATGATATAAAGCTTTCATTCATATTATTTCTATGAATGTGTTATCTTAATGTCAGGGTCTTTTTGAATCCCATTTCTCATTCATGGGTTATATCTTCATGAAACCAATTTATATTTAATGGTTTGTATGTTTATGAAATTTGTTTCTCTTTCACATGTTATGCTTTTGATTAATTGATTATGAAAAATGTGTCTTTTTAAATTGGTTGTTATATGTTTACAAGTTTATGAAACCCATTTCATTGCATGGGTTATGATATGATTGTTTATTATTTTGTGGAAAATGTATGTATGATTTCATTATGATATGGGTGGGATGAATATCTCCCTCCAATTTATTGGGTAAAGATTTATATCTCTTGAGATAGACATGGATATAATAAGAAAAGAACTCAATTAGGTATTACATAACTGGAAGGTGAAATGATCTTGGATCAGTATTACTTGGTTGGAATGGGAATTGAACTCAGTTCAATACTACAAGGAAATAATGGGAAATGAAATTAGTTCAACAATATAGGGAAATAACACAAAATGGAATCAACATGGTATTATAGGGATGGAATAGGAAATTAATTCGGTTGACTAATACAATTATGGAATGAGGGGTGAACATAGTATAGTAATATAGGGCAGAAACAGGGTGTGAACCCATATCATTAAATAATTTTTTCCACTGAGATGGTCTTGACATCAATGTCTTGACTACTATGGAAATCAATATATATGCTTATGATTCTAAAAAATTATATGTTTTATTCCTATGTAATTATTTAATGGCTTATTTTCATTATATCATTAATATTCACGCCTTATTAACTATAAATCATTATTCCATAATTCATGTATATGATCTCTTGTAACAACCTGGTCTTTTATGAATAAAATTCCCATTCTGTTAATGTCTTATAGAAAACATATGCACTAATTTTTATTATTACTATTTTTAAATGGATGTTAAGTATCATTACTATTGATAATATTGTCATTGAAAAGTGATCAAATTACTGATATAAATTTAAGGTTTTTAAAAAGAATTATTTCAACAGAGACAAAGGAGAGCATGGCCTCATCCAGAAGACTCAGGTTGTACGAATCTCATTTGTTAGATATCATAAAGGAGGTAGTGTCACTAGGATTTACTCTTGACCAATCCCAAGCCAAGATTTAACACATTAAGCTTGAATGGAATCGCCAACAATAGAAGTTCATGTTAATAGAGATTATCACTCGGGTGATGTTATCTGAGCCACCCCAAGAGTATGTCACTAGCGTACACCTTACCCATAGGTCTTATGCGGGTGTTCTAAGGGGTTATGTAATAACGAAATATTTACTTATTGTGTAATCCATTTTTATAAATAAAAGTCTTATTCCATCAATTCTTTTATGAGAATAGTTTTTCATAAAAATATAATGAATTGGATAAATTGATTTTTTAGGTAAAATGGTACTTTTTATAAATATATAAATTATTATATTAAACGGAGTTTTAATTAATATTATTATTATAATAGTGTCATAAGAACACTCCTTTTAATTATAAGTGAGGATTATATTTATTCCTTATTGTTTTTACTCTATAAATGATCTATTATTCAGTTTGATAAGAATTATATTTTCATATAATAAAACTAAAATTTTATTTTAAATTATATAATTTAATTTTCTGAATTAATTAATTTTTGGACTGAATAATCTTTTAATAATATATAATTTTTATATAATTTTTATTAAATATAAATTATCATATAATTTTTATGAAGTAAAATGTAACTTTTATTAAGGTTTGGAAACTGTTTTTGTCAAAACCCAACAACTTTCAATTAATGATGATTTTTATTTAAAAAGTGAAAATTCACATATTTATAAAATTATTTGGATAAAATGAATATTATTTTTTTGAATCGGGATTTTAAAATTATCCAACAGTGAATTTTTTATAATTTTCTGTGACAATCAAATTTTTGTGTAAAAATTAAATATTGTATAAATATATAATTTGTTTTATGACATCATAATGACCCAATAGTGATGTAATAAAATACTAAAAAATGATATTAATCCAATATATGTTTTAACATTAAATTAATGGGATATTATGTTTTTTTGAGTAGTTTTATAATTCCTTAGTGGACCCTCTAAGATTTATAAAATATTTTAACATATTAAAAATATTTCCTCGATAGTGTGACTCACCTTCACATAATCAAGCCTAATATTTTAATAAGTTCATAATTTGGCCTTATAAAATATTTCTTTTAATACCCTTTTGAAAAAACCATGGTAAAAAAGCATGGGAAGGATTTTGGTTTTCAATATTTAATTATATAGATTCCAAAACCTATGTTTATGAAATATTAAAGAATTCCCCTCTCATTTCCTATATAAACCCACTCAAGATCCCACTTATCTTCACTAAAAAACCTTGGATCACATAACTACTCTTCCATACCTTATCTATAATCCTCCCAAGTCACCCCAAGCTCTTATGAATCCGTTATTCAGGATCTTAAAGTCACACACTCAAGTAAGAGATCCTCACATTCCTCTCCTCCTTTCAAATTCAAGCATCTTATTCCAAATTAGTTCTTATAATTTTGAATTTTTATAATGACATTCGTTTATAATCATTATATTATTTTCTATTTGTTGTTATTTTACTTAGTTTTTATATATACTCTCATTTTTTCCTTACTTAAGCCGATACTATGCCAAAATTTCGTAAGGGTTCTTCCACCCTCATCTTTTATCAAACATTCATTTCATGTTATGTCTTTTAATATATTTTATTACTATGTTGGGATATGTAATTAAATATCCTAATTACATCCCATTTTATTTATAAATTATTAGATCCCCTTTAAGTCTCGTTTATTCCTCTTATGAACCCTTATGTGCACCCATTACCATGTTGAATTTTCGTAAGGGATTCCTTCCTTTCTCATTTTAATCCATGTTTTTTTATATTTTATTGCCCTTTTAAATTCAATTAAAAAATTTGAGGTATGATTTTTATCCTCCCCCATATTTCTCTCCTTATGTTTGAATGATTATATACCACTTTCTCTCTTATTAATTCCTTCCATGTACACTTGTTACAATGACGAAATTCTGTAAAGGATTTCTCTCTTCGTATTTCCATTCAAGTATTTCTCCCCAATTTTATATCTAAATCCCCTTTAAAATGTTGGTATATTATTTTCCATAATCCCATTACTATATATTTCCTTTATAAATTATGAGATAACCATTTCTCTTTCATCAACCGAACTTATGAATTTCCATATGACAATGTTATGTTGACGAAATTGCACCACGCTTTTCCAAGCCAAAATCATCATGTAGTGAATACCATACCCATTTATCTATCAAGGTTATTCACCTTTATACACAAATAAATATTTAATGGTACATACATGTATGTATTTAACATTCAAAAATTGTGTAATAAGTTATGATGTTGAATGATTCCATGTTATATAATCCATGTAGCACACTTATGCATGAAATGAAATGTTTATAATGGGTGTGCCTCGATAGCGCTCCAATGCATTGGGTAATGTTTAGTATCATGATATTCCCTATGAAATAAGGGAATAATCTTACTAATTCATGTGCAATGATGGTTTAATCATGCTAATTCATGTTCAACGAGGGTTTTCTCATGCTAATCCATGTGCAATGAGCCTTGGCTCATACTAATATCATGTTGTATGTTGTTGCCACATTTCCATGTTATGATAATCATGTTATATCAGGCCTTTGTGTTCATATCTTTCTTATGATTCATTGATATGACTATTTCCTAACATGTACTGTATTCATAATTTTATGCCTTGTTTACTCCCTTACTGGGAATTATATACCACTCTACTCTTATGTATCTCCTTAGGTTATCTCATACACTGATAAGTATAAAGGAATGTTATAGTCATGTAAAAGAAGTTTTCAATAAATATGTTGTATTTTATGTATTATGTAGTCATTTAATGTTCTTAATTTACCAATACAATATACCTTTTTATCATCAAAGTTGTATTAATTGAAATTTTATGTAATAAATCATGTTTAAATATGTAATAAAGAGCAGGGTTATTATAGTTGGTATCCAAGGATAGGTTTAGTTATTATTGGGATTAGGATTAGAAAACCCTAGTGAAAGCCTTAAGTATAAGAATGAGTATAATAAAAAATCCCTAAATTTTTGTGAGTATATATTAAGTGGTTTATCAAGATAATACATATCTGTCTTGATATGAATAAGTATAGCTGGCTCTGCCACTGATGTATTTAGGGGTAAAACCTAAAAACACCAATTTTAGCGTGACTCAAACGGGAATTGGTGCATGGAAATGGGCCTTGATGCACTCTTGGTTTGACAATCTCAGAGTATATTCTTTGGTAAATTTATAAGCTTAGTATGAACCATTATTAAGGAAATAAAAAAATTCCCCTAAGAATATATGTTGGGATGTAGATCCTATATAACATAGATTGAAGCCTATAAATTCATATGTTAAGGAAATAAATGTAATTTATAAGTTACCCCTTTAATCATTGGATTCCCCTTTATGTGTTTTATAAACTTACCCCTAGATTTCTTTTTATTCTATCCAATGTCCGGTAATACGAGTACTCTGGCTAAAAACTGATGTGAAGATCAATGTGATGACTATTATAATTAGATGCCCAATCCAATGGGAGTGGGAATCTCAAACTTTTTCATGATAAACTCTTAGTTAACTCATGTTTTTAACAGAAACATGGGTCAATTGGAACGTCCAACACCCCCCCCCCCCTAAGAAAGAACAATCTACAATCAAGAGCTTCATGAGAGAAAGGCCTCCTACATTCAATGTATCATATGATCCCTCAATCGCTGAAAAATGGAACAAATCCATTGAGAAGATATTCTCCATACATCAATGTATTGAACAAGAGAAGTTTATTATCACTTCTTATAATATCAAGGTTTAAGATGATCAATGGTAAAAATTGATCAAAAATATTAAGCATGAGGAAGATATCAAAGTGTTCGAATGGAAGGATATCCAGAAAATGTTTTCTGATAAATATTTTCCTTACACCCTCTAACTTAAGATAGTAAGGGACTTCCCTTCCCTCAAGAAAAAAGGTGATGAATCCATCGATGTTTATGAGGAAAATTTCACAAGTCCTTCACAATACACCCCTTGATTTTTTGTTACCCCTGAATTAAAGGTTGAACACTTCTTTGATGGGCTAGAACCTAGCTTATGGAAAGACCTAGTGATCAGTGACTTTGATATCTATGAGGAAAATTTTATATGTGACCTCAATGTCTAAATGGATATCATAGAATCTACAAGGTATCATGAGGATATTAAGTGGATTGTGGACTTTAATTATAGAAGTTTTATAGATAGATCCAACGGTACTAAGAAATTCCAGCACCCCACTTTCCAAAGGTGCGGAAATAAGTACCCCAGAAATTGCATGAAGGGGATGAGGAAATGCTTTAGGTGTGGAAGAGAAGGGATCTTGTTCATTAACTATCAATAAGAAAAACCCTCTTTTGTGGCAGAGGAGAGGAATTTTCCATTCGACTCTCAATGTATTGTTCATTTCTACAACTAGAAAGAACTAAATCACTTTGCGAACCAGTGACCTAAGCCAAGGGTTTTTGGAGGCAACCAAAAAACTCCAAGGTAGAAAGGATGAGCTTTTTTAATCACTACCACCCAAGTGAATCCTGACAATGAAGTGTTGATAGGTACCCTAGTTATTCATTCAATAATAACAAACATACTTTTTGATTGTGTTTCTATGCATTCTTTTATATCCCAAAAGATTAGTAGAACAATCCAAAACCCACCACAAATCAAGGAAGCAGAGATGTTAGTGAGAATGAAAAATGGGGAAATTATTGCATCCCATGAATATAACTCATCCCCTATCACAATTTGTGGATTGAACTTCCCAGTAATCGTCTTCATACTCCCTCTAGTGGAATTCAATGCAATTATTGGCATGGATTAGCTTTCCCTGTATAGAGCCATCATAAATTACTATGATAGGGACATCACTCTCCATATGGAAAATTGACCCCTGATTCCGTACAAGTGAAAGTAAGAGGATGAATCTTCTTTATCACCATCATATAAAGGGTGGATATTACTGCCCTATGAGTATAAATATCTTTCTCATATGATTCAGTCAAAGGAAGGAACCATCCTTGAAGACATTCCTATTGTGATGGAATTTTCTGATGTGTTTCCAGATGAATTTCCTAGTCTTCATCCTAGAAGAGATGTTAAATTCTCGATTGGTCTTATACCTGGGGAGTTTTTAATACCCAAAACTCCATATATAATGGATATTGTGGAGCTTGAGAAGCTAAAAAATAAACTATATGAGAATCTGGATAAAGGGTTTATATGCCCAAGTGCTTCACCATGGGGTGCACTAGTCCTCTTCGTCAAGAAGAAAGATGGGGCACTGCCCCTTTGCATTGATTATCAGAAGCTCAACATAATCACAATAAATAACAAGTATACTCTTCCACTAATTAATGACTTTTTCGATCAGCTATGTGGAGAACAATACTTCTCCAAGGTGGATCTGTAGTCAGGATAATTCCAAGTAAGGGTGAAGAAGGGGGATATCCCCAAGACTGCTTTTCATACAAGGTACTGGAACTATGAATTCATAATAATGCCTTTTGGACTCACTAATGCTATAGAAATATTCACGAAATTGATGAATAGATTATTTAGAGATTACCTTGGAAAATTTTTGGTAGTCTTTATAGATGATTTTCTAATATACTCCAAAACCAAGGCGGAGCCTTAGTAGCATCTAAGAATTGTACTATAGACCTGGAAAAAGAAGAATATCTTTTAAAAGTACATCATATGTGAGTTCTAGTTGAATTAAGTCTTATTATTGGGTCCTATCATCACAATAAAAGGGATATATATGGATCCATTCAATATAAATGCAATTGATGGATGGTCAGGGCCAACATCAGTAACAGATATCCATAGCTTTTATGGGTTAGCTGGATATTATTTCCGATTTGTGATAAATTTCTCAGGATTATCAAACCCTCTAACAAATCTAACTTGGAAGGGACTAAAGTTTACATGGAGTGATGAATTCAAAGAGAGGTTCATGGAGTTTAAATGTAGTCTTATCACTGCATTCTTTCTCACACAACCCACAAGTGAAGAAATTTTTATGGTATTTAGTGATTCTTCGAAGAAGGACTTGGGATATGTGTTGATGGAAAATAAAAATAATAATTTCTTATGCTTCAAGGAAATTGAAATTTCATGAGAAAAAACTATCCAACATATGATCTAGAGTTAGATATATAAATATTATATTTAAAAATTTGGCAACATTACCACTTTTGGGAGAAGTGTGAAATATATACACATCACAAAATCCTCAAGAATATATTCATACAGAAAGAGTTGAATATGCACCAATGAAGGTGGTTAGAGCTAATCAAATACTCTGACTGCTCAATCCATTACCACTCTGGGAAAGTGAACAAGGTGGAAGATTCTCTAAGTAGAAATGAACCAGCAATTCTATCATTGATGAGAATTAAAAAGGATCGAATCTTCTTAGATTTGATGAAGATGGACATGGGAATCATATAGAAGGGAATATCATCAAACCTCTCACAAACTATTTCTCAACCATCTCTTTTATAAAGGTTAAAGTATGATCAAAAATATGATGTGGGGATTCAAAAGAAAGTGGAAACTATCAAAAAATAGAAATCTTCAGAGTTCAATGTTAATGAAGAATGAATTGTGAGATTTGGGTCAAGACTATGTGTTCTGTCAAATCCGGAGTTAAAGAATGAACTTTTGGATGATGCATACAGTTATAATTTATAAATTCAACCAAGAAACACAAAAATGTATCGAGATATCTAAGAGAATTATTGGTGGGATAACATAAAGAAGGATATCATTGAGTATACATCAATGTGTCTAGTATATCAGAAAGTGAAGGCAAAGAGGTAGAATACTAAGGGGATGGTGCAACCATTAACAATAACAACATGGAAATGGTAGAACATCACTATGGAATTTTTCACCAAACTTCTGAAGGCATCCAAATGAAACTATGCTATCTGGGTTGTTGTGGATCACCTTACAAAGACTGCACACTTCATTGAAATTTGATTGGATTTATCATTGGATCAACTTGAATGGATATACATCAGATAAGTGGTAAGGATGCATGGACTACCACTATTTATTGTAACTAATTGAGATCCAAGACTCACCTCTATGTTCTGGAAGAGTCTCCAACATGCAATGAATACAAAGCTGAAATTCAGTACGTCTTATCATCCTCAAACTGATGGCCAATCTGATAAAACTATCCAAACACTTGAGGACATGTTGAGATCATGCTCAATAGACATCAAATGAGGATGGGATCAGCATCTTCATCTTATTGAGTTATTTTACAACAACAGTTTCCACTCAAGTATCCAAATTGGTACTTATAAAGCCCTTTATGGGAGGAAGTGCAGAACACTAGCATGTTGGGATGAATTTGGGGAGAAAAAACTTCAACATCCAAAAATGGTTGAAGAAATGGTGGATAAGGATAAGACCATCCAACAACACATTAAAGCTGGTCGGTTTCAACGAAATAGTTATGCTGATAATCATCGACGATACCTATATTTTGATGTTGGAGACATGGTATTTCTCTAAAAAACACCATAGAAGAGAGTTATGAGATTTGGTTAGAAGGGGAAGATTGGTCCAAGGTACCTTAGTCCTTTTGATATCCTTGATCACATTTTAGAAATGACCTATCAACTAGTACTCCCACCGAACCTGTCTCAAGTACATGATTTATTCCCTGTATCACTCTTGGGGAAGTACATACCTAACCCATCACATGTACTGAATCCATAGGTGGTACCATTGGAGAATTACCTCTCTTGTGAAGAGAATCTTGTGAGGATCTTAAATCGTATGGAAAAGGTTATATGAAATAATACAATTCCACTCATAAAAGTGTTGTGCAGAAACCAAAATCTTGAAGAAGAAATATGGGAATAGTAGGAAGTGATGAGGCAGAGTTACCCTCATCTGTTTTAGTGTGGGAAAAGAAACTTTTGGGGGTGAAATTTCTTAAGTGGGGAATGTTGTAATGAACCGGTATTTTATGAATAAAATTCCATTTCTTTTAATGTCTTATAGAAAACACATACACACTTTTTTATTATTATTGGGTTTAAATGACCATTAAGTATCTTTACTATTGATAATATAGTCATTGAATAGTGATCACACGGCTGATATAAATTTAGGGTTTTTAAAATGAATCCTTTTGACATAGACAAAAGAGAGGATGGCCTCATCCAGTAGACTCAAGCCATATGAAACCCATTCCTCGAAGCTCAGAAAGGAGGTAGAATCACTAAGCTGCGCTCTTGACCAAGAACAATCTGAGCTTCAACATATTAATCTTGAACAAAATCACCTGTGAGAGAAGTTAAAGTTAATAGAGATTAACACCTGGTAAATGTTATCTGAGCTGCCCCAAGAGTTTGTCATTATCGCACAACTTACCCTTAGGTCTTATGCGGGTGTTAAAAGGGGTTGTGTAATAATGAATTAGTTACTTGTTATGTAATCCCTTTTTATAAATAAAAGTCTTATTCCATCAATTCCTTTATGAGAATAGTTTTTCTTTAAAATAAAATGAATTAGATAAATTGATTTTTTAGGTAAAATGGTTCTTTTTAGAAAAATATAAATTGTTATATTAAATTGATTTTTTACTAATATTTCCATTATAATAGTGTTATAAGAACACTCCTTTTAATTTTAAGTGATGATTATATTTATTTATTTTTTTTACTCTATAAATGATTAAGTATTAAGTTTGATAAGAATTATATTTTCATACGATAAAACTAAAAATGTATTTTAATATAAAGTATTTACTTTTATGAATTCATGAATTTTTGGAATAAATATTATGTTAATAAAATATTATTATTATATAATTTTGTTAAATATAATTGATCATATAATTTTTATGATATCAAATGTAACTTTTATTAAGGCTTGGAAACAGTTTTTTTCAAAACCTGTCAATTTTCAATAAATGGATGTTTTTATTTTTAAAGTAAAAATTCACATATATAGAAAATTATTTTTATAAAATGAATATTATTTTTTGAATTAGGATTTCAAAACTATTCAACTATGAATTTTTCATAATTTTCTGAGACAATAAAATCTTTGGGTAAAAATTAAATACCGTATAAATATATAATGTGTTTTATGACATCATAATGACCCAATAGTGATATAATAAAATACTATAAAAAGAATATTCAGCCAATGTATGTTTCAAATTTAAAATAATGGGATTTTATATTTGTTTTATTACTTTTATAATGCCTTAGTGGACCCTCCAAGACTTATAAAATATTTTAACATTTTAAAATGATTTCCTTGAGAGTGTGACTCACCTTCACATAAGCAAGCCCAATATTTTAATAAGTTAGGACTTTGGCCTTATAAAATAATATTTTATACTCCCATTTTTGAAAAACCATGGGAAATAACCCTAGTATGTTTTGTGTTTTTTAATATTTAATTATATAGATTCTAAAACCTATGTTTGTGAAATATTAAATAATTCCCCTCCAATTTTCTATATAAACACACCCAAGATCCCACTTACCTTCACTAGAAATCCTTGTGTAACGTCCCTACTCTACCCTAACCTCTCTATAATCCTATCAAGGCACCCCATGCTCTAAAAAATCTCTTATTCAAGCTCTTGGAGTCACACACTCAAGTAAGAGATCCTCACTTTCCTCTCCTCCTTTCAAATTCAAGCATCTTATTCGAAAGTTGTTCATGTAATTTCGAATGGTTATAATATCATTATTTTATAATCATTATATTAATGTATATTTTTTGTTATTTTAATGAGTTATTACTTATACTCCCTCATTATGACCCTTACATAAGTCGTTACTATGCGAAAATTTCATAAGGGATCATACACCCTCCTCTTTTATCAAGCATTTTTTTCATGTTTTGTCTTTAAATATATTTTATTAATATGTTGTGATATGTTATTAAATATCCTAATTACCGAAAATTATATTTATAAATGATGAGATCCCCTTTCACTATCATTTATTCCTCTTATGAACCCTTATGTGCACCCATTACCATGTTGAATTTTCATAAGGGATTCCTTCCTTTCTCATTTTTATCCAAGTATATTTATGTTGTCATTCCCTTTTACATTCAATTAAAAATGTTGGGGTATGATTTATCACATCCCTCATACTTTCCTCCTTAGGTTTTAATTATGAGATACCACCTTCTCTCTCATTAATGCATTCTGTGTACACTTGTTACCATACCAAAATTTGGTAAAGGATTTATCACTTTTTATTTCCATTAAAGTATTTCTCCCCTATTATGAATATAAATCCAATTTAAATTGTTATTATATTATGTTACATGATCCCCTTACTATATAATTCATGTAAAAAATTATGACAGATCCTTTTATCTCTCTTTAACCCAACTTATTAATTTCAATATGATGACGTTATGCTGCTGAAATTGCACCGTAATTTTCTAAGCCAAAATCATAGTGTAGTGAATACCATACCAATTTCTCTATAAAGGTTATTAATCTTTGTGCACATATACAAATTTAATTATAATTAAATGTATTTATTACACATCCCCTAATCATTTAATAACTTATGATGTTGAATGATTCCATGGTATATGATCCACGTGGAACGCGTATCCATGAAATGAAATGTTTATAAAGGGTGTGCCTTGATGGCTCTCCAATGCATTGGGTAATGTTTAGTATCATGATACGCTATTTGAAATGAGGGTTTACTCATTAAAATTCATGTTCAATTAGGGTTTAATCATTCTAATTCATGTGAAATTATGGTTTACTCATGCTAATCCATGTGCAAGGATCCTTGGCTCATGCTAATATCATGTTGTCTGTTGTTTCCACACTTCCATGTTTTGATAATCATGATATATTATTATTTTATGTTCATGTTTCTCTTGTGCTCCATTTATATGACTATTTCCTAAAATGTACTGTATTCATCATTTTATTCCTTGTTTACTCCCATACCGGGATTTATAGCTCACCATTTTCTTATGTATTCCCTTAGGATAACCCATGCATTTCTAAGTACGAAGGAATGTTGTGTTCTTGTAAAATACGTTTTCAATAAAGATGTTTTATTTTATGTATTAATATTTCATGTAATGTTCCTAATTTCCTAATACACTAGACCTCTCAATCCTCGGAGTTGACTTAAGTGAATGTTTATGTAATAAATCATGTTTAAATATGTAATAAAGAGCAGGGTTGTTATATCATTGATATTAAAGGTATGATCTTTTATTTTCATGATAATGTTATCATACTATTATTCTCTTGATTATGCTTACATACCACCCTTTTTTATCCTTACTGGACATTTGATCTCACTTTTTTCTTACGTTTCCATTCCCCATGTTATGAAGAAATAATTTCTGTAGAAATACTAAAGGTGTAGATCTTTATGGGAGATGTTGAAGATCTTTCACTTGGATAGAAGATTTTTTATCCATGTTTCCAATAAAATAGAACTATTATGGTACTTGAGAATGTATTTTTGTAATGTACTAAATATTCATCTAAAATGATGTAATATCCATGTATGAAAATCTTGGGTCACTATAGTTGGTATCGATGAAAGGTTTTATTCAACCATTGGAAACTTGGATGATAAAAAATTAGTGATGTCCCTAGGTATATTTTTAAGGATATTTATCGGTATGTATCTAAGGATAATTTTAGGGATGAGTTAACATTTAATAAAATGTCCTAGAATTTTCAAAAAGGATAGAGTGAGTGGTTTCTTAGCAATAAATCATTGTCTGTATCCTACAAGTGAATGTGGATCTAGAACAGATGTACCTTGGGGTAAAAACTCTGACAAGATGTTTTGAGCCTGACTTAGGGTAATATGGTACATGACAATGGGCCTTCCAGTACACCTGGTTTGACATTCCTAGGGGATATACTTTTGGATATCACAAACTCTTCTTGAACCATCGTAAAGGATTTAAATATATGGTGTATTTTAATAACCTAGGATGAACCGAGGGTATCATTGATTAAAGAAGTTATCAGGACTTAGACTTCCAATAAGTAAATATTTTCATGACTATGTGGTTTTATGCTACGATGATTAATTCTCACACTATGCCTATAGTTTTAGAAAATGGACAGAACTGGAAGAAACTAGATTAATGTTGAAAGTGATGGATGATTTTCTGATGAGAAGTCAAGCGGGATGATCACTAGAGTAAAAGATGTTTTGTTCGTACATAATTTGTTTTCATGGAACATGAATAACAATGTGTACCTTAACCAACTCTCTAACTCACTAAGGAAGAGAAAGAATGAGTTCACTGAGAGTTCAGGTAATGGAGACCATATAGGAAAAAACATTTAGTTTCCTTTGTGTTAAGAATGTAAAAAATATCCAAAGTGATTTTACTACAGGAACAAGAAGATGTTTTTACTAAGGAAAAGATAGACACAACACAAGTGAATACAAGGGAAAAATGAATAGTTTGGATAATTAAATGAATGATAAGGTTTTCCTCCCTAAGACATTATCGAAGGTTATGTGTTTTATGTTTTCATTAAATGGTTCTTATGAAACTCAATGTCCCAAGATGAAATATACTGATGGGAACCAGTAAGGTGGTGAGAGTAATCGTAACATTAATGATGATGAAGATACTACATATGAAATGTGAAAGGAAATTGGTATTGTGTAATAGGATGAGGTAGCCTTGTTAATGGAATACAGATGAAGTGGAATAATAAAATCTTTTATGTATTTGAATTCAAGAATTATTTTATATGAAAGGTACAATATATAAATATTTTTCAATTTATGCTTTTCTCTATGGATTTATAAGAATATGTTGAATGGTTCTAATGGAATATAAAAGTGATATAATGGAAAGGTGATGTCTATGGAAAAAACATGATTAAGCTAAAGATAACCCTTAATATGTTCATTATGTTATGATATTTTTTTGGATAATGATAAGTGGGATATGTATAAGTAAATAAGAAAGTACTGATTACCTTGGAACTAATTAAGGATATATTGAAAAGTAGTTCATTCTATCATGGATGAAGTTTAAAACTTTTTGAATTCAAGGAATATATCCAATAATCTATGGAATAAGGAAAAATTCTTGTTTTCCAGAAGTATTTTTCCTAATTTAGGTTGTTACCATATTCCAAGAGAATTTACCATGATGTTATCCACATGTTTTGAAAGTGAAAAACAAGTGGTAATTTGTGATATATTGGGGATCAATGTTAATCTAATTTTGGGACCCTTTTTATACTATTTTTTATTTTACTCTTTTAGAAGGGTTATAAGGACATCCATTAATAAATTGTTTATTTAAAAATATGGAGGAATTATTTATGTATTGATATTTTACTAAGAACCTTGGTTAAAAGTCTATTTTGTGAATAACCTTATTTCATGGATGTTCATAATATTTTAGAAAATTTATTAGTTTAGTTTTAGAAAAGGACATCGTGTATGATGGGTGATAACCAATCACATCTGGAAAGGCCGTGTGTCATGAACCCAAGACCAAAGTACTGTAAGGGTTTTACACCTACCACTAGCCTACATGATGTCCTGGTTAATATATAATTATTTTTTTGAATAATCATTTTTTTATGAAACTATAGTGTTATATTTTTGGTTTAGAGATTAATGTGTTAACCATATTTATTTTAAATAATAGTTATAGATAAATAGCTATAAATTCAATTCTTTTATGAGTCTTAAGACCAATTAAAAGTGTATTTTAGCACTTCAGGAAAAAAAGTTAATTAATGTAGGTCCATTACACGATGTAATGGATGAATAAGAAATTGATAAAAAAAATAAAGAATAAAATATCATTTATATAAATATATAATGTAATTATATTTCCTAATATTCTTGGTAAATAAATTAATTACTCAAAGATAGGATAATGGTCAAAATAAAATGTGTTTTCTTAATAGAATTATTTTTTTTGAACTAATGGCCTTTTAAATCATCACATATTTATGACTTTAAGGCCCTTAAATTTTCTTTGATCATTCAATGTTTTCTTATTTATGACCTCAATAACTCCCAAAAAATATTTACACTTTTCCTCAATGTCTAATATTCACTCCCAACATATTTCCTCCTATGTGGAAACCTTTTTATATGTTACATTATGTAACTATTATGGTTCTAACATTCTATTTTTAAGGTAAATTTTAGTATTTATTTATATGATGTGTATTTCTATGAATCAAACTTTCAAGTATTAAAACCTTGATAACCTAGATGATTTTTTTGAGAAAAATTAATTTTAAAGGGGGTAGATTGTAAAAACGCAAGATTTTGTGAATTTTTTTCTAATTAAAGTATATTTTTGATATTTTCCATTTCATGTTACACTGGAAATAGTTAATTATATATATATATATATATATATTAAAACAATAACTCAAACATTCCTTTCACACAACACTAACTTGTCTTGTGCTACAAGAAATAATGTCATGGATTTCCCTACAGGAAATATTGACTTGGTTTGCACTACAGACAATACTGAATTGGCATGCATTACCCCCAACACTGACTTGGTGTACATTATACACAACATAGGTGTTTCAACGAAAAATCATTTTATTGTTATAATTATTTAAATGAGATAATTATAACCTAGAATTTAAAGATAGTTATATCAATAGTAATAAAAAATTTTCAAATATTACTTATAATTTTTTTATATAGATAAAACAAATTTATAATGAAATATATGATTTTTGTTAAAGTCCTTTTATGTTTAAATATATTGTTTTCTGGAATGAACCGCTTTTAATAATAAAATTAATTTTCAAACAATTTATAATTTAATTTTGTAAAATATACTTCTTTTTTGAATTTTATAATTTTGAAACTAGCTTAGGGTGAATTTTTCAGATTTTTTAGGGAAACATTATTTTTTTATGAATAGTGAAAAATACTACTTTTTAGTTAAAAACTGTCTTTCATTTAAATAATTATTAATGTTAAATTATATATTAAAGTTTTTAAGGTCACATTAGATCGATTATACATCTTTTATTACAATTTAGTTAATTATAATCAATTTCACTTTGAAATTGAATATAAAAACATAATAAACTTTTGAACTTCATTCTACTTTAAAACCTGGTACTTTCATCCCTTATGTAGTATTAGAATTAATTTAAATATTCCCAATTATGTGAACTGAAATTTAAGAAACAAACACAAATATATTTAATTAGCATAATATTTAGTTTCTAATAATATCAACTTAATTTTTATCCAAATAAAGTAGTAAATTTTATTAAAATTAATCTTAGCGATAAAGGTCAAATTAAGCTTAATTAAGGACAAAACCATAATTTTAGAGACCCAAATGACATATATAATTATCAAAAATCAATTTTATGTCCATATTTAGTCTATAAACCTTCCATTTTTTATTTAGGTTTTTTTATGACTTTTTTAGGTAAGAATATTTGTACACCTAACTTGTTTTCAAAAATTCCAAGTGAGTCGTTATCCTTCCCTATAAAATGCCACCACCTCTCCAACATACTCACACCTATAAAACCCAATAGGTTAGACCAATACCTACCCAATAAACTTTACAATATCCCTATCTTCCTCCTTGAATCCTTCATGTTGTAACAAGGAAGTCCAAGGAAACCTTTTGGCATAAATCAAAAGGAGTTACTTGATTAAGAGGTAAGGCCTTCTCTCAATCTCCTTTCTTTTATTTTACTTATTCACCCCTACACTATCTTTATTCCATGATTTTATAAGAAAAATAGTATCAAAACTATACTAGGATATTTTAATGCTATTTTTTGACCTACACTCACACACACCTCCATTTAATGGGTAACGAACATACAGTTTATTTGTACGGTGAACTACCACCTCACTAAATGATGATTGTTCTTTTTTCATTTACCACCTATCATGGACGAAATTATAATGAAAATATATTTATATATGTAATATATTATATTTATTATGTATTTAATCTTCTTTATACTGTTTTTACAATGCATGTATTTTTACTTTCTATTTTGTGTTAATACGATAATTCCAATTGAGGATGTGTAGACTACCTGCCGCACCCCCCCCCCCCCCTCAAAGTGATATGATTCATTAATACACTACATGGATTGTGTCAAGAAAGTTTTTAGTGAATATATATGATATATATTATATCATAATGCTAATATAATGATGATATATATATACACATATATACATATTTGTCTTTTACTTTCTTTCTTTCAATACGACATTTAAACGGAAATAGCATTCATGCATACGTACGACCTACCGTCTCTATGAATGATATATTATTTTTCATAATTATATTATATAGATTATTTTAATAAAAATATAATATATATGTATGGTCTTTATATAAATTTTTTCATTATTGATATCATGATATAAATATAAGGGCCAATGATTTAATAAATTAAGACACATGTGAAAAAACAAAGTGAATATTACACAAATTGTAACCTTAACATGAAATTACTAAAAAGAGGGTAATATAAATTCATAATAAATATATATATGGTATTATATATGAGGGTATGTTTCTTTAAAATATTTATAATTAATTTTTATTTATTATACATGTGGATTGAATGAGCACAATGAGAGTAAAGACATGTGGTAAGGGGATTTCATATCAATTTTTTTCTATGAGATACATGCCATGCTCACCACTCCTTCCTTTTGTGAGGTGTATATATTAAACATGAATGTATTATATGAATCATATTATTAAATTTTTTGGGATTTATATATCCATTTCATTATCTATATTTCATGGGTTTAATGTTTCAAAAGTCACCAAATCAGTAAAATAGTTTTGTCTCAATTTTCCTTCTTTGAGACTCATGTTTTCATATTCACCAAAATTATTTTTCAAGGTGTATATACTTCCATTATACATGTTATATAATGAAATTAATTAATTTATTGATATTTTATGATTCATGTAATCTTCATTTCTAGATTTTTGAGTATAATCCCATGTTTCCAAGTTATAAGTGTTTATTTAGACAACATCAATTCTTTATAAGATTATTTATGTTTATGCTGCATTTGATAAAATCTTACGATCTATATCTCAATTACACTCATTAGTTTCCTTATACTCTATTTATTATAGATATATACATGTATTCGTATCATTTATCCACTCATTGGTACATAAGAAAATGTTTTTATGTAAAATATGATCATCTCTCTCTCTCTGGTTAGAAATCTATTTTATTCAAAAACCATGATTTCAAAAAATAATTCAAAAATGTATTCAAAGGATATTTTATGACTATTTTCAAGGAAATAGTATTTTAAAAACGTTTTATATTCCATCTTTATAAATTTTCAAATAATTTTGAATGAAATGGTCTTCAAAACATTTTGAAAATTACATCATATGTTTTCAAGTAAAAAGGTCTTCAAAACATTTCCAAGATTTCATTATAAGTATTCTAATTATTTTCAAAGAAATGGTTTTCAAAAAAATCCAGATTCTTTCATATGATTTAAAGTACAATAGTTTTCAAAACATTTTCAATATTTCCTTATATGTTTTCAATGTATTTTAAAAGAATTGGGTTTTAAATTATTTTCAAGCTTCTATCATATTTTTCAAGTAAAATGGTTTTCAAAATATTTTCAATATTTTATTAAATTTTTTCAATGTGTTTTCAAATAAAATGGTTTTAAAGATATTTTGAATCTTATTTTATTAGTTTTCAAAGAAAATGTATTTCAAACTGTTTTTAGGTCTTATTTATAAGATTTCAACCTATTTTATAAGAAAATGATTTTCAAATGGTTTTATATATTAAAAATAATTTTTAAAAGAAGAAATGATATTTTACTCAGGAAAGGTTTTTGAAAGATATTTGAAAATTGTTTTCTATCTAAGATTACATTTTTTTTATGTTACTTATGCCCTTATAGAAAATTATCTAATGGTAACATTCATATTATATCTACTAATGTGTTATTATTAATGTCATGGTCTTTATGAAACCCATTTCTATTTCATAGGTCATATCTTTATGAAACACATTTCCCTTTCATGGGTTATATGTTTATGAAAACTATTTATCTTTCACAGGTTTCGATTTTGATGAAATGATTATGAAACCTCTATCTTTTTTCATAGGTTATGATATGTTTATATGTTTATGATACCAATTTCATTACATGGTTTATGATATGATTTTTTATGATTTTTTGGAACATGTATCTATGATTTTATAATGAGATGCATGGAACCTATATATTGGGTAAATATTTAAATATCATGACATTGACATGTATGGAACAGGAAATGAACTCGGTTCAATATTACAGAGCTGAAATGTGAAATAAACAAGGTTTAGTATTACATGGCTAGAATGAGAAATGAACTCGGTTCAATATTACAGGGATGAAACATGAAATGAACTAGATTCGGTAATATAGGTCTAGATTTAGAAATGTACTCAGTTTAGTATTACAGGGATATATTAGGAAATGAACTCGGTTTAGTAATACATGGCTAGAACGAGGGGTGAACTCGGTTCAGTAACATGGGGTTAGAATGTTGTGTCAACCCGGTTCAGTAAAGGACTTTTTCCACTAAGATAGCTTCAGCAAAAATGCCTTCACTACTATGGAAATCATTATATGTGCTTATGTGTTTACCAAAAATCCATGTTTATTCCTATGTTATTATTTAATAGATTATGTTATATATTTTTTTAAGATTCATGACTTATAAAATTTAGATATTTATTCCATGATTCATGTATATGATCGTTGACAAGGAGGGTATGATCTTTTATTTTTATGATCATGTTCTCATACCCTTATTCTCATTATTATTCTTACATATCTACCTTGTTTACCCTTTCTTAACATTTGAGCTAAACCCTTTCTTATGTTTCATTTTCCAAGTTATGAAGAAAGTTTTAGGTATAATTACTAAAGGTGGAGATATTTACGGGAGATTTTTAAGATCATTCACCAAGATATAAGATTTTGTTTTCTTTTTTCCAAACACACTAAACTGTTATGATACTCAGGCATGTATTTTTGTAATGTATTGAATATTCATCTAAAATTGTGTAATATCCATGTATGACAAGCATGGGTCATTATATTTCACACATGATACACATAATGGAGAAATTAGGGACACCCTACCTAGAAGAAATAAGTATTAGAATAATATTTTTCACTATAAAAATTGGATGTGTGTATTGGAGGAAACCTCTTTTGGGAAACTTGAACTGACTAAAACAAAAAGGTTCCATTACTCCAAGAGAAGATGGATTTATAACTGACCATATTAAGAGAACGTAATCCTGATATAATGATGGAAATATCTTCTTTTTGAGAGATTATAACCCAAACCATCAGGATTATATATGGTGTAAATTGGATAATAATGTTGGATATCTTTAAATCCATGCATTTTAAACATTTAAAATGTCTCCATAATTTTAAAAAATTGATTATAAGATTAATTCCATCGTAAATGGATTTAAAATTCATTAAATATGGAATTAAACCCACTTTTCATCAATGAAGTTTCAAATAATTGAAATTATATAAATTTATGAAAACATAGAATTATTGTAGATTTCCACTACGAGGGTTCAACCTATACCATTCCACTACATTACTTCCACTATCAAGGTGCCCCCCTAGCTAGGGTGCCACCATAAGGTTTCCACACCGAGGGTGTGACAGAGAAAATTTACGTGCATATTTTTGATCAAATAATGAGTATTTTTTAATTTTTTTCAATGATAAAACCCATTTATTTCATTGTTTTATTAAAATAATGGGTATTTTTAATTTTATTATTAAAATTAGAAAAATTGAGAAAAGTGCATAATTCTAGATTTTGGACAGATTTTGGCCACAAGGGTATTTTCTTCATTTATCATAAAATATATGTCCAAACATTTTTATTAAATTTTTTTTAGAAACCTTATTTTATTTCCTCCAATTTTTCCTTCTGGACCAGGAGTTGATTCGTCCATCTAAAGGGCCTAAAAATTCATTGAAGTTAGAAATTTGTTCGGGAGGACAGCATGGACCCCACCACCGTAACAGATGCACAATTTGGTCTCTACAGCTACAATTTATCTTATTCTCCCTTTATAAGTAAAAGTACTAATAGGAGAGCTCACCAATTAAATTCCATATATTTTTCCATCCATTATGGTGGATATTGATCGTTATACATTTAAAGGAAGCTTCCTAGAAATTTCGTCCATAAAAAGTCATATTCAATGAAAATTCCATAACTCCAACATCCGGTGGATAAATTCACTGATATTTTGAGGGAATTCATACAGTAAATTTATGAACATCTTTTATTAATTAGGAAACGAGAAAAAAAGTCATTTATGTGGCCATCCACGCACAAACTTTTGGAGAACAAAATCTGCCTATAAAAGGAGGCCCTCACCTCCTTCTCAAATCATCAGCTTAACACCCACAGCCAAGGAGGGATCCCACTGGGGAATGGGCCACTACTGCTCCTCTATTCCCCCCTCATTTCTTATTTTATTTTCATTTTCATTTTATTTTTCTTTTAGTTTCATTTTCAATTGTAATTTATTTTATTTTTAGTTTTATTAATCCATGCATCTATGTTTCTCCGTCCACTTTTCTTATTTTCTTTCTCTCTCTCCCACCCCCCCCCCCCCCCATCTCTCTATCTTCCTACACCCAATAAACCAAGTAATATTATACTCTTGGAAATGAGAGGATAACTCGAGACTTGGATTGGGGGGAGTTCAAGATATTCATGAATTATTTTGAAGTTTCTTTTATTGTTTGTGGTAGATTTGAGTATCATGCATTGGTGAGGCGAATGTCCCCGATTGGGTGACGGCCCCCAATGACATGAAACTCAAACTATTTCTATTCTGGAAAATAGTAGTGATTCAAATATTATATTTCATGTTTGGATTATCATACTAAAATCAACATATAAAAGAGAATAATGATTGAATCCAATACTAAACCCTAAAAGCAAGTACTTTCTTCTTAACTCATTCTGTTTGCATTGCCTGATTGTTTATATTTTTAAATTAAAAAACCAAAAAAGATTTTCATCACTTTAATTAAAAAACAAAACCACAAAAAGAGATAGTTTAGTTTAATTAGAATAAAGTAAGTGAACCAAACTGAAAGGCTCCTCAAAAGAGATGACCCTGGTCAACCACTGTGCTGCACTAGGAAAAAAAATATAATTGTTTTTGTCCACACCCCACGACAGGAGTGCGTTAGGGTTCCACAGCCAGGGCTCACCCTCTAGGATTCCATCACCAAGATACCTAATCCAGGGTTATCCACCATTGATGATCTACCACCAAAATGATCCACCACTAGTGACCCACTACTATAATTATATAGATGGTTATTCAACTATAGTATGATCAACCATTACTGATCCACTGCTACAATTCCACCATTAATGATCCACTACTTGAGTGATTGACTTCTCTAATTCAACCATTAGTGATCCATGACCACAATAATCCACCATTGGGGATCAAAGGATATAATATGACCATTGGATATCCACATCTAGAGTGATATACTATTGGAAACCCCCACTATGGTGATACCACCAGGTTATTGCCATCAGATGCTACTTTCAAGGTGCTACAATCAGTTTCCCTTTCTATCCTAAAACACTCACTGAAATTCCCCAATAAACATAAAACACTAGATTTCCCTCAATGTAAGGTATTTATGGTTTGGGATGTTACACACATGGTAAAATTTCTTACATTTTTTTCCCAAGTAAACCTCAAGAAATGTATGGGATTGATGGTTTAGGATTGCATTTATCATGATTTTAACATTAATGAAAACTATAAATGTCTTCTTGAAGGCTTACAGTTAAAGATAAGATATATTCACACAAATCATATGCTAAAATATTTTTTGATATTATCAATGTTGTTAGACTACATTACTATGACATGTGTGGTTCTACCGTTTTTGACATAGAGAATTTCTGATGAAGTATCATCATTGGTACCCTCAATGTGATTATATTTCACTCTACAGTGATGGTATTATGATAAATGCATTCATACTAAATACCTAGAGTTATATGGTGAATTACTTTTTTCTTTAATATAAACATTTTCCAACCAACAACATCTCCTCTAAGGTTGAATTTATCTTGTAAAGGGAAATTCCCACTTCTTGCATCATGAATTACAACTTTTGTGCCCTATATCTGAAGCCTTACACCCCATAATATAAACCTCACTACCCCCATAAATATTTTATTCTCCCAAAATAGAAAAATCCAAAGGATCCATGGAGTATTGATACTTCTTCCCTGGAGATTTGTTTTTCTCGTAACAGTTGTAGGTGTATTGTGTATATTGGAAATGTAGAGTATTTATAATTGATCTATAAAATGAAATCATTTATAAGGAAGTTTGGGGTTGAAAACCTATGATTACAGGAAACTTTAAATTATCCCTAATCTATTGATCCATTAGATCCCTTACACAATATCCTTCCATATGATGAAAAAATAAGTTATAATCATCCTGTGGGTTTTTACAACATCTCGAGTACCCCTGTCCTTGTGGAGATGTATAATTTGCTCCTTCAATTGATGATGAAATGAGATGATGTTTATAGGATGCCAGCTTCATCCCTTGAGTTGTATATATTGTATTAAAAGGTATAGATTTATCACCCCCACCCGATGGGTGATATCCATTTATAGGCATGGATGATGGTATTCTTGGAGCCTCATATAGAAGTTCATACCTATCATTTCCCAATGATATGTCCTTTATTGGAGAACTAGAGTGTCCCTGAATGATTCTGGACCACTTTAGAGTATTGAAATTTTAAAAAGTGGTGATACATGGTCTTGTATGACATCCACATGATGACTCATCTTTTAGATTCTTGGAGATGTGTTTATGTAACTATTTTCTATCCATCCATGAATCTAACTATGGTGTGAGGCCATGTAAATTTTTCATAGTGTCCAAATTAGTCGAAGGGAATCACATTGATCTAATGCCCCAATTTTGGAGAAAAATTATTAGTGATTATTCATTGTGTACACCAGGAATTATCCATCTCATATTTCATGGACATTTCAAGTGTTGTGGGTGTGGGCTAAAAAACAATTCATATCTTATGTCATGCTGAGAGTATTTTAATAAATTTAATGATGGTTTCCTCTATTCATTTAGGCTATTTTTAGTATCTAACCTTAATCCCTGAATAATGAATAATCCTTGAAGAACCTGAACACAATAGTAATGTACAACTTCTTCCCATATGGTTACCCTTATAATAGTTCATTCAATAAAAAATGGAAAATAAAATATTTATCGGAGGTCATAAATGATTTCATTTAGAGAAAGTGTATTGGTGGCCCCTATTGAAATTCAAATTATATGAGGGTTTTGTACTTTATATTGATTCTCCCACAAATTCATGTTTCTAAAGCAGCCAAATTTCTTTCTCCTTACAAACATTTGGTTTTAGAATCACTCAATGGTGGCCCTGGAATTTTGGATCCTCATTGATTTGGAGGTATCCAAATATTCAATCAAACTACCTTACTCAAGTTCATCAATTGGGATATAATCATGGTGTTTCAGTGCAAGAATTTATTCCTAAAAATTTTTCATTATCGATAAGAATCCCTTGAGTCAAGGCCATGAAAACTGTTGGGTGTGGAATGAATGGTAGGATGGTTCATCAAAAGGGTGATGATGATGAAGCTCTAATTTCATCAAAAAAATCTCAAGAATGATACATAGAGTAGTTAGGGGTTAAAAAGGCCACATATTCTGGGCCGACACAATCTAGTCAACACTGACGGGAAGATACCCATGTCACAACGGTCTAGTCTATTGTTAGTGAAGAGATACCTAAGATATCCTCAAATAAAAAAGATATTTGGTCTTCCTCTCATATTCCTATATTATCATAAGAGTATACGTGGACTTTTAAAATCAATTTTTGGTAGTTATTGACACATTACACTATATATATGGTTGTTTTCCAAGCATTAATGTGAATCTTGGAGGTTGGGGATATCTAATCACTCTCCAACCATCATCCAAAATAAATTTTCTGGAGTGGGGAACCACATTTAGGATACAGAAATGTAAATACTTTCCACTGATGATCATACTTCATCTATAGAGTAGGTATCTAACATGCCAGACTGAGCTACTTCTGAGAGAATATATGGCATATTTGATGAATAATAGGATGACATCGGTGACACTAATGTGGTATCGATATCTTTTCTATTATTCTCCTCCTTCGTCATCTATAATTATTAAATTTAAGATAACATGTCTTTAATTTGTTAGGGGAAGAAGTGGTGGAAAGGGTGGAACTTGGGTATCCAAAATCTGGGTCAATGAGCACCCCTATAGGAGTTGGGGTTGAGTCTCTAGAATCCTTTGATTTATCTCTAGGTTAGATGATGATGGTGGAGGAGATGTATGAATGGTCTTCTTAACTGCCACCAAAATTGGATATGATGAAAGAGGATTAATAAGATCCCATCACAGACTCATGTTAAGAATCAAATGAGTTTAAAAAGTAGTTCCAACTTATATGCCTCAATGAATCATTTAACTATAATTTAATAATGTGACTCACTTGATGTAAATGTTTGATCTTACTTTAATTCATCAAGATATAAAGAACATTCCTCCTTTAATGGTTATGATTGTGATCCACTGATGAACAAGGGGTACATATCAGATGAGGAACAGACTCATGCAGATGAATATTTCCCTTTGATGGGAGATGTGTTGGGAGACTAAGATTTGTCTACTCCTTTAATTATAGTGAGAGAGGTGGGTCCTTGTAAATTAAAATTCACTTCATAAGGCATAATTTAAAGCCACTAATTTTCATCCCAATGATATTTCAGATAGTTTATGTACCCTATATTTCCCTATCATAACCACCATAGGACCTATCACCATTCTAGATGAGGTTGATAGGGATTTTATGTGTTTAAATAAAGGTGAAATTAAGGATGATGGCTCTGAAGGGGTCATAGAATCCATTCCTAATGAGAGGTTAGAAAATATAATCAAAGGAAGTGACAATTTGGGTCTTGAACCATGAACCTCAAATGCCCCTACTGGTGAGGATTTTGCGATATGTGAGTGATTATGTATTGAACGAACTAATATTGAGGAAATTTTTAAACAATTTAAAATTCTAATATTCCTTCATCTGTGAAAGAATTTTCTAACACAGATATAGATCATAAAGGAAGTGATTTTTATCTTTCTTTTATTTTCAAACATAATCAACCTCCATACATTTAATTCCCCATAAAAGTTATTTAATTTTTTACTTTTTCCATAGAAATAATTTACAAGTTGATTCAGGATAGAGACATCTAATTCCATACTACTCTAATTTCTAATGGATCTATAGACAATGAACTAGATGTGGGATATTATTAAGATGATATTCCATTTTCATGAGGTCCCTTCTCAAAACATTGAGAAATGTGGTGTTAGAGAGGAATCAATGCCAACTTATGATCTTCTAATAGGTGAGTTATCCTAACAATTATGGTTATTTCACTTGATTTGATATCTGTTAACACCCTGAAGTTAATGAGTGATAGGATTTGATATTCAGTTATATAAACTTTGGTATTTGGGATTGTGGGGGAAGATTCAATTCCAAATTAAAAAATAGTATATATCAATGTTGATATGGTTTTAGATGGAACAAAGAGGGTGAATCTATGAGTTAGATAATCCTATAATACATCTCTCCCTCTTAATGCAGTTATGAGTCATACTTGGAGACATAGGACACTCTTCGCACTTCATGTCGTATCATATTGTGGGATATATTCACGGTAGTCTCAAATACTACTCTTAAAGATCTCTAATTGAGCCTTCACTGAATCCCAACCATGTTTTCCTTTTTGGGGTATGATGGGTTTTATTACTGCATAACCCACCATGCTCTGAAGTCAATCATTCTAAAATTGGAAGAGGATAAAATTTTGTATTGGGTTTAATCATTGAAAGTGGGTTAGTTTAAATTTCATAGGGTTGTTATGCCCCAAGCGGAATTGAGTCATTCCATGGATGTAGTGATATATCATTTCCATATTGATGAGGTCATGAAAACAATGCATGTATTATGTGGATGGAGAGATGGAGAAACTCAATCACACTGATGAGGCCCTTGAAAAAAAAACGGGAAAATTTTTGGTATGATGTGGAGAATTATCATTCCATAATCCAAAAACTCAAGGACTATGTTGAGGTTTATCAGTTAACATTAATGGAGGGGCTTAAGCCTTTGGAAGCTCCTCTACAATAAAAGAATAAATGAAAAAACATTTTTTTGTTTCTTTATCATCATATTTTGTGTTTTTCTCATCATGGTAATCATAATATGACACTAAAAAATATTTAATTTAATTTCCTTATGATAATGTTCTAAAATTACAATGAGAAGGATGAGAGTGCTCCAATTTTTTCCTAATATTGAATGAAATTACCGACATAGTTTGACTACTTATAGTGTAATATAATAGACCATACAAACTTTATGTCATTTGTGTTAACACCATAATTTTACCTAAATCAAATATTATAAATACATATAGATAAATAATTTTAGTTTTATTATGCCTCCCTTTAGAATTTTTCATCCAAATAAGTTTCCTACCTATTTATTTTCGTTGATCAAAAATTTACTAAACCATGTGCAGTAAGAGAATATGGAGTTGGGACTCTACTTCTACTCTAGGTTACCATTTTGGGTATTCAAACTATTTAGTATCATGTCTCATTGGTATGTAATTTATAGTCTTTCAAGTTGGACTATTGTCATTAGAGGTGTAGGTCAAATAGATTTGACCTTGAGTTTCTTTATGATAAAAGAAGAAACAATTATTGTCTAATAATGTTCTTACATTTCTCATATACCTGAATGGTGGAATTTGAGTCATGATTTTTATTCCCTAGATCTAAAAAATGATGTGATGAAAGAATAAAAATAATGAACATAGATCATATTAGAAAATTGGTTTCCTGCATGATGTTTTTGTTTCTGATTATGGAGATTGAAGAGGTCTCTCATGTGGTCAAACATGAAACTTTTTTACTACCCTTTTGGTGGGTTACTTATGAAAATACATATGGTGTGAATTACTGGATTGTCATTCAATGGTTTCTTTATGAATATTAAATTATTTTATAGATAGTTATGGAATTTATGAAGATATAGAATTATCAAGACCACAAAAGGTGGATTGTAAACTGGATGTCTTTGAGAATGAAGATAGAATATGTGTTTTCACTATCCATGAATGTAAGTCACTCACACACAAATTTGGTTTTTTTAATGGAGGGGGGATTCTAGTGGGTGGCCAACATCAGTTGGAAATGATCCTCTATCAAAATGGATGAAACATTCTGTACTTTATTTTCATTTGACCAAGACACTAACCATGCAGTTTATCATCTAACAAAAATGATTTTGAGGGATATAGTTTATTTTTTTATATTTAGATGAAAGACGGACGATTTTCCCCACTAATGGAAATTTGAAAAAGAATATTCCATTGTATTCAGGAATGAAGGGGGAGGTTGTAAGCTGTAATCTGGTGTTTTTTGGATCTGAAAGGTCACATCAGAAATGTATGCAATGAATGAAAATAGATCAATATTCAAAATACTAGTTCATAGAATAAATTTTTTTGGATTATAGAGGTAGAATATGTATATACCAAATATGGAAATTAATATGGTTGACAGGACCATTTGGTGGGCGGCTTATGAAAATCCAAATAGGTCGTATTACTACATAGTAAAATAATAGTGACCTATGACTGTCATTCCCTTTTGGTGGGAGACGTATTCAATGAAAATTAGTTCATATTACTACATACTCATAAAGTGGTGTTTCTTGGAATGTGAAATTCTATTACATATTACTAGAGAATTTTTATAGAGATTAGGATTTCCCAAGGAACATATTTTGGTTTTTTTCTATAATTTTCTATAATATGGAAAGAGCATTCCATATCAAAATTATCCAAAAAATAGGTTGAAATGTTTCCCTACACTGGTCTGAACCATACTTCGGAACGGGGGTTTTATTATTATTGAATATAGGCTTGATAATAGGGTGAGAACACATACTAGACCCTCCTCTATATATCTATCTCACTATTACGAGAGCTAGGTCATTTATCTTATCATTTCTAGAATAGGAAATATGATCGAGCAATAATAATTCACCTCATCAAAGCAAGAATAATCCACATGTTGCTCTTGTTTTTATTTCATGCAATAGACTCCAACCCTGAGGTTTAACATCATTCAGTATGAAATGTGTTCCTTTTATGTTCATGAATCTAAAACCATGTTACCCCTAACATGAATTGATGTAACATGATTATGCATGGAATCCTTTAAAAATATTTCAAATCCCACATGAACTGGGCTCGGTGTGAGAAAAAAAGTGTGGAAAAGGATTCACAAACCATAAAATGAATATTAAAAGGAAGGACATGGGAATTTTGATAATTTTGTGGTTGTACCAAGATGTATGATCCATGAATCGCTACATATCTCCTGATAATGAAAATCAAAATTAATATTTTTCTTGAAAACCATGCAGTTTAGTGTCACACAGGGAACACGTTTTCCATGTGGTTTAATTTCATATAGTGAGGACTAAGGTAACATTACGTGAAAAGAAATTTTGTCACCAAACCCAAAAAATGGGAATCTAGAATTAATATATATCATATTAAAGTGAGAATAAATCCACATGTTGTTCATGTATTCTTACACCAAATAAAATAGATTTTGACCATATGGTTTTAGTGTCATGTTGTAAGGATGAAGTTTTCCTAACATGGAAATGATGGCATGAATCCTTCCGAACACTCTCTGAGAATTTATCCAATCATCTGATGAGATGCATCCTTTATTCATGATATGAGTCTTCCTGGTCCATTTTTACATGGAATACATAGTGTGTTACATAGGTTAAGACTCTATTTTAAAATCATTTATTTAATATGTTTTCATATAGTTTAATGTCATGTGATTAGGAGGATATAGTGACTTTCAATTTTACTTCATTCATCTAGGGAAATATTTCATAGAAATGGTGAGTGATATATGGCTTACTAGTCCAATTATGTTTCATCATACTTTGTTTATGAAGAAGGAAATTGTAAAACAAGATCTTAGGGGTTATTATATCAAGACAAGTGAGACAGGAAAAAAACACAATGTTTGAATACTGACCATAAATGAGAATAAGTTTCTAATAATATTGTCACGACTAGTCCCCTAGGGCCCGTACTATGACTACCCCAACCCTGCCTTCCATTGGATAAGGGTTTCTGACTAGCACCGGAAAGGCATATCCCAAAAAAGGGAAGGAATTTCCTCAAAAAATGTACACACACAAAGATAGGGCACATTGTGCACATGTATAACACAGTGGAAGGAGAGAGGTACAACCACAACTAAAAACCTCAACTAAGTGTAAAAGTAAGTACTAAAATTAAAAAAGGGCATGAATACAATCCCAACTGAAATGGAAGTAAAGGTAAAAGGAAAAATAGCTCATGAGGTCTCCTGTCAAGGATCATACCTGAATGGTAGGTACAGCTTGTCATTGCGGCTCTCCATGTCAACTGGTCACCTCCATACACTGTCAAGTTATGGATTCCTGAATCTCAGTCTAGGATGCCAATCGTTTGAACAAGACACAACAATCTGTGGGTGAAGCCCGGGCAGGGGTGAGTATAACAATACTTAGTAGGTACCCCGAGACCCCAGAAGGTCTCTCAGAATTCCACAAAGGAATAACCACAAAGCATGATCTCAATTACAAATCACAAAGAAAAATACTTAGCTGAAACTAGGTATAACATAAGTACAAAAGTATAGATGATTATTTGTAAAGATAGATTACCTTATTCTATCATGAGTCTTTGCTTCTGGCCCACACAGGATCTTTATGAACTGGCCTGCATAGGATCTAACCCACATATGATCGATAGGCGCTAACCCACATAGGATCGATAAGCGTTGACCCACATTGGATCAAACCCACATAGGATCAGTATGAAATGATCCTCACAATATCACTAAGCGATGACCCACAAAGGATCTGACCCACACAGGATAACCCTTCATTCTCCACATCACAGCCATCTACTGGATTCCCGCACTTAGCACACTTGATTCTAGGAGGATCCACTCCTCAATCCATCGGTCGTATTTCAACTCGCACGAAATCCCATGAAGAGTAAACCTAATGAACCGCCATTTCATAAGGGTCCCAACACAATAGACAGTGCCTCAATCGGACACATGGTCTGTAAGTTATAGGTATTTTAGTGATGAGGTCCCAGTTGGATTCGGTTCGATCCAACCTGACTGTACTCCAACTTTCTAAAAAACTCAAGTGGAGTATCTCAAATGCACCATCTCATCCTAAGTGTTTTGGTGATGAAGATGGTTCGTCAAACAGATGTCTGATTTAGGACATATTCTCAATTAAGAGTAACTGGGCTGAAAAGGGTATGGGCCAGGTTTGACCCGGTTGGACTGACCCGACCCAGCCCACTGGGGCCATCCCGAAGGGGCTAGGCTCGACTTCCTTTGTTTGGGTCCTGGGCTCGGCCTGACCCACACGACTAGACGCAGCCTTCCGGGCTGCAAAACTTCTTGGCCTATTGGTTGGGAGCGGGGGTCTGCTCCCCTCATGAACGGCTCGGTCGTTTGGGTCTTCAAATTAGGGGCGCCATTTGGCACCGCTCCACCTGGCTGTTCCACTAGACTAGTCACCTATGGATCCCACGGACCACGGGTCCGTCCTCCTCCCTGGCTCGAAGCTACGGCCCTCCTCTGTAGCCCTCCACCATAGAGCACTGCCGCAGCGCACCGCTAAGCTCAAATGTGGCCGACGCTACCTGGTCGCAACCTTTATCCATAGAGGAACCTTCGAGCACCACCATCTTGTCGCGGTCGGCGGTTGTTGGTTGCTGCCTCCTATGGTCTCCAGCGCCGCCGCGCTGGCGATGCTTCCACGGGCCACCGGTGAAGCTCTAGTGGTCCGATTTCTTTTTCTTCTGTGCCTACAGGCCTCCCAAAATAGTGCCTACACTTCATGGTCCTCATTTTTACCTTGACACTATATTTTCTAGTTTTCTGTGAAGAACGTAACAAAAACTGATATTAGCAGAGGGTCTGGGCCTTGTTCGTTCAGCCTGAACCCTACATATTTGCATTAAAACATATAATCAATTCAATCATACACAAGAGTATAATAATTGTAAAACTCTTTAAATAAAACCCCTACCTCGAACATGTTGGTAGATGGTGTGGATGAGGGAGACATGTCTACGTTCGTAGCATGTTCATTGGCATTTGTCAAACTCCAAATTGAATTCTCTATGGTGTCAAAGCTCCATTCTAATTTGGAGGAAGTTGTCACCAGAAATTCATCAGAGGTTCCTCTCATGAGTTCACAAGACCCATACCCAATATTAGTTTAAATAGATGAGGAGAGGAGTGTAACACACATCACAATTAATGAGGTTCATTAATGAATTCAATTAATGAAACCATTAATCTCCTGATGATGCGATTACACAAGAAAGTGTAATCATCCCTTAAATGGGATGACAACCTACAAGTCCCACCACCATAACTCATTACTGACAAATAATGAAATAAAATAACTTGTTGAGTCATTTTATTATTTTTTGTAAAGTCAAAAAATTATATTTTTTGTCCGACCCTTGTCGGTCTAAGTTAAACTTCGTTTAAGTGAATCATGGTGTCGTGAATTCATTGGTACCCTCATATTTTTAATCTAATCACTGGTTCAAAAGATATAAATCGCCGCCTACACATTTACTGAACATATCTTAAATAAAGTTCAAAATTATGTTCCTGGATCTCTGGGCCTTGGAATCACGTGTCGTCAACTTTCACAGACTCATAATAATCCCACATAATTTTAAAAAATAGATATGGAAATTATAGGTCTTTAAATTCTCCCCACCTTAGCTCTTTACATCCCCGAAATCCACAAAAAACTAGAGAAAAAAATGGGGGTACTAAGCACGTATCTAAGCCTCCCGCTCCTATGTGCTCTCTAAGAGGTTCGCGTGCTACCACCAAACTCACACCAAAGGAATCGACCATCCAAAAAGGACCAACTCCTATCAATCCTCTATCTCCACTAGGAACTCTGTGAACGTCACCCCATCATCAATGTCCAGCTCACCCCAGTCTATAACATGCGATGGATCATGCATGTACCACCTCATATGCGACACATAGAAAACATTATGCACCTGGTGCAACTTTGGTAGAAGATCTAGGTGGTATGTCACTTTTCCTACTCATATGGGGATCTGTAAAGGTCTGATGAACCTCATAGATAGCTTTCCACCCTATACAAATCTCTACAATACTCGTCAGGGTGATACCCATAGGAATACATAGTCTCCCTCTTCGAACTCCAAGGGCCTCTGTCTTCTATTGGCATAAGACTTCTTCTGACTCTGTGCTATCTTTATCCACTCCTAGATGATCTTCACCTTCTCAGTGGTAGCTCATACCAACTCTAGAACCATAACTACTGACTCCCCTGGGTCTTTCCAGCATAGAGTTGATCTGCATGGTCACTCGTACAAGGCCTCAAATGGTGTCATGCCAATGGTGGAGTGGTAACTATTGTTGTATGAGGACTCCACTAGGGGAAGGTGGTTCTCCCAACTATAGCCAAAATCAATGATTCAATCATGAAGCATGTCCTCAAGTGTCTATATGGTCCACTCCTTCTGACCATATATCTGAGGATGAAAGGCGGTGATCAAGAATAACTGAGTCCCAAATGCCTCCTGTAATCCCATCCATAATCGAGATATAAAATGAGTTTCATGATCTGAAATGATCGCTAATGGAACCCCATGAATCTGTAAAATCTCATGTACATAGAGGTGTCCCAGGCCCTCTATTGATCCCTAATATCAGATGGGTAGGAAGTGGGTTGACTTGGGGATTCGGTCAACGATCACCCAGATGGAATTGTGTCCCCTGGACGTACATGTTATCCCTATCAAAAAGTCCATGGATATTTCATCCCACTTCCACTTTGGTACCTCAAGTGGGTGAGTCAAGACTGCTGGAACCTGGTGCTCATCCTTCACTTGTTGATAAGTGAGGCACCGTGAAATGAACTCAGCCACCACATTCTTCATCCCTGGACACCAGTACTAACATCGAAGTTCCTGGTATATATTTTCCACACCAGGATGTACCACCAAATGGGATGTGTGTAACTACCTCAACACCTCCTCTCATAGTGTCACTAGAACCATGGGACACCCTCTTAAAAGGATGAAGTGCTCCCCACCTTCTTAAAATCATTTAGGATCTTGTCCTAAGGATATTTGAGCACATCAGGCCTTGAAGTCGACATCCTCAAGTTATGCCTCCCTAACTCACTGAAGGAGTAGGGGAGTCACTATCATATACTAGAGGTAAGTTACTCCATAAATATCCATGAAGGATATTTGCAATTTGGATAGTTGCTCGGTCAACTCACTCAGCAATTAAAGTCCAGACCTCCTGCTAAATGAGCCTTCCATCACGTTTCCCTTCCTAGGAGTATAGACTATCTCAAAGTCATAATCCTAGAGGAACTCCATCCATTATCAATGTATCAGGTTCAGGTCCTTATTTGAGAATATATACATGAGTCTCTTGTGATTGGAGGGGATAGTGAATTGTTCACCCATCAAGTGGTGTCTTAATATCTTCAGTGAAATGACCACTGCTACTAACTCTAGATCATGGGTCACATAGTTCTTCTCGTCTTTCCTCAGCTACCATGAGCCATAGGCAATCACCATTCTCTCCTATATCAGAACACACCCTAGTCCAGTCCCTGATGCATCGTAGTAGACTACATACCCAACACCCTCTTCTAGTATCCTCAAGATGGGGTCACTCATCAGTCTCCACCTTAGCTCCTGGAAACAATGTTGGAACCTCTCCTTCCACAAGAAAGGCTGTCCATTCTTCATCAAAGAAGGAAAGGGTGATGCTATCCTGGAAAATCCAGATATAAATCTCTGGTAGTAATCAGAAAACTCCAGAAAACACCGCACCTCAGTCACACTCCTAGGTGGATCCCCAACAAGCACTACCTTTATCTTTTTCGGATCCACTGCAACTCCAGCCTCTGAGATAACGTGACCCAGGAAGTGGGATTCCCATATCTAGAACTGGAACTTCGACAGATTTCCTTAAATATGGTTCTCTCGGAGTGTATCAAGAACTATCTACAGATGTGTGGCGTGATCCTCCTCCATTGCAGAGTATACCAGGATATCTTCATTGAAGACTACCACAAAGCGATAGAGGTAAGGCTGGAAGATCATGTTAATAAGTTCCATGAACAATTAAAGAGTGTTGTTCATGACTAAAGGCATCACCAAGAACATATAATATCCATAACAATATCTAGAAGTTGTCTTCATTAAATCTGCATCCCTTACCCTGAGCTGATGATAGCCTGATCTGAGGTCTATCTTCGAAAACCACCATTCTCCCTTCAGCTGGTCGAAGAGTTCATCAATACTCGTCAGAGGATACTTGTTCTTCACGGTCACCTTGTTCAGGCACCGATAGTCCATGAAAAGCCTCATAATCCCATCTTCCTTCTTGGTGAACAAAATCAGGGATTCCCAAGGAGAAACATTGGGCCTTACAAACACCTTCCTCTGCAAGTCTTCTAACTGTACCCTCAACTCACGAAGCTCCATGGGAGACATCTTATATTTTGGTGTATATATCAATGTATTCCTAGGGTATAGGTTGATGTAAAATTCTACCTCTCTATGAGGAGGTAGTCCCGGAATATCATCAGGGAAGACATCAGCATACTGGTCCACCACAACAGGATAGCTCGGACTCCTCTCATCTACTACTCTGAGGGTGAGGCTAGCCAACTGATGAGTGATCGGTTGCACCCTCCTCTAAGAAATTCCATCCTATGATACAAATATTTATTTCTCCCCATTTAAGTAAAACCTGATCCCATCCTCACAAAAACACCACAATTTTCACCTAAAATAGTCTATCTGAGCATATACTGTGCATAGTCAGTCCATACCCAAGATGACGTCGTAAGGCCTCGATGCTGCTACTAAGAGATATCAGTCGATGCTCTTTCCTCCTAGAGTAAGATTACACTACCTTCACCAGTGCGTAATCATAGAATTCTCTTCTATATGAGTCTATAATCGTAAGGATCGAGCCAATGGATCTACCAGAATCTCCGAGATCTGAATGAGGGTCATGGTAATAAAAGAGTGACTGGAACATGTGTCTATAAGAACTGCAGATGGGGTGGAGTAGACATAGATTATATATAGAATCATCACTAGAGAATCGTGTTCATAGGCCTCAGCTTCCTGAAGTTGTTCTCGTCCTTTTCCACCAGATCCTTAAGGTCGGGGTGGACCACCTGGAGGTGGTGGCGGTAGAACCTCAAACTGTCACCCACCACCTGCTGCACAGCCTAGTCCTCTACCACGTCTGCCACCCTGCGGACCTCCTCGCTCGAATCTCTACCTCTACCTCAAAGGTCCCTCGACTGTCTTATGATCATTAGTACAGTAGGTCTGGGAGTTGAAATCCATATGACCCTTCCATCCTCATGTGAAGAACGGTCCGGTCCTCTGCTAACCCCCTCTATCTCATGATCTCTACACCTCCAACCCTACATCCTAGGGTCGCCCTCTAGAATTTCTGGCCTTCTCGGACCTCTGTGTCATCTGCCTAATACCTGCTGCAGATGACTTGGCTACCTGTCATTCAGTGGTGGCTCTCACCATCGGTGCCTACTCAGCTAGGAAGCTCTCCACCAAAAGCGCTCACTCATGCACTCCATCCTCTGTCAAGATATTGAGTGATATCATCAATGATTTGATCTCCTTTGGGAGACCCTGCTCAAAGTTTCGGGCCATAAATAAAGGATTGTGTACCATGTTGGTGGATTAGCGAGAGAGGTCAGTGAATCTCAATGAGTAATGGGATACTGTCATGATACCCTGCTATAAGTGAAGTAGCTCATTAATACGCAGGGAGCATAGTGTCGCTGGTACGAACTCCACCCTGAAGAGGCCCTTGAAGTCCAACCAGGAGAGTGTCACCTCCTCATTTGTCTGGAGTTTCAGGATCCACCATCTATCTATTCTTCTCTGAAATAGGCTAGCATCAAGGATCACTATATGGTCTGCTGGTGTCTCAACCAATAGAAAAACCTATTCCATAGCCTCAAACATGTCCTCATCCACCTATTGGTCTATCTCACCTCGAAACCTCAAAGGCCTCTATCTATGGAACTCCTAAAATGTGCTCATTTGGAATTCATGGTCTTTTGGTGGGGCTGGTGGTAACTACTTCCCTACAGGTGGTGGTTCTGCTGGTACACCACCTGAAGTTCCTATCACCGTAAGAGGGCCCAGCACCGATGCCTCATCGCTCAGTTGGACATCATCATGATCTCTCACTAGAATCCTAGATGTTTGTCTATGTGGTGACATCCTGAAAGAAATAGGTGTGCCACAGTCAATAAGTTATACCTGGTGAGCTGACTCAAAGAGATCAAAAAGAAAACATCATTTTCAAAACAAATGCAACTAGTGTTTTCATGTACCGAGTTAGAAATCATAATTCAAGGTCCTAGTGTATGGATATGTCGGCCGCTGCACTAACACTGGACTCCTCGAACTAAAACCCAATCTCAACTCACTTAACACTATTGCTCCATTGAAAACATATAGTCTTAGTTCTTCTGGTAGAACTTACCCCTTTGATACCACTTTGTCACAAGCTTTCCACCAAGGCCCATGTCATGACTACCCCAAGCCAGTCTTCCATAGGCCAGGGGTACGTGACTAGAACCAGAAAGGGATATCCCAAAAAAAGGAAGGCATTTTCTCAAAATCTATACACACATAGATAGCGAACATTGCGCACAAGTATAACACAATGGAAGAATAAAGGTACAACCACAACTAAAAACCTCAAATGAGTGTAAAAGTAAGTACTGAAAGTAAAAAGGGGCTAGAATAAAATACAAATTGAAATAGAAGTATAGGTAAAAGTAAAAATAGCTCCTAAGGTCTCCCACCAAGGATCCTACCTGAAGGGTAGGTACAGCTCATTACTGTAACTCTCCACATCAATCGGTCACCTCCATACACCGTCAAGTCCGAGCTTCCCAAATATCAGTCAAGGTTTCCCATCGTCTGCGCAAGACACAACAAGGTGAGGCTGAAGCCCATTTAGGGGTGAGTATAACAATACTCAGGGACCCCAATACCCCTGAATGTCTCTCAGAATTCCACTAACCACAAAGCATGATATCAATCAGAAAGCACAAAGAAAAAGACTGAGCTCAAACCAGGTATAACTTAAGTACAGAAGTAAAAATGATTAGTCGTAAAGCTAGATCGTCTTATTCTATGTAGAGGCTCTGATACTGACCTACATAGGATCGGTATATGCTGACCCACACAATATCGATGATTGCTGACCCACATAGGATCTGACCCACACAGGATCGACAGGAACTGACCCACATAGGATCGTTGAGCGCTGACCCACATAGGATCTGACCCACATATGATTGTTATGTGATGACCCATAGAATATTGCTGATCACTGACCCACACAGGATCACCCTTCAATCTCCACGTCACACCCAGCCATTGAATTTCAGGACTTATCACGCGTGATTCTAGGAGGATCCACTCCTCAAGCCATCGGTTGTATTTCAACCCGCACGAAGTTCCACGAAGAATTAACCCGATGAACTACCATGTCATAAGGGTCCCAAAAAAATATAATTCACGTCAATCGGAAACCATGTCCGTAAGTTATAGGCATTTTAGTGTTGAGGGCCCAATTGGATTCGGGTTCAATTCAACCCATCCATATTCTGACTTTCTCCAAAACATAGGGGGATTATCTCAAAAGGACCGCCTCATCCTAAGGGTCTCAGTGTCTTACAGAATGATCTCAAAAATATGTCTGGTTTAGAAGACATTCTCATTTAAGCATAATTGGGCTGAAAAGGGTCTAGGCCCAGTTTGGTTAGGCCTAGTCCGGCCCAATGGGTCGTGGGCTCGGCCCGACCCACCCAGCTAGGCGTGGCCCATCGGGCACCAGAACCACCCGACCCATTAGTCGGGTGCAGGGGTCTGCTCCCCTCCTAAATAGATCTGTAAGAACCAGGATCTTCCTTTCAGGTATGTTTTTCCATTTTTGGTCGTTTTTGGGAAAAAGTGGAAAATCTGGAAATTTTCAAAGTACACATCGTGTACTTTATAAGTGCACGCCGTGTACTGTGATTCCATTGGAGGCTATGTGCTAGTTGTGTTTTGGACACACACACACCCATGTATGGGTGATGTGGATGCCACCTAAAGTGGAGAATAAAAAGGGAAAGTACACACTGTTTACTTCGAAAGTACACACCGTGTACTTTGTTTTTTTTTTCATTAAATTCACTGGGGTCGCATTTGACGGACAGAACATCCTTCCTTTAGCTTTGGTCTGTCCAAGAGTGAGGGTATAGTCGTGAATCTTCAATGATCCACTAATACTCCATCCATCCTCTGATTTGAACACCGTTGAGTGCGTTGGAATCACAGCGGTAATCTCCTCCTTCTTCCAGAGCATCATTTTCCAATTCATCCTTTTTTCAAAGTTATCATGGGTTGAACATTTTGTACATTTTCATAGATCTTTGACATTCTAAGGAGTTTCAATCCTCTTGGTTCAAGTATATTGATCTCCTAACCCCGAGGTAGGTGGTTTGTGGTTTTCCATTGAAATTCCTTGAATATTATGTGCAAATTCCACCAATACCCTTGAACGGGGTATTGTCTGTTTACATTTTTACCCCTTTTGTATGCATGCCATGCTAGTATGCATGTGTAGAGGATGTTTGAATATGAATATGGTTTAACTATTATGATTTGTAGGTTCTTCCCACGCACGTTCTGTTTATGACCATTTGGTCCTATTTTGGATTGGCTGCTTTTTTGTTTCCATGCTTGTTGTAGTATGATGGGGAAATGTTTTCTAACATGCTTGATATGTTGTAGAACTATTTAGCCAAGTAGTTCTGTAAGTCTACTTTGGTCATATTATATTTCTATGCCATTATCCTACACAAGTACGTAAGAAACGGGTGTATAAGACTATAAGTGGATAGACCACATGAGCTTCCTTAGAGAGTCCTTCACTTATTTAGACTATACAGGGATAGACCATGTGAGCTTCCTTAGAGAGTATCTATTTTTTTTGTTTGAATCACTTGATTACCATAGGCTATAGGAGGGATTGATTGTGTGAGTTTCCTCAGAGAGTCTATGAATGACCTGGGCTATAAGGGGAATTGACCAAGTGTGCTTCTGTAGAGAGTCCTTGACCTTGGGGCTATAAGGGGAATTGACTGTGCGAGCTACCTCATAGATTTCTTGACTACCCTATACTATAAGGGGAGTTGACTGTGTGGGTTTCCTCAGAGAGTATTTATAATTCCATATGACCAAACCAGAGGGGTTAGGCTGAGTGCACTGCCCAGGGTGTTGTTGGTACTTGTTAGGTAGGACCAGACGGAATGGCTCTGAGTACTTCCAGAAGTTTACTTGTTGTGCTTTGCTTCTTGTTAGTTTTTCTTGGACTTAGAACTGTGGTTTGTTTATTTTTCAGCATGTTCATGTTTACTATTTTCTGTACTTTTACCTGTCATATATTCACTGATTGTTAGGCACACATCTTTAGGTGGTTTCCTACTGGTATTTAGTCTCGCATCCTATTTGGGTCATGCTTTTGGGCCCAAATAGAAAATATTGTTACAGGTATAGACAAGGGAAAGTTCCCTTCGACTTCAGGTACTTGACTTACTGTGGAGCTGGAGAGCATGGGACCAAGCTTAGGCTTGAGATGCTAAGGTGTTGTTTATCTTTCTTTTGTACCTTTTTTAGTACTGTTTGTATTTCCATCATTGTGAATTGTTTGGCTGCTTTTTTAGACATATGTATCATGCATCATATATACATGTTCTCCTGCTGTTTATCATATTTAGTCTTCTGTTGTTCTCTTATGTATGGATTGTTTACTACTTCCACTATTGTTTATTGTTTTATCTTCCGTTGTGTACTCTTCCAATGAGGGCATAGTTTCCCCACTATCACATCCAAGGCCCTCACTGCTAGTCGGCAGCCTCTGGCTTTTGGGAAAATGTGCTTGAGGCCATGTGACCAACCGGGTATGGGGCGCTTCTGGGTGGCTTCCGGAACCGGGACATTACAAAGTGGTATCAGAGGGATTCTTTTCTCTTAACTTACTGTTTAGAGCCTATAGACAGGGATAGGATGGCATAGGTACTTGGTAATAAGCTGTGCTCGAGAGTAGCTAACCCGTGTACAGGGAAAGGCCATACTACCTCTTTTATTGCAATTTTACTGGTTTTCAAATTTTACAATTGATTTGATTTCACCATTTGGTGATTCACATGTTTTTTGATGTTACCGTTGTTGTCATTGTGGTTCTATTTCTGTCGCAACCCGATGAGATGATGGTATTCCATCTCATGCATCATATAGTCACTTGTTAGAAATCACATGCCATGCATTCTTGCCATGCCATCTAGGATGCATTAGCGATTTCATGTTGTTGTGATAGACGTTGTGTGGATTATTCATGTTGTTGTGATATATGATTTGACAGAATCCTTGTTGTTTGATAGGGAATTTGATTGTATAGTGCTTTTCTTAGATGGATGACAAACTTTGGTTCTTGAGGTTTTATGGGCCCTCATGGACCAGAATTTGGTGGTTCATTGTTTGTTTTCCTTGTTATAATTTGTATAAGATTCCAAACTTCAATTCGCAGGAAGTATGGGCCCTCACGGATCAGAATTTGGCACCTTCTGTGTTCATTTTAGTTTATGCTGGGCTCCGGAGTAGTTTTTGAGGCTTATTGTTTGGAAAAACCCAGAATAAACACCGTGTTGTTTTGACTATACGCCATGTGTTCTTCTATTCGGGAAGAAACAGTTTTTCAAAAGTACACACCGTGTACTTATGTACATGTCGTTTATCCTCTAAACTGTGTCATATACTGTGTAGGAAGAGGCACGAGATGGGGAAATTCTTGTAAGAACACATCTTTTACATGTTTAACACGCCGTGTAGTCTGAAATAGGTACCCCGGATGTGTCCCGAACAACACGGATCGTGTTATCTTTTCACATACATTCCATGTCTAAATTTTACACGTTGTGTAGTGTAACCTGGGTACACAGGCCATTTCACTAACAACACGGGTCGGTGAAGCTTATCAAAGTACACGTCATGTCCACCTTGAACATGCCATGTAGTTTTGTTTTAAGAGAGTCGTGTTGCTAGACTGTGTAGAAGGACTCGGTCAGGGAAGAGGATTCAAGTACATGTCGTGTGTTTGGACAACACATCGTGTATTTGGGGTGTTACACGGCCAGTTTATGCAGGAGTACATGCACATCTGAATGACTTAAGGGAACACTCCATGTAGGAAAAGTACATGTTGTGTAGTCATGTTTTGAAAAACTTGAATGATTTATTTCTTCTGTTCCCTTCTTATCCATCTAGTTTTCTGTTTTAATAATCTTGAATCTAAGGTGGGTGTTTGACCTTGTAGAGTCATTCCACCGAGATGTCCTCCGATTGACTTCCAGTTGTAGGGTAGTGATCAGATGCCTGATATGGCTGATCAGGGACTTCCTGTAGATCCTCATGTTGTTCCATCCTTGGCACCAGTGGTTATACTAGTTGTAGGCTCTGATGTGCAGTTTAGGGAGGGTTTTCTTAGGATGATGCAGACCTTCCAGTGAAAGCAGTCTCATGCCCCATCAATGGCTGATTTGATGCGGGTTTTCTAGTAGCATCATCCTCCCACCTTCTTAGGGTAAGAAGGACCTCAGGCTGCAAATTCGTGGATCGAAGCCACACTGATGATCTTATAGAATCTCGAGGTACCACCAGATAAGAGGGTGAAGTTCGCGACCTACATGCTCCGAGACTCTGCAAAGAGGTGGTGGGATGTTATCTCTCAGGTGGGATGCCACTAGAATATGGATTGGGAGGAGTTTTATCATATCTTCTACGATTACTTCTACCCAGAGACCTTGAAGGTCGACCGAGTCTGGGATTTCATGAGCTTAGAGCAGGGTACTCTTTCTATGATGGAGTATTCCTCTTGTTTCACGGAGCTGCAGCGTTTCACCCCTATCCCGGCAGGTGATCAGTTGTTCCTGTTTAGGAATTTTGAGGATGGTCTCAGGCAGAATATTCATTCCCAGGTGAACATATTCATGTTGACTTTGATATCTTCTATTGTCAACCAGATGTTGATTATAGAGCGAAATCTGAGGGATTCCAGAGAAGTGAGTCAGGGCGGTTCGACACCCAAAGATAGTATTCCTCCTGCTGATGGCACGAAGCGCCGTAGGGAGCTTTCTGGAGGAGATCATAGTAGGCAAGATACACCTACTGGTATCCATGTGGTGTGCTACCAGTGCGGGTGTAGTGGGCATACAAGGCCACGTTGCCCGAGAGACCCAATGGAGTGCCTATCTTGCAGTAGGAAGGGTCATCTCTAGCGTTTCTGTCAGTTTTTCCTCCAACAGCTGGAAACAGGGGTTTTTCTATGACTCTGCATTCAGGAGCATCACCACCAGTTTCTCACTAGTCTGGGAACTGGAGTTCTTCTGATCGTTCAGGACAAGGTGGAGGTCGTGGATGGGGTGGTCAGTAGCCAGTCTATCAGTGACAACAGGGTGTATTAGCTCAAAGCAGTTAGGTAGGGTCACAAGGTCATGGAGCCAGCCAGACTTTTGTGATGGAGCAGACCCATCAGGAACATGATCATGCACCTTCCACCATTTGAGGTACGATCTTAGTAGCCTCAGTTTTATCTTATGCTCTTTTCGACACAGGGGATTCCCATAGCATTATCTCTGTGGCTGTTGTGGAAAGCCTTGGTGTCTGCATCTTTTCTTCTACTGATATCTTGACACTAGATACACTGTTAGGGGCTATAGTGGTTAGTGTATGTCAGTGCAAAGAGTGCCCTCTTGAGGTTGCGGGGTGTCACTTCTTATGGTACCCCTATGTCCTAAAGATGGCGAGCTATGATGTCATTCTCGGAATGGATTGTTTAGTTCCCTTCCAGGTAGTCGTTGATTGCTATTGACGCAGGGTGAGTTTCATATCACCATAGGGTGGATTGTTTCTTCATCGGGATGAGTGAGATGTCCAGGCGAGTCGAGTAGGTCCCAAGAATCATGGGCTAGGAGGAGTTACATCCCAGATTTCCAGTCTATATCTGGATGACCTGGGAACTTCACAGTTAGACTTTCCTCCAGTGGTGGATTGTTTTAGTGACGTCTTTACAGATGAATTTTTAGGTTTTCCTCTGGAGCATGAGGTATACTTTTCTATTTAGCTTGTGCCCAGAGCAACACCAGTGTCCATTCATACTTATAAGATGGCTATACCTAAGTTTCAGGAGCTCAAGAAGTGGTTGGAGGAGTTTCAGGCCAAGGGTTTCATCTAACCCAGTACTTCTCCTTGGGGTTCTCATGTCCTGTTTGCGAAGAAGGAAGATGGCACCCTCAGGCTTTGTGTGGATTATCGGAAGCTAAACCAGTTGATTGTCAAGAATCGATATCCCTTGTCGAGGATTGATGATCTCTTTGATCACCTTCGAGGGGACGGAGTGTTCTCAAAGATAGACTTGAGGTCCGGTTACCATCAGTTTCACATTAGACCATCTGATATACCTCTCACAGATTTTAGGAGTAGGTATGGTCTATATGATTATAATTTTATATCGTTCGGTCTCACGAATGCACCTACAGTTTTTATGGCACTGATGAACCGAGTGTTCCATCCATACTTGGATTCCTTCATGGTGGTTTTCATGGACAACATCTTGGTGTACTCTCACACTCGACACGACCATGCTACCCATCTTTAGATCATTCTGAGTACACTAAGAGAGCATCAGTTATATGATAATCTCATGAAATACCACTTTTGGATGGATCAGATTCACTTCTTGGGTCATGTTATCTCAGAGACAGGAGTATCCGTAGACCCAAAGAAAGTGAGGGCAGTAGTTTCCTAGGAGCAGCTGAAGAACATGTTTGAGGTACGGAGTTTCCTAGGGCTATCTGGATACTACATACACTTAATACATGACTTTTCATGCTTAGCAGCACCGCTGACAGGTCTGACTAAGAAGGGTTCGAAGTTCTTGTGGTCAGATTCTTGTGAGCCAGCCTTTCGAGAGCTGAAGGGGAGGTTAACGTCATCATCGATACTAGTCTTTCCAGAGCCAAGAGAGATCTATATTGTTTACTACGATGCTTCAGTTATCAGGCTGGGAGCTGTGCTGATGCAGGGAGATGGGGTCATTGCATACGGGTCTCAGCAGTTGAGGCCACATGAGAGGAATTATCTGACGCACAATCTGGAGTTAGAAGGTGTTGTTCATGCCTTATGTTGTTGAAGACATTATCTTTTGGGAGAGCATTTTGTGGTTTTCATTGACCACAAAATTCTCAAGTACATCTTCACTTAGCATGATCTGAATCTGAGACATCGTAGGTGGGTCGGGTATCATTAGTCCTTTGACTTTGAGTTTTCCTATACACCTTGGAAAGGAAACGTAGTGGCTAACGCGTTGAGCAGGATAACTCAGATACAGGTAGTTCAGGAGGCCAGAAGTGAGTGGCATCTTATGGATCTGTTCTCTAAGAGGAATTTTTAGGTATACAGCAGACAGGGGAAAAATTTTCTATCTTCTGTAGGTTTTACCTCTACTCTTCTCGATCAGGTACTGATAAGGCAGCTATCAAACTTAGAATGCCTAGTCCTGTAGGAGAGTCTGTCGGGAGAGGACCCTCTTCCTAAATGGACAGTAGGTGAGGATGAGATCTTGAATTTCCAAATATGCATATGGGTGCCAGTAGACATACGCGAGGAGTTGATGTGGGATTTTCATTCCTCAGTTTGGGCAGTTCATCCTGGCGTCACCAAGATGTATCATGATCTACACTGCCAGTATTGGAGGCCTGGTATGAAGAGTTATGTTGCTGGTTTTGTCATGAGGCATTCCACTTGTTAGTAGGTGAAAGCGGAGCATCAGCGACTAACAGGTCTTTTGCAGCAGTTACCCATTCCGAAGTGGAATGATGTCACGATGGACTTTGTGACCAGTTTTCTGAGGTCACCTTGAGGGAATGATGTTGTTTGGGTTGTCATCGACAAGCTTATGAAGGTTTCTTACTTCTTGCCGATCAAGGAGACCTTTAGTCTTGATGAGCTCTGATGGTTGTACATCCGATAGATTGTACATCTACATGGGGTTCCACACTCCATTGTTTCAGACAGGGATGCACGTTTTACTTCTCAGGTCTAGCAGGGGCATCAGAAGGCTTTGGGTACAGAGGTACTTTTGAGTACAACATACCATCCCCAGACAGTTGGCCAGTCTGAGCGTACGATTCAGGTGCTTGAGTATATGCTCCAAGCCTGCATTCTTGACTTTGGAGGTTCTTGGGAGAAGCATATACCTCTTGTAGAGTTTTCCTACAATAATAGTTTTCAAGAAACTATTCAGATGTCACCTTATGAAGCTTTTTACGATAGGCCATTCCAATCACCCTTATGTTGGCTGGAGGCAAGAGGGGCAGCTTTGCTAGGACCTCGTCTTTTCCAGGAGACCACAGAGCAGTTAGAGTTGATTCAGAAGAAGATGGCTACTACACAGTCTCGGTAGAAGTCTTATGCTGATTAGGGGAGACGACCTCTGGAGTTCAAGGTCGGAGATTAGGTTTTCCTACGTGTCACAACAAGGTTGGGGCACAGGAGGATTAGGAGATAGGGTAAGCTTTCACCGAGGTACGTCGGGCCGTTTGAGGTATTGGAGAGAGTTGGGTCGGTTGCCTATCGGTTCCAGTTACCTCAGAGGTACTGAACTATGCAAGACATCTTCCACGTTTCTCAGCTCCGACGTTACTTTTCAGACCCATCTCATGTCTTGTAACCCAAGGAGGATGAGCTTGAGGTGGATGCATTGTTTGAGGAGTATCCTATCCTGATTTTTGATTGTAGTAAAAAGGTTCTTTCTGGCTTGTATGTTCCTCTGGTACGGGTGTTATGGCAGCGCGGGTGGGTACAAGATGAGACTTGGGAGAGGGAGGCCGATGTACGAGCACAGTGGCCGGAGTTGTTCGGGGTTTCTTCTTCTACGCCATGCTAGGGAAATTTAGGGATGAATTTCTTTAAGGGGGGATGTTTTTAAGAACCCAGATCTTCTTTTCAGGTATGTTTTTCCTTTTCTAGTCATTTTTGGGAAAAAGAAGAAAATCTGGAAATTTTCAAAGTACACGTTGTGTACTGCGATGCCGCTAGAGGTCGTGTGCTGGCTATGTCATGGCCACACACATGTCCATGTATGGGTGATGTGGAGGCTGCCTAAAGTGGAGAACTAAAAGGTAAAGTACACATTGTGTACTTCAAAAGTACATGTCGTGTAATTTGTTTTTTTTCATTAAACGCATCGGGGTCACGTCTGATGGACAGAACACACTTATTTTAGCTTTGTTTCATCTGAGAGTGAGGGTACGACCATGGATCTTTGATGATCCCCTGATTCTATGTCCTTACTATGATTCGAACACCGTTGAGTGAGTTGGAATCGCAGTGGTAAGCTCTTCCTTATTCTAGAGCATCATTTTCCAATTCATCCTCTTTTCCAAGTTATTGTGGGTTGAACATTTAGTATGTTTTCATAGATCTACGACGGTCTAAGGAGTTTCAAGCCTCTTGTTTCAAGTATATTGATCTCCTAAACCCAAGGTAGGTGGTTTGTGACTTTCCTTTGAATGTCCATTAATATTATGTGAAAATTCCACAAATACACTTGAACGGGGTATTTTGTGTTTACCGTTTTAACCCTATTGTATGCCTACCATGCTAGTATGCATGTTTAGAGGATGCTTGAATATGAATATGGTTGAACTATTATGATTTGGAGGTTCTTCCCACGCACGTTCTGTTTATGACCGTTTGGTCCTGTTTTGTCTTGGCTGCTTTGTCTGTTTCCATGCCTGTTGTAGTAGGATGGAGAAATCTCTTTTGGAATGCTTGATATGTTGTATAACTGTTTATCCATGTAGTTATGTAAGCCTACTTCGGTCATATATTATTTCTATGTCGTTATCCTACACAAGGTCGTGAGAACCAAGTGTTGTAGACTATAAGGGGATAGACCGAGTGAGATTACTCAGAGAGTCTTTGAGCATTAGGATATACGAGTACAGACCATGAGAGCTTCCTCAGAGAGTCCTTGACTACTTTAGACTACATGGGGATAGACCATGTGATCTTCCTCAGAGAGTTTCTATTTTGATTTTTTGAATCACATGATTACCATAGGCTATAGGAGGGATTGACTGTGTGAGCTTCCTTATAGAGTTTATGAATGACCTGGTCTATAAGTGGAATTGACCGAGTGTTCTTCCTCATAGATTCCTTGACCTTGGGGCTATAATTGGAATTTACTGTGTGAGCTTCCTTGGAGATTTCCTGACTACCATTCAATATAAGGGGAGTTGACTGTGTGTGCTTCCTCAGAGAGTCTTTATAATTCTGTATGACAAAACCAGAGGGGTTAGGCTGAGTGCACTACCCAGAGGGTTGTTGGTACTTGTTAGGTAGGACCAGAGGGAATGGATGTGAGTACTTTCAGAGGGTTACCTGTTGTGATTTGTTGCTTGTAAGCTGTTTCTTGACTTGGAATTGTGGTTTTTTTATTGTTCAGTATGTTCCTGTTTACTATTTTCTATAATTTTACCTGCGATATATTCACTGACTGTTAGGCACATATCTTCGGGCGGTTGCCTTCTGGGATATAGTCTCACATCCTATTTGGGTCATGCTTTTGGGCCCAAAGAGACTATATTATTGTAGGTATAGACAAGGGAAATCTACCTTCGAATTCAGGTACTTGACTTGCTGTGGATTTGGAGAGCATGGGATCAAGCTTAGGCTTGTGATGCTGAGGAGTTGTTTATCTTTCTTTTGTAATTTTTTTAGTACTTTTTTTATTTTCAGCATTGTGACTTGTTTGGCTGCTTTCTTAGACATATGTATCATGCATCATATATACATGTTCTCCTTCTATTTATCATATTTAGTATTTTGTTGTTCTATTGTGTATGGATTGTTTACAGCTTCTGCTATTGTTTATTGTTTTCTCTTCCACTGTGTACTCTTCCAATGAGGGAATAGTTTCTCCACTATCACACCCAAATCCCTCACTATTAGTAAGTAGCCTATGGCATTTGAGGAAATGCGCTTGAGGCCATGTGACCAACCTGGTATGGGGTGCCTCTGGTTGGCTTCCAGAACTGGGACGTTACAAGCTCGGCCATTTGGGTCTTTAAAGTAGCAATTCCAGTTGGCGCCACACCTGGCCGGCCTACTAGACTGGTCACCTACAGAACCTATGGACAGAAAGTCTTCCCTCTGTCATAGCTTAAATTCATGGCCCTCCTCTACAGCGCACCACCATAGTGTGCCCTCTAGCTCCAATGCATCCATCACTAGCCAGATTCCCCCTTCGTCCTCCACAGTGCCTTCGAGTGCCGCCACCTTCTCGTGGTCAGGCCGGCCTCCTCCACCTACGGTTGTCAGCACCGCCACACCGATGATGCTTCTTTGGGCCACCAGTGAAGCTCTGGTTGTTTTATTTCTTTCCTTCCTGCACCTATGAGCCTCCTTGGATGGCGCCTACACTGTGTGGCCCTCATTTTCACATTTCCATCATATTTTTTGGTTTCCCATGAAAATGAAACCCATACCGATATCGGTGGAGGTTCTAGGCCTTGTTCGTTCGTCCCACACCCTCTGCATTCGCATTATAACATGGAATAAATTTGATCATCAACAAGAGTATAATAAATATGAAACTCATTGAATAAAACCCCTACCTCGAACACATTGGTAGGTGGGGAAGATGAGGAATATTGTTCCTCATTCGTAGCATGTTCGTTGGTGTTTTTTGAACTCCGAATTGAATCCTCTAAGGCATCGAAGCTCCGTTATACATTGGACTAAATCATCACTAGCACTTCGTTAGAGGTTCCTATCATGATTGCACAAGACTGATGTCCAATATTTGTTTAAATAGATGAAGAGAGGAGTTTAACTCACCGCACAATTAATGAGTTTCATTAATGAATTCAATTAATGAACCCATTAATCTCCCGATGGAGCGGTTTCACAACATGTGTAACCAGCCATTAAATGGTCTAAGAACCCATTGTTCTAACTACTATCACTTATTGGTTTCAAAGAATAAAATAAAATAACTCATTGAGTTATTTTATTATTTTTTATAAAGTCCAAAATTTAACTATTTTGTCTGACCCTTGTCGGTCGAAGTTATTCTTTGCTTAAGAGAATCACGGCACTACGAATTCAACAGTGCCATCAGATTTTTAATCTAATCCCCGGTTAAAAAGATAGAAATCGTTTCCCGCATGTTTACTAAACATACCTTAAAAAATGTTCAAAATTCTGTTTTGAGCTCTCCAGGCCTCAGAATCATGTGTCTTCAATTTTTGAAGACTCGTAATAATCCCAAATAATTTTAAAAAAAATATAGAAATTATGGGTCTTCACAAATATGTTTTTGAGGCTTATAGGGATAGAATAGGTCTCTCATAGGGGCCAATGTTCCATTAGTTTAAAAGAAATTTTGGTGGGAAACATATAAAAATCCAACTAGGGAACATCAATGTATAGTCAAAAAAAGGCATCCCTTAACTCATAGGACCTTTTGGTGAAATCCTACTGGGGAGTTTTAATGTATAGTCAGATAAAATTGTCTTTGTGAAATTAACATTATATTATCAATTGTCAATGAAATGTTATGGAGATACAATATTTCACATGACAAGTAGTATGATATGTGGAAGAATTTTTTTAGAGTATAAAATTAACATTTGGATCTATATGTGTGAATTCACCTATATATATTTTAGTGATATATGGAAGATGAATATTTCTTTTTCCATGAAGGGATCCTATAAAAGGGAACATAAATCAAGGTCTCCGGCATAAATATCTATTTTTTATAAGAGATGGGGTATTTATTTCATGTTTGGGAAAGGTTCATATGGTCTCTATATCACAACATATCTCATTTTAGGAGGTAATCAAGAAATATTTACTAATTATATAAATGATCGCCTCTATAGTTCTAACTCATGAACCGAGAGGGGAAATTTTTTTAAACTATGGCATGACCCAGGATCAGGGATCTAGGCAACACTATGTAACCAATGATGTATAAAATCTAGACACATGTAGTTCTGTAAAATATTTATGGTGGTAGACCATCAACAAATATTATGATCTGATCATGTATTGAATAAAATGTTATGAAATTTTATGTAGTGTAATAAGGATGAGAACCATGTAGTTTTACATCATGCTCTTTGGAAATTACCATTAGATTAATGAATTTTAACTAAAATCATATGATATGTAGTTTACAGTACTACAGATCAGAATATGACATATTTTAGTTTTAGTTCATACGAATAGGATAACATGGTGTTCCTTTCATGGTCATTCTTATAGGACCATGATTCTATACACATTAATTTCATATAGCAGGGACATTGGTGGAATGAAGTTTATCAACATACGATGTGGATGAGGTTATATTTATTACATGTAGTATATCATTAGAAATATTACATTATTAGGGGTTGTAGAAAGATATACATATATCATGATTAGTGAATAAGTTATATTAAAGTGGATCTTGTGTATAACATAAAGTTCCACCCATTTTGGATCAGGAATTGGATGTTTCTTCCCCTTTTTCATTATGGTACCAAGGGATAGTACTAGTTGTACATGGAGAAATGTTTGGTGGAGGACATTCTTGTAAAGAGATAATGCTATATATTTTTTATAGACCTTCATGTGTTGTAAAGAATGTAGTATTTTCTCATCATGTTGATCCAATTCATCCGAAAAAAAATTAGATTGATTTTGTGCAGATAGTTAATCCCAGATGGAAACATGAAGTGAGGGAAACTAGACCAAAATGGTAAGGACGTATTTTATCTTTTATACTAGAGAATATGGGGTCGTTCTCATGGTAGTGTCGGTGGTCATATTGTAATCGTAGAAGGATTGAAAGAGATTATCAGGCCAAGAATTTTTATCTTTACCCATAATTCTTTATAGTGTGTTTTATAGGGTCCTATTTAATACCTATATCTATGCATTTGTTTCTGCATGATAGTGAGATTAATGGTAGGATTTTATATTATACACCTGATATAGCCTCTCTATCTCAGCAGAATAAAAAATGTTACCATTGTATATTAGTATTTTTTGAGGGACACTGTAACTTCTATTGATGATGGAATTACAAAACATAACACTGTTATTTTCCCCAACATCATTTAGTGGAATTACATTATACCATTTTGATAAGTTGTCAGTAGAATTGAGGATATATTTGAATGAAATAATTGTAGTAGGAGGATAATTTCATACAAATTCTATTCCCCGTATTATAAATAGCTAGGATTATTTACCTATATGTATAATCTGCAATGGCTAATAGATTATGTTAGAATTCACATGGAATGAATGACAACTCCTGGTGAATTTTGTGAAATTTTGTATTATTATTAGATAGAAGTACCAAAGCATCAGGATTTGATTGGAATCCCAGAACCCTAATTGCTGTATATCAAAATTTACTAGGTGAATTTCTTTCAATAATAATGTAGTCTATTCTCCATCAATGATCTGAAGAATGAATCCATAAAATCAACTTTTTGAGAGGAAATTTAGGTGATTTAGGCCATCATAAAGCATACATTTGATCACCCATCATCATATATTCACTATTCTAGATTCTTCTAATGAGATAACTCTATTTTGAAGGTAATTCATAATGGGTATTATCCAACCATCCATGATGGTTTGGGGATGGGACTATCCTCATTCATATCCTCCATTGTATCAGGAAAAAATGGAGAAACCAATCAGTAGGGCACAATTTTGATGATCATTTCATCCCAATTCAGATTTAACAAATTTGTTCTTGTATTAAACTATGCATTGGTCTAGGTATTCAGTGATTTTGGGATACATTTCATGGTCTTATCTGATGGGAACTCTTCCATAAGTCCTCTAACATAGTCTAGAAATGTTATTAGATCTTCCTTTATAATGAAAAAATAATAATAGTTTAACATCATGATTACTATCTCAAAGTCACCTTTCTCATTTAAGTGTTCCAATGGAATTTTAAGCACCAAATATACCCTGGTGTTGAGATATTTATATTCTACCACACTGTATGTAAATCCTTAAGAAAAAATAATGAGTGAGGAATGAATAACATTCTTGGAGAGATAAGCATGACGCTCAACCTGACTTTGTTGAGCTTTAGGCCTTCCATTCTCTTCCATGGTGGGCCTCTGGATGTTCTATCGAAATACATCTCCCCTATCTGGGGGGGCCTCATGAACAGAGAATATCTCTTCACAAGGTAATTCAATATTTAACTTCATTTCATTTTCAGATGGATGAAATGCAACAAATCCTTCTAAAGACTATCCTTTAACCACTTTCTTTGGAGAAAATTATATTTCAAATAATACAATGATAAATACCCACTATTCAAAATATCTAGTAATCATAAGACTACTTAGGATGAATTTTAATGATTTTCTGTAAGATACCAAATGGACCTCTTATTGATGTAGGTAGTGACTTCATTATGAAATTGAATAGATTAATTCTAAGAATCACTCCTCGAATATGAATAATGATTCATTATTTCAAGCATGGTTTGACTAATATAATAAAGGTATTTTCATTCATGGTATCATTATTTTGTGAAAGGAAATTACTCAATGATATCTATATGGATGTCATGTGAAAGATGATTGGTTTCCCCTTTATAGGTTTCATCATTATTTGTGGGATCAAGTTATATTTATTGATACTATCAAATAATTTCATACATTCTTCAGTCCACTGATATGTGTCCCACTTCTTTATCAACATGGTGGAGGGAAAGGACAGTACAATGAGTTTTTCTATAAATTGGGGAATTTATGTCTGGGTTCCATGGATACCCATCAATTCAATGAGGTTTTGATGTGGTGACATATCTAGGGTAGCATTATTCATCTCATGTTCCACTTCTATATCCTGATGGAATATAAAAAAGTTGAGAAAATTACCTAACCTAACACTAAAATCACATTTTATGGGGTTCTTCATCAGAATGTAATGTAAAATTTTGATGATTGTGGTCTCAATATCATAAAGTTGGTTGGAACACTATCTATACATAACCACCAGAATTTTGACATATATTTCTACAATCCTTCTAAGTATGGGTCCAGAGAATCAATGCATAGCATGGTGGTATGTAGCACTAACATTCTTCTATCCAAAGAGCGTTACATGATAGAAAAATACAACCTAAGGGACCCTAATATTGGTGAATTATTCATATTCATTGGCTATTAGTATTTGATTATACCTATAATATTCATCCATGAAGTAGATGTATTGATATAAAGTTGTAACATCAATCATATGTTTGATAATCCCATTCGAGAAATCATCTTTTAGATAGTACTTGTTGACATTTATGATGTTGATGAAGACCCTACTTTTACACTTCTTTTTATATAGTAGGACTATGTAGGCTATCCATTATAGAAATTGGAATTATACAATGAAATATTCTTAGATAATATTTTTAACTTTAGCCATAATTTTGGAATATTGATATAGATGTGTCCATATAGCCACCTGTTTGTAACCCTCATGATTTTTTGGAAATCCCAGGTGGTGAGTGGCCACCTCATGATAAAGGATTGGAATATCTATGTAATTATAGTGGATACCATCACAATAATACTTCATAATGTAATTATAAACCCCATGTTCACTAAAATTTAAGGCCACACTAATCAAGGTGGTTCAGGGGTCTTCATCTCTAATCAGGTTTATTTCTATGTGTTCGTAAATGTTGTTAAACAAATATTACAATAATTTTAGAAGGGAAAACATGATATCCTATTCTTACTCATCTCATTCTTCCACCTCCTCTTCTAAATTACTTTGTTGGGAAGTAGGTAATGGAGTAATCTCTCCAGACATTATAGAGGAGTCAACATTTTTACATTCATAAGATAGATTAACTTCCCCTGAACTAGCTAATATTGAAGAGCCTATTAAATTTTCTTGAGGGGTTATAGTGATTGCATTTTCATATGATAATTTACAGATTTCAAGAGATTTTGTGACCTTATATAAATTTATGGGTTCAATTTTCATGACTAATATCATGATGGTTGTTGAATGATCCCTAAAATATGGTCTCATGACATTAATCTGATGGATGGTAAACAAATATTATTAACTTATCTATTTGAAGGAAATGTTAAGGTTCATTTCCAGACCCTTCAAGGATGTTACAAGAGCTAAACCATCGATAATGGGTTATTTCCCTTCCCTTTGTTATAATTTTGAACCAACATTATGAGTTTCACAAGACTCAAATGGGGCATTATCCCCATAAAATGTCATAATTTTACCATTAATGTAATATTTTAGGTTTTGGTGATATTTTGAGGGGAATGACACATGTTGATGAAACCATAGTATTTCCATAATAATTTTTAATGTTGTGAATTTTTGAACAACCATAAATTCTGAGTCAGATGTGAGGTCCCCAAACTGATCCCTGATATTGATTTTACTCAAAGATTATTTGTCTCTAATGTCATAGACTTTTATGATTGGAGATGGATGGGACATCATGTTCTCACTATATTAGATTCGGTGAAGTGTTCATACTATGATTAGTTTGTAACATCAATAATTTTCAATGAAAATCTATCGTCTATCAACATAATTTATCTTACAAGACAGATTCATGGTTTTTATTTGTCCTTGTATGATGGCCTCTTTGTCTTACTCAGTGAATGCGATGATCATGTGGCATTTTTCCAGATCAACCCTTGCATAATAAATTTCTGTAGGGGCATCCTTAGCTTCAAACTCAAGAGGGCATAGAAAATCCTCTATGAATGCTTCATTTATATTGCTTGATAGAAATAGAGAATCCAAGATTTGAAAATTAGATGGTAATAAGGATAATTACTTAAAAAATTTATACTTTTGAGTTAAAGGCTAGTTCTTCCCAATATAAGTCTGTTTTCTCACAAAATCTTTAGAATCTAAAGCACTTGATTCAGGAAAATTGTCCCTTCAAACAGTAGTTTAAGGTCCTCATTCCCTCAGTGGGTTAGGCCCACTAGGTATGCCTACCCACCAAGGATGGTTTGGAATCGATGTCCCCTCTATTTGATCTTCCATGATGATTGGGTTAAGGAAAAACCTAGAAAATGTGGGGGATCATTCCTTCTCATATTATACTAGCTAGATTACTCTCCCATGAGTTTCAGTAGTATTAATAGTCTAGGTAGGGATGTGGCCAGAGTATTCATTGGACCCTAGTTATGTTTTGGATGTATGTTTTTTCAATATATTATGAATGAAAAATGTTTAGAAATAGAGATTTTTTGATTTCTAGACACACCTCAATATAATGAGGAATCAGACTCAGTCCATTAGCATGAGTCATTCAATAAAATCCATCGTATTGAGATTTCTTTTTGAAGATATTTGAAATCATTTTGTGTGTGGATTGAAAGTGTATATATTATTGAAAATATTTATCAGATCCTATATTAGTCAATAAATCTTTTGATGCTTTATTGTTTTTTAATTCACAATTATCATAAGTCATTTGAGAAAATTATGATGAAATAATTATGATAGAAAGTTGGACTGTGACCAATCATATTGAAGATAGATTGGACATAAATATGTTAACGGGAGTCTAGGAAGTTATAAAACATACTAATGTAAGTTAGATAATGCTTAAAATGATCTTAAAGATATTTAAAGTCAAGAGGAAGTCAGGATACAAACGACAGTTTGTGGAATGAAGGAGAATAAAATGTAAGGTATTACTGGATTCTACACATCGATATAAGGAACACCAATAAAAGAGGGATGAAGATCATTAGTATGAGAATAATTAGAGTGAAAATATCATTTGGCTATAAGATTAATGTTTCTAATGAAAATAAGACACTTCCAACACTAGTCCATCAGACACGGTATGCTAAAGATCCATCGTAATGGATTCTGACACTGATTCATATTGTCTGTATCCTATGTATATCAGATACAGAGTATTATCATAGAAAATTGACTTATAATGGATGAATTATATTTAATTTGGGTCAATATAAAATAAGAATAACTCTTATACATTATGTTATGTTCAAGAATCATCGATATAAAAAGGACACTGGTTCATCAGAGTGAAGCTGGGACTGATCCATCGGGAACAGGATCACACACATAAAGTCATCAGAATTGGGATCATTGGTTTGAGAAATTTATGAAAATGATAAATACTTTGATAATATTTCATAATGATTTTCAATGTCCTGTATATAATATTTTATACATAGAATCATGATAAGAATAATTTTAGTTCTTTCAAGAAGTCATCATAATAGGTCGTCTTTAATATTGTATGTTTTTCATTGTAATGAGATGTAATATAGTTTTCATATATCATCATTTGTTATTAAGAAACATTAATGAAGAATATGTTGAAATACTTCATCATAATAAAGATTTCAAATGGAATATAGGAATGGAAAATTTGAATGAAGATTCAAACTAAAAAAAATTAAACTTGAATAAGTAAAATGTTTTGAGATACTCCTACAAGTATTATGAAGCATTTAAGAAATAATATATATATATATATGATATTTGAGGATAATTGAAGATTTAGAATTTTTTTGAGAGGGAATGATTTTCAGAGTCCCACCCAAACCATATCTAGGTATCCTATAAAGGGATATCAGTGTTCATTTGTAAACGTATCAAAAAATATAGATTGTTCCTGTATTCTAGATCTTTGGAAATTATCAAAATGGTATTGAGTTTCCAACCAATGGGTTTTATCAGGTTAATGATAATGAAGTTTCATCGGAATAAGTTTAATAGAGTGAGGTTCAATCCAATTAAGAAACTAACTTCTAATGGATGAAACTTAATCAAAGAAATTCTATTTGAGTGAGCCCATCAGAGCAACATCCATCAGAGCAAGGCTCATTGGACCAAGTTCCTTTGGTTTGAGGAACTGTGAGCTTCCAATTGAGTTCCTAATCAATTAATGAGGGTAGAGAAGAAGGATAATCATACCAACACCAATCTGATGGAGACCAATGGAAAAAGGATGAACAATTGATGATTATAGGATATACCTTTACTAATGATTATTTATAGACTATGTTTCTGGATGAATTTCAAAGACAAACAAGTTACATACTGAATTTTTTATGTTCATGAATAATGTGAGCTGGTAATATTTGATTCATCTTACTTGTGGAGGAATTGTAGATATTCTGATGTGAATCAGAAAATAAGAAGAAAATTGAATCATTTAACTGTGGATAATTACCAATTTCTTAAAGTTATTGCTATGGGGGGTGGATACTAGAAATGGTAGATAGAGGTTATAACCAAATAATGAATAATGTTGCTACTAGGATTTTATAATATTGTAATAGTTGTGCCTTTTTATTCTATATAGATGATAGTTAATGAATTCATGTTGGTGGGACTATGAAACATGGAAAAGAGTATGTCTTTATATCAAATCTTGTAAATATTATGTGATGCCTTATATTTTATTTTTCTAATACAAAAGGTTGGGTTTATAAGTTTTATTTTAGTGGATCATAAATTTAAATGGTTTAAAATATCAAAATAAATTACTAAATAAGATAAGGAATAATTTCTTATAAAAGATAAAAGAAACATTGATTCACCCCCCCCCCCCACCTCTTGATGGTCTCAAACCTATATTGGGAACACAAATTGGTATGGGGCCTTGGTTCCCTCCAAATGATCCATCTCTAAGAATGGAGATTTTTAATTCAGTGAACTATAAGTGGATTTAGGTTTTCAAGGGTAATAACAATCATATATGGAAATATATAATGTTTTCATACCTCATGTCTCTTGGATATAATGTTTTAGAGGCTACTATAGATGGATTTTCGTCCCATATTGAGAATTATCCACTTATAGGTGATGATTAGTTAAATTTTGATATTGATGTTAGAATTAAAAATGATTTAATATCATCACTAACTGAAAGTGATTCTCCTGGTGTAATGGTAGATGAAACCTCCAAAGGTATCTATGATAAGTATAAAAACATTTATGAAGGAAATATAAAGGTGAATAAGTAAAAGTTATAACTTTTGAGGCTAGAGTATGGAGATCGAAAAAAGGATGAGTAAGAATATAATTATGATTTCTAGAAAAGGGTAAATGATATTTTATTAACCATAATATATATTTGTGATAAATTTAAATATTCAACCATTTTTAAAAATATATTGAGAATTCATCATGATAAGATTGATACTGATTTTTTATCTTTGGAAGATAGAGATCATGAAACTCAATCATTAGATGGTATTCATATTAATTTTGTTACTTATTATATGAGAATATATAAGGTTCAAAATATTAAATAAAAGGGTAATCAAGAAATGGTATTCAAATTTTCATTAAAAGGGAAAAAAGATAAATTAGTTGAAGAATAATGAAGTGATATAGAACCAGATGATGTAGTATATGATATAAATATAATTGTTTCCCAACTTTGAATGAAATGAAATAACTGAAATTGGAGAAGAAGAACCCTCAAATGTTGGAATTGGGAAGGTAAAGGTGATTTTTCACAAATTTTACCAAGGAATAAAATTATAGAGTATGATTCTGAATAAGATGATGAAATCCATAAAAAGAAAAAGTGGAAGAAACAAGAGGAAAATTTTCCTTATAACAAGAACATTAATTGATATCTAAGAAGAATGAAGAAAGATGATTCATAATATTTTTATAAACTTGGTAATCAACTCAACTTTATTGATCAAGTCAGAATTAGAATTTAATCATCTAGTAGTGATGATGTTTGTAATGAGATAATATAAAAAAATGGATTCTCAAAAACAATTTGGACAATGTACGTGAAACAAATACACAACTTATGAAATAAATAAGGATATTACAGAAGTATTTTAAATAAATAACACTAAATAATGGATATATTGAAGTAAAACTAAAATGTTATCAAGAGAAATCAGCTAGAAATGAGAATCTAAACAAGCTAGAATCCACACTTATTGAAGAAAGTAAACATAGCATGTTGGAGATAGCTAAATCTAGAAAAATCATAGATGTTCTGAAAGGTAAGTTTACTAATAAATAAGAATAATTTTTATAACAAATTAAATATTTCTTATAGTGAAAAATAATAATAAATATAATCTAAAAGTTCACCATTCATGTTGATGATAAAGGTGGTACTTATAAAGATGGTAAAAATAAGTGTTTATAAAATTAGGTTTGTAAAAAAACATGATTCATCAAGAAAGACATGAATTTTAATGAAATGTATCATCCTGAAAAAATTGGTCCATGATTTGTAAAGAAACAACAAAAACTAAGTTTTTATCATTTTTACACTCAGTTCAAAAGATCAAGATTCAGTGGTCACTATGGGTGTTATGGAATTTGTGGGTATAAATCCTATTCATGTTGTTTCAACATGTGTCTACCAGGAAATAGTAATGAATCAAGAGGTATCTAAGGAAATAAAATAAGTTCAAATGTTCTTAAATATAATGTGGAACCATAAATGGAAACATAGAAGATGAAAAATAGGATTATGTTAAGAAATATGAAAAAAAACAAACATGTTGCACCTGAAAATAAGGAATGATTGGTTATTTTTCCAAAAATTGTAAACATGGCTAGAATGTTAGAAGGAGCACGAAAATCCTCTGAATCAAAGGAAAGTAAAAATGTTTTTGAATATTTTTGAGATGTGTATAAATATATATCAATAGATTGTGATTCGAAAAATCTAAAAAGATGCTAGATAAGAGATAAAATGGTCATATTACTATATGTTTTTTACTATACTTATAGTTTAAGATGAAGGCATGAAGGATTTGTTAAAAAATCATTTAAAAAAAGGATACTAAAGAATAAAATAATATGAAATCCTTATTGGAATAATCTACATATGAAAATAAACTTGTTACAAAATTTTAAAAGGTTGAAATTGAGGATGAAAATACATCTAATAAATATTCCAAGAAGAAGAAAAAAGGCAAGAGTGAGAGAGGACTCTCAGTCCTAATGTTACTTCTTAGAAACTAATATATTCTTTATTAATCCCAAAATATTTGTATTTGTACTATCATTTAGGGAATTGAATGAGGAAAATAAAGGAAGTTGATTTTCATATGTCTCTTATTGTTCTTGAAAAATTAAATAACGAGGTTGCAAAATATGATTTTTTTTATATTGTTTTTATAAACCTAAATTTTTTGATATGTTTTTTGAGATGAGTGAATATTACTTTGATCTTAAACAAATCCTTTCTATATTTCTCTAGAAATAATATTTTTTAAATAAACTAAATATGGTAATATATTAAATTTGTGCAATGGACAACATTGAAAACCTTTATTATTAACTCTTTTTTTCTACACCATGTTCTTTCATTTAGATATAGAGTTGTTTAGTTAAATACTTTTTCGGAAGAGACTATTATGATAATAATTTTCTCATAAAAATGAGTTTTATGATTTTTAGATTAATATTTCAAACCTTTATAAATGATATCATTTATCAAAAGGGGGTAAACTTATCTTTAAGGTCCTTTTAATATTTTTTCAATAAGGGGAAGATGATAAAAGAAGGTAAACATAAGAAATATGGGGAGAAAGAACAGAATGGGGGAGAATATAATAATGGTGAGGAAAGAAAAATGGAGAAAAGAAAAACATCAAGTGGTATTATTTAGAAGTGATTATAGGGTACTGAAATTGGTATTGACAACAAACATAAAGGGGGAGATTGTTGGACACCAGTTATGTTTAGGTTTTATTTTTTGTTAAAATATGACAAATTTTTAATCTTTATAAAGGGATGAGTTTTGGTTCTGAAAAAACCTCATCATAATCAGGAATCAAACTAATCAGATCAATGTGAGTCATTTAATATGGTCAATTGTATTGATATTTATATTAGAAGCTACTAGAAATGGTATTGTGTCTGGAATGAAATTGTTGATCTTAAAGACTAACTATATCGAATTCTATATTCGACACTAAATATGATGATGAGTTACATTATTGTAATTAAAAACTATCATATAACATTTGATAAACTTGTGATAAATGCCTTATGAAAGAAAGGGTTAGTGATGCCAATCATTTTGAGGCTCGATTAGATATAAAGAAGTTTATGGAAGTCTAGTAAGTTATAATACATCCTAATGAAAGTAATTTAATGTTGAAGATTTCTTAATAGTATTTCAAGCCATGAGGAATTCATGATATAGGATGTTTTTTGTGGAAGAATGGAGAATACAATGTTAAAGTATTACTGGTTACTGCACACCGGTGTGATGAACACCAGACACAAAAGGATGAATAACATTATTATGATAACCATCGATATGAGAATCATTGGAGTGACAATATTAGAAGGATGGTATATTGATCTTTCTAATGAAAACTAGTCACTTACAACACTATTCCATCAGATGTATTATGCCACTGATCCAATTTAATGGATTGTAACACCAATTCATATAATTGGTATCGTATTTATATCGAATGCAGTGTATTATCATAGGTAGATTGTTTGAGAATGGTTGAATTATATTTCATGTGGGTCAAGACCAAATGAAGAATAGGTATGATACGTTACATTTATGTCAACATACATCAAAATAGAATAGATGCTGGTTCATCAGAGTGAAGTATAGACTGATCCATCAAGCACAGGTTAACACTAATAAATTCATTAGACAGTGGATCATTGGTCATTATAATTAAATAATAGGATAAATAATTTAAAGATATTTCATAATGATTTTAAATGTATTACATTTAGGAGTGGATAAATAGAATCTAAAGGAGAATATATTCAATGTTTATAAAAGGTGAACATGATGGGACGTCATTAGTATTACATGTAATTTCATAGTAATGATAAATAACCTAGTTTTCATATATGATAATTTGGTAGGGAGTAATGTACAGAAATATATATTGAATGACTACATCTTAATGAAGAATCAGAATGGTGAATTGGAATGGTGAATCCGAACAAAGAATCATACTGAAGAAATTTTGGAGAACATGAAGAAGTCTGATGTTTTTTAAGCTCCCAAAAGTATTATGAAGTGTTGAATAACTCAAATTTATATCATAGATTTAATGATATTTGTAGATTTTCATTATTTGGTTGACCAATAATGATCTCAAAAATCCCACCCAAACCATATCTAGGTTTCCTATAAAAGGAGGGAACATTTCATTTGTAATAATTTGAAATAAAAAACAATGGAATATTCCTATAGTCTAGAGCTCCAATAATTGTGTAACATGTATTGAGTTTCCAACCTATGTATTTTTCATTTTGATTTAGAGTATTATACATTTGAATAGGTTCATCAGATTCAGGTTCAATCTGATTAATGTAGAAAGTTCCAAATAACAACACTTCATCAGAGCAAGTCAATTGGAGTGATCCCATTAGAGAAACAACTATCAGAGAAAGGTACATCGAACAATGCTTTATTAGATAGAGGAATTGTGAGATACTGATTGAGTTACTACACAACTAATGAAGGAATATTATAAGGAGAATCAGACCGTGGCTAATAAAATGGAGACCATCATACATAGGTTACCAGACTGATGAATATCGAACTAACCTTTGCTAGGGAAGATTTTCATATTGAGTTTTCTAGAAGAATTTTGTAGAACAACAATTTCCATAGATAATTGCTAGTGCTATAGATGATTATATGAATTTAAATATTGATTCAAATTACATATGGATGAATTGAAGAATTTATTATGTGAATCAAAAAATAATAATAAATTTAAATATTTTAACTATGGATATTAACCGTTTTCTCAAAAGGTTTTTTACAGGGAAATAGATGTTTTCAAAAATAGTTGGGGGTATAACCAACTCTAGAAGAAATTTTTCTACTTGGATTTTAGTATTTTTCACTACTTATTCCTTTTAATTCTAGAAATATTGTATTGAAAGAATCCATGATGGTGGGATTATCTGAAATTTGAAGGATTATGTGTTTGTACCAAAACTTGTAAATATTGTGTGTTTCCTTCTCATTAAATATGCAACATACAATAGGTGATGTTGAGAAGTGTTATTTGAGTGGATTTCATCATTAATAGGGTTCATAGGATACGAATGTTTACTAATAAAGATAAATAAATCATTCTTAAAAATGAAAAAGGAACAACTAATTCACCCCCCCCCCCCACAGTTGTCTTAATCCTACCTAGGAACAAAATTATTGATTTCATCAATGACATCATCTTCCTATGTAACCTCAAAAATTGTTTCCACTTCCAATTTTTCCTCAATAAGATTCATAGAAATCAAGTTCATAGATACACTCATCATTAGAATAATAGTCCAATAATAAAATTACATTAGTGAATATAAATATTAACTCCCCTTTTGATGAGAATAATATATTTTTTATGAATCTTATTGTACTGTTTGGAAGGATTCCACCTGTTATTCTAGTAATGAAGGCATGATGTCTGAGAGATTCATCGTCTGCTTTGGAAATGGTTCATGTTTATTTTTTTTATATTTTATATGTACCCTTTCATACATTACATTTCTTGGATGACTGTAATTTTAGGGGGTTGTGGTGCTGCTGGAGTTTTTTGATCCATAGAAGATCCCACTACGGTAACAGTTTTATATTTTATCTATGCCCAAAAGATAACATGATTCCAGTTGACTTTTTTCTTTGATCATCCAATCACTAAACTTTTGCACACATTTTTTGGTAGCTTCCATTGATTCACCCTCTTTGTTTAGAATACTTAAAGAAAATCATGCCATTTTTTTAGGTAGCTTTCCCATATTTACTTTTTTGGAGTCCACCATTTATCATAGGAAGTATTTTAAAAAAATAATTCCCCAGTAGTGAACCCGAATGTTCATTGGAATGGGAAATAGTTTGGGTTGAATTAGAGACTATCATGATTAGGCCTCATGGGATTTAGAAACATGAGAAAGCTTTTTTTCCATAGAAACGATAATGTAGTTTGTACTTTTTAATTTTGTAATGAATTAATATTATTCCATAACTCCTTAATTTTTTTAAACTCTTAGTTAACTCATCCTAATGAGACAGGAATTCATGATGGTGTTTAGGAGGAGGTGACACATGATATGGAGAATGATTTGAAACTAGAGCTATTGGAGGGGAAAGCTAAAGAATAACTACTCCCTTGAGGAGGTGGAATTACCCAATACATTGCCTTGGTTCAGAAGATATAATTTTTTATTTTTTGAGAAATTTTAGAGAAATTACAAAAACATACTACATATTCCAAAGGGATGATTTGTGTATACAACTCATCATAGATTTTCCCAATATAGATACACAAAAAATACTCTGGGGGAAACTATATTTTTAGGGATTATGTTAAATAAATCCATATAAAATGATATATCTTACCCACTCATTCTCTCACTATTTTCAATTCAAGAGGTTTAGGACTATCATCTTTTGAAGTGATTATCTTGATTGAAATAAAAACTTATTATTAAGATATTCCCATTCCACAATTGAATGGGATGGAAAACTAGTGTACTATATGAATTCTATCCCTTATAGTGTTTGTTTGAAGAACATGGTATTTAGTACTTCTTGTTGTGTAGGGACCCCAAAATTGGATGGAAACATGACATAGAATTTGATAAATACTTATCTAGATCCATTTATCCATTAAGAAATGAAAATATAGGGTTCCCAAAATTTTGTTGGGGAGGGGTCAAATCAACAAATTTGGGGTATTTCCACTTTTCAAGATACCCTGGTTATATGGAAAAGGAATTAATCATTACATAAAATTTAGTATCATTAAAGAAAATACATTATTTTACCTTGCTTATATTTTTAGTTTTATCATTTTAATGAATTAAGAAATAACTAATACATAAGAAAACTATCAAATAAAAAGTGTACACATTTCATTAGTATAAATTTTACCAAAATATATAACATTTAAAACAAAAAATTATCCCTTTTCATAAAATCTCTTCAGGATTTTCAACTAGACATATTAATTCCCCTTACCCATCCATAAACCCTGTAAAACATTTTTTAAAACTACAAATGATCTTAAAAGATCAGAGAGTGATTAAGGAGAAATAAAATAATTTTAACAGTAAAAAAATGAAAACTCACATATCATTTTCAATTATTTTCAATTTTATTTGAGTATATTAAATAAAAATTTATCATATGAAAATAATAAACATATTTATCAAATAAAATCATTAAATTTTGTATTAATAAATTTAAACCTATTTTGGTGACTTAGACGAACATATTTATTAAACCCTTCAAAACCCATTAATTGGAATAACCATAATGCCGAATTCCAAACATTTCAATCTTACAAATGTAATAACCATACGTTTAACATCCATGTCCAATGCATTGGGGGATATCCAAAACCCACCTATCCTTTATGAAATAATGGGCTAACCTAATGCTATATAGACCACCCTATGTATAAGATATAATGGGATCACCCATATCATATAATGATTAGGTACCATTTCATTAATAAAAAATATTCATCATAAATCCCTTTTAATGACTCTTTTTAAACACATGTGAAATAAAATTTGGATAAAAATACCACTCTCTTTTAAAACCCCATTTTCATTATCAAAAAACATTTTTCTATGAAAACCCAATTTCATTACCAAAATAACCAAAATATGAATGAGGTTATTTCATTTAATAAAACATTTAATCTTGAAAAGGAATCTAGTAATAAAATAAAATTCATGATAACATGAATTTTCATTTTCATCATACTTTGAAAATAGGACATTTAATTTGTCAATTATCAAAACATTTCTTTTAATGAAAATAAAAATCTTACTTTTAAAACATATGAATTAAATTAAAAATAGAAATAAAATTACATTTATAATCCTTTTATATCAATATAAATAGAAATATAAAATTATATCAATAATATTGACATAGAGGAAAATATTTGAAATTAAAACTTTAATCATTTTAAAATAGATTTTTGAATCAAAGTATCTCATACCACTTTGAATCTTTTGAATCATAAAACCCATGAAATAATAACATTAAAAACATTAAATACTATGATAATATATAAATTTATGATATAAATTATAATGGGTATTTATATACCCCTTGTAGAAAAATAGACGTGCATAACCTCAAGAACTACCTCAATGAAAAGAAATTGAGATGAAGTCCCTAACCTTGGGTCTAACTTTTCATGTGTGCCTTTACCATCCTGAATAATAAAAATATGTTAATTATTTAAATTCATGAGATAAATTTTCATATTTATTATTAATTTTATCTAACTTATTAAAATTTTATTTATGTTCACATAATCAATTAATTTTAAGTTGGGTGTTTTGACCATATTTGGTTTGTGTGTCAAAACTAGATTTGGTAGGTAGAATAAGGTCAATTTTTTCATTATTTAATCATCTTGAGAGTAATAATCGTGAAAGAATAATAAAAATATTTATATTTTAATTATAATTTTAAATCCAACCCTGAAATATGGTTCTGAAAAATGAACTAATGTTAGAATCATTGACACGGTGGGGCGTATATATGCATGAGTAACATTCCCATTTTTCAATCATCATTATGGAAAGAAGGTAATTAAAATTTATCCTTTTATAATGATAATTATATCATAAATACCACATTATTAGATAATATATACTTATATATATAATTATTGTGACGTAAAAGGAATCATATCACATCGAGAAGGCGTTAGTCAAGATGCCTAATAATGACTTTATCTATTTATCAGTGTTTAAAAAGTTAATAAGGAAAATGATTTATTATATTTATAGAAGGTTAATATTTCAATAATATCATATATATTTCATTTATTTAACATATTTTTAATTGAATACATCCTTAATACATTCCATGTAATTTGTGAACATATCACATTGTTTTGAGGAGAATGTAGTCCACACATCCACAAACAATGTTATCATATTCTCAGAAAATAAAAATAATGAAGTTGTGTTTTATATACCAAATATATATGTATGAATTCATTATAAATATTACATATAACATATCATAATAATAATTATATCATTATTACCAACCTTGAGAGGTGTTAGTGGAATAACTAATTACATTGATTCGTGAGGAGGTACTCCTTCGTACACATAAATGATGATTATGTATCCCATTTTATAGAAGTTTGATAATGTTAAGGTGTAACTATTAAAATAAAAAAGTCATCTTATATTTAGAATACTACTGTTTTTATATTATCATAGAATAAGAGTAATATTAGGGTGGAGAATGAAGTAAAACTAAAAGTGCTCGTTGAACAATGTTAAGTATTCGGTCAGAATGGCCCGAAGGCCATCATTTTTTATTATTTTTTGATAATACACCTTTCAAGGGGTGAGGTGGAACCCTTACAAGGTCCGAAGTCTTAGAGACAACTACATGACTCTTAGGTCTTAGAGGGAATCACCTAGACAAGACAACTTGGAAATTCTCCTCCCCAGCATATGTCATGATATCAGCACTCCACCTTTGCAGGGATGGTTGGCTAGCTGTCCTATGCAAAGCTACACAGGCCTAGTATCGATGGCAAATTCGTAACCTCTCATTCTTCCAATCTTGGTTAGCTCTACTCTAGTGAATGCTCCTACCCTAAATTCTCATCTGAAGCCTTGTCCCTTATAGTCAAACTAGTATATTTGTAATCAAGTGGCCTGAAGGCCTTGGGGTGTCCCTAAGTCCTTAAGGTGGCATGGAGGCCTTGAGTATCAATTGGCTCAAAGGCCTTGGGTGGGCCTAAAGCCTTATAGGACCCGAGGCCCAAACCAGTGGCCCAATGGCCCAAATGGATGAAAAGTTCCAACTACTACAGTACCGAACAATGCCTGCTATAGTACTGCTACAATTTCAGAAAATACGCCTCCTCCCGGATTTGATCTCGGGACTCTTGGATGCACCTACTAAGTCCTCACCAACCGGGTTGAGGCTCATATCCATGTTAAGTATTCATCCGGTAACTAATTTTTATTTACAACTATAGAATTAACTGTTTTCCTTATAACTATATTTAGGATTCTAGTATTTTATATGTTGAGAGTTCATTTGGAAGTGTTTTAATAAAAAAAGGCATTATATGTGTGAATATAAGAAAATATTGAATGCCTTATTATAGAGGAGGAGGAGTGGAATCCTGGTAAATACCAAAAGGTATCAATATAAGAGATATCCATGTCCTCATGTTCTTCCAAAATTAAAAATATTGTATTAAAAGGGATTTGTATTTGAAAAAAACTCAAAACACACATAAATAAATGCATTTTTATCATTTTTTTTCTTAATATTTAAGTTTCATTATTTTTTTCATTTCGGTTTATCATTTTGGTGGTTAGTTATCTATAATATGTAATTAATCCATAAAGACCAAATTAAAGTGACAATTTTTATAATATTTAGACCCGTTGATTCTATAATATTCCATATAATTTTTAAAATAAAAATACCATATGTGTTGGGAATTAATTTTAACAGAAACACATGTAACGTGCAAAAACACTGCTTTAACCCTAACAATGCCAACAATTTTTTTACTATTTATGGGTCAATATGTTCATTCTAAAATATAAATTGGACCATAATTAATTTTAATAATATATTATTTTTTGAAATTATATATCATTTAATCGGATATCATATATCTTATTTAATTATTAACTGAATAATCCATACATATTCTTTTCATAAGCATTTAATGTAATTATATCATCTGTAAAAATTAAATATAAATTATTATGATTAAAATAACTCATTTATATTGTAAAATAAAATTTATGATGAAAAGTATTTAGCTTCTTCCCTAATCCAAATCTTTATAAGTGTTATTGAAAAAGAAGGTTCATTTTTTATATTTTTCATTACTTAACTAATTATATTGGTCAAATTCAGGGAATAATATCCCAATAAATCAATATATATATATATATAATGAGGTTATAATGGTCTAAATATATCCATAAAATTAATTTTGAACAAGTTTTGGATCACTTTTACAACTTGTATTTCAATTTTAATATTAAAGTATGTTTGTTCCTACCTTAATCACTATATTTAATTTTAACTATTTTCACTAATCATTCTGGTAAAAAATTTAATTTGAGCTTATTAGAATAAAAATTTCTTAATGATTAAAAATATTCATATCCTTTTTTCTAAATTCAATTAACATAAGTGGCTATAATTAATTTAGTATTAATTCCCATAGATATTGCGAGACAGCAGGTTTTTAAGGAGAAACTTTTAAACGTATGAACTATTTTTATATCCAATTTCAATGGGAAATTGAATCTATTGACCTAAATTATATTTAATAACGTATAATTCAAGTAATTATAAATTAAAAAATTAAATAATTAATTTAACTATATAAATAAATTTTATGAAATATAATTTTTCAATTAAAATGAAGTGTTTTTACTATTAATCAAAAAATTCAAGCTTCATTGAAAAATAACCAAAATTAAACCAAAGTAAATTTTGAAATTACCAATTAAAAAAAGATGTTTATTTTTTAATGTAAAGTTTATAAAATATTGAAATTTTAATATTAAAACCTGTCTTCCATTAAAATATGGTAAAACTACTTTTTAGAAAAATACAATTTTTAATCATAAAACTATATTTTTTTCATTTCTTATGAATATCAAATATATAATATGTTTGAAAAAAATTATAAAAATGTGTAAAAATAATATATTTATTCTTATTAATTCTAGAAAATATTTTTAATAAGTGATTAATTCCACATTTAATAATATTATCAATGGTGTATTATTGTTCGGTAAGATTCTACATTGCATGTAACACATGTTATAGAATAAAAAAATGTTATGTGAAACAAAAGATAAACATGGTGTTCTATATGATGAAGTATAAACTAATAATTTCAATTATCTTAAGATATCAATGAATTTATATTAATTTTAAATAATATTTTCATAAAATTTCATGATTCTACATCCTACCCCCCCCCCCCTTAGAATGAATTTTTCCCTTGAAATTAATCTTGGTTATCAAATGATATCATTATAATATTTCTTCCATAGAAACCCAACTAATAAAAATGTTTTATAAAATATCCTCCTAGTAAGATAGAAAATATGTGTGAGGTTCATCTATAATAATGCATTCCAAATTTCTAAATTGGAGAACCTAGGTGTCAAATAAATAATTAGACAAGGAGGAAAAGAGTAAATAATTGTGGAGAGTGATTGAGGTCATTGATCACAACAAAGTGAAAGATCAATGAAACGTTAAGGACCCAAAAAATGTAAATATGTGATGATAAAAATTTCCATTTCTTCATCAAAAATGAAGGTACTAGATAATTTTTTTCAACATACCTTTTTTAGAGTTAAGGAATGGTTTTACTATCTATAAATATAAGGAAATATACATACTTTACATATTTCAATTTCGTATGCATAATTCTATTATCATAACATTACCAGAAAAATGATTAACATCCCTAAAAATAACCTTAATCATCAATGATTATATAAACTATAATTTCATAAATACCTTAAAACAATTGTCCCAAAGTAAAGGCATACATCCCATTAAACCAATGTCTTACATAAACATAAACCCAGCAAAAAATCTCCCAAAAATTACTTAATAAATTTATGATCTCGTCACATAAAACCTATGAAGGAGTGTATAAAACCATGAAATTATGGTTATACTTTGAAAAATATCAATATCTCCAAATCTATAACCACTTCACTATATGGCTAATAATCAACTGTAGTTTAAAATAAAATCTCAATCCTTTTTTTATAATCTTGATGTTTTCTATAGAGGGTAAATATATTTGGTTACATGTTATCATAATATCGCAACTCATTATAGCTAAATCATCTCATTATTGACTGGATAAATGTTATCTCACTCTTGGATTGTTCAAAACTCTTCTCATTTTAGTCGTGAACCCTATGACCAGGCATACCACATTAGTAAAACATTCAAGATGCTACCACACATTCCCAAAAAAAAATCTTCCACACTTGGGACATGTTTTAGGTATATTTCCAAAATTAATTGTTGGTTTTCCACCATTTATTTCCACCTTTACTATTTCTTACTCTTATAATGGAATAGAATGTATGTTTTTTAAAAATTAATTTCAAATCTCTCAGCACAATGATGGAATTTGTTAATAAATTTAAATTCCCATGTGGGAAAAGATCCTTGTTGACTTGGTTTCAATCCTGAGTAAAATATATTAATTTTATTAAAAGTTTCTTTAATAAAATTTGGCACATACCTGGCCAATATTGTGTATTTTTCTTCATATGATAGTATATAATCTTCATATTTCTACCTCAATTCATGGAATTGTTTTTCCATCTAGATTCAAAAAACCATAGGGAAATATTTCTCAATAAAAGGATCAATAAATATTTCCCATTAAATGGATTAAACATCATCTTTCCCTATATTATTATTTAACAAAGACCACCATTGATCAAATACAACATAAAAACAATAAAAAGAAAGAGTTTCCTTTTGATGTTACAAATATCCCATGACTTTAAATATATTCTCCCAATAATTGATCCATAATTTGTCTACCACTAAGTCAGATGATCCATTGAATAATGGAATATTTTTCCTCTTGTTACACAATATAAAATTTCATTTTTGGTAGATTGGGATACCATATATCATGGATACCACCACACTTTATATCTTCTTTTGATAGATTCATCACTGAAACAAACAATTATATTCACATTTTAACCATTTCGTGATATTGATTTGGAAGTTTATTTCCCTCTAAAAGTGTTTTGACTAAAAATTTATGGTTTCCTCTATGGAAAGTGATTCAAAAAAATATACATTATATAATGAAACTTGGAAATCATAAAATTTTTTATCTTTTAAACTTAACCATAATGTAAAATAATTTAATGGAATTCTATTTAAATTATACTAAACTCTTAAGTAATCTAAACTATTTTTTTGAGACCAACTATAAGGACCTGACCTTATTCATTAAATAAAGTTTACATTTAGTCATGAAAATAAATTATTTCACTTTGAGGATCTTTACATTTTTATAGTTTTATAGACATATTCCATAACTCAAATATAATAATACCAAAAACACATGTGAGAACTTACAATTAGTATTTGTTTCATATAATATAAAACTTGTAAAATAAAACATGATCTAGTATCATGAAAACTCATCATCACATTCAAAATTACTTCTTACTTTCCATTACCCATCCTTAAACCCTATTCAACCATTTTTAAGAACATTAGATGAGCACAATACCAAAATAAGGGATATATGAAGAAAGGAAAAAATTATTCAAGCAAAAACATGTAAACTAATATACTGTTTACCTTTATTTTAAAATTTATTTGATTATATGAAATAAAAAAATTATCAAATTTAAAACAAACACACATTTTTCTCAAATAAAATCATTAAATACCATAGAAAGCCCTTTAAATTTCTTTAGGTGATATTGAATAACATATTCATTAGACCATTTCAAAACCATTTTGCATGGAATATCTATATGACATATATTGAAACATGTTATTATTAAAAATGGAATAAACATATGGTTGACCTCCATACCAAATGCATTAGAGGGATATCATAGACCCACATATTCTTTATGCTATAACGGGCTCACCTAGTATAATCTGGGCCTCCCCATGTATAAGTTGTAACAGAATCACCAATCCCATACAATTCTCAAGAACCATATCATTAATAAAACAATTTATTTTTAATTCCATTTTATATAATCTTGTTAATCCCATATGAAAAAAACATTTGGATAAAAATAACCCTCTCTTTTAAAAACCAATTTTAAATCCCATAAAAACATTTTTTTTGAAACCCCTTTTCCATTAAAAAAGTAACCAAAAAATGAATGAGGTATTTTCATTTTATTATACACGTAATTTGGAAAATTAATATATAAATCAAATTAAAGTCACACTAACATATATGTTCATTTTCTTCGTGGACATTTCATTTTTTGTTTGGCAAAACATTCTTTTTAAAACATGTAAAAAAGATTTATTTAGAGAACAATGAATGAAAATAAAGATAGAAATAAAATATACTATAAAATCAATTAATATCCATATAAATAGACATATAAAATAATATCAATAATATGTACATGGAATAATTTTGTTTTAAATTAAATCATTAATCATTTTAAAAGTGATTTTTGAATCAAAGTGTCTAATACCACTTTGAAACACTTCAATCATACACCCCATGAAAAAAATAACATTAAACAAGACATTAAATACCATGAGAATATATAAAGTGATTATATAATTTTTCAACAAGATGTATATACACCTCATAAAACAATAATGGTTCACAATATCAATAAATTCCTCAATGAAATGAAATTAAGACAGAGTCTCTTACCTTGAGTCTGACATGTCACATGTATCTTTATCTTCTTTAATAATAAAGTTATAATAATTATTTACTTTCTATATAACCTTTTCATGTTTATTATTATTTTTATTTCACTTATTATATATTTATTTACTATTAATTAATTAATTAATTTTAGGCTAGGTGTTTTGACCATTTTTGGTTTTTGTGTCAAAACTAGATTTGGTAGGTTGACTAAGGTTACAGTGGTCATTATTTAATAATTTATCGAAAAATATTCATGGAATAATTATAATATTTATTCTTAAATTATAGTTTTAAAAAAATCATTAACATATAGTTATGAAAAATGAACCAATGTTACAATCATAGAGACATTAGGTCGTACATACGCATAGGCAACCTTCCCATTTTTCAGTGATAATTATTGAAAAAAGGTAACTAATATTTATCTTTAAATAATTATAGTTATATCCAAAATACCAAATTATTTAACCATATACTCATATATATAGAATTATTTTTATTTAAAATCAATCACATCACATCGAGGGGGGAATAGTCCACACATCCATGAATGACATTATCAATTTTTTAGTGTGTAAAATGTTAATAAAAATGATTTATTATATTTATATAAAGGTAATTATTTTAGTAATATAATATATATATCATTTATTTCGCATATTTTTTTATTAAACCCATAATTAATACATTTAATGTAAATTTTGAAGGTATCTCATAGCTTTGAGGAGGTGCTAGTCCACACACTCACAAACGATGTGATCATATTCCAAAAAAATAGAAATAACGATGGTATGTGAAACATAATAATTCAATAAGAATTATTGAATAATAAATATTATATATATCATAAAAAAACATTACTTCCATAATTATTCTCATCCTTGAGAGGTGGTAATGGAAGAACGAATGCTATCAGTTTATAAGACAGTACTCTTTTGTACACAATAACGATGATTTCATATCTCATTTGATGGATTTGTGTGATGTTTATTATAAAAAGATTAACATAACAACATAAAAGTATATTTTGGATACTATTTTTATTATATAATCATGTAATAAGAATAATTTAATGGGTGGATAAAGAAATAAAACAAAAGTTATCATTGAAGAAAGGTACCTCTTCATAGGGTTACTCCTATTGGATTGTACCTAATCACTGACTTAGTTTTCTTTAATACTAAGGTGAGGATTCATGTATTATAGGATGAATGTTGGGTGTTTATTTGGTATGGTTTTTTATGATAAAAATAGATTTTAGGTGTGAAGAGAAGAGATGATTGAATGCCTTTTTATAGTGTAGGAGGAGTGGAATTCTTGCAAATAACAGAATGAGAACATTATTAGGTGGTCTACCATTCCAAATGTTATTAAAAAATTAAAAATAATTTACTAAAGTTTATTTTATTTGATATATTCTCAAAAAACAATAATACATTTTTCTCATTTTTTCAATAGTCTTTATGGTTCCTTAATATTTTCATTTTGGATTTTCATTTAGGTAGCTAGTTTTCTAACATTGGTAATTCATCCATTATGAAAAAATTAAATTTATTCAACTCTATAAATTCAGCACCACTAATTCTATAATTTTCCATCTAATTTACTAAATAAAAATCCCGTATGTGTTGGAATATAATTTTAATGGAAAAACATGTAACACACAAAAACACTACATTAACCATGTTACATTGACCAAGTTTTTACTATTTAAGGGTCAATATGTTAATTATAAAATATCAATTTGACCATGAATGGAAAATATTTTATATTCATTAAAACTTAAAAATACCTTGGTGGATGATATGGTTTTTAGTAATTATAAATCATTTAATACAATATCATTTATTTTATTTTATTATTTACAAAACAATCTATGTGTTTCCCTTTAATAAGAATTTAATGTAATTATGTCATCTCTAAAAATTATTTATAAAATTAAATGATAAAAATAACTCGATTATATTCCAAAATAACATTTATAACCAATCATATGGAGCTTATTCCCTATTCTAAATCATTATAAGTGTTAAAGTTAAGGAAATATTGTTTTATTTTTCTATACATATATAATTATATTGGTTAATTTTTTTAATAATATACAAAAAACTCATAAAATAGATAATAATGTGGTTAGGTTTAAAATTTGTGCATCCAATGCATGTTTTAAAGCTTTTGGTTAATTTATAGACCTTATATTCTATGTTTAATATTTAAGTAATCTTCTTTTATCTTAATCACTATAATTAAATTCAACTATGTTCAATAATCATTGGAATAAAAAAATTAAGTTTAAAATATAAGACTAAAAATATAATATTTATTCTAAATATAGATATCCATTTTCCCTAATTCTATTCACATTTTTTCCTAAAATTAATTTAAAACTAATCATAAAGAGTTGTGAGACAACTGGGTTTTAAGGATAAATGTTCAAACATTTGAAATGTTTTTATATACAATTTCAATGTGAAAATTGAATCTGTTGAGTAAAATTGGATTTAATAATGTATAATTTTGTAATTATATATTAAAAACTATTTAATATATAATTTATCAATATAAATAAATTAGATGAAAATTTATTTTTCAATTAAAATTTATCGTGTTTCAATATTCATCAAAAAATGAATCTTCTCAGAAAAATACAAAAAAACACCAAAAGTATGTTTTTATATTCCTATTTCAAAAAATTAGTATATTTTGTAAAATAAAATTTATATAATTATCTAAATTTAGTTTTAAAACAAGTTTTTAATTTAAATGTGGTAAAGTTTCTTTTTTATAAAAATATAGTTTTTAAGCATAAAACTGGATTTATTATTATTGTATTCCTATAAAATATTTTCAATGGATGAAAATAATTTTTAACTTATATATTAATGATATACATATTCTTATTCGCACTCGAAAATATAATGACCAAGTGATAAATTCCATATTAAATAATAATTTCAACGCTATATTACTGTTCGATAAGACTCAGCCTAGTGTGTAACATGAGTTATTAAAGAAACTTGATGTTACATGAAATGAAAGATAAAAATGTTGTTGTGTATAATGTAACATAAAAAATTGATTTCATGTAACTCAATCTATCAATAAGTTTAAATTTATTTGAAATAATATATTCATAAAATATCAGGATGTTACACTAGTGCACACCATTATTTCATTTCTTCCAAATGAGCGTTCAATAACTCAATTGTATTGATAATACATTGAGGGATTTATAGATGAACAAGAGGGTATATTGGGGGTGAAACATGTAGAACCAAATATGTAGGTTCTATTTTTACCCATGGTGGGTAACCTACAATTTCTATCCCATGAGGATATTCCTAACACAGCCATGGTTCTGAGCCCATGGGAGGGAAGTCTTTATATATCCTTGTCATAAGGTCAAAATTTATTTATCATCAATCCCAAATTTTGAGAGGATTCTCTATTTCCACATCAGTTGCTGGGGAGATCCTCCTTTGTTGAGATACACCAGGTGGGAGTGTTAGTTGAGAATAAACATCTTGAACATATCCTATAGAAATATTGCATCATATTAATTTTTCATGGAGTCTTCTAAACTCATTCATCTCTCCCTCCCAATGATTGAATCATTCCTCTAGTGTGCGAGGTTCATCCTCTTTATTAGGTTTGTGTGGAACAACCATTCATATAAATTTTTGTTTTATGGATACTTATTGAGGAAGTGGTAAAATCATGGTTAATGTAATCCCCAAATTCACAGTAGGTATTTTGTTCAAGTTATTCAAACCTCCTTTAATCATTTTAGTGTGTAATGTAATATGAACTGAAACTTCCTCCTCCTTCTCCATTGTATTTTCCTCATGTTATGTAGTATCTTCCAAGTTGGTGTTAATGATGTTCACTAATGAATAACACATTTTATTCCTTTTAGTATTTTCTTTTATTGATTCATTTTTATTGTTACCAAAACAAGACCCCATCTTATCCTTCTTTGGTCCTCCTAGAATTGTTTGATTAACTGTAATCTGTAGGGAATCCCAATAAAATTATTTTTGTGTGTTCTGAGAGAGGATGTCAGGTCAAGGGGTAGGATAAATGTTTAGGATTTGTTGAGTGGTATTCATCCTATTTTATAGAATACTTATTTCAATAAATGAGGATGTTATTGAGGTGAAAATACCTCAGTGTTGTGGGCTAGGATTACTCCTATTCTATTTCCATAACCATTCAATCTTGATTTTCAAATCATGAAGTTTTGGTTAAAAATCCCATAGACATTCAGGGTTTTTTTTCTCAGGGATTGTGTTAGTTGATTTTACTTTAACTTCATTCTTGATTTTATAGAGCTGTGTTCAGACATGGGAGTTATTCATGGTACAAACTACAATTGAGATACCCACTTCTGAAGAAAATTGGTAAATTTGAAACATTTTCTCTATCTCATAGTTTAGTTCTCTTAAACTGGGGGCCTGCATGATATTTTTATACTTCTAATCCAAAATTATTTCAATGGATCACACTCATATGGATTGAAATCTATGATAATTTTTTAGGTATGATTTTTTTCAAGTATACTTTCTGTAGAAAATATAGTCAGTCTGTTGAAGTAGGCCTCTGGTTGTTACATTACATGATTACACATTTTCCAGTAATTATTGATCGGGAATAACAATGAAATAAATTTATCCCTATTCACTGCATTTTCTGGTATGAACACTAGATAAAAAATATGCAACTAGCTGACACAATTATTTAAATGTATTGACTCATGCACACAAAATAGATCTCTTCTGTATTATCGAATTGATATTTCATGATGATATGAGAGGTTACAAGTAAATTTGATGGTGTATACCTTTTATTACCTTGAAGTGGACTTATTTTTTTAATAAGGTAAAACTTTTTATCTTATGTGATGAATAATGTTACATATATTGAGGAAACTTTCATAAACATAATCTTCTGAGAACACCTATGTAATGTTGCAGTGGGGAGTAGCTAAAGTCCATGACATGGATGTTATGTCATATTTATCTATCATTTTCATCATTCTCACTATGTCTTCTTCTTATTTATACAGAGTAAAATTTGCATGGTACATTCAATATGGATGCATCCCTATTTCTTTATTTTAAAAAGAAATATTGGTATAGACTTTCTATATCATATTGGAAGGTAAGAGATTCAATGGTTGTTCAGAGAATAACCATTTCCTTAGGCTATTTTTAGACTAAGAAAGGTTTTCACTTTTCTATGATGAGTCATCATGTATGACTATTCTAATTTTCCCATGTACCCTATGGTAGATGGTCTTTATCATCAGTAAATACCAAAGTGAAGGACCTCCATGATGAAGTGAAATGTCATTATGGGAAGTACTACTATAATGTCTTTATTTCCAACTATGGGGAGATGTCATACACCTTATACCTAGGGGAGGACCATTATAGATGACGATATAAATTATAGAACATTATTTCTATTTGATCTTTTGGAAATGTGGAGGTATATCATGGAGCTCATTCGGATATGGGATCTTGAGATCGATCAGTTTCGATACGTGAATAAATACTTCATGGTAATACTTATATAAAGGTCATCTTGAATTGGTGCAACTATTTAAATAATTTTGTAATGGGATTATATCTACATTATATTTTATAAAAAAAATATTTGAGGGTTTCAAGAACTCCATCAGTGATCAGAACGTGATTAGAGGTCATATTTTTGTTTTCCTTTCATATTTGGTGAGTCTTCCATTTAGATTCCTTATTGTGGGTGACTGAGGCCTCTTTCTAGGGTAACTCCTTCCATATTTGGAATATTTTTTGGTCATAAACCATTTCTCTACTGGATGTTTTTGGTAGGTTTATAGTATTTTGGAAAATATTTGTGCCTCCCCAAGAATAGCCATAGTGGTAGATCGATGACCTCTAATTGGAATGTTGGTATGGTCCTAATATTATTATTTGTATAAAATGGGGGAATTTATCCCACAACCCTCATGGAATATAGAATAGGTGTGTGTATACACCTCAATGACCCTCTCTTTGCGTTGGACAGTTACTTCAACTGTGAGGATAGAGTTTTGTGTCCATCCCTCTGCCACTTCCACTACCATTATTATGTTCTGTAAGATTCGTAGGAAGTGGAAATGAATAATTTTATTCCATTTGACCATTTTTAGGATTTTTTTGGGTGTCATTCGGTCCTAGAAATGGGATATATTCACATTATATATCTATAGAAGGGGTGTTTTCATGCTCTTTTCCTCCATTTCATGTTGTAATATACTAACAATAGTAAGGTGTGGGGGCATAAATTTGGATCTACCCCATATTTTTTGTTAGGATTAATATTATATTTATCCAACTAATTTGAGGTTTGATTGAAAATATTGATAGGTTTGGGTAGGTGTGTGCATCTACTCATAGATTTCCTATGAATTTGACTGGTGTTTTTTATGGACGTTTGTCTTTTTTTTCATAATCAAATTTTTCAACTGAATTTGAATGTATAGATTTTATAGATGATATTGATCTATGATGACTTTATTGGATGGTGTTGGAAGGTATTTTATCTTTCTAGTGGTTCACTACCAAATTTGACTGGTAGACTTTTTGAGAGGTAACATAGGTGGAGCCCTTCTCCATATTGTATGGTCATTACACATAGTGTCTGATCTTCTGTTCCTAGGTCAGAGTGACATGGACTGAATTTTTAAGTATAAAATGAACATCATGATGAGGTATGGTTTCCATATGATGATGTCCATAGAGGAATCATGGAGGACCTCATTGGAAGCACCCCTATTCTCTTTGGATGCGGTTGTAAGTGGCATCTTGATTTTCCAACATAACAATGATGCAGGTCACTAATGCATTCCGAGGAAAGTCTCCTAATATTATTTGGGACAAAAATTGGTGTCATCAACTTATGGGCCTCCAATATTCTTTTATTCGATGTCTCTTGGGGCTTCTTAAGCTAGAAGGCCAATCCAGTAGCATCTAGGGTTGGGATAGGACAATTTTGGTTTAACTCCATGAGCAGTGCATTTGAAAAAAAATATTAGAGATGATGGGTTAGTGATGGAATCCTTTATATAGTCAAGGACATAGAATTTCCAGTGATCTAATAATATGTCATCAAGAAATATTATTCTACCATTTTTATTTAATAGTGATTTGGTTTAATGTTCCTATATTATATGTGACAAGCACAAACAATAAAACCCTATAAAACCAGCATCTCAATAAATGAACACATGCATAATCGATTCAATTATTTGCCCTTCATTAAATTTTCATGCTAAAGGGGCTTGTAATTTGGTTGATATAGTTATCTTGGTTAAGAATTCACATTGGTTACACAATTTTTTTATGATTAAAATCATTAGTCCCTCAACAGTTTAATGTGGGGGATATAATGTAACACAACCATCTATTTTGTTCAATCAATTTTGGAAGAGATTTCAACAGGTTTTGTTTGTTAGGAAAGAAACACCTAAAGGTTACCTTTTTTGATCCTACTTTAAAAATTATGAATGTTTTTTGGAAATTTTCCAACAATACTAGGAGACTCGTATTTGTTGAGAGGATGGGAGGTTGTTCTGATCAGACCCTTTTTGGGGGAATTATTCCATACTCATGGACTTAGAAAAATATTGAAAACATGTTCACAAATAATTTATTAAATACCATGTTTGAAATGTTTAACCTATAAATTATAAATATATTATTATCTTGTATAAACATTAGAACCATTTGTATTTATATGAGCTTCTCCATTAATAGATATATTTGTATGTATTCTGGTTTGACCATCAATAATACCCTTTTGTGAAAGGATTCTATATTCTTTGAATGTTATTATTATAATTGTATTATAAACCAAAATGTAGGGTTCTTTATAGATCATCATCCTAGAATATGGGAGTTGTTCTGATGTCATAATTGGTCCCACAAGATGTGATTCCTACATATCCTTATGAATGGAATCAGAACCAATATAGTTTGCTAGAGCTTAATGAGACACGTCATACCTTTTAAGACCATGTGATAAGAACCAAAAAATGTAGTTTAACATCATTAACAGAGGACATGCAAGTTAAAAAATCTTAGTCACTATTTGGTGTAGGACATATGATGAAGCGGGCTGGGGGACCTAGAAGGGTTATGGGTTCTCAGTATGTATATGACCCTACTGGGGATGTTCCCCTGAGGATATTAGGGTGGATATGGGGTTCTGGGTTTAGAACTCATGTAGGATACCTATGTATCCTATTTCTGTGGGAAAAAAACCCCATATATATTGGTTGGGATAATGTCTCAATCCTATGGAGGCCCTCTAAATATTTGTCTCACTTCGGAAATGTCCCAATGAAATTTTCATAATGTGGTTTGTGATTATACTAAATGTTAGACACATAGAGTGGGTATGATTGGTGATCACACTATATGGGTGGATTTCATGATGGTTTGGATACATAGATTTTAGGAATCACACCTATGGAGGCCCTGTGATGGAAAGTAGGAGGAATATGCAAAAGTGGATTCTCATTCAAAACATTTATTTGATCATGCAGATTCCATGATCTTAACTAGACTATTGCCAACATGATTCATGCTCAGTGTGTTAAACCATAAGAATCATAATATCTAAAAATCCATATTATCCTTCATATTCTAGTGGACGAGACCGAGGATATGAGATAAGATTAAATGGGATTTTTGTGATTATCCCCTCCCTTATTTCGTAACATGAATTTACACATCAAAATACTCATCTAGCTATGACTCATTGGAAAGCCCAGGGCCCCACTTAGGAAATGATTCCATGTTACTAGGTATAAAATATAATGAAATTGGGTTCTTTTGTAATTTTAGGTAAAAATCGTACTTTGAATTTGAATTATTAAATAATATGGACCCATTTCATATGGTTTCATCCATTTTCTCACCAAAGAAATAATATCATATTTTTTACTCCTCACTCCTACTATCTATAAATGATTCATCTATTGATAATTTTCTAAAATCATTACTTATATAATTCAATAATTAATTTTTTGAGACATCATGATAAGTGGGCTCTTCTTCCTAATATTATCCTGATGCTGATGATGGAAGAAAGTAGATATAAAAAAATTTATTCATTTTAGGTATTGATGTTTTCCTTATTATTTGAATCTTCCAAATTTAAATTATATTTGAAGATTGTTATTGATTCTATGAATGTTTAATTATCCTTCCTTATATTTTATAAATTTCTTTTCTATGTGAGATAAATCTAGTATTTCCTTCCATGAGGTTTGTTTTATTATTCATAGTGGTGGAATTTTCCTTCATTATTGGTATGAGATTTTATTCAAAAATTGTTTTAGAATGTTAAACTATATTTACTCTCATATTATGTAAGTGTATGGGAAAATAGTGGCATGGGGGATAGTGAGATACAACATCATGTTTTTTCCATTTTTGTATTCATTCTTTTCTTTTCAGTTTTTATATATCTCTGCACTGTTGCATGGAGGTGTAAGTGGGTGTGTGTGTGTGTGTGTAGGTAACTTAGGCTAAGGCCTCCCATGTGTTAGATAGCCTACTCAGCACTGGTCACCAGCCCATGGACTATTGGAGGTGGGCATAGGGAGTCACACCTCGAGCCCCATTGGGTTGGTTCATGACAAACATGGACTTAAATTTATAATTAATTATTTTCATATTATTATTTTTGTTGGATTTGTTTCATGATAAGAGCTATACTATGAAATATTATTTGGGTTTCCAAATTTTATTTTTCATCACATCATATGTGTCATATGTTATACTATTATAAAATATAGGGGTAAACATTATACATATCATGTACTTGTTTTCAATATTTCATTTCATAGTTTTTGAGATGAAAATATTGGGAATGTTGGTTTATTCAAGTGACATAAATCATAGATGATGGTACCTATGGAAATATGTGATAACCTATTGATATATTGATGTAGAATAATCTATGACAGTGGGGAATAACATGACTCTATTTTTCTAGACTATGTTGTAAACTATATTCATATTAAAAGATTACATATCATTTTGGAATGTGTACACTCTCTATAAATGTGAATGTTTCCACTAGATAAACATGTTTACTTCTTTACCCATTATGGATTTTCCTTGGGACCCTGGATATTTCCTTAACAAAATTTAGGTACCATGAGATTTATTATAATTTATTTATTTAAATGAGGTTCTTTGGCCTTATCATTCCATATATAACCTCAGTGGTGATTTTAACCCTTAGTTAAAATATAATGATTCCCACAAGTAAATATTTAGACCATGGATCAAATAATTTTTTGGTGGGATCTTTCATAGATTTTTCAGTACCTAGAAACCAACAATTATTTTTGAAATTATTTTTTTAATGATTTTTTTTTGTTTTATTCTCTACCATGATGATAAAAATAAATTATATATATTATTTTATAATAAATTATTAGTCATCGGTTGGTGATGTTCAAATGTGTATAATGAAATAAAACCCAAAATTATTTCCTTTGGGATGTGTGTAGATATTTTATGTTATTATATAAAGGTGATGCCATGATTTAATGGAGATTTATTTGTTAACCTCATTGTGGAGTAATGTAAGATATTTTTTGTATTTGAACAATAGAATTAAGACTGTATGTTATGGATCATACATGTGTTCCGTTTTGGGATACCCCATGATTGAGACTCTATTGTCTTCAATATTGTATATTTTATTATAATATATTATATATTTTAATTAGTGTTATTTATTTTGGTCATTTTTTATTTATATTCTTAGATTATGCTCATATTATTCACATCATCAATTTATTGAATTATTTATATATGTATATAGATATAATATGAATTCATTAGAATATAGGTTCTCTCTTTATTCTTTTTTCATTATATTGAATATTCACATTGTATTCATATGTCATATGAGTTATTTAGTAGATTTTAGATGTTTTTTTAGTAATTTTTCAGAAAGGGAAAATATCTTCTCAAACATACCATAATTTTTCTTCATAAATTATGCCATAATTTCGTGATGAAGAATAATTCATGGGGTTATATATTTTTATATGATGGATTAACTATTGATATGGTTTATTTAGTAAGAAAATGGAGTGAGAAATATTTTTATCACTGTGATATTGGGAGTATGGAGAAGAGACATATATTTGGAGACTTATGGTTTTAAAAAATATACTAGTCAATTATAAATATGTTGAATGATTGAGATACTAACGTTAATCTTATTTTGAATATATATTACATTATTACATATATCTATTACATGAATCTCATGAAACTTGTGTAGATTTTTTAAATAAGAACATGTAATTCCCCATGACATGTTTTCTTCTAATATATGTTTTTCTATATTCTGTTTTCATTTTAATTTTAAATTTATATTAACTGAATCAAAAATACTAAATAACCAATTTTTAAAATTTATTTATTAGTGATAACCTAAATGTATAAAAAATTAATTGATTCAAATTAATCCTAACAAAATTTATTTTTTATAAAAAAAGATCTTATTTATTATTGATTATAAGTACATGAAGCATAAAAAATAAAAAATGATTATGTTACAACCCAACACACTATGGTCCATCAAGCTACCAAAAAGGTAGTTTGACCACCCAAATCCCCCTTCTAATAGGAATGTGATGGAGACTAGAATTATGTATGAATATCAACCACATGGGAGTAACTAGACTAAGTACTTGTACACATGAACACATATCCACTACTATAAAATGTTCAAATGTAAAACAACACAACAAATATAAATTCATGAATAACATATAATCCACAATTGGAGAATTAAAAATGAACTAAAAGTTATTAAGGGGGAAAATACCGGAATAAAAAACTAAAAAGGTGTGTAATGTTCTTAGAAGGATGATACTATTATCAAATGCAACACTTGGTAAACTCTATGGTCAATCTAGCCTAATCTATGATCTTCATGGTCCCAATCCTCTTTAGACATCATCAAATGTCATGATTGTTGCATAATACATGACATTTTTGGATATATCCCATGAAGTGGTATGTATAAAAATACCCATGGGGATACCTTGAAATCACTATGAATAATAAATCAACATCATTCATCTCAGAACATGATATTTTAATATGATAAGAGACATAGACATAACAATAACCCATATATAATTGTAACAGACAACCAATTTCAAGGGTTCTTGGACAAAAAATCTATCCATAGGATATATCTCAATGAATCTAATAATGATTGTCTAGGTTGGTTCATACCCCTATCCTAGATTCCACTATGGACAATAATTCAGGAGTTTGTGCCCATCTATCCTTGCACATACGAACTCACTAGATCTATGATAATATAATCCTTGGTCTAGTGATAACACCTAGGGTCGGTGGGAGATACCACAAACTAAACTTAATCAATTTTTTGAATAGTGGATTGATTCTCAATGCTTGGTGGTCGTGTTTATACAACATACCCTAAAAATTAATTGTCATGACCCATCCTCAGGGCCCGTGTCGTGACTACCCCAAGCCCACTTTCTATAGGCTAGGGCCTGGAGACTAGCACCAAAGGCGTAATCCCGATAAAAATGGAATGCATTGCCTTTTAACCTATAACACACACACAGTCTGAACATAAGCATTATAGAAAACAAGTACTAAAATAGAAAAGTAAGGTGTGCTAAAAGTAAGTGGGCCATTATACAAACCCAACTGAAAAACAGGTACAAGTACAAGTAAAAAGGAAAATCAGCTCCAGGATCATCCATCGGGGAATCCTACCGGAAGGGTAGGTACATAAATCGAACAACTCGTCTCTGTGGTACATCCCATCTAGTCCATCTCCAATCAGCCTCCCGTCTGTCACCCTCAACCTCGATCACTGTCATCCATCCTCTGCATAGAACACAACAAGGTTCGGGCGAAGCCCGTGCAGGGGTGAGTATAATAATACCTAGTAGGGGACCCTAAGACCCCCAAAGGTATCCCAGAATCCACAAAGGATAAAACATAGTAGAATTTTATAATCACGAAGTATCAACCAACCCTACTTAGGTATATGTCCATACATATACCTAAGTTACCAGTCATAGTCCAGCTCCAACTCTCGATCCCAAACACAACCCAGTCCACAAAGGAAGTAACGTAAATCACCACGATGATATTGGTTGAATGACATGACTCATCTCACACAGGTACATCTTTTGTAAAGTGATAGAGATGATCAGATGTAGTCACTGATTCATCTAAGTTGTCGGACCCACACAGGATATAGGACCAGCTAAGTTGTCGGACCCACACAGGATACAGGACCATCTATTCTGTCGGACCCACACAGGATACAGGAACAAAAGTCAGAACTATTAGACCCATGGAGGATCCCGGTATATTAGTCATCACTGTCGAACCCATGTAATATTCTAGTACAATATTCATCTCTGTCGAACCCACATAGGATTCTGGTACAGCAGTCGTCGCAGCCAGCTCTAGGGTTCCCGCACACAGCATGCTCGATTCCGGGAGGGTCCACTCCTTGAGTCAAGTGTCGATACATCAACTATCACGAAGTCCTAAATTCATGTATCTCGTAGTTCTGTCTCACCATAGGGAATCCAACGTGACAGACGGTGTGTAAATCGGATGTCTGGTCTGAGAGTTATTGGCATTTCCGTTCCAGGGGCCCAGTTAGATTTACGCTCGATCCAAACCTGGACGCTTTCCAAATTTTTCCAAAACTCACTTAGAGTATTACAAAAGGACCGCCTCGTCGCGAGGGTCTCAGTTTCATAGACGGCGCGTCGATTGGACGCATGGTCGAGGAGTTCTTCGCATTTAAGCGAAGATGGGCCCGGCCCGTCAAGCCAAGTGGGCTGGTGGGTCAGCCCATTTAAGCGAATACAGGTCCGGGCCGTCAAGCCCAGTGGGCTGGCAGGTCGGCCCGACCCTGTTCGGCGCACCCGACCCGGCTCGGTGGGTCGGCCCATCTCGGTGGGGCATGGCCCCCCTGCGGACCCGGCACACGTTGTGGGCTGGTCCGGTTCGCCCGGCGGTGCCAAGCGGCGCCCCCTCCTTTCCTGCCCGACCGGTCGTAGCCGGACGGTTCTGCCCGGTGCAAGCGGCCCACGCAGCAGGCCGCAGTTCTTCACACACGGCGCCTGCAAGCGCCGCTATTTTCCAGCCTAGCCGACAGGTGGCCGGCCGGTTTGCCCAGAAGAGCGGCCCACAGATGCGGGCTGCAGTCTTATCCACATGGCGCCTGCGGCCGCCACGGATCTCCAGCCCGGCCGGCAGGCGGCCCGCCGGTTCGGTTCGGCCAAGCGGCCCACGGACGCGGGCCACATCCTCCACCTCCACACGGTGCCTGCGGGTGTCGTGGTTCCTCCAGCGGGCCGGCCGGTCTTCCATCCAGTCGTCCAACATTCCAGGCGGCCCGAGTGGATTTCGGACCCTCCTCGCGACCAGCACGCAGCCGCCGCTACCTCTTCCACCTCTGGTAATCGGTGCCTCTTTCATTCGCCATGGCCCCCTTCCTTCGGTGCGGTGCACACCGCACCTTACTGGCTCTGCCTCCTTCGTCAACATAAACAAGGTTCAACAGAGGGACGTCGGGCCGTGTTTGTTCGGCCCGCGCCCTCTGCATTAGGTGATAACAACTTGGTCATCATCAATGAAAAACAAACTTCGACGAACGAGGATATAATTTATACATTAAAAATAATCAAATCCCCCTACATTTAAATGGTGCTCGCTCGGCGCAGTCACAGAAAGACAGCATCGTTTCGTTGACGTCGGGAGAAGATGATTCCATCGTTGGCAATGTTCTTCACGGGTGACGTCTACTCCTCTAACGCGGATTGAGGTCGTTAGAGATGTTCTTCTTGTTCTTCGTGGGAAGAATGCTTTCTTTCTAATTCTCCAAGGCTTCCCAAGGTATTATGTCCAACCCCCATAAAATAAAAATAACACCACTTATTAAAAGGATGGCTTAATGAATTCAAAGAGATTAAAATTCATTATGTTACATCCATTAATTAATTAAAAAGGTTAGTTGGCTCATTAAATGGGAGGGAGAAGATGAAGAGGCTCCAAATAAATAAAGGGAGTTCCATCATCCTTAATTGGGGGTTCAAGGAGATAAAGGGGAGTTGAAGGGGTTTCATGCTAGTGGGCCCCACCTTTAGTTATATCCTCCCAAGGGAGGTTAGGGTGTGGTGGGCCCCACCTATAACCTCCACTTAGATACTTTCACCAAATAAAATAAAAATAAGCCATCACTTAATTTTATTTTACTTTTTTTTTATGAAACCCATAAAACTAACTTCCATCCTCGATAAAACATAACTGCGGTAAAGGTCTCCTTAAGAGAATATCGGCGCTGTGAGTTCAACAGTGCCCTAGGATTTCAATTCCAAGCACCGGTTAAAAATATATAAAATCATGGACGTACGTTTACTGAACGTACTTGAAAAAAAACTTCAGAAATTGATTCTGGGCACACCGGGTCTCAGAATCAGGCACCGTCAGAAACTGCGGACTCATAAAATTACCATGTATTTAAGAAAAAAATTTCCACAGGATTTCTGGGTCTTTAAATTCTCCCCACTTTAGGGCTTTACGTCCTTGTAAGCTATAACACACACTAAGGAAACAAATGGGGGTAATGGGCACACATCTGAGCCTCCCACTCTCATGTTCTCTCCTGGAGGTTCTCGTGCTGCCAGCGAATGCGCACCAAAGGAATTGACCATCTATGTAGGACCCAGTCCTATCGATCCTCTATCTCCACTGGAACCTTCATGATTGTCGCACCATCATCGATGTCCATCTCCCCATGGTCGATGAAGTGGGACGGGTCATTCACGTATCTCCTCATCTGAGATACGTGGAAGACGTTGTGCACCTGGTGCAACTGAGGTGGAAGAGCCAGGTGGTGAGCCACCTCACCTACCCTACCAAGGACCTGAAAAGGTTTGATGAATCGAGGAGATAACTTGCTGCCTCAACCAAATCACTATAGACCTCATCGAGGTGAGACCCTTAGAAAGACGTGGTCGCCATCCTCGAACTCCAGTGGTCTCCATATCCTATCAGCATAGGACTTCTTCTTGTTCTGTGCAGTCTTCATCCGCTCCTGTATGATATGCACCTTCTCCGTCGTAGATTGCACCATCTTTGGTCCTACAAGTGATGACTCCCCGGGGTCAGTCCAGCATAGAGGCGATCTGCAAGGTCAGCCATACAGTGCCTCGTAAGGTGTCATCCCAATGGTGGAGTGGTACCTGTTGTTGTACTCAATCTCCACCAAGGGTAAGTGATCCTCCCAGCTGTGACCAAAGTCAAGGACACATGCAAGGAGAGTGTCCTCGAGAGTCTGAATAGACCTCTCAGTCTGAACATCCTTCTGAGGATGGAAGGCGGTACTTAAGAGAAGCTGCATCCCGAAAGCCTCCTGCAACCCCTTCCATAGCCGAGAAGTGAAACGAGCATCTCGGTCGGAGATGATTGTCGATGGCATTCCATGAAGACGTATGATCTCCTGTATGTAGAGGCATCCCAAGGTCTCTACCAAGCCCTACTCTCTGATCGGTAGGAAGTGGGACGACTTGGTGAGTCTGTTGACAATCACCCAGAGAGAGTCGTGTCCTCTGGATTTATGTGGAAGTCCCATCACAAAATCCAGGGATATCCCATCCCACTTCCACTTTGGGACCTCTAATGGCTGAACCAATCCTACTGGAACTTGGTGCTCTGCCTTCACTTGCTGAAAAGTGAGGCATAGTGAGACAAACTATGCTACCGCCTTCTTTATACCAGGCCACCAGTACTGTCGTCTGAGGTCTTGATACATATTTTCGACTCCTGGATGTACTGCTAGAGGGGAAGTGTGGAACTCCCTCAACACCTCCTCCTGTAGTGCAACTGGAACCATGGTACGTCCTCTGAAGAGGATGACGTGCTCCCCACCTTCATAAAACCCATCATGTTCCTGCCCTGAGGATATCTAAGCATGTCGCATCTCACAGTCAACGTCCCCATGCAGTGCCTCTCCGACTCGCTGAAGAAGTGGAGGATTAACTGTGAGAGACTATAGAAAGGCTTATCCATCTCTATCCACAAAGGATATCTGCAATGCGGCCAGCTGCTCTGTCACGTCTCCAAGCAGCTAAATTCCTGATCTCATGCTGACAGCATCTTCTACAACATTCCCCTTCCCAGGAGTATATACTATCCTGAAGTCATAGTCGTGGAGGAACTTGAGTCATCACCGTTGTCTTAGGTTCAGGTCCTTCTGTGAGAAGATGTACCTGAGACTCTGGTGGTCAGAGTAGATTGTAAAACGCTCTCCCAACAGATAGTGTCACCACATCTTCAAGGCAAAGACCACTGCTGCTAACTCCAGGTCATGGGTAGCATAGTTCTTCTCGTGTTGTCTCAATTATCGTGAAGCGTATGCGATAAATGCTCGCTCCTACATCATGACACACCCATGTCCGGTCCCTGATGCATCATAGTAAACTACGTACCCTACACACTCCATCGGTAGCCTCAAGATGGGCGCACTGGTCAATCTCTGCCTCATCTCCTGAAAGCTCTGCTGGCATCTATCTGACCACACAAAGGGTTTCCCCTTCTTCATGAATGCTGAAAGCGGTGCTAAAACTCTGGATAAGTTTGTAACAAATCTTTAATAGTACCCATCCAGTCTTAGGAAACTCCGCACCTCCGTCACACTCCTGGGTGGCTCCCAAGTAAGTACTGCCTCGATCTTCGCTGGATCCACTGCAACTTCAGCCTCTGAGATGACATGTCCCAGAAAGTGAACCTCTTGAATCCAGAATTGGCACTTAGAGAGTTTACCATATAGCTGGTGCTCTCAGAGTGTATCCAGTACTACCCACAAATGGTATGTGTTCTCCTCCTTATTAGTCGAGTAAATCAGTATGCCGTCGATGAAGCCTACAACAAAGCGATCGAGATAAGGCTGGAAGATCCTATTCATGAGTTTCATGAACACTTATGGTGCATTGGTTATGCTGAAGGGCATAACCAAGAACTCATAGTGGTCATACCGACACCTGAAGGCCATCTTCTGCAAATCCTCATCTCGAACTCTGAGCTGGTGATAGCCTGACCTGAGGTCTATCTTCGAGAACCATCGTGATCCCTTGAGCTGATCAAAGAGGTCATCAATCCTCGGGAGTGGGTACTTGTTCTTCACAGTCACCTGATTCGGGTGACGGTAGTCAATACATAGTCACAAGCTCCCATCCGCCTTCTTGGCGAACAAAATCGAAGATGCCCAGGGTGAAACACTGGGTCGGATAAATCCCTTCCCATGTAAGTCCTCCAACTGTACCCATAGCTCACAAAGCTCAGCGGGAGCCATCCGATATGCTGAAGTAGATATTAGGCTGTCCCAGGGTATAGGTCAATGTTGAATTCTAACTCTCTGTGAGGAGGTAGTCCTGGAATGTCGTCAGGGAAAAAATCCGCGTACTGATCCACCACAATGGGAAATCTCAGACTCTGCAAATCAACCGATCTGAGGATGAGACTAGCCAAATGATGTGTGATTGGATGCCCCCTCCTCTATGTAAGTCCATCCTGTGCTGAAATGGATCCCTTCTTTCCAGTGAAGGTGAACCTGGTCCCATCTGTGTGGATACACCGCACTTTTCACATAATACAGTCAATCTAAGCAAGAACTATGGATAACCAGTCCATACCCAAGATGACGTCGTAAGGCCTCAACGCCGCTACAAGAAGATCACAGCCGAAGCTCTCGCCTCCTACAGTAAGCTCCCACTTCCAGTACCAGTGTGTAATCATCGAGTCTTCTCCCATAAGAGTCTCTAGCCGTAAGGATCGATCCAACAACTCCATCGGAATATCTGAGCTCCGAATGAGGGCAGTGGCAATAAAATAATGACTGGCACCTGTGTCTATAAGTACTGCAGAAAGGGTGGAGTAGACATAGATAGTATCTCGAATCATCTCAGGTATATTGTGGTCATAGGACTCGACTAACTAGAGATGAGCCCGCCTTTGTTCGGCATCTCCCTGTGGTCGGGGTGGACCTCCTGGTGGTGGTCGTGGTAGAGCCTCGAAATGTCGTCCACCACCCGCTGCTCGGCCAGCTCCTCTGCCATGTCCGCCTGCTCCCGGCGGACCACCACGGTCAAACCTTTGCCTCTACTTGGGAGGTCCCTCTATTGTCTATAGCTAATCTGCATGGCGGGTTGGGCAGTCTCGAGCCATGTGACCATACCCGCTAAATGCATAGCACTACCTACTCCTCGTATAGATGGCTCTATCTCGTGTGCCCCCACACAACTGAACTTGTATCCTAGGGTCGCCCACCTAATAGCCTGGTCCGCTTACACCACCGCGTCATCTGTCTACTTCCGGCTGCAGAATACTCCTCTACATGTCGCCCTATGGTGGGTCTTGCTGCTGGTGACTGCTCAGTGAGTAAAATCTCCACTAGAAGGGCTCGCTCCAGCACCCACTCCAGCGTCAGAATGTTGAGGGGAATTGTCAAAGCCCTGATCTCATGCCTAAATCCCTACTCAAAGGTTTGATCCATGAATAACAGGTCCCATACCATATCCATGGAGTAGCGTGAGAGTTTGGTGAACCTCGCTGAGTACTGAGCTACTTTCATGCTGCCCTGCTGCAGATGAATTAACTCTTGGATCTGCACCACACGAAGGGTGGCTGGAACAAACTCTGAGCAAAAGAGACTCTTGAAGTCTATCCAGAGTAAAGATGCCTCATCATGCACCTGGAGCATTAGGATCCACCATCTTCCTGCTACTGCATGCAGGAGACTCGCAGCAAGGATCACCATAAGGTCGGTTGGTGTCCCTACCAATCTAAAAACTCTCATGACAGCCTCTAGCCAATACTCAATTGCATGTGGGTCCATCTCTCCCTGGAACCTGGGTGGCCTCTGGTTATAGAACTCATGCAACGTACTCAGATGTCATGTACTCTCTGCTGCTGGAGCTGGTGGTATCGGTGCCCCAGTGGGTAGTGGTACAGTTGGTACCTCCGCTGTGATGGGGCCCTGCATCAAGGAATCATCGCTCGGTGGGCTACCATCTCGTATAAAACTCAGAACCCTAGCTGGCTACCTTTGTGGGGCTATCTTGAAAAGAAACAGGTGCACCATAGTTAAAATAATATACCTGGTGAGCTGACACAAATTAATTACGAAGAAAACATTTTCAAGGAAACACACACGCAATCAGAGTTTTCATGCACTGAGTCGGAGATCAGAAGTCAGAGTCCTAGTGTATTGATACGTCATCCGCCTCACCAACATTGGTTTCCCTAAACTAATAACCACACCCAAAACAATTAACACTATTTCCGTTAAAAGAATCAGATTCTAAGTTCTGTGGTAGAACCGACTCCTCTGATACCAATTTGTCACGACCCGTCCTCGGGGCCCGTACCGTGACTACCCCAAGACCGCCTTCTATAGGACAGGGGTTGGCAACTTGCACCAAAGGCATAATCCCGATAAAAAGGGAAGACATTTCATTTTAACCTGTAACACACACACAGTCTGAACACAAGAAGTAGAGATAACAAGTACTAAAATAGAAAAGTAAGGTGTTCTGAAAGTAAGTGGGTCAGTATACAAACCCAACTGAAAAACAAGTACAAGTACAATTAAAAGGGGAAAACACCTCCAGGATCATCCACCGGGGAATCCTACCTGAAGGGTAGGTACAGAACTCGAAAAACTCATCCCTGAAGTATGTCCTGTCTAGTCCAGATCCGATCAGACTCCCATCTGTCACCCTCAGCCTCGATCACTGTTGTGCATCATCTACACAGTACAAAACAAGGTGCGGGCAAAGCTCGTGCATAGGTGAGTATAACAATACTCGGTAGGGGACCCCGAGAGCCCCAAAGGTCTCCCAGAATCCAAAAAGGATAAACCACAGTAGAATTTTATAATCATGAAGTATCAACCAACCCACTTAGGTATGTGCCCATACATATACCTAAGTTACCAGTCACAGTCTGGCTCCATCACTCGATCCCAAACACAACCCAGTCCACAAAGGAAGTAAAGTCAATCACCACGATGATATTGGTTGAATGAAATGACTCATCTCACACAAGAATACATCTTTTGTAAATTTATACAGATGATCATATGTAGTCACTGATTCATCTAAGTTGTCGGACCCACATAGGATACAGGGCCAGCTAAGTTGTCGGACCCACACAGGATAGAGGACCAGCTATTCTGTCAGACCCACACAGGATACAGGAACAGAAGTCAGAACTGTCAGACCCATGGAGGGTTTCGGTATAGTAGTCATCGCTATCGAACCCACGTAGGATTCCGGTACAATAGTCATCGCTGTCAAACCCACGTAGGATTCCGGTACAGTAGTCGTCACAGCCAGCTCTAGGGTTCCCGCACACAGCACGATCGATTCCAGAAGGGTCTGCTCCTTGATTCAAGTGTCGATACATCAACTGTCACGAAGTCCTGATTTGATGTACCTCGTAGTTCTGTCTCATCATAAGGAATCCAATGCGACAGACAACGCGTCAATCGGACGCCCGATCTGAGAGTTATTGGCATTTCCGTTCCAGGGGCCTGGTTGGATTTACGCTAGATCCAAACCCCATAATTTTCCAAATTTTTCCAAAACACACTTAGAGTATCGTAAAAGGACCGCCTCATCCCAAGGGTCCCAGTGCTGCATATGGCGCATCGATCAGATGCACGGTCTAGGAGTTATTCGCATTTAAGCAAAGATGGGCTCGGTCCGTCAAGCCCAGTGGGCTGGCGGGTCGGCCCGGCAGGGGGGGTGCGGCCCACCTATGGAACTCGCCCGCACTGCGGGCCAGTCCGGTTCACTTGGTGGTGCCGCCTCCTTTTCTTCCCGGTCGGCGATAGCCGCCCGGTTCTGCCCGGCACACGCGGCCCGTGCAGCGGGCCGCAGTTCTTCCCACACTGTGTATGCGGGCGCTGCGGTTTTCCAGCCCGGCCGACAGGCAGCCGGCCAATTCACCCAGCAGAGCGGCCTGTGGATGTGGGCCATGGTCTTCTCTACGTGGTGCCTGCGAGTGCCTCAGATCTCCAGCCCAACCGGCATGCGGGCGGCCGGTTCGGTTCGGCCGAGCGGGTCGTGTCCTCCACCTCGACGCGGCACCTATGGGCGCCACGGTTCCTCCAGCGGGCCGGACGGTCGGCCAACAGGTCGTCATGTGGTTCGGGCGGCCCGAGTTCCCGTCGGACCCTCAACGCGGTCGACGCGTAGCCACCGCTGCCACCGCCACCTCCGGTCGTCGGTGCTTCTTCTGTTCGCCGCGGCCCACATGGTCGTGGCCCCCTTCCTTCGGCGCGGTGCAACGGCACCGCACCCTACCGGCTCCGCCTACTTCATCAACACAAACAAGGTTCAACGAAGGTACGTTGGGCCATGTTTTTTTGGCCCGCGCCCTCTGCGTTAGGTGATAATAACTTGGCCATCATCAACCAAAAACAAACGTCGACGGACAAGGATATAATTCATACATTAAAAATAATCAAATCCACCAACCTGTAAACGGTGCTCACTCGGCGGAGTCGCGGAAAGACGGTGTCATTCCATTGACATCGGGAGGAGATGACGTCGTCATTGGTGACGTTCTTCACGGGCGGCGTCTACTCCTCTAACGTGGATGGTGGTCATTGGAGATGTTCTTCGTGTTCTTCGTGGGAAGAATGTTTTCTTTCTAATTCTCCAAGGCTTCCCAAGGTATTATGTCCAACCCCCATAAAATAAAAATAACACCAATTATTAAAATTATGGATTAATGAATTCAAAGAGATTCAAATTCATTAAGTTACATCCATTAATTAATTAAAAAGGTGAGTTGGCTCATTAAATGGGAGGGAGGAGATGGAGAGGATCCAAATAAATAAAGGGAGCTCCAAACTCCTTAATTGGGGGTTCAAGGAGTTAATGGGGAGTTGAAGGGGTTTCATTCTAGTGCAACCCACCTATAGTTATATCCTCCCAAGGGAGGTTAGGGTGTGGTGGGCCCCACCTATAACCTCCACTTAGAGACTTTAATCAACTAAAATAAAAATAAGCCATCACTTATTTTTATTTTACTTTTCTTTATAAAACTGAGAAAACTAACTTCCATCCTTGATAAAACGCAATTGCAGTAAAGGTATCCTTAAGTGAATACCGGCGATGTGAGTTCAACGGTTCCCTCGGATTTCAATTCTGAGCAACGGTTCAAAAGATATAAAATCCTACATGTACGTTCACTGAACGTACCCGAACAAAACTTTAGAAATTGATTCTGGGCACACCGGGGCTCGGAATCCGGTGCCGTCAGAAACTACGAACTCGTAAAATTCCAATGTATTTAAGAAAAAAATATCCCCAGGATTTCCAGGTCTTTATATGAATGATATTTAATACCACCATGTCCCATTGTGGGATACACCGAACACTATTTGATATAAAACCCAAAGAGGGGGACACAATACTATGTTAAGGAAATAATGTTGAACTATACCATCTTTGTAGAGGACCAATGAACCACACCAAACTAATATTAGTCTATACTGGTGAAACAAAAGGCTCTAAACACCCTTATAGGGTGTATATAATGAGTACTAGGATTATACAATAATTCATTCCAAACCCTAGTCTTCTCATATTTACAATCTCACATATAATATAAACCTCCACATATATGGAATGTCCCTTAAGGGTATAAAATGTGTAGAGTTCAGACAACACCCTTCTTGTGAAATATTCTAGTGCCTTTGTACACCTGGCCCTACCCATGTACTCTAGGTCATGCATGAGTATTGTGGTTGTGCCCATGTAAAACATTCTATCTGAGTACCATGCCATGTTCTTTACTCTACATTTCCATGTATGCCTGGAACTATCTATGACCACATAATCCAAGAGTATATAGAGGGCCTCCATCATTGACTCATATTCTGTTTCGAACATGTCACATGATATGTGATATTTTATTCTCCACAGAAAGACTAGCACACAGTTAGGGCCCCACATAGTGTGTATATTTGGATTACATGCCATGTAATTTGAGATTTTCTAGAATTTATAGATTTTTAAACACATAGTTATATTCAACTATAACAATATATATAGACATCAATCAAAACTAGTAACAAAAGATGTGGGTTTGACTATGCTCGTCACCACCGATGTCCAGATTCGATCGATACATTCATATTTTTATTATAAAAAAACGCCACTTTTAAGGTTAAAGTGAGAAACCCCAGGAGAAAACAAAGTTATTGAAGGAAAAATTAAGCCTATTGTCATGTTTATCTTTAAGGATATTCCAGGAGAGAGATGTTACCAATGTTTCTGGATCATCCTGAATAAGGTCTTCGAAGCAGCGTGCCAATCTGTCCCAAGCTTGCTTGAAATCCTATTGGTTGATTTTACCCATGTTGAAGCCTCAAACTAATATTAAATTCTTCTTGTAAATCCAATCCCTCTGATCTCTATTGGTGGCCACCCGAATGGACATTAACATCATCTTGTCACCATATTCTTTGGAAGCATTAAGCACAAGGGATTCCTCCTCTATAACTTCTCCAGAATGCATAAGCAGCTCCACTAGTTGAGCAGCTACGCTGCCTTGATCTTGTAGGACAATCCTATCAGAATCAGCCCTGGAGACTGCAGCCTCTGCACCTACTGTATTACCCTTAGAGATGGTAGTACCATCCATCACATGGGCCTTCAACTTCTTCCCATATCAGGTATTCATTGGAGAAGGCAGATAAGCGTAGTCCTTTCGGCCTTTCTTGCCTCCCCGTCGTCCCTTCCTCCTCCTCGGACCGTAGGCATCACTTCCTGGAAATTCTTGAGAACTAACCCCTGAAAGTTGACTTGATAAGTCATCCCTAGACTCCTCCCATGGAATACCCTACTCCTTATTGAAGGATTCCTCCCGGTCTGCCTCCTGAGAAGGCCCTTTGTTCTCTAGACTCTCAAAACGGTTACTCAATTTCATAGATGACACCACTCTTCTCGGTCTTGAAATGATCAAAGGAGTGGGCTCAACCTGGGGGCCCTCACTTCCATTGTCATCAATACCTATACGTACAACCTCACATAAGAGGAGATCTTATGAAATTCACCTTCTTCCTCTGGCATTCGGATCACCACTCCCCTGTTAAAAATAGCAGCAGCATCCTTAGCTTCACCAGGTTCAGCAAGACCCACCGAACCATGCACAACAGGTGATAGAACACCCAAATAATTCCTCAAACGATTGAAGACAGTATGAATTAAGGGGTTAATCCCTGTAGGATCACGTTTAAGTACCTTTAACAAGGCTAAGGCCAAGCCTACATTCAACCAGTCAGACCTTCATGAACAGGAGTAGCAACATCCTGATTCTCACCAGTAGTATTAGGGTAGGAACATGCACCCCCCCCCCCTCCATCATGACTAGATTCATCTGTGTGCCAGGAAGAAACGGTCGCGCCTCTAGAAAAAGGGGAATATAACTATTTGACTTATCTAAGCTACGAGACGAATGACAGCTGGAATGAAGATGATCGAGACAAAAACATGAACTGCAAAAATTGAACCAATTTTTGAAGACCACTTATTGTTGATAACGGAGTTCTTCACCAACTTCAATCCAAACAATGTCCACCAGAGGTTTTGAAATATCGACTTCCACATAGATGCAGGGAGAAATCGGGTGAGAAAGGGAGTGAGAATGCTCATCGAAGGCTAAGAACCTCCCGATGAGGTTACCCAGCATCTTAAGAATGGTGGGATTTTGAAAAGGAAGAGGTAGATTGGGGAAGCTTACCCAAATTACTATGAGAGAGGAGTCTCATTTCCAGTGGAACTCGTAACTCCATCAGAACAGGAAGAAGTGGGTGCCATTGCAAGATCGTGTGCCTTTGGACCACGCGGAAGCTAGGTCATCAGTGCATTCGAAGCGAAGAAGAAAGTGACGAGGATCCAGAATCCCAACCATGATTCAGTTCTTCAGGGGCCAGGAACTATTGATGAACCTGTCAAAGCGGTCGAGGGAAGTCCAACGACGACCAAATCGGGCGACAAGGGATAATCCATTGAGCGATGAAGCCTCCGAGAACTCCTGATCCTCCCTCATTCACCCATATCAATCATCACACCCTCAATTAAAAACCACCAATTCATTATTGATCTTTTTCATTGAAAAATTACAACAAAATAGTTGAATAATGTGTATTCATTTAACTGAGTCCATAGAAACTTCATGCAATGAACATTAAAAAAATAGTGGGAGGAATCCATAAACCAAAAAAGGGTAATGAACCACAAAAATGTTTGATTTGGTCTAAATTTTTTACTATTATAATGAGTAATTTTTTTAATAAAAATAAATCAATTCAAACCCCCAATTCCAAGAATAAATAGTCTTAAACTTGCATAAATGATCTACCCATGCATCACCCAGTGGGTGGAGTTTATTCACATTCCTCGTGGAATTATAAATAGAGATGAAATATATACAAAATAACATCCTAAATTTGGATTAGATTGATTTATAATGATTAATGATCAAATTTTGATTCCAATGGTGAAGTTTATAACCTTGATTCGTGAAACAATATGTGATCGCAGCCTATATCCATTATCGCATCTCATTCCTCAACCAACGGCTCCTCTTACAATCATAGGTTTATGAGAAAATACCTATAATTATATTATAAACATATATTTATATTGTTTTATATGTTTATTCGTCAATATATAATAAACTAAACATTTTTAATTAATTTATTCATTATTTTTGCATGTGAGAACATTTTTATGGCCAAGACCTAGCCCAATGGGGCATGAATCCCAACTACCCCAAGACCTCATCAAATTGGCCATGGGATAGCGACCAATTCCAAGTTGTAATATAACACACATGGATGGAATTAGACTAATTTATATATACACAGGCACAAATAACTTGGCCCATAAAATGATAAAATGTAAATTAACTAAAATAAATTCATGAATACATGTATAATACCACAATTATATTTTAACAATAATGTAATAAAAGCGATAAAGGGGATAAATAATAACCAATACAAAAAATTATAGAGTCCAACATGCTTATATGGTGATTACTCCTTTCAAATTCAGCCACCTGGAAAACACCTCATTCAGTCTAACATAAGCTATGCTCCACCAACTCCATATCCTCTCTAGACATCATCAAATGGGTCATCACCTACATATGTTGGGTTACATTCTAGAAGATCCCCTAAAGTGGTGAGTATAAAAAAACTATAGGAAACCCTAAAAAACTAATCACAAATAATCAATAATGGTCATCTCAAAAAATGTTATAGAAATAATTAAATAAACTAGATAAAATCAAGTAGGATGCCACTCATCCTGGTGGTCACCACAAAACTGCATGCCACAAGAGTTTTCTCAAGGATTCAATTTAATTATTTTTCACCAAAAACCCACTACATGATCCATTATATCATCAGAGACACTCATCCAAGTGTTCATGATCATGGGGACCCACCGATGAAAAATCAATGGTCTCTGGAGACCTTAACTCTCAGATAGGGAATCACATCCCTGATTGTTGAGGGACACCAAAAACCCAATCTGTCTAAACCTTATATTTATGGGTTGAATACAAATGACTCCAAAACCACTAATGAAATTTCTAGCTATATTAAAGATCAAAACTACTCACATGGAGGTCATTCTGATTCCAATATCCCTACCATGGGTATTAGAAGGAATAATAGAAGATCACACTATGGTCTCATGGAGGGATGCCAAAAACCCTATTTGAGACTCGTCCTGCAGGGTGGATCAAAATCCAGATATGTGGTTGTAATGCTACACTGAAACATTTAGGGGATGGAACAAGGTAATACACTTAATTGAAACTATTCCAAGATGATAAAGGGCTCAAAAAACCCTCAAATTTGGTACAAGGTGTGTATTGGGGGTATACGACAGGTCTATCCAACCCTTAGTCATCCCTTATGGTGTTTCCTCTCACTAAATATAAATATCTATATACATAGTATGTAAGTATACACAACATGCAGAGGTATTTCATCACCCTAACCATGCCATCTTTCTATGGTCATGCATGTGTAAGAACTTGTGTACACTTATCTATGTCTATGTACACCTGGTCATGTTAAGGTATCACGACCTACCCATTCCAACATACCCTATGAGATATATGTCAAGACTCAATCATGGGTCACATGGTGTGTGAAAAATGTGTATTTTATCCACATATTGACCTCTATGACCAAATCCATGATTCTTACTTTGAAATTGTTGGTCTGGGGTCACAAACCCTTTTCATCACTCATTGATGAGATCTGAATTTCAAAACTACTCACTAAATTCCCACACACACTGACCATAAGTATTTTATCGAACTGTTATTAATGGGAAACTTTGATTATTTTATGATCTTCCTATTACTATACTAGGTCAAAATCAAACCACTATCTCATACTTGATCACAATCCATACCAGTGGTATCAATCCCTTCCTCTGATGAATAGTTATAAAATGATTGAATACTATATATAAATCAGACAACGAACCAAAGGAATTCCTTGAAATGAAAATGAAATGAAAAGTGGTAGAAATACATAGATATAAATATATGAGGAATGAACATTATCCATTATTCATTTTTTCCTCAATAATTTTGTCAATAAAATAGATGAGTGAAGAGTAAAATAACCAATGAACAATTAATCAAATCTAAATAAAATCTACCTATGATGCATGAGTAAATTCTTGTTCATGTAATTGATCTAAGATTTCCCATGTAATTAATGGGATATAAATCACACAAATCATACAACTAACATGTTATTATGATCGATTTTTGATGAATAATGATCATGTGTTTCCATTATTAAAGAGAACCACAAACTTTGTTGGCTCAAAATCCTCTATCAGACCATGATCTGATTTCATCTACTAGGGATCCTCCAGTGGCTCTTCTCAATATATATGGCATGAATCTATCCCTATAGAGTGATTCATAGTCATGTATATATAGAGGAATCAGGTTACTACATCTATCAAATTAATTTAATAAATAAATAACTTTATTTTATTAATTTCTCCCTTGACTTTACATTAACAAAACCCAAGACTCCAAAAACTAATATGTTATTCCTAGTAAAATTACCATTCTATGAACTAAATGATAGCCTCATATATTAGATACGAGCCTTTGTTTTCGAGTTATTCTATTTTTTGATGAAAACCATTTGTGTATGCCATTATTGTTTTTAATAATTTTCAAATTTCAATTCTAGGCTCACTAGGCCATGTAATTTCATGCCGTGTAAGTGCCTAGATCTAAAAATAATCTATATAATATTCTAATGTAATACATGAAAATATAAATTTTGTTAAATTCTCACCACCTTAGATATATTTTCTCAAAATGGAAACATATACTCAAAATGAGGAGGGTAGATAGCTCGCATCTAGGTCTCCCGCTCTAAGTTTCTCTCCTAGAATTCATGTGTTTCCACATAAAATTGACTAGGGGAATTAATCACCCATGAAGGATCAACTCATATCGATCCCCGATCTCCACTATGTACTTATAAATGGAATTCCCATCTTCAATTTACATCAATCCCCATTAAATATCAAGTGAATAGTCATTCATATACATCCTTAGTCATGAAATGTGGAAGACATCATGTACCAAGTACAGTTGTGGTAATAAAGCTAAGTAGTATGCTACCACATCAACTCTAAGTAGTATTTTGAAAGGGATAATGAATCCCATTGATTACTTTATTCATCAACCAAATATTCAAAATCCACATTGACATGAGACACTAATGAACACATGCTCTCCATCCTCAATATCCAAATGCCTCCTTCATTATTCAACATAGGGCTTATGAAATCTCTTTGTACTCCTCATCCTATCTGAGATGATCCTCGACTTCTCTTTTACAAAAAACACAATCATTGGGCCCATGAGTACTAAATCACATGGGCCTATCTAATAAAGTCATGACCTATTGGTTCACTAATACAAGACCTAAAATTATGTCATACTAATGATGGAGTGGTATATTTTGTTGTATGAAAAATATCCAAATGGGGTTGTTGATCCTACCGACTATAACTAAAATCTAACATGTAATCTCACAACATTTCCTATAAGATTCAAATGTTCCACTAAATGTAGTTTTCATTCATGGGGTGAAACGTCACGCATCAATATAACTAAGTTCCAAATTCCTAATGAAATACTATCCACGATAGTGATTTTAAGTGAGCATCATGGTCTGAAACAATAATCATGGGAGCTCCATGGATCTGGAATATATCCAACATGTACAAGAATCCCATGCTCTCTAATAAATTCTTCTCTCAAATGGATAATAATTGTGATAACATGGTGACCCAATCTATGATCATCGAGAGGGAATAGTATCCCATGGATGTATGTTGCAACCCCATAAAGAAATACATGGATATACCATCCCAAATCCACTTTTTCACTTTAAGGGTTTGGAATAAAAACAATGTAACATGGTGCTCAGACTTCACCTATGGTCATGTGGGCTATCAAGAGACAACATCTGCAACACATACCATTATACCTTTCCATGATGACTAATTTCAGAGGTCCTAGTATATATTTTCCACACCAAGTTGTTCCAAAAAAATGTGATTTATGTAACTTCATCATCACCTCCTCTATCAATTTCATTGGTACAATCATCCATCCTCAAAAAAGGATAATGTTCTCACTGCCTTAAAAAATATATTATGGGTATATCCATTGGATATCTAAGTATGTATGGTCTCGCATTTGGAATCTCCATGATGAGCATCCCTTATACACTATAAAATTTTTGGGGTAACAAATATCGACTAGATATATGAAGAAATTTCATTGTTCACAAAGGAAAACTAAAAATGACCCTAACTGCTCTAACACCTTGGCCAAAAACTGAGAACAACATCACCTACTGATAGTTTCTTCCCACACATTTCACTTCCCAAGAGTTTATAAAATATTAAATTCATAATCAAAGAGAAACTATATAATGACCCAGCCTTAAAAATTACATAATCTTGAGTTAAATCAAGAATTCACATTGAGGATCTTTTCATGTTTAGAGTTTTAGAGAATTAGGCCATAACTATTACATATCAACATGAATATTACATGTAGACACTACTACTCAGTATCCATTTTTTCATAAAATAAAAACTCTTAAAAAGAAACATGTCTAGTTCCATGTTTTAGACAGCATGACTTTTCCTTGATCCCATCTTGGACCCTTATTCATCTTTAAGCACTACAGAAAACATTTTAAAAACGTGGGATGAGCATAAAAATATCAGTAAGGGTTATAAAATAAGTAAAGAAAACATTATCTCGTCAATAAATTCAAATTAATGAAACCATACTTTTCAATCATAACATACCTCATGAAATCATTAGATTTATGAATAATACACAGAAATCATAAATCATAAAGGTAACTTTATGTAATACATAACATACTTATATAGTATAAATCAAATTGACATAGGGAGTTACATTTGGAATACTCATCACAATATATTCCCTAAATCTCTTAGGAGATACATTAATGTTTACCTCCTTCACATTACCCAATGCATTAGAGAGCTATCTCAGGCTCACCCGCCTTAGGTTTATCATGGAACCACCTGTATACGTAAAAAATTTCCAATTTCTTAACACATAAAACCAGCATAAAGGAAAGATAACATTTCCACATTTCAATCACAATATATCATTTCAAGATATTGACGTAATCAATGCTTTATCAAACCATTTTCAAGACCATTTAAAAAGATATTTTGGAATCAAAGTGTCCCATACCACTTTTAATATTATAAAGGATTGTCATTTTAAAACATTAAAATCCATATAAATAAATCCTTAAAACCATTTTTAAAACTTGGAAATTAATGGGAAAGATATAGAAAATAAATCTTTAAAACATTTAAAATGATATTTTAGTTAATGAGTTTTTAACCAAATGAGAGACGCTTGAATAAAAATATTTGAGGAATAAAATTAATAAAAACTTTATAATATAATGAAAATAAAGTTATTCATGATATAATATGTCAAAGGGTACTATATACACCATATAAAAGTGAATAATTGTATAATAATAAATAAGTCTCAATGGAAAGTAAATTGATACAAAGTCCCTTACAAAGATCGTATCCTTAGATTAAGGATAAATCAATTAAATAAATATGTGTGAAAAATAAGAATACTCCCAATATAATTGGATATTAAGTGTAAAAAAATCATAGGTCATTCACACATATTCATAGCATGGCATAATCAAGAAATAGAAGTTTAACCCAAATAATTGAAATTGGGTTAAGAAGTTTTCTTATAGAAATTAGACATCCTAACAGCGTCACATAAAAATTAAGAAAATGAGTTGATGAGAGAGAAAAGGGTATCTCGTTAATTGGATAAAAAATTACATAAATAAGGTTATATAAGAACATATCCACACATAATAAGATGTAAATTAAAAGACATAACAAAAATAAGTCTTCAACTAGAAGAGGAAGGTGAAAGGTTTCTTTACTGATTTGGTAACTTATGAAACATACACCCCATGAAAAAAGATCATACAATGAAGATTTAAATACCAATAAATTATATTATATTATAAAATGAAAACAGTCATGTTCAGTACATACACCACACAAAAGGAAATACTGTCAAATATAGAATGAATCTCACATAAATAAAAAGTGAGATGAAAACCCCTTACCACGTTGTAATCAATCAAATTGTATGAAAAAAAGTTAATTACAAGAAATTGAATCACAAAATACCATGAATATGAAGAGAATAATGAAAATATATATAAAATTTCAGTACATAATACACCACATGCAATAAATAAGTGGTGAATAATGGAAGTCTCACGGAATTAAAAGTGAGATAAGAAACCCTTTACCTCAAGTCCGACTTGTCATGTATGTTCCTTTTTCTTCCTGAATAATAAACTTAAGTTAACTTATACTTAATTAATAAAATATTTAAAGTTTATTATTCCTTTTATATCACTTATTACCTTTCTATAACAATTATTTATGTATTTGAGTTCATATCAGACATTTTTTTGATGTTCGGAACTTGACTCAAAAATGAACTTGTTATAATTACAAATTGTCCATGTGGTCAAGTATATTATCTCCAGAATCATATTAATGATTTAAATATCTTATATATAATATGTATTCAGTATATATATATTTATATGTATATATAATATTACAAAAAAAATTATGTAAGGAATGAAATGCACCATTCATAGATACGGTAAGCCGTACGTACGCATGAACGCTACTTTCATTTTTTCTATTTTTAAAAGTAATGGAAACTGAATGATATATTGGTATATTTTAATTATATTCTAATATAATAAGATATATATGTTACATAATTTCATTAACTCCATCCTTTATATGTTTCATGTATGTCATGAACGAATCATATCACCTTGAGGGGCGGTAGTCTCCACTTCCTCAAATAAAATTATCGTGAATAAACATATTGGAAAGAATACAGGTATGTTTGTAAATAAAAATTACATAAGCATGGAGAAAACATAAACATAATATATATCATATATAAATATAGTTCCATCATAATTTCCACCATGAGAGGCGATAGGAGATATTTGAACAATCATCGTTTCGTGAGGCACTAGTTTGTCGTCCACATAAATAGTATGTTCTTTACCCATTAGATTGAGATGTGTGTAAGTCTAGTTTGAATACTTCTCATAAAAACAACCTAGTATATTTAGGATACTATTTTTGTTATAAAATAAAATAATAAAAAGAGTTTAGTGTGTTGGAGAAGTAAAATAAAAGAAAAGAACTTAAGTGAAGACGTTACCTTTAAATCGGGTAACTCTCTTTGGTGTGAACCAAAAAGAATTCTTGAAGTGCCTTATGCATAAGATAAGGCTTCTATGTGTAAGAGAGGGATCTTGAGATCTTATTTGGAAAGGGGTTGGATGATCCAAGGACCTTTATTGGTGTGAAGAATAGGTTATAAGTGGTGTCCTTTTAAAAGGGGGAGGAGGGGCTCTTTAGGAATGTTTGAAAATATTAATTTATTATATAATGATTTTCAGTTTCTAAAGATCCAAAACTCATTAAAGACGAATATAATATTACTCATGTTTGAAATAAAATCATCCAATAATAATTGTACAGGCTTTGGATATTTTTTTAGTCTTTATAATGTTATTTATTTAAATAATTCATTAATGAGGTAAACACTACATCATTATTGTTTCATGAATAATTTTGATTATTTGATGTCTAAAAATTATAAAAAAATACCCTGATTTAGGAAATATTTTTATATTTCAAAATAGTATTTATAGTTAAAGAGATAACTTATATAACCCCATATAAAAATTGATTTACTAAAAGGTATATGTTTATGTCATTTTTGTCTTTACATTAAATTAATTAATATAAAGTATCATTATCACTCTTAAGTGGCTCCATGGGGTCCCATAATCGACCAAAGGATGCCCATGGTCGAACATGACTCATCCGATAAGGGTAGGATAAGTGTTAAGGTAATTTTATATTATTATAATATTCTTTTTACTGTGAATTACCCGATTTACCTTTAACTATGGTAAATAAAAGTCAAAAGTTATTATTCACCAAATATATTTTCATATTATTAAACCACATTTTAATTACTAATAAAAACCGTGTTTGTCATTTTTTCGAAATTAAATTTATAGAAGCAGTAAAATTTCATTTAAGTGAAAAAGTCTATTTTTTAACTACGACTAAGTGATTTCACTATTCATCAAAAAAAATGAAGGTTTTCAAAAAAATATCAAAAATTCAACCTAAGATATATTAGATATTCAAAATTAAAAAATGATGTCTATTTTACCAAATTCAAAACATAGAAGTAGAATTAATTAATTTAAAATTAATTCTTGTTGTCAAAACAAAAAGCATGTTTTTAAGAAATAAAAACTATCAAAAGATTGACACTTATTTATGTCCAATTTCAAAGTTATACTACATACAATGACCAAAATTTTATAAAATGGTAAAAATATAATCTAATTAAACTTTAAAACCAATTAAATTATAATATAACCACAAAAATAAATTAGATTAAAATCCAGTTTTGAATTAAAATTCAGTATTTTTTCACTATTCATTAAAAAATGAATTTTATCAGAAAATTACCAAAAATTTACCCAAAGTAAATTTTTATGTCCCGATTCTAAATAATAATTCTATTTTTTTTAAATAGAACATATAAAAGTGATAAAAACTATATTTAAATAGTTTTCTCCATCAAAAGGGGGTAAATTGAGCTTTTAACGAATATTAGAGTATTTATGCTTAAAATTAGATTCATTCACATTTTAAGCCTCTAACTTTGATTAGATAAATGTAAAAACATTTAATAAACATGTGAAAGAATATTTTAGTTAGTTCTATTCATTGTCTCCAACACAATGTCTATGTGTTAACTACCATTTAAAATAATAATATTATATTATTATTTTTCAATATAACTCAACATTTTGGGCAACGTAAGATTTCAAAGAAACATGTTGTTGCGTATTGGGTATGCTATTGAACATAGAACCCCATTTAATGTAAAATTAATATTTAATTCACAAATATTAATAAATATGAAAATTTCTTACTCTTTATTTACCTGGGATGTTACATTCTTCCCCTTTTGGAAATTTCATCCTCGCAATTTTAATATTGGACTCAAGACATCATTGAAAGTACCACATCTAAAAAAGGGGTCAATAAAACTACCACTTTAAAAGAAATAAAGATAAATACAAAGGTCACCAGAGAAACCCCATACTAGGATTCCATGTAGGGAAACACTGATATGGAAGAGAGAAAAAACCATCAAGTTCTGATAGAGATTGATAGAAAACATGATTAGGAGAAAGTTAACCACCATAAAATTACAAACTTATGATGGGTTAAAAGGTATTTGATTCCCCAGTAAGAAAATTTAATGGACAATGTTTTTGTTTAAAGTTAATTTTCATAAAGTTGACGAATTTATTTATGATCTTAACTAATAACATAAGGAAATATACTTTCTTTTCATGTAGACTTTCATCCTTTACAAAATTTCTACCACAAACTCAACTTTTCTCCCAATGATTAGTATTCAATCTAACTTGGTAACATCAAACGTACTAGAAGCAACTTGTAGAGTATCATATAATCCACAAAATATGAACTATATATTTCCCCTATCTTTAGACATCAACCAAAACCAAAATGGTTAGTACGAGATCAGATAATCCCCAAAAAGGATAGTCCTTTATAAAAATAAATAATTCTCTTAATCTCTAAAAATCAACAAATAGTACCCAAAGTTAAATAAAGACAATTCAATACACAATTTTCCTTAAAATTATTCAAAATAATTTAAACTAATATTGAAACCCAAATCTCAGAAGAATTTAATCACATATTCTTCCATAGTAAATCTTAACATTTATCTCCAAATAACATCGACTACTCTTAAAGTCTCTTAATGAAGTGTAATTAACAAAATAACATATTATCTATGATAGGTTAATCATTTCCATAAATAACCAAAATTTCCATATGTCCGCAATAAAAACATAGATTCTTCCAAAATAAAATTCCAACCATTAATCCCCAAAAGAGATCCCAGAGTATTCTATTTTCCTTAAGCATATAATGTTCCCCAAAAGAGAGAACGTATTCCAAAATAACATTTATCACTTATTCACTAAATCATTTATTTATATTAAGGATATCTATTTGATAAAACATATGTTCCAAAAATCAACTTATTATTGATCAATAAAATCATTTAACTAAAACGAATAATTCATATTAACCTGGGACTTCACATAGGCCAGTGGTAGGCGATGTACCCTTGTCGCCCTTCGGTTGTGGGTTCGATTCCCATGGCCTTTCAGGATGTGACATTTTGTCACCCATCTTATTGGTTTTCCTTTTTATAAAACTCAAAAATAACCCAAAAATGATTTAACCTCAATGGTTGTCTTATACCTCTCACTTTCATCCCAACTCATAATGACCTCAACATCTTAATTCATGAAGTCTTATATATATCTTTTTTCACCTAAATATTATAACATAAAACTATTACTAATAGAAATAACATCATACCTTGATCATGGTGCCACATGGTTTCATCTTCATCTTATTCCCATAGGTAGAAGGTCCATGCATTGCAACAATGATTTAGATATCCTTCAAAATTATCTTCCTCCTTCATCCAAATACACCTCGTACAACTTGGGTCATATGGTTGATCACAAAAAAATAGTTTTGGAAAATAATCATGTATGACATATAATTTCAAAAAATCTAAAAAAACTTTCATTCAATAAAATAGTCGGACCGAGTTTGAGTTGAAACATTAAATCAATGGTCCTTTTAAAATACAATAAGTATGTGCTGAGAGAATATGTTGTAAAATAAAATATAAATAGGTTGCTCATGGGTCTCCTTCTTCTATACCATTTTCAAAATCAAAATATGCTTCAAAATCTTGTGATAAGGTAAAATATTTGAAAATTCCTTCAAAATATTTACCTTTCTTGAAAATATGAGAATATTGTGAAAATATGATTTGATTAAATAAAACCCATGATCCACAATGATATCGAGGTATAGTGGAGGTGTTTGATATATTAAACAAGTGATTTCAAGTGAGTTGTATGCTAGAAAAATTTTCACAATCATCTGAACAAGACTATGTAATAATTATTGCAAGCATGTCATCAGCAAGAGATATGAATTTCGTTTGAGATCCTCCCCCTTCCATTTGTAACTGACTTTCCTTGAATTGAAAAAGTTATAAAACAAATATTTAACTGAAATAAAAGACATAGGGACAAACTATGTGTTTAACTAAAACTCATAATCCCTAAATTTGTCTAAACCGACCTCTCATAACAAATATAAGGACCCAACCTTAAACATTACATAATATTGAGTTAAATAAATAATTAAAATTGAGTATCTTTTTAGGTTTATAGTTTTAGAGAATTATGCCATAACTACTACATATCAACTTGAATATTACAAGTAGGCACTATTACTCAGTATCCATTTTTTCATAAAATAAAAACTCTTAAAAAGAAACATTTCTAGTTCTATGTTTCAGAAAACATGACTTTTCCTTGATCCCATCCATGAACCTTATTCATATTTAATTCCTGTGGAAAAAATTTCAAAAACATGGGATGAGCATAAAAATCTTAGTAAGGGTTATAAAATAAGGAATGAAAACATTATCCCATAAATAAATACAAATCAATGAAACCATACATTTCAATCATTATGTACCTCATGAAATGATAATATTTATGAATAATGTAGAGAAATAATAAATCATAAAGGTAACATTATGGCATACATAACATACATACATTAGAGCTATCACAGCTACATAGGAAGTTAAATTTCGAATACTCATCATAGTATATTCCCTAAATCTCTTAGGAGAAACATTAAAATTTACCTCTGTCACATTACCTAATCCATTGGAGAGCTATCTCGGGTTCACCAGTCCTAGGTTTATCACAGAATCACCCATATACGTAAACAATTCCCAATTTCATAACACATAAAACAAGCATAAAGGAAAGATAACATTTCCACATTGTAATCACAATATATCATTTCAAGATATTGACATAATCAATGCATTACCAAATCATTTTCAAGACCATTTAATAATATGTTTTTGAATCAAAGTGTCCCATACCACTTTGAATCTTTTAAAGTAATTATCTTTTTAAAACAATAATTTACATATAAATAAATCCTTAAAAAATTTTATAACATGTATATTAATGAGAATGATTTAAAAGAATAAATCTTTAAAACATTTAAAATGGTATTTTATTTAAAGAGTTCCTAACCAAATGAGAGACGCTTTAATACAAATATTTGAGGAATAAAATTAATCAAAACATTATAATATCATGAAAATAAATGTATTCATGATATAATATGTCAAAAGGAAGTATATACACCATATAAAAGTGAATCGGTGTGTAATAATAAATAAGTCTCAATGGAAAGTAAATTGATACAAAGTCCCTTACAAAGATCATGTCCATAGATTAAGGATAAATCAATTAAATAAATATGTGGGAAAAATAATAATACACCCAATATAAGTGGATATTAAGTGTAAAAAAATAATAGGTCATTCACACATATTCATAGCATGGCATAATCAAGAAGTATAAGTTTAACCCAAAGAATTGAAATTGGGTTAATAAGTTTTCTTATAGAAATTCAACAGTCTAATGGTGTCACATAAAAATTAAGAAAATGAGTTGATGAGAGAGAAAAGGGTATCTCATAAATTGGACCAAAATTTATAGAAATAATGTTATATAAGAACATATCCCCACATAATAAGATATAAATTAAAAGACATAACAAAAAAAAGTCTTCGACTAAAAGAGGAAGGTGAAAGGATTCCTTACCGATTTGGTAACTAAGGAAACATACACCCCATGAAAGAAGGATCATACAATGAAGATTTAAATACCCATAAATTAAATTATATTACACAATAAATACAATCATGGGAAGTACATACTCCACACAAAAGGAAATACTATCAAATATAGCATGAATCTCACATGAATAAAAAGTGAGATGAAAATCCCTTACCACATTGTAATCAATCGAGTTGTATGACCAAAAGTTAATAAACATCAAATAAATCACATAATATGATGAATATAAAGATAATAATGATAATATATATCAAATGGAAGTACACAATACACCATATGCAATAAATAAGTGGCAAACAATGGAAATCTCACGGAATTAAAAGTGAGATAAGAAACCTCTTACCTCAAGTCTGACTTGTCTTGTATGTTCCATGTTCTTCCTAAATAATAAGATTAAGTTAATTTATACTTGATTAAGAACATATTTCAAGTTTATTATTCCTTTTATATCACTTATTACCTTTCTATAACAATTATTTAAGTATTTGAGTTCATATTGGACATTTATTTTATGTTCGGAACTTGAGTTAAAAATGAACTTGTTATAATTACAATTTTTCCATGTGGTCAAAAGTATATTATATCCAGAATCATATTCATGATTTAAATATCATATAAATCATATGTATCCAGTATATATATATCTGTGTGTGTGTGTGTATTTATAATATTACATAAAATTTGTAGTTAAGGAATGAAATGCACCGTTCATGGAGACGGTAAGTCGTACGTACGCATGAACGCTACTTTCATTTTTTTCCATTTTTAAAAGGATTGGAAACTGAATTATACATAGGTATATTTTAATTACAGTATAACATAATGTGATATATATGTTACATAATTTCATTAACGTCATCCTTTATAAGTTCCATGTATGTCATGAATGAATCGTATCACCTTGAGGGGCGGTAGTCTGCACTTCCTCAAATGAAATTATCATGATTACACATATTAGAAAGCATAAAGGTATGTTTGTAAAAAAATTTATATAAGAATATAGAAAACATAAACATAATATATATCATATATAAATAAATTTCCATCATAATGGCCACCATGAGATGTGATAGGAGATATATGAACAATCATCGTTTCGTGAGGCAGTAGTTCGCCTTCTAGAGAAAGAGTATGTTCTTTACCCATTAGATGGAGGTGTGTGTAAGTTTAGTTAGAATAATTCTCATAACAATAACCTAGTATATTTAGGATACTGTTTTTTTTTATAAAAGAAAATAATAAAAATATTTTAGGGGGTTGGAGAAGTAAAATAAAAGAAAAGAACTTAAGAGAAGACGTTACCTTTAAATCAGGTAACTCCCTTTCGTTTAAACCAAAATAATTTCTTGAAGTGTCTTCTGCCTAAGGTAAGGCTTCTAGGTGGAATAAAGGGATCTTGAGAGATTATTTGTTTAGGTTATCGATGATCCAAGGTTCTTGAGAAATGTGAATAATGGTTTATAATTGGTGTCCTTTTATAAGGGGGAGGAGGGGCTCTTTAGGAAAGTTTGAAAATATTAATTTATTATATAATGATTTTCAGTTTCTAAAGATCCAAAACCTTTTCAAGACTAAGATAAGATGACTCATGTTCGAAATAAAATCATCCAATAAGAATTGGACAAGCTTAATATATTGATTTAATCTTTATAATCTTATTTATTTAAATCATTCATTAATGAGGTAAACATTGCATCATTATTGAGTTATAAATAATTTTATTTATTTGATGTCTAAAAATTATAAAAAAAACCAAGATGTAGGAAATATTTTTAGATTTTAAAATAATATTTATAGTCAAATAGAAAAGTTATATAACCCCATGTAAAAATTTATTTACTAAAAGATATATTTTTATGTCATTTTTGTCTTTACTTTAAATTAATTAATATAAAGTGTCATTATCCCTCTTAAGTGGCTCCATGGGGTCCCAAAATCAACCAAAAGATGCCCATGGTCGGACATGACTCATCCAATAAGGTTAGTACAAGTGTTAAGTTAATTTTATATTATTATAATATTATTTTTACTTTGAATTACCCTATTTACCTTTAACTGTGGTAAATAAAATTCAAAAGTTACGATTCACCAAAAATTATTTTCATCTCATTGAACCTAATTTTACTTAATAATAACAACCATGTATGTTGGATTTTAAAAATTCAATTCATAGAAGTGGTAAATTTTCATTTAAATGTAAAAGTCGGTTTTTTAACTACTACTCAGTGTTTTCACTATTCATAAAAAATTGAATGTTTTAAGAAAAATACCAAAAATTTAGCCTAAGATATATTTGATATTATGAATTCAAAACTTATGTCTATTTTATCAAATTCAAAACATATAATTTGAATTAATTAATTTAAAATTAATTCATGTTGTTAAAAAAAGCGTGTTTTTAAAAAATAATAACTATAAAAAGATAGACACTTGTTTATGTCCAATTTCAAAGTGAAATTACTTCAAATGACCAAAATTGGATAAAATGGTAAAAATAAAGTCTAATTAAACTTTAAAAACAATTAAAAAGATAATATAATCATATAAATAAATTAGATTAAAAGGCAATTTTGAATTAAAATACAGTATTTTTTCACCATTCATTAAAAAATGAATTTTATCAGAAAAATTCCAAAAATTTACCCAAAGTAAATTTTTATGTCCCGATTCTAAATAAGAATTTTATTTTGTCAAATAGAACATATAAAAGTGACAAAAACTATATTTAAAGAGGGTTCTCCATCAAAAGGTAGTAAATTGAACTTTTAAAGAGTATTAGGGTATTTATGCTTAAAATTATATTCATTCACATTTTAAGCCTCTAACTTTTATTAGGTAAATGTAAAACCATTTAATAAAAATGCGTAATCATATTTCTGTTAGTTCTGTTCATTCCTACCAATACAACGGCTATGTGTTAACTGCCATTTAAAATAATAATATTATATTATTATTTTTCAATATAACACAACATTTTATGCAACATAAGATTTCAAAGAAACTCATTGTTGCATATTGGGTAAGCCATAGAACATAGCACCCCCTATAAAGTAAAATTAATATTTAATTCACATATATTAATAAATTTGAAAATGTATTACTCTTTATTTACTTGGGATGTTACATTCTTCCCCCTTCTGGAAATTTTTTCCTCACAATTTTAATATTAGGCTCAAAAACATCATTGAATGTACCACATCGGAAAAAGAGTCAATAAAAATAACACTTTAAAATAAATAAAGATAAGTACAAAGGTCACCTAAAAAAACTCATACTATGATTCCATGTAGGAAAACATGGATATGGAAAAGAAAACAAACCATCAAGTTTTGATGTAGAGTGACAGAAAACATGATTATGAGAAAGTTAACCACTATAAAATCACAAAATTGTGATGGGTTAAATGGTCTTTGATTCCCCTGTAAGAAAATTTAACAGACAATGTTTTTTTAAGTTACATTTCCAAAAGTTGAATAATTTATTTATGAGATTAACTAAAAACATAAGGAAACATACTTACTTGTCATGTAGACTTTCATCCTTTATAAATTTCTACCACAAACTGAACTTTTCTCCCAATGATTAGTATTCAAGCTGACTTGGTAACATCAAAAGTTCTAGAAGCAACTTTTAGAGTATCACATAATCCATAAAAGATGAACTATATATTTCACATGTCTTTAGACATCAACCAAAACCAAAATGGTTAGTACGAGATCTGATAATCCCCCAAAAGGATAATCCTTTATAAAAAAAACTACTATTAATATCCAAAAGTCAACTAATAGTACCCAAAGTTCAAAAAAGACCATTCAATAGACAATTTTCATTAAAATTATTCAAAATAATTCAAACTAATATTTAAACCCAAATCTCATAAGAATTTAATCACATATTCTTCCATAGTAAATCTTAACATTTATCTCCAAATAACATTGAATACTCTTAAAGTCTCATACTGAAGTGTAATTAACCAAATCACATATTCTCTATGATAGGTTAATCATTTCCATAAATAACCAAAATTTCCATATGTCCATAATAAAAACATAGAATCTTCTAAACTAAAATTTAAACCATTGATCCACAAATGAGATCCCATAGTATTCTATTTTCCTTAAGCATATAATGTTCCCCAAAAGAGAGAACATCTTCCAAAATAACCTTTATCACTTAATCACTAAATCATTTTCCTATATTAAGTATATCCATTTGATAAAACATACGTTCCCAAAATCAACTTATTATTGATCTGTAAAATCATTTAACTAAAAAGAATAAGTCATATTAACTAGGGACTTCACGTAGGTCGGTGGTAGGTGATGTACCTCTGTCACCCTTCGGTTGTGGGTTCAATTCCCATGGATTTTCTGGACGTGACAGGTTGTCACCCATCTTACGGGTTTTCCTTTTTATAAAACTCATAAATTAACCTAACATGATTTAACCTTAATGGTTGTCTTATACCTCTCATTTTCAACCCAACTCATAATGACCTCAACATCTTAATTCATGAAGTATTATATATATCTTTTTTTCACATCCATATGATAACATAAAAATATTCCTAATAGAAAGAACAGTATACTTGGATCATGGTGTCTGCAGGGTTTCAATGTCATCTTGTTCACGTAGGTAGAAGGTTCATGCATTGCAATAATGATTTAGAGATCCTTCAAAATAATCAGCTTCCTTCGTCCAAATACACCTCTTACAACTTGGGTCACATGGTTGATCATAGAGAAATATTTTTGGAAAATAATCAGGTATGACATATTATTTCAAAACATCGGATAAAAATTTCCTTCTATAAAATAGTCAGACTGAGTTTGAGTTGAAACTTTCAATCAATGGTCATTTTAAAATAAAATCAGTATGTGTTGAGAGACTATATTGTAAAATCAAATATAAATTGGTTGCGCAAGGGTCTCCTTCTTCAGCACCATTTTCAAAATCAATATGTGCTTCAAAATCTTTTGATAAGGTAAAATATTTAAAAATTCCTTCATAATATTTATCTTTATTGAAAATATTAGAATATTGTAAAAATAGGATTTGATTAAATACAACCCATGATCCACAATGATATCGAGGTATAGATGAGGTGTTTGATATTTTAAACAGCTGCTTTCAAGTGAGTTGTATGCTAAAAAAAGTTTCACAATCATCTGAACAAGATTTTGCAATAATTATTGAAAGCATGTCATTAGGAAGAGATAAGAATGTCATTTGAGATCCTCCTCCTTCCATTTGTAACCGACTTTCCTTGATCTGAAAAAGTTATTAAACAAGTATTTAACTGAAATAATAGACATAGGTACTAACCATGTGTTTAACGAAAACTCTTAATCTCTAAAGTTGTCTAAACTGACCTCGGATACCAACTATAAGGACCCAGCCTTAAACATTACATAATCTTGAGTTAAATAAAGAATTCACATTGATGATATTTTCAGGTTTAGAGTTTTAGATAATTTGGCCATAACTATTACATATCAACTTGAATATTACATGTATACACTACTACTCACTATCCATTTTTTTCATAAAATAAAAACTCTTAAAAAGAAACATGTCTAGTTCCATGTTTTAGATATCATGACTTTTCCTTGATCTAATCCTTGACACTTATTCATCTTTAATCCCTATGGAAAACATTTAAAAAACTTGGCATGAGCAAAAAAATCTCAGTAAGGGTTATAAATTAATAAAAGAAAACATTAGCCCATCAATAAATACAAATCAATGAAACCAATCTTTTCAATAATAACACACCTCATGAAATCATAAGATTTATGAATAACACACAAAAATGAGAAATCATAAAGGTAAATTTATAGCATACATAACGTACTTACATTTTATCTATCACATCTACATATGGAGTTACATTTGGAATACTCATCATAATATATTCCCTAAACCTCTTAGGAGAAACATTAACATTTACCTTTGTTATGTTACCCAATGCATTGGAGAGCTATCTCGGGCTCACCCACACTAGGTTTATCATAGAACCACCCATATAAATAAACAATACCCAATTTCATAACAAATAAAACAAGCATAAAGTATATATATCATTTCCACATTTCAATCACAATATATCATTTCAAGATATTCACATAATCAATGCTTTATCAAACCATTTTCAAGACCATTTAAAAAGATATTTCTTAATCAAAGTGTCCCATACCACTTTGAAGATTTTAAAGGAATTATCATTTTAAAACATTAATTTCCATATAAATAAATCCTTAAAACCATTTTTAAAACATGGAAATTGATGAGAAGGATTTAGAAGAAAAAATATTTAAACCATTTAAAACGATATTTTATTTACAGAGTTCCTAACCAAATGAGAGACGCTTGAATACAAATATTTATGGAATAAAATTAATAAAAACTTTATAATATCATTAAAATAAAGGGATTCATGATATAATATGTCAAAGGGAATTATATACACCATATAAAATTGAATCAGTGTATAACAATAAATAGGTCTCAATAGAAAGTAAATTGATACAAAGTCCCTTACAAAGATCATATCCTTAGATTAAGGATAAATCATTAAAATAATTTTGTGTGAAAAATAATAATACACCCAATATAAGTGTACATTAAGTGTAAAACAATCGGTGGTCATTCACACATATTCATATCATGGCATAATCAAGAAGTAGAAGTTTAACCCAAATAATTGAAATTGGGTTATGATGTTTTCTTATAGAAATTTGACAGCCTAACAACATCACTGAAAAATTAAGAAAATGAGTTGATGAGGGAGAAAAGGGTATCTCATAACTTGTACATAGAATTTATATCAATAAGGATATATGATAACATATCCCATCATAAGAATATGTAAATTAAAAGTCATAACAAAAAATAAGTCTTTGACTAAAAGATGAAGGTGAAAGGTTCCCTTACCGATTTGGTAACTTACGAAACATACACCCCATGAATTAAGGATCATAAAATGAATATTTAAATACCCATAAATTGAATTATATTATACAATTAATACAATCATGGGTAGTACATACACCACACAAAATGAAATGGTGTCAAATATAGCATGAATCTCACGGGAATAAAAAGTGAGATGAAAATTCATTACCACATTGTAATCAATCGAGTTGTATGAACAAAAGTTAATAACCACCCAATGAATCACATAATACCGTTAATATGAAGGAAATAATGATAATATATATCAAATTTCAGTATAAAATACCCCAAATTCAATAAATAAGTGGCGAACAATGGAAGTCTCATAGAATTAAAAGTGAGATAAGAACCCCCATACCTCATGTCCGACTTATCTTGTATGTTCCTTGTTCTTCCTGAATAATAAACTTAAGTTAATTTACACTTGATTAAGAAAATATTTCAATTTTATTATTCCTTTTATATAAATTATTACCATTATATAACAATTAGATAATTATTTGAGTTCATTTCATACATTTTTTTGATATTCAGTACTTGAGTCAAAAATGAACTTGTTATAATTACAAATTGTCCATGTGGTCAAAAGTATATTATCTCCAGAATCATATTCATGATTTAAATATCATATATATCATATTTATCCAGTATATATATATTTATTTATAATATTACATAAAATTTAGAGGTAAGGAATGAAATGAACTGTTTATGGAGACGGTAACCGTACGTATGCATGAACGCTACATTCATTTTTTTCATTTTTAAAAGGAATGGAAATTGAATGATACATAGGTATATTGTAATTAAAGTATAATTTCATATGATATATATGTTACATAATTTCATTAACTCCATCCTTTATATGTTCCATGTATGTCGTGAACGAATCATATCAACTTGATGGGGTAGTAGTTCGCACTTCCTCAAATGAAATTATTGTGACTACACATATTAGAGAGCATAAAGGTATGTTTGTAAATAAACAATACAGAATAATAGAGAAAACATAAACATAATATATATCATATATAAATATACTTCCATCATAATGGCCACCATGAGAGGCAGTAGGAGATATTTGAACAATCATCATTTCGTGAGGCAGTAGTTTGTCGTCAACAGAAACAATATATTCTTTACCCATTAGATGGAGGTGTGTATAAGTTTATTTTGAATACTTCTCATAAAAACAACATATTATATTTATGATACTTGTGCTATTATAAAATAAAGGAATAAAAATATTTTAGGGGGTTGGAGAAGTAAAATAAAAGAAAAGAACTTAAGAGAAGACATTACCTTTAAATCGGGTAACTCCCTCTGGTTTGAACCAAAAGGATTTCTTGAAGTGTATTCTACCTAAGGTAAGGCTTCTAGGTGGAAGAGATGGATTTTGAGAGATTATTTGGGTAGGGTTTGGACAATCCAAAGGGCTCAAGAAGTGTGAATAATGGGTTAGAAGTGGTGTCCTTTTATATGGGGGGGGAGGGACTCTTTAAGAAAGTTTGAAAATATTAATTTATTATATAATGATTTTTTGTTTCTAAAGATCCAAAACACATTAAAGACCAAGATCAGATGACTCTTGTTTGAAATAAAATCATCCAATAAGGATTTTACAGGCTTTGGATAGTTTTTTAATCTTTATAATCTAATTTATTTAAATCATTCATTAATGAGGTAAACACTGCATCATTATTATGTCTTAAATAATTTTATTTATTTGATGTCTAAAAATTATAAAAAAATTGCCATGATGTAGGAAATATTTTTATATTTCAAAATAAAATTTATATTCAAAGAGATAACTTATATAACCCCATGTAAAAAAATTATTTACTAAAAGATATATGTTTATGTCATTTTTGTCTTTACCTTAAATTAATTAATATAAATTGTCATTATCACTCTTAAGTGGATCCATGGAGTCCAAAAATCGACAAAGGATGTCCATGGTCGGACATGAATCATCCAATAAGGTTAGGACAAGTGTTAAGGTAATTTGGTATTATTATAATATTCTTTTTACCATGAATTACCCTATTTAACTTTAACCGCGGTAAATAAAAGTCAAAGGTTACTATTCACCAAAAAATATTTTCATCTTATTGAACCACATTTTACTTACTAATAACAACCATGTATGTCAGATTTTCGAAATTCAATTCACAGAAGTGGTAAAATTTCATTTAAATAAAAAAGTTGGTTTTTTAACTATGACTTAGTGTTTTCACTATTCATCAAAATTTTATGGTTTTCAGAAAAATACCAAAAAATAAGCCTAAGATATATTTGATATTCCAAATTCAAAAATGATTTCTATTTTACCAACTTCAAAAAATAGAAGTTGCATTAATTAATTTAAAATTAATTCCCGTTTTCAAAACAAAAAGTGTGTTTTTAAGAAATAATGACTATCAAAAGATTGACACATGTTTATGTTCAATTTCAAAGTCAAATTACTTCCAATGACCAAAATTGGATAAAATATTAAAAATATAATCTAATTACACTTTAAAAATAATTAAAAATATAATCTAACCATATAAATAAATTATATTAAAAGGCATTTTTGAATTAAAATATAGTATTTTTCACTATTCATTTAAAAATGAATTTTATCAGAAAAATACCAAAAAGTTACCCAAAGTCAATTTTTATGTCTCGGTTTTAAATAAGAATTTTATTTTTTAAAATATAACATATAAAAGTGACAAAAACTAGATTTAAATAGGGTTCGACATCAAAAGGCGGTAAATTGACCTTTTAACGAATATTAGAGTATTTTTGCATAAAATTATATTCATTCACATTTTAAGCCTCTAACTTTTATTGGATAAATTTAAAAACATTTAATAAACATGTGAAATCATATTTTAGTTAGTTCTATTCATTCCCACCAATACAATGGATTTTCATTAACTACCATTTAAAATAATATTATTATTTTATTATTTTTCAATATAACTCTACATTTTGTGCAATGTAAGATTTCAAAGAAACCTGTTGTTGTGTATTGGGTATGCCATAGAACATAGAACCCCCATTAAAGTAAAATTAATATTTAATTCCTTACTATTAATAAATATGAAAATTTATTACTCTTTACTTACCTGGGATGTTACAAACTATATCCATTATATCTTTCTCAAGCTAAGATAATTCAATAAGATGATAAAAATGATATTGTTGTTCTCATATTAGATGATAAACTGCATTCCACTTATTTGGTGTCGCCACATCATCTGGGAGAAGACTACCAATGCTATCTCGAGATTGTGGGTCTCATATATTTTCTCAAGGGGTCCCAACTACCTAGACCCACTATAAACCACAACTTTCCTTTTCATTTTGACACAAATTGGTCAGGTACCTGAGGCCCAAAAAACAATACATACTCAAAAACATCCTTTAGGAATTTTATGATGGGGGATCTCATTAATATATACATAAAATCATGAAGAAAGAAATGGAACTTTTCAATCCACATGAAAGGATTCCCCTTTAGGGACAAAGATGTAATGGGTTCTACAACTATGGAGAATTCAGGTACAATACTCTTATAATACCTTACCAATATAGGTATACTTCGCACCTTGCTATCACTCTTGGGTGGATCCCAAACTATCACTACATTAACATTTACTAGGTCCACTACCACCCTCTCCTAGAATATAAAATATCTTATGAAATGGAACTATGAAATATTGAACAAAAATTTAGATATCATCCCATAAATATAGTGCTCTGATAGTGAGTTTGGGACCTTCCTCAATTGTATTGCATTCCCATCCACAGATGTTGAGTACATTGGGATATCCTTGATGAATATAACCAAAAAATATCTAGGAAATAATTAAGGATCTGGTTCATGACTCCCCATTAACACTATTGTGGAATTCATCCTAGGAAATGGAATCACCGTGTAATCATAGAACCCATAGTGACATCTGAATTCCATCTTTGATATATCCTCATCACGTACTCATAATTGGCGATAACCTAATCTAAGGTCAATCAATAATAATCATCACACCCCTATAAACTGATCAAAGTGTTCATTGATCCTCAGTATTAGAAACATATTCTTCACATCAGATGGTTAAATCGATGATAATCCAAATATAACCTTAATCAATCATACACCTTCTTGGAAAGAAACCTGAGGGATACTGAAGGGGTAACACTAGGTATAATGAATACATTCTCTTGAAAGTCTTGTAACAACACCCTCATCTCATGAAGAACTTTGAGAAGCATATGATATGCTATAATAGAAATTAGTTTATACCTATGAATATTCCCATCATGCTCTAACAGGGTATCCATTTCATGAACAAAGGAAAATATCATCCCATCACTACAGACACATTAAGTCATCCCCCTAAAAAAATCAATCTGGGCATGAACTATAGATAGCCATTCCATAAAAATAAGAATTTCATAAGGCCTCATCACTTCTAAAATGAGATCACATATGATGCTCTCTCCTCAAATTATAAAATTTCATTGTAAGAATAATTTTTCAATCACTAAGTCACCTCCTATAGACAAGTCCTCATGAAAGAATTGACAAAAAGGATAAATCAGAATATATATGTCCTAAACTAGAGAAGTGGGAAGAAAGGAATTGCTCACATATTTTTCTATCAATTCTAAAAAAATTTACAAAGAACTCATATCATACATCATATCATCCTTGGATCCTCATTATCGTATGAATTCATAGTATACGGTATAACCCATCCCTGACCACCAGCACTCAGAGCTTGGTGTGGAATACCTAGGGGTGGTGATGATAATAAGTTATTCCTAGGACTACCTCCTACTTCTATACCATCCCATCAGCCATGTACACTTCTATAACATCATATTACTATTTTAAAGTGCATCTAAACCCCCATATTGATCATTCATTGGTTGGGTTTTGATTAGTGGTAATTAATGTGAGATTGTTGAAATTTTTAAGGGCGCTAGGGTTGTGAAAGATTATCACATGGTTTGTCCAAATTGTGAACCCTGCTAGTAAAAACTGTGAAAACCCATCTAGTGGGGGTTTACATGGTTAGACCTTGGATTGAAAAACCATGTGCCCACCAAGGAGAAAATGTGTAGCCCTTCCAGTAGTATCACATGGTATGGTCCAAGGTTTGGCAAGTTGTGTGGCCCTACCTAGATAATAGTGTGTGAGGGATTTTATTATTCACAAAATTCATTAAAATTTCCTAAACCGTCATTTTTATCCATGGATCGGGACTAACTTGACCCAGAATTATTTCATAGGTCTTTGAGGCTCTTAAGGACCCATTTTGGCTCCCACAAACCCCCTCTTAGGCAAATCAAGGCTAGGAGATCATTGTCTGATCTCTTTTATGTATGTTAATATTTCCCCATTCATTCCCACATGCACTCTTCTCCACTCCTCCTTAGGGTTTTTTAGATATCCATGTTTTTGGAGGATCTAATCCTAGTTCTTTTAGATCATGAACCTAGTCTTGATTATTAGATATCCTTTTTCATTATTATTTATTGGATTTTCACATTATGGGTGTTGTGATTTATGTTCTCATGATCTATAGGTAGGTGGTTATCTTTAAGATTAATCTATTTATATAAACCAAACTTGATTTATTTAAATTTAATTTAATTATTTAAATTAAATTTTTTATTTAAATTTAATTTCTTTCAATTGGTTTGTTAAAATTCCAATTATTGTGAAACATGGATTTGAATTTTATTTGGAATGAAATAGTGAAAAACCCCCCAGTTCAATTTAATTAGGGAGTGTTTGTGGAATTTTATGGGATATAATGAAATTTCAATTTAGTATCTTAAATTATAGAATTTGAATTGTTAAAATGAATTGTCAAATTGATTTTAAAAAAAATATTTTAGAAAAATGTATTGACTATTTTTTTATAGGACATCATTGGTTTTATCTTAGAAAAAGGCATGATTTGATTAAAACTGCATTTTTATTTTTAAATGGTAATTGGAATATTGAAAAGGAAATTGGGTTATTTGTATTTTAAATAGTTTTGAAATTAATTTTCCATTATTAGTTGTTGTTTGAGAGAACACAATCCTATGTATATAGTGAGTTATTAGGGTAAAACACCATAGGATGGGAATTCCCTAGAAAAGGATTGATTCTTTAGAACTCTAACATAAAATTATTGCCATATCTTATCATATGAATGTATGAGGATCCCATAACCTGGAACTATCATACCTTTTTGAAGATTACAATATCAATCCTTTATGATTATATATATATATATTCCATAGTTTGAAAACTATTTAACAAATTCCTTATGAATTTATTTAAACTATTTTATATAAATTGTTTATTAAACCATTTTTAGAAATGTTTTTCATCAATTGAAATATAAAGTATGATTTTTTGTAAGTATTTTCTTCACTTCCTTGCCTATTAATTTAATGTTCAATGTTTTTTTGGATAGTTAATTGTGTAATATTGTTATGTATTACTTGATGAGAATATACTAGTATTTTATCTCAAACACTACATTTACCTTTAGAATTTACAAATTTCGTCTTTCCATGTTTGAGGATGGGGAAAGAACCACTTGGAGGTGGTAGTTGATGTTGATATTTGTGTTTTGAGATTCTATTTTCATTTGTTCTTGGATTTTATATCATTTTTATGGTACTTTGTAGTTGTAAATTAGTTTTGTATACCTATTTGTATTTTATTATTGCTCTCCTAGTGGAGTTTTCTTTTGTGCATATAGAATTATATCTCTTTCTTTCATTCTGTTTGTAGAAAATTCATTACCACCAATATATTGTTTTATACCAGGTGATTATCCCCAAACTGTGGGGATTAGGAATTACCTTTGAATTTGGTTAGGTTCGGATAATTTATCAAGGTATTAGAGTATTCAAGCTGGTTCGTGATAAAGTTGTATCATAGGAAGTTCCAACATATTACCATGTTTTCAGTATGTAGTTAATTAATCTTGTCGGGAAATAGGAGGTAGTTATAATTGAGTTCTAACCTAGATCTCACCATAATGAGCCATACATCACTAAGGGTGGTTTAGAAAATATGTCTTGAGGATTATTTCTTTAATTTTCCATAATTATAATTTACATAGATTGAAATAAAATCCTTTTTTATCTATCTATTGGGGTAATTTTTCTTATTTATCTTTTTTGAGAGTTGTTCTATATAAACTTTATGATATCTTAAATGTTGTTTTATAGTGTTTCTTTGCCTCATGCCTCTTAAAAGATGTGTAAATCAGATCCAAAAGGAAGATACTAATGAACAACATTGAGAAAATCCTCCCATGGACTATAATTTAGTTGATGTTATTGTGAAATCTATCCAAGATCTTGGATGAACACCGGAACATGTGCTAGTTCCATATCCATCTGTGGAACCACAAGGGATTTTTTACATAAAATTGCTTGGTATTTCCTTTGAAAAACATACACTATAATTTCAAGCCTCTAATAGTGCTAATTTGGATGATGATTGGTTGAGAGATATCCATATTTTTTTGGATTTATTAGAAATTCCTAATGAAATAACTATGAAATCTACATCTTTTAAGCTAGAGGGACCTAACATGAGATGGTGGTAAAATATATTGACACTGAATAATCATGAGTTATTTTTGTGGAATGAATAATATTGAAACAAAAAATTTACAAGTAATTGATAACATATGATTCTAAAATAAATATAACATTTATCTCCAAATAACATCAATCACTCTTAATGGATCATACAAAAAAGTAATTACCCAAATCACATATTCTCCACTATAGGTCAATAATTTCCATAAATAACCTGAATCCCAATAATTCCAAAATAAAATAAAATATTATTCAAATATATAATTCAACCTTTACTTACCAAATAAAATCCAATATTATTTTGTTTACCATGATCATATAGAGTTTCCAAAATAGTGAACGTCTTCCAAAATAACATTATTCACTTAATCACCAAATCATTTTCTTATGCCATGGAAATATATTTGATAAAATATATGTTATTGATATAAAATAATTCTTCATCCATAAAATCATTTATCTAAAATAAAAAAATTATAATAACTTGGAGTTCACATATGCCAATGGAAGGCAATGAATCCTTGTCGACCTTCGGTTGTGGGTTTGATTCTCATGGCCTTATCGTACATGACGGGTTGTCACCCTTCCTATGGGTTTTACTTTTTATAAAACTATATTAATATAAACCTTCTTAAAATATAGAAATTTCAAAAACATCCTCAAAAAATAACTTTAATTTATGTTACCCTCAACAATTATCTCATAAGTTTCATTTTCTATGCCAAAATGCAATAACCTATAATTACCTCAAAAATGAAAATATCTAAAAAAATATCATTAGTTGAATTAAAATTACATAACATCAAGCCTAAAATGGGGTTTACAAGACATTGAACTTATGATCAAACATAAAATTATAAACTCATGATGATAACCCTAACTCTTAAGAAGACATATAAATTTCTAAATTTGTCTAAACTCTACTATGATACCAATAAAAAGGACCCATCCTTAAAAAAAACTTTTTCCAGTTATTTTAAAACTAGAAATAACATTATTTTCTAAAATATATTTTAGGTTTGTAGTTTTAGATAATTAAGATAAAATCTTACATAGTAAACCAACAAATTACAATTGGACTCTTACACCTAGTAACCATTTTTTACACCAAAGTAAACCCTTTAAAAAATGTGGTTTCCTTTCATGGCTCATCTTCACAACTCTCCCTATATCTCATCCTTTAACCAAGTCTTCCTTAAATGTTATGAAAGACATTTTAAAAATTTGGATGAGAACAAAAGATCCATAATGAATACAAAAACAAGGAAACCATTAGTACATTAATAAAAATAAAAAACCCATGAAAACATTCTCATAAATTAATACTTTTTACCCGTAATAAGTTGTAAAGACTTTATTTTGAAAATAATCCATTTTCACAACTTTTTGTAATCACAATATTACCATAAACCCATATAAAGAAAATAAAATATATAATGGTAACTTGAAACATAATCATACTTAAATGGAATAACCATGAGGTACACTTCCATACATGTTACTCATACAAATGGAATATCCATACAAAAAACATTCATACCCAATGGATTAAAGGTTATGATGTAACCCCCCATCCTTGGTTTCTCACGCAACCAACCTTCCTTGGATTATCGCATAACCACTCATCAAATGTCCAATTATAATTAAATAATTTTAATACATAAAATCTATCAATTTTCAACATGTCACTCATAAAAATTTATTTTCCCTAACAATAAAATATTTCAAGATACTTAAATAAACAATCCATATTAAAAACCAATTTAAAACATTTATAAAAGATATTTTTTGTAATGGACCGGACCTCTCTGGTCTATCCTTTTTTGAACATCTAGTGTTTGGGGTGTTCTGGGAGGTTACGGTGACTTATTTCCAACACTTTTCCAAATTTCCAGCTTTGGGAATATTTTTTCTATTTTTTTGAATAGTTCTATTGGTGAGTCATTTGCGAACAGTGTTGTCGATGAGTAATTTATGAACAGTGCTATCAGTGTGCCATTTGTGAACAGTACTATTAGTGAGTCATTTCTTAACAGTGTTTTCGGTGAGTCATTTGTGAATATTGTTATCAGTGATTCATTTGTGAATAGTGAATTTGGTGATTCATTTGTAAAAAATGTTTCTAGCTTCCTACAGTTTTTTCCCTTTAGTGTTTTCTTTGACAAAAAATGCATTAAAGACTTTTTTTAAGGGATTTAAGGCCAACTCAAAGCCTATAAATCATATATTAATTTTCTTAAGTCTAGGTATGCCTTTAATTGGTCAAACCATGTAGTTTAATGTGATCCAATTTTAATGGAAAATCTAGCGTATCTTAAACAGTTGCTCTGTTAAATCTTTTAAAGGGATAAGATATATTCCCCCCATGTTCTACCTTCTTGTTCCCTGGTGCGAGAGGCCTGAAACTTTATTTATTCTCATAGTAGTGGTGTGATCTAACCCTAATACTTGAATCATTTCCATTTGAATTTTCTTGCTTCTGCATGTGCACCCCTTGTTTTGGTGCAAGTAGCAAGTATCAATCTGTAATCGATAGAAGGTATGATCAAACTATATTCTTGTGTTTTCTTCGATCCTTATTCTCTGTTTTCTCCTCTCCATGTTATTTAATGTGATATATATGCTTATAATGGAGTTTTCTTTGGTGTCAAATGGTGTGGTAGTTTCGTGGCATCCTAGGGTGGATGCAATTGTCGTGGGGGGGAGGCGATCATGATCTATTGTGTGGATCATTATTGTATAAAGAACATCAAGAACCTTTTGAGGTAGGGGATTCGTGGATTCTCTATTATTTTATGTGAAACTATAGAGTTATCATTTTTTAGACTACTATATCACAATGGAATTGAAATAATAAATATTTAAACTGGATAAATAAATTGGTATCAATCATATGTTATTGCCTCTTTTTTTTCTAGATAGTGTTATATCTATTCTTTCCTTATTTAGCATGTTTTTCTTGATGTAAATTGGAAAATAACATAAACTTGGATTAATTATAATTATTTTTCAAAGATAAAAGAGGCATGTAAATGAATTTGGTTATTGTTGTTATAATTTTATGTTAATCAAACTGGTGTAGTAAGAATGTTTAATTATTTGTGATGGATATGATAACTTTTTGTTTAGGTTTCCCATAGTTGGAAACTACTATTAATGAATTGGTTAATTCAAGATAAATTAAATAACTAGTTGTTTGATAAAATATAATTCCTTGTAGGGTTCTTAGTTACCCTCTTTCTTGTAAATTCCAAGAGCATTATTCTTGGAGCTATGAAAGATCATTGCGTATAAAGGAATAATTTCTTGTTTAAGGTCCAAGAGCCCAGTTGATATGATGTTTGTTTCCTAATTATTATGTTGTGATGTGATCTTGGATGGTTGTTGTGATATGTGGGGTAGGAAGGACCATTTTTTGTGGTGGAAGTTGACGCCTAGAGTGGTGAAATGAATCATTTTAGGCATATAGTCATTGAGGAGGACACCAGATATGATGAAACGGGTTGGATATGAATGTCGAATACTTACTGATTATTATTGGTTGTTTATCTGATTTACTTTCCTTACTTCTCAAGGTAGATGGTCTTGCTTACCCTCCTTCCAAAAGGGGTGAAGACGCACTAGGTATGTCACATGCTTTCCATGTTTAGCTTCTTGAGGGAGGATGGGTCTACGCACTTGTTATATGTGGAAAAGACTTGATAGGTAGTTCAACTGCTCACCGTGTTGATCCCCCTTGTCTTTAGTATCTTAGAATGTTTTTCTAGAATGCTTGTGAATATGGGATAGTAATAATGCAATTAATAAATGATTTAATAAATGATGTTAACCCATGGGGTTTGAGATTTTTGGGATTCAATGCTGATGTAATATTTTTGAGAAGCTGTGAACTTAGTTTGGTCATGCCTAGAGGGAATGAAACTTTGGTGGGATGCAAATGAGATACAATGTGGAATTAATAATGGTTAATTAATGTATAAATAATTAATTAACATAAAGTGAAACCGATGAAAAGAGATAAAGTAATATAATGTATCTATTTAAATGGTTGTGTGCTTATAGGGTACCTAGTCTTAGTAGCGTTAGCCGAGAGTCAAGAGACGTTAGCTGAAGTTGAGTCTAAGACTAGGTTATTCTGATAGTGTGGTTGTGATATATAGTGTATCATATACTTTTTTTGTTTCTATACACTACCCCACCCTTTATTTTAGGGAGACTCGCATCCTAGGGATTTGGAGCCCTAGGGAGGGTTTTTTCTCCAACATTCTGGGGGGAGATTGGATGGCTGACTACCCCCTTTGGCCCCACTCTCTTCTCTTGATATTTACTTGTTCTAGTAGGTACAGTGGTTATTTTTCTCCATATATGTGTTTATAGGGTTGTAATGGCTTTTGGTTATTCACATACATATATTTTAGATATATTTTCTTATGGACTACTATAGGTGTAACGTGTATAGGTTATGATGGCATGAGGATCCTTACTCGGTGTATGGGCTATAATGGCTTGCGGTTTAATACCCAACATATGATACACATTATGAGTGATGTGGTGGCTCCAAAAAACTACTTGGTGACTTTGAATATGTGGACGTGGTGGTATTTTTGAATGAGGTTCATGTTGGGGTGTTATTCCTAGGTGTCTGTGGGCAAGAAATTTTGGATAGAGATGGCTTAGGATGTGTGAAGTTGGGCCAAAGAGGTAAACTAGTGGGAAAGTGGTAGCGGGGTACCCTTTATATTCATTATTATATTATATACTCTTATATGAGATATTTGGTGATAATATCCATGGTGTGGCTAGAAACATAGTATACCTGTTTAGGTGACGAGTTAGTTTTGCTTCTTGTTCACTATGCTTTAGCATTATTTCTTTGCATTTCAAAGAGTGTCTCTAGGGAGGATACTACTGAGTATAATGTTATACTCACCCTATGTATATATAAACTATTTTCAGGTCACTTGGAGTAGGTTGGAGATCAGGTTGTTTATTACTAGATTGGGGTTGCAGGAGCTATTTGGGATTCATGGTGACTTCCATTTTTTACTTTTTTTTGGAACTTGTAGTTTCCCCTTTAATTGTATTAGTTCTTCCATGACATTATATATGTGTACTTGGGTTTAATTTTATATTGCAGTTTGATTTGGATTTCATTGGTGTCTTTCTTATCACTCTCTTCTAAATGTGTTTTCTTAATGGGTAATGCCTCCCATTTGTGTCTTTGCTATACCATTGGTGCTATTCACAATCACGAGGCCTACTAGAGGTGGGACTTGTGGGGCCACTATCTCTTTTCTCACATTTTCGGGCTAGGAGGGGTACACCTTGTGGGGAGGGGGTCGTGACAATTTTAAATCAAAGTGTCCCACCCCACTTTGAAACTTTTGAAATAAATTATTATTTTATAAAATAATTTCTATATAAATAAATCCATAAAACCATTTTGAAAACATTAAAATGAATAAGAAATATTTAGAATAATAAATATTTAAAACATTTAAAATGATGTTTTAGTTGAAGAGCCCCTTAAAAAATTAGAAAAGCATGAATAAAAATAATTAAATAATAACATTAAAAACATTTAATATCATGAGTGTATATTAATTCATGTTGTAATGTTTTAAAAGGGTTTTATATACACATTATATGATAATTATGGTTCATAACATCAATATATGTCTTAATTAAAGGATATTGAGACAAAGTTCTTACCAAGATAATTTTGTTAATCAAATAGATCAATTATGTGTATTCACTATAAATACACGTATAAAAATAAAATATAAGATATCAAAAAGTCATTTCTCACAAAATCTTAGCATGACATAATTAAGAACTAGAAGTTTAACCCAAATAATTGAAATTGGGTTAAGAAATTCCCTTACCCCACGTTCGACTTCCTTTAAACATGTTCAAACCACATGTATAATAAGTATAAATTCCATATTAATCTATAATAGAACCATATTCATATATATAATACCATATATTATTTACTTAAGACATTATATTATCCATTTATTATTAACTCTATGGTTATGTTACGTTTCAGATCATATTCTCTTTGTTAATCGTACATGTATTGACATGTTATTCTTGATTATCAAGATTTAATTATTTCCATAATATAAAAAAATATAAATAACCTATATATTCAATATATAAGTATTTATAATAATATTTAAAGATAAATGAAAAGCACCATTCATGGAGATGGTAGTTCATACGTACGCATGAATGATATTTTCGTTTTCCTGTCGTATTGAAAGAATGAAATTAAATGAAATATTTGTAAATATATATATATATATATATTATAATTAAATTATAATTAATATGTCATATATATCATAATTTTTACTAAAAAATCCTTAATACATTTCATGTGATGTGTGAATGAGTCACATTGCTTTGAGGAGATGGAAGTCCACATGTCCACAAAAAAAGTTATCATATATCCACAATATGGAAAGCATGAAGGTATGTATAATATAAAATTTACATAATATGAAATTGGATATAATATATATATTAAAATATTATTTAAATAGAAAAATATTATTAATACCAGCAATGTAGGAGGTAATGGAAAAATAACAAAAACATTATTCACGGAGGTGATTAATCGATATAACATGGACAATAGTTTCATTTCATTGAATAATAGGAGATAGGAAATGAAATGGATATGATATATTCCATTAGAAACATTAAAATCTAGTATATACATGATTATGATGTCACCATTCATTTTTGGATGAAGGATATGAGGAGAAATTAGAAAAAGAAAAGAAACTAAGAGAGGTACTTTGGGAAAATTACCTCTTGAATATCACCTCCTTGAGAGACCCTTGAGGACCTTGGATTTGGTATTTTGGTAATAATATAAGATCTTGGATTTTGTTAGAGTGAGTAGGAGAGGTTTGGGAAAATATTTTAGGAGCAATAAGGCTTTTTCGGTCAAAATGGTGTGTTGAGGGTTGGTATTTTTACCTGAGGAGAGGTGGGTTTAAGTGATTAAATTATTGATTATCTTATATATAAAGCCAACCACATTGAGGTGAAATTACTTTTAACAAATTAGATTCTCAATTAATGTTTTTTAGGATAGTTATTTTGGATCCACATTTCATCTAAGATTTAAATTTTGTATTGTTTTGGTATTTTAAGCATGTACACTTAACTGTAACATGTTTCATTTTTTACCTATACTAGGGTAAATATTTTTTTACCACAGAAAATTATTTATACCTACAAATGAAATAGAACTGAAAAAGTAATATGGAACTTGTGACTCAAAAAATGGAATACATATTACCTAACTCAATTCACAGAATTTGAAAAATTATATTTAAAATTGATCCTGTAAACCAAACGAAAAATGTAGTTTTTTAAAGTGAAAAGTTCAAAAGTTCACAATGTTTTTATATCCAATTTCAATGTGAAATAGATTATAATGACATAAATTGGTTTTATTTTGTATAATTGAACTAATTATATTTTAAAAAGTAAAATATAATTTAATCATATAGATAAATTGGATGAATAGGCAATTTTGAACTAATATTTTGTAATATTCGTTATTCATCAACATATGAAAATTCTCAAAAAATACAATAAATTTACCCCAACCTAATTTTTATTTTTATCATTAAAAGTTGAATTTTATTTTTTCTTATATAAATTATAAATGTGTCAAATTTATATTAAAATGGGTTCTTTATCAAATGGCGGTAAAACTACCTTTTAAAAATATTTGAGCTTTTATGCTTAAAATTGGATTTATTCTTATTTTAGGCCTATAAAATTTTATTAGATTAATGTAAAAACATTTAATAAACATGTGTAAAAATAAAATATTTATTTTTATCCATTATTTTTGATACAATATATAGGTGATAAATTCCACTTAAAATAATAATATTATCATTATATTATTTTTTTGGTATAATAGAGTCTTGCATGCAACGTATGATTTCATAGAAACTCGTTGTTGTATATTGGGTACACTATTGGACATAGAATCCATTTAAGTTAAAATTAAAAACTAATTCATAAATAATAATATGTATGAAAAAGGATTTATTTTTTAATTAATTGGTCACCAAATAATTAACTATATGTAAATCTATAAACCATATTTTAATACTTGAGTTAATATTGTTCATTCCCACCATTCTTATGGATAGTTTAACGGTAATATTTAAATAATAATATTTTTTTCATTTATGTTTGATGTTGAGTATCATGTATGCTATATAATATCCTTTTTTACCAAGAATGTTACATTCTCCTCCCTTTTGGAAATTTCATCCTCTAAATTTTGAATTTCTTGATAAAATTCCATGGGTTTGACATTTCAAATAGCCTTATAGAAATCCCATATTAGAAAAATAATTAATAAAACATACAATTTAATAGAAATAAAATTAAACAAAATGTCCACATGATATAACACATATTAGGATTCCATGTAGGAAAACATGGACATGGATGATAAAACTAACTCTCAAAGTCTAATAGAGAGTGACAGATAACATGATCATGTGAAAGTTAACCATTAAAAAAACATAAATATGTGATGGGTCAAAATACCATTGATAAAAATTAATGGATAATGTTTTTGTTATAAGAATAATTTCATAGATTTGGGGAATTATTTTACTACTTGGATTAATAAAATAAGGAAAATCACTTACTTTACATGTAGAGTTTCCTCTATTAATCAAATTCCACCACAAACTCATTTTTTCTCCAAATGATGAGTATTCGAGAGGAACTTCTCATTTCTGAATCACTAGAATGAACTTCTAGAAAATCAAATAATCCACAAAATATTAACTATCTATTTCTCCTATCTTTAAATATTAACTAAAATGAAAATAGTGAGTACATGAAAAGACAATTCCCCAAAAAACATTGCATGAATAAAAACTACTTTTAATCTAAAAAATTTCCATAGTAATACCCAAAGAATAACACAAAACATTCAAAAAATAACTATCCATAAAATTACTCAGTATATTCCAAAATAATATCAAAACAAAAAATTTTGAAATATTTTATAACATAGTATTTCAAGATTAATTTTAAAATTTATCTCAAAATAGCATCAATCACTCTTAATGGCTCATACAACAAAGTAATCACCCTAATCACATATTCTCCACGATAGGTTAATCATTTCTATAAATAAGCTAAAAAGATATATATAAACAATAAAAACATAGATTATTCTAAGATATAATTTAAACTTTAATTCCCAAATAAAATCCTATAGTATTCTGTTTACATTTAACATATATAGTTCCCAATATTGTAAACATCTTTCGAAATAACATTATTTACTTAATCACCAAATATTTTTCAAATGCCATGGAAATATATTTGATAAAATGTATGTTCCCAAAATAAACATATTCTTTATCCATAAAATTAATTAACTAAAATAGAAGAGTTATACTAACTATGACTTCACGTAGTCCAGTGGTAGGCGATGCACCCTTATCGCCCTTCAGGAGAGGGTTTGATTCTCGTGGCCCTGACAGACATGATGGGATCTCACCCTTCCTATGGGTTATCCTTTTTATAAAACAATTTTATTATAAACCTTATAAAAATATACAATTTTCAGAAACATCCTAAAAATAACCATATTATATTTTAACCTCAAAGGTTATCTCATAACTTTCATTTTCTATCGCAAAAAGTAATAAGCCACAATTACCTCAAAAATGAAAATATCTAAAAAATACCATTAGTCACATTAAAATTTTATACATTAAATCATAAAAATTAGTTTCAAAGACATTAAACTTTTGACCAACCTTAAAATTATACACTCATAATGATATCCCTAACTCTTATGAAAATATCATAATTTATAAAGTTGTCTAAACCCTACTCTGATACCATCCTTAAGGACACAGCCTTAAAAATAACTTATTCCAGTTATTTTAAAACTATAAATCGCATTCTTTTCCAAAATATATTTTAGTTATAGAGTTTTATATAATTAGTAGAAACTTTTACATAGTAAACTCATACATTACGAGTGGACTCTTATGTAGGTTCTAGGTGAAACAGAAGCACATTTGTGGGTGTACCCAACTTTAATTTTTCCATTAACAACAAAAAATATGAGATCCATCACGATAATAAAATGCTAGATCTTCAGAATAGAATGAAGAATTAAAGAACGGAAGGGAGTCTCAGAACCATAGAGGATCATCATATGTTGGTTATAATAAATTTAATTAAAATACAAGAATTACCATGATGGAATTCTTTCTATGTTGCTGTTTTCGGTCACGATCCGATGTGATCTATCATTGCATCATAGAATACAAATGTAGGATTCCTCTAGTAATGACCCACACATGCTCCACATATCTCTGGACTTCACCAAAGGGATCTTCGGGTGCTTGCACGAAAGAACCTTCACATGCGATGTCCGCCTTAGATCACCTTGAGAGTTTCTTGCAAAGCACTCTCCTGGATCCGGTGGAGGAATATCTCTCCTGTAGCTTGAGAGCATTCTTGGAAGAAAAGAATTATTTCTTAGATTAAAAGATTTCTCTAGATCTATTGTGCACAACCCCAAAAATGTCTAGGCTAATGATAATTATATAATTGGGATTTTAATTAATTAGAATAATAAAATGAATTAATTACCTGAAAATATTTATTCATTTCATTTAATTCTTTGTATGACCCCATGTCTAATAATAGTAGTTTACTTTTATTATTACTTGACACGAACCCAAAAAATTACACATAATATTATTTAATTAAATAAATAATTTTATTTCTGACAAATCCCCAGAAAAACTACACTTTGTGTATATTAATATACACGAATTGTACTTTTGTTTTTCCATTTTCTTTATTTCCTCCACCACATTTATTAGACCTTGAATAATGGTTATTTATTTCCTAAATAAATATCACTACATTACTCGATAATAAATATATTATTCTACCCATAATATATTCTCTCAAATAACTAATGTTGAAATAAATGTGATCAGGCATCCTTGAATAATTATTAAACCACTATCGGGAATAATATTTATTCCACTTGTCAAATGAATATTTAACTGAGATACTTGGACACACTTAGTGTGTGGCCCTCTAGGCCTCTTTCTCAGTGGCATTAGGTAGAGCCTGTCTAAATTATAAGGTTAGCATCTAGCAACATGCCAAGTCACCCATAGAGAAAGAATTTAACGTCGTAATGATGTGTCACCTCTTATGAACACTTATCATGTAATGTAATCCCTTTGTCTCAATATCTCGAATCAATCAGGTTTCATGCTAGTACCATCAACCCATGTGCTCGATTATTCTTTCTTTGGATTCCCAAAATTGAACTTTCCTATTCCTTACCATGGCTATGGAATTATTTAGCCTATATCAATTCCATCAAAGGGCATGAGATATTTACTTCCATTATGGAATAGAAGGGGCAAATCCTTTCTCACAATATTTATTAATGCAGTTTTACTTGTGACGCACCCAACATATCCTACCTCACTGTGAACAGTGCGTCATCACAATTTTCTCCATTACATCTAAGTGCACAGATAGGAACATCCAATGACACTATGAAATGTGGATTTCCTACTGGTGGGTCTCATTCTCATAATATCCTCCTGGATATTACCAAGGGCACACACCATGAGAAGGTTCCTCAAAGTTTTATGAGTCCTCACCCCTAATGGACTATATTATTTTTGTCCCTCAAATAACATCATCCAGCCATAGAACATATATTCAAGAATAGTGTTATTGAATTTCTGGATTCTTATCATAGTAGGGATCCACTATGATCTTTTAGTTTAACAACTATCCTTAGGACATTATCACATGCATTGCTATGCAGAAGAACAATCAAGATGTGATAAGGTATTTATTAATGAATAAATTACAAAGTAGTTGGTTATAGGCCACCAACTCCAACAGACTCCCACTTGGACTAGATCCAACTGCTAACAACATTTAACCCGCTTACTCTCACATGATATTCATTCTTCTGCTGAGATAGTCCTTTAGTCATGGGGTCTGCCATGTTCTCTTCTTTGGACACACTTCTCACTAAAACTTCATCCCTTTGATAGAAATACCTTAAGAAGGGATACTTATAGAGAATGTTATTTATCCATTGATGTGACCTTAGTTCTTTTGAAAGAGCCATCGTTGTAGTATTATCACAATACAATGTGAGAGGATCTTTACTGCTAGTCACCACATCATGCTCTTGGAAAAAGTTCCGAATCCAGATGGATTCCTTGGATGCATTAGAAGCTGCTATATATTCGGGCTCTACTGTAGAATTGGTGAAAACTTATTGCTTTGAGCTCTTCCAACTCACAACTCTTCCATTGAGACAGAAAACATATCTATATTGCGAATTTAGATCTTTCTGATATGTCTGAAAACCAACATCAGCATACCTTCTAATAAAAAGCTCCTCATCTCCTCCATACACTAGGAATATATCCTTAGTTCTTCTCAGATACTTAAGGATAGTCTTAACAGTAGTCCAATGTTGTTCTCCTGGATCTGCTTGATATCTGCCTACCATGCTCATTGCATAGGCAACATCAAGCCCGGTACATAACATGGAATACATGATGGATACTATAGCCAAAGATTATGGGATCTTACTTGTCCTATCTTTCTCCTGTTGTGTATGAGGACACGTTTTCTTAGAAATATGTATTCCATGTGACACTGTAACTCATCCCATCTTGTATTGTTCCATACTAAATCTCTTTAGTATATGGTCAATTTATGTACCCTAACTTAGTCTATGAAGCCTCTTGTATCTATCCCAAATGATCTTGATCCTTATAATGTAGGTTTCTTCACCTAAGTCTATCATGGAGAAACACTTGTTCAACTAGTCCTTAACTAACTGTAAGACTGGTACATCATTTCTAATATGTAATATGTCATCAACGTATACTACTAGGATAATGACCACATTCCTGATAAACTGCTTATAAACACATGGCTCACATTTGTTCTTAATGATACCAAATTATTTTATGGCTTTATCAAATTGAATGTTCCATGACCTGGATGCTTTATTTATTCCATAAACGGATTTCTACAACTTGAAAACCCATTTGGATTCACCTGGTGTCACAAACCCTTCTGGTTGTGTCATATAGACATATTCCTCAAGGTTCATGTTATGGAATGCTATTTTGACATCCATTTTCCAAATCTCGTAGTCAAGGTAATATGTTATGGAAAGTATGATTCTTATGGATTTAAACATGGAAACTGGCAAGAAGGTTTCATCATAGTCAATTCCTTGACACTGTCTGAATCCTTTAGCCACTATCCCTGCTTTATAGGTGTGAACTTGACATTCTATGTCTAGTTTTATTTTGAATACCCATTTTCATCCAATAGGATTTACATCAACCAGATCATCAACCAGAACCCAAACTTGGTTCTGATACATGGAATCCATCTCAGAATTCGTAACTTCATGCTATCTTACAGCTTCTGAGCTTGCTAATAATTACTTGTTGGAGAGAGGTTCATAATTTTCCAACAATGATGATTCACCATCCTCGGTGACTAGGAAACCAAATCTATCTAGTTCTCTTACCTCTCTTGAGCTCCTACGTAGTACTTGTGTTTCTGGAACCTCTTCCATGGGGACATGTGGAACTTGTTCTTGTACCAACTCTTGTGTATCTTGAGCATCAACTTCATCGAAGTCAATCTTTCTCCCACTATCCTTTTTGAGGATTTTCTACTTTTCAAGAAAGGTGTCTTGTCTGGAAACGGTCACTTTCTTTTATAAAGTTTTATATAGGCAATATTCTTTCATTTCCTTGGGATATCCTATAAAGATACACATCATGCCCCCAAGTGCTAGTTTTTTTCCTGATAAGGCCTTAACAAACGCCTCACATACTCATACACGTGTGTGTGAAAAAATGGGTTTCTTTCCATTCTATAACTTGGAGGGAATTCCATTTTATGCCTTAGTTGGTACTCAGTTTAATGTGTATGTTGCAGTTTATAATGAATATCCCCAAAAGGATAATGGAAGATCTGCATGACTCATCAATGACCTCATCATGTCTAACAAGGTGTGGTTCCTCCTTTCACTAACACCATTCCATTGTGGTGTATAAGAAGAAGTGAGCTGAGATATAATCCTAGACTCCCATAGAAGATCGATGAACTCTTGGTTTAGATATTCTCTACCTTGATTCAATTGATGTTTCTTTATCTTCTTACCAAGATGATTCTCTATTTCATTCTTGAATTCCTTAAATTTATAAAAGGCTTCTAACTTGTGCCTCATTAAGTATATATAGCCATATCTACTCAAATCATCAGTAAAATTAATGATTTAAGAATATCCACCTCTATATTCTACTAAAAATGGTCCACACACATACATGTGCACTAATCTTAGAAGCTCTATGGCCCTTTCACCCTATCCACTGAAAGGAGGCTTGGTCATTTTACCTTGTAAAAAATCATGAAATCTATCAAGTGGTTTTAACTCAGTAGAGTCTAAATAATCATCCTGGCAGAGCTTTATCAAGCTCTTCTCGTTTACATGACCAAGACAACGATGCCACAACTGGGTGTTGTATGAGTCATGTGATTTTTTTTCGTTATCAATTTTCAATGCTTAGTTTTCATAATTTAATTCATACAAACCATTATTTAAATGCTTCATACCATAGCATATGTTGTTCTTATAAAAGAAACAAACCTTATTTCCAAATTAGAAAATAAATCCATCCATAGCCAAACAAGATACATAAATTATGTTCTTGGTAACACTAGGCACAGAATAACACTTACGTAAAACAAAAATCATTCCAGTAGGCAATGAGAGATGGTAATCTCCAATGGCCAACGCAGCCATCCTCACACCATTAGCAGCTCAAAGATCCACCTATCCTTTGTCAATTATTCTAAATCTTCTTGGTTCCTGCATTTTTATACAGATGTGATCCCCACAAGATGTATTTAATACCAAATGTGTAGAAATGGAAAGATTGAACTCGATAACGAATGCACCTTTAGTTTCCTCATGCTTTTGGGTGAAGTTCCTCTTTCAATGGCATTGCTTGCCACATGAAAAACATACTGCCTCTCATTCCTTGCCCTGCCTTTGGATCTTCCCCTTCTTGGAGGGATGGTGCTCAGGGGATTCAGACCTTTTATGAATCCTTGGCCCCTTTTCCTTGACCTTCCATTTCTTATTCAACATAAGGACTACATGTTTGTCATGCCCCATGTCCTTATCTAGCTAGAAAATTAAGGTTAGAAGTTCTGATAGACTCTTATCATTGTTTCTCATGTTGTAGTTGACAATAAATCTAGAGAAGGTCTTCAGTAGTGATGATAGGATGAGATCTGTATGCAACTCATCTGGGAACTTAATCCCTAAGATGTCTAGGTGTTCAATGTAGCCAATAAGCATGACTACATGAGGACCAGATGGAAGAGAATCTCCAAGCTTAGTTGTGAAAAAATCATTGGAGATCTTATATCTCTCATGTCTCTCCTCTTGATAGAGATCCTTAAGGTGAGACATCATGCTATACGCATCCATGTTTTCATGTTGTTTCAAGAGATCATTAGGCATGGATGATAGTATGAAACATTGGATATATTTGACATCATTTATATGTTTCATATAGAGAGATAGTTCCTCATCACTGGCCTCTTTTCTAGGCGAAACTGGAACAAACTCTTCCAGTACATACAATTTCCTCTCATGGTGAAGGATGACACGTAAACGCCTCTGCCATTCCTATAAATTGGTGTTGGTTAGAAGGTTTTCCTTCTTGAGTATGGCTCGCAATGATATGTTTGAAGTTATTTTTCTTGTTGTTTCTAAAAATTAAGATGAGAAAAGGTTTAGTACTTCATCATGATAAAACTGAGACAAATAAATAATTTAATACTTATTAGTCTCCCTCTATTTTATCAAAATCCAATAGCCCTCAACATTGAATTCATAATATTCTATTTCCTAAATATTCTAGTGGAAAGGATCCATATTTCACTTCGTATTACCCCAACTAGGGTTGGTTAAGAAACTTGAAGGGTCTTAGGTAGGCATTCCAAATTCCAACTGCATTAACTCATAGCTCCTTGATCTGCTGAGTTGACTCCTCAATCCTGAAATCCTTTTATTTTGGATTTCCTCAACCTCTGCCTCTTGGTCACACCAAGTCCTGTTGTGGCAGTCAACCCTTGATGTGAACCAAGTTAATTCAACCCAAAACCTTGAATTATAATTCCCTGATAATTGAAACCACCCCAACTAGGGTTGGTCAAGCACTTTGAACTATGTTTCAATTTTATCAAAGATTATGGAAGGCTATACCAACTTAATATTTATTTGATGGATTTTATCCTTATACGTAAATTTCCATTTTATTATCTTTCATACATGATTTTTAATATTAAGTGGGATATAATTAAGTGATTAACCATGTCTAAGATAATATTTACAAATAATTTGGTCTTATTTTAGTTCCATCTTGCATGCTTGTTTAATTCATTAATTGTGTGATCGTGACAACACACCTATAATAAATAAACCATACAGCTGAATGAAATAAAATAAATGGTATGATCATGAGCTTGTTCTATTGGTTAGTTTATCTAGAATTTGATAAACTAACCCAGGACCTAGGGGAGAAACACCTTGAACCTTTTTGGGTACGTGTTTACAGCTTTCCATATGTTCACCTTTGTATCTCCTTGGATTGGTTTCACCTTGGATCCTAACTTGAGCTGCCTCCACTGGCTTGGGAGATCCATCCATTACATATGATTTTATCTCACTCGCAAGTGAGAGGTAAAATGGGGTTTAATATAAAAGAAACCTTAGGCACGTAGGCCCTACATATTAATGAGGAGAAGGCTCCCAAGACAACAAATTTAATTTAAATAAATTAATTAAAAGATACCATTAACATACAAAGGTATTGTTCTAGATCATGATCATCCATACATGCAATGATATTTATGCATAAATAAAAGTAGCATTCAATTCTTTAATTAATTTTGTTTAAGATAAATCACGCTCGAATCAATTAATTAGCTTTAATTAATCAATCATTTTATCTTAAACCCTTTTTTTGAATTTCCTTGAGATTCTCATCCATCATAATTTTAAACAAATAAATTCATTTAAAATTATCTGTGTACGTAACTTGTACCTTGGAGCCAACCTGGTGAATTCTCATTCATAACTACCCAATGAGTAGAAATGAACATTACGCAGATGTTAAATTAAACACACACACACATATATATAACACCTATCAAGTGTTGTGCCTCATCTTTAATCCCGCACTATGGTACACGTCTCAAGGGTTGGTATAATATAATAATAAGTTTTTATAAATCTATGTAATTTGGATGAGTACACGGTGGGTAGTTATGACTACGTGGCATGTACTTTTTCTCATTATCCATCTAAAGTACACTCCTGGGGACATGTCATATAGATGTACTTTAGAAATATTCAGAGTAAACAGTGTGTTCAGTGGGACACATGCCTTGTATTACCTATGTTATAGGGTTTCCAGCCGGGCAAGCCGTGTACAGGGTACATGGTCCAACCCTAACCCGAAGGGACTGCACATCATGTCCATTGGACCACACGGTGTGTAATCCGAAAACCATGTGTCACGTGTTCTTGGTCAACACACATATTCATTTAAGACTTAGAAATAATCTAACACGCGGCCTGATTTAGTGGACCGGTCCGATGCATTGAATCTTTACTACACAACATGTATTACCGAATACACTCTGTGTGTTCTAGTGTTGTATGGCCAGGAATGTTTGGCACCTTCATATGATATTCTCTATTTTATTTTAATCAAAATTAAAAGAAAAAATCATTTCTGAAAGGTGAACGAGAAATGAAAGAGGAGGAATAGATCTCGAGATTCAGATTTATAGAAGGATTAACTTGAATTTAAACAACTAAATTCTTAAATTATTAAATAACCAATGAAAAAATAAATAATTATAATCAACTATATGAGACACTCTAATACCAATTGTAGGTTCTGGGCATAGTGGAAGCACATTGGTGGGTGTACCCAACTTTAATTTTTCCATTAATAGCGATCAATCCAAGATCCATCATGATAATAAAACGTCGGATCTTCAGAATAGAATGAAGAATGAAAGAAATTAAGGGAGTACCATAACCATAGAGAGTATCATCATATGTTGGTTATAATTAATTTAATTAAAAGAAAATAATTACCTTGATGGAATTCTTTCTCCATTGATGTTTCTGATCACGATTTTTTATGATCCATCGTTGTGTCGAAGAATACAAGGGTTGGATTCTTCTAGTGGCGATCCACACATGCTCCACATAACTCTAGACATCACTGAAGGGATCTCTGAGTGCTAGCGCAGAAGAGCCTTCACTTGCAATGTCCACCTTAGATCGCCTTGAGAGTCGTTTTCAAAGCGCTCTCCTTGATCCGGTAGAGGAGGATCTCTCTCATAACTTGAGTGAATTATTGGAAGAAAAGAATTCTCTCTTGGATTGATAGATTTATCTAGATCTGTTGTGCACACCCCCAAAAATGTATAGGATAATGAGAATTATATAATTAGTATTTTAATTACTTAGAATGATAAAATAAATTAATTACCTGAAAGCATTTATTAATTTCATTTAATTCTTAGTAAGACACCATGTCTAATAATAACTGTTGACTATTATAATTACATGACATGCACCCAGCGAATTACACTTAATATAATATTATTTAATTAAATAAATAATATTATTTCTCACAAATCCCCAAAAAAACTACATGGCGTGTACTTTTGTTTTTCCATTTTCTTTATTTCCTCCACCATATTTATTAGACCTTCAATAATATCTATTTATTTCTTAAATAAATATCACTGCATTACTCACTAATAAATATATTATTTCACCCATAATATATTCTCTCAAATAACTAGTGTCGAAATAAATGTGATCAGTCATCCTTGAATAATTATTAAACCACAATTAGGAATAATCTTTATTCAACTTGTTAAATGAATATTTAACTGAGATTCTTGGACACACATAGTGTGTGACCCTCTAGGCCTCTTTCTCAGTGGCATTATGTGGAGTCTACCTAAATTCCAAGGTAAGCATCTATCAACATGCCAAGGCACCCATAGAGGAAGAAGTTAATGCCGTAATGACATGTCACCACCTATGAGTGCTTACCGTGTATTGTAATCGATTTGTCTTGATATCTCGAATCAAGCAGGTTGCATGCTAGTGCCATAAATCCATGTGATCGATTATTCTTTCTTTGACTTCCTAGAATTGAACTTACCCATTCCTTACCATGGCCATGCACTTATTTAGGCTATATAAATTCCATCAAAGGGCCTTAGATATTTACTTCCGTTATGGAACAGAAGGGATAAATCATTTATCACATTATCTGTTAATGCATTATTACTTATGACACACCCAACATATCCTACCTCGCTGTGAACAGTGTTTCATCACCGTTCTCTTCAATACATCTAAGTGTGTGAGTTGTAATACCCATTAATAATAATCTTAAAATCTAATGACCAATACACACGTCTGTAAATAGGAACATCCAATGACACTATGAAATGTGGATTTCCTACTGGCGGGTCTCATTCTCATAATATCCTCCTGGATATTACCAAGGTCGTACACCATGAGAAGGTGCCTCAAAGTTTTATTATTACACACCCCTAATGGCCTAAATTATTTGTGTTCCTCAAATAACATCATCCATCCATAGAACATATATTCAAGAACAGTGTTATGGAACTTCCGAGTTCTCATCATAGTAGGGATCTGCAATGACCTTTTAGTGCAACAGTTATACTTAGGACATTATCACATCAATTTTCATGCAAAAGAACAATCAAGAAAAAATATGGTATCATTTTTTAAACAAAGGAAACCCTTTAAAAACATGGTTTCTTTTCATGATGCATCATCACAATTCTCCCTTGATCTCATCCTTTAACCAACTCTTCCTTAAACAGTATGAAAAACATTTTAAAACATGGGATCCGAAAAAAAATCTCAATAAGGGATTCAAAAATAAGGAAACAGTTAGTACATTAATAAATATCAAAACCCTTGAAAATATTGACATAAAGTAATTGTTATCACCCTTATTAAGTAGTAAATACCTTCTTTTAAAAATGATATCATTTTATAACTTTTTTGTAATCAAAATATTACCATAAAATCCATATCTAGAATAGAAAATAAAGAAAGTAACTTGGGACATAATCATACTTAACTAGAATAACCACACATTTGACTTACGTACATGTCACACTTACAAATGTAATAACTATACAGATGAATTTTATACCCAATTCATTAGAGGTTTTAACATAACCACCCATCCTTAGTTTATCCCATAACTACCCCTCCTTGGTTTATCATATAACCATGCGTAAAATGTCCATGTAACAATAAATAATCATAACACATATAAGATTTCAATTTTCAACATCTCACTCATAAAATTTCATTTTCACTCATAAGAAAACATTTCATGTTATGGAAATAATAAATCCATTTTAAAAAACAATTTAAACATTTATAAAAGATATTTTTGAATAAAAGTGTTCCATACCACTTCAAATTTTAAAAGAAATTATAATTTTAAAAAATTCATGTCCATATAAATAAATCCATAAAATGGTTTTGAAAACATGGACATGAATAATAGATATTTATAACAATAAATCATTAAAACATTTAAACTGATGTTTTAGTTAAAGAGTCCCTTAAAATTTGAGAAACGATTGAATAAAAATAATTAAAGAATAACATTAAAAAATTAAATATCATTAGATTATAGTAATTCATGACATAATATGTTAAAAGGGTTTTATATAAACCTTATATGATAATAAAGGTGCATAACGTCATGATATACTTCAATGAAAGGAGATTGAGAAAAAGTCCTTAGAAAGATCATTTTGTTAATAAAATTGATAGATTATGAGTATTAACTATAAATCCACATAAATATAATATAATATAAGATATTCAAAACACATTTCTCACATAATCATAGCATGACATAATCAAGAAGTATTGTTTTAACCCAAATAATGGAAATTAGGTTATGAAATTCCCTTACATCACGTTCGAATCCCTTCAAACATGTTCAAACATCCTGTTTAATGGTATAATTTAATTATTAATCTATCACATAACCATATTAATATGTATAATAACATATATGATTTAATTAAGACATTATATTTCCAATTTATAATTAACTCCATGTTTACGTTACGTTTCCGGTGATATTTTCTTTGTTAATCGTATGGGTTTTGACATGTTATTCTTGATTCCCATGATTTAGTTATTTTCATAATATTAAAAATGATATAAATATACTACATATTAAATATATAAGTATTTTTAATAATATTTAATGTTAAATTAAAAACACCATTCATTCAGAGAGTAGGTCGTACGTATGCATTAACACTATTTTCGTTTTCTTAATATATTGAAAGAACAAAATTAAATTAAATGTATGTTTATATGTATGTATATAATATGATTATTTTGAATTTATTATGTCATATTTTTGATATATTTTTATTAAAACAATCCTTAATACATTCCATGTGTTGTGTGAATGAATCACATCGCTTCAAGGAGGCGGTAGTCCAGACATCCACAAATGAAGTTATCATATATCCACAATATGGACATCATGAAGGTATTTTTAATATAACATTTAAATAATACTAAATAGGTTATAATATAGATATTAATATATTACTTAACTATAAAATTATTTTTATGACCATCCATGAAGGTGTTAATGGAAAAAGAACAAAAACTTTATTCCCAGAGGTGATTAACCAGCATCACTTGGATAGTAATTTTGTTTCTTTGAATAAGAGGAGATGAGGAATGAATTGGATATGAGATATTCTATTACGAACATAAAACTATATTAAATACATTATTATGGATTTATTAGGAATTTATGAATGATTTTGGTGAAAGGAAATTAGAAAAAAAAACAAGAAAGGTACTTTGGGAAAATTACCACTTGAATATCACCTACTTGAGAGACCATTAAGGACCTTGGATTTGGTCTTTTTGTGACACCAGATGCACTTGGATGTGGGGAGAGTGAGGATGAGTGTTTTGGGAAGATATTTGAGGAGCTAAAATGCATTGTGGGTCGAAATGGAATTGATGAGGGGTGATATTTATACTTGAGGAGAGGTGGGTTTAAGTGATTAAACTATTGATTATTTTATATTTAAAGCCAACCACATTGAGGTGGCATTAATTTCAACAAATTATATTTTAATTTAATTATTTTTAAGATGTTTATGGTTGATCCATGCCTAAAACAAAATTTAAAATATGTAGTTTTTATGTATTATAGGCCTTTACCAATTTTAACTTTAACATTTTCATTTTTTACCTATACCGTGGTAAATAATATTTTTACCGTTGTAACATTTTTTATACCTAAAAATGAAATTGACCTTAAAACCAAATATTGACCTTATGATTCCAAATATGGAATCCATTTTACCTAAATCAATACACAAAATTAGAAAATTCCGATATAAAATTAATCCCTCGGCCAACGAAAATGCAGGTTTTTAATGTGAAAAGTTCAAAACATTAGAATGTTTTTATATCTAATTTCAATATGAAATTTATTCAAATGACCTCAATTGATTTTATTGATGTATAATTGAACTAGTTATACTTTAAAATGAATTTAAAATATAATTTTACAATATAAATAAATTGGATGAAAAAGTAGTTTTGAACTAATATTTTGTATTATTCACTATTCATCAAAATATGAATGTTCTCCAAAAAATACCAAGAATTTACCCTAACCTAATTTTCATGTTTCTATTATAAAGATGAATTTTCTTTTTTTTCATGTATAAATTATAAATGTGTCAAAAATTAGATTAAAAATGGGTTCTCTATCAAAAGGCAGTAAAACTGCCTTTTAAAAATATTAGAGATTTTTATGCTTAAAATTGGATTTATTCTCATTTTAAGCCTACAAATTTATTGGATGAATGTAAAAACATTTAATAAACACGTGTAAACATAAAATTCTCAATTCTATCCATTCTCACTGATACCACATCTAGGTGATAACTTCGACTTAAAATAATAATATTGATATTATATTGTTTTTTGGTATAACACGGTCTTGCATGTAACGTATGATTTCAGAGTAACTCAATGTTGTGTGTTGGGTACGCTATAAAAAATAGATCCCCCTTAAGGTAAAATTACTCTCTAATTCAAAAATATTAATGATTATGAAAATGCTATATTTTATAATTAATTGGTCTCCAAAGAATTAACTATATATACTTGTGTAAACCTTGTTTTAATAATTCAGTTAATAGTGTTCATTATCACCATTCTAACAGCTAGTTTAATGGTGAAATTTAAATAATAATATTTATTTGTTCATTTAAGTTCTATGTAGAGTATTATGTACGCTATGGTATTTCCTTTTTTAAAAACTCGGAATATTACAGTTGATATGTGGTAGTGTCAATGTTATTCACTGCTATCGAGATAAGGTCTTAGAGGGTCACACATAATAGTGTATTTAAGATTTTTTCCTATTATGGTGAATAGGTATATAGTCTATTGTGGTTCATACCATCAGGCCTGAGAGTTTTCCAAGTGTTATTGATCACCAATAAATAAATTATTTAATTATTATTTAAGAATTGAATAATTGGGTTCAATTTATTTATTAAAAGTAATTACATGTGTTTAAGTAAATACATGGAATAATATTATATGAATGAATATTATTTTAATATTCAAGTTTCATTTAATATTAGTGGGAATTACAAGTCGAGTTAATGAATCTAGTTTATCAAGTAATATTTAATATATATTATAAGCAAGTGAGAAAATATAATTAATATTTATGACAGATTGTTTTTCACAATTATTTATTTATTTTTTATAGTGGACATTAAAATACCGGGGTCGGGGAAACATATCCAGTTATTTTGCACATCCACTACATATGTAGAACAGGAGCTTTTTCTGGTAAGCAATTTATTCCAATGGATTGGGAGCTCCTCCCTCTTCCTACATCCTTGAGAGAAAAAGATGTCATCCAAGCTATCAATCCAATGATGTATTCATGGATTGTAGGAATAGATTCGAGGTGATCGTCACGACATCAAAGTGATTGTTGGAGTTTCGCACTAGTACCCAATATTCGACGATCATTGTTCACACAAATTCTTGAAGCGTTTGTGGATGATCAAGAGGGGTTCGACTTCGGATCCTTCATACAATGGTTTTCAAAAAGGAGCTGTGTCGAATGAACATTGAATAAAATGAGATAACAGTTTATTTAATTTTGTTCTTTGAGTTATTCACACAAGGTCATCAGACCTTTCTCAGGGTTCGAATCGCTAGATATGATATATTTAGGTCATTCTGGTGATGTAAATTTTAAAATCCCACGTCCACTGGCCTCTATTGTGCACATTACCGTTAGCTTCCCCACACCGCCCCTCCTCCCTCCCCTTGTCATCCTAAAGCAGCCGCACCTCGATGCGTGTAGTCGCACGCTTCCCTCTACTCATCAGGCCTCCTCTTACCTCAGTCAAGGCTGAGCCTCTACATGGATAAGCCACAACACCCTGATGCTGGTGTCTTCTCCCACTACCCAGTTGCCACTGCGGCATCCCATGGCTGGCCCGCCTTCTCCCTCTATAGTACCCTCACTGTCGCACCATCCCAGCTCACCAGTCGACGCCTCCTCTTCCCCGCCTGGAACCAGCGGGAACCCCAGACACCGCCTGGACGTCGGCCCCCGCCCGCCGTTGTCGCAGGACCACCGCACCCCAGCAACCATAACTCTGGTCGGCCACTTTCAAGCCACCATTGTCTCCGGACGCAAACCTGGACGATGCCTGATCTGAACTCAACTAATGCGTCCTTACTCACCTCCGGCAGCCGCATCCCCGCCAACGACTTATATGAGTCATTCCCGATAGTGGAGCATGCCGCCCTTTGGCCTCCTCCACCCTACCCGGTATCCACTGTTGTTGCGTGATACCCTACCCATAACCAGCATCCCTAGGTGTCCTAACTTGCAATGGGCTTGGGCGAATCTGTATGACTCGAAACTTGCAAAGGCGGGACTATTTGTCCTAGAAACACCCCTACAGGCTCATTCCAACCCATCAAATCTCAATGTGGGTTCTACCCTATCCGGAACCGGTTGCGTGGGTTCAGCTTCACCCCCAATGGGCCTAGGTAGAAATTTTGGACCGGGATAATTTTCATGCAACTGAAGATTAAATTTTAATTTATTGGTTTAAAATTTAATAATAATTTTATTATTTAATCTGATTAATTTAATTTTGGTGTCCAATTAAATTCATTGATTAATTTAATTTTTGGAGTAAAATAAATTAAGTTGTGGATCGAGTAAGATCAATAATTTGAATTGAGTAATTTATTTAATTTATATTTAATCAATCAAATTTAAATTTAGTTCAATTTAATTTTGTCATAAATTTAAATTTCATATCAGCTTGTCATGAGTAATTAAAAAACCTATCATGTCTGGTTTATTTTATTTAATTATTGATTACCTGGATACAGTGATTGTAATAAGTAGTTAATTAGACAACGAGATGCAAATCTTCTTTTTGTTCAATATGTACAAGGGTCTGAGTGCCTAATTTATCTATTATATATTACACTCCCTAGACCCCCTTGCTTATGTACATGTATACCGGTATAGTTGAAGATGGCGTTATAAGAGGCAGACCCTGCCCATATGAGGGAAATCCAGAAGAGATGTGGACATACTGGACGGGGATGAGTTACATCATGAATCAAACTACGACTCATATATGATTCCCTTAAGAAATGGTTGATCCATTATTATTTTATGGATCAATAACAATCAGGTATTTAAATTCCTTTATACATTTTTATTATTTTATGCAACTCGTTTTTACGAGAAACACAAAAAGTTATAAATAGATAAAATACATAAAGACATGATAAATGTATTCTATTAGATACATGTTCAGGTGAGAGCGCTACAACATAGTATAAACATATTTAATAGAAAATGATTACATTCATTGTAAATAATAAAACCCCCAATGAAATATTAAGTACCAAATGTCTTCCAGCGTTTGAATTTGAACAAAATCGTGTGTCTTTTGTGCTCCTTAGCAAAAGTTGTGGGTGTCTCTTAATACCATGAAGTTCTTATGATAATGGGTTGAATTAACTGGTGTTGGAAGCAATGAAGTATCCAAATATGTCATGCTACAACATTAGATAGAAGCATTGAGAAAATAATATTTATGATTTTTGAAGCTAGGACTTCAATCAACATATCAATGAACCATTAGTTAATGTGATTGTCCAGTCAAACGCCTACCTCGAACTCTCTGAGTAGTGGCGTAGCCAATGCCCATAGAATATAGGGAGGGGATCAAGGATCATATCCACTAGAAAAGTCATGTGACATAGCATTTCAATTCTTGTACAGAGGGTTGCTAGTATTCAATAAAATAGTGGGAACCATTTAATGATTTAATTAATCAATAATGTCTACTCATTAATCAAGATAAATGTACTAGTCTACTATTTTTTGTAAAAAATGGAAAGTGATACCACAAGAATACTATGATAATATCAAAAAAAATAAAATTTCCACACTAGAATGAGTTTCCAAAGATTAGTATAGTAACTTTCAAAAAGAACAAAGACATGGGAAATCCAAGGTGTTGGTTTTACCAATACCTATTAAGCCACCTCATGAAACGAGGTTGTTTTAAAAAAATCTTATAGGAGACTCATGTATTACGCACATGATGGTTGTGTCAAACTGTTATCTTTCACATCTGATGTAAGATGTGGGCATTGCATTTGGACATGGATGATATTACATGTAATCTCATCTCTAGGAAGCTTGTGAGGAGAAATAGAAGTGCATATATGAATTTGGTGATGATTACACCAGATATGTGTAAATTGAAAGATAGATCACAATATTTCAATATATTAAATTATTATAACATTTTCACCCTTTTAGTCCATTTTTTATTAAGATTAAAAAATGAATATTAAAAGGAGAAAACTCATTAATACCTTTAGTTGAAGTTATCTATGTATATAAAAACACAAAAAGATATAATATTTAATTCTTATAGTAAAATATTTGAAATAAAATGAAAAAGGATCATTAACAACGTCCTTCAAATAAAAGAGGTATTAAAAATGAGGTCATTTTCTTTGCATATTGAGAAATTAATCTATAGAAGTATAAATGAAATGAACTAAATTAAAGAAGAAACTAATTTCTTCTTCTTTGAGTATATTAATCAGTTGTAAGTAATGTTTCAATTATACTTCTTGGGTATTAAATGAAATATTCTTATCACATATACGTATTGAAATATAGTAACCATGTATGTAATATAAATATTAGATGAATTAAGGAGTGTTCTCCAAGCATTTGAAAATGGTGGTTCTTAAGTTAACAGTGAGATGAACACAACTTCTATATTTCCATGTTTAGTGATTCTAGTTATGCTTCTGTTAAGTATTAACAAAAAAAATTATCTCATGTTTCCTATGGAAAAAAGAATAAATTGTTCCATTTCAAGAATAAATGTTGTTTGGGGTCTTTAATACTCAACCAACAGTTTAGTAATGCCTAAATAATTGGCAATACACAAGGAATATAAAAATGTAAGAACTATATACCCAATTGTGGAAAAATAATACCTTTTCAAGCAATAGTATGTAGTTTTCAAGGTTATAACCAGTATTGTTTTAGACTCTATTGAGTTAGCGACCTTATGTACTATAAAAAAATTTATGTTTTTAGTTTTGGGAAAGTAATCCTTTTGAAATAATGGTAAGTCACAAAGTCTTCATAATTAGACCGACTTGAGAGCGTGAACTATTTCAAGGGTAGGAAAAGTGGTAAATATAACTCTCAAGGTTCCTTTAGGTTTCCTAACGGAATGAGATAATGATCTAAAGTATATTCAAAGTCAGTAGATATGAGTTGTTTCATTCTTGTTTGCAGAAGAATATCTTAACCAAGCATTCATCAATCAATATAATGTAGCATAGATTAATTCCTAAATGCACATTACCTTATCCACATCAGAGATATGATGCTAATTTGTAGGATCAATGATGATTCTTACATGTTAACATTGATCAAGAAAATATAGTAATGAATAATTCCTAAACAAAAACTTCCTTATACACATTAGATATGAGATGTTAGTAAAAGGAGTACTGATGTTGAGACTAATAATCATTGCAGAAACATCCATTATTTTAGAGGAATGAATCACAAATAACAGAGTTATCCCACAAAACATGCCAACTATAATGAGAGATGGATATCATAGAATTATACTATGATATAAATTCATTATATCAAAAGTACATTGTGTTTTTATTTTAATAGTTCATCAAGAAAATAAATGAACTTGAATCAAGAAAAAATATTGATTATCTTAGTTAATATCCTAAAGTTCATATTGGATATTATTTAAATCTCTATGATAGAATAGTTTTAGTCAAGTACTAGACCATATTTCTATAATAGGGTTCACATCTCTATTAGATATAGTGGGAGAAATATTTACTTGGGTTTAGTCAATTCCAGTGATACACAAATAGTCGATATAAGAATATGTTCCATGAGACCCTATGGAAATGGAATGATCCATAGACACATACTTCATATAAATTATAAAACCATGGTGACAGTTTTATATTAACCATGTCTAGCGATACATTATTCACTGAGAATAATAATTTACATATATAATAATTATATTGAAATTAGCTATGATTGAAAATATAAATTGAAATTAAATAATAGATTCCAAGTATAAAAGAATAAGGGCTTGTTATTTTGAATAAAATGGTTGTTATTCACGTGAAATTAAACATGGATGGTATAAGCATGGTACCAATAAGGCTGGATTGGTTATACCAAGTCATTATGCCTAAAATCCTTTAGAATTTTACTTTTCATAACTAATTTCTATGGTCATTTATTGAGCATTGGATATCATGAACACCAATCAGGTAAGGTGTCTATATGACGCAACCTGAAAGGGATGGTGACACCATATAATTTCAACGAGGGGTGAAAACTATTAAAATCCAGTTCCCGATTAAATTAAGAAATTAGATCATTGAATATTCATTTGAAATTAATTTTTCCATATGTCTACCAAAGGTTAGATGGAGTGCTACCGTCTTTCATGTAAAATATTTTTAGAAAAAATATAGAAAACATCTATTGTTATTATTGTTAATTAATACCATAATGAAACTATATCTCCATTAATTGACTTAAATTATTGACCTATGTTCTAGGGAACATGATATCACTACTAGAAATATCCCCTATCCCAACACCACTATTGCAACAGTTTATAAAAACCATTGAAATAGGCCATGAATAGGTGTACTTCCCAACAGTTTTATTAAACCGTTGGGGTAGAGTGAAATAAATAAGCTTATCCCAACTGTTTATGTAAATCGTTGGATTAATTCACAAATTACCAACGGTTATTTCAAACCGTTGGTATAACTTACCCAAAAAACATTCAGGTTGGATTTTCCATATAAAAAAATTCCCAACTCTCTTAACCCCACACCCGATCTGTGCGCAAAAACCCTAAACCTGTTTTGCATCGCCCCATTCTTCACATGGCTGTGGTTCGCCTTCTTCCCAGTGGTTCCCATTCTTCCCCGAAGTTCCTCCCAGTATCCCATCACAAGCGCTTATGGTACCATTCTTCCCGGTGGTTTCCATTCTTCCCAACGACACTTCACAGCACATGCGGTTCCAGTTCTTCCCAGCTGACCCATCTCGATTTAGGTCCTTTCTTGTCTTCCACTTCAAATCAGTAATTTTACATTATGTTGTATCTTATGAATTGATTTATTTTGGGTGTTTTCTTAGTGTTTATAAATGAATCAGAGATTATTAACCAATTTTTTCTCAATAAACTAGTTGAATGATGTTAATGCTCCAAGAGGGGAGAATTAGTTTCCTATAACCAGAGCACCCCTCTTTTTCATAGGCTGTGAACGCAACCTCCCCAAAAATTATCCATCCATTTTTACATTATTGTTTCATCTTCCACTTCAAATAAGTATGTTCTAATTAAGATTTATCTTCCGCATCCATTTTTTTTTCATTCTGATCCTATTGAAATCTAACTGTAAACTTGAACAATATTTTGTTTGTTTCTTTTATCCACTTTGAATTATGAACCCCTTATGTGATTGATTGTTTGAATTCATCATTCATAAAAGATTACAATGTTAAACATAGTAATAAAATAGTTGTGTGAATCTAGAAATTTTGGGAAAATAGCCATGAAAGAAATGAGGAAATGTTTTCAAATCCCACTTTAAATTGAAATTGTGGTAATTATGGTGGTGAAAATTTCTTTCTATACATTCTAGTGTGTCTGATATTTTTAGATTGTGTTTTTTGGAACTTTTTGGGAAATTATGGTGATGGTTATGACCATTTCAGATGTAGATTGTTTTCATGTAGTGAGGTTGTGGTTGGATTGGCATGGGATATGTTGAGGGATGTTTAGTGGTGAATGGAAGATGCTTGTTGTTGTGTGATGGTTATGCTATGGTGATGGATTATTGATGAGATGTGATGGTGGTTATTAAAATCTTGATTTGTTTTTTTTGTGGTATTTTTGTAGTTAAATAGTGTCTAGGGAATATGATTAGTAATAATAAAATGGGAATGACATCATCTAAAATTAAATAAGTGTGGGATGAAATACAATATGTGGTAATTGATTAAAAAATTGACTATTGATAAATAGAAAAATATAGAAATTGTCTGAATCTGTATAGGTATTCAAACTCAAATAACAGCCTATATAAAACCATATGAGCCCTATGAAATTCATTAACAACCAATAGAATAAAAAATGAAAAATACAAAAAAAAAATGACTTTTCCCAAGAGTATTTCCTTAAAAACTTATATAAAAAAGGAATGTATAGTTCACTCAACTTTGAATGAATTCTACCTCCCTTAAATGACATATCTGGAACCCCCCATCTTTGTCTAATTACAATGATAACCTTGTAACTAAAATTTTTTCTATGGACCATGACCATAACATTTTAAATCATTCCATTCTCTATGGGCAATGACTGTAACATTTTCTATCATTCCATTCTCTCTGATGTGAATGAGTGTGTCTGACGAGTTGTTACTTAGAGATATGGAGGCAAACTGGCTAACATTGCTCCAAGAAATTGGTCTATAGATCCCGGGGGAAGTCATTAACAAGGAGTCAAATGATCAGCCCGAAAGTAAAGTTGAATTTTTTAATTGATCCAGACCCAACATAGAGTTGTGTCTTGTTTGGGTAACTTTTATTAAAAATGTCATTTTTTTACTCTATATGGGAGACATAATACCTAACAGGATAATCCCACTTGAATGAAATACTGAACACCATGTTGATTATAGTGGCATGGCCACCCAATGGGGTCTGACTAACTAGAAAGAAAACACTATTGACTGTAGCTATTCTTTTTTGGATCAGGATAAAATGGTGAAGTCGGTGCGAAAGGTGTGAAATGTGTGGTTGTATTTCCCATCCTAGATGGGGTTCCATTCTCTTGATATCTATGAGCACAAGCACTAGAAGTGATGATTGAAATATGTAAGCTTCTTGTTTGTCATTTTTTTTCAGGATGTCTTTGGTTCATCAATTTTTTTTGTCAAATGCAGTGTAATCCTATTTTAATTATTCAGATCATGAGTTGTTTCATGTGTGTGGAAGGTGGCGAAGCCAAAGTATTCATACAGGGACAGATACCTGGAGTTAGAATTCTCATCTGTCACCTCTGCTGATGGTGCCGTGGGTGAGGGGGTGTTATTTAGCCATATTGACTAACTACATAATCCATTTGGATTCAATTTTCACCAACTAAATACTCTATGTTACTCCACATTTTTTGGTTATGTTCCATTGATGTATGAGACTATTTGATATTGAAAGTTATAAAATGAGAAAGTGTATCTACTTTGTTTCTGTCTGGTATATTTTGTTCAATAATTATTTGTGTTCAGATTAATTTAGTAAAATTAGTAAATTAAGTGTGATTTGTATTGGAGGTGTAATAGGTCGTGGTTGTCTGCATATATATAGAAGCAGTGCTGCTATATATTGGAGGTGCAATAGGCATGGAGGTGTAGTGGTTGGTTGTATTGGAGCTTTTTTTTGTTTTTAATTTCAGGTGCAGGTGGAGGTGCAATAGGCATGGAGGTATTCCAGGGATAGTGCTGCAGTTTTTAATTTCAGGTGTGCAGAATATCCCAACAGTTCAAAGGAACCGTTGCTAAAATGATATGAAATATAATCCAATGGTTCACACAGAACCGTTGGTATATGAAATATAATCCATCCTAAGCCAACGGTTCTATGAACCGTTGGTATATGAAATATAAACTAGCCTAACCCAATGGGTCACATAGAACCGTTGGTATATGGCTATCCCCATGTCCAGCGCACCAATGGTTTAGTAAACCATTGGGATAACATATCCCAATGGTTTTATGGTCTATCACAACGGTTTAAAACCGTTGGTATAGTTTAAATTTATAGTAGTGTATACTGAGCTAGATAAAATAGTTTCTTAGACCTATTGAATCGTTCACATACTGACATGTATTTAAAAAAAGTTGGAACAATTTGAGAGAGAATTTTTACTAGTGTCACATGGAATAAATCTCTCTAATAGGACACGTGTGATGCATACAAAGAGATTAGTGTTGTAAAATAAATTCCATACACTTTTTTGATGGATCAGTAACATATTCCATGATATATACAAGAATTGATATTTCCAACATAATTTTTATATAGGAAAATATCAATTATATCTAGGAGAACTATAAGGGGATCATTATGAAATATTAAAATTTACTTGAAGAATTATATAGGACATGTACCTGTTATATGGGGAGGAATGGATACTAGTTAAAAAGGGGATAAAACTAGTCTTACTTAGATTTATTTGATCCAATATTACATTCAAGACAAGGTAATGAGTGAGACAAGCTCATACAAGCTATTCATATCCATATCTATAAATACCAAGTATGTTATAGCTTTTAATGAATCTAGAGAAGATATATATAATACTAAAAATGTTTTTCAATTTCATGGAACTATACCAAGTTAGTAAATCTTTATCATAATATAAACTTTGATAATTCTAAAACAACTACTAGCCAATATGTCATGTTTTGAATGTGTGGAAAATGAATATACATAGCGATATCATCTCTTGAAAAGTTTTACTCAAGGAGGTAAAGTCATAGATAGATGAATTTTCACATGATGGAAATTTTTCTTACCGATGACTAAATCCATCAATCAGTAGAAACATGATCTAATCATATATGATCTAATAAGGATTCTTAGAAAGTTTACTCTAGTGAATGTGGGAATTTTGTAATAGTGGGTTCCCTAATCCCAACTAAACTATACTTTTATAATACCATATCATCGATACAGTGAGTTATACATGATTTACACCTACCGTAATAGTGTTGATATTTCAATATCCACTGTTTATATGGCAATTTCAAAGGATTAATTGTCGTATCAAAAGGTTATAACGGTTCCCATGCTATAATAACAACCTTGAGATACATTTACATTAATCATAAATATATTTCATATGGTCTAGACACATCATACTGAATGGACACAGTTGATGTTAGAATATCAATTTTTGGGTGGCTCATAAGTATTGGGACTTATTCTCATGAATTTCATACTTGGTGATCTCTAGTTGGTGATAACATGAGGACTTATAGAAAGTAATTAAACCCACTCCACATGATTGAATCCATGGGAATGAACCTTAATATATTTTGGGGTTTAGATTAATTTATCTTATAGAGTCCAAAACCTATGTTTAGAAATTAATAAATAATCCCCCTCTCTTTTTCTATAAAAAAAGTCCAACCTCCCATTAATGTTCACTAAAAATCCTTTTATAATTAATTTACTCTATAATTACCTCTCTAGAGCCCTCCATATATGTTCTCAGTCTCTTATGAAGCTCCTCCCATGAGGTAAGGGAGCATCTCCTCCTCTTTATTCAAGAACATCCTTTGGGATCTTCAATATTACTTCCAATTGATTATATTAGGATATGTTTTTCAACATCCCATTTATAATCATTATGATTTCCATGTGATGGGTGACCCCATTAACTCCCATTCACCCCTCTAGCAATCCTTTATATAACCTCATTATGCTACTGAAATTATCAAATGATTTTCCATGAAAAACATTTTTGCAATGAATAACCATCCCAATTTTCACTCAATGGTATTCACATAGATATAACTATCCTTAATTGATTGTGGAATTCCATTTTTGTAACCCACACTCCTTATTATTGGGGTTAAAAGTGATGAAATGTGTTCTTATGTTTTATGATCTATGTGGAACAACTAGGCATGTACATGATATGAATGTGATGGGTCGTCCTTGAATTATATAGCCCTCTAATGCATTATGTGTTGTTCTTATCTCATGAGATACCATGTGTAGTGAATGGGAGTTTATATTAAGCACAATATTTTATAATTTTTGGGAGGTTATCCTTTACTTATTTTTATGATTTCATGTTTTATGTTGTTTCTACATTCTCATATTTCCTTTATGTTATCATATTATATATTTCTTTGATGTTCAAGTGTATAATTATCACCTATCTTATGTTCATTTAATATTCCTATTGAATCACATGTATTAATTTTATCATGTTATTCTTTAATTATTCCCTTACTAGAATTTATATCTCACTACTTTCTTATGTATTTCCTCAGGTTATCCACTATAGATTTAGAAGAGAAATTGATTTTAAAGAGCATGTTTATAATGACCCAGACCCTCCGGGTCAATTACTTTGCCAAATTATAGTGTTTGGGATATCCTGGACACCATCAGTGAGTCAGGAGGGCATCGTTGTTAGTGGAAAGGTGTCATCGTGGTGTCACATATCAGTGACACTGATCGGTGCCGCACCTGAATGGTTCCATAAAGGGGCGTCAGGGTTCTTTCCCCAATTTTCCCGTAATGTATCTTTATGTTTTATTACCTCTTTTAAAGTGGTTTAAAGTCTTTTTAATGCTGGTAAAGGATATCTTAAATCCCCTAATAGTGGGGTGACCCTTGACTTACCAAAATGTGTGTCCTTTTTTATCAGTTTCACACCCTTTTCATATTTCCAGTAATTCCCATGTTATGTATTTTATCGATTTAAATGTAACATATCAACTCTATAACTTGTTATGGTCTATCTCACTATCTCCAAGGGAATTATTAAATCTCAATTAATTCTGACGTGTGCAACTGCCTAGCCACGTGGTCAAGCCAGGCTTTTCAAGCACTTCGATATTTCACATCCCGTAACTCTAGGATCAGGCCTTTTATCACACTGAGATCTTCTTCTTCCTTGGTCTCTTTCTTTTACCTTGGTGTGCTTGGATTCCCTATTCCAAAGACGAGTCATTCCTGTGTGAGAGTCCTCATGTTGGGTTCTTCTTGGAGCTTCCTATCGCATGACTCAGTTCTTGGTGCAAGGAGAAAACTTTAATCCATGATCATCTAAGTAGGGGTTCATCCTTCATCTCTCTTTACTATGCATCATGTGGGGTGGGTATGATGGTGTTACCTCAGGACGTAGATGAAACCAAATTTAAAGAAGATAATAAATAGACCTTTAAATATTTAAGGGGTGGGAAAGATAATGATGTTGTTGAGTTTTACCTTCGTTTTTATTCTGTGAATTGTATGGGATCATGGCCATTGAAAATCGTGTTCGTTGGTGGTCCTTTCTTGCTCACTAATGAAGCTTTGTTTTCCAGATAATCTTGTGATTGGTTGACTATGACACTGAACTGATTAATCACATAAACATGGTTGATTAAATGGATGACTGATGAATAATAACCCTTGTGTGATCACCATAGTTAACCAAACAAAAATAAGGAACTTAATGAATGGTGCTGGATATATCTGAAAACTTCCTTTTTTTGTTCTTGTGATATGAATGGTTGTTTTGTTTAATGTTGTGGGGTGACGTAGAGGGTAATGGAATCTATGGTTGAGAGGTTGTTGGTTTGTGAATATGAGGCTGTGTGGATCTAGTGGTAAAAGTTTTGGACCTGCTAAGTTTTGTCTTGTTTTGGTTCCAGTACTTCAAGTTATCTCACAAGATCCCATTTTGATGCTGTTATTTACAAGAGAAATGGGAGTGAATTCTTAAATGTCTTCTTGGCTATTTTCTTTCAGTTGTTGTTTTTGCTTGTGGTTATTTCTATTAGTTTCTTGGCAGTGAATGAATGTTGAAATGGAATCACTTGTACATGATAACGAGAATGGGTACAATGGGGAACTATTTTCCTAGAAATGGGTTGTGCTCTGGTTGTGGTTTTTGTGTACTTGTGCATGTAGGGGTAGCAACAAAATTAGTTATGTGCACTGTGGTTGTTGATTTTGGGACCCTTAGGTTGGGATGAGTTCTTGATTATCTATATGTATAAAAAAATTAGTTCTTGTGTTTCTTATAAGCACCCCACCCTTGTTGATTACTTCGTTCCGAACACCCCTATTCCACGGGGGAGGGTGTTTTTCCCAATATTCCTATGAGTGGCTAGTTATTCACTCTTTTTACTCCCTCTCCTAGGTTTCCCAAGACTCTTTGGTCAAGCTATGATGGCCTGAGGTTTATTATAGCCCAAGACTCTTCAGGAATTGTTTTTTATAGTGGGTTGGCCTAGGTGTGTGTAGGAAGGTTTGTTCTCATGTGTCTTCAAGATGAGGCCTAGGTGTTTTTAGGTGAGAGGTACGATTGTTGTTTTCGAGGTGTATGTGGGTAGGAAGTGTGGTTGTGATGGACCAGGTGTCTGCAGGAACAATGTGTGGTTTTGGTGGCCTAGGTGTTTGCCGATGGGATAAACGTGGGGTTGGGATGACCCATATGGTTGTTATTGGGTGTGGTAGTGGGGCTACAATGGGATTTTTGTGGGATTTCTGATGCGTAGGACATTCTAAATAACCAATGAGAAAGTGGTGTCGGGTAACCAAATATTGAGGTTCTATTACTAATATTTTACTCAACTTTCATTATTTGGGGAGTGTGCCTTGGTGAGGTTGGGTGGATAGTTTTACTTGCTAGGTGTTTTGATTACATCTATTTCTCACAGGGAATTAGAATGTCTCCCCACTTGTGCACAAGAGCTTTTGGTTTCCCTACTAAGTATACATTTATACTCACCCTATGTATATAAAACTACTTTCAGGTTTCCAGGAGGACACTGAGGACTATGAAAGACCTTACTAGATCAGGTGTTGGGATATTTTCCATTGCCGATTTTGTTTTCTTTTGGTACTATTCTTCAAATATTTTTTCATGTACTTTGTAACGGTTTATTTTGAACATGTAAATGCGAAAAAGGGTTTTGGCTTTACTTTTACTTTTGGTATTTTGAGTTGTTTGGGATTTACCATCTTATCTTCCTATCTTGTTCTATAAAAAAGGTAATTACTTCTATATTATGTGATATTTCATACCCTTGGTGCTAGTCACCACTTTGAGTCTTATTGAAGGTGGGAATCGGGGGGTCATTATCTCTCCTTCAACTTGAAGAAGGAAGGGTCTGGTTGTTTGATGTCCCTTACCTCATCTTGGAGAAGGTGGGTCATGGTAGAATGGTATTAGAGGTGATGGTTGAGAGATACTATAGAGTTTGGTGTTAGGAACAGTGAGGATTCCATGGGAAGGTAGGGAAACAGTGTTAGGTGACCTAGGTGCATGACATAAGCCAGGGAAGACAAGCTAAAACATGGGATTTTCAGGCCACCGATTATCCGATGCAAGGACTCTGAGCCTACCAAATAGCCAAGTGAGGCTACATTGATTGTAGAGCAGAGACCCTAGGAAAGGTACATGCATCATAATGACTTGTGTTCTGGATTTAATTGGGGTGTCATGGGAAAATAAAAATAAATAATAAAGAAAACCCTAAATAAATTCCTTCCTACTTGGGCTTATGCATTACTTGTTTACCTTACAGTTATGGAACCTGGACGTCATCCACAAGTGTCATAGGTAGTCAGGGCTCAGTATGATACCTTGGTTGATCAAAAGAGGATTGACCAAGAGGAAGAGGATGCAATGTGGTAGAAGACTCTACGTTCCTTCCAGCGGCATACCCTCGGGAAGTACGAGGGAAGTGTTTCCGAATTTGAAACAAAGGTCTGACTTGAGGAGCTGGCGATCACCTTTACGTTGATCCTTGATCTAAGAGAGTTCTGGGTTCTGGTGGCAGTTATTCAGATGAGGGGAGTAATACATCAGTGGTGAACACTCTACCTTGGGGAGAGGATAGAGACAAAGGTTTCGTGGGATGACTTTGAGGGGGAGTTCTAGGAGGAATTCCTTTCTTCCATGATGAAGGCTGAGAAGAGGTGGGAGCTACTCTCCCTCTAGAAAGTGAGTATGTAGGTAAGGGATTTGGGGATCAAGTTCAAGGATCTCCTTCATTTTTCTTTAGACCTTTTTCTGGATGAGGTGTCATGGGCAAGATGTTTAGAGGATGCACTTAGACCTTCTATTCAGTATGTTGTTACTCCCTTCACTCTACCAAATTACTTGGAGGTTAAGAGAAGGTTGAAGTAGTGTAGAGGATGAACATTCTGGGAGGTGTGCTGCAAGAGGAGATCCAGTTGAGTTTTTCAAAGGGGAAGGCTATCAGCAGCAGGACTCCAGCATCAGTGCCTTCCAGGTTTTTGATGATGGGGAGCATGCCTTAGTAGTTCCAGTTCCATCCTCATGGTCCTCACCCTTTCTCTATAGGCCTAGGACTGAGGTTATTTACCTATGTTAGCCATGGGAATCTTTGGAATCATTACCATGTCTGAGTGCAGTACAGTTGGGGGGGGTAGGTTTAGTTCCCACCTTAGCAGCAGTAGTTTCCAGCCAGACATTTTTAGCAGCAACAGCAGGCTCCTGCCCCCCTGAGAGCAGACATTGTAGGAGGAGGATGACATCAGGTTTCTCCTCAGTGACCTTGACCGGGGTGTGGTTGAGGAGGTGTTCGACATCTGAGAGGTAGAGGAGCTGGGTGAGGGCAGTTTCACGATGAAAATGTAGCAGTTCTAACAGGGCCAAAGGTTGTTCGAGATACGATTAGTTTTTTCATCACTCTTTCTTCTACTTTGTTTGACTCAGGAGATTCTCACTCCTTTGTTGAAACCGATCTAGCCCATGCTCTGGGTCTAGATGCAGAGAGACTTTCCATGACCCTGGTGTTGATATGCCAGTTTGAGGTTAGTCCATCTTGTCTTTTGTTTTCCAGGGATTTAGACTAATGTTGGGGCCACATTAGTCCAGTGGGGATATTCTTCTACTATGAATTCAGCCATACTATGTCATCCTAGGAATTAACTAGTCATTATCCATGCACACTATTATAAAATAATTATGGAGAAGGGTCATGTTCTCAGATATGGGTGGCCAGCGTGTAGATTTAATTGGCAAGTGGGGTTGCCAGAAGGTAATCTAGCATGTGAAGCCCCTTATTTATTTGCTAGCTGAGCTATCAGTGGAATCAGTAGAATCAAAGATGGTGGAAGTTACTGGTATTGTTAGTGAGTTCTTGGGCGTCTTCCCCGAAGAGGTTGTGACTATTCCCCCTCAATGTGATTTGGAGTTCGGGATACACTACTAGAAAACAAGGCTATAGCCACGGACATATAGCCACAATTTTATAAGTTCATGGCTATAACTTAGTTTATAGACACACTTATATTAAAAGTGTGGATAAATCATTATTTATATCAATTCTTAAAAATTTACGTATCTAAGTTTTTTTTACCATCTATTAGGCTCCTCCTCCCCACTGTCCATGATTTCTCTCCTCCCCCGACCCCTCGTGACCCACCTTATACCCACGACCGTGACCCTCTCTTCTTGGCGCGACTTATCCTATCTCGGCGGTGACCTCTACTCTCAGCGGTGACCTCTCCTATCAGCGGCGACCTCTCCTCTCAGCAGTGACCCTTCTTCCCCGACGACCTTGGTGACCTCTCCTCTCCCCGATCCTCATCCCCAGACAATTCCCGGAAGTCCTTCACGATTCTTCCCCATCCTCATCCCCCTCACGACGCTTCCCGTCGCTGCTACCGAATGAGGCAACCTAGTCTCCTTCGTGGTAACATCTCACCTCTCGTACCTAAAATTTGATCGCCCTTGGCCTTTATCTGAATTACATACACATATTTCTCTCTGCTGTAATTCTTCAAACTAGAAATTAATTCCAATAGGCAAAGGATATTTTCATATCTTGTTGAAATCGCAAGAGGATTTATAGAGATTTTGGATGATTGGAAACCTCAATATTAAACTTGGTTTACTCATAATTTCTAATTGGGACTCTAACTTCAATCCACAGACACATAAAAATACTTTGGCCAAAGTCTGGGTCAAACTACATGGTCTTAATTGGTTCTTTTGGCACCCAAAAATTCTGAATGATATTGTCTCCTCCATAAGAACTCCCCTAAAAATGGATCATAGATAATTAAATGTCGACTTATGTCTCTTTTCTAGAGTTATGGTGGAAATTAAACATGATTCAAAGCTTCCCACCATAATTAATTTCAATTCAAATTACTACAAAACTGAAATTATAATTGAATATGAGAGATAACCTCCCTTTTGAGAACATTGTAAGATCATTGGTCATACAATTTTCAACATTAGATTAATTAGAAAACAAGTAACACAACCAGTTGAAAATGATTGGAAGGAAATTATGAGAAATAAAAAGGATAAAGCCCCTATGATAGATATACCTGTACCCCCATCAAAGAAATCTAAAACATGGGTGAAATAGTCAAACAAAGTGATACACATAGGGGATAACTCAAGTACTAACTAGGCTGATATGACTGAATAAGAATAAAACTCCATTAAAGATAAAGGACTATTAGAAGAAATTGAGATTTTGGTGTCAGACACTATTAGGATATCCAATAAGGACGAATCTAATACATGTTGAGCCAAACAAATTTCAGAATCTAACCAAAATTCAGAACATAGCCCAGGTAAAAAATTTAAGTGCAATGAATTCAATGCATACACTACACCCCCTCATAACTATGTGTGAAATAGATCATTTCCTGTTCAATATGTGGATGATCACTCCTCATCTTTAATTACTTGAAAAATCAAGGACCCATCCCTATTAAATGCCACTATTTCATTAGGGACAAAGATTCATACCAACAGTAAAACAAATATACCTGATAATTTCTCTAAAACTATAGATTCAACTAGACATTCTATAGATTTTGGGAATATATTTTCTATCCCAAAATCTACTCAGGATATCACACATACTAGTAGTATGACTGCAACTGTTTCCATGGAATCGGAAACTGTTAAATCAATGAAGGTAAGTACACCCTCAGTACAGGTGACTAAAATGTAGGATCATGTTGGATCCATTAATAAGATTCAGCCCATGGAGGATACCAGGGTTGAGAAAAAAAAGGATCCAGTTACAACCTCTTCTTCTACTTTATACTATTTTTATGGTTCACAACCTGCTGACAATGTTGATGTCATTAGTTCTCTAATGCTTTGTAATTTGAATCCTACAGACCCAACCATTAAAACCTCATTAACTCATACTGCTATGAGATCTGTTAATCACTTATCTGTCATATATAATAATAATAATACTCTTGAAATGAAGTTGGTAACCAAAAATTTAGAGAAGGATTTATCTCCTTGTCCCCTTGCACACTCTAAATCTACTACCAGTTATGTAGAATCAGGGAGTCAGATGAGTATTTTTAAGGTTGTTTCAACTGATACACATACCATGACTTCCAAAAATATTAAAAATGATGTATAACCTATCAAACCTATTTGCACATCCCCGGTACAGGACCCTAAACATATATAGCCATGTAATATTTCCTTTCCATTGAATCTATACCATCCAACAGATCTGGATATTGCCTAACAATAGACAGTGGATAATTCAATGTTTTCAGCTACTCCTATTTATATATCTATAATTAATGATGATTTATCTATGAAATATGGATACTTATTAACAATGCCATCATGATTCTTGAGAAATTCCTCAATGATCTGCAAAACAAAAACACCAGCTCTGACCTCATCACTGATCCTACTCAAGAACGAAACACTATAGTCAAACTCAACTCTTTGCTCACGTTCAAAGAAAATATGAAAAAAAAGCATTTAAAATTAAATGGTTAACTGATGGTGATGGAAATACCAAATTTTATAACTCTCTTCAAATAACCAAGAAGTCTTGTAGGCCGTTAACCTTTTTTAAGGATAGGGACAACCTGCTTGACAATGAGGGGGAGGGGTGCAAGGGGAGGGGGGTTGTCCAGGGGGGGTAAAGGGGTCTGGGGAGCGGTGTGAAGGGGGCAGGGAGGGGGGCTAGGGGTGTGGGGGTGTAGGGGTAGGGGGATGTCCAGGGGGTTGGGAGGGTTTTCTTGGAGGGAGGGGGTGTCCGGGGGGGTCCAAGAGGGAGGGGTTTCTAGGAGGGGGGGTTCACATAAGAGAATTCTATAAAAAAACATAATAGGTCATTGTTCAAACATCTAGGTTTTAATATGGGTGTTGGAGGAACACCAAAATAATCTTATGTGGTCATAGAAAGGTGTGACTATTCATGATTTTTTATAATTTGAAACATTTATGAATTCCCTTAACCATAATATTTGTTATGATTTTTTTATTGACATGTTATTTATGGTTAATTATTATCTTATGAAACAATACATATAATGTTAAGTCATTTTCTTCATTATTTATTTACTGTATGTTTATATGCCTCAGAATAGATAGATACTGGATGTACAACGTTGATCAGATCACTGATGAATTTCAGAAGGAGTTACGACATTTCTTGGACTTTTCATTCACTAATGATTCAGATGGAGGATTGATTCGATGCTCCTGTTTTGATTGTGTTGGAAGACCATGGTTAACTCATGAGGAAGTGAGTTATCATATCACTAAACAAGGTTTCCAAAAAATACCATGTGTGGTATCACAATGGAGAAAAGGCGCAAGTGGTGAATGACATCGATTCAGCGAAAAGGATTGGTATAAAAAATATGATTTCCGATCAGTTTCCTTTTGTTTCTGAAGCCAGATCCTCATGTATACCAGTGCAAGAGGAAATGAATACCGGAACACAGTTTTCATTTACTAATCATGATGATGATGTTGAGAGTGTTAGAAAGCTTATGGAAGATGCAAATACTCCAGTATATCAGGCATGTGAAAAAATGATCAAACTTGAGTTTTTAATGCGGTTATATCATGGAAAAGCCATGTATGGATTTAGTAATACTGTGGATGACTATCTCCTTACATTTATTAAGGATTTACTGTCTGATGATTCATGTATTCCATAAAATAATTACATGGCATCAAAGTTGTTTGACAAATTTGGATTTTCATCTATTAATATTCATTCTTTCCCCAAAGATTGTTGTCTGTTCTAGAAGGAAAATGCAGAGTTAAGTCAGTGAAAACAATGTGGCACATCAAGGTGGAAGACTAATAAAGACGTAACACAATCTTTCATACCAGAGAAAGTGATGTGGCACTTCCCTTTATTTCCCAGACTTCAAAAACATTTTATGTCAGAACAAGTGGAAAAGAATATGAGATGGCATGAATATGAAAGAAATAAAGACAATGATGAAATAGTGCATCCTGCAGATGGGTTGTCTTGGAATAAATTTGATAGGTTACATCCTGATTTTTTATCCGACCCATGAAATGTTATATTGGGATTATACTGTGATGGTTTCAACCCATTTCTCCAAATTCATACCACACACAGTATTTATCCTGTTTTCATTCACATTTATAACTTTCCTTCATGGATGTATATGAAGAAGCCATTTAAAATCATGAGTATATTGATATCTGGACCCAATGATCCTGGAAATGATATTGATATATAATTTCAACCATTAATAGTTGAGTTAAAGGAGATTTGTATTGTTGGTGCACAGGCATACGATGCATTCAGGAAGGAGTACTTTATGTTTCGTGCATCTTTATTATGGATGATAAATGATTTCCATGCCTACGTAATGATGTCTAATTGGAGTACTAAAGGTAAATTATCTTGTCCTATTTGTATGAAAAATATATGTTTCCGAAGATTAAAGTTTCGACAAACTTTCAGCTTCATAGGGCATCGATGATTTCTACCGATGGATCATCCATACAAGAAAAATCAAAGACAGTTTGATAATGTCGTCGAGACAGATGAGACACCTCAACGAATTTCAGAGAATGATATTGTTAAAGAACTTGATGATTTGAATTATTTTCTTGGCAAAAGTCAATCAAATATCAGAAAGCAAAAACATGTTAATTCAATTTCCAATAACAGTTGGAGAAAGAAAATCATATTCTTTGAGTTGACGTATTGGTCATAGAATTTATTGCATCATTGTTTGGATGTAATCCATATCGAGAAAAAAATTTGTGAGATGTTACCTTCTACTATTTTAAATGTCAAATGAAAAACAAAAGACTATTTGTGGTCTCGTCATCATTTGATGGATTGGGGTATAAGAGTAAAACTTCATACTGAGTTAATTGGTCAAAATAAGTGAAAAGTCCCTATTTCCTGTTATTCGATGACAAATGTGGAGAAGAAACAATTTCCTCATGTCTTGGAATGTTTGAAGGTTCCAGATGTTTGTTAAAGTAATATTTCGAAAAGGGTGAATACACAAGATGTGAAACTAAAATCTCTTAAAACCCATGATTACCATGTCTTATTACATGAGTTGATTCCTATTTCCATTCGACATTTACTTTCACATTATGTTAGAGTTGTTGTGATTAATTTATGTCATTTTTATCAAGAGATTTGTGCCAAAAGACTGATTAGAAGTGTTGTTCAGAAATTGTAGAGAGATTCACAGATTATTCTTTGCGACTTGGATAAAATTTTCCCACTGCCATTTTTCACATGTATGTTACATCTAACTGTGCATCTTCCCATATAAGTTCTTTTTGGTGGTCCTATTTTGAGTCGATGGTTGTATCCTACAGAATGAATGATGTTTACATTTAAATCTTATGTGAGAAATAAATATCACCCTGAAGGCTCTATTGTGAAATGTTATTTATCACAAGAATGCATGGATTTATATTCATCGTACTAGGATAACATCACCATGAGGTCTAATCAACTTATGAGAACTGAAGATGAGCAATATGATCCCATTGAGCCTGCATTTCCTTCACATCCCCAAACAGGGGTTATATCTGGATCGTACTCATTGTGTACTTTAAGCAGGGAAGAGTGGGAAATGGCTCATCGTATAGTATTATTCAACTATGGTGTTCTTGATGATTATATCAAGTAAGTAAAATAATAAATATGCATTTTTTTCATTATGTTATTTCTTCATATCTTCTAACATTTTTAAGCTTTCATATTTTTAGAGAACATTTAGAAATTTTAAAAAAGAGACATCACTCTCTATCTATTAAGAGGAAGGAACTACTGCATAGCAAAGAATTTGCTGCTTGGTTAAAGTCAAAGGTAATATATTTTTTTTCTTATTATAACATAATCACATGTCTCTGTTTAATATTCAATGTTGGTATCTTTTAGGTTTTAACCCTACCAATGAATGAAGAATTAGATGAAGTAAGAGAATTATCCTTTGGTCTAAACGATGTGGTATGTGATTGTAATGCAATATTTGTTAATGGATTTAAATTTGTTATAAATAGCTATGAAAAAAAAATGGCAACACATCATGACAGTGTCACGATAAGTGGCACAACAGATTGTTATGTGAGTGCATCAGATAGAAAACCTCAGTTAATATATCATATTATGGTGTTGTTGAAAGAATCATTTTATTAGATTACTATGAACATGGTCGCGTCGTAATGATGAAATGTAAGTGGTTTGATTCAATGACACGACAAGGAATGCATATTGATAACTTTGGATTTAGAGTATTTGATATGAATCGCCAGCTTCACACTGATGAACCTTATATTCTTGTTTCACAGGCTAGACATGTGTTTTATGTAATTGACCCGTTACAAAAACAATTTGGTGTTATTGTTGATGTCATTCCCAGAAATATTTTTGACTAAGACATGGATGAAAATGATGTTGTGGATGAACCTGTCGGTATTTACTTGAATGTTGCATTTTATGACACATGTGACTCAATTGCTAGAACAGATTGTGAACCAGAAATTGTCACAGACTACACAGAATGTTGATACATTTGTAAGTATTTACCTAACATTATCGTAATATTTTATGTGTTTTTTAAACTTCCATACATGATATCAAATTAACTAGTATATTTTATCAATATAAATATCACATTGCAAATGTATCTCATTGTTTTATGATACAATTTTATTATTTAACATTTTGCATTATTTCTATTTATTTGAGAATATTATTTTAAATTTCCAGGTCAAAATGTCTGAATATGATGATATTAGAAGAAATAGAAGAATATAAAGAAATGAACAACATATGTCTCATCTGGCCAACACTGTAAGTGCAATTTATGTTTTAATATTATGGTCTTTCATATTATTTATCTTGTTATCATTCGTTTGATTTTATCATCTGTGTTATTTTAGGCTACTTCGTTGAGGAGATTGTTGGATTATACTACCAAGGCTGATAGTATGGTGGGGGTATTGATTCTCCATTTTAGCCTACTACTATGCCGCTTGAGTCACCAGAAGGTCATCCTCCCATTATGCCACCTCCATATTATCCATACCCACATTTTCCATATCCCTTTCTTCCCACACCCACATCAGATGGTAGTTCTCAGACTCTCATCCCTCCTTATTTTCCATTCCCACCATCCATTGTACAAGGCACCACGCCCCCATATAACCCACCGCCATATCCATATCCATATCCACCCTCATCTGTACAGGGTTATCCATCTACTGTATAGAGTACTCCTACTATAGATATCCCACCTACCACAGAGGCTACTCCCCCTCTAGATGATGCACTTTATAGGTCAACAGATCCCCCATCTACTGGTATGTGTTTAAACATTAATGTTAGTGGTTAATGATAAATTCATAAATATTATTATCATTTTTTACCTTTTTTCATGATTAGCTATAGTCTCCACCAGATGATGAGGCTGCACAAGAATGCAAGAGGTTTGGAATCAACACACACAAATCATGGTTGAATACAATGAGGACAAATCTATAGTTAAAAAAATGGTAAAGAATGTAAAACCTTTATGGTAACACTTTCTAGACACAATAATATCATTCCAGTTCATCCAATAAGTTAGAGGGAAGTTGGAGAACAAAGAAAGGACATTTCCTGGGCAGAGATCTGGGTAGGTAATGTTAATCACCTTTTATATATATTAATTTATAATATTTTCTTAACAAATATTTTGTACATTGTAGCTCTGATATAATTTTCCTGATGGAAAAAATTCCAAGGCTGCAAGGTTAATGGATTTAGGTGAAAGGTGGAGTATAACTTATATCTTGGTTGGAAAAAGAGAGTTGGCACAGAGCTTAAAGAAGTAACAGTGATTCATGATTGTCCAATATCACAATACAAAGAGATGATCGGCTATTGGAAGAGTGAAGAGTTTAAGGTATTTGTTATATATATATATATTCATTTATTTATTTGAAAACGAGTTTTATTTATGTTAATGAAATTATATAATTATTTTTTATAGGATAAATCAGACAAAAATAAAAGAAATAAGAGTGGAATGAAACATGTTTATACTCATGGACACACTTCACTCCTAGATCTTGAGCAAACACAGGTAATTTAATATTTAAAATATTTAGCTTAGTTTAGTGTAATTTTTCTGACTTCCAATTTTGATTTATTTCTGTGTTTATTCCAAAAAAAATAATTGAATATCAAGGGTCGCGTTCCTCACTCTACTTTGTTTTGTATAAGCAGAAAAAAGAAAGATGGTATTGTTCCAAATACTATCATCGAGAAAGCGATTGTAATTATATTTCATTTTTTTATTTTGAATGAATTTAATTCCTTATATTATTTTATCATTTTAATTTATGTTATATATCAATCAACAGAATTCTTTAGAGACATTGGCAGAAAAAGAGCCTAGCAATTTGGGCCCGAACGATCATCTACATCAGGTATTAGGAGATGAGCATCAGGGCAGAGTGAATTGTCAACCTGGGAAGAAGATTGTACCATCTTGATACTGGTCTACTGACAATGTTTCTTCGAGTACTGGTTTTGGTTTAGTCATAGTGGAATAGATGAATTCCACAATCAAAGAAGCAACTCAAAAACCAGAAAAGGAAATATTTGAAAATATGAAGAAAGTTATGTCTGCCATTTCTTCTACACTTTCACCAGAAGAAGCTGAAACGGTTGACGCATGTTTGATGTCGATGAGTTCTGCTAGTGGAGTTGGAGCTGTAGATGGAGCTGGAGCTGTAGCCGGAGCTGGAGCTGGAGCTGGAGCTATAGGCGAAGCCAGTCCCAGTGTCAGTGCCAGTACTGATGTTGATGTCGATGATGATGTTGGTGGCATGAGAGGTGCTGATGGTGTTTCTGTAGGAGGCGTGGATGAGGGTTATCATGAATCTGATGATATTGATATTGAGACTCGCTATTGATGTGAATTATGTTTTTTGATTGTTAATATGCGTAATTTTATTATGCAATAAGGTTTTATTATTTTAATACTGAATTGTATTATGATGTTTCTGACTGTTTTTACATATTGTTTACGTATTAGTTAAGTTTTATTATTATTATATTGAATTGAATCCTCCTCCGACATGACCATCGTACCTCCTCGATGACGTTGTTCTAAGGCAGCCCCTCTATCTCCTCTGGCACACCTCCAATGGTATGTAGTCCAGTTATTCATTTTTTTCTTGTGGTATCCCCTCTATTAGTTTCACTGATCATATTGTGATTTTGATGACTTGTATTGGTGTGTAGGATAGGGATTCATGCTATGCAGAGAAACAACAATAAAACATAGTCGATGCAATTAATTTTCTCCCACGACATGCAATCGGGATTGATTTGAATATAAAATTCAGGAGGTAATGGTTATTTTATACCATTTTTTGCAAGACATTAGGAACCATTTGTTGTGTTTTTATTGGTGTTTCATGTAAATAATGTGATAAATTGTTTTTTTGGGTTCTAAATACACAATTCCATTATAAGGGGGCAGGGGGGTGTGCAAGGGGGTAGGAGGCAGGGGGTAGGGGGAGGGAGAAAGGGTGCTGTCCAGGGGGTGGGAGGGGGGTGTGCAAGGGGGCAGTGGGGGCCAGGGGGTGTGCAAGGGGGAAGGGGCTGTGTAGGCACAATTGGTATTGAAAGTTATTTCACATATGTTAAGATTATAAGTGAATTTTAATAATTCTGATTTTTTCCTTTCATTCTCACATGCATGCACTTGCATCTATTTGTGTTTTCAACTTTTGTTGGGTTCAATATGGACAGTTTTCATCTAAATTAATGATTGAGGTGAGCGAGGCCAGTAAATTTGCACAAATTTTCAAGGTTTAAAATCAACTAGGTTTCTATTTGTTTATGATTATTGAATTTTCAACTTGTATACTTAATACTTTTAGTCAATTTTTTCACCTGTTTGTTTTAGGTATTTGAGGATGCCTATAAGTCACAATTAAGTATCATAATCCTTGATGACATTGAGAGGTAATTACAATCAATTTCAACACAATACTACTTTTGGTCCTTTCGTTCGATAACCATTGTGTTATTCTTTTTAGTACAGGCTTTTGGATTACATTGCCATTGGACCGTGTTTTTCCAATATTATTTCTCAAACACTGATGGTCCTTTTGAAACGGCTTCCTCCCCAGGCATTCTTCTCATCCCTTTTATTAGTATAACTCATTTCGAATATTTCTTTATGAGGTTTTATTTTCCTCTTTTTAAAATGTCAAATTTTTCTACAGTATTCGATATAATTTCATCCATTTGTATGCTTTTGATATAGTTTTTTAAACATTCATGAATCAATATCCCCATATATGAACATATTGGGATGATACATGACATGTTCATGTTAGTCTTAGTAAATTCAATACTTTGAACAACCTTTCATATCCTGCAACTTCTTCTTTTTTTTCTCTGGGTGAGGGAACTATAGAGTATGTATATCCTTGCGTATTGCATTAGATAGTCAACGTTATTGACTACATGAATGTTTTAATTTTTTATTTCCTTTACTACTACCCAGTTTACCCTACTTTCTCATTGATCCTATAGCATGTATTTTCTATAAATTTTTTTCTATTTACTCCACTTATGTCTAGTACAAACATGTTTTCTTTTATAGATCTAGAGGTAAAAAAAGGTGTATTCTTATTAATTTCTTGAAATTTATTCCCTTCTCTCAAAGAATTATGAATTTCGGTTGAATATTAATTTTGTTTGAATATTACATTATGTCCTTATTTTGTTTGGACAATGTTACTTCACATATATTTTTTACCAGGGATGTTATAGAATTCCAGCACTGCATTTGAGTGTCATGCAGTTTTGTTTTTCCTACCTGGTTTCATTCAATACATAATTTTTATAGTTTCATTCATGTAGATAATGAATAGTTGACTTACTGATTATTGTTGTTTCCCTCCACTCCATGAATTAGTATATTTTCCCTTCACGACATGATTTAGTATTTCCAGTTACACATGCTTTATTCAAACATTAACAAGATAGATCACCATATCGGAATCTACAATTACGCATTATCCTTATTTTTCTAATCCAATATTACTTCATTTATAATATTTACCAAGTTTATTATATATTTCCACCACAACATGTGATGTTTCAGTTTCATACCTGACATCTTTCAGAACACAACTTCTTACAGTTTTATTTATGTAGATTTACTATAATTTTCATTGATGTTCTTATTACTATCTTTGACTACAAGCATAGTCGACTTATTGATTGAATTTACAAGAAAAATATCATGTAAAATGCTCAAAGTTTACATGAATAGTTGAGTTATTGACTATATGTATATTTTATTTTTTGATTGCCTTTACTACTACCCAGTTTACCCTGCTTTCTCATGGATTCTCTAGCATGTCTTGTCCAAAAAATGTGCTCTATGTGCTCCATTTATGTCCAGTACAGACATGTTTTCTACTGTCATATATTTTGACATCATTCTATATGTCAATTATTATGTGTTCCATGAGTTCTTCCATGCATCCCTTCATTTATGGACTGGTTATACAAAATTGTTTCCCAATTAGTCATAGATATGTATTTTTACATATTTATTATGCATAAGTGTTTCCATATTTCTTATACATCAGGAATGATTTTCTATTTTAGTAACTATGGAAATTTTGGGAATTTAGGCGATGCCACACTCACAAGATACTATTGATTATCTTTTTTATAGGTAATTAATTCCATTGAAACATTATTAATTATGATTTTAGTTTTGATTTATATTATTACATGTCAAATATTTAACTACTAGATTTTTATGATGATTAATGCATTTGTCATAAAATATTTCTATTAATAACACAATGAATTCTTCATGTTTTCTATTCTAACACATCATAGTAGGTAAAACATTACACCATTTATCCTTGTATGTTTTTCATCTTACAAACTCCTTTATATGAATGTTTTTGATTCTTATATTTTTATTCACATGACTTATTCATATAAGAAAAACTATAGAACTGTTTTTTTGGTGAAATAACAAGGTAATACTAAATTTTGATTGTTTCTTTAATTTAAAATTTTGTTTTTTGAACTGTTATATATAGTAAGAAGTGTATAGACATTACAATTTATGTAAACCTTTTTTTGACATGTTTTCTTCCACGTATTTAAAGTTTATAATTTCAATTACATAACTAATCCATAGTTTACCCAGATTTCTCAAGGATCCTCTAGCATGGATTGTCTACAAAAAATACTTATTATTATGTTTTAGGCTAAAGTAATTCATGTCTTTACTGTGACATGTTTTTTCTTGTAATAGGTAATTGCTACTAAGATATTGGAAAATAGTTCTTTGGATGTAGATCTAGATTGTTATCACAATGTGAGACACCCTACTGTGATTACAGAGGAGGTTACTGCTTCCCTTGAAGATTTAATTCTGCAATGTATTCTTGAAGTAATCTTGGTGATGTTTTATTATTATTTATTTTTATTAAAAATTAAGAATCATAGAAATCTTATTAATGGTATGAGAACAATTTCTTTCATATAAAAGGTGTTATGAAAGGGCATGTTTGGTGACATGATTTAGAGCAGTGCATAATTTATTACAACAGAGGGTCTTTTAGTTTCATTGATTATTGGATCATGTATTGTATTTAGCATTGGATAATTTTTTAGAGTAGTGGAACATGTTTTTCCTTTGATGTAGAAATTTAAAGTTTTGATGGAGGAAGAGAAGGTTGTAAATGTTTTAAGGAAGTCAGTATTTCTATAGACTTGATTTAAAATACAGTAATGGGTTTTGGAAATTCTTATTATAGCTAAAACTACCTCATCATGTAACATTTATTCATCATTGTCTATAAATTTTAATCCTAGGTAGTTTATCGTTATTTAACTTTTGTTCCTTCATTATGAATTTGTTTGAAAAGTCAGCTCATTATGTAGATTTTGTTCCTAAAAATCTGTAACTTTTACTCCATTATATATCTATTCTTTTTTATTACTTCTAAATTATTTTTATTACTAGAAAAATAGATGGTATAAATACATTGGAATTCTATAATTTTAATATATCAAAAGAAAATGTTTCATTCTATCTACAATTGTTTTCTATTACAGTGCACCATACTGTTAAAGATCTGCTCTATTTTTTAATTATTTCATCAATTTTAGTTTCTAGGTTCTATTTCTTCTAACAATATCCTCTATGAAGAAAAATCTATTGCATTATTTTTATAGCGAGGATGGTTTGAAACATAGTGACAATATCTCTCAAGACAGCGTCGCTACGACAAGTCATATTTCTGAATTACACACCATACCAAGGGGAGATATAAACAGGAAAATAGAAAAAAAACTGAAATCTGCTGCAAAAACACAAGGTAACGATACATCTTCACTATTCATATTCTTTTCATTATTGTTTTCAGAATTAAATTTTTAGTGAAATATGTATTACATTAGATAGAGTACAAAAAGTTCATTTAAAATTTATTCTACTACTCATTTCCTATTTTGATATTATTAGTATATCCTGTGTCATGGAAAATACCATTTCATCTAAATTTTTTCCATTATTCAAGAAATACAATGTTATTTTTCTAACTATTAGGATGTATTAGTTATTGTTCACTTGTAGCATGTATCATTTGATGGTTCAATTATCTGTTCAACTATTAGGGTGTAGGAAATGCATCCTGTTGTATTAAAGAAAATAATCCATTTCTTTTGAAAAAATATTCAAAAATGAATACAGTGTTGTTTTTCATGAAATATAACTCCATTTTTTACATTTCATTAACTATAGGAGCTACAGAATACACCCTGTTTAAAATCAACAGTCATTGCTTGAACCTGTAACATTACATCCACAAAACAACCTCTTTTTCATTATCATGCCCACCGGTCTTTTTTTAATGTTTTTTTTATTTTGTTTTATTTTCCATATTATTTTTTTATATACCAAAATAATTTTTTAAGCCTAACTTATTTTCCATTTTGTTTGCCACTTTTCCATGCCACACCTCTTTCCCCTCCATTGAAAGCACATCCAATATTCTGAATGAGGTATTAGTTTTGATATATTAATATCTAATGTCCTGAAAACCTTTACAACATGTTTTTTGGTATTTTACAGATTGAACACCTAGATCAATTCTTGATCCTCGAAAAACCTCATTTGTTTGGAACTTCAAGTACGCGGGTACAACTCAAAATGGTTTCAGATGATCATTTAAACATACAGCTTGACTCATCACCCCCCTCCCCCCACATTTTTCTTCTATTTTTTCATTTTTCAAATTAGATTATGAATTTGGAAGGATTCAATCAAGGTATGTTTTGAAACATCTCTGGACAGGCCCAATCTCAAATGCATCAATTGATGTTTCCTGAGGCAACCTTTGTATTGAGGTGCGACCATTGGGTGTTACGAAGGTAATTAGACTTAATCAAACATGTTATTTAGTTGTTTAATGGTTTATTTTAACTACCTACATTGGTTATCCACCACTTAAAATCATAAGATTTTAATTAATGTGAGACTCAATCTCTCTCCCGACGCACTTCAAGTTAAACCTATAAATGTTTTATTTAATTATGATAAATTGAAATAAAAAAACACTGTTGTTTTTCATGACTAAATGGGCCTTAGAATTTCACTTTTCAATATTCATTTTTTTCTTTTGAATTTATGTTAAGTAGGGTGAAGCGATTGATCGCATATTGGGAGAAATAGTTCACAACAACTCGATGAACTCACTGATTTACTATGTCTTGTGCATTGGGCATTTCTTTGAGAAGGTATAAATTTCACTTTTTCATAGCTATAATTAGTTATGAACCTGAAAATAAAGTCAGCTATAATTATTCATGGTAGTGATTATGCATGTATGGGGTTAGGTGTGCCCATGTATATATATATATATATATATATAAATGCATATGGAGGTGAGTGGAGACTGCTATATACATATAAGCATATGTGCAAGGATCCCTTTGCACATTCTCATGGTCATGAGGGTGTGTGCATAGGGGCTATGTTTCCTTGCATGTGTGTGAAGGTGAATATACCCAGTGGGGGAGCAACAAGTTTTAGTTAGAAAGCTCCAAGAGCCGAAGTGGACGGTTTGGTTCCACTTTGTGGTAGGATCCTTCTTCTAGCCTCTTTAATTCAAGAATGCTTTAAATTGAATTTAGATTCTTTCTTAATTCTGCTTAATTATATTGAATTTCATATCTTGAATTAGTGTTATTTAATATAATTGTTTCATTTTATAAATAAAGTTGTGTTTTTATAAATAACATCATGTTTTTATAATAAAGCAATTCCATGATTTTATAATAAAACCCCTCCAATGAAGGTGCATTGTCTTCTAAACCAAAGAGTAGTGATAGATATTTGTATCATGTTTAGATTAGGTTTGAGTCTTTCATATGCCTCTTGTTGTTGTTTGTTTTGTGGATAGTTAGTTTTTGTTTTCTTTGAATAATATAAATTGTCTTATCATACTCGTTTAACTCAAATGACATTGCCCGAGTAGGCATATGCCTTGACCATGACACTTTTCTTTTCACGCTTTGAATATTATAAATAAAATTTCCATGTTTAGGGAAAGTGAATGAATTTGTAAATGGTTTTTGTAGGGTGTATGATTCTTTTTCATCGTTTTGATTCCCTTTAGATGTTGTTTCATTGTGCCGCTTGCTGGAACCTTCTCTGGCTATCCCTTGTTATAGCATATTAAATAGTTGATCTGTTCTATCATCTGCCAGTAGGGTGATGGCCAGAATGTTTCCCCACCTCCTCCCCCTCCCTTTGATCTTGGCCAGAAGATGCTGCCTCGTGGATGTCACTGAACCGGGCCAACACGCCGCGATCACATCGTGGTCAAGCCTCGATCACTCAGCGGTAATGACGTGATTTGGCCTTGCTTTAGGACAACACCCCACAGTGGTTCATAGTGATAGTATTCCATGAGTCTTTTGATCAATGTTGATACTGACTAATCACAATTTTTGTCGGTGGGTCAATGACCAGAATGTTTCCTTGCCTCCACTCGCTCCCTTCTCTCCTGGTCAGAAGATGCTACCCCGCAGATGTTGTTGGACCGGGTCAACACGCTGCGGTCACACCGTGGTCACACCGCGGTCACGCCGTGGTCATGCCGCAGTCACACCGCGGTCACGCCATGGTAATTCTGTGATTTGGCCCTACTCTAGGATGACACCCCATGGAGGCTCGCAGTGATAATATTCCATGAGTCTTGTGATCAATGTTGAGACTGACTAATCACAATTTCTACCGGCAAGGTGACGACCAGAATATTTCCCTGGCTCCCCCCACTCCCTTCGCTTCTGGCCAGAATATGTTGCCTCTCAGATGTCGCTAGATCGGGCTAACACGCCGCGGTCACACCATGGTCATGTCATGATTTGGCCCCGATCCAAGATGACACCCTGCGGTAGTTCTTAGTGATAGTATTCCACGAGTCTTGTGATCAATGTCGAGACTGACTAATCTAATTTTCTACTGGTGGGGCGACGACCAGAATATTTCCCCGCCTCCTCCCGCTCCCTTCACTCATGGTTGGAAGATGCTGCCCCGCGGATGTCACTGGACCAGGCCAACACATCGCGGTCATGCCACGGTCAGGCCGCGATCATGCCGCGATCACGCCGTGGTCACGCCGCCGTCATGCCGTGATCACACCGTGGTCACGCCGCGATCACGCCGTGGTCACACTGTGGTCATGCCGCAGTCACGCTGCGGTCACACCGCGGTAATGTTGTGATTTTTCCATGCTTCAGGGTGACACCCCGTGGTGGTTCGTAGTGATATTATTCCATGAGTCTTGTGATCAATGTTGAGACTGACTAATCACAACTTCTGCTAGTGGGGCAATGACTGAAATCTTTCCACGCCTCCTCCCGCTCCCTTCACTCCTGGAAAGAAGATGCTACCCTGTAGATGTCTCTAGACCGGTCCAACACACCGTGGTCATGTCGCGATAATTTCGTGATTTGGCTCCGCTCCAACCACATCCATCCCACTCCAGCCCCCTTCCACCTTCATTTTAGCCCGCTGCCACCAGCATTCAAGCCCGCAACAGCCCCCCCTGCCACCTTCGAATCAGCCCGCACCATCCCCCCCAGCACCTACAACCAGCCCCCTTCCACCAGCATTCCAGCCCCCTTCCACCTACATTCGATCCCACACCATCCCCCACCCACCTGCAATCCAGCCCGCACCAGCCACTACCCCCAACCTCCTGCAAAACACTCATGCACGCCCTATGCCACCTACAAAATAGCCTTAGCCCTCAGCAGCCCCTGACCTCCTACATCCCAGCCCACACCAGCACCTGCCACATGCCCAACAACCCCCAGCCACCTGCAATCTATCCCACACCAGCCCCCTGCCACCTATTCCTACCTGCACCATCCCCTTGCCATCCCCCTACCGCCTGCCTTCCTGCCCACACCAGCCACTCCAACCCACACCAGCCACCGCACCAGCCCCCAGCCTCCTATATTCCAATATGCACAAGAAAAATTCCATTCAAATCACAAAAAGGAAAGGCGAAAGAGGATCCCCTTGCCTAAGACCTCTTTCCCCCGAAAAGTAGCCATGTAAACTGTAGAAACTTTGACCACTATAGTAGTGCGGACTTGGGAGTCCACTTTACTATTCTTTTGACTTCCAACTAGCAGCCACTAGAGTATTGGATACATATAGGAAAGGATTCATAAGATTTAAAAATTATATAATAATATTTCATCATCTCTCCATACTACTAAATAAATCTTCTCCTCTATGAATAGCTTGAGTAGAGTTGTCATCACTTTCTACTGGTCAACCTATTCCTTGAAAACCCATTTTACAGAATCTGACTCAATTAATCCTGATGAGATGAATGCACATCACCTATAATAACATGGAGATACTATTTTACTATAGACTAGATCGAATCAACATCAACTAAAGCCGAGAGAGGTGGAGCACTAGATGCAGATGAAAAAGTAAGAGGTTCTTGATAACATAAAATTCCACTGAAATATAAAAGAAGTATTTCTCTAAAATATTATAAATATACTATGGATACAAAATATAAAGGCAATGGGGAAACAACTCTATCAACACTAGGTAAAGCAGCCTCTACATGTTATGATTTGGTAGTTACATCTAAGGGAAAATCCTGAATCTCACCTGCTCAGTCAATCAGCTTAACTAAGGATCCCTTAGGATATGTGCAAGGGATGTGTAGGGGGGCTGCTATCCAGCAGGAGGGGGCTATCCAGGGGGGGTCTAGCAGGGGGGCCTTCTGTCTAGGGGGTCCAGCGGGGGGTGCTATATAGGGGGTTGGGGCTGCTGTCCATGGGGGGTCCAATAGGGGGGTGGGGGGGCTACTGTCCAGGGGGGATGGGGCTGCTGTCTAGGGGGGTCCAGCAGCGGGGTAGGAAGGGGGAGAAAAATCTATCTGGAAACATAACAACATATCTATGAGACATAAATACTCATGGGTAAAAAGATGATATTACCTACCTTAGGTTCGTTGATGGATCCTCGTCTCATAATTCCCTCATATTTGATATAGGTTGGAATATATCATTGAAACTATCCAAATCCATCAATATAGGGAAAAGTGTTGGCACCTAAATAGAATTAATGATCAACATATGAGATGAAATATGATTAGAGAAGACTCTAGAACACACATTAATCCATAAAATTATTCCTTTAGGTCTTGAATCAGTCTTCAGATCATAGGGATACCTCAATTCTAAGATTGAGGGGTATGGGAGATCACAGGAAAAGAAAACCAAAAGAATCTACTGTAGAAAATAAAGGATACTAATAAATATGGTTATAATTTAAATGAGTGTAGAAACATAATTTCTCCTAAAAAAACAAGGTTCCATGGTTTGTTTGTATTGTTAGTCAAATTGTGCGCCAAATATACACCCTTCAATTTTTTTGAAGGGGAATGCTGCATGATTAGCCACACTGTTTATCTAAAAGTGTGAAAACCATTAAAATCCACTATAAAAAACCTCTACAAAATAGCATAGTTGTGCACCTAGGGTCACATTGTTGCAGACAAACCGTGCGGCACCCGACCTACACTATCTGCAACTGCATGGTTTAGGTAAATCACTGTGTCTCCTAACCATGCATCCTAGTATTTTATTCCCATTTCAGGGCTCCAGTATCTGAATGAGCCCATGACACACTTGTGACACTCATTAATTTATTAGGAATAAGTATTTTGGTCGTTAAAGGAATTTATATTAAAAAACAAACAAGCTGATCCATCATGAAAAGGCTTGTAATTACAACCTCCCATCAATAAAAATCATCCCCAAGTTGATCTTATGAAGGTAAAAAGGCATTATTAGTGAATATTTCTAGCTACTAAACTCATATATCATCTTCCCTTTCCTAGGTCTCTTCCTGTACTCGACTATGCTGTTATAGAACCTATACTAGGAGAACTGATTTAACTTGGAGTGTCTTCACACTCTGATCAACAATATGAAAGAGATACTACTCTAATGAAGAATCTACATCCTACTAATCCTCATTAGGAAAAAATACATGTTTTGTGTCTATAGAGTATTAGTGAATCCAAGACACTTGAAGTACATCATGCTTTGACTGGTACTTTTGAGGGAGTGCTAACTTCTATTCCACTAGTCTGATCTATTTCAAAACATCAAAGGGTCCAAAGAACCTCAGTAAGAGCTTATCCTACCTTTGAATATGTCTATAGACCAACCTGGGTGAGTCTCTAAAGAAAAAATGATCTCCAACCTCTAACTTGAGAGTTCATCAGTGTTTTTTGGCATATGACTAATGTCTAGATAATGCTCTCATCATGCTCCTTCTGAATAACTGGACCTACTCTATAGTCTCCTACACAATACATGATAAATGAAAAGCCACCTACCTTGCCGCTATCCAACATAGATTTGAGAAAAAAGTCCTTCCATATAAGGATTCATAACGATCCATCTCTATGGTAGATAGAAATATATTATTATAAGCGAACTCGATGATAGGAATATGTTTCTCTCAACCCCCCACCCCCCCCCCCCCATAGTCAAGGACACATGCACAGATCATTCCCTCTAGAACCAAAAAACACAGACTCCCTCTTTCCATTATAATTTGGTTGAAACTATGTGTTCATATTTACATATATACCCAAGGCCTTTGTTACCACTTCCATAATTGTGATGTAAAAAATGAGTGTCTTTGTTGTAAATAATTTACGGTAGAGCTCCATGAAGAGATATAACCTCCCTAACGTACATGCTTCATAGATCATCTACTGATAAGTTCTCTTGTATAGGTAAGAAGTGTGTGAACTTTATAAAATGATCAATGAAAACCCATGACACATCATTTCGATGAGTTGATCTGGGAAAACCAGTCATGGAATCCATCGAAACATCATCCCATTTCCACTCAAGAATGGGAAATAGCTGCAAAAGACTTACTAAGAACGGATGATCCAACTTCACCAGCTGAATGGTGTAACATTGAGTGATGAAACAATTAATATTTCATTTCATACCAATCCTATAATGATTTTATTTCATCATTGATCTCAATACATTTTGGTGACACTTGGGTGAACTTCCCATTCCTAAGCATGGAATTCCCACATCATATCCTACCTAATTTCATTTCAGACACAATAATTCCCATGGAATACTAAAGTATCAAACATATATATGGTCTAACATATTGATGTATCATCATTGGAGAAACTTTCCCTTAAGAAAATGCCCTCATGATCAGATAGTTGCCTCATTCTTACCCATTCCAAAAGAGTAGAGGTCACTGCTATGGTTGAGAGGATAGTCTTACAATGTTCTAAACCAAAACAAGAATATCTGAGAATAACCCATGATTTTTCATTCACTAGTATCCTCATTAACAACTTGAGTCTAAGTCTTTCTTCATATAAAATCAGGTATAGCATTTCCTTTACCAGGCGTCAATGCAAGCTCAAAATCAAATGACTATTGGTATTCCACCCACCCGAACTTCCTAAGATTATTATCACACTATTTAAAGATATACTTGAGGGTTTTTGGTCAATATATAAAAAAACTACCTCTAAGTAGATAGTGTCTCCAACAGCATAGATAATGAACTACAACAGCTAGAATGAGATCATGTGTTTGAAAGTTATGCTCATGTGGCCTCAATTTCTGAAACCCGTAAGTGAAAACTCAATCATCCTACATTAGAACAATTACAAGCCCAATACCTGATGTTTCATAGTATGAAGTATAAATCCTACCTAGATATTAAAGAATCAATATCAATTATTAATTGAATTGATGCATCAACTCTGTATATTCTACTTCACAAGATTATAACCATATGAATTTCAGAACTTTCTTTTTTAAGCTAGTATGTGGAGCTGTAAGACGTGAGAAATATGGGATGAGGTGTCATTAATAACCGAATTTCCAAAGAAACACATGATTTTAAATACATTGTTGGAATATTCCCATGAATCTACAACCATTACATTCCCTAGGCCTACTAAGACTACTAACTCTGAGATGATATTACCCAGGATGTGTACTTTGTAGATCCAAAAGTGTCATTCTCTGATCTTAGCATAGAGATGATGCTCTCTAGGTGTATTCAGCATGATATCAAGATGGGTTTCATGGTCATGTATCAAGTCTGAATACAATAATATTTCATCAATAAATACTACCATGAATGAATCTATATATGGGTGTAAAAATCAGTTCATAAGATCTATAAAGACTGTAGGTTAATCTGTCAGTCCAAACGGAAAGAAAATGCATTTGTGTAGACCAAACACGATCTTGAAAACTGTGTCAGGTATCAATGAAGTCCTGAAACAAACATAATGATAGACCGAATTTAAATATATCTTTGAAAACACTCTATATATTCATAGTTGATCAAATATTTCGTCTATTCTATGTAGTGGAAACCAATTATTTAATGTGAGCTTGTTCAATTGGTAGTAATCCATGAAAAGTCTGAGGGTTCCATCTTTATTCTTGTAAAAAAGGAACTAGTGAAACCCCATGGTATGTACTAGGGCATATGAAGACTTTAGCCTCTAGGTCCTCGAATATCTTCTTGAGATCCAGAAGCTCCATAGGTTCCATCCTATAAGGAGTACTAGTTATTGTTACTGCTCCTAGAACAATTTCGATATTGTATTCTACCTCCCATACTAGTGGTAGACCATAGATGTTGTTAGGATAGTATTCACTGAATTTTCCCACTACCAGTGGAAAACAAAGGTTTGTAACCCCTGTTACTCAAGGAAAATGCTAGTGATCTGATCTATCACACTACCCATCCTTTACAGCTCATACCTATCTTGAGTCACACAGAAATCCCATAATAACTTATTCAAATACCTACTTCCCTATGGGGATTTAATCATCACCCTCCAATGATAATAGTTAATATGGGATCAATAGGGAACTAGTCAATCAATCCTATTGATTACATCAAAACCCATCATATATAGGATTAAATGACTCCAAATAGAAAGGTATCCACCTATCACAGGAGAAAAATCTTTAAAATAAAAAACACCCTCTAATATGATACCTAATAGGGTATCAAGCATCATAACACCATGAAATTTCTTAATCTAAGGGACCAGACATTCCATGATTTCCTCAGATATAAAATAATGAGACACTCATCTTCCAAATATATAAAACACTAATGTGGATGCTTCTAGAATTTTACCATGAATAGTATAAGGTCCAACAACCTACTCCTCTACCATAGTCAGGACTACATGTAATTGATTGGTACCATGGCTTTGAGTCACTTCCTAAGTACCCTGAGAAAGCCTACTCTACAAGCACTGAGAACCATAATTCTAATTTCCACTACCTCGACTTCTACCTCGGTCTGATTTTCTAGTGGTATTCTAGCTGGCTGACTTTCATGATACTACTTCCCTCACTTCTACACATGGAAGGGGTATAGATCCCCTCTAGGTATGAACTGATGGGAATGTTCTAAAAAAATTATAAATACGTCCCATCCTTAAATAGCCTCTACAATCCACTGGTTTGTGCAAGAATTGAGGGTTATTATGTCGTAGCTTTCTGTACTTGAGACTCATGTAAGTGCAGTTATGTGTTTTTTTTATATTTGGATTTTTTTAATTATAATTATGTAAATATATTTCTTGTATAATTTAATTTAGAGGGGACTAGTAGGGGAAAGGGGGAAACTTGCAGGGGGTGCAAGTGGTAGCTAGGGGAGAGGGGAAACAGGCAGGGTGGGGGGGGGGGGGCAGGACTGGCAGGGGGAGGGGAATCAGTCCAGGGGGAGGGAAATCTATCTAGGGGGATCTGTCCAGGGTCTGGGGGGTGTCCAGGGGGGTGTCCAGGGTCTGGGGGGGTCTGTCCAGGGTCTATCTGGGGGGGGCGGGGTCTATCCAGGGGGTCTGGGGGGGGGGTGTCCAGGTTTGGGGTGGGGGCAGGACTGGAAGTGGGAGGGGGGAACTGGCAAGGGTAGGGGGAAAACTAGTAGGGGGTGTAACACCCTGAGATTTTATGAAAAATATTATTTTAATTTCATTAATGTCTTTTGTTGTATGCTACACCAAGATTACCTTGCGCTATACGAAACACCGTATTAGCTTGCAATATACGCAACACTATTCTTGGATCGTATTACACACAATTTTGATAATAGTTATTCTACGCAACATTGAGTATATATATATATATATTCAATGTATAAATGGAATATGGTTGGATTATGTTATATGAAACAATGAAGGATTCTTGCACAACACGCAACCCTGACTTGGCTGACATTACACGCAAGGGCGACCTTCCGCAATAGTGTGTGTTGTACGCAATACCGAGTTTCGCTAAACAATGATATGCTATTAAAATATTATTAAAACTAGACATTATGAATAGTAATAACCACTTTTCGAAATTTTGTAAATTTTAATTTTCAAAATGGACTTCATTTTTGGATTCGGAATATCGAAATTATCTTAGGGTGAAATTTTGGTACTTTTCAGATAACTTTCATTTTCTGATGAATAGTGAAAATTACTAAATTTTAATTAAAAACAACCTTTTTAATCAAAATAATAGTGATAAATTATTAATTTGAGTGGTTTTAAAGTATATTTAGAATATATTTTTACAATTTAATACAATTTTGGTCATTGGATGTAATTTCACATTTAAACCAGACATAAACAAATGTCAATCTTTTGATAGTTATTATCTCTTAAGAACACGCTATTTGTTTTGACAACGGGAATTAATTTTTAAATTAAGTAATGCAAGTGATATGTTTTAAATTTGGTAAAATAGACATCATTTTTCATTTCATAATATCAAATATAGCTTAGGCCTAATTTTTTGTATTTTTCTGGAAACTTTCATTTTTTGATGAATAGTGAAACCACTAAGTGGTAGTTAAATTAAATGAATTTTTCATAAAACTTAATTTTACCGCTTCTGTGAGTGGAATTTCAAAAATACGAGAGACATGGTTGATGTCAGTAAGTAAAATGTGGTTCAATGAGATGAAAATAATTTTTGGTGAATAGTAACTTTTTACTTTTTTACCACGGTTAAAAGTAAATATGGTAATTAAGGGTAAAAATGATATTATTATTACCCTAACACATGTCCTAATTCTATTGGATAAGTTTAATTCGATCAAAAACAACCTTAGGAATAAAATATGACCATTTAGGCCCACTTGGATTAGATTAGGACATTTATTATTAATTTATTTAAAGAAGGGTTAAAATAGTTAAAATCAAATTTTAATAAGTATATCATTTTTAATATAGGGTTATACATAAGATAAATTAGACTATAAATATTAATTAGAAATATAAAACGATTTCCTACATAATGGTATTTTATTTGTAATTTTTATACATTAAATAATTTAATTTATTTATGACACAATGATGATGCAGTAATTATCTTATTAATGAAATATTGGCATAATTGATGTCATAAATACCAAAATAAATGTAATTTGAGACTTTTTATGAATTAAAATAATTTTCTACGTTAATGAGACATGTTATTATTGATATAATTAACTTTGTTAGAACTAATAAGTCTGTTATGAGTTTCACAAAAATCAATTACTAAATAGTGTCAAAATTGACATAAAATAGTTTTTAAAACAAATATTATATTATTAATTGTTATTTTATTCCTAAAAATATAAGGTTCGGCCAAATGACTTAGATAAGGTTATATATATTAATAATAAACAACTTGGGGTTTTTTTGGCTTCTTATAGTAAGTTTATTAACCTTATAGTGTAAGAACACAAAAAGACACGGTAAAAGTAACATTATCTAACTTAATGTTAAATCTAAATGATAAGGTTAAAATAGGAACCTAAACTTGTCTAAATTCTATTTTATGACAGGATTTCGACCCATCCCCACCTTAGCTTCTAAATAAAACAATTTTGAGCTATTTAAAACCGAATTTGGCTTTATAATAAAATAATATTTTTAGTTATTCCAAAGGTGCCCCTCTCCTCCCTTATAAAAGGGCACCTCCTCCCTCTCTTCCTCACACCACTTTGAGCCTTCATGCTCGGCCAACCCCTACCAAATTCTCTTCTCCACTTCCCTAGAAATATCATAGAGGTCCTGAGCTTCTTCAAAGACCAATTTCAGTGCCCTAAAAGGAGGTATCAAAGAGGCGCTTCAAAGAAGAGGTAATGTCTGTTACCGATTCTTTCAACTTTATTTCTTCTTCCACTTCTTCTTCTTCAGTTGTTTAATTATGAAGTAATAACATCAGTATAACTAATATACTGATATGTTATTATAAGTATGAAACAACTCTATTTCACCATCTATCCATCCTATGGAAAATGAAATCACCGCGCGTGCGTACGTATGGAATACCATCTCCACGCCGGGGTGTAATCTTTTTTTCCAACACCACCTTACTTGGATGGGTATAATGTTGTAAATAATAACTATACATAGTTATTATAACATCATACTGATTCTGATATATTGTATCATCCACTCCAATTCAATTCAATGATTATGGAAATGATACCATCGCTCGTGCGTACGTACGGACTACCGTCTCCACGACGCGATGAGATTCATTCTCCATGTTAACCATACATGAATGATCATAAAGTTTATTTAATGAATAATAATGAAATATATGAAATAATAATTCTACTGGATTTATGTGTATATATATATATGTATGTCGTCTATTTAATTTCATTCAATTCAATAAGGAAACGAAAACAACGTTCATGCGTACGTACGGCCTACCGTCTCCATGAACGGTGTATTTCATTCCTTTTATCGACCTATAATATATATATATATGATGAATATATGTAAATCATGTTTTACATTCTGAAATTATGTAAATCAGGATATAAGTAATAATATCAAGAATGACAAGTCGAAACACATACAATAAATGAAATGATTTTACCCAAAACGCTGCTTTAACATGGAATTTACAAAAGAACGGGTAATATAAAGTCATAAGTGAAACATATATGATATCATAACAGTGAATATGATTATGTAATAAGTCAATGACATTATTTAAATCATTATACAGGAGGTTCGGATACGTACGAAGAATATCGGTTCTAAGTTAAGGGATACATTTTTGAATCTCATTTTTATCCGAGATTGCTTATACGTAAGTATTTACTGGGGTTACGTTTATCATCCATGACCATGTTTTCTAAAAATGATTTCATAAAATTTTTACCATTCTTCCATGGATTTTTAAAGTCATTTTTACCCTTTATTGACTTTTTACCACATTATATGAATGAAATCTTTCCTTTGGTTACCATATAAGGTACTTTTTGACTTTTCCGACAAAAGTACGAGGAGAATGTTATTTTTAACTTGTAAGGCGTGAACAGATTTTTACGGTTTCATAACGCCTCATTTTCAAGAAGATTCCTCTACAAGATTGCATTATTATTTTCAATAAGACCCTTATCTTTTAAAATTGCATGGAATTTTGTGAAAAGAAAATGATTTTAAAGAAATAGGATATTTTCCTCAAGAATTCATTTCAAGTGTTTTGTCAAAACTATTTTCCATCTAAGATGACATTATTTCATATGTGTATGTTTCAAGTAAAATGTCTCTATGATTTAAATGGTTTCAATTTTCTTATGATAAAATGATATCAATTGTTTATGGATTATGTTATGATGGCATGATGTTTAAGAATCCCATTTTATTTCATGGGTTATGCTATGATGTATGATTTATGATTTTGTGGCACACGAAAGAATGATTTCATTATGAGATGGGTGGGACCTATATCTCCCTCCAATGCATTGGGTAAATATTTATATCTCATGAGATAAACATGGCTGGAACGACAAGTTAAACCGGTTCAGTAATACAGGACTGGAACGAGGAGTGAACTCGATTCAGAAAGGGACTTTGTCCACTAAGATGGTCTTGGAAGCAATGCCTTGGCTACTATGGAAATCATATCATGTGCTTAATGGTTTCCAAAATTACATGTTTTATTCCCATGCTATTTTATCATTCTTAATGTTTCTTTATGATCTATTCCTTAAGTACCTCCATGTTTTATGTTATTCCTCAAGCTTTTGATGTTTAAACATTATGTTCATGTTTTTAAGTTCAAATGTATATGGTATGTTTTATTTTATCCATGCTTACCCTTACTGAGAATTTGAGCTCACCCTTTTTATGTTTTCTTTTCCCCAAGATATAAAGAAATGTTTTAGGTAAGAAAAAAAGGGGAAGATCTTTATGGGAGATGTTGAAGATCTTTCACCACGATTAGAAGATTACGTTCCAAGTTTCCAAAGGCACTAAACTATTACGATCCTTGTGTGTCTGTTATTGTTATGTATTAAGTATTCTGCTAAAGTAATGTAATATCCATGTATATCAAGCTTTGGGTCTCTACAGTTGGTATCAGAGGAAAAGTTTAGTCAACCTTTGGAAACTAGGATGCGAAAACGTTAGTGAGATCCCTAGAGATCTTTCTAAGGTATGTCTAGGGATGTCCCTAAGGATAAGTATACGTATAGGATATATTCCTAGAACTATGTTAATGATATTAGATTAAACCAAAGATGTTAGATATTGAAGTTACTCCCCCTTTATTATGATTTTTGCCTCTCATGCTATTCTTTTTGGGTTTTAGAAAATGGATGGAAACAAGATGATTCATGATAATGGAGGATATGATGGAAAATGGAATGATATTCTTCATGAGCAACCAAATGAAATGGGACTTGGAAGTCCAAACATCATTATTATTCCGAATCAGGAATCTCACAATATGATCAATAAAGTAAAATTTGGTAAGTTTCCTGACTCGGATAATAAGAGAAAGATGGAGTTTCATGATGATCATAGAGGAAAGAAAGTTCGATTTCCCCTATGTAAATCATGTGGGAATAGGCATCAAGGAGAATATTTCAAAGGAACTGGAAGATGCTTTGGGTGTTGAAAAGAAGGACACAAAGCCAGTAAGTGCAAAGGAAAAGGTTCAGTTTACACTAGGGATGAGGATAATGGTATTGCTACGACATCAAAAATGGTTAAATGTTTTAAATGTGGAATGTACGGGCATTATGCAAACCAATGCCCTAAGGGAAAGTCTCATGAAGAGAATCAGTATGGTCGTATGGGTATTATTTATGTTGATGATGATGAAGAGAATACAAATGATATGTGACATGAAAGAATTGTTGAAGCTTGGTCAATGGTTTAAGAATGTAGTGGAATGATTACATGTTTATCATGTGTAATGTTGTATAAGTAATCTCATGGTACTATGGAATAAAGAGACATCTAAGGATTGTTACACTGTTGTCTTTCCTTGAGTTTTGAAAGTGTATGATTAATGGTACCAGTATCCATGAAAGGTTATTCAGATATTTTTGTAATGTAGATGATATGCGCATAATAAAGGGATAAGGAGAAAATTAAATGTTTGATAGTATTCATGAGCTCATGAATGATATAAGGAAATAGTTATATCATGGTTTGAGTATATAGAATTTTGGGTTTTTGGTATGTGGAATGAGTTAACTTTTGACAGCACTCATGTTTTTACTAAGATTCAATGGGTATTCATTTTTCAAGAGAATACATGATTAAGGCCTTAGAATATTTGGAATGTGACCAAAAAGACATATCTTATGATATATGGGGATCAACGATGGTATTAACATGCTTGTTATATGAAATCTCTGGTAATCGTTTTCACTATATTATGAGAGTGGACTGCAGTATTATGGATAAGCCTAAAGATTAGAATGGATTATGTTGGAAATAAGTTAGTATTTTTTATGGATAGAAGTTTTTTTGATATTATTGATGGGATGTTATAGTAATGTAGTTTTAGAAAAAAAGACAACCTGCAGGACGGGTGACAACCCATCGTGTCGGACAAGGCTGTGGGAATTGAACCCACAATCGAAGTGAGACTAGCCTTTATCGCCTACCACTGGCCTACAGTAAGTCCCTGGTTAGTAGAAACTAGTTTTATTTTATTTAGAGGTATGATATATGAAGTATAAGTTCATTTTTGGAACCATATACGATTAATCTAACCACAAGATGGACTTATAACTTTTGCTATCCTTTTGTTTGAAACAGATGGAATGACCCATCATTCTATCACATGATCTGCTAACACATCATGAATAACAAATTAAAATTCATTTCTTTAATGGATGAAGGGGAAATTTTTCAATTCACGAACAATAGTGAAATTGTACCAAAATCATGTAAGTATTTATTTTAATTCACCAACTTTAGGGAAATGATCTTGAAAACCAAAAATGTTGTCCTAGTGCCCTTATATCTGATGAATCAGATGGTACCTTAGATCATTTAAAATCTATGGCTTTGTGATTGTTGGATATTTCATAGCCATGTTCTCTACCACTCTCCATCAGAACTTGATGGTTAGATTTTTCTTCCATATCCATATTTTCACCTATGTTCTCCTACGTGGAAACCCAGTGATGAGTTAATTTGGGTAACCGTTACATTTCATACTTTAGTTTTTAAATCCAACTTTGGGTATTCCTTTTTACGACGTGGGTTTCAATTAAACAAACTTTCGAGTAGTAAACCATTTATAACCCCGACGAATTTCAAGGGTGAAAATTCACTTTAAGGGGGGTAGAATGTAACACCCTGAGATTTTATGAAAAATATTCTTTTAATATCATTAATGTCTTGTGTTGTATGCTACACCAAGATTACCTTGTGCTATACGCAACACCGTATTAGCTTGCAGTATACGCAACACTATTCTTGGATCGTGTTACACACAATTTTGATAATAGTTATTCTACGCAACATTGAGTATATATATATATATATATATTCAATGTATAAATGAAATATGGTTGGATTATGTTATAAGAAACAACGAAGTATTCTTGCACAACACACAACCCTGACTTGGCTTGCATTACACAAAAGCGCGACCTTCCGCAATAGCATGTGTTGTACGCAATACCGAGTTTCGCTAAACAATGATATGTTATTAAAATATTATTAAAACTAGCCATTATGAATAGTAATAACCACTTTTTGAAATTTTTTAAATTTTATTTTTCAAAATGGACTTCATTTTTGGATTCGGAATATTGAAATTATCTTAGGGTGAAATTTTGGTACTTTTCAGATAACTTTAATTTTCTGATGAATAGTGAAAATTACTAAATTTTAATTAAAAACAACCTTTTTAATCAAAATAATAGTGATAAATTATTAATTTGAGTGGTTTTAAAGTATATTTAGAATATATTTTTACAATTTAATACAATTTTGGTCATTGGATGTAATTTCACATTTAAACCAGACATAAACAAATGTCAATCTTTTGATAGTTATTATCTCTTAAGAACACGCTATTTGTTTTGATGACGGGAATTAATTTTTAAATTAAGTAATGAAACTGATATGTTTTGAATTTGGTAAAATAGACATCATTTTTCAGTTCATAATATCAAATATATCTTAGGCCTAATTTTTGGTATTTTTCTGGAAACTTTCATTTTTTGATGAATAGTGAAACCACTAAGTGGTAGTTAAAAAAATGAATTTTTCATAAAACTTAATTTTACCGCTTTTTTGAGTGGGATTTCAAAAATCCGAGAGACACGGTTGATGTTAGTAAGTAAAATGTGGTTTAATGAGATGAAAATAATTTTTGGTGAATAGTAACTTTTTATTTGTTTTTTACCACGGTTAAAAGTAAATATGGTAATTAAGGGTAAAAATGATATTATTATTACCCTAACACATGTCCTAATTCTATTGGATAAGTGTAATTAGACAAAAAACAACCTTAGGAATAAAATATGACCATTTAGGCCTACTTGGATTAGATTAGGACATTTATTATTAATTTATTTAAAGAAGGGTTAAAATAGTTAAAATCAAAGTTTAATAAGTATATCATTTTTAATATAGGGTTATACATAATATAAATTAGTCTATAAATATTAATTATAAATATAGAAAGATTTCCTACATAATGGTAATTTATTTTTAATTTTTAGACATTAAATAATTTAATTTATTTATGACACAAAGATGATGCAGTAATTATCTTATTAATGAAATATTGACATAATTGATGTTATAAATACCAAAATAAATGTAATTTGAGACTTTTTTTGAATTACACTAATTTTCTAGGTTAATATGACATGTTATTATTGATATAATTATCTTTTTTAGAACTAATCAGTCTGTTATAATTTTCACAAAAATCAATTACTAAATAGTGTCAAAATTGACATAAAATAGTTTTTCAAACAAATATTATATTATTAATTGTTATTTTATTCCTAAAAATATAAGGTTCGTCCAAAGGACTTAGATAAGGTTATATATATTAATAATAAACAAATTGGGGTTCTTTTGGCTTCTTATAGTAAGTTTATTAACCTTATAGTGTAAGAACACAAAAAGACACGGTAAAAGTAAAATTATCTAACTTAATGTTAAATCTAAAAGATAAGGTTAAAATAGGAACCTAAACTTGTCTAAATTCTATTGGATGAGATTATTTCGACCCATACCCACCTTAGATTCTAAATAAATCAATTTGGAGCTATTTAAAACCGAATTTGGCTTTATAATAAAATAATATATTTAGTTATTCCAAAGGTGCCCCTCTCCTCCCTTATAAAAGGGCACCTCCTCCCTCGCTTCCTCACACCACTTTGAGCCTTCATGCTTGGCCAACCCCTGACAAATTCTATTATCAACTTCCCTAGAAACATCCTAGAGGTCCTGGTCTTCTTCAAATACCAATTTCAGTACCCTAAAAGGAGGTCTCAAAGAGGCGCTTCAAAGAAAAGGTAATGTCCGTTACTGATTCTTTCAACTTTATTTCTTCTTCCACTTCTTCTTCTTTAGTTGTTTAATTATGAAGTAATAAAATCAGTATAAATCATATACTGATATTTTATTATAATTATGAAGCAACCCTATTTCACCATCTATCCATCCTACGGAAAATGAAATCACTGCGCGTGCATACGTACGGAATACCGTCACCACGCCGTGGTGTAATCTGTTTTTCCAACACCACCTTACTTGGATGGGTATAATGGTGTAAATAATAACTATACATAGTTATTATAACATCATACTTATTCTTATATATTTTATCATCCACTCCAATTCAATTCAATGATTATGGAAATGATATCATCGCCCGTGCGTACGTACGGACTACCATCTCCACGACGCGATGAGATTCATTCTCCATGTTAACCATACATGAATGACCATAAAGTTTATTTAATGAATAATAATGAAATATATGAAATAATAATGCTACTGGATTTATGTATATATATATATTTATGTCGTCTATTTAGTTTCATTCAATTCAATAAGGAAACTAAAACAGCGTTCATGCGTACGTACGGCCTACCGTCTCCATGAACGGTGTATTTCATTCCTTTTATCGACCTATAATATATATATATATATATGATGAATATATGTAAATCATGTTTTACATTCTGAAATTATGTAAATCAGGATATATGTAATAATATCAATAACGACAAGTCGAAACACATACAATAAATGAAATGATTTTACCCAAAACGCTGCTTTAACATGGAATTTACAAAAGAATGGGTAATATAAAGTCATAAGTGAAACATATATGATATCATAACAATGAATATGATTCTGTAATAAGTCAATGACATTATTTAAATCATTATACAGGTGTTTCAGATACGTACGAAGCATATTGGACCTAAGGTAAGGGATAAATTTTCAATCTCATTTTTATCTGAGATTGCTTATACGTAAGTATTTACTGGGGTTACGTTTATCATCCATGACCATGTTTTCTAAAAATTCTTTCATAAAATGTTTACTATTATTCCATGGATTTTTAAAGTCATTTTTACCCTTTATTTACTTTTTACCACAGTGTATGAATGGAATCTTTCCTTTGGTTACCATATAAGGTACTTTTTTACTTTTCTGACAAAAGTACGAGGAGAATGTTATTTTTAACTTATACGGCATGAAAAGATTTTTACGGTTTCATAACTCCTCATTTTCAAGAAGCTTACTCTACAAGATTGCATGATTATTTTCAACAAGACCCTTATCTTTTAAATTTGCATGGAATTTTGTGAAAAGAAAATGATTTTAAAGAAAAAGGATAGTTTCCTCAAGAATTCATTTCAAGTGTTTTGTCAAAACTATTTTCCATCTAAGATGAAATTATTTCACATGTGTATGTTTCACGTAAAATGTCTCTATGATTTAAATGGTTTCAATTTTCTTATGATGAAATGATATCAATTTTTTATGGATTATGTTATGATGACATGATGTTTAATAATCCCATTTTATTTCATGGGTTATGCTATGATGTATGATTTATGATTTTGTGGCACACGAAAGAATGATTTCATTATGAGATGGGTGGGACCTATATCTCCCTCCAATGCATTGGGTAAATATTTATATCTCATAAGATAGACATGGCTGGAACGGCAAGTTAAACTGGTTTAGTAATACAGGACTAGAACGAGGAGTGAACTCGATTCAGAAAGGGACTTTGTCCACTAAGATGGTCTTGGCAGCAATGCCTTGGATACTATGGAAATCATATCATGTGATTAATGGTTGCCACAATTAAATGTTTTATTCCCATGCTGTTTTATCATTATTAATGTTTCTTTATGATCTATGCCTTATGTACTTCCATGTTTTATGTCATTGCTCAAGCTTTTGATGTTTAAACATTATGTTCATGTTTTTAAGTTAAAATGTATATGGTATGTTTTATTTTATCCATGTTTACCCTTACTGAGCATTTTAGCTCATCCTTTTTATGTTTTCTTTTCCCCAAGATATAGAGAAAGGTTTTAAGTAAGAAAAAAAGGGGAAGATCTTTATGGGAGATGTTGAAGATCTTTCACCACGATTAGAAGATTATGTTCCAAGTTTCCAAAGACACTAAACTATTACGATCCTTGTGTGTCTCTTATTGTTATGTATTAAGTATTCCGCTAAAGTAATGTAATATCCATGTACGTCAAGCTTTGGGTATCTACAGGGGGGAGGGGACTGGTAGTGGGGATTGGCAGGGGAGGGGGGTAACTGGAAGGGGGTGCAAGGGTGGGGTGTTCAGGTTCTGGGGGGTGTCCAGGGGGATCTGTCCAGGGTCTGGGGGGTGTCCAGGTTCTGGGGGGTTTTAGGGTTTGCCCGAAGGGTGGGAGGGGGGTCTGTTCCGGGGAGTGGGGGGGTCTAGGGGGTGTCCAGGTTCTGGGGGGGGGGGGTCCAGGGTCTGTCCAGGAGGGTGGGGGTGGCTGTCTAGGGTAGTGGAGGTTTGGGATGTCCAGGGGGATCTGTTCAGGGTCTGGGGGTTGTCTAGAGTCTTTCTAGGGGGTATCTAGGGTCCTAGGGGGGGTCTGTCCTGGGTCTATCTGGGGGGTTTCTAGGGTATGGGAGAGGGGGTGTCCAGGGTCTGTTCGGGGGGTGTCCAGGGTTTGTGGGGGAGGTGTCTAGGGTCTGTCTAGGGGGGGACCAGGGTCTGTCTGGGGGGGGGGGGTTCGGGGTCTGTCCAGGAGGGGGGTTGTCCATGGGGGGCTTTGCAGGGGGGAGGGGTTGTCTAGGGGAGGGGGGGTTTATGTACGGTGGGGGTGTCTGGGAGGGAGGGGGCTGTAGGGGGTGGGCTACTGTAGGGGGGTTGTACAGGGAGGTGGGGGGCTATTTGTTTTATGATTTTTCAAACCCTATAGCCATAGTTTTTTACTGTGGCTATAGTTCTAATGCCACGGTTTCTAACCATGGAAATAAATTGTTTCCCTCCTCTAGTATACCCACGGTTCTAAACCATGTCTATAGTGATATTACCACGGTTTGAATCGTGGATTTATACCTATAGCCATGGTTTGAACTGTGGCTCTAGACCTATAGCCACAGTTCCAAACCGTGGCTATAAGTCTAGGCCTATATCCATGTCAAACTTAGCCACGGTTTCTCAAACTGTTGTTATTACCTATAGTCACAGTTTTAGGACCTATAGCCACGATTTTAAATTGTGTCTATAGCCAGAATTTCTAGTAGTTATATACTTACAGCTCGATTCCCATTCGATTTCAATGGATTCCTATCGGATGGCACCTTATGGGTTGTGGGAGTTTCAGATTCAGGTTGATGACATGATGAAAAATGGTTTTATCCGACCAAGTGTGTCACCATGGGGTGCTCCAATATTGTTCATGAAGAAGGCCGATGTTGTTCTCGCGCTGTGCGTAGACTACCGAAGACTAAATCAGGTGAGAATCAAGAACTTTTACCCCCTCCCAACAATTATAGACCTTTTCGACCAATTGAAGAGAGATGGTTGATTATCTAACATCAAACAATGGTCTGGATATCACTAGTTGAGGGTGACATCTCGAAGACTGCTTTTAGGTGTAGGTATGGGAACTTTGAGTTCATGGTCATGTCGTTTGGAATTATGAATGCACCAGTTGTGTTCATGGGGCTCATGAACTCTATTTTTCACAAGTATCTAGACCGGTTTGTGGTCATGTTCATCAATAAAATCCTGATATACTCATGATCATATGTGGATCATGATGAGAATCTAAGAACAGTTTTTGAGGTCCTCCGACACCACCATCTCTATGGGATGTTTTCTAAGTGAAAGTTCGTGGACATGTGGTGTCCCAGTAGGGAATAGTAGTGGACCCGTAAAAGGTCAAAGAGGTTGTTTCTTGGGAACCACCCAAGAACGTGGTAGAGATTCGTAGTTTCTTGGGTCTGGTAGGTTACTACTGGAGGTTCATACCTGACTTCTCTTGATTTGTAGCTCCATTTACGACTTTAACCAAGAAAGGTCAGGCTTTCGTATGGAGTGACCAGTGCTAGGAAGATTTCACTTAACTGAAAGGGAAGCAACTCAGTGCCCCGGTGATGAGGTTTCCAGAGGAAGGAGAGACATTCAAAGTGTTCTATGATGCTTCTAGTCTTGGCTTGGGGTGTGTGCTAATGCATAAGTAGGGAGTGATTTATTATGGGTCTAGGAAGTTACTCCATCAAGAACGTAACTATAACACCCACAACATGGAGCTTGCAGTAGTGGTGTTTTTCACTGAATTGTGACAACATTACCTCATTGGGGAAAACTTCTTGGTCTTAAAAGATCATAAGAGCTCGAGGTATGTCTTCTCCTAGAGAGAATTTAACTTTTGGTAGTGGAGGTGGATGGAGATTCTTCAGGACTAAAACTTCAAGATATCCTACACCTCAAGAAAGGGGAACATTGTGACTGATTCCTTGAGCAGGAAGTCTCAAAAGGAAGTGGTTCAGAAGTCCTTAGATTATTGTAAGACAATAGAGGAGTTGGATTCTTTTCACCTAGATGTAAGGGTAAATGGTGGTAGAGTCTGTCTGTTTCAGATGATAGTGAAATATTCTCTATTGAGGTAGGCGGAGGAGTCTCAGTGGGGAGACTCAAAGGCTGAAGTGATGCGTGATCATGTTATCTAGGGTGATGCTCTGGATGGATGGTTGGAGGATGGTCAGAATCGATGCTTTTCCACAAGAGGTTGTTTTTCCTAGAGATGATGCACAATAGAGTTATATGTGAGTTAAATATCCCAACCTTGGAGGTACACCCTAAAGTTTCCAAGATGTACAAGGGCTTGAGAGGTTATTTTTGGTGTCCTGGAGTGAAGTGGGTAGTGGTGGAGTTTGTGGAAATGTGCCTTGTGTGTCAGTAGGTGAAGGCTAAACACCATGTACCTAGAGATCTATTGCATCCCTTAAACATTCATGACACTAATAAAAATTCAGGTATTAGCGACCGCCATTGGCGGTCTCTATAGGCCTATAGAGACCACCCAGTGACCGCCATTGGCGGTCGCATCAGCTTCGTCGCTGTAGGCCAATAGCGGCCGCCAATGGCGGTTGCTATAGGTGGCCGAAATGGCGGCCTTAAGCGACCGCCATTGGTAGTCGCTAATGTTGCCTGCCAGGCAGCCTATACCGACTGCCAATGGCGGTCGCTACACTGGGAAATTTTTTTTTTAAAAAAATCATACCAAAAGAAATATATATATATATATATATATATTAAATAAAAAATATATATATATATATTAAAGAAAATATTTATATATATAATATTTAATAAAATATTTTAATATATATATATATATATATTAAAGAAATATATATATATATAATATTAAATAAAATATTTTTCATTTTTTTAATGAAATGTACGAATTGTGTTTTTTTTTCTTCACAGTGCAAAATCAGAGATAAAACAAGGTAACAATCATAAAAAATGGAAAACAATTTCAAACAGCATAAACATCAAGATCATCATAAACGATAAACATGCTTCAACGATCCGAGTAGGTCCATCTATTTCAATCTTCTGCTTCAATAAACCTACAATAAGACAAAAAACAACAAAACAAAACAAACGTAAATTGAACATAATTATCCAGTTATTATATACATATAATAAAATTAAATATGACATCAAATCATGGTTCTATAATAATTTAAAACCCCCAATTTAAGAAATCCTATCATTTAAGGTCATTCGGAGCACGTTTGCTCCGAATTCGACCATCTCACGCCATTTTTGGTGTTTTATGACACCGAAAATATGTTTACGGTCACCGTGGTCAAATGAAACCTCCAATTGATGTGCCTTCTGCCCGAACATTTCACAAATCACACAACGGCTGATGTCATACGGTTTCATGGCATTCCGAGGTCATTTGGGTGGTTTTGACCCCCCAACGCGCCGTTTTAGCGCGCGCCGAGTTGCTGAAAACGACACACTCGGCCGTACCGCTCACACCGCATGTATTATGGGCGCGCCGTCTCCTCTTACATGTCACAAATAATAATCCTAATGTTTTCGTGTGGTTTCAGGTCATTCGGAGCATGTTTGCTCCGAATTCGACCGTCTCACGCCGTTTTTGGTGTTTTATGACACCGGAAACGCGTTTCTGGTCACCATAGTCAAAATACACCTCAGAATGACATGTTGTCTGCCCAAACATTTTAAAAATCACACAACGTCTGATGTCGTACGGTTTCATGGCATTCCGAGGTCATTTGGGTGGTTTTGACCCCCCCAACGTGTCGTTTTAGCGCGCACCGAGCTGCTAAAAACGACACAGTCGGTCGTACTGCATGCACCGCACATCCGATGGGTGCTCTGTCTCCTCCAACATGTCACGAATAATATTCCTAAGGTTTTCGTGTGGTTTCATGTCATTCGGAGCACGTTTGCTCCGAATTCGACCGTCTCACGCCGTTTTTGGAGTTTTATGACACCGGAAACGCGTTTCCAGTCACCACGGTCAAACGACAACTCTGATTGATGTGCCATCTATCCTAACATTTTAAAAATCACACAATGGATGATGTCGTATGGTTTCATAGCATTCTGAGGTCGTTCGGGTGGTTTTGACCCCCCACGCGCCATTTTAGCGCGCGCTGAGCTACTGAAAATGACACACTCGGCTGTACCGCACGCATCGCACGTTCGATGGGCACACCGTCTCCTCCTACATGTCACGAATAATAATCCCAATATTTTCGTGTGGTTTCAGGTCATTCGGAGCACGTTTTCTCCGAATTCGACCGTCTCACGCCGTTTTTGGTGTTTTATGACACCAGAAACACGTTTCCGGTCACCACGGTCAAACGACACCTCCGATTGACCTTCCGTCTACCCGAACATTTCAAAAATTACACAACGGCTGACGTCATACGTTTTCATGGCATTCCGAGCTCGTTCGGGTGGTTTTGACCCACCAACGCGCCGTTTTAGCGCGTGCCTAGCTGCTGAAAACGACACACTCGGCCGTACCGCGCGCACCGCATGTCCGATGGGCACTCCATCTCCTTCTACATGTCACGAATAATAATACTAATTTTTTCGTGTGGTTTCAGGTCATTCAGAGCACGTTTGCTCCGAATTCGACTGTCTCACGCCGTTTTTTGTGTTTTATGACACCGGAAACACGTTTCTGGTCACCGCAGTCAAATGACACCTCTGATTGATGTGTCGTCTGCCCAACCATTTCACAAATCACACAAAGGCTGATGTCGTACGGTTTCATGGTATTCCGATGTCGTTCGGGTGGTTTTGACCCCCCAACGCGCCGTTTTAGCGCGCGCCGAGCTGCTGAAAACGACACACCCGGCCGTACTGCATGCACCGCATGTCCGATGGGTGCGTTGTCTCCTCCTACACGTCAAGAATAATAATCCTAATGTTTTCATGTGGTTTAAGGTCATTCGGAGCACGTTTTCTCCGAATTCGACCGTCTCACGACGTTTTTGGTGTTTTATGACACCGGAAACGCGTTTCCGGTCACCGCGGTCAAACGACACCTCCGACTGACATGCCCCCTACCCTAACATTTCACAAATCATACAGCGGCTGATGTCGTACAGTTTCATGGCATTCTGAGGTTTTTCGGGTGGTTTTGACCCCCCAACGCGCCGTTTTAGCGCGCGCCGAGCTGCTGAAAACGACACACTCGGCCGTACCGCGTACACCGCATGTCCGATGGGCATGTTGTCTCCTCTTAAACGTCAAGAATAATATTACTAATGTTTTCGTGTGGTTTCAGGTCATTCAGAGCACTTTTTCTCCGAATTCGACTGTCTCACGCCGTTTTTGGATTTTTATGACACCAGAAACGTGTTTCCTGTCACCACGGTCAAACGACACCTCCGATTGACATGTCGTGTGCCCGAACATTTCAAAAATCACACAATGGATGATATATTACGGTTTCATGGAATTCCGAGGTCATTCTAGTGGTTTTGACCCCCCAACGCGCCGTTTTAGCGCACGTCGAGCTGCTGAAAATGACACACTTGGCGGTATCGCGCGCACCGCACGTCCGATGGGAGCTCTGTCTCCTCCTACACATCACGAATAATAATTATAATGTTTTCGTGTGGTTTTAGGTCATTCAGATCACATTTTCTCCAAATTCGACCGTCTCACGCCATTTTTTGGTGTTTTATGACACAGGAAACGCGTTTCTGGTCACCGCGGTCAAACGAAACCTCCAACTGACGTTCTGTCTACCCGACCACTTCAAAAATCACACAATGGATGATGTAGTACGGTTTCATGGAATTCCGAAGTCGTTCGGGTGATTTTGACCCCCCAACGCGCCGTTTTAGCACGCGCCGAGCTGTTGAAAACGACACACTTGGCCGTACCGCGTGCACTACACGTCCGATGGGCGCGCCGTCTCCTCCTACACGTCATGAATAATATTCCTAATGTTTTCATGTGGTTTCAGGTAATTCGGATCATGTTTGCTCTGAATTCGACCGTCTCATGCCGTTTTTGGTGTTTTATGACACCAGAAACGCGTTTCCGGTCACTGTGGTCAAACGACACCTCCGACTGACATGTTGTCAGCCCGAAAATTTCAAAAATTACACAACGGCTATTGTTGTACGGTTTCATGGAATTATGAGGTCGTTTGTGGGGTTTTTACCCCCCAACGCGCCGTTTTAGCGCGCGCCGAGCTGCTGAAAACGACACACTCGGCCGTACCGCGCGCACCGCAAGTCCGATGGGCACATCGTCTCCTCCTACACATCAAGAATAATAATACTAATGTTTTAGTGTGGTTTTAGGTCATTCGGAGCACGTTTTCTCCGAATTTTACCGTCTCATGCCGTTTCCCTCAGGTCAATCGTATACTGTGCAGTAGGCATATATGCCTTGTTTCCCTCAGCTAACTGTAAATGAAACTGTTTCCTTAAACCCATTTCTTCCAAATCACGGCGTGCATTAACATGGTCCTTTGATTTCCCACTGAAACCTAAAATGGTCCACAATATGTTATCACAAACATTTTTTTCAATGTGCAGGACATCCAAATTATGCCTCAACATGTTAGTTTTCCAATACAGAAGACTATAAAAAATACTTTTCTTTTTCCAATTGTGACTGCGCTGCCTACCCGCAGCTCAAATATTACGTACCAGAGGAGCCACCAAATCCTGAATTTCATATACCATGCAGATGTTTTCTTCCTCAATATGCGATAACATTTCGACTCCTTTCATGATCTTTGGTGTTGGGCTGAACTCTCTAGAACCATCAAATTCCACTCTGTCCTTTCTTAACCTGTGCTGAGGGGGGAGAAAACGTCTATGACCCATGTATGCCCATTTTTTGTAATTCTTAATCCATACATATTTTTTACTTTTTTTGCAACAAGGGAAAGCAAATTCCCCTTTCGTACTCCAGACTAATAAATTTTCATAAGCTGGGAAGTCATTGATTGTCCACAATAAAGCAGCCTGTAGTTTGAACATTTCATTCGTTTGATAGTCATAAGGTATCACACCATCGCCCCAAAATTCATTCAACTCATCAATCAATGGCTGAAGGTAAACATCAATTTTATCCCCTAGACTTTTAGGTCCATCAATAAGAGTGGAAAGTAATATAAATTGATGCTTCATACAAAGCCACAGAGGAAGATTATACGGAACCAACACCATAGGCCGTGTGCTATGAGTTTCACCAACCATAGACTTTAATGGATTGAAACCATATGCTGCCAATCCCAATTGGACATTACGAACATCTTTGGAAAATTTGGGATGTCCTTTATCAAAATCCTTCCATGCATGAGAGTCTGTCGGGTGGGTTAACATATCACATTCATGAACTCTTTCTACATGCCATCTCATTAAATTAGAAACATTAGATGACATAAAAAATCTTTTCAACCTTGGTTTAAGGGGAAAGTAACACATTTTCTTTACGAAATCGGTTTCCCCTGTATCACAATCTGACTTTGATGAGTCTGATTTCCCATGTTCTCTTTCCACCTGGAAGCACCACAAACCGTACAAATATCCAAATGGGCAGTTTCCTTTCTAAACAACATATAATTGTTTGCACATGCATATATGGTCTCATATGTAAAAGATAAGTTCTCGGTCATCTTACGAACATGGTAATACGACTCGCGAATCTTAGAGTCGATAGGAAGAACCTTTTTCAATAACACCAACAACATGTCGAATGATGTGTCTGACCGATGATTCAAATTCATCAAATGCAACAACTCCAAGATAAATGACAATTTATTGAAAGAAGTACATCCATGATATAACTCTGTTTTTGCATCATCAATTTCTTCATAAAACCTCCTCGAATCACGATCTTCACCAGAGCAAAGATTTATCTCACCGGTCTCAAGATTCTGGATGTCAATGCCTTCAGGATCCAACCCATGTACCATTTCAGTAATCATTTCATGCATTGGATCATTCATCCTTGCATCAACATCCATCTGAACTGTATCTGTATTTTCATAACGAACATATTCTTATCCATGACGAGTCAAACTCTTATAATTTCTCAGAAATCCATTAAATAATAGGTGCTCCCTCACAGTATCTCGTGGGAATTGATATCTGTTAGCACATTTTCTACATGGACAACTAATATAGTCACATTCAAATCCTCTGGTGAAGTCAATAAACTTCATAATTCCATTTAAATACTCTCTAGACGTTCGATTTGGAAGATCAATCCAACTCTTATCCATAATAAGATCCCTATAACAAACATTTACACAAGACTTATTACATTTTCATTTTTCATATCAAATATATTTAAAATAAATACTAATCAATTTTTTGTGAACCATTTATAAAATAATAATATAAGTGAAAGCCCATTTCATACCTGATTTTGCTACAAACATGGAAGGGAGGGGAGCCGAAGGTGGTGCTGCGAGGGAGAGGAGAGGCAGCGGTGGGGAGCTGGAGCCGGAGATGGTGTGGTGAGGGAGGGGACGGTGAAGGAGGGGACGTATGGCGGTGGTGCGGCGAGGGAGGGGACGAAGATGAAGGGGACAGGGGTTGGCGGGGTGCGAGGGGGGGGGGTGTTCGGGGTGATGGGGGGAGGGATGAGGGGGAAGACGGTCGAGGGCGTAGGTCATAGGGCTGGAGGCTGAAGGCCGGAGGGCGGCCGGAGGGATGCTGGAGGGCTGCCGGGCTGCCAGAGGCGGGTGGCAGGAGGCTTGGGGGCAGAGGGAGGCCGTAGGGTGGCCACAGTGCGGAGCGCGGCCGGAGCCAGAGGGCGGCAGAAGGAGGGTGGGGCCGGCGGAGGGCGGCTGGAGGGAAGCCGGAGGGCGACCGGAGGGCGGCCAGAGGGCGGCCGCAGGGTGGAGGGTGGCCGGAGGGCGGCCGAAGGGTGGTCGGCGAAGTGCGTGGCCGGTGGAGGGTGGGGCCGGCGGAGGGCGGCCGACCAGAGGGTGGGGTGGCAGAGGGCGGGGTGGTGGAGGGCGGGGCGGCGGAGGGCGGGGCGGCGGAGGGCGGGCCGGCGGAGGGCGGGCCGGCGGAGGGCGGGCCGGCGGAGGGCGGGCCGGCGGAGGGCGGGCCGGCGGAGGGCGGGCCGGCGGAGGGCGGGCCGACGGAGGGCGGGGCGCTAGGGAGGGTGGGGCGATGGGTAGGGCGCGCGGCGACGGGGAGGGCGCGGGCGACGGGGGGGGGGGGGGAGGGTTCAGGGGGGGGCACTTTGCGAGAGGAGGGGGCGCAGAAGCTCTTTTTTTTAAGGAAACATAGCGACCACCATTGGCAGTCGCTATTGGTTACCTATAGCGACCACCAATGGCGGTTGCTATAGGTTAAGGGGCTCAAAAGCCCATATTTCTAGTAGTGTGAGTGGAAGTGGGATGATGCCTCAATGGATTTTGTTATAGAACTACCCAGGGATGAGGGAGGATGTGATTCCATTTGGGTAGTGGTGGATCGATTGATGAAAATGGTTCACTTCTTAGTGGTTAAGGAGTTGAGCATTATAGATACCTTAACACAGAAGAATGTGGATGAAGTTATGCGGCTGCACAGAGTTACTAGAACCATTATTTTAGATCGGGATACAAGCTTTACTTCATGATTCTGGAGGGGATTACAACATTCTTTCAGCACCCATCTATGCCTTAGAACTAACTGCTTTCCACCCTCAGACGGATGGGTAGATAGAGAGGACCATCCAGACATTGGAGGATATTTTGAAAGCACGTGTTTTGGAATTTGGAGGATTATGGGTGTGACACTTGCCCTTGATGGAGTTTTCCTATAGTAATAGTTATCACTCCACCATTGGCATGGAACCATTTGAAGCCTTGTATAGAAGAATTTTTTTTTCACCCGTGTGTTGGACAGAGGTTGGGGAGGCAGGTGTTCTGGGCCCAAAGATAGTGTAGAGCATGATGAAGAAGGTTTATATTATGTTTGATAGGATGAAGATGGCTCAGGACTAGAAGAAGTTGTTTTCAAATCAGAGTATAAGACCCTTGGATTTTGAATTTAGGGACCATGTGTTCCTAAAGGTCTCCCCTCAATGTGAACATAGGAGGTTTGGCGGGGGAGTAAGCTTTCTACCAAGTTCATCGGACCCTTCTAGGTATTGGGATGAGTTGTAGAGGTGGCATATCAACTGGCGTTACCACCACGGTTGGATAGGGTTCACAATGTATTTCATGTATCTCAGCTCCGTCAGTATCTACATGATGAATCCCACATCCTCGACCGGGGAGAGTTGGATATCAAGGATGATGCGATTTTTGTAGAGAAACTGGTGAGAATCGAGGATCATAAAGAGAAGGTTCTTCATGGATGGACCATTCCCTTGGTTCGTGTGTTGTGAAGGCATGGTGGCCTTGAAGAGTGTACCTGGGAATGGGAGGTATAGATGCGTACCCAGTACCCAGAGTTGTTTTAAGTTGGTGTTATGAGTTTTATTTGATGTTTTTACTTTTTTGCTTTATTGTGATGTAATGATTGACCTTGTTGATAATGAGATGGGTTTTTTTCTTTTCTCTCTAAATGTGTATGAAAATTCCTGACATGTGGGGAAGGGAGGACCTAATTTCTAATCAAGATGCAGTAATGTGGATGCGATTAAACCTATGAGAACGAGTTGGTGTTTCCCAAAGCAGATAGTATCTTAACATGGAGGAAGGAACTCCCTAATTCATATGTATTTATGGTGTGTTTTTTTGTGTTTGTATGATTACTTAGTGATTCTATAATTTTTCAGGAGATATATGAGAGATTTGTTCCTAGATATCAAGGTTTTATTCTATCTTTCGAATGACTCTAGGGTGGTTTGTCCCTGAGAGGTATCTTACGAGGTGGTTGTTCAAACCCCTCTCTTGTCTTCGTGTTTACTCTTGAATTCTAGAGGGAGAGAATTGTTTGGGAGGTATATGATGTAATGGACCAGACCCTCCTGGTCTATTACTTTTCCAAATTCTAGTGTTTGGGGTTTCTTGGACACCATCATTGAGTCAGGAGTGCATCAATGTTAGTGATAGGGTGTCACCTATCGATTCCACCGATCGACCATGATCAGTGTCTCGTTGATCGATGCCACTGATCTACACCAATCAGTGTCTCACCCATTGGTGGATCATCGATCAGTCTCATTGATCGGTTCCACCCCCAAAAGGTGCCACAGAGGGGCTCCAGGGTTCTTTCCCTAGTTTTATCATAATGTCTCCTTAAGTTTTATTACCTTTTTTAAAGTGGTTTAAGGTCATTTTAAGGCTATTAAAGGATATATTAAATCCACTAATAGTGGGTAGACCCTTGAATTACCAAAATTTATGGCCTTTTTTATCAGTTTCACACCCTTTCCATGTTTCCAATAACACCCCTATTATGCATTTTCTCAGTTTAAATGTAACATATCAACTCACTACCATGAAATAGTCTATCTCACTATCTCTAAGGGAATTTTTAAATCTCAATTAATTCCAACATGTGCAGCTGTTCAGCCGTATGGTCAAACCATGATCTGATTTTCAAGCACTTTGAGATTGCACATCCCGTAACTCTAGGATCGGGCCTTTTATCACACTGATATCTTCTTCTTCTTCCTTAGTCTCTTTCTTGTCCCTTGGTGTGCTTGGAGTCCCTATTCCGAAGACGAGTCATGACTATGTGAGATCTCTCCAGTTCAGTTGTTCTTGTAGTCTCCTGTCGCATGACCCAGTTCTTACTGCAAGGATAAAACTTCGATCCTTGATCATCCAAGTAGAAGTTCTTCCTTTATCTCTCTTTACAGTGCATCATGTGGGGTGGGTATGGTGATGTTTCCTTAGGATGTAGATGAAACCAATTTTAATAAAGATAATAAACAAACATTTAAAGAATGACGGGGTGGGAAAGATGGTGATGTTATCGCATTTTACCTTCATTTTTATGTTGTGAATTGTATGGGATCATGTCCACTGAAAATCATGGCCATTGGTGGTCCTTTCATGCGCACAAATGAAGATATGTTTTTTGGATAATATTGTGATTGATTGACTGTGACATCGAACTGATTAATCACATAAAATTGGTTGATTAAATGGATGCCCGATGAATAAGAACACTTGTGTGATCACCCCGGTTAAACAAATGGAAAGAAGGAACTTAATTAATGGTGTTGGATAAATCTTAAAACATCCTTTCTTTGTTCTGGTGATATACATGGTTCTTCAATTTAATGTTGTGGGGTGATGTAGAGGGGAATGAAATATCTAGTTGAGTGGTTGTTGGTTTGTGAATATGAGGCTGTGTGGAGCTGATGGTAAATGTTCTAGACCCAGTAAGTTGGGGCTTTTTTTGGTTCCAGTACTTCAAGGGATCTCATTGGATCCCATTTTTATGTTTTTATTTACAAGAGAACTGGGAGTGAATGCTTAAATTTCTGCTTGGCTGTTTTCTTTTAGTTGTTTTTTTTTGGATTGAGGTTATGCCTGTTAGTTTCTTGATAGTGAAGGAATATTTAAATGGAATCAATTGAACATGATAATGAGAACGGGTATAATGGGGAACTATTTTCCCAGAAATTGGTTTTTCTCTGGTTGTGTCTGTTGTGTACTTGTGCGTTTAGGGGTAACAAAAAGAGTGGTTGTGTGTGGGCTGGTTATTGATTCCAGAACCCTTGGGTTGGGATGATTTCTTAATTATCTATATATATATAAAAATTATTTCTTTTGTCTCTTATAAGTACCCCAACCATGTTGATCACTTCTTACCGAACACCCCCATTCCATGGGGGATGGTGTTTTTTCCAACATTCCTATGAGTGAATAGTTTTTAGATCCTTTATGCTCCCTCTCCTAGGTATCCCAAGACTCTTTGGGCAGGTTGTGATGGCATGAGGTTTATTATATCCCATGAATCTTTAGGCAGGGTGTGTTGTGGTTGGTTGGCATAGGTGTGTACAGGAAGGTTTTTACCAAGTGTCTTTGGGATGAGGCACATGTGTTTTCAAGAGAGAGGTATGGTTTTTGTTTCCCAGGGGTATTCCAGATGAGTCCTAGGTGTCTGAAAGTAGGAAGTGTGTTTGTGGTGGCCCTGGTGTTTGTGGTAGGAAGTGTGGTTGTGATGGACGAGGTGTCTGTGGGCGGGATGTGTGGTTGTGGTGGACCAGGAGTTTGCATGCGAGATGAATGTGCAGTTGGGATGGCCCATATGGTTTTTTGGGGTGGTAGTGGGACTACAATGGGATTTTTGGGGGGAGGTTTGATGCGTAGTATGTTCTAAATAACCATTGGGGAAGCGGTGTGGGGTACCCAAATATCGATGTGCTATTACTATTATTTTACCTAACTTGTGTTATTTGCGGAGTGTGCCTTGGTGAGGCTGGGTGGATAATTTTCTTTTCTAGGTGTTTTGGTTACCTCAATTTCTAATGGGGTGTTATAATGTCACCCAAATTGTGCACGAGATATTTTGGTTTCCCTATTGAGTATACTTGTATACTCACCATATGTATATAAAACTACTTTCAGGTTTCCAGGAGTACTTTAGGACCATGTTGGACCTTACTAGCTCAGGCATCGGGACTATTGTCATTGCTTCTTTTACTTTCTTTTGGTACTTTTCTTTAGAGTTTTTCATGTAATTTTTATCAGTTTATTTTGAACATGCATATGGGGAAAAGGGTTTTGGATTTACTTTTACTTTCGATATTTGGAGTTGTTTGGGATTTACCATTTTATCTGCAGATCTTGTTCTATAAAAAGGGAATTAATTCCATATTACATGATATTTCATACCCTTTGTGTTATTCACAACTCCAAGGCCAATTAAAGGTGGGACTTGGGGGTCATTATCTATCCTTCAACTTGAGGAAGGAAGGATTTGACAGTTTTCTTTCCATTCCCTCATCTTGTAAAAGGTGGTTCATGACAATGTTAAAGCGGTTTTAAATAATTTTATTATATCCAAGATCAAGTTTTCATTTTATGTTCTCAATTTCTTAAAGAAAATTGGCCTAAATATCTTATGGGGTTGTATTTAGTTTATCATTATGTAATAAATCAGGAAATAATGTGTATTAAAATATGGGTTGTCAGACCCATCCCCTCCATACCCACATAACTATATACCTCATAACCACATCATATCCCCAATTATACAACCACAACCACATATTTCATAACAAAACTACTTACCATATTATATATCCAAATACCACATTTTGCAACCACGTTTTTCATCTTTACCACATCTTAACCTCACAACCATTTCACCACATCCATAACCTTGTGTCATCACAGTATATCCATAACCATCTTTCATCATATCATATACTATATTTGGAAGATATAGTGGGAAATAATGATCAATCATCTATATTAACCACATCTTGAATATTGATGGTGCACCAAGAACCCAAGACCACATATAGTCATAGGTCACATTATCAGAATTGGGTGGTGGAGTGTAATAAATAACAAAATCAATAATTAATATGTGAATATTTACAATGTTATCCTAAGGGTCAACTTCGAGCCTCAACAACTTTACAACACATGTCTATCACTATATCATTGTCACTACAATAAGAAAAAACACTAATACCACCAATATACACATAATAACCAATATAATTAAGACATAAGAATTCCCTCACACCAAATCATCTTCTTCATATTTCATAATTCATAATTTATCACAAATTCTTCTCTATTTACTGACCTTGTTTAATTCATTATGTATTTAATAAATTTTTCTTCCACTTTTCATTTCATATTACCTAATTAATATTTTACACTTTAAAATATATTACCAAAAATCATTTATCTACCACCATATTCACTAATATCGTAACCCATTCCACATTTTTTCAATAACTTCATATATTTATTTCAAAATCATTCCATATTATCAATAAACTACTACACCAACCACATCAACCTATTCATATCACCATATTGAAAACCATTATAATAGACACAAAATTTTTCCCACCATCACCAAAGTAATAAAAACCCCATATCCAAAACCAAAAAAAAACAATTCAATACATTGTCTTTCTACTAATGTAAGAAACCAAACCAAAATTCATCATTAAAACCACAACATAACAAGCAAACAAATAAAACATAAAAGAAAATAATTTTTTTTGATTTATATATTTTATCATTTATCTATTGATAATGCTTAGAAATATAAATAAAATATTCCATCTTACTAATATTTCTTATCATTATTATCCTTTTGTTTTTAACCATTTCAAACATAATTCCCAATTCAATGAAAATAATAATCATAATAGTATCCTACTTCAAAAAATTTAATAAATGAACAATTATGCAACAAAAATAATATAAAAACCATGTAAACAAAAAATTTTAAACCCCACCTTTAAATATTTAATCAAATTTAATATATTCATTAGGAAAATTATAAATATTTATCAAAAGAAAAAACGAATTGAAATTACACATTTTAGAAGAGATAAGAGAGAGATTTCGAATCCCATACCACACAGAAATATTTATCAATGTAGAACCCAAATATAGAGGATGAAACCAAAATCACCCTCCAAGGATCCCAATAGAAACATTCAATAACCAATTAAAATTAATTTTTTAGTAATTTATCTACCATGTTTACCAAAATTAAACTCAAAACCTCTTTCATAACCTTGCTAAAAGAAAAAAAAGAAGAAAAAAGTAAGTAAAAAAGCTAATAGAACCATAAATCAAAAGGGATCAATTATGTGAAGTGGAATAGGTATCAAAGTCTATAAATATCAACAACTAGTGTCCTATAGGTTTTGATGTAATCCAAAATAATAGAACCAAGATAAGAGAAATGTTGAATTTTAATAAAATTTGGATGATGTCACCAGGGTATAGTGAACGCTAAACCAAATCATGTTGGGTATTGGTCAAAGTATATTTGAAAACATTATCCTTTAAAATGTATACATATCCTTAAATCCTCAAGTAATTTTCTTTTTAAAAAATAATATGGTTCACCACCACCATAAAATTTTGTTATCCACCATTTTCATTTCACCCTTTTACCCTAACATGAACCTCAAACCACCAAATAATAACTCACATAGAATTTCTATTTCCATCATACATCCAGGAAACAAAAAAATCATAATGTTCTCCTAAAAAAATCATAGATCCACCATTAGCATTGAAAAGTTCATTTCATCATTCCTTGTGGTTTATAGGGATTTAACCAACCAACCATTTCCAAAAAAATGGACACTCCATGCTATAGAAATCAACAATAATATAAAACTATATAAAATGGATTCTTTTAATATCGACTAAAAAATATATAAAATTATCTTGGGCGCCATGATCGTATTTGAATAATGACCTCCCTAAGAATCCCCCATGGAATAGTGGAAACCCACCACACACTTTTCTCTCCTAAAAACCCATTTTTACAATTTATTTCCCTTTATCCACCTCCAAGATCCATTAAAACACTTAAAACACCCAAAAAACATAGATTATAGGAATAATAAAATATTTTAATATACATTAGATACCTCTAGATTGGTTCTCTTTCTCAAGAATCAAAAAAAATCTCATAAAACCAAATAAACTCAAAAATCAAATACCCCATGAGATACCTCTCAAATAGGAATATCTACAGCAAAAAAGTTCAAACACAACATTAAGGGATATGAAAACATTCAATCACATAATCATAAAATTAATATTAAAATATCAAAAATAATTAAAACATAAAAAAACTCAGGGTATTGATATAATATTTTTGAATCTCTCTCCCATGTACACTCTTCTAAGTCAACACACCTCCACAATATAGAAACTAAAAGAATGATGATCCCATGAAACAACATCTCCCAATTATCCTGAATCTCAATGCATCATTATATGAAAATCACATCCTATTTAACTCCCAACACACACTAATCACTGATATGAGTGAAATAATAAAGATATCAACAATTATATAACTCATAGAAAATATTATGAATATGATATATTTATATAGGATGATCTTTCTGATATGCCACCTCTCTAACACACTCTAACGCCTCAAAAGGAGTTATGATCCAATGATAATGATTACTATCTATATTAAAGCTTAACTCCTATGATTAGGATAAACCTTTACAAAAAAAATATCACTGATCTAAAACACTCTAGGTCTCCTCTAATCAACATAATAATTTTGATGATTTTGATCAGTTTTCATCTATTCATGAATACCCTTTAATTTTTCTATCATGCTTTGCATAAAATTTTATCTAATTACTTTCAAATCCTTAATCTCATCCCATAATATTATAGATCTATAGGGTTTCTCATATAACACCATGAACACAACCATACTAATGGATAAGTGATGGGTACTGTTATAGAAAACTCAAAAAAAGTTTCATTCTTCATCAATTAACTTCTAAAATACATAACACATGCACATAACATGTCCATTATAATCATGATCATTCACTCCATATGAACATCCTTCTAAGGATGAAAATCTATTCTAAGGAATTATTGACAACCAAAAGCAGACCACAAACACTTACATAATCACAAGGTAAATCAAGGATCATAATTGGGGGTGATCATCCTTCGAAACCCCTGAAGTCTCACCAACTCATCCATACACAACCTCACTAAAGAATATATTGTACTCAAATTACTAATTTCAAAAAAACATATAACCTTATGGATCGATCTATAATCACCAATATTGTGTCATACACATGAATGGTCATGGAAAACCAATAATTTTACCCCTAAAAATGTCCTCCCATTTATACTAAAGAACATACATTGGATGTAGTAAACAAATAATAAGTCTATAATTTTTTCACCCTATGATAGAATAAACACCAATAAATGAACTCATCTACTAACCACTTTCTCCATAGCCCCCAAAACTGACTCGTCAAAGCATAGTACATCTTAGATATACCAAGATGTACTTCTAGAGACAATATATAAAACTCAAAAATAATTTCATGTTGCATTTCCAATCAAAAAAATAGATTCCCTTGAAACAATATCTAAGGATGATCATCCTCTGACTATCCCTCAAGATAATCTCTATAGATGATGTCATATTTATACACCTCCACCACAGAATATACTAATTGGGACTCCTCCACCTATTGTAAGAGGGAAGAATACATTCTCATCAGGTATAAAAAACTCCAATGTAAACCTCTTATATATCTATATGAAAGGTTTTTGGATCCTCCATCATCCTCCACTCATATTTAATATCTCAAACAATATCAACATGATACTTCCTACTCAACACATCGGATGAAAATTTTCTATTTCCCAAAGTATAAGATATATTAAAGTTATGTTATTTTAAGAAATATATCCACCTATAATGATTTAAATTAAAATATTTCTATAAAACATATATTTAAATCTCTTTTGATTGTTTTAGGCACCAAATCACTAATTGATAACAAAATTCATCTACAACATCAAAGAAAATAGTGTTTCTATGAGATCAAGATCATCGGTGGCGTATTTATACTTAGAAGGATGTAAATTTTGAAACCCTTAAGATATCACCACCATTTATCAAATCAAAATTAAATAAAATCAAATATGATAAGTATAAAAAAATTTCCTAAAAATGAACCCCTCTTTTAGAAAATAAAGAATATGAGAAATGTCCATATTCTTCTTTAGGTACTCAAATGACTCCAAAAAATAATATACCCATACAAAGGCCTAATAATTATTGTTCATGGATATTTAAGGATTTAAAAATTGATATAAATTGGACATAACACTTCTATAATAGCCTGCATGACCAAGGAAACTACAAACCTATATAATATTCTTAGGATCCATCCAAGAAACAATTGACTCAATCTTTTAAGGATCGACTACTACACCCATATATGACAAGAAATTGTTAATAAAGTGAACCAATCACATAAAAAAAGAACATAGAAAATACCCCATTAAAATTATGTCATAAAAGGGATTCTAGAATATCCCTCAAATTCATAGCATATACTTATTATGATCTTGAATACATGAGAATTTCATTGAAGAAAACCACCACCAATTGATATAGGGTGTCAAGAAATACTATTTTCAATAGTACCATAAACATAGTTATGGAATTCATGACACTAAAAGGTATAAAAATGAAATTTAAATGTCCAAAATAACAACTAAAGATAGTATTCGGGTTATCTCCCCCTTCACCCTAATCTGAATAAATTTAACATGTAAGTTAGTCTTTAATAACTGGATATATCTCTTTAACTGGTCAAATAAATTTTCAATATTTTGGAGAGAATATAGGATATTCACTGTCACCTTATTCAACCAATGATAATCAATACATAACCAAAAACTATTATCTTTTTTATTGGTAAACAACACATAAGAACCTAAGGCTACATACTAGGATAGTAAAAAAACTTCTATAATAAATTATCAATCTAAATTTATAGCTCCTAAAAATATAAAGGAAACATACTATACAGAGACATAAAATTCCTATAGATATTGAGTTGTAACTATATCCTAAACATTATGTCACATCAAGGGGATAATATATAACCACTTTTAGAAAAACATTAGGAATATCATTAAAAACTATTACAAACACCATCTTTTAAACCCTCAGTAATCCTGATGTATACTCTGAAAACTAATAATAAAAGGCTATATAAACATTTGATCCATATTATGATACCACTCACCAATAAAAATTAAATGTTAATCTTCTCTATAAAAGAAAAAACTATATTCCAAAATATATTTATAACATCTCACAAAAAATATAACCAATCTATGCCAAGGATGACATCATATAGTTTTTTATTCAATAAGAAGAACTCTTTTATAGATTGATGATTACTCATCATTAGATCACAACCCACAAAATCCTCAAACAAGCTAGATAGCCCTCTATCCAAAATAGTTAACAATAAGGAACTAGATTTACCTCTACCTTTGGTAACAAATCTTGGACCAATGTAGGTGAAATAATGGAGTGTGAAGATTAAAAATTAAACATGGAATAAACCAAGTTATAATTGATATAGATGGTTCCTAAATTAAAATTCGCTCTTCCATGTCAAGGAAACTCTATAGAATACATCTGACCACATCCAACTTCTTTTCCATTTTGTCCCTAATGATCTCTACCACTATAACCATGCTCAACTCTAGGTTCATTGGGATGAGTAACATCATATGGATATCCTCTAACAGCTCATTCTCTTGGTCCTAAACTATATCCAGAAGAACCTACTATTGTTGATAAAGACTTAGAGGCCACTACTGCTAAGTTAGAATATGAATCTACCCATATATCCCATACTAACCTTGAATAATGTCCTAAAACTAGAACTGCCAATAGCATTTACTTATATAAGAAAATAAAACCACATTAAATATCTAGGTAGGGTCTAAAAACTACCAACCCTAAAGAAATGGGAAGAAGAATGATGATAATGACTAATCTATGATTGGAACCTTGAATTTATAGATAAATGAAAACCTACAACCATGAATCTACTCCTTGATAAGTTATAAATATATATTTCTCAAGATAAACTAGTTCATCCTAAATATTTTCTATTAGTTCATCATTCATCGACACCTTAGTATAAATTTGCAATGTAACAAAGAAAATCTATCACTGAATCTATTTATAAAATTAGTCTTTCAAATTTAATTCCATATAATTATCATATGGAATAATATTAGGATCATAGTAAATAAGATTCATGAACATTAATTAAAGATACTTTACACTCAGACTCCCCTATCAATGGGCGGGAAACTCTTACTATCACACCACCTTTCATATAAAGGAAAGAATATATAGATTCAATTGGATGTGGGACATATCCCACGATATATCTGACTCCTCATGATCACTAAGAAAAAAATTCATCAATAATAAGATCATATCCTTAACAATTGAATATCCAATAAGATCAAATGATGATTTATTACATTGATCAATCTAAATACAATCCCAAGAACCTCTAAATATCACTGAGTCACTTTATCAGAGATAGTACCATTACACATTGGAAAAAATAGACATCAAAACTCAAATAATTCTTTCCTCTTTGAATCATACATAATATGATCAACCTTTATATGATCAACTTTATCATCATTTTGCACCTCTCCCACTGAGACCAAATGAGGATATTACCCACTATATATCTCTATAAAATTAATAAATAATCATAATCCAGTGATATTAAATTCATGTAAGATCACATAATTAAATTCATTTTTATTTTCTAACATTTACCCCAATTTAAACACAAGAACAATCAAGAATGATGTATGTTTCATGCCTAGGACTCTACCCTATAATCAAATCATCTCACTTTAGTATATTCAAAAATCATAAGGTCCATTCAACTAATGATAGGATCCTTGTCGACATCTTAGTCAATCTCCCTTTCCCATATCACATGCTATTCTCAGATATTAAAATTGATCTACCAATAAAATGTTGTCCTTACTAGATCTTAACTCAAAGTTTTATCCTAAATCTCAACCAAATCCCGGACAAAACTCTATCATTATCTATCATTTCTATCACTCCTTCTAGGATGGTATTGAAGATGAGTATAACCATTGAATCCAACCTAAATAGTCCATGATTATGATACTGGCACCGGGGATATAAAATACACATATGGTAGGAATTACTCTCATAATCCTAGGAACAAAAGAATGAAATCAATAATCAATTCTAACTAATTAATATAAATAAACCCAAGATCGTAAAATTAATATAATTCTATATATAAACTAAAAAATATACCAAAATAAAAACCAACTTCAATGTAAGTTACTCCAACTCCAATGATCACAATGAGATAGTAATATCCAGCCTGATCACTAACTCCATATAGAAAATATTCAAAAATTGTATATAAAATGTAGGGGTGAGAATATGAGTATAACTAGTAGGATCCACTCCCAAAACTATTATGAAAATGTAGAAGTATAAAAATGATTTTGTGACTAAATAGTGAAACAAACTCATTACATAATAAGTCTAACAACCACCAAAACTCATTGAAATTCACTCACCAAATCCACACACAATTATGGTAATTTAATAACTAAGAAAAAACATTGTAAATGCAACTTGAATTACCTTTCACATTGAACTAATATCCCTTATTCCCCAATTAAATACATACATGAAACCGCATCCCCTCCATGTCCACAAAACTAGAAATCATATAAACAAATCACAAAATAAAACATACTATATACCACAACCACATAATGTGTACCACAACCACATACTGCATGACACAACCATATATCACATCACTTCCATAGAATCACATCACCACCAGACCATCATAGCAATAATCGTATTCCATCACTAAATATCTATAACCTCATGACATCGTGACATATACTACCTCTAGATGAAAGAGGGGCAAGGGGGAGTAGTTACCCATCCGTATAAATGTTGGGGGTACGCTTGAAACCTAAGACGACATATACTAATAATTTATATTATCTGAATTGAGTTTTTATTCATAATAAAAAAAGAAAAAAATTAACCAATATATCAATACACACAATCTCATTATAAGAATTGACTCCATCACTCAAGACCTGTATACCAACTACCCATCATTATTCCATCATTTCAACAAAAAAGAAACACTTTTTCACTACTAAAAACATATTAACAATCACTACTAAGATTTCATAGTTACCTCAAAACAAATCATCTTCATCCCATTACATAATACATTATTTATCTCAATTTAATCATAGCTTGCCATCCATGTTAATTCATCATCCACTAAAAAAATTTCCACCCACTTTCTATTTCACACTACCTACTTACTATTTTACTTTTAAGAATTTGATTACTATATATCATTTATCTACAACCTCATTCACTGTCACCACAACCAATTCCCCTTTAATTTGATCACTTCATTAATTATTTCATATCAACATCATTCCATAACCCCAAGAAACGGTTACACCAATCATATAAACATCTTCATAACTCTCCATCAACAACCATTTCAATAGCCAAAACGTTTCCTATCTAATCCACATAATAATAAACCATCCATATCCACAGTAAAAAAAATTTGAAACCTCCTCCTTATACCACAATAAGAGACCATCCCAAAATTCATCCTTTAAACCAAAACACACTACAAAAAAATAACCTATTAGATTGGGTTATACCCACTCTAAACACATTAGAAGTGGTTGTGAGTAACTACCACTAATGTGGCCTCCATATCATATTAGGGGAGGTTTTAATGATCCACTGGTAGAATATAACTAAATTTACCTTTTCTTAAATTTGATGGGGATTAAAACCCCTCAAATTTCACACTAAATTCCCCAATTATGGGAGGTTCTAACCACCCAAATTGTAGTTTTGATTAGGGGAGTTTAGAACTGCCCCTAATTGACTTTAAATGATTGGATCTTAGGGGGGATATCATACAACTTCCCCTGAAACATTCCATTAAAAAATCACCCAAGCCCCCTCCTCATTATCCATGGTACAAGCACCCAAGTCACCCCCAACAACCACCCCCCAATCCATCCACTACCCCCGGGACAACCCCCCCCCCCCATTACACCTCTTGTCACTAATCCACTCCCCCATCACTCTCGTTACCCACCAAACCCCCCCATTTCCACCCAGGGCCCCTGAAACCCCCACCCTTTATCACCGATCCCCCCTATGGACACACCCGACACCACCCCCTTGCACCCCATACACTGCCTCCCACCCCATGCCAATGCTCCTATCCCTCACCACCTACACTTCCAGCATAAAAATACCATAGTAAGGTATTTAATCTCAAAGTGACTCCAATTGTGGTGCGTGATTGTACTGCTAAGCTTAATTTATTTTCATTTAATTAGTACAATAACTTTTATTAATTTAGATACTAAAATAATATATATATATATATATATATATATATTTGTGTGTATATATATATATAAATAAATATATATATATATATATATAATATAATATAATTATATTTACATATATAAATATATTTTTATAAATATATTTTTAAATACATTTATATTTGTGTGTGTCTGTATTTATGTATTTATATAATATTTATAAATAATATATATATATATAATTATATAATTATTATTATATATGTGTACATATGTGTGCATAACAACAATATTATTAATTATTAATTATTATTATTATTATTATTCAACAATTTTTTAAATTTATAAAAAAATATTTGTTTTATAAATACTATATATTTAATTTATGATTTATATGATACATGTACTATATTAAAGACACTTATATTATATATTTATTTATATAATTATATACAATTTTATTATATCATGTAAACACACATATTTAATCACACAAAATTAAATACATTCATATAATTGGAAATATATAATATAATTAAATAATATATATTTAATATGTTAATTTATGATTAATATGGTATGATATGGTATTTATAATATAATTAAATAGTTATAATATAATTTATATAATAAAATTATTATTATATATATATATATATAGTTTTGTCTATATTATATTGAGTTTTATACATAATTTAATATAAATCTATTTATATATAAATAAACAAAACAAATTTATTTAATATAATATATGAATAATATAAATGTATTTAATAAATCTATAGTATTTATAAAACCACAAATAAATTTTATATATTTGTATAAAAATATTTATAATCAAATTTATATTTTGATAACTAATATTTATCTATATACATTTTTGTTTATATGTATAAGTATTTATTAAAAGTATATATATAATGTATTTATATATGTGTGTATTTATAATGTATTTAAATATATTTATATAATGTGTTAATGTAATATACATACACACAGAAACACATACGCACACACACATACATATTAAAAAAATAGAATATAAAATAGTAATTTTTTATATAAATTAGAGGGGGTTAAAACACCCTCTAATCTAAGAGACTAGAAGAGGTTCATGACCCCCTATAATTTCTTAATTTAGAGGGGGTTTAAAGACCTATCTAATATAAGGTATTAGCATTGGTTCATGAACCACCTATAATCAATGGGATTAGTGGCAGTTTATGATCCCCCTCCAATGTCATAAATAAGAGGGGGTTCAAAACCCGCTCTAATTTAATAGATTACCGGGGGTTATGAACCCCCAAAATTTCCTTTCAAAAAAATCCATTATATCTATTTATAACCTTTAAAATAAATAATATTATATATATATATATATCTCGTATAAAATAAAACTGAATATATAGTTCCACTAATTACTAAATTAGAGGCGTTTTTGACTTAACCACCTCTAAAATCAAATAAAATATTAAAAAACATTGATATTTTTTTTGAGGGAGCTTCAAATCCCATATAAATTTGTTAATTAGTGTGGATTGTGCAAACATCCCTCTAATTTATAAAGATAATAAATTTATAGGGGCTTGTGGTTATCCCACTCTAAAAAATAGCAACTAATCTGCACGTTTTCTTTTCTAGTAACATAGTTACAACATAAATATATCATAAAATAAAATTAAAAATTATATATTTATATAGTTTATCATTTATCTATTGAGATTTATTAAAAATAAGAATAAAAAATTAATGATTTACTCTAGTTATCCTCCTATACATATTTATATTATTTAAACATTTAAACACAATTCTCAATTTAATAAAAATAACAATCATAACAGTAAGATACTTCAATAATTTTAAGCAACAGACAACAAACTAATAAAAAAAATATGAAAACCATGAAAAATAATATTGAACTCCCTTATCTGTTATTATTTAATCTATTTAATTAGCTTCATTATGTTAATTCTAAATTTTTACCCAAAGAAAACAAAATCTTGATAAATCCTCATTTAATTACAAATTAAAGAGAGATATATTCTAAATTCCATGACATATAAGAAGATTCAATAACACAAAGCTAGAAGAAAAAGGAGGAATCCAAAATCAACCACCAAGGATCCCATGGGAATCCTTAACAAAACCTATGATATATCATTCACTATTATCTAATTGAAAAACTTCACCAAAACCAAACTCAAATCCTAAATTATAACATTATGATAAGAAAGAACAAGGAAATAGGGAATGAAATGGAACCTTGTATTCAAAGGGATCGATAACCCAAAGTAGAAGGATAATCCCCCATAAGTGTCAATGACCATAAAAACTAGGACCCAATGTATTCTAAGGATGTAGGGAATCCCAAATAATCAAACTAGTAAAATAAGAAATATTAATTTATTATAAAATGTTAATGATATCACTATAGTGTGGTGAAGGATAAACAATGTTGTGTTAGAGAATGGTAAAATGAGATCTAAAAACATTGGACTTAAAAATGGACATATATCCTAGGATAATCATGCAATTTCCTTTAAAAAATTCAATTGATGTATACCATGTAATAGTGGTATCCACTATGACAATTTTCCCCTCTTACACTAACTCAAACCTCTAATCACTATGACATAAATCACCAATCATATCTATTTCAAACCTACCGCCATGACAGTACCATAGTGAAATATTATCCTAAACATGGAATATATCCATTGCAACCTCAAACATGGTAATTTTAGTATTCCCTATGGCTTACAGTGATTTCATCAGCCTACCATTACCACTAAAAAATGAAACTCCACACCATATAAATCAACCTTGACATAACCCTCTCTAAAAATGGTCATTTTCAATTTGAAATCTTCAAACCTCGAAATATTACTTGCCCATCACTCTTACATTTTAGATTATAACCAAATTTAGACTTTACCATGGAATGATTTACAATCACCATGCCTAATTCGATCTCAAAAAACCAATTTTCATAACGTATCTCCCATTATCCACCTATAAACATTTCTCTAACACTTCTAACACCCAAATAAATTAGTGTACCAAGAAAATTTAATAATTAAATTTTGGATGATGTGTTTAATTTCCTATATATCACTTTTCATTAAATTCCAGTGAGTTATGAAAACAACATTAGTAAATATATATATATATATATATTGTCACATATCCTTAAAATTTACTGTGATAGTTCTAGGAAAGAGTGGTAATATATCTTCAATACAATATTGATATGAAGGTTGAAAGAAAGAGTATATTATAGTACTAATGTGATCAAAATTATTGAGTACATTTATCGATTATAAAAATTTGGATTTGAAAAATAATATTAATTATCCATAAATTTCATATTATAATTCTCCCTACCCAATTTCTCTAATTTCATAGTAAATTATAATATAAAAAATTTATAAAATATCCTCATAGATATTTTTCTATAAATCATTAAGTGGATAAATATAAGAAGATAACTATGAAATTAATACTTATTAAGAATAAAAAAAGGTCAAGTTATGAAATATAGTAGAAAAAAAGACAAAGGAAACATCTCAACATCTTTCAATAAAGCTAATAATTCAATGGAAAAATAATAATTATAAGTATTTTTGATTTATATGTATAAAGAATGAATAGTTGAAGAAAAATCACAATATTGGAAAGATAAATAAATATAAATCATTTACATTAATTATATTATTTATAAAATTTAATATTTATATTTTCATATTTTGGTAATTATATATAGTTTAGGGTTTACATATTTATATCAAAATATAGGAACCAAATATATTCATTATAATTTCAAAGTGAGTGAATTACTTCATTATCTAAAGGAGGTCATAGTCTTACTTCCCTAATGAATTTATTTTTATATTATAAAATAGTTATTATGTGCCATGTACTACCAATAACATTATTTTTTCATTTAGTTTCAATACATAAGGGTTTTATTTTTGGTTTTAGAAGTAAAATTTGATTCATTTATAAAGATAAATTATGTTATAGTGTTATATATATAAATGATTTTCTATATATACTTGAATTTGAAAATATAATGTTATTGATAAATTATGGAATTAAAACTCATTTTTCCTATAAAAACTAATTATGGAAGTTCCAATTTATTTATGTAAAATAGAAAATTTTGAAAAAATGACACTAAGACGAATATTTTTAATCCATTGAGTTGAAACCAGTTAATGTATGTGATTATTATTTACATGGAAAATTGAACAAGCCACATTTTAGTGGTAATGTTTAAAGAGTCTCAAAGATTCTTGATTTAGTCCACAAGGATGTATATCTACAATTCCAGGTAGAATTAATGGTTATATTCACATAATTCATCATTTTTACTGATGAAATCAGTATAAATATGTATTTTTACTTGATGAGTATCAAACATGAATCCTTTAAAATGTTCAAAAACAATTAAAATTGATGTAGAGAATCAACTCCGTGAGAATATAGAGAAACTCTTAACAAATTGAGAAAAATATTATCTTATCAAGGAATTACTTAATGATATTAAAGAGTATGGAAAAACATACTCACTCCTACTTATACAACTCAATGAAATGGTTTATATGAAAGGGGGTTTACACTATATTAAATGTGTTAAGATTAATAAAGATTCAGGTGATTATTCTATTACCTATTTAGGGATATATGTAGAAATTAGAAACATACAAACATAAACATATCCCAAAAAAGTAAGTAGATGGAAATCTATATGGGTTTGGGTATGGAAAGAAACCTGATCTATCAAATATATTTTTATAGAGATGTGAAGTATTTATTCAAAACAATTATAGAAAAAATACTGTATCATAATGCGTGAAATTCATCCTGATAAGGTATCAAAAGAAAAAAATATTATATTACCTATAAAATCTCTCATATATAAATGTTATTGATCCTAATAGATATTTTTTTAATATTTTTTTTGTTTTTGAATTAGAACAGGTGAATTGATGAATAGATGAAATGAATATGATTAATGTGTTGCCTTTTGTTATTATTGAATAAATCATATTAAGTCTCACATTAAATAAAGGTGAATACTTTAGGTAAATGATAATAGGATTTTTGATGTTTTTTGTATGTTAAATGAAGATCCCTAAACTAGTTATAAAAATATTCTAAATTATTTTGGGATATTTGAAATTGAATGAAAAAAATTCCAATTTCAATAATCTTTATAAGAGTTATTTCAAAACTGGAGGTACCAAAAAATGGATTTATTATGACATAAGAAGAGTAATATAGAGACTTATTAATAGTAAAATTATACATTTTAAGGGTAATTCTAGTACTTTGGAAGAGAAAATCATGAGTTTTTAAGAGTCAACCTAGAATTTGTAAGAGTGGATGTATACTTCATACGTGTCAACTAAAAGTTTATAAGAGTCTTTTTAGAGAATTTTTAAGATTAATTTATTTAAATATTGTAGATTCATTCTAAATACACTGTAACACTCATTTTTAAGACTTTATGATGGTCATTTTTATTAAATTTAAAGAGTCATCACCCAAAGAAAATTTCAGAATTTTAAAGGAAGAAAATATAAGTTTCTAAAATATTTATTCTGATAAAAAAATTAAACTAACCAATGATTTTTGAACATATATTAATTTAAATAAACATAATAATAATAGTATTTTATCAAATTCTATGTATTCTGGTTCCACACTCTAAAGGGGAGTATTATAATGTGTTATTCTTTCTACCAGGCATGCATGGAGGCTATTTTAATAGAATTTAAATACAATAGTATTTGTGGGATCTTGAGATTGAGATTTGAATAAGTTTAAAGGATAGAAGATAATGTGAAATTATAGAGGGGATTTTGAATTAAATATTTTAGATTCAAACATTTTATGAAATCTGTTGGAGAATATGGGCGTGGTTTAACTGAGTTCTAAAGACAGATAAAATTACTAGGAATTTTAATAATAATTTTATAGAAATAATATGCACTAATATTTAGTAAATATGAAAATGATAAAATTAAGTAGAATAGTTGTGTTGTGAATTTTTTTGATGAATCAATTCACTTTGGGATTAAAAAAATTATGTGTTGAAGAGTGAGATAAAAGATGAAAAAAGATGAAGAAGTAATATATTTCTTGTTATTGTGCAATAAAAGGAAGAAGAATTATAATAGACTTACAACAATATCAGTTGATATGAAACATTAAGTATAGTGATGGAATGATTATAGTTTACATTTTTGTAGGAATCTCTTGTTGTCACAAAACCATATTACATCATTATGACCATACTATATTCATATGAACTTTTGGGATACTATAGTTTGATAGAATTTCATGGATACATCATGATTTCTATAATCATTATGTTTTCATGAGTAGACTGTGTGATCATGATTTTTTCCAGATTTGTCCAATTATTAGCTACACTTGCTGAGTAGGTAACCCTAGAATTTCTTCATCTAACATGTTCTATGTGTGTGTGTGTGTTTTATGGATCAAATTCAGATAAATTTTATTAGTAATGATGGTTCTTAAAAATGGAAAAAGGGAAATAATGCTAGATAACTAATTCACACCCCTAATGATCTCACATATCCAGGATGTGGTTTATTAAATGGTATCATAGACCATGTTCACTTTTTTGACTTGATGTTATTTGGAGGATAATGAAAAGGTCATTCTATCATGTTAAATATTCATTAACTAGATTTCTCATTGTAAATTTTAGATACATACAATTCAATGAACTATAGGAGGATACCAATTTTTTGTGGGAAGAATTACAACATATGGGAGAATGAAATACTGCCTTATCTTATATCAACATTCTTGGATGTATTTCATGCTATGAATTACAGATTTAATCCCCATTATGGAGGCTCTAACATGTTAGAAAATTATTGAATGAATCTTCAGAACGATGGAAAATCTCAAAATTCAATTTATCCTTCCCTATTTGATATGGAGTCTTTAAAAATAAGTGTAAATAAGACATGAAATGTATGATGGGATAAACTAGAATATATTAAAGAAGGAAATTCCAAGATAAAGTGAGAAAACTAAAGATTTTGATATTGAAATATGAATATTCAAAATAAATGATGATGGATATATAGATGATTTATTCACAAGGGTAAATAAAATTTTGATCACCATCAAAATATTTAGTAAGAATTTAGAGGACTCAACTATTTTTCAAATGATACTATGAATCTTTCTAGACATGTTTTGGAAATAGTTCATCTCTATGAAATTAAATATTCATATACACTACCTATGGATGACTTATATAGTATTCTCATAACTTATGAGAAGAGGAAGGAAAATGTTACCAATAAGAAGTGTAAGAATAAAAAGTAAAACTATTTTAAATCCTCAAATAATAATAAAATAAATAAATAATTGGAAGTGTATGGATTTAGTTATTATAGATCGGAAGAAGAAAAGGATTAGAATTTTGATGAACATATGTCTCTAATCATTATAAAATATAGAAGAGGCACTAGAAAGAACAATGGGATAATTATACAAAAATGATTCAAGTATGATGTTATTAGGAACTTTATAGAAAACTAACCCAGATTAGTATAAGAATATAATGATGGAGACGATGAATGATAGATAATACCCTTGAAAAATAAGTATTAAAATTACAATCCTATGTTTTTTGGGAAGGGTATTCAATTATCTAACTATAAAAAGATAAATTTCTTTTATATGTGTGATGGAACTGATTATAGTGAAGATGAAGAAGAAATTGAGACTTTTAGTGGTGAAGCTGATAAAAATACACTCATTCCTAAGGTGAATGATGAAAATTTCACTACTAAAAAAAGTAGTGTTTATATACATGAATAAAAATAAACACATATGGATTTTATATTGAAGATAAAATTGACATAATTTAGCTCACAAATTTAAAATCCAGAAAAATTGAATAATAAGTTGAAGAAGAATAATCAATCTTTAAATATAAAGAAATATTATCTTATAAAATAATGATCCAAGTTATTGAAAGAAGTTTAGGATATAAATAATTTTATTAAATAAAAGAAGAATTTAAAAATAAATATTGAAGAGAAAATAAAGTATAAATTAAAGGATTTTGGAATTATATAACAAAATATTGTTAATGTTGAAGAAGAGTATAACAAATCCAAATCCAATTTCAAATACTCTATTCAAGAATATAGGGAATGTTCAAAGAAGAAAAATATTATAGGAATTATAAAAACCCATCCTAAAAGGGATAAAAAATTATATATATATTACTGAAAATTATAATAATAATAAATTTAAGATGGCTATTTTGTGTTTAAATAAGGTGAATCATAGAAATCTATAAATTTTGGGAACCCATACATAAAATAATAAACTGAAAAATCTTTTGATTTTGAAAATTTTAAGACGAATCCAATGTTTAAGAAGAATATAGTAAGAGATTACAATAATTTTTTTCATAAAAAGGATCCAAAAACTATTTTTCGAAAGAGTGAATAAATATAGGTTGCAACTTATGTACTAAAAACTATATATATAGGAAAGTATTCCTTTTATGTGTATTATTGGAAATGTTGAGGTTTTTGGTGTATAACATGAATTTATTAGTTCAACTGTTAACATTCCTGTGATTCTATAAAATTAGTGATAAAATTTTGAGGGGATTATGAGACTCAATGAATACATTTTCAAATGATCATAATTTTTTGGAATATGGTCTCAGAATAGATTTCAATATATAGAATAAATTTGTGCCAACTGTGAAAATCCAAGACACTTGTGTAATATTTTACACTCCATTATACCATCCCAACTTAGTATGAATAGAAATACTTAATATTCTTAATATAATAAGGATAATGGTAAAGAGAAGGTTCCAATTGGAAAAATTACACATAAAGCATCAATAGAAGAATTCCCATGGATATTACATATCAAATTCTCTTTATATATGATTGGAGACTTAAATATATTGAATAATATTAGAGACTATAATGAGGGATTATTTTCCTTTGGAAATAATGGGTCACTAAAAATAAAAGGTGTGGTTTCAACTTTAATTAGAAAAGAGAAGCTATTGTCTAAGAGTACCTTGCATTTTTATGGGATGAAACACAACATTTTATGTGTTTCTCAGATCTTTAGTGAATGGAATAAGGTGATTTAACGGAAAATGTTTTCTTATGAAAATAAATAAATATGGAAAATTTTTTATAAGAGGATAGTGAACCGATGGTAGGTAATTTTAGGTAGAAGATGCTCAGAATTCATGTAAATTAAGAGTTAAAGAGGAAAACTAGTTGTGGAATAGAAGTATTGGACATAAATTATAAAGGAATATAAGATATATTACACAAATTTTAAGTTTTCATTATTATTATATGATTAATAGAGAAACTTAATGGGTATGATCCACATTCCAAAAGGGAAATATTACAAATTACTCACATAAAATTTTTTAGATACACAAATATCATCCATTAGAGAATATTCATTCATGAATATTTCGGCCCATGAGAAAGAAATAAAAAATTGATATAAGTACTTTATTACCTTTATTTATTACTTCAATCATAATAGATTCATTATTAGTATAAAACATAAATTATAGGCTCTTAATATGTTCATGGGTTTCAGGAGAAGTGTAGAAAAGGGGTGTGGTTACTCTTTGAAGAAGATTTGTATGTTTAATGTTATTGAGTACACTATTGGAGAATTTGAATATTATTTGGAGAATCATGGTATTCACCATAAATTTATTAAGCCATAAACACCATAAAAAATGGTGTGAAAAAATGGAAGAATAAAATATTAGTGGAGATGGATCTAACCATATTTATAGAACAAGAAACATCTCATTATTTTTGTAGACAATATTATAGAGTATACATTTATATTTAAAATAAATTTTTGTAGGAAAAATTAAAATATGTCCCTATATGATATGTATTGTAAAATATATCAATGTTTTAGGTAACTTATAAAATTTGGATTACCTTTCATTCTCAAAGTCAAAGGTAAAAATTCTAGAATGTTTTAACAAAGAGGTGTTGAGGGAACCTTCCCAGATTATCTAAAAATATAATATTATTTCATTTTTATAATAAGTAAAAATCTATGAATATTTATAATTTTAATTTTAATATGATTTAATATTTAATAAAAGAATACACACATGGGGTATCATGTTCTAGAGGTTATAAAGGTGAATCTATTTTGTTTAAATATCAGGATGAAGTTTCAAACATAGATGAAGATTTAAAATAATTACAGGTTAAAGATGATGATTTGGATAATTATAGTGATGATGAGTAACCATTATTATATTATTCAATGCTTTGAATATAGGTGGAGTTCCAAAACATCATTAGAGATCATAGTAAATATATTCAAACCATGGTAAATTTAGGACATCAAGTCATACCTCATAATTTTATCAAGTTGAACATAGAAATATTGATGAAACATTAGAGAATAAATAGTGTGTTGATGTTATGAATAAATAACCGGATTATATATAGAGTAATGAAACTTACCAGTTGGAACCTATGTTAGAAAACAAGAATATTATTGGATTGAAATGGGTATTTTGGAACAAGGTAAATAAGAATGGGGAACTAATAACAAAAAAGCATGACCTATGTGTAAAGTGTATTATAACATAGAAGGAATTATTTTTTATTATACCTTTCATAACAACATGAGATTTTAGGAAATAAGTTTTTCAAATAAATTTAATTTCATTGATATCTTGTGTTATATACAACACCGAGTATTAACAAATTACAATATATGAAGAAATATTAATATTTAAAGTGATTGTTACTGTAAAGCCAATGGATTAGAGGCTATGAATATAAATAATTTTTTTTAAAAAAATATATGGTTACATATTTATAAAATTACTACATTTTTTATCAATTAATTATAAATTAAAATAAAAATCATCTGAAAGGAAAGGAAATATTTTTGTGTGTGTAATGTATTTTTAACAAAATAAATTAAATTAATAACTTTTTCTGAATGAATTTAATTAAATTATTATATAATATATTCAATAAAAAAATTCACATTCATTTAATATTTTTCTACGCATGGGATAAGGACAAGACAATTTTTATGCTTAAAAATGTATTTTCCTTAAAAGTGGTTTTCTTCACATTCTGTGCGCTTATTTTAAATTAATTTTATGATACTTATATGAACATAAATGTTAAAATTTATTCCATATTTGAAATCATGTTTTTAAAATTTTTCAAATAAGGCCCTTTTTTTACCAACAAGAATAGTAACTGTGGTAAAATTTATCACCTCAATAAAGGGTAAATTTGGATAATCTGGGATAAAACCAAGTGTAAATTCGATAATTATTTCATCGTAATTCTTATTACAAGAAGTTGATTCTAATTTTATCACCATTTTATAAAAAACAGTTTTTTAATGGACAAATTTCCATGAAAATAACTTATATAATATTTAAATCTACTAAAGTTGCAAAATGTCACTCTCTTAGTTTTAAATATCAATTATACGTTCACATAGGGAAAACAAATAGTTATGAATAAATATTAATATTAATTTTGAGCAAAAATAATTATATTCCTGGTTTTAATTTATTTCCAATTTCTATGTATTATATAATTTCCTTAAATTATTACAGAACGCCAAAACAGTATTTATTCAATTAATGGAATAATAAAATAAAGGATATTAAAAATATTAAAAGTGATATATTTTCAGTGATTTATAGTTTTATATTAATTTCATAGGTTAATATGTAATATTAGTGTTTTTTAAAATATTATAACATAATTAAAACCTTTTCTTTATATATTTTAAGTTGAATTAAATGAATAATGTCAAAATTGAAAATATTGATATTTTATAAAAATAATATATTATTAAATTGTTTAAAAATAAAAAAAATATAAAAATAAGTCCTGGTTGATATGATATTGTATAAAATTTTATGAAGTTTCCATTTATGGAAAAATTTTAAACTAATAATTAAATATTACAATCCTTTAATATTGAAACATTTTTACCATAGTCAAAATTAAAATTGGTCAACCAATGGTGAATCAAAAAGGATAAGTTATAAAATTATGAAAAAACATGTCTAAATTAAATTTATTTATGATATTATAACACTATCCTATATTATATTCAAATAAAATTCCGTTTTTTTTAATTTTTATTGAGAATTAATTTAATATAATTTTAGATTTTGAAAAATTCAAAAAGTGTTAGTCACCTCAATTATAAAAGGGAACCTACTCCCTTACTTCTTTACAGAACATTGAGACATCTATATCAACCATACCATGATAAAATACCTTTTAAACTTACTTAGACACATTCCAAAGGTGTTTTTCATCCAAGAATACCAACTCTATCATCCTTGGGCAGATATCTAATGAAGTTCTTTCAAATAAGAGCTAATCTCTTTAACGAATCACTTTATTTTCTAATTCCCACACTAAATATTTTTTATTTCTCATAAAATAATAAATTTATTGTATTAAATATAATGAAATTTCATGATTTTTATTATGAAATTACCATTATTCTCCCTCTTTCCCATCAAATGGGAAGTTAATGTATCACTCATCTGTACGTACAACTTACTATCTCCACATAGAGATACTATTCATTTTCATCACTGTATTTTAGGGATGAGAATTATTATGATTTTAATATTTACATATTATTTATATGAAATAATTATAATTCTATTATTATAATATCTCATATATGTTATTAACTTCCAATCCATTGTAAAATCATAACATTGCTCATGTGTACGTGTGGACTACCAGATCCACAAAGCGATGTAATTCATTATTTATTTCCATTTTAATTAGATGTTAATAAGCATAGATTTAATAAATAGATTTTATATAAAAAACATTTTAATTATTCTGTAAAGATGAATTATTATTTATCTTTATTTCATTCCATCTATCCAAAAGTGAAAACAACATTCATGCATACATACGGTCTACCGTCTCCATCAATGGTGAAATTTATTTTTTTATATTTAACATTTATGGATGAATATAAATATGTTTATAGTGAGTATGAATGATATTTATATCCCAATTAATATATTTAATAATATTTAACTATGACCATAGTATTTGGACCAGAAAAACCAAACTAAAATACTCAATATTAACGAAATAGTTAACACCCAGAAATGGTGATTTTAAGGATTTATTAAACAAAATGGGTATTAAAATGTTATAAAGGGATCATATATGATATTATAAGTATTTTTGTGACTATCGTATAAAATTATAATAAATTTAAATTTATTATAAATTAGTTTATAGTTCTTTTGAAACATAGGGAACTCGGGGTAATGAAGTTTTTTCTCACTTTTATTTTTGTGAGACACGTTCCATATTCATCACTTATTTCAATTATGTGGTATATATAATACCCATGAATGTATTTTATGATTAATATTATAGAATTTATTGGGATTTATATATCCATACAATTTTCTTTCTTTCATGGGGATTATGATTCAAAATTTAACAAAGTGGTAAGGGTTTTATGTTACAATCAGATTGTTTATAGGTATTGTTTAAGATTATGTCTATGATAATAAAATACTAAAATCTATAACTCATGAATTTGATGAATTTTCTTATCCAATATTTATTTCATAATAATACATGTTTTCTTATCATTTTCCTTATATTATATACTCAAAATAATGATAATATTTGTTTAAGTAAAATCAATATTGTTTCTCTCTTCAGTTAAAAAGAAATTTCATTCCATATCCATGTTTTATAAAAATGTTTTAATGGAGGTTTTTTATATTCTTGTTATATTTATTAAATTAATTTTTACCCATGTTTTAATTTTTCAAAAAAAAAATATTTTTTAATAGGAATCATCTTGTAATTTTCTGACTGAGGTACTTTTTTAATTTTTTTTCAAAAGTTTGAAATGAATGTTTTTCAACTTATACAGAATTAATATAATATTAAAAATCCATTACTAATAAATTATTTAAAACATCCTTTAAAATTTTCAATTATTATATCCAAATAAAACGTTTCCCATAATAGTCTCAGAAAAAATGGATTTTAAAGGGGTGATTTCAAAAATGAATGGATAATTTCCTTAATAATGTTTTAAAGATGTTTTAATGGTATTTATATTAATCAAAGATAATAACCCATGATTTAACTTATTATAGACTAGGAATATGATTCAATATACAAACCTTATTCTTTATATGGATGGTACATGTTCATTAGAAAAATATTTTTATAAACCTATTTCATTTACACAAGTTATGTTATGATGAGATAATAAAATATTTAAGAAACCCATTCCTTTTCTATAGGATATTCTATGATAATTTTTTTTAACCCATTTATTTTCATGGTGTTTATATAATTAATGTTTTATGATTTTGTGGTAAACATATGTATTATTTATATCATTTTATTGGTGGGACCTATATCTCCCTCTAATTCATGGGTTATATATTGATATCTCACATGATAAAAAGGACTATAATGGGGAGTGAACCCAATTTAGTAAGATATTTTTTCCACTATGATAGACTTGGGAGTGAACCTTTATTTCTATGATGGTTTGTGTAGTGAACCAAATCTACTATGATATTCTAGGAAATGAGATTTTACTACTAAAGAAATTATTCTCTATTATTATATTTATTCCACAATTTTATGTCTTATGTTAATGTTTTGATCTCATAGACTATTTTATTAGATTCCTTTATAATTCATGTCTTATGAACTTCCATGATTTATTCAATGACTCAATATTATGATCATTGATATATAAGTTATGATTTTAAAATGTTATTATGATGTTATCATACACTTATATTTATGTTGTTATTTTTTAATCATTGATATATATATTTTTTACCCTAAAATAGCATATAAGATCATCATTTATTAGGTTTCCATTCCCTGGGTTTTGAAGAAAGGTATTAAGTATGATATTTCTAAGTGGGGTACTAGTTATTAAGAAATTAGTGGGAGATGATGTAGATATTTTATGAACAAGTTTTTTATGTGCCCATGTTTCCAAATGAAGTAGATCTATACGATTCTTCCATGGATCATCATGTTATGTAAATATTTTTTTTCTCCTAATATTTGATATCTATTTATGAATGGACTGGGTCACTATGGTTGGTATTATAAAATTTATTAGTTAAATTTTAAAAACTAGGATGAGAAAATATTACTGAGAACCATGGGGATAATTCTATGTATAAGATAATTTCATAATGTTATGGTAAATATCATGAATGACCTAGGTTAAACATTTGGTTTTATAGAAGGAGGTGTCATCATTAAGACATCATATGAATGTTTTTTCATGATTATTTGTTTTTTCAATATGATTATTATTGCTTGAATTATGCTTTTAGGTTTTATTAAATGGCTGGAACCCTAAGGATTCATGTAAATGATGAATATGATAGGCAATGAAATGATTTTCCTCCTGAGAAACCAAATGTTATGGGAGATGAAATAAAAAAATACTATGGATTTTCCCACAATAATTTCTCAAGATATAGATCATGATGAGCTTCTAAATAATAAAAGGAGGGAACAAATTTTTGTTTAGTCCATCATGAGTAATCATCCACCTTATTTAGTAGATCCACTAATCCATTCGTTTCTGAGAAATGTATCAGTACCTTTGAAAATATATTTTCCATTATCTAGAGTTCGGAACATGAGAATGTTATTCTGGTTGATTATCATTTTGAAGGAGAGGAATATTAATTGTGTACTCTTATTAAGAACGTGAGGAAACATGAAGAAATTGAATCTATAGAGTGGGATTAGTTTAAGAGACTATTTTTCAATAATTACATTCTTCATATTATTTTTATGAAAATTGAGAAGGTATTCTTTGATATTTAATAGAAATACGATGAATCTATTGGTACCTATGAGGAAAATATTACAAGTATTGTGAGGTACACATCTTATATTATCATCCATCATGAAATTAATATTTACTGATTCATCCTTGGCATAAAAATATGTCTCTGGAGTGTGTTACCCATAAGGGACATAAATAAATATGATGAAATCATTTGATGTTCTATCAATGTGGATATGGATATTGGATTTATCTATCCATATCATTTTTTGAGAAGAAAAGAAATATGGAATTAAAAGGGAATTCTAAAAATCATGGGGAGAATAATATTATATTTACTTTATGATCAACATATGCAAGGAACATGATGGAAAATGTTTAATGGGGAAAATTAATTGATTTATGTGTGTAAAGGAATTTCATCATGAAATCTAATGCAGAAGTGACGGGAATAAGTTATCTAATGATGAAAACAAATAGAAAGCTCCATAGAATGCACCAACCACACTCTATTGTTTCTAATTAATGGGATATGATCATTATGCTAACCAGTTCCCAAACCCAATGTTTAATGCTGATTATCAACATCATTAACCACTTAAGCCCAGAGTCAAAGGGAAGTCTCATGTTATCACTATTTGAGATATAGATTATAATTATGAATTGTTTAATGGAAGAATTACCATCCGCTATAGAAATTCTAATGTCTTATTTGAATTTAGATCTACCCACTATTTTATATCATAATAATTTATAAAGGGTATCACGATACCACCTCAACAATTAGAACTTTAATTATAAGTAAAATCATCCAATGGCATGATGATAACATCATAATTATATAATTCATCTTCGATTGAATTTTTTTGGAAATTTTCTTCTTGAAAATATCATCATTATTCCTTTGGTTAAATGTTATGTTATTTTCTGAATGGCTTGGATTTCTTTAAATAAATCCAATATCAATTTACAAGGAGGGGAAGTTATGTTTTATATTCTGAAACAACCTATGATCATATATTATTGTGATAAAAAAACATGAAATTCAAAATGAAGTTACATCCATTGTATGGGAAATGATTCCTATTAAAAAGGGTTGGTTATCTCAAATATTTGGGAATAAACTCAATATCAATGATATTCCTATTATATGGAAATTTTTTAATGTATTTGTAGAAGAATTATTTGGTCTTCCATCGAATCATGATGTGGAGTTCTTGATAACAATCATACCTAGTCCTACATAAATTTCAAGGAATTTATATACAATATACCTGATTGAGTTATAGGAACTAATGAAGCAACTCTAATATAATCTTAACATTGGATTGATTTGTCCATGTTCGTCATCCTGGAATGCACTAGTTATTTTTTTAAGAATAAATATTGATCAATATGAGTCTTCATTCATTATTGATAACTTAACAATATCTCTATTAAGAAAATGTATCCTCTACCATGTATTGTTCAATTTTTTTATTATCTAATTGGAGATAAATACTTTCCTAAGATTGATATTCATTTTAGATATCATTAATTGAGTCTTAATAAGGATGATATATTCAATAAAACATTCCATACAAGGTATGGACACTATAAATTCATAGTGATTCTATTTGGTCTTACTAATTCCCATGTTATCTTTATGGATTTAATGAATAGATTTTATATAGATAACTTTGATCAGTTTTTATTGTCATTTTAGATGGTATTATTATATATTCAATGTTCAAAGAAGAGCATGAAGATCACTTGAAAATAATACTGATAACCCTGAGGAAGGATAAGATTTATGAGAAATTTACCAATTGTGAATTTTGGATTTGGAAAGCTTCATTGTTGTGTGGTATAATCTCAAATCAGGGTATATAAGTAGATCCTTCAAAGATTTATGTAATTGAATGTTGGTCTAGTCATGTCACGACTCGTCCCCTGGGGCCCATTCCATGACTACCCCAAGCCCACTTCCCAAAGGCCAGGGGATGACAACTAGCACCAAAGGTGTCAACCTGCAAGTGGGAGGCATTTTTATGAGTACATGTATACACACACTCGCACAACCAAGTCCTACCAACTGAAAAGTAGAAAAGTACCACTAAAACAAAGCTGAGTACAAGTAAAACTAATACAAGTGGGCAAAAAAAACCGAAAAAAAAGAACTGAAAATAGAAAGGTACAAAAATGAAACTCTAATGGACACCTGTGGAAAACCCCACATGATTGTGAGAGTAGTGTAGCTACTGGAAGCCAAAATAGAACATCTTATCTACTAGATACTTCTGGTCCTTACTTGGTCCTAGGCCACTAAGACCACAGTCATAGTGTTCTTTAGTCCCATCCCCCTGAGCACCTCTAGGTCCTGGTCCACCAAAGTCTCTGTCGAAACGTCAATCGTCTGCACCAGACATAACATGTGCTGGCGAAGCCTGTGTAGGGGTGAGTAACAAAATACTCAGTAGGGACCCCAAAACAAAAAGTAAATACCACAAAAAAATCCTCAAAGTAAAGCATGAAGCACAAAATAGCTCACACCAGGAATATATTTAGGGTAGTGATAGAAGAATCATCATTCACATCCTCAAACACCTCAGTTGCTGGATAAATCCTCTTTTATCAAGTACAGTGGGCCTACCAAGTCACATAGAAGTGCTTACCACTAACGTTGGACTGCTTATGTACACCTTCTCATCACATACTTTGGTCCCGCAAAGTCACAAAGAAGTGCTTCCCACTAATCTTGCCCAACTGAGGTACTCCTCCTTGTCACATACCGTGGGCCTGAAAAGTCCCAGAGAAGTGCTTCCCATGGTGGGCCTATAAAGTCACATAGAAGTGCTTCCCACTAGGACATAGTCAAGTCATATAGAGTCGAAAGTCAGTAGTCCTCAGGTCCCAACCAACCATAGGGTTCCGTACATGGTTTGGTTGGAAGAACCACTCCTCAAGCCATTCATCTCTTCTTAACTTCCATGAAATCCTCCTCAGGGCATGCCAAAAGATCTCCCTTGATAAGAGGGTCTCAATGCCGCAAATGGCTCATTAATCGGAGAAACATGGCTCAGGGGTCCCATATACCCTAGTTTAATTCGACTGACTCGACCTGACCTGGTTTGGGTCTGGGTCAGTTCGGTCCGTCTTCGGAAGTTGTTCACGCCCAATGGGCCTTGATAGACCCGACTTGATTTGGCCGAGGGTCCAGCTCACCACGTCGCTGGTGAACCGGTCTAGTTCGGCATGGCCCGAAGGGTGCGAGTATAGCCTTTTGGGGTAGGTCCGGCCTACTGGGTGCGAGTTCGGCCTGCCGACGTAGGTTCGGCTCGTTGGGTGCGGTTCTAGCCCACCGGCGCAAGTCTGACCTTCTGGATGGGGTTTGGGCCCACCGGCGTGGGTCCGACCCACTGGGTGTAGGTTTGGACCAACGACACGGGTCCGGCCCGCTGGCTGGGGGTACGGCCCGCCAGCCTGAAGCCTGGTTTGCACGGTGTGGTCTGGTGGTGTGTATTCTGGCTGAGACATGGCTGGTTACCGTGCCCAGCCTCCGCTAGAAGCACAGATGCGTGAAGCCCTCCTACTGCGGTCGAGCGACTACGGCTCACCAATCCACTCGGATGGCCCAAACGCGGGTCATCCCTCCACTCGGTGTTGGGAAGGTGTCGCATCTCCCCGTTGCCGCTGCGACCTGTTGGTCGTGGCCTCTTACTTCCATGGTGAACCTACGAGTGTGCAGCCACCTCCACCTGTGGTTGCCACGACAGGCCACCGCTTCCACCAACAGATGTTCGACGGACCATTAGATGTGCTTTAGTGGTCTATTCTTCACGTTTCCTACGTCTGCGCTCTCAGGGGAACAACCTCTTCACCAGAAAGGTCTTGGAATCATCTTTCCACCACTTTGAGGGTGTGACCAGAAAGAACGCACACATCGGATATTCTCAGGGCTTGTTTGTGTCGGCTCACGCCCTCCACATTAGAGGTTTATAAAAATGGGAGGACTGGTGATTCCAATTATATCAACAAATGATAATTTCAATTACTGGATAATGAAAATACCAAAACAAAGTTACCCTCCTTCATAAACGCGTGATTCACAAATCAACCTATTCATGGGTTGATCCATGTTCATCGTTTCTAGAATAAGAATAGGGAATAACTTTCAAAAATTAAATCCCCACCTCTTTGACATTTAATTCCTCAACGTTTTGTTCTCGAGGGTCCAAAAGGTCGATGGCGTTCTTCATTCTTCGAAGTACGTCGAAGTTGATGAAGTTCCGCCGAAGTTCATTATTCTTCATTGGGAACGAAATCCATCGGAGGTTTGTTAGAGAATCCTAACAGTTTTATCCTCATTCCACAAATGCATCAACTATTCAAAATAAAACACATCACAATGTTTCTGTTATGCTGTGACGTTACGTTGTTACGCTGTTTCATATATTAAAACTGTCATTTTTATGCATCATTAAAGCATCGTTACCCTGTGTGTTAATAAGCCATTAATGAGTTCCATTAATGCACCTTGTTGCTGCCTCATTGCTGCACCACAATGTCGTCGTTTCACCGCTCATTGGTCAGAAAAGAAATAAAATAATGTTTTAAGGTATTTTATTATCTTTCTCAAAAAGTCAAAAAAATAACTTTTTTATTCGGCCCTTTCCAGCCGAAATTAAGTCCTTTCTAAGTGAATCCAAGTTTTCTGAGTTCAATAGTGCCCCTGGATTTTTGATCTGATCAATGCTTTAAAAGTTAGAAAAACTCGCTCGCATGTTTATTTAAATGAACCTTTAAAAAAGTTCAAATATTAACATTCATCCTCGACCCACACTGGTTGAGGTTCAGCTTCACATAAGGGGAACACACCCTCATGAGCTCAACGATACTCTTAAATTTCCAATCTGAATTACCATTTAGGAGTTATAAGGATTTGACAATAAAATAATTGTTACTTAGTTATTTTATATACAACAAAAAACTAACTTCTACTATTGGTTGGCACTGGCCAATGTTAGGATCTACCTAAGGAAAGTATACCCTCACGAGCTCATCAGTGGTCTTTTATTTTTAATCTGAGTCACCATTCATGAGTTATAAGCATTTGAAAAATAAAATAATTTTATTTAATAATTTTATTTACAGTTATTCCATTTTTGGGGTTTCTCTATGAAGGCCTGCACCGACTAAACTTAAATCATTCCCTGGGTAAATCCACCATCCTGAACACAAGAGTGCCCTCTAATTTATAATCTGGGTATCTATTTAAGATCTCTTCAACTTTTTTAGAAAAAACACTCACACATACTATTTAAAGTTTAACATTTTTTGACAGATCATTGCGGGCACTCCTGGCCTCAAAATCACACAACTTCTTAGTTCCTAGTCTTAAAATAATTCCATATAATAAAAAAAGTCATAAGGAAATTCCAAGACATTACATTCTACCCACCTTAGGGCTTTAAGCCCCTGAAAACCAAAACAAAGGCTAATCAAACAAGTGGGGGTACTGAGCATGAATCTGAGCCTCCTACTACTATGTGCTCTCCTGGAGATTCTCATGCTTCCACCAAACGTGCACTAGAGGAATCAACAATTTAAAAAGGAACTTCTCCCGTCGATCCTCTGGCTCCACTAGGAACTCCACAAATTTCACCCCATCGTCAATGTCCAGGTCCCCCCAGTGGATGACATGTGATGGATCATGCGCGTACCTCCTCAGTCGCGACACATGAAAAACATCATGCACCCAGTGCATCTGTGGGGGAAGATCTAGGTGGTATTCCACATCTCCAACTCTATTAAGGATATGAAATGGTCTGATGAACCTTGGAGATAGCTTTCCACCCCAACCAAATATCTGAAATCCCTGTCGGGGTGAGACATGAAGGAAAACATGGTCTCCCTCCACAAACTCCAAGGGTCTCCATCTCCTATCGGCATAAGACTTATGTCGGCTCTGTGTGGTCCTCAGCTACTCCTAGATGATCTACACCATCTTAGTTGAATCTCTTACCAACTATGGACCCATGAGTACTAAATCCTCTAGGTCTGTCCAACATAGAGGTGATCTGTATGGCCGCCCGTACAGGGCCTCAAATGGTGTCATGCTGATGGTGGAGTCATATAATTTTTTGTATGCAAACCCCACCAGTGGTAGGTGGTCCTCCCAACTATGAAAAAAATATATCACACAAGCACAAATCATGTCCTCCAAGGTCTGTATGGTCCACTATGTCTAACCATCTATCTAGGGGTAAAAGAATGTGCTCAAGAATAGTTGAGTCCCAAACGCCTCCTGCAATCCCTTCTACAAGCAGGATGTAATGAGTGAATCACAGTCTGAGATGATCATCGAAGGCACCCCATGAAGGTGCACTATCTCCTAGATGTAGAGGTGTCTCTAAGAAATCTATTGATCCCTGATCCCGGATGGGTAGGATGTTAGCCGACTTTTTGAGTCGGTTCATGATCACTCAGATGAAACCGTGGCCCCTGGACGTGCATGGTAATCCTATCATGAAGTCCATCAAGATACCATCCCACTTCCACTCAGATACCTCAAGTGGTTTTATTAAGAGTTCTAGAACCCGATGCTCAACTTTCACTTACTGACAAGTGAGGCATCGTGAAACGAACTCTTCCACCACTTTCTTCATCCCTGGAAACCAGTACTGACATATGAGGTCCTAGTACATCTTCGCTACACCAGGATGTACCACCAAAGGGGATGTATGGAATTCCCTCAAAAACTCCTCCTGTAATGTCATTGGTACCATGGTGCGTCCTCTGAAAAGGATAATGTGATCCCTACCTATCAAAAATCTATTAGGAGCCTATCCTGACCATATTTGAGCATATCAGGCCTTGAAGTAAACATCCACAAGATGTGCCTCCCTAACTTGCTGAAGGAGTGGGGGAGTTATAGTCATAGACTAGAGGTAATATTCTCCATTATCATCCATGAAGGATATTGGCATCATGACTAGCTACTATGTCACCTCACTTAGCAGCTACAAAAAAGACCTCCTGCTGACACGTCAGCCACCACGTTCCCCTTACCAATAGTATAGACCATCTCAAAGTCATTATCCGGGAGAAAATCCAGCCATCTCCATTTTCTCAACTACTAAGAATCCTATGTTCACCTTTCCATCCAAACGAAAGGTTACCCCCTTTAACAGATTGATTGGCCCATCCACCATTTGGTAGTGGGTACTTGTTCTCCAAGACCACTTTGTTAAAGTTCCGGTAATCCACACATAACCTCAAACAATGGGTCTTACTAAGCACTTCCTTATCAAGTCTTCAAGTATACTCCCTACTCCTAGAGCTCTGCGGGAGCCATTCGATATGCAGGTGTAGATATCGGTGTTGTACCTAGGTACAATTAAATGAAAAAGTCCCTCTACCTGTGGGGAGGTAATCCTAGAAACATAATTTTAAAGGATGTCCCCAAAATCCACCACTACTATTGGGAACTGAAAACTCAAAACACCTTCTGACATGAGGGTAAGGTAGGCCGACTCAAGAGTGATCGATTTTACCCTCCTATCCATAAGTTTATCCCATGATTCCTGGGTTTCCTTTTTCCCCAACCAAGGAAAACCTCATTCCAATGCTGTAGATATACCACATCCTTTTGCCTAAAATAGTCAATATGAGCATGAACTGTGGATGAACAATCCATACCCAAACTAACGTTGAAAGGCCTCGATGCTACCACCAAGAGTTTACAATCAAAAATCTTGACACAAGGGTCAGATCACACCATCATCATAAGTGTGATTATAGATTCTCCTCCTATAGGTATCTCCAAATGTAAGGATCAATTCAATGGTTTAAATGGAAACTCTAGGTCTTGAACAAGATTCATGACAAGAAGGAATGATTAATACCTATTTATATTAATACAGCTACTAGTAGTAAATATTGTCTATACCTTGAATCATTCCCAGAGCCCTTGGGTTATACTCCTTGACCACATGTAGCTACTCCATTCCCCTGTCCTCCAGCTCCCTGAGCCTAGTGGGGACTACAATGGGGTGGTGTTTGTAACATGTCGGAATGTATACCACCTCTTTCTACTCTCCTAGCTCCTCTTCAGTAGCTGCTTCACTACGGATTCATTTGTCCCTATCACTTCTTCTTCCCAAAACATTTTACACATCCAAGTCTCTGAGACTGATGCCAGTTTCCTACTTTCCCACTACTAACATTCACTGGCTGCATCTGCTCAGCCAAGGAACTTTCAACCACAAAGGACCTCTCTAGAACCCTAACATAAGTAGGAATAAACAGAGTAATAGTTCTAGATTGGATGTCCCTAAACAAATCTTTCTCGGAGTTATGATCCCTAAATCATTGGTTGTATCATATTCATCGAGTACCCGGAATGGTAGGTACGCTTCGATGAATACTCAGCTACAAATATTTCATCCTTCCGAAGCTATAGAAGCTCTTGGGAACATGTACCCATTATCTTTTTATGGAAAGATACCCATTCTCTAAGAAAGGATCTCAAGCTATGTCCACAGAAAAGTCACCTCATCGTAAGATCGGGGTAATTAAACCCTATCATCACCTTGCTAATCCATGTAGAAGGCTCACTAACAGAACCACCATATGATCTAATAGTGCCTTGGATAGATTGTAACTCAGTCACCACCTCAAGATAGTCCTTAGCCACCGATGATTCAGTATCACCTTCGATCCTGAGGGGTATCTGTCACTAAAACCCGTGTAAGGCACTAACCCTATATGTGTCCTCTACCGATAGAGCCGGTAGTAACTACTGACAAACGGGCAGTGGTATTATTGGGACACTTCCTGAAGGTTCCATCTTAGGAAATGGTCCCTATATTGATGCCTCATCACTCTGTGGACCATCCTTAAGGTCACGCACAGGAATCCTGGTTGGCTGTCTGCATAGAGGCATCTTGAAAGAGAATCAAGATGAACCATGATCAATAAGTTATACCTGGTGAGATGACTCAAAAGAGATCAAGAGAAAAAAAACATTTCAAAAACACATGAAATCATTGTTTTCATGTACCAAGTTGTAAAACATAATTCATGGTCATTGTGTATAGATACGTCGGCCACCGCACCAACACTGGACTCCCTGGACTGAAATCCAAACTCAAAACACTTAACACTATTTCCACCATCGAAAATAAAAAACTATTAGTTCTTATGGTAGAATTGACCTCCCTCTAATACCACTTTGTCACAAACCATACACCAGGTCATGTGATGTGACTACCCCAATACTGCCTCCCGAAGGCTAGAGGCTGGTGACTAGCATTAAAGGCGTTAACATGCAAGTGATAGGTATTTTCCTGAGTACCTATATGTACACACTCGCCCAACCAAGTCTCACACACTTAAAAGGAAAAATGTATCACTAAAACATAGGTGAGTACAAGTAAAACTAATACAAGTGGACCAGAATGCAAACCCAACGAAAGAACTGAAAATTACAAGGTACAAAAAGAAAACTCTGATAGCCACATGTAAAAAAACCCCATTTGATCGTGAGAGTAGTGTAGCTACTAGAAGCCGAATTAGAATGTCATGTACACCTGATCCTACTAGACCCCACCTAGTCCTAGGCCACAAAGACTGCCATCATTGCATTTGTCGGTCATGTCTCCCTGAGCACCTTGGGGTCCTGGTCTACTAAAGTATCTATCAAAACGTCGATCGTCTGCACCAGACACAACATGTGTGGGTGAAGCCCGTGTAGGGGTGAGTAAAAAATACTTATTAAGGACCCCAAAACAAAAAATAAATACCACAAAACAATCCTCAAATTAAAACAAGAAGCACAAGATAACTCACACCAGGTATAAATTTGGGGTAATGATAGAAGAATCATCAGTCACATCATCAAACACTTTAGCTGCTAGAGAAATTCACCTATATCGAGTAGAGTGGGCCTTCCAAGTCACACAAAAGTTCTTCCCATGAACCTTAGATTGCTTAGGTACACCTTCTCATCATGTACTGTGGGCATGCAAAGTCACACATAAGTGCTTCCAACTAATCTTGACCAACTGGGCTACTCCTCATCGCGTACCATGGGCCTAAAAAGTCACATAGAAGTGTTTCCCATTTTGGGTTTAAAAATTCATATATAATTTATTCCCTCTAGGATATAGTTGAGTCATACAGAGTCAAAAGTCAGTAGTCCTTATGTCTCAACCAACCATAGGGTTCCATACATAGCCCACCTAGGTGAATCGCTCCTCAAGCCATTCATCACATATCAACTTACATGAAAACCTTCTTAGGTCATTCCAAGAGATTTACCTCGTCGAGAGGGTCCCAACACCACAAACGTCTCATCAATTGGATGTGCGATTTGAAAGATACATGCATTTTAGTAAACAGGGGGTCGGTTGCATCTAGGCCTGGTCTGACCGGTCGGACTGACCCAACCAACCCAAACCAGGGGTCCCACATACCCTGGTTTAATTCAAAAAACTCGACATGACTTGGTTTGGGTTTGGGTCGGTTTGGTCTGGTCTGGCTAGTGGGCTATGCCCAATGGGCCTTGCTAGACCCTACTCAGTTTGGCTGAGGGTATAGCTCACTAGGTCACTTAGTGACCTGGTTTAGTCTAGCTCAGATCGAAGGTCATGGGTCTGGCCTACTGGCACAGGTCCAGCCCACCGGCATTGATTTAGCCCACCAGCGTGGGTCCACTGGGTACAGGTCTGCTGGGCCGCGGGTCCAGCACACTGGCTGGGGGTGTGGCTCACCCGCCCAAAGCCCGATCTGCGCGGTGTAGGCCGGTGGTGTGACGTCTATCCAGGATATGAAAAAATTCCACATCCATCCTTCACTATCCCAACAGACACATAGGTCCCTCTTTCTACGTTCGAGCAACCGCGACTCGCCAAGCCATTCAGATGACCCAGACGCGGGCCGTCCCTCCACACAACGCCAGGCGGGCGCCATATCTCCCCACTACCGCAACTGCCTATTGGTCGCAACCTCCAGTTTCCACGGTGAACCAACGAGCGCACCGCCACCTCTACCCATGAATGCCATCGCAGGCCACTGTCATTACCGACGTGCCGGAAGATGTTCCATGGACCACCGAACATGCTCTGGTGGTCCATTCTTCGCACTGCCTGCACCTACGCTCTTGGGGGAAGGCCCTCTTCACCAAAAACGTCCCAGAATCATCTTTCCTCCACTTTGAGGGTGAATCCACAAATAACGTACATGATAGAGGTGCTCGGGCCTTGTTTGTGTCGGCCTGCACCCTCCGCATTAGAGGTTTATTAATATGGGAGGTTTGGGGATTCCCATTAAATAAAAAAATGATAATTTCAATTCTTGGATAAGGAAAATCCCAAAATAAAGTTACACTTCCACATAAATTCATGATTCACGGATCAACCTATTCTTGTGATAATCCACATTTATCATTTCTAGAATAAGAATAGGGAAGAACTTGCACAAATTAAACCACTTCTTATTTGATGTTCAATGCCACAACGTTTCGTCCTCGAGGGTCCAAGAGTTCAATGGTGTTTGTCATTCTTTGAAGTATGTCAAATTCAATGACGTCTCACCAGCGTTCATCGTTATTATTTTGGGAGGAAATCCGTGAGAGGTTCTTTAGAGAATCCTCACAGTTTAATCCACATTTCACCAATGTGTCAACTATTAAAAAGAAAACACGTTGCAGTTTTTCTGTTACGGTGTGACATCACGTCATTATGTTGTTTCATATATGAAACAATGTCACTGTTATGCATCATTAAAGTGTCATTACCCTATGTGTTAATGATCCATTAATGAGTTCCATTAATGTTCCTCTTTTCTACCTCGTCGCTCCACCACAACATCATCGTGTCACTACTCATCGGTGAGAAAATAAATAAAATAACTTTTTATGTTATTTCATTATTTTTCACGAGAAGTCTAAAAATTAAATTTTTTGTTCGGCCCTTGCCATCCAAATTTACGTCCTTTCTAGGTGAATCCTGATGTTATGAGTTCAATTTTTCCCTCATATTTTTGATCCGAGCACCAGTTTAAAATTTAGAAAAACCCGCTCGCACATTTATTTAAATGAACCTTAAAAAAGTTCAAAAATTAACTTTCACCCTCAACCCGTGCTGGTTGAGGTTAGGCTCTGCATAAGGGGAACATGACCTCACGAGCTCAACTGAACTCTCTTATTTCTGATTCGAGTTACCGTGTAGGAGTTATAAGGATTTTAAAATAAAATAATTGTTACTTAATTATTTTATTTATGGCAAAAAACTAACTTCCACTGTTGGCCCATGCTGGCCAATGTTAGGATCTTCCTAAGGAAATAATACCCTCATGAGCTCATTGGTGGTCTCGAATTTGTAATCCAAGTCACCATTCTGGAGTTATAATAATTTGAAAAAAAAAATAATTTTATTTAATTATTTAATTAATGGTTATTCCATTTTTGGGTTTTCTCACTAGAGGCATGTACCGACTAAACTTAAGTCGCGCCTACGGTAAAACCGCTATCCTGAATGCAACGGTGCCCTAAAAGTTCTAATCTGAGAACCCTTTTAAAGGTTATTTAACTTTTTCATGAAAACCAATCACACACACTATTTAAATCTTAACATTTTTTGATATATCATTCCAAGAACTTTGGCCCTCAGAGTCGCACGTCATCTCAACACCTAGTCTCAAAATAATTCCATATAATAAAAAATATATATAGAAATTACTAGGACATTATAAGTCCAACCACAGTGAATGAGATATATAGTTTTCTTATATTGGATGGATATTATAGATTCATTATGGAGAATTTCTCAAGACTATCTAATCCACTCTCACATTAACTCAAAAGGGTGCTATGTTCCTCTGAACATATGAATGTGATGAAAATTTCAAGGATATGGTGGGAAGGTTAGTTAGTTCAACTGTGATTAATTTACCTTATATTAGTGAAGGATTTGTAATCTATAGTGATGCATAAAATAAAGTATTATGATTATTTATCGTGAATAATGATATGGTGATATCTTATGCCTCATTCCAATTGAAGGCTCATAAGAAAAATTTCCCAACTCACGATTTGGAGTTAGATGTGTTAATTTTTACATTTAAGATATGGAAGAATTATATTTATGAATAAAGGTGTGATATATATACTAATAAATAAAATACTAAGGTATATTTTAATGCAGAAATATTTTAATATGCACCATATAAGATTTTTTTATGCGATTAAATATTATGACTGCTCATGAAATTACCAACCTAGGAAAGTGAATAAGGTGGAAAAAGATCTGATCCAAAAGGTCCATGCTATCTTATCTATGACGTGGATAACAAAATATCCAATATTTCTATATTTTCAATGGATGGATCTTGAAATATTGAAGGAAGGGGTGAAATATTATCATTATCAAATGATTTTTCAACCATATATTCTAGTGAAGATTAAAGAGGAGAATAAGGATGATATGAAACTAAAGAAGAAGGTGATAAATTTTCCTGAGTTTAACCATGATTATGAAGGGATAATAAGGATTAGGAACTGTGTATGTGTTCTATCAATACCAGATTTTAAGAAGGATCTATTGAATAAATCTCATAGTATACTATTCTTTATTCAACCTGGAAGTACAAAGATGTAAAGAGATCGAATAGAGTATTTATGGTGGGACAACATAAAAAGAGATATTACTGAGTGTGTATCTTGATACATGATATGTCAAAAAGTTCGGGGTTAGAGAGAAAATTCATAGGGGATATTATAACCATTAATCCTACCAAAATAAAAATGATAAAACAACTCCATGTATTTTGTTATTGGACTCCCCAAAACATCAAAAGGGAAAACTGACATATGGGTTATAGTCAATCTCCTTTAAAATTTTGGAAACATTATTTCCATTAGATAAGACTTATCTCTAGTGCGATGTCCCAGACCCGGATTCCACTAAATGGGTTCCCTGATATCAGTGGGCCACACGGATTCAAGCAGATATACCCGAATGTCATAGGTTTCCGACTAGTAGCGAGGGACTAGGGTGAGTTCTTGGGGAGACTATACCCTCATTACCAAAGTGTAGCATAGCAGATGGATTATAAATAGGTAAATAAATAGTGGAATAAATATATGCAAACATAAGTCACATCGGAAAATAAGTACAATAATAAAAACAACTGAAATAACTAGAATAACATCCAAGCATACAACAACTGATGATGATATGTCATATAAATAGAAAACTGGAAAACATGGATACAAGACAACATCCATAATATCTTCAACAAAGTATAAAGAAATCAATAGACTATCCCAAGCATCTTGAGTTCCCACTAGGTCCTCTACTATCAAGATCCATATAGAATAGAAATAAATAAAGTATTTAAATCTATATGATTCCCTTTTTCAACACCTATAACCATATAATCTTCCCTTGGTAAAATATGACACCCAGAGAGGGTGTGAGATAAATCTAAATGGGCCACCACCAATGGTGTCTATAGCATTCAATCCATGTAATGTAAATGTAATAGTGTGTAGGAATGCATTTGTAATGTAATGAAATACAATGTAACTAAATACCTAAGTGCCTACTTCAGTTCTCGGCTGGTGTGTGAATGTAACTAGTCCATTTATTTAATAAATTACCAGTTTATATTAATAGGTTACGCAAGACATTTCCAGCACTGAAATAGTCTCGTGATGGTGTAGAAAGTGAATGTTCCAAGGTAATAACAAAGGAAACGTAGACCTCAAGGGTCTCCAACTCAGTATTAATTGTAGCCTAGCTAAGGATAATAGTACAATCCAAGGATCATATTCTAGTTCATTCCACAATAAGGTGCTTATTGAATCCAAGGTGATCGTCCAAGGTAAGGTCGGTCTAAGGAAAGATAGGGCCTTATGGGCTATATCCATGGAACATAATTATAAATACTGGATTCAAGGAGTGTATTTGAGGCATCCTGTAATAATATGAAGAGATCCTATAGTATCATACCAGGATTCTATCAACATACAAGGATCGGGATCTAGGTGGGTCTCAACCAAAGAAAGTTGTATCCTTGAATTGGAATGGGGTTCCCGAGTTTTCATGTAATTCCCTCAATCGGAATCCAAGTTGAGCCCGAGTCAAGACATTACAATTTGATTATGAAGTAATGTAATAATTATTTATTTCAAGCCTTTACTTTCATTGGTTTAATAAGTTCAGGTATCATGAAATCTTTGGTTCAAACCTTGCCTTTCATTAGTATGAAAAGGTCAAGTAGCGTGCAACATTTTATTTAAGTCATTTGGTTCAATCCTTTCCTTTCATTAGTTTGTAAAGTACAAGTATCATGAAACCATTCATTTAATCAATTTAAATAATATTCAACATATAAGGTTTATTCTGATGCCTTCCATTAATGTGGTAAGGGGTGTTATGGATATGCAACCTTCTATTCATTTACATTTAACGGGTCAAGTCATATCCTTAGTATGCCTGCCAATTCACATTTCATTTTCAAATTGAAACACTTACCTTAGGTGGGTCAAGTGGTGAGAATACATAGTACATTCTTTTATGAAATTCATAATCCAATCCATTTAATATAGGAAAATCTTACCCTTAGAAGGATCAAGAAAAGTCACACCCGGACAGTGGATGAAACATGTCAAATAATAAAAACCCAATTATGGAATAACCTTTTACATAAAAGGGATGGAGTTTTGGTCATAAAAACCAAAAATTAATCACATATATGGAAAGAGAATATTCATACAGTTATAATTATTATAATCATGACATATAAATTCAATAAATGGAACCTGATGAAATCATTGGGACCCACACAACAAATACAAAATCAAAAAACTTTAGGGATGAGTTATAGACCAACCACCTTAGGCTTGTACGAATATCCTCCTCCGGTATTGTCCCTTGATTTGTCTTAGATAAGATTAGATCTAATAAAAAGAAAAAAAATCTCATACCCTGACAACATGGTTGAGAGAAAAAGAGAAGTATAATTGCTCAAGAGGACTCAAGTACTTACCGTTGCGCATTCAACATGATGAACAAAAGTTCGATCAGATCACAGATGAAGGAGATCTTTGAATCCCTAGATCTGGATTTCAAAAATCTCCAAAATGAGATATATGGAGGTAAATACCACACAATCTCAGATTTGGGAAGAAGGAGGGATCATAATAGACTATTAAAGGCAATTTTATAAAATTACCCAGAAAAATGTCATGTGCATGGTTTGTTCACATGGTTTGATAAACCATGCCCAAACCATGCAAGGTTTTCCATGTAGAAGGTAAAAATTGCATGGTTAGTCCATATGTCCATGTGAAAACTGTGCGATATTGTTCTATCTCAAAATGTCAATCTGCACGGTTAGCCAAATCATGTGCTAACCATGCAATCTGTCCAGTTTTCTCAAAAATATGGGTTTAGGGCTCCAAACATGCCCTGAACACCCCTGAAACCTTTTTTAACTCAAAAGGAATCAATATTAGTTCCAAAGTAAATATTTAGAAAAAAAATTAAAGGATCTATACCTGAGTTAAAAACTGGGTTCTTACATATAGAGTATATTTCTAGAATTTATAAAAATGATGTGTTAAGGTTTCATGGAGTACCACATTCTATCTTATCTAATTGGGATATGAGGTTTAACTCAAAGTTTGGATGAAGTATTTAGTAGGATCTTGATACATATTTTAGTCTCAATATGTTGTATCATCCTTATAATGATGGTAAGTCTAAGAGAATTATTCAAACCCTAGAGAATATGTTGTGATCTTTTTCTATGGATTTCAAAGGTGGTTGGTATTAACACCGTACTCTAGTTAAGTTTTCTTACGACAATATCTTTCACTCGAGCATTAATATGGATCCTTGTGAAACCATATATAAAAATAAATTTAGAAATACAAAATAAAAGTATTATATTTGAGAATTAAATCTATTACGAATGTATATAGATGAAGAAATGACAAATAAATTCAAATCCATTCTGCAGCACATCAATACATCTTAGAGTCGGTATAAAATTTATGCTGACAATTGCCGATGTGGCATGGAATTTTAAGTTAGTGAAAAATTATTACTAATAATTTCTACATTGAATAATTTTATGATATTTTGAATGAATGAAAATTTTGGACCTAGGTATATTATCCCTTTTGAGATTCTCTATCAGGTAGGGATGGTATCTTATCGCTTGGCAATTCCACCGAACCTATCTCAAGTTCATGATGTGTTTCTTATATCTCTCTTTAGTAATTTCATACATTATCCATAACATGTACTAAACTAATTGAAATTACCACTTTAATATGATATTTCTTATGAGGAAAATAAAATTTAAATCTTAGATCATGGTGAAAATGCACTATGAAACAAGACAACTCACCTGGGGAAAGTTCTTTGGATAAATCACAAATTCAAAGGAGCTACATGGGAACCTGAGGATGTAATGAAACAAAGATATATTCTTTTTTTTGTATTATAGTAAAGAATTTTTAGTGTGGAATTAATTTTAAGGGGGTGTAATTTAACACTCTTTGATTTTATGAAATATTTTTTTCAAATAAATTTAATCCCTTTAATATATTTCATTACATGCAATAACGAGTTTAAACTAACTATGATATAATATTAAAATATTAATATTTAAAATGACATTTACCATTATGTTTGGGGATCAGTGAGTACTGATAAGACAAAATATATGGTTACATATGTATAAAATTATTTTAGTGGTTAACAATTTATTACAAATTAAAATAAAAATCATTTTAAAGAAAAAGAAATATTTTTCTGATTTTTTTGTGTGTTCAATATATTTTTATATTATAAAATTAAATTAATAAATTTTGGTAAATGATTTTAATAATATTTATATATTACATATCTAATAAAATCTATTCACTTTTATTTAATTTTTTTTATCATGGGATAAAAATAAACCATGTTTTTTTCGTAAAAATGTATTTTACTAAAAAATGATTTTCATCGCATTTTCCATTCTTATTTTCAAATGAATTTCATAAACTAATATGTAATAAATTTGAAAAAATGTAATCCATATTTTGAATTAGTTGGTTCAAATTTCATAGATAGGCCCCTTTAATTTTTTTACCAATATTAATAGTAATTGTGGTAAAATTTATCGCCTCATTAAAGGAAAAATCAGGTTAATCTAGGTTTAAACTAAGTGATAATGCCATAAATTTTCATATTAATTATTATTGGATGGATTTATTTTAATTTTTATCACCTTAGTCTTTAAATTCAAATTTTTAATCAAAAATTGTCCCAAAAAATTACTTATATGTTACCAATGAATGTTACCAAATGTCACCCTCTTAGTTTTAAATATTCATTATATGTTCACATAGGTACAAAAACTAGTTATTAATGAATCTTAATATTATTTTTGTGGATAATGAAACTATATTAATGATTTAATTTTTTTAGAATATTTAGGAATTATATAAATATCTTAAGTGCTTACACAACACCAAAACATTATTTATTCAAGTAACAGAAAAATAAAACAAATGAAATTAAAAATATTAAGTGGTATATTTTGAGTAATTTATAGTATTAAATGAATTTTATAGTTTAATATTAAATATTAGTGTTTTTTTAAAAGATTATATTCAAATTACAACATTTTATTTGTATGATTTATGTAAAATTAAATTAACAGTGTTGAAATTGATAATAATGATATTTTATCCAAATAATATTTTATGAAATTTTTTAAAAATCATAAAATTATTTAAATAATACATGGTTGATATGATATGGTCAATAATGTCAAAAAATGGCCATTTATGGGACAATTTTTACCTTATAGTTTAAAATTATAACCCTTTAATATTGAATAATTTGTTACCATAGTTAAAATTATAATTGATCAACTAAGACCCAATCTAAAAGATATGGTAAAAAATGAAACCAAAAATTGTCAAAATTATATTTTTTAAAGTTACTAAAACCCTATAATATATTTTATTTGAATACCTATCTATCTAGAGTAATATTTAATGAGAATTAATTTATTATAATTTAATCTTTTGAAAAATTCCAAAAGTGTCCCTCACCACAATTATAAAAGGGAACATCCTCCCTCACTTATTTAAAAAACTTTAAGCCTTCTAGATTGATAATAAAATATAAAAAAAATCCCTTATCAACTTCCATATAGAAATTATTTATTTCATGGTCTTCACAAAAAAAACTTTATATTCGTCAAGAGGAAATCTAAAGAAGTTCTTTCAATGAAGAGTTAATCACCATAACCAATAACTTTCTTTTATACTTCTTCATTACCTCATAAAAATGTATTATATTCATCATAAAATAATAAATTTAATGTCATATATATAATTAAATGTTATTATGATTATTAAACCACCATTATTCATCCTCTTTCCCATAAAATTGGAAGTAAAAATATCGATCGTGTGTACGTATGACTTACCGTCTCTACATAAAAATATTATTCATTTATCATCACCAAATATTATGGATGAGTATCATGATGGTTTTAATATTTATATATGAAAATTATGAAATAATTATACTTCTAATATTATAATATCTCATCTACTTTCTTAACTTAAAATCCTTGGAAAATGATAATATCGCTCATGCGTATGTATGGACTACCACCTCCTCGAATCGATGTGATTCATTTTTTATTTAAATTTTAATTGGATGGTAATAAGGATAGATTTAATAAATATATATGATATATATAAAATAATAATTATTATTTAAAGGTCAATTATTATTTATCTTTCTTTCGATCCATCTATCGAATTCTGAAAATAGTGTTCATGTGTATGTATGACCTACCATCTCCATGTACATTGTCATTTATTTTTATATCTATAATATTTATGGATTACTCTAAATATGTATATAATTAAAATATATTATATTTATATCATGATTAAAATATATATTATCAGGTAACTATGTCAAATATAATGACTATAACTACCAATATGAAATACTCATGATAAATGAAATAGTTAACACATAGAAAGGATGATTATAAATAATTGTTGACAAAAAGGGTAATTGGACTTTTATAAAGGGATAATATAAGATATTATAAGTATTTTTATGATTCTTTTATAGAATTGTAGTAATGTTAAATTTATTATACAAGAGATCAGAGTTCTTTTGAAACAAAAGGAACTTAAGGTAAGGGATTTACAACTCACTTTTATTTTTGTGAGACAAATGCCATATTCACCACTTTTTTATTTTATGTGGTGTATATATTACCTATGAATGTATTTTATGAATTATTTTTTGAACTTTTTAGGGATTTACATACACATTTATTGTTATTTATTTCGTGGGTCTTATAATTAAAAATTTACAAAAGTGGTATGGTTATTATCTAATAGTCTAATTGTTTATAAGGATTATTTATGATTAAGTATTCAAGGGAAAAATACTATGGAATATATCTCATGAAAATAATGAATTTTCTTTGCCTATATTTATTTAATAGGATTTAATATTTTCCTTTCATTTTCCTCACCTTAATTACTCAAAAAACTGAAAATATGTTTTTATGGAATTTTGACTTTATTTCTTTCTTTGGTTAAAAATCCTTTTCCTTCCATATATATATTCTAAAAATGATTTAAATATTTTGTTAATATTATCCAATGATATTTTATATTCATTTTTACACATGTTATTATTTTTTTACAATTTTTTTTAAAAGGAATCTTCTAGTCTTTTTTCAAATGAGGTACATTTTCTGACTTTTATTACAAATGTATAAAATGAATGTTTTTTACCTTATACAGAATGAAAATAATTTTCCATCATCATGATTGATCAATGAATTAAAACTTCCATGAATATTTTCCATGGTTATTTTCAAAGAAATATTTTTCTATAATATTTTCAAAAAATTTGTATTTTAATGGACTGATTTCAAAAAAGAAAGGATGTTTTCCTCAATAATGTTGTAATGATATTTTAATGGTATTTTTATTCATAAAATATAATCAACCTTGATTTAACTTATGATATACTGGGGATATGATACAAGGATACCATCCTTATTATTTCTCTAGATGTTTTATATTTATGATGATAATATTTTTCTGAAACCCGTTCCTTTTCCATGAGTTATGATATGATGAAATGATGTAATGTTTTTGAAACATGTTCCATTTACATGAGTTATTATATGATGAAATTTTTATGAAACCCATTTCTTTTCCTAGGTTATGATATGATGAATATTTTCTAATCTTTTGGAACGCATATGTATTATTTTTATTATGTGATGGGTGGGACTTATATCTCCCTCTAATTCATTGCATAGAGATTGATATCTCATGGGATAAGAAAGATTGGAATGGGGAGTTAACCTAGATCAGTAAGTGTATTTGACCACTATGATGGTATTGTGATTGAACCTTAACTTCTATGTTGGTTTGGGGAGTGAACCCAATTAACTATCATTTTCTTTAAAATGAGCTCTTACTACTAAGGAATTAATTTTACATTCTCATTTGTATACCACAATTCCATGTCATATACCAATTTTTACTCTCATGGATCATGTTATTTGATTCCTTTATGATTCAAGTCTTTTTAAATGACATGATTTATGAAATGAAACAATATTATGATCTATGATGTACAGGGTATGATTTTCAAATTTTAGTCCCATGTTCACATACCCTTATGTTCATGTTATGAATTTTTGAACATTTATATCTGCCTTCTTTAACCTTACTGAGCATCTAAGCTCGCCATTTCTTACGTTTCCATTCCCTAAGTTATGAAGAAAGGTAAAAAGTATGATATGTATAAGAATGGTTCTTATTATGAAGGACTTAGTGGGACATGATGTAGATATTTTATGAACTAGTATTTTATGTCTCCATGTTTCCAAAGGCACTATGCCTATACAATTATGGAATTGATCATTAAGTTTTATAATGAATATTAATATACTAATATGTGATATATATGTATAAAATCATGGGTCTCTATACCATTTGATCATTGTAAATGCTAGAAACTATTATAATTTTTCTTACTATTTTATTATAAAGGAAATACAAGATATTCCAAATGGATTAAAGTAATTATTTCTTAATGATAACTTTTAAGAATAGGTTTATATTGAAAACCCATATAGATTATCACATAGTGAACAAGTGAACTATGTTTGTAGGTTAAAATGGATTTATATAGGTTGAAACAAGCCCCATGAGCTTGGTATTGTATGCTATATGTCTTCTTAAAGATGTTGGAATTTAAGAAAGGAATATTATACCAAAATCTATACACAAAATATGACATAAAAGAATCACTCATTTTTATTATATTTTTGTAATATATAATTCTTTCTAGAAATGAATAAGAATCTTGTGAATATATTTCTATGTATATAAGGAATATATTTAATATGTCTATGCTAGGTTTATAAATCTCTCAAAAGGAAAATCCATTATTTCAATGTCAAAAAAATAATTTACTTATCATATAAACATGTTTGGCATGGATGATTAAAATGTAGTTTCTATACATATATTATTGGGAACCAAATTAAAAAAGGATATTGATAAAAATAAGTTGTCCCAAAAAATTATCAAAACATATTGGGAGTTTATTATACATTATATCATCTATACCAGATATTTTTTTATCCCCTTTTTCTAAGTCTTAAAGTGCAAAAAAAATGTATCATTTGATGTCTATAAAAATAATTATCTAGTATGTAAAGGTTGCAATAAATTTTGTGTTGAAGTAATAAATTTTGTGTTGAAGTAATAAATTAAGGGAAGGCTTGATCTATTTTGGTGCACAAATGAAAATTGGTCAGGAAATTTTGATTATAGAATATCTATATCTGGAGGGGTTTTCTTTTTTAGGATAGTGGTTTGAATATTTTAACAATGATAAGGAGATTTCTACAATCTTGAGTGATGATAAGGCACAATGTATTGGGGAAACCCAGTCAATAAATCAAATGATTTGGTTGAAGTCTTGGTTAGAATATATCAAGGTGTAATTTTAACTACCACTACTTTTGATATATGATAATCAATATTCTATTAATTTTTCAAATAATATTATTCAAAATTAAAGCTACAAGAACATTAATATCAAATATCACTTAATCAAAGATCTTGTGGGGAAAAATTAATTCAGCCTTCAATTCATTCTTACCTTAGATAAAATATCGGATTTTTTCAATAAACTTTTACTAAAGGATACATTTGAAAGACTGATGGAAGGTATTTTAGTTTAACAAATTTCCTATTAAGTATATGGTGTGGTGTACCAATCCCCTCTCTCATATTGATATTTGGATATTATTGTTAAATAGAGAGAAAATGATGTCATAAATCTATCTATTTTTAATACCTTTATTCATTCATGAAGCAGGAGGATAACTAATTAATGTGAGTATACAAGGGTATGTGTTTATAATATCTAGGATAAGAATATATTTATAGAGTGGTATTCAAAGGGGTAAGATATGAAATAATTAAGTGTGTTAATTTTTGGATATTTTAGTGAGCTATGTGTGAACTATTTTAACTATTTTAGATGATGTGAATGAATTTTTTTTCTTAAATAGGTTCCATGGATAGATGTTCCACATTTAATATGGATTAAATGTATTGAATAAATATTTATTATTAGAGTTATTTTTAAGTGGTATCATATCGTTAAGATGAACCAGAAAGATCAGGTTTTAAGAATATGAATTTAAATCAATATTTTTATAGATAGCATGGTATTATTATTCAATATTATTATTTCCTACACCATGTTCGCCAAAGTAGGCTTAAAATTTTTTAATGATGATTCATTTTTAATGGTTTGAGTTTGATGTTGATTTGTGTTACTTTACTGCAAAAAAAATCCAAAGGTGGAAATGGTTAATCATAAGATATATTTTTGGGAGATTTTTTAGATTATGAAGTAAAAATTATAAGGTAACAAAGGAATGTAATGGATATGATTAATATGTTTAGTTTTATTTTAAATGCATAAATCATGTTTGTACTCACATTAAACAATGGTGAATATTTGAGGTAATGGATTTTAGATTGTTTGAAGTTATTTGGATGTGATATGAAGTTTCTTAAAATAGGACTAGAAATATTTAAATGTATTTTGGGATTTCTATAATTATAATTTTAATTTTTTCTATGTCTTAGAATCTTTATAAGATTTATTTTATCCTTGGAGGTGCTAAAAAATTTAAATGTAGTGACTTTAGAAGATAAAACTAGTGACACTATAAGAATTAAAATAGACTCAAAATATTTCTTCCATGACTTTAAAGAGTTTCCATTAGTTCACAAGATTCAATAAATACATATTAAGAGTGTATGTATACTTTGTAAGAGTTAGAAACAAGTTCATAAGAGTCAACATGTTGACATCATAAGGGTCATTTGGTTAACTTCAAAAGAGTCAAAATAGAAGTGTATTTTAAAATATTTTAAATATAGTAGTCTTTATGAAATGTTGAGGATAATATCATTGTAAGATTTAAGGAGAGTATATCATCCAAGGTAATGAATGTAATTTTAAATTAAATATTAAATTTTTAAATTTTTTAAAGAAGTTGAAAGATATTTTTGGAGAAGCTGACCTAAGTTCTAATAATGGATGAAATTCATGGGAATTTCTAAAATAAATTTATAGAAATAATATTCACCAATATAAAGTGACTAAAATTAAAAAATAAATAATAATATGTGTGTCGAGAAATTTTGATAATAACTGATACACTATATCATTTAACACATAATATATTAAATAGATATAAAAGAAGAATAAATAAGAATAATTGCTTTTTTCGCACTGATGTGAAATAAAATCAAGAGGAAGAAAAATATACATTGGGTAGTACAAGTTTAGAAGAATGAAGAAACACATTGATGATACAATTGAAATCATTATAGGACTCTCTTATTTTTACAAAACCACTATACTACATTATAATTATGTAGGATTCACATACAATTTTTTTAAACTATAGTGTAAAAAAATCTCATGTATATATCATGATTGTTGTAATCCATGGGTTTTTAGTAGTAGACTGTGTGATTTTTGGTTTTTCTATATTATACCAAGGATTAACTACTCTTGTTGTGCAGTGAACCTTATAAATCTTTCATTTAACATACTCTATGAATGAATTCATGAAACCTATAGAAAATTAAAACTTATTTAACCGATAGTAAAGGTTATATTAAAGGAAAAAGTGTAAACAATGTCAGATCACTTAGTCACCCTTAGTGATCTCACTGATCAGGGTGGTGGTTTATCAAACAAAATAATGGAAAGAAAATTTCTATTTCTATAAATGGTTCATATAGTAAAATAATATAGTGGTATCAATATATAATTTGATGAATTGAATTCTTAAGAGGTCCTATAGTTGTCATAGGAAAAAAATCCCTCAAATCTTGTGGAAGAAGTTTTTTAATGAACACAAGTACTTCATATGTTGAAAATTGAAGTTAGTGAACTAGATAAATATGGTTTTCTTATCACCAAGAAAGGTAAAACATTTTTTATTGAAAATAATGATACCCTACACTAAAAGGATTTATTGGATGACATTGAAACTTCGAAATGGAATGAATATATTAATTTTGAAATAGATTTATTGTACTAAAATCTTGCTTGATATTTTGTAGAACCTATTTTTTGATTTAATTATATTGGACACAAATGGGTATTAAATAAAATTAGAAATATATGGTAATTTTTTTCCTATATGGAATGATTGATTATTAAATATTTTAGGTAACATCAAGTCATAAACTATAATGAAACCTTTTCACTATTTTATATGAATAAATTATTTAGAATTATACTTGTTGTATAATCTTAACATTATTATGAGATTTCAATGATAGATGTAACAATTTCTTTCTAGAAAATAATACTAGTAGAAGTTGTTTATATGAAACACCCAAATGTTTTTTCACATAAAATGAACTAAATAAAATATGAAAGCTTCAGTAATCCATTTATAAGTTGAAATAGTCATCCAGATCATGAAATGATCATTTTTATAAGGCTATAAGTGAATTTTTTTTATTTTTAAATAAAATTTATTCATGAATATATAATAAGGTTAATGGGAGTTCCATTGTTTTCTTGGTGTTAAATATTAATGGCATATTAGTTATGGGAAACTATATAATTATTTTACAATCAGTAAATACTTTTTTTGACTGAATGTCTCTATAATAAGGACTTTCGCGAAGTAGTCTATATTCTCAAGATAAAGATATATTGAGATATATTGAAGAAGTTTCTTGGAATAATTAAAAGTGAATATATTGAAAAATATATATTGAAGTTTTTCAAGATAAAATAATCCAATAGAGGATTTTTACCAATGTTACATGGAATAAATCTATCCAAGAATATGATTCCTTAGGTATAGGATTAGAACTAAATAATTTGTAAAATATATTATGATTTGGAGATAGAACCTATCATGTATTTATTTTACATAATATGATTGATATTTCCTATAATTTGATGATGGTAAGAAAACATCAGTCTAATCCATGAGATCTACATTAGGCAGCAATTAAAACTACCCTAAAGTGATTGAGATATATAATTAATATACTCTTGGTATATAGAGGATATTAGGAGCTAGTTCTGAGTAGATACACTGATGTTATCTTCCAAAATTATAGAAATGATCTGAAATTGGGTTAGGCTATTTTTTTACTCAATGGTGTGGAAATGAATTAGAAAATATCTAAACAACCTATGTTCATTAATACTACAATAGGGTATGTGTATATCACAGCTACTGGTGTTGATAAAAATGTAGTGTGAATAAATAACTTTATCTCAGAACATAGAATTATAGTTTGAAAAATATATCATATACATCATACTAGGATAATACTGCAGTAATAGTACATTACAAGGATCCTAGGTCACATCAATTGATAAAGAATATAATTTAAATATTTCATCCCTTAATCGATTTTACTCAAAGTGGTGATGTCCTAGATAAAAGATGAACCACTGTGGATATTGTATCATACCCACTGAATAAATCCATTTCATAGGAAAATAATGGTTTTGATATGAGATATATAAGGTTAATAATTATGATCAATTGTCTCTAGTTAAATATGTATTTTTTAGAGTTTATACCATAGATGCAATATTTCTATATGATTTTTAATACCAGACCGTGAATTTAGTTTATTATCTATGTTTATTATTATTATAACATATTTTCTTTACCTATGAATATACTATGTGATAATGTACTTAAATATTTATTTATATTGATAGTTTAGATTAGTTCTCAACTATAATGAGAACTATGAGATATAAGGAAAATATTCTTAAAAACTATATCACATGTTTTATACACCTCTATCTCATGGGGAATAGATGATGTGATACTATCAGATGTTAGAATATCTTACGAATTATGAATTTTTCTTTTGAGTTTTTCACTTTTTTAGCTCAAAGAAAATGGGACTATAAGGATGGACTCAATAATAGGAACACAACATGCTTTATATGTTATTGGATGTTCCTATATATGATCAAGTTTATTGGACCTTAAACTTGAGATCATTATCATTGTATTCCATCAACTACATACTTAGATACATAATAAAAACTATGAAACTTTTTTCATATATAGGTTTCTTGTGTAAATAATCTAATGAGTGATATGTAATTAATTTAATGGTAAGTATAGAATTTATCCCTTCCAAATAATGGGAAAAGAAATCACTAGACATTTGGCTGAGATTGAAGTACATAACTATAATATATGGCTATAGTGATTATAGAAAGGTCTATTTTAGTAATTTAAAAAATGTAGATCAACTATTAAGGGTTATGAGACATCAATGCATATTTCATGATGATATATTAGAAGATAACGAGATTTTATTACACAGTTTTGTTCATCATAATGTTTTCACTACTAAAAATTCTCACTTTCTCGATAGTATCAATGAAATGTTTCTAGATTCTTATGTTTTTTTATGTGTTGGACCTATATAAAATGATTTAATATCGTAGAGGTTTTTATACTAAATTTATCCAGAACTTAAAACAATTTGGAATAATTTTAGTGTTTGTAGGGAATTATTCCTGATTTGTGCTTTGATGAACATCCAAATTATATTAATCCCAAATAAGTATAATTTTAATTTATTCATTATTGAAATAAGTGAGTTTGATTTTATCTATAATGGAAATCACATATTATCCTATGTTGGATAAGTGAATATGAAAATTTTTATCTAATGACCCTAATTATTTTTTGGTTCATAGTTTAATGATTTATAGGGAAGACTCAATCCATCACAAAGGCCCAAATACCTAAAAATATAGTGTTAATTTAATTTTAATTTTATTTAATTATTCCTTGGGATATTTATATCACTTGAAAAATAATTATATATTTTTTAATAAGTGTCACAAGATCATTTTTTGGGATTACGTTAATTGAGTGAATGTTAAGAAATTCATTTAATATAAATAGATTATTTAAAAATTGGCAACTATTAGATGTCCAAGGGTATATCAAAAAGATTATGTTTAAATAGATTATTAAAAAAATAAAGTAAATATAAATATGAAAGGATAAAAATAAATTACAAAGAAAAATGGTTAGAGAAACTTTAAATAATGGAGTTATGTAAGAAAAGATGATGTGGAAAATGGATTATCATATAATGATAATTATAAATAATTCATAAATAAGGGTGAAGAAGTTTTGTGGTTATAATAGATAAAAAATAATAACAAGATAGTATTACTTACTTGAATTCTTCATTTGAAGGAGGTCTTCATGAACTTTATATTTAAATGATGAAAAATGGAATGTTCTATATATTTTAAAAGGAATATTCTGAATATGTTGAAAATTTTTAATATAACTTTTAATGTCCTGAAAATTTTATTAATGAGAAATCAGTGGTCTATGAAAATTACAAAGTAGCGGTCTACTAAAAACTAAAGATTTAAGAAAATGATAAGATAATTGATAATCTTAGTACTTGTCTGGAATAGAAGTACATGATGATTAAACTCATTGAAGTGGAAGTATTTTTTATAAAAAATTAATCATGATGTTGAATTGAAATTTATAAATTTTTAAATAAGATTTGTTTTAGATGTTACAATAGTGAATTACGTAAATAAAAAATTAAATTTATTCACAACAATTTGAATAATGTTTTAACATATTATTTTCCTTTTCCATTAGAAAATTTAGACTTAGATACACAGGAGGGTCGTCAAAATATACCTCCATGAATACCAAACCATCAAGTTTAATGAAGAAAATTATTAAAGTGTTTTAAGGAAACTCTGAAACTAAATCATTGATAATATCTTAAAAATTAGGTGTTTGTGTTATTTTCATTGAGAAGAGATGTTATAAGGTGTTTCTATTGATGTAATATTTATTCTATGGATAATTGGGTCACATAATTCTCTATTATAATGAGGATAAAAGTTACTTGATATGTTGATACATGGGAATCTAAAAAGTAATAACAAATACATATCCTAAATATAATAGAAAAAGGATTTTAATGAATATTAATTTTTTTATAATTATTGTCATAAATATTTTGAATATAATACTAATTGTGTTATAATCAATTATGTAGTTAGCTCAATTAAGATAAGAAAACAGAACCCATAGAGTCGATACCCATAAAGATTAGATTTTATATTATAGGGTAAGATCATAGAAATAATTTCTATACTATGAATAATGAATAAATATTAGAAACTAAAAAATCATATGATCTTTAAATAAAAATATGAGGAATGAGAAATATGATCTAGTAGATTTGTTTAAATAAAATCTATAAATAAAAACACATATATCCTCAATAGTGGGTGTTATTCTCACATGATAGGTAATTTGATGTTATATAAAACATGAAGTATCATATGGATATAACAATATAATTTAGGAATGATGGTTCATAAAATATAAATGATAATAAAAAGTCAAAGATTGTTAGATAAAAGTTTAAAATATTGAATTTCACTTTTTTATAGTACTCAACATAATATTTAACATTTTAGTCATATAAAATAATATGAACTTGAGGATGTGTCTAATAGGAAAGGTTGTATTGTAAAAAATAATAATAGTGGTTATTTGATGTTGGGAAGGAGAAAAAATGGAAAATTTTACTAGTTGAATTGTAAGGGGAATAATTGTTTTCTAATTGTTAATGAAGAGAAAAGGTTGTGGGATTGGTTACTTGGTTATATTCATTAAAAATACATAGAAAAACCATCTAAATATAAAAAAGTGAATGGTATACCACTACCGAACAGTCAACATGAAAAATACTTTCAATACATACCAGAAAGAGAATATATTGCATAACTCTTACAATCTAAAGAAGAACTGAGATATCATCTTACACAACATTATATATATAGATAATTATGTCCTAATGATATAAAAAAACCAAATTTGAGATTTTATAAATTTATCTTACTGATCATTATAAGAGAATAGAGTTTGTTATGGTTATACACTAGAAGAGAGATTTTATGAATTGTATCAAGATATACTGAAAGATATATATAAAATAATTTTAAAAGAATTATAAAAACATTGAGATAAGATAATAAAATATATTTTACTTCAATTTAACTCATGAAATATATTGAAAACCATTGAAAAAAACATGAGGTTTCATATATGAGAAGTTTATAAAAAAATGATGTTATCTAAAAAAGGAATATAATAATGAATATTATAGAAAATACCCTCATTAGTGAAATTTTAATTTTAATTGACTACCCAAAATAAGTTGTTCAATTTGTATTTTATACTAAAAATATATCCTTACTCAGCCAAGTATTAAATTTTACACCTTTAGGATATGGTATGGAAGAAACAAATTCTATAACACTTAAGAGTTTTTTTGTAGTAAATACATCATTAAAAATATGGTGGGGACTTAAGGAATTTTTTTTGATATTATTGATAATGTTATATTTATGGGTTATTCTAATAATAACAAGGATCAAAAATATTTTATAAATGGTATGAACAATATTTTAGAAAATAATGATTTCAAAGTTATTGATGATGAATCTAAAATTAGTCTTTATGTCTCATGGTTGGAGGAAGATTACGAGAATAAAAAATATTAAATAAAAATAACTCATAGTACTTATGAGGAAGACTCTAGATTTAGATTATAATATTATAATAAAGAGTATATTTGTGATTTAAGGGCTTAAATAAAATAATATAATTGATGTGGGTGAATCAAATATTTTATGTGAGAAAACAATAAGTTCACAAAACAAAAAAATGAGAAACATTAATAGGATAACATTATTATTGAATGTAGAGCATAGAAAATTTGAAGAATCAACAAAATGTGAATCGTGGGATAATTTCTTGAATGAATATTTTGATTAAATTGATAAAATAATAAGGGAGTTTTTAAAATATCCACATGTACACAATTTCATATGAATAATGGGACTTTAAAAATGAAATGAATGGGAATTAGATAGTGTATGGAACAAGGATTAGCTTACATGTAAAGGGTATACATAAATTTAATGTGTTGATTTATAATAGTATCTTTTACTAATTTATATATTCATGTATATATTATTATTAAGGTTAATATAAGTCTAATTTTTATTCAAAATGTACCAATTAGATGTGATGAAATATTCTTTATTGGGGTGCTTAAGGTGGAATTTTACATTAAACAGCCTGATGGGTAACATATTGATGATTATAGATGTAAATTTTATTAGTTGAGGAAATAATTGTATGGTTTGATGCATAAAACTCATGAATTTTATTCCCTTCATGTATGGTATTTTATATTTTATATATACTTGAAGAAATTGGCATTTTAGAGTGGTTTTGCTAACCAAAATTTATACGAGAGTAAAAAAAAATAAGAAAAATTATTGATACTTCTCTACATTTATGAATCATATTCATTGGATGAAAGACTAAATCCTATGAGTTATTTTAATATATTATGAGATTTTTTTTTATATTTCCATGATTAGTAAACTTTTATATTTCATTAGATTACAAGTGAATCTATAAGGTGAGTAAAATTTTATCTAACAAATGAAATATGTGGATTAAATTTTAAGGAAATTTTATATTGAAGATATAAAACTATTATTAAATCCTACAATGGTTGAAAAAAACATGGAAATAATGATTCAAGAAAGTAACTATATTCTACAGTTTATTAAATGATAATTTATAGTTTATTTTTATTAAAAACATCATAGTCATATATATAATATGAAACATATTTGGTTACAGGTTTACAAAATGATCCTAAGGAATAATATCTCATGGTAGTGAAAATCATATATTGGATTGTAAAAGGTACTAATGACTATATAATATTATATTTATCAAGGAATAGGAAATATTGATTTTTATATTGTGATATTGATGGGGCAGGTAATACTTTTTATGAAAAATATATAATAGGGAGAGATTTTTATATTAGAGGAAAAGGTATTTTAGTGATAACCAAGAATGGGGAAAGTGTTTTACTCAACACAATTGAATCTGGGTATATTGAAGCTATAAAGGTTTGTACCCAACTGATTTTGATAAAGAAATAATTGAAGGATCTTAGTGGGAATGTAAATATTCCTATGGTCATTTTATATGATAATAAAAGGTTTATTGATCTTAAAATTTATTTGTTATAACATTAATGTACAACGAATATTTAAATTCATTTTAAATTTTTAAAATAGAAGGTGAAACATATTGGAACAAGTGATCTAGTGGTAGATATTTTTACTAACCCATTGGAAAAACTACATTTTTATATGTATATATTAATCATTGGAGTTCAACCACATACCTAGACATGATAAGGTTTGTAATAATTCCCCTCTCCCCATATGTTTATATTCAATAAGTTTTTTTTGTTTTATAGAGACAACCTTATAGATCATAATAAAAATTGAATTTATAATTAGCAAGGAGATAAAAACCATGTGTAAGTAAAAAAGGAAGTCATGATAAATTTGGTGTTGTAAAATTTTTTATTGAGTGGGTTTAAATAATGATTGAATAAACACATGATGTTTCATATTTTATAACACAGAGGGAGAAATATTCTAAACATCAGTATGAAATGTATGGAAAATGATTTAGAATAAATATTCTCTTTTTTCTAACATTAATCCTTGATTCAAGTGATCTTAGATGTATTGATAAATATTCATTATGAATAGAGGATAATTTTTTTAATTAATTATATTTGGATATTTTCTTCATAGTTAATGAATGTTTAAAATATGTACAAAAAGTTCTATATTGGAAATGAAAGTTATATAAATTTTATATATTAAAATAATTAACGGCTGAAGGAAATAAAAAAAACTAAATACATGGTATGGTTTATATTTTTTTTAAACTATTGGTTGAATTTGAAAACATAGTCTAAATAGGTATATTGTTGGAACCAATGAGATTATTATATTTGTTGTCATCCTTGTCAAAATGGTAAAAAAAATAATGAAAGAGGTTTGTAGACTTAATTGTGGATAATTTTATGTATTTGTTTCTTCAAATTTGACTAATTGGGTATGCAGATCTAATGATGTAGTGTAAAATTGGTGACAATCATGATTACATGTGACATCAAAGTGGTACTTTTGAAATCTATAACATCGGAATCTATATACCAAAGAATGTGTTAGGATTGAATCATAGTTTTAGGAAATTAAAACTCATAGAATTATTTTTCATAAATATTAACTCAAATTTAAAAAAAATGTATCATTTATCTACATATTATACAGTATTCATGTCATTGAAACTAAAATATAAAAATATATTTAATAGTAAAATAAAAAATCTACAATCTATGTAATAGTGAGTCACAAGTCATGTAAATTTCTTCTAGATGCTATAAAATTTTGAATGGTAAATTTTATAAGTTTATAAATTGTTATCTATTTGACTCGCATGTTATCTAATATTGATTCAAAGGATTCACAATATTGAAATAAGAAAAAAAAATTAAATGTATAAAAAAAGAAATATGTTCATAATTTCAAAAGAATTTTCCCTAAAGATTATATAAAGATTTATTTTAGAATATATTAATAGATCTTGGGTTATATTTATATAATTTTAATAAATAGATTTTTTTGTTTGTATATTCAATCATACAGAAGCAATATTATCACTAAAACATAATAATTAAAATATAGATATTTTATTTGTATATTCAAATAGGATATTTGTTTTCTAATTTTATGATTATAAAGAAAATTTTATCTTCATATTTTTTATATGTTGTTATATACTAAAAATCAAGAAAAAATTTCAAATTCTTTTATATGTAAAGAATATAAGTAGATCTTAAAGTAAGAAAAAAAGGAGAGGAATAAAGAGGGAACCAACAAAGAGAACCATAAAAGTGAGGTGTGTATATTTTTTTAAGATCTTGATACTAGAATATAGTGAATATGTTGTTCATAGATAATATGTGTTGGGGACATACATCCATGTTAATTTCTTCATAATTATGATATTTATTTATAATTTTATGGTTCACATTATAATTAGTGGTTTTTATCCTTTTTTTGAAATAATTCATAGAGAGTAAAGAAGTGGTAGGGTCCCTTGGTTAGTAATGAGTGAAACCTAAACCTTTCAATGATATTAAAAATTATCTTGGATTCATATTTCTAAGAACTAGTAATAATATAATAGTGCAATAGTAATTTTGATACATCCATGAATCTCTATATGTACATTCATTGGAAATAATAAATTTGGGTAAACCTAGTAATAAGATAGCATGATCATGTTATTTATCTTCAACCTAAATTTAATTATTCATGAAAACTCTATGTGATAGGTGAATAACTTCTTATGTAAACAAAATAATACATATTAATAGGATACTTTGTGAAAATAAGTTGATACCCTAATTCACCCCCTTTCATTGTATCCTGGGACCTTGTTCATAACAGGATGCATATACCAATTTCCATGATAAATTTTAAAAATATAGAATACTAAATAAAATAATAACCCATATAATATTTTATAAATACTATGTATATGATTATAATAAAAAAAATTGGTCTAATAAGATGATATACATCGAATGAACCCTATAATTCTACTAATAATATATCAAATGATTTCTATCATAAAACCATAACAAACCTAAGTGAGTAAAATTGTTGATTTTATTAACCTAAGAAATACCCATATAACATGATAATCTCATGATCAAAATACTATAACAATTAAAAATTACAAAATATTTAAGGAAACCCCCTCCAAAATAACTATATGGGTTGAGGTCCCTATGATATCACTATAAGTACACTCATGGATCCAAAATAAAGTCAACCATATAGGTTTGGACATTGACTTAATGAGTAAAGGAATTACCATACATTTAATGTTATTTATGTGATATATAAAATATGGAATCTCACAAGTTAACCTAGGTGTGAGGTAATGTTACACACAATATGTCTCATTGTAAATACCTATTTTTATACCTTAATCACTTTTATCGATGGATAATATCAGAAAATACCCACTATATATCCTTCCTAATAAATACATGAGAAATCAAATTGTAAAATAGTTTTTAATAAATAAATTTGATTTAAAATTCATATTCATACCACTAAAACATAAATATAATGGCCTTAATGAAATAAAATAAAAAAATTATAAATAAAAAAATAAAAAATTACTAAATTGGTAAAAAAGAAATAAAATGTAAAAAATTAAACTCAATCCCATTTAATTTCTCTATAAACTAATAAACCTCAGTTATAATAAATCCTATAAACACTATACATTAAATTTACTATCATTACCCCAATATCTCTATCTTTTTTTTTTGAAAAATTTCTAGCCAGAAGAAAATATCCTAACTATTTATTAAAGATAAAATAAAAATATAACAAGAGATCATATGTGGTAAAACAAGGAGACATGCCCTAATCTAGTAAACCATTTTAATTGTAATAAAATGAAAGATTATTTTCAAATTCATAGTCAGAATCATCAGTAGTTTCCCACTATGATTGTGAATTGAAAAGATTAAGAATCCAAATCATTACTTCCTTGGACCTTTCATTCTCTAGAGTGGGCTTGATATTTAATTTTTTGGAGTTTGATCTGGTAGAAACATTCCTTGATAGAGAGGAATAATCCTTCCATTGCCTTTATTTAGGGGATTCATATATTCATTTTAATTAATCTTCCCCCAACCATTTATGATAACATCCTTAAAAGAAGACGATCCACCACTACTTATGGATTGAGTGCTTTCCAATAAAATCATCTGATTCTATTTATCCCTTACATCATCAGAGATATTAACCCACATATCAATTTTTTAGGAACTGAAATTTTCCCAGGAATCCTGGATAGCTTTGTGGAAGTATATAACCTAAAAAGAAAGCTAAAAGTCCTCACCTTAAGTAGAATTTTTATAATTCAAGGCATCACTGATATACATAATGATAGGATAAGAAGTTGAAACAAGTCCCTTTCTCTGACTGATTCTACTCTCACCTATGCAACCTCACCTAGGATAACTAACATAACAAAAGAAGAAACTTCCCTTTCAGATGAAATCCCCTTTTTATGGGAGACCTCACCAATAATAATAAGGCAACCTTCACTTTTATACATTCTATCTATATAACTAGATCTAGTATGAATATCTTGATTCCCACCATGAGAAGAATTATCCTTAGTCATGAGACCATCAGGGCCTAAATTAACTCATTCCTCTATAGGATTAGACCTAGAATTAGATGGTCTATTGTTAACTCTCACTAGAGACTCTTAATCTAAACACAACCCCTTTCCCTTCAAATTAGACATCTGAAATATTTATTTCTCAGAGGCTAACATATCAACCCTATTTGAAAAGCACTTTCCAGGCATAGTTGTATCCTTTATTTCTGGCTTCATGTGATGGTGAGAAGATGGGTGTCCCTTTATGCCACACCTCTCATAGGGTACCTTCCTCTAACATGACTCCAACGAATGTCCAACTGCAATACAATCATTATATAAGAGTGGTTTTCTCTTAATTATTTAATATCCATGAATATTATAGAGAAAAGTAATTGAGGAAAACCTATAAACCTCATAAATGGTTACATTCATTACACTAATACTAAAAATAAAAAAGAATATTTATTTCACCTACTTCAATTGGTGTACCCTAACATGATTCTAGGTGGTAGATGTATCTTTAACACCTACAGATGTTTAAAAAACAAAAATACATAAACACCTTAATTTTTACATCAATCACTCTTTTATGAAAATTAAAAAAAATATTTTATTTACCAGTAAAATCATAGAAGGTATTAAGGATATGTTATAGAATATTATTCTAATCTGATACCTTTAGTTTTTTTGACAAACTCTCATAATTCTATGTTGGTCAAATTCATATTATAAAAAAGTAAAATTAATAATAAAATATGGTTACCACTTTTTTGAGTACCATGATGTCCAAAAATATGATATATGCTTCTTATTAAATGGATTGACCTCTCAAAAGTGTTATGTTATATAATAGTAAATTCATTTTAAGGAATACAATTCATATCCTTTAGCATAACTTTATGCCGTGGTACTCTATTCAATAAGAGTAAACCATAATGTGTTATATCTTAACCCACATTAATATCCCGAGTTAAGCATAGCCCTAAGCTCCAAAACTATTTACTTTTATGTAATTAAAAACAATATTTTAAAACAATCAAAATTATTTGTCTCCATTATTAATAATTAGATTCAATGAATTTAATAATGCCTCAAAAAATTAATATATAAAAAATAGACGAGTTTTATAGGTAATTTATTTTTTTATTTAAAATTTTTACTCCATGGTTAATATTATTTGTCTTACTGACCATGATATTTATAAACATGTTTTCTACTGGTTAATACATGCAAGGAAATTTCCAACTCATAATCATGATATTTTTTATTATTTATTATTCAATTTTATTTTTATGTGATTTGATAAATGTATATATTTTATTTCATAGTTCTATCATATAATAAATAAATTGTATTCATTTATTTATTCATTTTATTTTCCTAGTTCTTACATTATTGATATTTATTTTTTTATATAAACAAATTATATTTTGAAATTTTATTTTTTTAAATTCTGATACATCCTTTTTAAAATATATTTGGTTGTTAAATCTTTATAAAAAATCTAATGTAAGATTCAATTTTACTCTTTTAAAGTTATATTTATTTGAATTTTTAAAACAATTAAGTGCAAACTCATTGATTTATTTTTTCATGTTTTCGGTTCATGTTTCTTTTATAAACATTTATTTTTAGACAAATGTTTTTTTAGCTGATAAAAAATATGTTATATCAAATAAATATAGATAAATAAAAATAGAAAAATAAAAGTTCAAGATTTATAATGGAAATGAATTTATTTGATATCATTAAAATATTTAAAATTAAATAAATATAATGATTCAATTTATATGATATATAGTAAATTATATTAAAAAATAATGAAATTTTCATAATTACCTAACTTAACCAATTTCACTGGCCATATCTTAACACATTCTCTTTTTAGTTCAATATCCAATAAAATTTTCAAAATATTGGTTCATTTGGTTTTTATAACAGTGTTAATATTATAAATAGGGATTGAGATTATATAATTGTTTTGACACTAACATATTGTAAAGTTATTTAAAGAAATAAATAAGTTTTATCCTTAAAAAAGATATTAAAACTCCATCGAATTTTTCACTGAAAGTATTTTTAATATGTAACTAAACCATGATTATTGATAATTAAAAATTAGCTAAATATGTAGAACATATTGAGAAATATACCAAATTTAAATAGGGTTTACAAAAGGTAAAATATTTCCTAATTCCCCTACCATGATGATCCATCCATGGAAATCCCTAATGGGGAGAGGAGAAGATATGTAAAAAACTTTATTAGAAGTAGAAATAAGAAATGGGTATCCCTAAAATTTGAATCAACACTTGTGTGATGTAATAGAACTTTTGTGTTGAAATCTAGTGTCATATCTCAACTTTTTTACCTTACTCATAGTATCATGAATTCCTATATTGTATTTTTTATTATATCATTACCATTTTAAGTAGATAATCATATTTTGACCATAATTCCCTACCATTTTATGTGAAAAAGGTAACATGTTTCTTCATAATTTTGTACTAATAGTTATATTTCCTTTTTTTAGTTCAATAAATTACACTACAATTCATAGAAATTTATTATATTAGATCTAAATTTCTAGTTAATACCCCATTTTAGGGTTTATCATTCCCAATTTATTATAAAATAAATTTATATTTTTTTATTATTCTAGAGTTCCCAAAAAAAAATACTAACCAAAAATCAGGAAAAATGATCATAATTTTTAGATTCATTTATGAAATCTCAATCTGAAAAAGATTGTTTGGGTTTAATTTATTTTAAAATTGTATAATCAAGTAGTGTCAAAATCATCAATAAGGGTTTTCTTTCATTCTTATTCTATTACATTTTATATCAATACACTCATTATAATTTATGTTTATATGGTATATTTCATTATATATGGCATGTACATAACCATTATATTCAATCAAGAACATTAAATTACATACAATTTTAAATAAAAGAAGTAATAAAATAACTAATTGAGAGAACTATAATAAATCCTTATTAAGAGGGATAATTCCAATTTAATGGAATGGAAATGAAATATTTTTAAACAAAAACATAAATCAATGGAAATTCATATGTGAAACTAATACATATATTTAGATTAATTAATTTTAAATTTTAATGTGTGGTATAAAATAGAAAAATCATATGACTCTTTCTATAATAAACCCATGGTCTTCCTTAATCTCTAATCACCCTTTTCTATCATTTTATTGGTTTTGTTAGTTATTTATTTCTGTACACATCTTCTACATAGTATCATTATAAATTTGGATAGATTTTTTTAAAAAAAATTATGTTTAATATAATTAATGATCAATTTAATTTATTGAATATTAATATTAATATCTTTAGGTAGAAGTTGTGAATTACTTATTAAGTTGTTTTCCATATTTTGGTCATATATTATCATTTAATGTTTTGATAAAAAAAATTCTTATAATAATATATTGGTTCTCTTACCAACCTAATTTTTTGATACATATCTTGGGATGTTATAATGAATATATTAGTTTGTTAAAAATTCCAAGGATCCATATTTTATATCAATATAGATCTTCAATTTTCACTTTGTCATTTAAAAAAATCACATAATGAAAACATTTATTCACTCCATTGTATAATACATCACTATTCATGTCCATTTCACATGTTTTATTATTGAAGGGATTGGGTATTACTTGTATCTATATGGATTTCACCAATACATTTTTTGGAGTTAATACATTTGATGCGGGGATAGAGGATTATACAAAGAATCATTTACGAGGATCCACTGTGTTCATTATCATTTGAGAAATTAGTGCATTTTTGACTATGATGATGAGAAATAGTCATTGAGTTTTATATTATATTAAAGATAATTTATTTTTAGAGTACTCATTAATTCATACATAAAAATAACTTTGAAAGAAATATTTTTTTGGAAACCTTAGTTTCATACCTTCAACCCTATTACGTACCTTTTATCATTTTTAGATGTGAATCAGTAAAATTAAATGGATGAACTAATTACTAGTATTTATTTATCATCCGTTAAAAAAAATTATCCCTTTGAATTATTTATTTTCAAATAGTTGTTGTGAAAGATGATATGCATCTTGTTATTTGTGTAGTGACTATAGTTTTCAGGCGAAGTGGAAGCGTTTGATGATTCATGTCCAGCTTTTCTTTTTTCCATGATTGATGATCAATTCTAGATCTACATGATGATGAATTCTGCGATCAATGGAATTGAATCAAATAATACATAAAATGGATAAAATAGTGAAACTAGAGATTGGATCATCACGTATTAATTATAATTAATTTAATCAATTAAAGAATTACCTTGCATGAATTATTTCTTCATTAATGGATCCTATAATAGATATACATTTTATCATCATTGTATTATAAAAATAAAGGTTATATTCACTCTAATTTTGATCTACAATCTTTCCAAAAATCTAAAAATTTCATCATAGGTAGCTTCAGATGTTAGCACAGTAGATCCTATCACTTTCATTGTTCACATTTGATCTCCATGAGAATCACTTCCAAGGAATTCTCCTTAATCCCTCTATACTCAAGAGTGGATGGTGGAGGAAGATGAATCTCTTTTCTTATGAGTGTTCTTTGAGGTAGATCCCTCTAGGGATTGAGAGGATTCTCTCTGGCTATCTTTTTTCATAGTACAAAATGAATTGGATCTATTAGAAAATAATATAATTGGGCTTAAATAATGACAGTGTTTAGAAAGAAATATTTTCAAAAATTCCATTTAAAATTTATTTATTAACTTAAAAACCCCCATATAAATAATTATAATATTATTATTATTTTCTTGACATGCACTTTTCATTCAAATAAAATTAAATATTATTTAGTAAAATAATATTCAATATATATTATCTCCCACTGAGAAATAAAATATCCTCTATTCCTCTAAAATATTTATCGGACCTTTAATAATGACTATTTATTTAATAAATAAACATCACTTCATTTCTCTCAAATAAATAAATAAATATTATATTTTCTAAATAGAAAATAAATATTTATTAAATATTTCTCTCACATTATATTCTTTAAAACAACTAGGGATAGAATATATGAGATCAAGAATACATGAATAATTATTAAACCAAATGTGGTAAAAATATTTATTCAACTTGTTAAATAATAAATAGCAATATATTATTTTATTGAGATTATGGATACACTTAGTGTGTGACCCTCTTGGCCATTTTCTCAATGGCATTAGGCAATGTAGCCTAAATTCCAAGTTCATCATCATGTAACACCATAGGGCATCCATATAGATAGAAGTTAATACCACAATTAAATAATACCTCATACAGATGCTCACTCTATAATATAATCCCATTGTCATGATATCTCCAATTAAGTAGGTTTGATGCTGGTTCTATCAACCTATATGCTCAATGTATTTTTATTTCACTTTCTAGAATTTTATCTTTCCTATAGAACACTATGGCCATGGATTTATTTAGGCTATATAATTTCCATAAAAGGTCATGAGATATCAACTTAGGTTAAGGATCATAAGGGACAAATCCTTTCTTTCATTATTCATTAATACAATATTACTCATGATGCACCCAATGTAGCCTACTTCACTACAGGAATATGCCATCATGGTTTTTCTCAATACATAAAAATACATGAATTATAATATCCATTAATAATATCCATAAATTATAAGGACCAATACACATATTCATAGATATGAATATCCAATGACACATATAAATGTGGATTTCCTACTGGTGGGTCTCATTCTCAAAATAACTTACACTAGATATTACTAAGGGAATACACAAAGAGAAGGTTCATCATGGTCCTTTGAGTATCCACCCCTGATATCCTTTATAATTAGTGTCCCTAAAATGATATCATCTAGATATAGAACATTTTATAATAGTATCATATCACTTTTAGGTTCTCATCATAAGGGGGAACTATGATGACCTTTTAGTGCAATAGCTACTCATATGACATTATCACATACTATGTTATGCATAATAATAATAATGATGTGATATGAATTTTATTAATATTCAAAAATGTGAATAAAGGATATCATAAAGTATACAAAATTTGGTTCTAAGGAACCAAATCTGACCGAATCCCACTTGCACTAGAGCCAGCTACTAACAAAATTTAACCCACTATCTCTCATGTGATACTCATGCTTCTACTGAGATAGGCCTTTAGTCAAGGGGTCTACAACATTATCTTTTGTGGGTACTCTGTTTACTACAACCTCTCCCATTTAAGATAAATCCTTCAAGAGGAGATACTTCCAAAGTATATGCATTGTCTGTTGGTGTAACCTTAGCTCTTTTTAAAGATCCACCTCTATAATATTATCACAATACAATGTGAAAGGTTCTTTACTACTAGGAACTACATCATGATCCTATAAAAAGTATTATATCCAAATGGATTCCTTGACTGTGTCAAAATACACTATATGCTTGAAATACGCTATAGATTTAGTGAAAACTATATACTTTAAACTCTTCCTAGTCACAACTCCTCTATTTAGATAGAAAATATATCCTGACTTTAGCATTATATCATCATGATATATCTTAAAACTAGGATTCATATATCCCTAATGACTAGAATCACATCTCCTCCAAACACCAGTAACATATCCTTAGTTCTTCTAAAATACTTGTAGACATCCTTAATAACAGTCCAATTCTATTTTCCTAGATCAGATTGATATCTTCCTACCATACTCAATGTATCAGAAACATCATGTATGGTACATAACATGGCATAAATTATTGATCCCGTCACTGAATCAAATGGGATCTTACTAATTCTCTCTTTATCCTATGTGCCTAAGGACACATTTTCTTAGAAAGATGTAAAATAGGTGACACTAAAACCAATATCCTCTTGGATTATTCCGTACTAAATCTATTTAGTATTTTTTTTTCAATATATGTACTTTTAATTAATCCAATTATACTCTTGGATCTATCTTGAATGATCTTAATCCCTAGAATATTGGATAATTCACCTATGTCCTTCATGTAGAAACTTGTGTTAACCAGTCCTTATAAGACTGTAAGACTGGTATATCATTCCCAATATGTAATTTTTCATCTATATATAATACTAGTATAACGACTAAATTTCCACTAAACATTTTTTAAACACATGGATCACCTTTTTTCTTAATGAAACTAAATTCTTTTATATCATCATTGAATTGAATGTTCCATGTACAGGATGCTTTAATCAATCCATAAATGGATATATGCAACTTGAAAATACTTTTTGAATCACTTGGAGTCAAAAAAACCTTTTGGTTTTTTCATATATACATCATCCGGAAGGTTTCCATTAATAAATTTATATTTGACATCCATCTCCCAAATATCATAGTCTTGGTAAGGAGAAATAGAAAGTATAATTTTTATGGAATTAAATTGGTGAAAATGTTTCATTATAGTGATTTTCTTAACTCTTTTAAAACTCTTTATCCACTATCCATGGTTTATATGTTATTATTTTACCTTCCATTTCCACTTTTCTATTGAATAACCATTTTCAACAAGTAGGTTTTACATCAACTAGTGCATTAACCAAAACCAAAACTTGGTTATGATAAATGGATTTACTTTTAGAATTCATGGATTCTTTCCATCTTTCAGCTTCCAAGATCTCTAAATCCTCTTTGTAGGAGATAGGTTTATCATTGTCAACCAATAATGAGTCGCCATCCTTAGTGATAAGAAAACAATATCTCTCTATTTATCTTACCTCTCTTATGATACTATTTAGTACTTGTGTTTTAAGAACTACATATTCCATGGGGACCTATGGAACATATTCCTTTACCATATATGGTGTATATTGAGCATCAACTTAATTTAAGTCAATATTTCTCCCACCATCCCTTTTAGCATATGCCCCCTATCAAGATAGATGGATTTTCTGGAGGTAGTCACATTCTTGTCTGAGGGATTTTATAGGTAGTATCCATTTGTTTCCTTTAGATACCCTATAAAAATACACTTTGTGCCTTGGGGTGCTAGTTTGTTTCTTGATAATTACTTAAAAAATGCCTCATAACCCTATACATGTGTATGAAAAAAACAGGTAGCTTTCCACTCTATAACTTGAAGTGAATTCTATTTTCCACTTTAGTTTGTTCTCAATTTATTGTGTATTCCATAGTTTGTAATTCATAACCCCAAAAGGTTAATGGAAATATGTATGGATCGTTATCTACCATAAAATGTCTAATAAGTTACAATTCATCCTTTAAATAAGAATATTCCAATGTGGTGTATAAGGTGTAATGAGTTGAGATAGAATCCCAAACTCCTATAAAAGTTGATGAACTCTTGCTTAAGGTAATTACCACCTTGATCAGTTCAAAACTTCTTTATCTTCTTTCTAAGTTGATTATATTCTTCATTCATAAATTATTTTAATTTCTAAAAGGACTCTATCATATACCTCATTATGTAGACATATCCATATCTAATAATGTCATCGGTAAAAGTTATGAAATAAGAATACCCACCTATATATTCTACTTGAAATGGCCCTCACACGTCAGTGTGTACAAATCCAAGAATCTATGTATCCCTTTCAAACTATCCACTGAATAATGTTTTCTTAATTTTTCATTTTAAAAAAGTATGAGATCATTCAAGTGGTTTTAGATTAAAAGATACTAAATAACTAACTTGATATAGCTCTGTCAAATGATTCTCATTCACATGACCAAGATGGTGATGCCACAACTGGGTTTTATATGAATTGTGTGAACATGATTAATTATCAATTTCCAATACTCGGATTTCATAATTTAACACAAAATTTCATTATTTAAAAGTTTCCTATCATAACGTATTCTGTATTTATAAAAGAAACAACTTTTAGTTCCAAACATAAAAATAAATCCATCTACATATATTAATGATATAGAAATTATATTATTGGTAATTGTTGGAACATAATAAAAATATTTTAAAACAAATAAAATCTCATTAGAAATTAAAGGTGGTAGTCACTAATGGCTATAAAATCTTACAATTAACCATTGGACGCTCAAAGATCCACCTCTCCTCTATCAATCATTCATAGTCTACCTGGTTCTTATATTTGGATTCAGATGTGAGCACCATAAACTGTATTTAATACAAAATGTGTAGATATTCAGAAATTACATTGGGTAACGAATGCATCATTAGCTTCCCCTTACTTATAGGTAAAGTTTCCCTTATAGTGTCTCTTAATTCCACATAAAATGCATACTACCACTTTTTCCTTTCCCTACATCTGGATATTCCTCTTCTTGGAAGGATAGTGCTTGAGAGCATTAGAATTGTTATGAGTCATGGGCCCATTTTCCTTGTTCTTCCTTTTCTTATTCACCATACAGACAAACTATTAATCACACCCCATGTCCATATCTAGATGGATAATCAATGTAAGATGTTCTAAAAGACTCTTCTCATTATTTATAATATTGTAATTAATAATAAAAATGGAGAAGGTATTGGGTAGTGATGAATGTATGAGATCTATATGCAACTCATCTAGGAATTTAATACCTAAGACGTCTAAGAATTCAATGTATCCAATAATATTGACTACATGAGACCCAAATGGTGTAGAATCTCTAAGAATAGTAGTAAACAAATAATTTGAGTTCATGTGTCTATCTTGTCTCGCCTTCTCTTGATAGTGATCCTGAAGGTGATACATCATGCTATATACATCCATGTCCTCATGTTACATCAAAATCTAATTGTTCATGGATGATATAATGAACCAAAAAACATATGTATCATTATTCAAATGTCCCTCACAAAAAGACAACTCATTATCACTCACCTCATTTCCAGATGATTTAGGAATAAATTCTTCCATCACATACAATTTCCTTTCCTGGAGAAGGATAATGAGTAAGCGCATTTACCAATCTTGGAAATTTGTGTGAGTGAGAAGTTTATCCTTCTCAATTATGGATCACAGTGATATGTTTCAAGTCATTTTTCTTGTTTTTTCAACAAGTAATATGAAAAGATTTTTAGTACTTTATTTGATATGATTTAGGCAAATAAATAAATATTATATATATTAATCTCCCAATATTTTATCGAAACCCAATATCCCTCACTACTGGGTTAAAAATATCATGTTTATTGGACATTATACTATCAAGGATCTATATTCCCCTTCTCATTACCAAAAAATTAGTTAGTAAAGAAACTTGAATGGTTTTCGGTAGGCATTCCCAATTCCAACTGCATTAACTCATGGTTCCTTAATCTGTTGAGTGGAATCTCCCATCCTTAAATACTTAAATTGGATTTCATCAAACCTCACCTGACAGTACACCATGTACTCCTTTAGTAGTCATTAATTGATGTGAACTATGTTAAGTCGACCCAAAACTTCATGTTAAAATTACTTAATAATTGAAAGCATGCTAACTTTGGTTGATCAAGCACTTTGAACTATGGTTTTATTTTAACTGATTTAGTCAAAGACTATACCAAAATAATATATTATTGATGGATTCTATCATTTATGTGTAAATTTCCAATTATTATATTTATCACATGATTGTTAATATTAATTGGATTTACTTCAGTGATTAACCATGTATTAGATAGTATTTATGCATAAGATGTTTTATTTTAGTTCTATCTTTCATGATAGTTAATTCATTAATTCATGTGATCATGAAAAAACATCCATAATAAAATAACCATGAAACTTGAAAGAAATAAAATAATAAGTCATTATGATCATGAGATTCTACTAATGGTTAGTTTATCAAGAAGTTGATAAACTAACCATTTACTTATGGGAAAAACCCCTTTAACCAATTAAGGTTTGTGTTATATTGTTCTAGATGTCCACCTATCTATCTCTCTTGGATTGGTTTCACCTCAGCTCTAAACCTGAACTGCCTCCACTAGCTTAGGTGCTCCATTCATTACATATGATTTTACTCACACAATAGTGAGGGAAAATGGTTTACATAAAATAAACCATGGAAATACAGTCCCTTAGAAAATAATAGGAGAGAAGGAAATTATATAGACAATTTAAGTTAATAATGATTTAAATAAAACCAATCACATAAAAATGTATGTTCTTTGCTCATGATCATCTATGTTCATGCAACAAATTATGCATTTAATAATACTAGCATTAAATTATTAATAGTTATTATATAAGATAAATCCTAATCTAATCAATTAATTATCATCTTTAATTAATCAATTATTTTATCCAAATTCTCAATTTATTTTCTTTTCAATTATCATTCATCATTATTTTAAACAAATAAAAAAAATATTTAAAATTAATTTTGTGTATAAATGTACCTTGAATGAAACATAGTGAATACCTATCTGAATCTACCCAATATGTATTATACTCATATATTGTTTACTCTTGTGAAAAATTTCATACACAACTTATCACTTACATTCATGAAATGTACTATCAACATAATGATTACACAAATTACATAATTTTTTCTGCAATGCGTTATGCTTCAACGCATGTAGAGTAACATCTATAATACAACTCATACTTATTATACAGATCTGAACATTACATAAAAATTAATTAAAAATTTATTATATATATATATATATATATTAAAACCCATCACATAGAATTTATTATTATCTTAATGAGTGCACACAAGCACATATCGATAAGGTTTACAAAGTATGATAAATTAACTTAAATTCTATATAATTTTCTTATGTACATTGAATGTATAGGAGAGATACATGGAATTTATATCTCTCACCATCTATCTGAGGCACACACCTAGGGACTTAGTGTTTAAACTGTACCTTAGAAAATTTGAATACACGACGTGTACAAAGTGCCTCATGAAATGTGGTCTCTGAGGTACACGGTCACAATTTATGTAGATCATGTATGGAAATACACGTCCCATATACAACTTAAAGTACTACACTCCATGTATGTGGGATACACGCGGTGTACTCTATTTGATAATGTTCCAAGATGTCCTAGTCAACACACAGTGTAAGAAATTAAATGCACCACATGTATTCAATGAACAAAATTTAAATTAATTCCGAATTTATTATTGGTACATTGAACACTAGTATATGGAATGTAACACTGGTTACATGGTGTGTACTCTTGTGTTATATGGACAGAATTCATAGCACCTTTGGATGAGATATTTTATTTATTTCATTAAAAAATTAATCAATTTGATTAGATCAATGATAAATGAAAGCGGAAGAATCATATCTTGAAATTAAAATTAAAAGAATAATTAAACATGAATTGAAACATGTATGGAAAATACATAAATCAATCAAAAATCTTTAAATAATTGTAAATAATTATGTGACTTCTCTATTACCAGTTAAAGTTTTTAAGCACATTGAAGTTATGTGATGGGTTGTGTCTAAATTTTCTTTTTTGATGATTGATGATAAATCAGAGATCTACAAGATGATAAATGTCATGATCCATGGAATCGAGTCAAAGAAAACCAAAAATGGGTAAAATTACTGAACCAAAGAGAGGATAATCACATATTATTTATGATTAATTAATTTAGTTAAAGAATTACCTTGTGTGAATTTGTTCTTTATTGATGTATCTGATAACAGATTTGAGTTCTATTATTATTGTGTTGTAGGAATCAAAGAAGATTCCCCTTAGTAGTGATCCACACGTCTTCCAAAAATCTCTGAATGATTCCATAGTATTCTCTAGGTTCTATCATAGAAGATCCTATAACTTCCATCATTCTCCATTTATCCCCACGAGAATAACTTCTAAAGCATTCTCCCTTATCTCTCTAGACTCAATAGTGGATGGTGGATGGAAGTCACTCTCCATTATGGGGAGCATTTTTGGAGAGGGATCTCTCCAGGGATTGAGATGATTGCCTCTGGTTTTCATTGTTCACAACACAAAATGAATTGAATCTATGGAAAAATTACATAATTGTGTTTAAATACCGATAGGGTTTAGAAATAAATATTTTCACAAGTACCCTTTAAAATTTATTCAATACCTTGGGGAACCCCATGTCTAAAATAAAAATAATATTATTATATCCTTGATATATAAATATCTTGTGAATTAAATTAAATATTATACAATCAAATAATATTAAATATATATAATTTATCAATTGACCTAAAAATGAGGTCCTCCATTCCTCAAAAATATTTATTGAGCCTTAAATAATGATAATTTGTTTAATAAATAAATATCATTTTATTATTATAAAATAAATAAATAAATATTATATTCACTAAATAATAAATAATTATTTATTAAATATTATCTCACATTAAATTATCTCGAATGACTAGTGAAAGAATATATACAATCTAGAATTCATGAATTATTGTTAAACCACATGTGGGAATAATATTTATTCATATTTTTTAATAATAATTAATAATATTTTATTTAAATAAGATTCTGGATACACTTACTATGTGACCCTATAGGCCTCCTTCTCAGTGGAATTAGGAGAAGTAGACTAAATTAAAAGGTGAGTATCTAGAAACACACCAAGAAACCCATAGAGATAGAATTTAGTTGTGTAATGACATATTACCTCATACATATGATCATTGTGTAATACAATCACTTTAGAACGATATCTCTAATTAAGCAGGTTTCACACTAGTTCTATCAACCTATATGATCAATGAATCTTTATTTGACTTTATTAAAGTTCATCCTACCTATAGATCATCACAATCAAGGATTTATTTTGTTTATATCATTTCCATCAAAGGGAATCAGATATCAAATTATGTTAAGGAATGGAAAGGTCAAATCCTTTCTAACATTACTCATTAATTCAATATTACTCGTGATTCTCCCAATGTATCCTACCTCATTGGGAACATATTATTTCATAGTATTCATCAATACATCAATGTACATGATATATAAAATTCAGTAATAATAATATTAAAGTATAAGAATAATTAAATTTGTCTTCAAATAGGAACATCCAATGAAACCTATAATTATGTATTTTCTAATTGCGGGTCTCATTCCTATAATATCCTACACTGGATATTACCAAGGGCATACACCTTGAGAAGATGCCTCAATGTCCTATGATTCTCCAACCTAGATATCTTGTATCATTAGTGTCCCTAAAATTGTATCATTCTACTATATAAAATTTATCTAGGAACAGTTTCATATCACTTCAGGGTTCTCATCATAGCGAGGAATTGTTATGACCTTTTAGTGTGATAGTTACTCTAAGGACATTAACACATACTATGTTATGTATAAGAATAATCATTATGTGGAAAGTAGTTTATTAATATTAAAAATTTGGAATACATGATATCATAGAGTTCACAAATATTTTTATAGGGAATAAACTCCAAAAATAACAAGATATCATTTTAAGGTGAAGGATATTGTATATAAATAATTGATTCTAATAAATACCATTCAATTTATTTTTTATTTAATGAAATTAATTACATCCATTAAGCTAAAAAATCATCATTTTTATAACATATTTAATACATTTGAATTATGAATTAAATAATTGGTAATGGTTATTTTTTATCGAGGATAGTGAAACACATAGTTTAGAAACTCATCAAGTGTATATTTTTACATATATATATTTTTATGTCTTGGATTATTCATATTATATTAGAGTCATTTCATTCATCTCAATAATAGTGATTACATTTGACTCTTTCCTCATCCATCCAGACATTCATTTTCAGGACATATAATGTCATAACCATTATTTATAGTGTTATTGGGTATATTTTGTTACTTTTTATACTCTAAATTATTTCAAGTGTTATTGTAATAGTATATTTTTTTATCATATAATTTATATTAATGTGAATATTTTATTAGTCATTTATATTTGTTTCATAGAACATGGGAGATAATATGGTAACAACCCACCTAGAATATATATGTTTCTAGGTTATCTCTAATTGATGATCATGATATTGAGTTTTAATGATATATTATGATTCATATGAGTATGATGACCTATGAAAAGATAAAATTTATCACTAATGGGATATATATTATTAAACATGTATCTGGGTTAACCATATTAGATTACACCAAATGGATAATCATATATATGTCATTAATATTATTCAAGTAAAAATTTATTATAAATCTTTTGGATTGTATTTTTTATGGTATCCTGCCTTTTTATAACATAAAATTTCATTACATTATTCAAAACTGAGGATCTTTAAGGTTTAGTGTCTTGGAAACCAGGAACATAATACATGAAAATAACATAAAACGTTCTTCTTATGCACTTTAAAGGATTCTCCTTATGTTCACACTAGGTTCATTACTGCATCCCATAACCTGGGGACATACATCAAAAGAAAGGGTGAGCAGAAGGCCCAGTAAAGGAAACAATAGAAACATTTTACATGTGAACTTGAGATACATCAATAAGGTCATGATAAATAACTTTAAGGCATGAGAAAGAGATCATGAGACATATCATAATAAAAATAACGTTTTTCATAACTTGAAGATGTGGATGTAACATTTAACATATACAATCATTTCCGTTTCACCAAGGTCCATCCCCAAGGTGTCAATAAAAATTACCAAGGTTATTCACCAAGGCGTCATTAAAAATGGTCATCTCTAGAGATTAAGTCTTTACCCAATGCATTGGAGCGCTATCAGGGTTCACCCTTAATTTGTCTTTATAATAATTTGAGCCACATATATCATCATAAAAATTTCTTAAATAACCCATATAGCATAAAATAAAGGGGTTTCATTTCATAATCATAACATTTTAAAAACTGCTTTTAAGACATGATCTTTATGTCACTTTAAACCCATGAAAAAAGGAAATCGGGTCTCATGTATGTAAATACCAGAATTTAAAATAGAAAATCTTGATATATATATGTGAATTCCCCTTTATAATAAATATATTTTAGTATTCACTTAATAACATAAAATAATTTTGAGAAAAAAGAGGGAGACATTTTGAGAAGAAAATTCTGCAGCATAATGGCTATGTTACAGGGTTTTAGAAAACATTAAAAAGAGAGGGGACATGGGTCACCCACTCATAAATGATCCAAAAAAAGTATAGGTACATAATATAATGGATATAAGAACATGGTAATGAAATTTGAAAGACATACCATATGAAATGAAAAACATGGAAGGAAGACAAAAATAAGATTTCTCTTATGAAAATTCGGCAGCCTAACGGCGTCACTTAAAACATAAAAAAAATGAATTGAAGAGATCAAATAGGGTCTCTAATCATATGAACATAAAATATCAGTATGATACATATAGATATAATACCCAAACATAATAAAAAGTAACTTGAAATACTTGACATGAAAGTATAACTTTAAGATGAGAAGGGTGAAGGAATCTGTCACAAAAATTTCGGCAGCCTAACGGCGCCACTTAAACATTCATAAAACGAAATGATGAGAGTAAGAGGGGATCTCTCATCATATGAACATTAAAAGGGTAGTAATAGGAATATAAAATAACATCCTCCAACATAATAACATGGATCATAAAAGAAATGACATAAAAGAGATTACTTGAAAAGAAAGAGAGAGGTCGGATCCCTTACCTTAAAACGTAACTCTTAAAACTCGAAGGTTGGGACCTTGATAGGATTTAGGGCACCTTGGGAATACTTTTTGGGAGTTAAGGAGACCAGAACTTCGTTGATAATGATTTTGGAGTCGAAAGGATGAGAGAATGGCTTGGTATTTATAGGGAAAGTGAGGGGACAAGGCATTAATGGCCAAGGGACACCTCATCGGTGGTATTGGCAAAACCATGGGCTTGCTCATGGTATTTTCCCATGGTATTGGACACTTGGGACACCTCATACAATAATTCATCCCCTTTAGTCATCCATACCTTAAAATATCTCATGACAACATCATGGTGTAGTCAGGATGTCATTAAACATATCGAAACCCTAAAACTGTATTTTTACTATTCACTGAAAATTCTTTTTTTTTCAGAAAAAATCCCCAAAATTCACATTAATATAATATCAATTCTATGAATTTAAAAATGAACTCCATTTTACAAAAATAATCTTCTCAATATTTTTCATTTAATTTTTAAATAAAAAACTCTATTCACCCGAAAAACTATTACTTGACTTTTAATCAATGAAACAGTTATTTACCTATTTTATTGAATCAAACTACTTAATAACAGTTCCTAAATTATATTAATACTTTCTTTAAGTGAGATTACTAATCAACTTGGTCACATTACTAATCCTAAGTGTAAAATCACTATTCATAAAACACTATTCACCAAAAATTAAGTTGATCTTATTAGACTCTAAATTTCGTACTGAACACATTTGTAGAAGACCATTTTTTGAAAATCATAACACATCATTAATTATTTAAGGTTTACAAAAATATTTTAAAATATCCCTTTTTTTGAAAATATACATCCTCAAATTATCCGGACATTTGAAATTTCACAAACTTCACTAAAGGAAGAAATCTCAATTTTATTCATCCCAAAGGATTACACAAAGTAGCTACAGTCTCATAACATATCCCCTTATAACACCAGCATATGAACTAAGTGTAAGGTGTGCTATGGTGGGAGAATCTGAGGGAGGCTTAGATAACATTTACCTAGTAGTAATCTCCACTAACTTGAAATTCTCCCGCAGGAATTTCCGTTTAAGCTTGACACGCTGGAGTTCGGCTTGGGCTTGGTCCAAAGTGAAGCCCAAAGATGCCACCTCCTTCCCAAACTCTGATAAGTGGGCTTCATAAGGTTCGATTCTACTATATGAATCCATCGACTCCTCTTTCTACATTAACCATTAACATCTCTATTAAATCATTGAGTAAGTTAATATACTATTCAAAAAGTTTGGGTCGTTACATTCTTCCCCCCTTAAGAAATTTCATCCCTGAAATTTTAAACCAAAGGCCTAGTCAAAAAGGTGAGGGTACTTTTGCTTCATTTCTTCCTCAGGATCCCATGTCTCTTATTCATGCTCATGATTCCTCCACAACAATTTCACAAGGTGGGTAGTCTTGTTGCGTAGAACCTTGTCTCTACGGTCTAAGATCTCCATTGGCTACTCCTCATAAGAGAGGTCATGTTCCAGTTGTACCACCTCTGGGTTCAGACATGCGAAGGGTCGGGTATGTACTTCCTCAAGAGAGATACATGGAAGACATCGTGAACTTGATCTTGGTTTAGTGTAAGTGCTAGATGATAGGCCACTACCCCTATGCGATCAAGGATTTCATAGGCGCCAATGTACCTAGGGATGAGCTTCCCTTTCTTCCCAAACTTCACGACTCTCTTCCATGGAGAAATTTGAAGGAAGACTTTTTCACCAATCCCAAACTCCAAGTCCCTTTGACGGTTGTTAGCATAGATCTTCTGCCGACTCTGAGCAGCCTTTATGTGTTGTTGGATGGAATGAACCTGTTCTGTCATCTCTTGGACAAGATCAGGCCCAAGAAGTTTTCTCTCACCAGCTTCATCCCAACAAGTAGAAGTTCTACATCGCTTTCCATACAGAGCTTCATAGGGTGTCATCTGAATACTCAAATGGAAGCTGTTGTTATAGGAGAACTCAACTAATGGGAGGTGTTGATCCCATCAACCTTTAAATTCGATTGAGCATGTTCTCAGCATGTCCTTGAGTATCTGAATAGTCCTTTCAGATTGGCCATCAGTTTGAGGATGATAGGTCGTACTAAAATTCAATTCAGTATTCAGAGTATGTTGAAGACTTCTCCAGAATTTTGATTTGAATCTTGGATCATGATTTGACATAATGGATAGTGGTACCCCATGCAGCCTTACCACTTCCTTTATGTATATCTTGGAAAGTTGATCTAGAGAGAAATCTTCCCGAATAGAGATAAAATGGGCGGTCTTGGTGAGATGGTCCACTATAAACCATATCGCATTGTTCCCTTTGGATGTTTTTGAGAGACTGGTGACAAAGTCTATAGTGATATTATCCCACTTCCATGCTGGTATGGGTAGCGGTTGTAATACCCCCTTAGGAAGTTGTCATTCTACCTTTACTTGTTGACACACCAGGCATCTTGTAGTGTAATTAGCAATCTCCCTCTTCATGTTATCCCACCAATAATGATCACGAAGGTCTCTATACATTTTAGTGCTTCCCGAATGTATAGAGGAAGTAGAGTTATGAGCTTCATCCATCAGTTCTTTCTTTATCTCCAGAATATATGGAACACATAGTCTTGTACGAAATTTCATTACACCTTCTTGATCAATATTGAAATCAGTAAACTTCCCATCCTTCACTGCCTCAAACATCTCCTATAACAAAAGATCTTCTTTTTTAGCCTTCTTGATATTCTCTAGTAATTAAGGTTGAGAAATAATTTGGGATATGTTTGATGATGTCCCTTCCCTTAAAATTACCATGTCCAGTTTTACTAGATCTTTAATCAAGGGATCTCCTAGGATCCTCATTGTTTCCAGAACAATAGGGACATTCCTTATTAACGCATCCGTGACTTTTTTTTCTCTTCCAGTGTGATAATGAATTGAACAATCATAGTCTTTAATAAGCTCCAACCATCTCCTTTGTCTCATGTTCAATTATTTCTGCGTGAAAATATACTTTAAACTTTGGTGTTCAGTGTATATATCACATTTCTACCCATAAATATAGTTCCTCCATATCTTTAGAGCAAAAAAAACTGATGCTAACTCTAGGTCATGTGTAGGATAATTCTGCTCATGAATCTTTAACTGTCGGGATGCATAAGCAATTACCTTGTCATTCTACATGAGGACGCACCCAAGCCCTTTCAGATATGCATTGATAAAAATAACTAATCCTTCTCCGATAGAGGGTAGTGTTAACACAGGTGCAGTAACCAATCTCTTCTTCCGCTCCTAGAAACTTTCCTCGCATTCCTTTGTCCAGATGAACTTAACCCCTTTTTGAGTCAACTTGGTTAGTGGATTAGAAAGCCATGAAAAGTTTTTCACCAACCTCTGATAATATCCTGCTAAACCAAGGAAACTACGAATCTCCGTTACTGTTGTGGGTTGATGCCACTCCTCCACAACCATTTTCATTGCAGGGTCAACCGAGATTCTTTTATTGGTTACGATGTTCCCCAAGAAAGCCACTTGTTGTAACCAAAACTCACACTTGCTGAACTTTCCAAAGAGCCTATCCTTCCGCAGAGTTTTCAAAATAACCCTCATATGATCTTCATGCTCCTCATGACTTTTTGAATATATCAAAATATCATCAATAAAAACTACCATAAAGTTATCCAGGTAGTCCTTAAAGACTCTATTCATCAAATCCATGAAAATAGCAGGATCATTAGTCAAGACGAAGGGCATAATAGTAAACTCATAATGCCCATATCTTGATTGGAAGGAATTATTTGGAATATCTTCCTTCTTCACCCTCAGTTGATGATAACTAGATCGAAGGTCAATCTAGGAGAAGAATTGATCCCCACAAAGTTGGTCAAATAAATCATCAATTATTGGAAGAGGGTATTTGTTCTTCACTGTGATCCCGTTCAGTTCTCTACAATCAATGCATAGCTGCATTGATCCATCCTTTTTTTCATAAAGAGAACTGGTTCTCCCTAAGGAGACACACTCGGTCGGACAAACCCCTTCTCCAACTAGTCTTGGAGTTGTTTCTTTAACTCTTCTAGCTCCACATTTTCTATTTTATACGGCGTCTTTGATATCGGTTGAGATCCAGGTATGAGTTCAATGGACAACTCTACCTCTCTTTTGGGGGGAGGTCCAGGTAACTCCTCAGGAAATACATCCATGTATTCTTGAACAATCAGAACATATTCTATTTGTATACTCCCTTTTCCTTCTTCATCATCACTGATTAACTCCATAAAGAAAGATATAAGAGGTGCTTCTAGATAAGGATCAGTTCGGGATATCTCTCCTTGGAAGATAATTGTAGTTCATTCATTCAAGACTACTGATATTTTCTTACTTTTTCATTTTATCTTAGCATTATACTTTGATAGCCAGTCCATCCCTAGTATAACGTTGAATTCCATCATGGGAATGACTACTAGATTTGCGATAAGATTGTGATCGCTAAATTAAACACTAGAGTCTCTAAACACAGTTGATGCATGGATAATCCCACTTAGAGTATTGACTGACAACTCTACCTCTAGCAGTTCATGGATTGATTCAATATTCTTTGTAAACTTGGAGGAAATAAAGGAATTCGTCGAACTAGAATCAAACAAATTACTTGCTAGTTTTGAGAGGACAACAAGAGTACCTACTACCACATCATTCAGAGCTTCAACTTCAGTTGTTGTGATAGAAAAAGCACGACCTTGCTCCCCTGGCCTTTTCTGAGGTTTATGGTGATTCCCCTCTATTTCCCTTGGATTTGGACAGTGATTAGAAAAGTGCCCAAGCTATCCACACTTGAATCATTGGTCTTCGGATAGGGCTAGAACCATCTTTCCTCTAACGTTAGTGTTGGGGAGTTTAGGATTCACCTCATTACGACAATTCCAAGCAATATGGCCTCCTCTTCCACACTTGTATCACTTTCCACTTCCGATCAAGCAGTGCCCTGAATGCTTCTTCCCACATTTATTACATGTGGTAAGTTGCATTTTCTTTCCACCTCTTCCCTGATCAAAAGTCTTCCCTAAACTGGGCTCCAACGATATCTTCTTGTCATTTGATTTAAGTGACCACTACATCTCACCAAACTCTAGCTCGACTTTCATTGCACTCCGCACAATCTCCTCGTAGCTATCGTAGTCCCGGTTGGCTAGATTCTTCCGCAGATGAGGTCTCAGTCCACTGAAAAATCTATCAACCTTCCCACTTGGATCCATGACAAAGTTAGAGGTATATCGTGAAAGTCGGGTGAAGTTCATCTCATAGCTTCTGATAGATTGGTTCTCCTTCTGCTTCAGCTCTAGAAACACTTTCTCCATTCTCGTTCTCATGGAACGAGGGAAATACTTATTAAAAAATATTCCCTGGAACTCTTCCCACTCCATAGCTTCCATATCTCCTCTAGGCTTTGTGTTTTTAACCAGTGACCACCACTGATCAGCTTCTCCCTCTAGGAAGTAAACAACAAGGGTGACATTTTCTTTTTCCGAACAAAGGAGTACAGAAATGATATTTTCAATAGAGCTTATCCATTGTTCCGCAACCAATGGGTCAGTAGATCCACCTAATATTGGTGGTCGTTGATGCATAAAGGACTCAATAGAGTGTTGTTCCCTTCGTAGTGAGATCTTCCTCTCAGCCTGATTCAATTTATTACTCATAACTTGAGTCAGTTGGTTCATCATTCGCATGAATGTTTCCATTCCGACTTCCATCGGAGGTTCGTCAGCACACGGTGCATTCCAATAACCATCTGCACGGTTCCTCTTATTTCCCGCCACTTTCTATAAGAATAAAACCTTAGTGAGAAACTTATTTCATTTATGAATCTTTTAACTAAGACATCATGCTTAGACAATTACATTTCTCTATAATTCCTTCATAATGATTCATAAAAATCTTGTGATTAATCAAACATATCCCATGGGAGTGTCGTAACCAAGAGTGAAGCAAGGCTCGTTATCGTGCACAAGTTCTTGTTTGAGTATAGCTCAAAGTGGTGTTTTCAGGTTTTACCCCTATGTACATCTATGCCATAGCCATCTCTACCTGCTCGTATCCAGACAGGGATGTATTTTTTTGATAAACCACTTACTCAATACATGCCAAAATACCAGGAAGTTTTCCTATATTTAAACTTTTATATAGGGTTCTTCCTAAAGTTTTTATATCCTAATTTCCATAAATAACTAAACCATCCTTTGATACCAACTATGGAATCCCGACTTTTTATAACATAAACTTTCATTACATTATACAAAACTGAGGATCTTTAAGGTTTAGTGTCTTGGAAACCAGGAACATAATACATGAAAATAACATAAAACATTCTTCTTAAACACTTGAAAGTATTATCCTTATGTTAACCCTAGGTTAATTACTGCATCCCATAACCTGGGGACATACATCAAAAGAAAGGGTGAGCAGAAGGCCCAGTAAAAGAAACAATAGAAACATTTTACATGTGAACTTGAGATACATCAATAAGGTCATAATAAATAACTTTAAGGCACGAGAAAGAGAGCATGAGGCATATCATAATAAAAATAACTAGTTTCATAACTTTAAGATGTGGCTAAAACATTTAACATATACAATAATTTGTGTTTCACCAAGTTCCATCCCCAAGGGGTCATTAAAATTTACCAAGGTTATTCACCAAGGCATCGTTAAAAATGGTCATCTCTAGAGATTAAGTCTTTACCCAATGCATTGGAGCGCTATCAAGGTGCACCCTTAATTTTTCTTTATCATCATGTGATCCACATATATCATCATCAAAATTTCATAAATAACCCATATAGCATAAAATAAATGGGTTTCATTTCATAATCATAACATTTTAAAAACTGCTTTTAAGACATGATCTTTATGTCACTTTAAACCCACGGAAAAAGGAAAGCGAGTCTCATGTATGTAAATCCCAGAATTTAAAATAGAACATCTTGATATATATGTGAATACCCCTTTAGAAGAAATATCTTTGAGTATTCACTTAATAACATAAAATAATTTTGAGAAAAAGAGGGAGACATTTTGAGACGAAAATTCTGCAGCATAACGGCTATGTTACAGGGTTTTAGAAAACATTGAAAAGAGAGGGGACATGGGTCACCCACTCATAAATCATCCAAAAACTGTATAGGGACATAATATAATGGATATAAGAACATGGTATTAAAATTTTAAAGACATACCATATGAAATTAAAATCATGGAAAGAAGACAAAAATAAGATTTCTCTTATGAAAATTCGGCAGCCTAATGACGTCACTTAAAACTTCAAAAAAAATGAATTGAAGAGATTAAATAGGGTCTCTCATCATATGAAAATAAAAGATAAGTATGATAGATATAGAGATCATACCCCAACATAATAAAAAGGAACTTGAAAGACTTGACATGAAAGTAGAACTTTAAGATGAGAAGGGTGAAAGAATCTGTCACAAAAAATTTTGCAGCCTAACGACGCCACATAAACATTCATAAAAAGAAATGATGAGAGTAAGAGGGTATCTCTCATCATATTAAAATGAAAAGGGAAGAAAGAGGAATATAAAATAACATCCTCCAACATAAGAACATGGAGCATAAAAGAAATGACGTAAAAGAGATTACTTGAAAAGAAAGAGAGAGGTCGGATCCCTTACCTTAAAACGTAACTCTTAAAACTCGAAGGTTGGGACCTTGAGAGGCTTCAGGGAACCTTGGGAGGACTCTTTGGGAGGTAAGGAGACCATAACTTCGTTTAGAATTATTTTTGAGTCGAAATGATGAGATAATGGCTTGTATTTATAGGGAAAGTGGGGGGACAATGCATTAATGGCCAAGGGACACCTCATCGGTGGTATTGGCAAAACCATGGGATTGCACATGGTATTTGCCCATGGTATTGGCCAATTGGGACACCTCATACAATAATTCATCCTCTTCAGTTTTCCATACCTTAAAATATCTCATGAAATCATCATGATGCAGTCATGATGTCATTAAACATACTGAAACCCTAAAACTGTATTTTTACTATTCACTGAAAAAAAAAATTCAGAAAAATCCACAAAATTCACCTTAACATAATATCGATGCTCTGAATTCAAAAATGAACTCCATTTTATAAAAATATTTTTCTAAATATTTTTAATTTAATTTTTAAATAAAAAAACACTATTCACCTGAAAAAACAATTACTTGACTATTAATCAATGAAACAGTTATTTACCTATTTTATTGAATCACACTACTTAATAACGATGCCTAAATTATATTAATACTTTCTTTAAGTGAGATTACTAATCCATTTGGTCACATTACATATCCTAAGCATAAAATCACTATTCATAAAACACTATTCTCCAAAAATTAAGTTGATCTTATTAGACTCCAAATTTCATACTGAACACATTTGTAGAAGACCATTTTTTGAAAATCATAACACATAATTAATTATTTAAGGTTTACAAAAATATTTTAAAATATCCTTTTTTTAATATACATCCTCAAATTATCCAGACATTTGAAATTTCACAAACTTCACTAAAGAAAGAAATCTCAATTTTATTCATCCCAAAGGATTACACAAAGTTGCTATGGTCTTATCACATAGCCCCTTATAACACCAGTATATGACCTAAGTGTAAGGTTTTCTATGATGATAGAATCTGAGGGAGGCTTAGATAACATTTCCCTAGTAATAATCTCCGCTAACTTGAACTTCTCCCGCAGGCGTTTCCGTTCAAGCTTGACACGCTGGAGTTCGGCTTGGGCTTGGTCCAAAGTGAAGCCCAAAGATGCCACCTCCTTCCCAATCTCTGATAAGTGGGCTTCATAAGGTTCGAGTCTACTAGATGAATCCATCAACTCCTCTTTCTTCATTAACCATTAACATCTCTATTAAATCGTTAAGAGTAAGTTAATATACTATTCAAAAAATTTGGGTCGTTACATTTTTCAAGTAGGGGTTTTCATACATTTATACCTATCTAAATTAATTTGATAATTTATATTAATATATGATAATTGTGTATATTACTTATCAATTAGAGGTATTCAATTAACTAAGATAGAATGTGTCCACCCATACAATAAGTTATAACATCATTGATCTTAGTTTACTTTTGACTATGTAAGTGAATGTTTATTCTAATATAATTAAATTTTATTTTATTATATGATATTTAGTCAACCTAGGAATTGTGAGAAGTTATAAGTTATACAGGTATGACATTTTCTATGTTTGATTCTTAATTTCAATGTTGAGTAAAAAGGAATATTTCTAATAGAGATGTAGTTTATTAGATCATACCAAGAGCCTTTATAATTTGGGTAACCATGGTAAGTTTTTGGATATCTCTTTTATTTTATGATTATGAATTAGATTCATGATAATTTCAAACTTCACAAAGGTCCCCTAGGGTTTCACATAATATGTTATTAATTGATATTTTTTAGACTAATGTGATTAGTCAGTGAGTTATAATTTTTTGTATATTATAAACAAAAATAATCTTTTTATTTTGTGAATTTTAAATATTTAACTAAATAATAGTTATTTTTTAAAATAATTAATTTGGTGATATAATATAAATAATGAGTTATTTATATTATTAATATTTAAACATGAGTAAATAATAAATACCCAATGGTATTTGGTATTGGGGTTGATTTAATGGTATTTAAAGGCCTATAACATAAAAATATTTCATATCTCATCTGTATATACCATTTAAGAACATCCTTTTCTAGATTTAACCAATTTTTAGGCTTATTAATGTTCTTTTCAAGGTAGTTTTGGACTTCATACACTTTTTTATTTTATTAATTTTTCTAAATGACATTTGTTGTCTATTTATTTCACCTCTAGATTTTAGTAATTTATCTTCCTGGTAGGCTATTGAATTCCCCTATTTCTATAAATATCAAGGGTAAGGGGTGAAATCTTGATTCTATTATAAGAAAGAAGTGGTGGTTCTTAGACTTCTCTACATTTTCTCATCTAAGAGAGTTCCCTAGTTTTACTTGTTTGATAGATTCTCTAGTACATTTCACATAGTTTATTCCATACTTTTCCTTTTGGTGTTATTGGCATAAATTGAATATGAAGATAATATCATTAAGGATTTAGTGATTAGTTTTTTTTGTGGATATTGATGCTGGATTGGATTCAACAATTCAAGTTTGATATAAATTTTCCAAAACCATTTTAAAAATATGTTTTCATTTTACTATTTGATTATTATGTTGTTTATTTATTCATTTTGATCCTGAATATATTTCCTAGTGATTATTCTACTTACTAAGTGTCTATATCATTATTCAATACTAATAGTGGTATTAAAGCTACACTTTATAAATGAAAAATACATAAATTAAATGTTAGAATATTTTATATTCTTATGATATATTCAAACTATGAAAAAATAAATTAATACTCACAATAAGCACTAATATAAATTTGAATTATGTGATCACTCCACTTGAGGGTAATTTTAGATTTTGGTTTTATGGTTATCCCCAATGTGAACTAGAACACTCCCTATGATCTATTACACTAAAATACTTAATATTTCTAGATATCTTTATCTTTCTAGAATTAATTTGATGCTATGAAATTGTTCTATGTGATTTGATAGGTACTGAACATTGTATGATACAAAAATATTAATGAATTAAGTAATTAATATTCATAAGATTCATTGAGTATGTATATGATACATAAGATTTAATTAATGTGGAAATAATAATTTAAGGTATATATATGATACATATAATGTTAATGTTGAGACATAACATAAAATCCATCATTAAATATCTCTGTGATTGATGCCTTCCAATAAGAATCACATTCATCATAACCATTGTCAATTAAATAGATGGGTTTTTATTAGCTAATCATCAATAATCAATCGTATTTTATATAAAATGGTAATATATATCAAAAATTGAATGTTGGGTGACAATTTAATAGGTAACCAAATAGGATTGGTGATCTTATTCACAAGATAAATTGGGAAATATTTTGATCACTCAATAATCCAAGAGTTTTATTCAATATAGTTAATAAGAATTGTTTTCCTAAATCTACATGGATTAAGTGACTTTTATATTTGATTTAAGACATGTAGAAATATGGATCTTGAACCACTAAATTTATAATAATAAAGGTTATTTTAAGTGGGATTATATTTAATGAAAGTAAAAAAATTGAATAATAATATACAATATACTAATAATGACACATATTTCATTTTAGATATTTTTGGAATCAAACACTAACTCAAATTTATTAATGAGATCATTACTTAAGAAGGATTAATTTTACTATAATAATTTTATTAAATAATATAATAATTTTATACTTTTCTTAAATAATAAGAGAAATTATACATTCTTAAGTAAAAAAATTATATGAGAAATTCGATTCTGCCACACAAGAGGGAAAATATGTTAATGAAAATTTTTAGAAGGGATAATATGAAACAATTTATCTTGTGCTGCATACCATTATTTCTAATATTAAAGAACTTTATAAAGATATATAATCATTAAAAGTGATTTAATAACTTTAGAAGAAATCAAAAAATCATAGTTAGGAAGAATTAAATGTTATTGAGATCAATTTATCAAATTAAAAAACATATCTATTAGATGCTGAATTCCAATAGTATATTTTTTTTAATGCTCATATTCTCAAAAAATTAAGGAAATTTATTAAGTTAGAAGAATTCCTTTGAGTATGGGATAGATAAATAGTTGTCATATTATCTATGGGGAAAGTGAATTTACATCTTCTAAGTGAATTTTCAGTATTATAATTAGAATATTGTCATCATGTACCATTAATAAGTAAAACTTTTATTTTTTTATCTTTCCAAGATAGGGAGGGATTCTCATTTAAAATATAGAAAAATTTTGTTCTATTTATATGAATGAAATGGTATAACACATTGTAATGAACTGACTTGGATACCCAAATGATTCCTAATCTTGTCAACCAAAAGACCTCGGGTGCACCTCACAGTATATTGAGGTTTGTGTAACCCATAAATCTTAAATTATACCGAAGTGGGATATGATTTACCCTAATCATATTCACATAAATCTTCCTAAATACTCATGCCAAATTTTTTGAATCACTTTTGTTTTATTTGAGGAATTAATATTTAAACTACAATATCATTGAAACACTTGTCTCTCAAGGGTGATTCGGAAATCTATATCACATAATCGATAAGAAATGAAACTCCATGAATAAAAAATCCAATAACATCCATTTATGCAATTATACCACTGTAATATGATACATAACAAGTATGCATAATGTGTATGGGCCAAATAGTTCCTAAGGATCTAAAAGAGAATTTTCACATGTGGTATCCTCCAGGTGAATGCCATTGGATCTCCCCACTTAACTCACTAAATAATCCTACCAAAATTTTAAAAAATAATGTATACTAACTCTACACTACATTTTTGGTGCCCTCCCAATCTTCAAAACACTAAACCATTATACTAAGGCACTTTAAATATACCTAGGTTATGTAAAAGAGGTTCTACACCCATTCCCACATGAAAAAATCTTGGGTATTAGTGAATAATACCCCATAGAAGTCACCACTCAACCATAACCAATCTATCATCAAGTCAAGTTTGTAATGCAAGAATATAAAGTATGCAAGTAATAAGTAAATATAAGTAGTTTATGAACATGGTACTGTTGGTAAACTATTAATTCTAGTTAAGTAAATATTTTTTTCAAATTAATATAACAATATAAAATATGTATCAATATTACTTTAATAAATTTCATCCACATCATCCAAAACTTATTCATACTATACTCAAAATCTAACTAAGCTAACTATCTATAAAAAGGGACCAGTCTCTTGGAGCTGTTTGATCTAATCCATCCTAAATAAAAGGTTACATTAATATATATATATATATATATATATATAATCACCCTCATAAGGAGGAACTATTTATATCCATCTCACAAGAGATCCCACCTATCCCTTTTTAAGGAGTTACCATACATAATTCATTCTCACCTGGCAGTCCCATATTATCATAGTATGAAAAATATATATATAATCATAATCCAATATATATATATATATGGTGCCTCTATTATATGTGTCCCATCTACCTTTAGGTAGAGATATATACCATTTGTATATATGGCCTTCCCAAGTGTATATAGTATATTTTACTCAAGTTTGATCCTTCAACATAAGGTTCAATACTAATATATGAAATCCAAGGCATTATAAGTCTATACATATGTAGTGTCGTTAAAAGAAAACCTTGAGAAAAATGATTGTATCAATATCAAATACAGGTATCATGAAACATTTTTATTACATAATGAATATAAAGATAATTCATTGAGTAGACATTACCATCACTAGAGTATCTCAATAATCATGTTTTGTAACTTTAACAAGATACATCATAAACCAACATTTATGGTCTTTCCTAATTTAAGGTATTAGAAATGGGTTTCTCAACTAATCAAGTAAATAAGTTCAAATTATTCCAAACATAATTAATTCCTTTAAACATGTTATAAATCAATTCAAAACATGTAGTTTAATTTGTAGAATGGATTAACCATTACTAAAATGAAATAGAATAATAAAAGAATCCAAAATAAGGCATAATACTTAAATAACACCTGAGGGTAACTAACTTAGCTTGATTTTATTATAATTTTTTTCTTAATTGTTTTTAAACCATTATCCAGTTATCACTCACTACAACTCATTCCCTTTCAATATAAATACTAAAATAGTGTGAGATAAAAATAATAGGATCACCCATGAAAGGTTGTGAAGATGTGAACCCCTGAGATTAAAAGGTATGGTATTCCACCACTAATGGATTCATGAAACATATGTTAGGAAAAAAATGTTTAAGTCACTTCCCTAAATGGAAACCACAAATATACCCAAGGAATGAGTAACCAAACTTTAAGATTGATGATTAAAGGCTCCAAATATCAATCAGATAAAGAACAATTAGATATTTACTATAAATCAAAATCATATTAGAAATATAATATTGAGAGATAATTGAACTCTCCACCAAAGTTATAGAATAAAAATGGATAAGGGAGACCCTAACATAAGATTTATGGAAGATAGACTCTCATGACCCCTTTATGATTAATATAGTTCAATATGGAATCTAGGGATGAAGGAGATGCATGAGAGATAGTGTGGGATCTCCCATTTAGATCTAGATGCAAGAATGAAGGGCTAATTATTAATTTTGGGATAAAGGTGTGTTAATTTAGGGTTTGAAAATTTACATATGCCCTTAATTAGAGGTATTTTGACCATGTTTCTATTAGGTTCTCGATATAATTCTAATGGGTACCTACTGGGCTTAACATATCCATCCTTTCCCATTTATTTTATTCTCTTTGTCTCCATGTATTTGATGTCTTATGAGACTAGATACCTATATCTAGGATGGAAATGTATAATTGATGTTGTTTTCATTGGATTTAGGTTCCTGATAATTTTATATCTTCCTCTCCCATCACTGGTATTAAAAGTGAAATAATTTTCATAAATCTTGAGGTAGGTGTCTCTATCCTTTGTTTTATACCTTGGAAGTCATGGATTTATTTTTATGATTACCATTGTTTTTGAGTAATTAATTAATTATTTAAAATGTAATTAATCTTTGAGGAAAGGGGTTTTAAAAATTGGCATTCTTTTAAAACTAGATTATATGAATTTTATATGTTGGAAAAAATGCCTCAAAGATGGATTAAAAGGGAAATAGTTTTTCAAGTATGGGAGTGGTGTGGTATCACAATATATATGTTTTTAAGAAATATGGTAATGTATTTTAAGTGGATTTTTCCTTTTAAAATGTTTTATAAAACTTTATTTTTCATTCTTAAACATATTTATTATATAAATTGCATTAGGAGAAAATGGGATATAGGGAAAAACTAAATAAAGATGAGGCCTAGTTGGGTAAGATATCACTAGGGTAGGTTTCCTTAATTCCAAGGATGATATGGGGTTTCCTTTCCAAGGTAATGAGGTTTTCAGACATTAGGAGTAACAAGTGTTTGCTAATGTTCCTTTTTTGTGTCTTAGGGGTTTGGTTGTGTGCACCATTTTTTCATGGATTTCCCTATTTTGATACTTTAGAAGACATTACGTACTTGGAAATTTGATATTCTTATTTACCCACTTTATTATGATAGGGGTATTGATACATGAAAACAATATTATTTATCATTTTATGCCATTGGATATGTGATAGATATGTCATATTGCCCTATTTTTTAATATGGTAATACTTTTGAAAGGAATGGAATTTTTTTTGAAAAGAAAACCAAAAGATGAATTTTATATGGAAAATGAATTTTTTAATGTGTTCTAGAAATATATTTTAAATAAGATCTAGTGGATTCACATGGATAAACATTGTATAGATTCTATAGTGGTTTCTTATTGAGCAATAGTTCTCGCACCCTACTTTTTCATTTAGTAATTTGTAGAATTTGTTTTTCAGGATAGAGGTATTGGGAAGAGTGTTATGTATAGTATGACGCCTCTAGATTTTTTTTACATTTTAGTGGGTTCAGATAGTCATGAAATTTGATTAAGAGAAGATATAACCATGGGTTATTTTGTGTCTCTTGTTTATGGCATTTTTTTGAGAATCTATACATTATTATTATGGATGTTTGAAGTGAAATTTACAGTTTTTAATTTTGATATATGATATATTCTAGTTGTCTCCTGATACACTCTTATTTTTTTATTCTATCATATGCCAAATAAAGTGGGAAATCATTCCCATATTTCATTGAATGATTCCCAGGTTCTTTTTATAGACATTAGAAATTGTTAATCTGATTCGATCCTTATGGTAGTATAATTTTGGAAACATAATGAATTAAAATGATTTATTATATTATAAATTGGTATCAGATTCCTAGGTTGGGTTAAATACTATGTTTTTTCTTTTGTATCTCCCTCTTGTGTCTAGGGTTTTCAGTAGACTAGAGGTAGGATTTTCAGAGATCAATAAGTATTATGGGAGTGTTCCTAGAAATATACCATCTATGATGAAACTTGAGTTACCATTTGGATGTATGGGGTTTTATAGTGTTCTTTATTTTTATTTTAACATTTTGGATTCAGTTATATAAATTTATTTTCTGATAATGGAATTTATTTTTTTCTGAATGTTTTTCATCCCCTTATTTTATGAATTATGGTTCATCCTAGAAGAATAATATGGAATTCTAGAGAGAATGTTTGGGAGAATTTCCTACAGTTTCATCTTTCAATTGACTCGATTTTAGTGGAAACTACCATCCGAATGATCCAGTCTATGGTCCAAGTCACCAATATTGAATTAGAATGAAAAGTTGACTGTGGTTTAGAATTATATATGAATCACCCATTGATCATTCATAGTGATAATGTCTCATAGGATATAGAATACTGGATTGAGAGGAATTGAGAGGATTTACCACTTTTGGAAAACTCTAAAATATTATAAGCTTAGATTATCTAATTATATACTCAAAGGGATAGTATGGAAGTGGTTTAAATATATTGTGCAAGTCGAATTGAATAAATATCTCTCCTAAAATACCTTCTAGGAATACATAAATTAATAGTCTTATCTTGATAAACTAAAATCATCAAAGGCATAAGATTTAATTACTATGGAGAAGGGAGATCATTTTTTTATAGAGTATGCTACTTGATTAGAAGATTTGTTGAACCTATATCCAAATCTTGTTTTTAATTAATATCTCAAGGTATAAAGGTTTGAAACAGTTTTGGGGGAATATATTTGATCTCTAACGATTCTTATGTTCCTAACCACCTACAAGGAGGATGTGTATAAGGTAGTTATGGTTGAGGTAGACATAAATGGGAAGAAAACACTCTTTGGAGAATCAGTGATAGTAAGAGGTATTCATAGATCACTTTCTAGTCAAAAAAGGAAAAAATATAATTAGTGTAAAGGTGGTGGTAAGAGTTAAAAACAAAAATCATGGAAGATTTAGGTGTCCTATTACCATTGTGGAAAAAAGTGACACCTCAAATCTGATTTATATGCATCACTCTAGTTGTGTAATAAATTTCAAAAATTGGATCATCTTCAGTGTTTCTATGAGAGATTATCCCAAGGTAGTAGTGTTGGATCAACCTTAACCAAGGGATCTCAGTTTATACCTAACTCAAAAGAAGGGTTGTAAATCAAAAACATTCCAAGGGTGTTACTCGGGTGATAAAGTATGGGAAGGATATGGTTGGATGTTTTTTTGTAGTGTATTGAACCCAAAAGGATTCATAGGAAGGAAAAACTACCCTAATATGTTTGGTGTTTTTTTAATCTTCTATGGTTATATATTATTTTGATACTAGTTTAAATAATTCCTTTATCTCGTCCAATTTTATCAATACATTAGGCTAGAATTTGATGTTTATTAATTTTTCATAATTTTCCACTCTTTTGGGAAAAAATACAGAGCATGTATTTAAGGGTCTTATGTGTTGGATGATGATTTCTGATGATGAAACCAAACAGGTATTTTTAGTTCTTTATCTTAAAATATTTTATCTTATCATTGGTATGGATTGGATAATTAAATCTAAATCCTTGATCAATTTTTATAATAATCAGGTATATTTTCTTTCTCTATAAGGAGTCACATATGTCTTCCAAGGTGATTAAGATCTAATAATTTAGAGGTCAGTTCATGTTGTTCCTAGTGCTAAGATTATCTTTTTCCAGTTGTTGGAGTTGTTTCATGATTTTATTGATCAATGTATTAGTGGAACTCTTCCTATAGCGGTGTGTGAGTACCCCAACATATTTCTAGATGAATTATCTAGGTAACAACCACATAGGTAAGTCATATTATCTATAGAATTTTTTCTAGGTTGACATCCATTTCCTTTCCACAGTTTCAAATGAATCCTGCTAAATTTAAAGGATTAAAGGTTTAATTAGATCATATTGAGGCTAATGGATTTATTTATCCTAGCATTTCACTATAGTAATTTACATTTCTATTTTAAAGTAATTCATATAAAATTATTCACCTTTGTGTTGATAACCAAAAACTAAACCAAGAAATAGTGAATAATAATTATCCCTTACCTAGGATTGATGACTTTTTCAATCAGATCAAGGCAAACCGATGGTTTTTTAATATTTATCTGAGATCCGGGAACCATCAGCTGAGGTTACAAGAGTATTATATCCCTAAGATTTAATTTAGGGGTATTTATGGTTACTATGATTATCTAGTTATTTCATTTGGTCATACAAATGCTCATGTGGTGTTTATAGGTTTAATAAATTGGATCATCCAAAAGTTATTGGATTACTTCATGGTTTTCATTGTGGATGATATTATTTTTTATTATATATTAGAGTAGGATCATGTTGAGTATTTTAATATCATCCTTTGAACCTTGAGGGACCATTTTTTTATTTAAATCTAAGAAAATGTCAGTTATAGATTCAAAAAGTGAAATTGTTGGTCCATGTGGTTTTTGGGAAGGGTTTCTTTATGGATCACAAAAATATTTATGTGTTGATGTCATAGGAGTAGCCCATAATTTTTTGGGATCCATAGTTTCTAGGGACTAACTAGTTTTTTAGGCATTTTTAAATACTTATCTAAGATTTCATACCCTAAGACAGAGTTGACTGGTAAGGGTGTAAATTTTTTTTTGAACGATCAATGCCAGAAATCCTTTGAGGAGTCAAAGTGAGAATGAATTTAGGTCCAAAATTGGTTCTCCTTGATCTGGGTGTTGGTTATTATGTCTAATATGGTGCATAATTTTTGGGTTTGAGTTCTGTTTTGATATTTGGGAGACAGTTCGTAGCTTATGGATCTCATTAGTTATTCCCTCATGAAAATAACTATTATGTTCATAATCTAGAGTTGGAGGAAGCGATGAAAATGCTTAATACTTGGTTCCATTACCTATTTATGTATTGGATTATAGTGTATTTATAATATAATTGTTTAACATATATCTTCACTCATTTGGATATGAACTTGATACAAATACACTAGGTGTAGTACCTTAAGACTATTGATTTTGATATTTCTTAAACCCTTAGATAAGGTAATGTGGTTATAAATTCATTAAGTAGAAAATTACTGACTCTTGCAGAAAAATAATTAGTGGAAGAATGGTTCTTGAGGCTCTTTGTTTTCTGAGATGCACTTGAATAAAGGGGGGAGTTAAAGAGTAGGTATTCCAAGATTTTCCATGGTCTGGATAATTCATGGATGATAATATTTGAATTTTATAGGATGAGGATGCAGAGTTTCGGTTCTTTTTTATGAATCTTTATATAGGGGAGAAATCGTGTTAGTGATCTTGATCTCCCAATGGTGTTTTGAGATTCCTAGGTAGGATGGTCATTCTAATATAATTTAAAAGTAATTTTATGGATATTGGACACCAATTTAGTTTTTCAGTGCACCAGAGAGATACCAAGATATACTATGACTTGAGATGTCATTACTGGTGTTCAGGAATGTGATGACTGATTGTGGGTTTTGTGACTTGGTGCCTCATATGTCATAGAATTAAGTCATAACATCAAAGGAATGTAGTTTTGTTATACCCTTTACCCATTCGAATATGGAAATTGGATGAGATATCCACAAACTTCATGATTGGGCTACCTCATACCCCTAATGGAAAGGACGTGATATGGGTAATTATTGATCGAATCATGGGTTCAATATATTTCTTACCTATAAATAATATTACAAAGGTAGTGGACCTTAGGAACTTGTATGTGAGAGATATTTAATGACTTTATGATTTTTATTTAGCTATAATATTTATTATAGACCCTCACTATATATCCTATTTCATGAGTGTATTATAGATAATGATGGGTTCTTAGTTGATGTTAAGCATGAATTATCACCCTATGATCGATGCCCAAACTAAGTGATATATCAATATTCAAGTATACATTATTAGAGGATTAATTATTTACTTTAGTGAATTTTAGGAGAAACATATACTCTTAACATAATTTTCTTATAATAATAATTATCATGCCTTGATTTGGATGGTGGAATTTGATGTTTTTTAAGATAGACCTTCCAGATCAAAGATTTATTTGGAATAGGTTGTATAACGGTCCTCATTTGGACTAAAAATTATCCAATAGCTGATATATATCCTGAAATTGATATAATAGAGGATAAATATAGATCATATTTTCCATAAATATTATATTAATCATCATCGTTGTTCATTGGACTTCACGGTAGGTTATCGGATTTTCAAAAAGATTCACCTCGATTGGGATATAGACATTTGGTGAAGCAGGGTAAGTTAGCACCTATTTGTGTCATCCCATTTGATATTATATAGTGAATTGAGAAGGTGTCTTATCATTTGGAATTTCCTACTAATTTTAAATCAATTCATGATATGTTCCATATTTACCAATTGAAGAATTATAAATCAGAACCATCCCATGTGATTGAGTTGGAGGATGTTGAGATTGAACCTGACACATATATGTTGGAAAAACAATTTAGATTGTAGACTGATAGGATAATGTTATACATTCCAATACAATATCATTGGTTCAAGTGAGATAATAGTGTAATATGTAAATTGATTACACATGGGAGTGCAAGGCCATGATGATGAAGTAATGGCCTTATCTATTCTCGAGGTCATGATTTTGTGTATTTACTAGGATAAAAAGCTTTTATAGTGGGAAGAATTGAAACAAATTCATATGTAGAGTAGGTATGTAGCTCTATTTTATTTTATTTTTTTCATGTTTATGGATGATTAAATGTTTGGAGAAGGTTTTTGTGCAATTTGTGGAAATAGTAGGCCACCAACTAGCCAGTGAGGGCACCGACTAGCTATTTTAGGTCGGAAGAACACTTATATAGATATAGGTTTTACTGGCCTACTAGTAGGTTTCCACCATCCAGCTGATGGAATTCATAGATTTACATGATTTTTTTTATATCCACCAGCCAACATATAGATTTCCTTTAGGTGCTGTAGTTTTTCCTACACCCACTCGACTACCGGTGATTTCACTGGGCATGCGATTCAGTATGATTAAAAATGTAATTTCAACCAATTTATTTTTTAATCTCCCCTAATTCGATCCCTAAAACCCTATTTCATATTTCATAAGTTTATAGTCTCCAATGTGATGTTCATGGATTTATTCCTCTCCCCATTGGTGAATTATTATGTCAATTTGAATCTTGGATCCTCATTGGATGTAATATAATAAGTTAATCCTTTCTAATTCATTTTCATCACTTCTTCACCATGCGTTTAATGTCTTATGAGACTATATCACTAGATCGATAACATATATAAAGAATTTCTCACATTGGATTTAGGATCATAATGATGTTATCTATTCCTCTCCAATCATCAGTCTAAAATGTAACATCATTTTCATCAATCATGTGGTTGGTGTCTCAATTATTTGGTTTATCCCTTAATGATATTATAGTTAATGTGATTTATTACTTTTGTTTTGATTAAAAAATTTATTTTTGAAAATGGATTTAATATTTGGGGATAATGTAAATAGGTTTTCAAAATGGTTTTTCTTTGAAAACGGGATTTTATGCACTTTATGTGTTATAAAAAAATCTTCAAAGATAGTTTGAAATGGAAACAGTTATTCAAGAATGGGTGTAGTGTGGTATCACTGTAGAAAAGTTTTTATGAAATGTGTTCATGTATTTGAAATGAATTTTCCTAATAATTTTTTTTATGAAACATGATTTTTTTCTTCAACGTATTGATGATATAATGAACATTGGGAGACCTTTGTGTGAGGAAAAAAACAAAGATGATACATAGTTGAGTAAGTTATGATAAGGGGAGTTTACCTTGATTCAGAAGAGGCTAGGGGTATCCTTTATAAGGGACCAATGTTCTCATACATTAGGAGTCACATAAGTCGGCTAGTGTGCGACATAGCGGTTTGATTGTGTGCATCCTCATGTCATGGATTTTCCTCTATAGATTCCTGATATTAATTTATGTTATTTGGTATTTATTATGATTATTTTCCCACATTATTATGATATGGATATTGATTATTGAGAACTATTTTTTATTCCATTAATGGATTCACATGGATAAACATTGTATAGATTCTCTAATGGTATCCTAATGAGAATTATTTCCCATACCGTACTTTTTTCCTTTGGGTGTTTGTAGCCTTGGTTTTTCTAGATATAGGTAAAGGGAAGATTTTCATATATAGGATGAGTCCCCTATATCATATTTCATTTCTGATAGGTTAGGATGGTGGTGAGTTATTATCACAAGTAGATTAACCCATGGGTTATTTCATCTTCCATTTTTATAGTATTTCTATTGTACTATTAGACCTTTTTATTCCAGATGATGGATATGATCTTTACGGTTTTTTGTTTTGACATGTGATATCTTGTGGTTATATTCATATATAATCTACCTGTTTTTATCCTATAATATGTTTATTTGAGGTTTAAATCATTCCCACATTTCTTTATATGATAACCTGGTTCTTTTCACTATCCATGGCAGCTCAAAACATGCTTCAGGCCTTATAGAGGGCCAATTCAGGTAGCAAAATGCATTAACCTGGGTTGATCTTTTACAATAGATCATGGTTGTTTCATCAACATAATAACATTTTTTATAAGATAATGATACTTATTTCATCATGTTAATATGTTTATAAAATATTTTTAAGAGGATTAAGAAGAAAGAAACATATAAGAACTCAGTTAATAAAAATACATCTTCCTTTGATATGTTCCTTTTGATTGAAATTAATCACATTATAAGACATGTTTATAGTAACACAAGGGGATTAAAGACATGAAAACTGAATTTTGGAGTTAAATTTGTGTATAATTTTTAGAAAAAAATGAACTCATATGTATATTTGGAAATATTAGATTAAGTACCATTTTATAGGCTTAAATCAATGGCATTTTAACAATTATTCAAACCATAAGTGTTATAAATTTAATTCTAATAGTGTAATTTCGACCATAAATGGATTGTGTATCATATTATAGAACATATATTATCCAATTGAATCAATATAACATTTTTTATTTTTGAATCAATTAATAAAATATTTTTTTAACAATAAATACCATTAAAAGTCATTTTCTGGGTTATTTTTATAATTTGTCTTAAATGATATCTTTATAAACATGGTATTCAGATTTAATCATTTAAATTAACTATTAATTATTATATTTATCCTAAAAATTTAAAAAATTCACCATTTCATCCAAATCACTTCACTTTTAAAAATTTTAAAACCATTTAATTTAATTTTTATATTACTTACACTGGCATTATGTCGACACTACATAATCATTTTTGATATTTTCACAATTATTTAAAATTAAAAATAAATTAAAAACATAAAAATATTTTGTTCATAATCAATATTATTATATAGAATAGTTCATGACATATTTTTATCCTTATCACTATCATGGAAACATATTTAAGATAATAAGTGAGTCAAAGTGACATTTTGTAAATATTAATTTCTTAATATAAAAATGGAAATTAATTATCAAGGAAAGTAAGTCAAATTTCATTTAAATAAAGATAATAAAAGTTTTTGGTCAATAAATACCTCACAAAATCATTTCAAAAAATATATTTTACGATTATTTAAGTCTTTAACCCATGATTTAACACTTTTACCATATTTTTTCTTTTAACATGGTTAATAACATTTACTCTGGTAACTTATTTTTATAAATAAAAGAGAATCATAATATATTAACTAATTTCAACACACTGATAACAAATATGGAATCCATTTTATATGTTTAAATTTTCTATAGGTGGTAAACATTTCATTTAAAATTAATATGTAAAATGCAATGAAAAATAATTTTTTAGAAAAATTCTTTCTTAAGATTAAAAATGAATTCACAAAAAAATCATATAAAGAATTGATTTTCATGAAATTTATTCATTTATAAATAAAAATTTGATTCATTTGAATTTAACACCAACTCATAATTGAATGTAACCATATAATTACTTAATTAAAGAAAAATATCCCAAAATACCTTTTATTAAGATTTAATATAACTTAGGTTCTAAAATTTAAAACATAAGTTTATAAATTCAACTTAATTATTTTAAACCGTTTATTTTAATACTTAAATAAATATTTGAATTATTTAGAGTTTTATAAAAAATATTTCATCCTTATTTCATTATTTTATATAAAATTTATGAGATTCATAAAAACGGTTTCTTTAACTATTCACCTAAAAATCATGCATTTTATAAAAAACTAAAAAATTCACCTTATGTTAATTTGGAAATTATGGATCTATTTTTTTTATTTTATATATTTAAATATTTAAAATATATAAATTTCACATTTAAAAAAATCATATAATTCATGGAAGAACAATTTATTTAAAAAAACTATTTATTTTTCAAATAAAAAATTAAATTACTATCTCATAACATGATATAATTACATGTCAGATTATCATAATAGTAAATATAAATATTAATTTTATAATTAAAATAAATATCCACTAAAAATATCTGATAATAAATTAATTTAATAAAAAAAATTAACCCTTTAAATAAAACATTTTTTCAATAAAAAAGTAAATATAATAATTTTAAATGTGTAATTGTTATCTAATTGATTATAATATATTTTGGGATAGGATATAAACATATATATATATATGTGTGTGTGTGTGTGTTTAAATAATATATATATATATATATATATATTCATAATCATGAATATTAATAAACCATGAAAGTTATATCTTATTAAAAATACATCGGTTTTCACACAAACAGTGCTTCGATAATTGATGAGTAAGAACACATGAGTATTATTCCATATTCTTTTAGTGTTTGATAAATCATGTATATTATATTCTGTAATCATATTGGTATATCACATACATTTTGTATGATGAGTTACCAATGGTTCCCTCTCAACCCAGTTAAAAAGGGGATTATCCAAAAAATAAATAAAAACCTAAAGCCATTCAGGCTGTTCGGAGTAGATACTGAAAAAATATCTGTGAATTTTATTGGTTAGTCATTTAGAAAATACATAAGTACATTATAAGAACAAAATATGAATTATTATTCATTATTGGTGAGAATTTTCTTTTCATAAATTGTAACATAGATTCTAGTTTATAATTTAACAAATATGACTTTATATCATAGATAGGATTTGTGTTTTCCCTAAATGGTGGAGCAGTAAGATAGAATTTTTCCAAGAAAATCATATTTTTCTAATTCTCTATCATAAGATAAATATATCACAACATATTTTGTGTCCAAATAATTTTTTTAATAAATAATTCCTTTTAAAAACTAAGTGTTCTCCTAAAAATTTTGCATCTAATTGAACTCTACTCTGATAATAGTGGAGTTGTTATACAACTAAAGTGCCAGGCCTCAGTATTGATCTTAACATATTATTCATTTATTTCATCTCATTAATGAGACAATAGGTATAGGTGATGTTAATATGTGGTAAGTTCTTATATAGAATAATATTTTTGATCCCATAAAAATCCCACTATAAAACAAAAGTATGAATTCCACACCTTCTCCCTTAGTATTAAAACATGGGTGGCTAGCTTTAGTGTAAGTGGGATATTATTAGTGTTAATATCCTAAAATCAAAAAAAAATGTTGTCTTAGTGTTATTTTATATCCTTTAATTTATATTAATGAAAATAATTTTTTATTAATTTATGTTTATTATGTAAAACATGGGAGATGATATGATAACAACCCCATAGAATATATGTATCACCATGTCATCCCAGATTGATGATTATCATATTGGGATGTGATGAAATCATATGATTAGGATGAGGAGGATAACTTGTATATAGATCAAACTAATCACTTATGGTATATAAATTCATGAACATGTATATATATTGGCTAGCCTAGAATTCACCACATGGATTTTCATATATATGTCATTAATGTTTATTAAGTTAACATTGGTTATAGTTCTTTAAACATGAGTTTGTCAAATATGATCCCTAATTATGATGTTTTACACTATTAATTTCTTTAAAATTCATTTGATAATTTATATTAATGGTTTCAAATTGGGTTTGATACTTATCAAATGAAGGGATTTTATTGAATAACATAGAATATGTCTAGCATACGATAAGTTATGATATCAGGGTCCTCAATTGAGTTTTGACTAAGTAAGTGAATAGTCATTCCAATATAAATACATGGTATATAATTATATGATATTTATCAAAATTTTCAATTGATAAAAGAGATAAGTTATATGTGGTTAACATTATCCATGCCCTATGATTAATCATAATATCAAGGAAAAATGAACTTTCTAAGGACAATTCATGGATTAGATCATACAAAACCCCTTTATAATTTGGGTAGCTATGAAATGTTACTAGATACTACTCTTATCTTAGGATTATGAATGAGATTCTTCATCATTTCAAAATTAAAAAAATGGTCATCAAGGTTGTGTATAAGATAATTCTAATTGGGATTTTTATATACAAATTTGATTAGTCCATGTGTAATATTTTTTATTTATATCATTAACATAAAATAATTTATGCTTTTAATATTTAAAATATTTTATTAAATAATTATTATTTGATTAAATAATTAATGCGGTGATATAATATAAATAATAGGATACTTATATTATTAATACATAAAAAATAGTAAGAAATAAATTCCATATGGGATTTGGGCATAGGCTTGATATAATGGGTGTACAAGGCCAATAACATAAGAAAATTTCATAAGGCAATCTAACAAGGCCATTTAATCACCTCCTTTTCTATATTTAACTAATTTAGAGGCTCATTAATTCACCTCTAAAAGTGGTTTTGGACTTAAAACACCTATTGAAGCTATTTAATGCTCTAAATAACCTTCGGAGTCTATTTATTACAACTCATTTGGTTTTCTATGATTTTTTCTTCCTTCAAAGATATTAAATTCTTATTTTTCTATAAAAACCCAAGATAAAGGGGTGTGGTATTCATTCCATTGTAAGAAAGCACTGGTGGTGCTTAAAATCCTTTAGATTTCCTCATCTGCGACAGTTCCCTAGTTTTCATCATCCAAGAGGTTATCCAATGATTTTATCATCCTCTATGTCTTCCTATTTCTATTATACTCACTAGTATCACTTGGATAGGAAGAGAATATAACCAATGAATTCGGTGATAAGTATTATTCATGGAAACTGAAGGAGGCTTGGATTCAATTATTCATGTTTGATCTAAATTTTACAAACATTTTTAAAATGGTATTTTAATTATATTTTTTTATTATTTTTCTTTTCATTTATTCATTATGATCTGGTATGTTTTACTATTAATTAAGCTATATACTGAGTGTCAATATTATTATTAAAACATATCATATTGTTCAGCGGCTCCCTTCTAAGCTATTTTCACAGTTTCCTTATTAGATAATTGGTACTCTTATTTGATATATTTTAAGTTTATAGTGATCTTTTATTATAGATATAGAGTTAATTTCATAGGTTACATATTAATTCTTTTATATTTATGGAAATTTATAAAACATAGATATCTTGGATTCAGATTCCCAACTTGGATACAATGTGAAACTGACCCATGAACATGATAATTTCAAAACACACAAGGGTGAATACTTAATATTAAAAACATTGTGGTAACTTTATAAATGTATTTTATAGGGATATTTTCTTAAATAAAAATAATTAATATTATAATAATAGTCATAAATAAAATACCTATGAAAATTCTCAAACAATCAAGGTGGGAGGATTTTCACTTTTTCTAAATGATCTGAAATGTTTCAATATTTTTAAAAAATGGGTAAAAATAACTGATATGAAAGATTGATAAATCAAGTTTTTCTTATAACCTAAAGTAAATCAATGGGTTTTAATGTTGGTTATTTTGGAACCAATGTGAAAAACCAAAAACTAAAGTTAACAAATGTCAAAAACCTTTTAAAAATGACAAAAATATTAGGAACCCATCGTCTAGTTTTCTTTTAGTTGTGTGACTCTAGAGGGTGTTCCCTCATGAACCAAACCCTAAGACATCATTTTTCAATACTTCATCCTCCAATATCTTTCACCACCCTTAAAAAATATCATTCATCATCTTCTTCCTTCTTTGATCACAATTCATCATTTTTGTACCCTATCTCTACCACCCCTAGTGGTCCTAAATGAATATCCACTACCTCCATCCACCTCCTTTAGTTTCCCTATGAAAATTTATATCACACTTCTATATCATCTTCCACATATTTGGTAGTTTAATTTTAATTGCAATATTTTTTTATATATTACTCTATAGATTACCTTGAATATATGTATTACTGCCTTGAGAAATTTTTTTCAGTTATTATATATCCAATATAAATTTTTTATTTATGTAATATAAGATAAAATAATATTATTTTGTATATCTATTATAATAATTATGTTATCATGTAACAAATTATAATTTTTTTAAAATATGGAATTATTTTTTATTTTGTTTTTCATTTATTTTAATAGTAATTTGGTATAAAAAATTATATTTTATATTTACAAAATCATTATATTTTATTTTATTTTATAATCAGTTTGTATGTTTAATACTGTATTATGTGTATATATTATTATTTAGAATCTTTTTTTCTTAAATTAATATTTTTTATTGTTTGATATTAATAATGATGATCAATTTCATAATATGGTTATAACTTTTTTATGATTTTTTTATAATATATGTTTTACAATCTATATTTATAAATAAAATATGTTTTATTTTTTGTGCACATATTATAATTTGTGTACAAATACTATTTTATAATATGAAATATTTCAATAAAAACATTGTTTTTTAATTATTAAATGATTTTTATTTATTTATTCTCATGATTATTTAATAAAAAATAAATGTTTCAATATAACAGGTATAATTTCTCTACATTGAATTATTTTTTTTAATTCAAAATTTTCATTTTTATTCATTTATAAACACTTATAAACAATATTTTTATATTTTATTACTATGTATTAATTAATAATTTCTAATGAAAAATGTGTATCATTTATGAAATATAATAGAAATATTGTTTATAATATATTTTTTAGTTATTTTAATTATTATTATTATATTTTTTTTTAAAATCTCATTTTTATTATTATTTATAAAAGTAAATTTGGATTTAAATTTTGAAATATAGTAACTTATATTTAACAAATGAAATCTTCTACAGGTGACAATGAATTATAATTGGATTAATTCAAGATAAAAAAAGTTATGAATATAAGGAAGGGGTTGTTTTTTTTGGTACTTACAAAATGAAATGTTCTAAATATTGACTTGTTTTTCTGTAAATTCTTGAAATGATTGAATATGAAAAAGGTACGAAGGATAAAAATCAAAGATTATTTAATTTTTAATGGTCTTAATATGAGTTACAGTTTTTTGATTTAGTGTGGTGATTGTTTTTTGAATTCAAGATCTAATGGTGATGGAGGTTTTCTAAATGAATATTGTAATTGAAATTAAAGAAAGTATTTATTATATTAAAGTATAGAAAATTAAGAAAATCCTATCAATTGAGCGCTTATATAGTGATTCTAAAAAACCATTGTATCTAGGTTTTATGAAATTCATAGCTTTATCAATGGTGATAAGATTAGTGAACCTGAAATCTATTAATGGATGGATTATAGGATTTTTAAAAAAATTCTATAGTTTTAGAAATACATAATTCCAGAACATAGAAATATTCCCTATTCAAATTATAATGAAAAAATATATTATTCCAAATAAGATTGGGGTATAATAAAACATATTCCTACCATAATAACTATGTGTTATATTGGGAGGAATATTAATCACATTAAAAATTTCTTTGATATAGGACATCATAGTATAAGTTAAATGAGAAATCAAATGTCTATTTATCTATTTTTATATATACTAATACTCCTACAATAGAAATTTAATATCATCCTATGAATCATCATGTATCATTTATATTTTTAAATTAAAATGATTTGAAAAGGTTAACATGGCATGTAAATGCGTGAATATCTGATGGAATATCACATCATTTATCTAATTTTATATAATAGAAGAAATTTGGTCAACAATATCCTAAATTTGGAAATGAATTTAGAAATATCATAATTGGGTTATTCATAGACGGAATGAATCCATATTATATCCTTAGTATAAAAAATACTTAATTGATTTTTTTTGTAATTTAAAACTTATCACTTGAATTTTTCTATAAGGTAAAAATATATCATTCCAAGTTTAATTATTTTTTGAACAAAAAAACTAGAAATGATATGCATGGTTAATTTTCTTCATTAATTTATGATTTGAAACAATTATAGGAGTAAGGTGTCCAATTTTATGATTATTATAAAAATGAATATTTTCAATTGAATGAAATGATTATGTTAAGTATAAATGAAATTAAAATATATGGAAATTTTTCAAGATACAGTGTCTAAGGGGAATAATGCTTGTCTAATTTTTGAAGAAGGGATATTATTTTTTCAACTACAATATGGTGGGAAAAGAGTATACGTGGGTCATAGAATATATTTTTATTTATGGATCACTCTTATAAAAAAATAAAAAATGGTTTTCAATAAATTAAAAAAACTTTATATCGCTCAAAATCCTTTATCAACTGATCAATACTTTGAGAGAGTGAATAGTTGAAGTCATATTTTTATAGACATAAAGATCTGGTAATGAAAAATATATATATATAAGTAAAGGTACATATTTTTTTATCTCTTATATTAAATATATCCTGAGATAAAACATATAATTTATTTGATACATATTGAGAAGAATATTTTTTATAGTTTTATTGGACCTTGTTGAATATTAAAGGCATGACTAAGGATAGTTTTAATGAAATATTTGATTTATTATCAATGGGAACACATTTTCAGTTATCTTCTACTCCTAAATGAAAAAAATATATTTTCCTCTTTCTTGTCATACATTATCTAATAGGAATAAAATTAGTTTTTTGTGCTTTTATAGTATCAAAGGAACTTATGTTTATTCTTAAAATGTAAAAAACTGTGGGTCACTATAATATTTTAAGTTAATAGGAATGAAATCCCCATATTCTCGTGTTATTATGCAATAGATTATACAAGTTTCATTTAATGTAAAACTAGTAATCCATGTCATAATTAATATCATGAAGATGTGATATTTTATCAATTTCATTTGTAAAAAATTGATGGATCAGAATTCATTGAACAATTTATAGAACGATATAGTTTATACGCTTTTTTAACTAGAAATTTACCTTCCATGGTTTATCTTAGTATAATTGTACATTTAATGGTTCATTTAGAATGTGAAATAATTATTTTTGGTCTTGTATTTATATGATAGATGTATCCTTTTGATATATATATATATGAATATATTGAAGGAGTATGTTGAGAATCCCTATCGAAAAGAATCCTTTTTTCATAAGTATATTTTTGATGAGGATGAATTATTTTATACTAGATACTTTGTTGTATTGGATCTAATCAGATTGCATACATATTTACCAAGATGAGTTAATTTTAGGGGAAGGGCAATCCATGGATAGAAAATAAAATCATTGATAGACTAGAATTTAAATATTGAACATTTATACATCTTGAATAACATAGATGATGCTCAATAATATATAACACTGGATATTAAAGTGCTAAAATAGTGTTATCTGGAGAATTAATATATGTGGGTATTAAATGAGAATAATAAAAAAAATTATGGTTTAAAGAGATCTTTCATGGTAGATAAGATGCAATAAAAACAATGAGATGGTTACCAGGTGGCCCAAAAAGTGATAACATGGTCCATGTATGACATTAATGGTTATACATTTTATACCAAATATAAGGATAATAGAAGTTCAGTTCAAAATAGTTAGGTATTATTGTTTTATTAATCAATACATTTTTTGAGTGAAAAGGTCATAAATGAAATATTCTTACCAATTATATTTTATGGAGTTATTGATGAAATATAGGAGATAACTTATATTTAATTTTGAGTTCCCATGTTTAATTATAAATAGTTTGTCAGTAAAAAAGTGTTAAACAATATTAATTTGGTATTAAAGTAGTAATTGTAAATAGATTTTAATAATTAAATGATTCTTTTATCATGGGAACACAATCCAATAAAATTTTATATGTTCTTGATCCCTCATATGTGATGTTTTCTATCAAGTTTCAAGGAAATAATGTATTTTTGTGATGAAAAACTTAATGGAGATGATGAATTAAGTGAGATTCATACTTTTATGGAATTATTATCAAATGATATTGATAACCAAATTATATACATGGTTTTTTTCATATGTAACAATCATGAGGAAGGAATATGGTAAAAAAATTCTTTAATAATCTCCTAATATTATAGGTTACATATATTTGTTTCCTGTTTAATGTTTCAAATTTAAAAAAAAATTATATACACTATTTCAATTTTTTATGTCTCATATTTTTACGAATATGATAAAATTTTTATCCAATTTGATTTTATTATTTGTATAATTTTCCAATTATTGAATTTTACATGTAACATTTGGATTTGTATAAATATTTATATAATATTTGTTTTTTTCAATCTATAACATTTGATGTTTCTTAAATTTTTCCACTATTTTATCATAATTTTTTTAACTAATCTAACTAATATGATAGATTTTATTTAGTTTTTTTTAATTTATATAATTTTATAATTGTTATTCAAATTTATATGTAACATTTTAATTTTTAATATCATTTACCTTTGTTTTTTTCTTCTATTTATATCATTTTCTATCCAATAAATTTTTCCAACATATCTTTTTCTTTTTATTTAACCAATATAATAAATATGAGTACAAATTTTTTCAGTCTAGTTTAGTTTTTGGTGGATTATTTTTCAATTTAAATTTAATTTTATATGTAATAGTTCAATTTGTATAATATTTTACTAATTGTTTGTTAATTTTATTTATAGAAAAATGCTAGATCAAATAGCTAATTCACCTCAATCATCTAGAGAGAACCCTATATATACTTCTTCTGAGGAACCACCTCATCCTTCTATACAAGATCCTTCTACATTCACAATTACATATAATTTTTATAGGGTTGGTAAATTTTTTAGCACATTTTAACCTGGATTATCACTTTCTCATAGCCATAACCAGAGGATATAAATTAATTTTTATTGTAATGGTAATACTACAGTTCAACATTTGAATCAATTTTAGAGGTTTGTGGAAATAAAAGCTAAAATTTAAGTAAACATTTTGATTTGTGATTGAAGAATTGTAAAAAATATGGAACAGGTTCTTCTATGGAAGATAATTTTTGTAATACCCCATTCCCTTATTTAAAGTATTTATCATCTCTATTTTCATTTCACTATTTTTTTTGCTGTGATTGGGACTTAGGGGAACATAGAGAATTTTTTGGGGGAAATAAACTATATTTCAGTGATTTTTGTTTGCTAAAATTAATGGAGTCTGTGTATAAATGTAAAAAAGGATTAAAGGGATTTTATTTGGGGTTCAGGTTAACATGGGGGGATTTTCTAAATGTTTTTATAAAATATTCCTGCTATTCATTTTCATATCGTTAACTAGTTACATGACATGAAACCTTTTTTCAAGATGATTCCATGAACTGGTACAAAGAGTAAAAATTTTACACTCTATGAAAATGGTTAACATCGTGAAAAGTTTTATCAATATTTTTGTAGCCTACATAACACCTATTTCTCTATATATGGATTTCATGGATTTTTCTTCATAAACCTGGGATTCATGTCTTGAAATTTTCACAACAAGTAAGTTTTTATGTGAAATATGTCTGATTATTTTTAATTTAATGTGTAGGCTCCCCTCTCAAAAACTATGATCTCTCCTAGGTGATTTTTTGGATCTACACTCCTTTTGGATCATTTTATGTAGTGATTGATCTTTATTTTGGATGTTATACATATCTCCAGGAAAGTTATCTTTTTTCTTCTTCATTTCCATGGGTTTCAATATCTCATTTCTACTATGTTTTTAGATTCATTGGTCATGTACTGTTAATACTTCTTTATCCCTTCATGATATCTTGTGGAATCTTCCTATGGAAACTAACCTTTGTGTTGATTGTGGTGTGGAATGAAATTTCCTTGAGGTATGTGTTTTTTATCTTCTCTTATGAACTTTTTACTTGTTTAATTCATTATCAAATATAAGGATTAGTCCTAGTGCCTCCATTGTTGTATTTTCAATCTTTTTTTTTGTGGATACCATTTTGGGTGTGTTCGACATGAGATTTAGTTATGGGATTCCATCTCTAGATTTTTTTGTATCAACCACGATTTCCCTAGTTTTGATAAATTATTTTATAAATAAAATGGAATGATTGATTGATTGATTTCTGTGTGTGTGTGAAAATGGGTTTTTGAGAAAAGATTATTCTCTCCTTATTTTGGTAAAATGAAAAATGTATTTTCAAAACATTTTGAAAAGTTTTAATGATATAGATTTCAATGAATGGTTTTGATGAAATGGTTTGGAAAATGTATCACATAGGAATCCTTGGGTACTTAGTAGGAAGGATTCATAATAGGCCATATCTATTGATAAAATCAGAGGTTTTAATTATGGGGTGTTCCTCTACTTCATGGACTTATTTTTCAAGGTGGTTTTTAAACTTGTTGGTAGGTTCACTTTATGTTGTGTTCCCATTCTCACTAGATTCAATGCATATATCTAGAGATTTAATACATGAAATCATATCTGTTTAGGTATGAGAATTCTATCAATCTTGAACTATAGTGATCTTTGGCATGATTTACCAGTTCGTTGGTTTATACTATGTTGGATTTGATATGATATGTGATTCATGCTTTGAATATTTGAAACCATTTTACCTGGATTATTTAGAAATTCAAAAAATGTGATTTATTTACAATTATTTTGATATAAAAACTATTAAACTTATTATCATGTCTTATTTTTATTTAAATTTTATAATTGTTAAAAAAATTATAGAGTCTTGTTATGGAACACCTGGGTGGGATCCAACTGAGCCTGTTTATCTCACACCATATGTACCCCTTCTACAGTGCATAGAATGTATTATTTATTTTTATGTGGGGAATGACACGATTCCAAAGTGAGGTTGTTAAGTTTCTGTAAGTTATTTCTTAGTAGCTGGTTGTGAGATGGTAGGATTTTCCCAACTCTATAACATGGAGTAGTTGTTTATATTTTTTTTCATTGTTGTTGGAATTTTACCTTAGATATTTTTTAGTAAATTTTGAGTTTTATAGCTTCTAAAATTTACTTTTTGTTATGAAATATATTTCTATTTTTACACTTATATTGTTTCTTCCTACCATGTATATATATGTCTTGTTGTCTACTTCATGTTGGAAGAAATAATTCCCTTTTGTTTTTTTTTTTGATGTTTGAGTGCTACCCTCTAGCACAAGGGGATTGATAATTCCCATTTGGTATGTGAATCATTGGTTCAAGTATTGGTTTATAAGGGTTTTCAGGTTAGTTCATTGTATTTTGGTATCATATCATAGGTTTGGGTTATCTTTTGTGAGTTTGTATACTAAATATTGTATTATTGGGGATTGAGAGGTAGGTTTTGGTGAGTTTTTGGAAAGTTCTTTCCATGAAGAAACTCATGTAATCATGGAATGTTTGGAAGTATGTATCTTAATTTGTGTTCTTGATCTTAAAATCAGTTTTTTTCTCTTGGATTTCTAGTTTGAAATGAGATTATCCTATAGTCTGATCATTTCTTCTATTTAGGTGTACAATGGTATGCCTCCAAGACATGATCTATGGGTTCCTCAGGAGGGTGTAGCTGATGATTCTAAAGGGTTTCTACCACTAGATCAAAATATTATTGAGTTTATCATGTGGGCAGTTCATGTAGTAGATCAAAATGTATTGCAAGTACAAAACATAGTTATTGAGGTATAACCAAGAGATAGAGGATAAAGGGATCGTTCAGTGGAGTTTTTTTTTATTAGAATCCAACATCCTTTAACAGTAATAGCGATCCTCAATAGGTGGAGGAATAGTTTTACATTATTGATAACAATTTCAAATTCCTGGATGCACCAGAAAATATCAAGGTAAAGTGTGTGTCATTCAGATTCGAGGGTCCTAACAAGAAATTGTGTGATTATATGGTGAAGGTGGATAGATACATGGGCTTATACTAGAAGGATCTCAATATCCAATCCTTTTAATAGTTATTTACAATTTCATTGATGATGGTGAAGTCTCTGGATTTTTTCTACTTGTATTATGGAGATAATTCAATGTCGGCATACACCAATCAGTTCACAAAGTTGGGTTTTTTCTATCTAGAGGTTGTAAATAATGGACAACTAAAGGCTCAAAAGTACATGCATGGTTAAAGACTAGATATCAGATCGCATGAATTTATGTTGTATCACTATACCCATATAGAGACAGTAAATAGGGTAATAGTGGAATAGATGGATATGAAAGGAAAGGTTCATTATTCTTCCCCTTCTCTTCCACCCAGTGCAATATTCAGTGGCACGTGGGGGATGAAGAGTAAGTTGCATAAACATTGTAAGAGTGGTGGGGTGATTCTTAAGAGTGTGTCTCCTCTAAACCTACATTTATAGGTAGTATTGTTCCCCTGACTTGATATCAATTTGGAATGGTTGGGTACACATGGTGTTCTTGTTCCGCGCTTGTGAATATGTGTAAAAGTTGTGGTTTCTATGGATATATATAGTGTTTCAATTAGTCTATTTTTTTCCTCTTTATAGTCAAATATATTCGGATCCAAAGGATACTGCTACATAGTGAGATTCTTAATTGATATGTTGGAACATACCTACACGATCATGATACCTTTGTATCATATAGACCCAATAGAGCAGAAATAGGTCAATATTGAATTGGATGATCTGATGGGGAATGTTTTTGTTTTCCATATTTTTTTCACCTTGGGCAGACTCAGTTCTCTTTTCCAAGAAGGCTGATGGTTCACTTTGATTGTGTGTGGACTATCTGAAGTTGAACTGGGTAACATTTATGTAACGAACCAATGTTTTATAAATGGAAATTCCTTTAATATAAATATTTCATAAATTCACACAAAAATACAACATAATGAACTACTAAGTGCTAAGTGACCTTTAAACATAATTTTTTCACTTTTGTGTTTCGAATTTCAAAAATCTAACATGCATGGTTACAATCAGTAAGTTATTTGGAGTCTGATAAGAAAAACATAATTTTTTGTGAATAGTAACCTACCCTTTTGAATATTAACATACCCTTATTAATATTGATATACCCTAAGGAATAGTAACATTACCTATGATAGTATAAAAAAAATATTCAAGTTGAAATTACGATATACCTATATTTTAGAATAAGTAAATGAATGTTTTAAAACTGGTTTTTGATAATAAATTATGATTTTAATTAAATATTAAAATAATCATATTTAGAAAATTAGTTTTGAAAAAATGGACTTCATTTTTGGATTATACACATCTAAAAATGGTTAGGGTTAATTTTATTGATTTTTCTGAAATACTTGAATTTTTTTAGGAATAGTAAAATGAAATAATTTTAGATAAATTCTAAATAAGGAATTTATTGAGTAATTGATGATGATCTACTGATCTAAGAAAAATTGGTTTGAATTCACATGCATTTATTACTATTCTTTCTCATGGAATACTTACTATTCCTTGTCTTTTGAAGAAATAATAAAATAATGATTAAAAAGTTATGAAAACCCACCTCTCATCCACTATAAAACCCCCATCACTCCATCTTCTCTTCACTACTCTCAAGCCTTGTGACTTTTCTGTATTATGACCAAATGTCTCCCCAAGATCCTCCCCCACATCCAAAATATCCTAGCCTCTTTAAAATACCAAAACCTCTACCTTTGAGAGGTTCTCAAAGGAGAAAGTCTCAAGAGGTAAATTCCTCTTTCCAATTCCTTCATTTATTTTTAAGTTCTTTTATTTTTGTTTCTTTCCTCACCTCCCTTCACCCAAATAGTATGATAACTCCAGTAACATAAATGTACTCGAATGTTTTTATGCTAATGGTATAATTAATTATCTTTTATCCTTTCCCCCACCTTTTATTTCAAAGAAATGAAAGCATCATTTGAGATGTGCTAATTTAGCACATTCAAGGAAAAAAGTTTATCAATTTCTATTATCATCTTTAATTATAGTCATGAAACCATTTCTGTTATGGTTAAAAAAATTATTATATATGTAATATATCATATTTTTTATTTTTAAATCCTTTTGTACAAATGGTACTAAGTTATAAAGCAAATCATGTTCTTTGTAATCAGACCCACCGATTAACAAAAACGGTTTTCACTATGGTTTTATATAATAATTTGACGTAAAAGTATATTGGGATCCAGAAATAGACCTTGGTGGTGAATCACATTCATGTAGTGGATGATTTTCCATCGGAGGTATATGTAGGTCCAATAAGAGTTAGAGGTACCATCATTATTTTATCTTCAATAGTGATGACTTTATTTGACATAGGTGCCTCACACTCATTTATATCTACTAATTCTAAGGATATGATGAAACTTTCCAAGAAACTCATGTTATTTGATATGGATTTAGAGACAACTCTTGAAAATAGGAAAGATAATGGGTTATGGTGTCCTTAAAAACTTTCGATAGCTGATTCTGAGTTATTTTGGGATTTCCTTATTCTCGATCTGGATATATTTAAAATCATCATCATGATGTATAGGCTTATTTATCATCATTATGAGGTTTATTTTTATCATCATCATGTATCATTCCTTGATAAATATGGGATATATTGGGGGGTTTTAGGGATATTGGGATCCAAGGACATGTCATACAAGACATTTCTTCCCAGAGATCAATGGTTTTTTGTATTCTATTATAATTGATGATGATGTTTCTTTTATTGTTGATCTCCCCACTATTTTCTCTCGACTCACCTGATTTTTTGTAGATTATTTCCATGGTCTTCCTCTATAGGGGGAGGTAGAGTTTATAAATGATTTTCTAGAACAGACCTACACGATCATGATACCTTTGTATCATATAGACCCAATAGAGTAGTAATAGGTCAATATTGAATTGGCTGATCTGATGGTGAATGTTTTTGTTTTCCATAGTTTTTTCACCATGGGTAGACTCAGTTATCTTTTCCAAGAAGGCTGATGGTTCACTTCGATTGTGTGTGGACTATCAGAAGTTGAACTGGGTAACATTTATTTAACAACCCAATGTTTTATAAATGGAAATTCCTTTCATATAAATATGTCATAAAATCACATGAAAACACAACATAATGAACTACTAAGTGCTAAGTGACCTTTAAACATAATTTTTTCACATCTGTGTTTTGAATTTCAAAAATCTGACATACACGGTTGCAGTTAGTAAGTTATTTGGAGTCTGATAAGAAAAACATAATTTTTGGTGAATAGTAACATACCCTTTTGAATAATAACATACCCTTATTAATAGTGATATACCCTAAGGAATAGTAACCTTATATATGATAGTATAAAAAAATATTCAAGTTGAAAGTACGATATACCTATATTTTAGAATAAGTTAATGAATGTTTTAAAACTGGTTTTTGATAATAAATTTTGATTTTAATTAAATATTAAAATAATCATATTTAGAAAATTATTTTTGAAAAAATGGACTTCATTTTTGGATTATACACATCTAAAAATGGTTAGGGTTAATCTTTTTGATTTTTCTGAAATACTTGAATTTTTTTAGGAATAGTAAAATGTAATAATTTATGATAAATGCTAAATAAGGAATTTATTGAGTCATTGATGATGATATACTAATCTAAGACTAATTGGTTTGAAGTCACATGCATTTATTACTGTTCTTTCTCATGGAATACTTATTATTCCTTGTCTTTTGAAGAAATAATAAACTAATGATTAAACAATTATAAAAACCCACCTCTCCACTATAAACCCCCCTCACTCCCTCTTCTCTTCACTCCTCTCAAGCCTTGTGACTTTCCAGTATTATGACCAAATATCTCCCCAAGATCATCCCCCACATACAAAATCTCCTAGCCTCTTCAAAATACCAAAACTTCTCCCTTTGATAGGTTCTCAAAGGAGGAAGTCTAAAGAGGTAAATTCCTCTTTCCAATTCCTTCATTTCTTTTATGTTCTTTTATTTTTGTTTCTTTCCTCACCTCCCTTCACCCAAATAGTATGATAACTCCACTAACATACATGTACTAGAATTTTTTATGCTAATGTTATAATTCATTATCTTGTCTCCTTTCCCCACCTTTTTTTTGAAAGAAATGAAAGCAACGTTTGAGATGTGCTAATTTAGCACATTCAAGGACTACAGTTTATCAATTTTTATTATCATATTTAATTATGGTCATGAAACCATTTGTTTTATGGTTAAAAAATATTATTATATATGTAATATATCATATTTTTTATTTTTTAAATCCTTTTGTTCAAATTGTAGTAAGTTATAAAGCAAAACATGTTCTTTGTAATCAAACCCACTGATTAACAAAAACGGTTGTCACTATGGTTTTATATAATAATTTGACTTAAAAGTATATTGGGATCTAGAAATAGACCTTGGTGGTGAATCACTTTCATGTAGTGGATTATTTTCCATCGGAGGTATATGTAGGTCCAATAAGAGTTAGAGGTACCTTCATTATTTCATCTTCAATAGTGATGACTTTATTTGACATAGGTGCCTCACACTCATTTATATCTACTCATTCTATGGATATGATAAAACTTTCCAAGAAACTCATGTTATTTGATATGGAGTTAGAGACAACTCTTGAGAATAGGAAAGAGAATGGGTTATGGTGTCCTTAAAAACTTTTGATAGCCGATGCTGAGTTATTTTGTGATTTCTTTGTTATCGATCTGGATATATTTAAGATCATCATCATGATGGATTGGCTTATTTCTCATCATTATGAGGTTGATTTTTATTATCATTATGTATCATTCCCTAATAAATATGAGAGATATTGGGGGTTTTAGGGATATTGGGATCCAAGGACATGGCATACAAGACCTTTCTTCCCAGAGATCAATGGTATGTTGTCTTCTATTATAATTGATGATGATTTTTATTTTGTTGTTGATCTTCCCACTATTTTTTCTGGACTCACCTAATTTTTTGTAGATTATTTCCATGGTCTTTCCCTATAGGAGGAGGTAGAGTTTATAATCGATCTGCTGGAACACACCTACATGATCATGATACCTTTGTATCATATAGACCCAATAGAGTAGAAATAGGTCAATATTGAATTGGATGATCTGATGGGGAATGTTTTTGTTTTCCATATTTTTTTCACCTTGGGCAGACTCAATGCTCTTTTCCAAGAAGGATGATGGTTCACTTTGATTGTGTGTGGACTATCGGAAGTTGAACTGGGTAACATTTATGTAATGAACCAATGTTTTATAAATGGAAATTCCTTTCATATAAATATGTCATAAAATCACATGAAAATACAACATAATGTACTACTAAGTGCTAAGTGACCTTTAAACATAATTTTCTCACTTCTTTGTTTCGAATTTCAAAAATCCGATATACACGGTTGCAATCAGTAAGTTATTTGGAGTCTAATAAGAAAAACATAATTTTTGGTGAATAGTAACCTACCCTTTTGAATATTAACATACCCATATTAATAGTGATATACCCTAAGGAATAGTAACCTTACCTATGATAGTATAAAAAAATATTCAAGCTGAATGTTTGATATACCTCTATTTTAGAATAAGTAAATGAATATTTTAAAACTGGTTTTTGATAATAAATTATGATTTTAATTAAATATTAAAATAAGAATTTTTAGAAAATTATTTTTGAAAAAATGGAATTAATTTTTGGATTATACACATCTAAAAATGGATTGGGTTAATTTTTTTGATTTTTCTGAAATACTTGAATTTTTTTAGGAATAGTAAAATGCAATAATTTACAATAAATGCTAAATAAGGAACTTATTGAGTAATTGATGATGATATACTGATCTAAGCCCAATTTGTTTGAAGTCACATGCATTTATTACTGTTATTTATCATAGAATACTTTCTATTACTTGTCTTTTGAAGAAATAATAAACTAATGATTAAACAATTATGAAAACTCTCCCCTCCTCTACTATAAAAACCCCCCTCACTCCCTCTTCTCTTCACTCCTCTCAAGCCTTGTGAATTTCCAGTATTATGAAAAAATATATCCCCAAGATCCTCTCCAACATCCAAAATCTCCTATCCTATTCAAAATACCAAAACCTCTCCCTTTGATAGGTTCTCAAAGGAGGAAGTCTCAAGAGGTAAATTCCTCTTTCCAATTCCTTCATTTCTTTTAAGTTCTTTTATTTTTGTTTCTTTCCTCACCTCACTTCACCCAAATAGTATGATAACTCCATTAAAATACATGTACTAGAATTTTTTATGCTAATGGTATAATTCATTATCTTCTCTCATTTACCCACCTTTTATTTGAAAGAAATGAAAGCATCGTTTGAGAGGTGCTAATTTAGCACAGTCAAGGACAATGGTTTATCAATTTCTATTATCATATTTAATTATGGTCATGAAACCATTTGTGTTATGGTTAAAAAAGATTATTATATATGTAATATATCATATTTTTTTAAATACTTTTGTACAAATGGTATTAATTTATAAATCAAAACATGTTCTTTGTAATCAAACCCACCGATCAACAAAAACGGTCGTCACTATGGTTTTATATAATAATTTGACTTAACTATAAGTAAATAAATTAAATTTAAATCCATTTAATCTTCTATATGTTCACTAATAACAAAAAACTTTAATTCTGGACAATCACTTTCATCATATGTGTTTATACGAACATGAACCGGTCATTCAAGCCAAGTAAGAAAACAGACCCAAACAATGAAATTGAACCTCATAACCAATCAAAACAGTTATAAATGAACTTAAAATTATTATAATAAAACAATTTCATATATAATAGGTTCTATAATTATTAATTAATTAACCTAATTTTTTTATTCAGATCTTTAATAAAAAGTGGAGAACACCAATGGATTTAAGATAAGTGATCATCTCCATGTCACTCTTAAATCATGATTATCCTATATGATATTCCTTTTATGTGTAATCCCATATGATGAGGTATAACTTTTCACCTCCACCATACTACCCTCATTCTTTATAAGTGATTATAAACCCCTTATCTCTCTCATCAATCCCTCTTGGGTACACCTGATACCATGCCGATAAACCGTAATGAATTTTACCTGAACCTTCTTTGTTCTTCTATGTTGCCTTATCTTTCATTATATCAAAATGGTGTTATTTTGTCTATTTATGTACATATTCTAAATTTTATGTAGTTTTAAAAAATTAATTTATGAATACCCTTTAATAACTCTCTTTTGGGGATAGACATGTTTTTAAAAGATTGTCTCCTTAGAACTTTCCAATAAGAAAACCCATTTTAAGGGAACTTCCCAAATTTTTATCCAATTTCAAGTTCAGTATATCCTATATTTTAAGCCACCATTGTCTTTATTCAATTAGTATTTTTATTATGAAAACATTATTGGTTCAATTATGATTTTATATAAAATATTTTCCTCTTTTCTATTTTAAAAGTTCGATAGTATTTTCCTTAAAACCGAACAAAAAATGTTTTAATGCTAATGTTTCTCAAATACATTCCTTATATGTTTTTTCTTCTGTTTGACATAAATTACCATGTTATATTACTATTTTGCCTTATGATTATCCATGTATATTCTAATACTTTTCTTTCATGTACACTTTCAGGATACGCCCATTGGTTATGCTTTATGTCATGATTGTGGTACCCACTTCTTTCCATGGATACCCTTATTTTTATGTATAGTTGATTATGTATGATTATTTATGTGGAAAGAATATTCATGAAAATGTTGAGATGGGTGTTCCCAGATAGCGCTCCAATGCATTGGGTAAAGTTAAGTCTCATGAGATTTGATGGGAAAGGGGATTGACAGTTAGCCTTGACCGATACTAAAATGGGAAACAGGATTGATGTTTAGCCTTGACATGTACTAAAGACTTGTTTTATGATTTTACCACATTTATATGATTCTATATTTATATAATACCATGATTATATGATATGATTTTATAAGTTTCATGCTTTTGATATCATTATGTCATGCCTCCTAACTCATGTTCTTAAGATGTATCCTTATGTTCATTCCCTTACTAGGATCTTTAGCTCATCCATTTTCTCATGTGTTCCCCAGGGTACCCTATGTATATGTAAGGGCTCAAAGTAAGTTAAGAGCTCTTTTTATTGAGATTAAATAAAGATGTGTTTTTTTATCCCCATGTTTTATGTTATATGTACCTAGTCTTCCAAGACACTAGACTTAAAGATCCTTGGCTTGTACTTTGATGTATAATTATGCTTAAAATCATGTAATGTTATATATAAAAGGCTTGGATCATTATAATTTAAGAATAATTACACTTTTATTTCTATTGATGATTTTTTAACCAGTTAATGGTGGAAAATTGGTTATTAAAGATTGATCTTCAATCAGTTTATCATAATCTCAGAGTTTGGGAATCTTATGTATTGATGAAAACATTCAAGATTAGGTATGTCCGTGATAAATATCTTGTGATATATTTTGGTCTAACTAATGATATAGCAGTTTTTATGTATTTGATCAATCAGATATTCCATGAGTATCTTGAAACTTGTTTGGTAGTTTTTAGGGTTGAAATTTTTCTTTATTTGAGATATGAGTGCAAGCACAAGCACCATTTGAGTTTGGTTTTGGAAATCATGATGAGTCACTATTTGTATGTAAAGCTTTAGAAATGTAGTTTTTGGATCCAAGAAGTGATGTTATTGGTGTAACATCCCAGGTTATTATAGAATAAGACTTTTTAAAATCTATTAATATTTATGAATTAGATATTAATTTTAATTTCAAGTAGATGTTATGTCTAATAGCGTACTCGACATGAAAAAATGGGTTTCTCAAAAATCTTATGTTGCACACAAGACTGAGCTATACCGAAAAATAATATATTATTATTATTATTATTTTAAATTGTAGTTATCGGCTAGACGTTGTATTGGCAGGAATAAATATAATTAACTATATTATTTTTATACATGATTATTAAATATTTTTACTTTTTTCCAATAAACTTTAAAGGCTTAAAATGAGAATAAATCCAATTTTAAACATAAAATATTCTAACAATTTTAAAAGGTAGTTTTACTGACTTTTGAAGATGATCCCTTTTTAAATCTAGTTTTTGTCACTTTTATATGTTATATTTTACAAAATAAACTTATTCTTTGAAATCGGGACATCAAAATTTACTTTGGTTTATTTTTTGGATTTTTTCTAATTAAATTCAAATTTTAATGAATAGTGAAAAATACTACACTTTAATTCAAAACTGTTTTTTCATCTAATTTATATTTACTGATATATTATCTATTTAATTTATTTTAAAGTGTATTTAGATTATGTTTTTATCACTTAATTCAATGTAGTTCATTTGAAGAAATTTTATATTGAAATTGAATAAAAAAACTATGTGAACTTTTGAACATTTTACTTAAAAAACTCGTTTTCTCATTCTGACAATAGGATTAAATTAAAATTAAAATTTTCCACATCTGTGAATTTAATTCTCAAAAAATAACATACATAGTTATAATAAGTATGATAAAATTTTACCAATAGTATCGACATAATTTTTAGTGAATAGTAACATTAGTATTTTAAATACCATGATTAAAGGTAAATATGGTAATTAAAGGTAAAATTAATATTATAATAATGTAAAACTACCCTAACCCCTGTCATAATTTTATAATATGAGTTATTTTTGACCAATAAAATCCTTGGGTCTAAATTTTGGTCTTTTTAATCCACTTTGGTGTGATTATAAAATTTATAACATTTAATTTAAAGGAAAATATGTCATAATCATGTCTCTTATTACTAAAATATTTTATTATGTGGTTATATAAGTGATATCTTTGACTATTAATAGTACTTATAAAGATAAAAATATTAAATACATTATGGTAATTTATTTATAATTTTTTGGAATTAAATATTTAAATTTATTTATGTCATAATGACGATTTCGTAATTGGTTTATTAAAGAAAGAATCAAATAAATGATATCGATAATATTAAAATAAAAATAATTTGAAATATTTGATTCCATCCATAAATTTTCTAGATGACTATGAAATGTTATTATTGACTTAATGTCAATTTTTCAAAGGAATCAAGTTGTTATGATTTTTAAAAAAATCATGTAATAAATAGTGTCAAAATAGACATAATTCATATTTTAAAATATAAAATTTTTTATTAAATGATATAAAATTTATAAAAATAAATGATTTGACCAAAAAGTTTAGATAAATCTATAAATTTCATTAATTATTCATTAATTGGTCATTTGGTATGATTTTTTAATTATTTTAACTCTCAATTTATAAATTACTTGATAAAACGAAAAAAGTTAAAAAGGGAAAAAAAGATAATGATTAAAAATTATTTAAAACATGTATAATTCTAATTGGATAATTATATTTAGACTTATAATCATCATATAATTGATCATAATAAATTTGGACCCATTTTGAATCAAAATGTAATTTATATTTATTTAATACTTTTAATAATTCCAGGGGTTCCCCCTATCATATAAAAAGGCACCAATTTCTCTCTATTACTCACACTTCCAAAGCCTTTTGGATCATCAAAAATCTCCCCAAAACCCTTCCTATAATCCCTCTCCGCATTCTTGAGAACTTATTTTAGGAATAACACCCTCCTTAAAGGTGTTATTGAGTTCTTCATAGGTGATCAACTGAAGAAGAGGTATTGTTTTTTAAGTATTTCTATTATATTTCATCTTCCACTTCCTTCAAAACATATTATTAATATATTAAATAATAACTCTATTATCCTAAGTATACTAAGATTTTATTATGATAATATCATCACCTTAATACATCTCTACTTCCATTAAATGGGAAAGCAATTAATTTTTCGTCTATACGTGTGAACTATCATCTCCATGAACCAGTTTAATTAATTTTTCATAGCCATATCTCATGACTGGTTATAACAATGAAATTAATGTTAATATTTGATATTAATTACATGTTAATTCTTTGATTATCATAATATGTCAATTATTTTCTTACAATCCATGTGCATAAAAATGAAAACATCATTCGTGCGTATGTGTGAACTATCACCTCCATGAAGCAATGTGGCTCGTTTTTATTCTTTATATCCCTTTTATGTTATATATACTTAGATTTAAATTATCAATATGATATTAATTATGTTATGATCATTATTTAATGACACGATAATACTTAACTTCTTTCCGTAATGATCAATTAAAAATGGAAAATATTACTCATGCATACGTACGAGTTACCATCTCCATGAATATAACGTTGGTCGTTTTTCATAACCATGCTTCATGGATTGATTTAAAGGTATAATTTATTTATTAAAATGATAATAATTTCATGAATATTATTTTGTAGATGAATTACTTATGACCACATGGACTAGTGACATCAAACCATGTTCATTTTCGACTCAAGTACCGAATATCCACAAAACGTTCGATATGAACTTAAATAATTATGTATATTTTATAACATTGTAATTAGTGATATAAAAGAAATAATAAAATTGATAAATGTTCTCAATAAAGTTGAAATTAACTTAGGTTTATTATTTAGGAATATAATGGTTGTACATGATAATTCAGACTCACTATAATGGCCTTTGTCTCAATATCCTTTCATTGAGGAATATTTTGATGTTATACACCACCTTCTTTTATACAATGTATAATTAAACCCTTTTAAATTTATTTTAATTCAAAGGTTTTTGAACAGAATATTTTTTTATGAATCATTTTACTAAATGAAAAAAGGAATTTTCTTTATGTATACAGTGACAATGAAGTTTCTTCCACCATGACCATTATTTTATATTTGGATTCCTCCATAACACAAAATGTTTTTTAATGAAAAATAAATACCATATTACATTTTCAAGTATCTTGGTGTTGAAAATGGTTTTAATAATGGTTGGATTATATCAATATCTTGAAATGATTCTTTGTGATTGAAAAATGAAACTTTATGAGTGAAATATTTATAATTGCAATTTTTTATGTTTTGTGATTATATAATGGTATTTAGACATTTTATCGGTGGTTATGTGATAAATCAAAGAAAGGTGGTTATGTTATAAACCAAATATGGGTGGTTTCGTGATAAACCAATAATGGGTGGTTACGTTATAACCTCCAATGCATTGGGTATGGAAGTCGGCTGAATGATTATTCCATTTAGTGATATGTGTGGAAGTTGATTGAATGGTTATTCCATTTAAGTACGATTATGCCCCCAAGTTACCTTTATATGTTATAAGTTTATTTCTACGGGATTTATGGTAATCATTTGGTTAAAAAAGTGTAATAAATGAAAAATTATGAAGTTTAAACATGAAATGAAACCATGATTCTTTTTGAAAATTTTTTGTTTTATGAAAAAATAGATAGTGGGTGTAAGTGTCTAATTTGTAATATTTAAGTGGTTATGTATGATTTATGGAATAATTATCTAAAGTTATAAACTTTAAGAGATCCTTAATGTGAAATAAATTCAAATTATTGACTTATCTCAAGATTAAGTAATGTTTAAGGTTGGGACCTTATAGTTGGTATCAAAGGTCAGTTTAGATAATGTTAGGAGTTAGAATATTGTTAATAGAATATCCGTAAATTATTTTTACTTTATGTTCCAATGGAAATGATATAGAATTTTAAGATTATCATGTTGTTTCATCTAAGATATGTTTGTTCAAAATGGTTTTCTACAGAGGAAACAGGGAAGATGTGCTGGGAAGGAATACAAATGAAATAAAATTTTCAAATCAGCATCCTCATATGGTCAAAATAAAAACTAAATAGTTTATTGTAGTGATGGATCAAGTGATAAATTGTGGAAGTGTCCATGTATGAGATCAACCAGATCAACTACAGAGGAATATGTTGGTAGTATATCATTTCCTGAGGCAACCTCCCCCATCATTCAGAGGAGCATCTGACCCTATGTAATATAAAGGGTGGATTAATGCACTAGAAAATATTTTTAATGTAATTGGGTGTTCATAAAATCAAAAGGTCAGTCATTATTTTTATCATTTTCAAGGTGAATCCAATCATTGGTGGTCAATGATTAAAAGTATCATGTAAAGCTAAGAGATTAATTCCATGGAATGAAATGAATTTAAGAATATATTCCTTGAGAAATATTTTCCTATGGATTTCTGAATTAGGATGGAAAATAAATTCATGGAATTAAGACAAAAGGAGGAAGATTCTATGTCTGTATGTGAATAAAATTTCACCTATTTTTTAAGGTATATCCCAAATTTTATCTGAGATATTGATAGTAAGATAAATCGGTTTTACTTAGGATTGAAGCTAAAATATCGAAGTGCATTAGCTTCTCATGAGTTCAAAATATATGAGAAACTTTTCTGATGTGCTGAGAATATAGAAATGGAGTTTTGTTTATGATCATGTATTCCATTAGAGGAAGAAAATTAAGCAATCCAATTGGCAGGAAATGAGAAATAATTCATCAATGAAGTTTGGAGGTAAGAAAATTAAATTTCCATCCCATGAGAAGTGTTGTAAAAAGAAACTTTTAAAATATAACCCAAAGTCTAGAAAGTGATTATTATGTGGTAACACTGGTCATATTTCTCATTAATATAATGGAGATTATTAGGAAAGTAATTAAAAGTCGATGATAAGATGTTTTAGTAGGAATGAGTTAGGGAAATATGCCAATGTGTGTCCAAAGTTGATTACATAGGATGGAAACTAGCAAGATTAAAAGAAGAAGGGCATGGAAAAATAATTTTCTACTCCTAAAGTTGATTTGGGATCATCAAATGAACTAGTGAAAGGTATGTTATGGGTTTTTTCAAGATATTCCAATACTATATTTGACTCTGGATCTTCACATTCATTCATTTCTAAGATAATTCCAAGTAAATTGGAAATATTTCCTCCTGAATGTGTTATAGAACTTTTGGTAAAAACCTCAGGTGAAAGAATTAAATCAACCAAGATTTATAGTAATATTATTATTATAATTAGTGGGATGGTTTTTCTTATAAATCTTCTTGAACTTTCTAGTGTGGAATTTTATATCATTTTGGGTATGGATTGGCTTTCAGTTTATTATGCTAAAATAGATTTCAAATCGAAGAAGGTTTTATTTATTGATTTCATACCTTTAATAACATACTAAAAATATGACAGATTTGTTAAATATTAGATTGAAATTTATCAAGATCATGTTTTTGAAAAGAAAGAAATAGTTTTGATAAGTGACATTCCAGTAGTGAATGAATTTACTAATGTTTTTTCTGATGAATTGCTTGGTATTATTTCTGATTGGGAGATTGAATTTACTATTGATTTAGTGCCTGATTCTAAGAATTTTTATAAGCCTCCTTATCAAATGTCTCATGTATAATTGGTGTAATTGAAAAAATAGTTTCAATAATTGCTTGATAAGGGTTTCATTCGACCCAGTACTTCACCAAGGTGTTCCCCTGTTTTATTTGTAAAAAAGAAAGATGGTTCTATGTGGATTTTTATTTATTAGAGATACATGAATAACATAACTATTAAGAAAAAAGTATTTTTTTTCTTAATATTGATGATTTATTTGATTATCTCTAAGGAGCTCAACATTTTTCAAAGATAGATTTGAGGTTTAGGTACCATCAGTTGAAGGTGAAGAAGGATGAAATTCCAAAGACTGCATTATGAATGAGATATGGGAATTTTGAGTTTTTATTTATTCCATTTGGGTTATCTAATTACCCAGTTGTATTTATGAATATCATGAATGGAGTCTTTTATTATTTTTTTGGATTAGTTCATTATTGTGTTTATAGATGATATTTTGGAATATTCTAAAAGTCAGGAGGAACATGAAAGTCACTTAAGGATTTTTGTATCAATCATTAAAAGAAAAGAAACTATATGGAAAGTTTAGTAAGCGTGAATTTTTGTTGAAAAAAATATCTTTCCATTATCATATTTTTTTAAATATCGAATACCTGTTGACCCTTTTAAAAAAATTAGTTAAAGAGTGGCCAATACCTCCTAATATCACAGAGATTCTTAGTTTTCTTGGATTAGTAGGTTATTACAGAAGTTTTGTTGAAAAATTTTCTTAGTTATGTAGCCCACTAACTAAGTAAACACATAAGGGGGTTAAGTTAATCTGTATGAAAGAATGTGATGATTATTTTCAAGAACTAAAAGTAAGATAGGTAAATTCCCTAGTTTTGGCCTACCTTTGAGGAATGGTGAATTTGTTATCTAAAGTGATGCTTCATTGAAATGACTTGGTTGTGTCCTAATAAATAGTGATCAGGTAATTGCTTATGCTTCACATTAGTTTAAACCTCATGGGTAGAATTAAACTTCACAAGATTTAGAATTAGCTTCAGTTGTTTTTGTATTAAAAATTTGGAGGAATCACTTGTATGGTGTAAAGTGTGAAATATATACTGATCACAAAAGTTTTAAGTATACATTAAATCAGAAATAATTGAGCATAAAATAGAGGAGATGGATGAAATTAATCAAGGATTATGATTTCATGATTCATTACCATCCAGGAAAAGAAAATAAATTGGCTAATGCTTTGAGTCAAAATTGTAATGCTACATTAACTATTCTATGTTTGGAACAAGATCCATTGGTTATTGATTTGATGAATTTTGTCTTGGAAGTTATTGGGGTATAAAATTAATCTATTTTGTTACATTTGTTAGTGAAATCATCTCTATCAGATAGAATTAAGAAAGCCAGGAAGAATTAAAGTGAGTTGCAGAAAAAGGTAGAATTGGCTGAGAAGGTTCATCCGGGAAACACTAAGATGTATAGAGACCTTTGGGTGTATTAATGGTGGGATGGAATGAAAATATATATTGTTGACATTACCCTGAGATATTTGATTTTTCAATAGGTTAAAGTAGATCTGTAGTTACAAAAAGGGATGCTTCAGCATTTTCCAGTTCCATAGTGGAAATGGTAAAATATATCCATGGATTTCATATGGTATTATCAAATACTTCTTGAGGTAACAATGTGATTTGGGTTATTCTTGATTGATTGACTAAATCTGTTCAATTTCTTCCTATTCAAGATAATATTTCTCTAAACCAACTTTCTCATTTTTATATTAAAGATATGGTCAGGTTACATGGAGTTCCCCTCTCCATTGTATATGATCATGATATGAAGTTCACTACTAACTTTTAGAAAGGCCTTTAGAAGTAATTAGGTACTGAATTAAATTTTAGTACATCTTTTCATTCTAAATATGATGGAAAATTAGAACAAATAATTCAGAAATTAGAGGATATCATACATGAATATTCAATGTATTACTAAGGAAGTTGGGATCAAAATATTTATTTGGTTGAGTTCTCTTATAATAACAATTTTCATTAGAGTATACAGATGACACTATTTGAGGAATTATATGGAATGTTTTGCCAAACTCCATATTTTTGGGATGATGTCAGAGAAAGGAATCTTATGGGGCCAGAGTTGGTATAATAGATGGAAGAAAAAGTTTAGTTGATTCAGAAGAACTTGAGGATAGCTCAGAGAAAGAAGAAAAGTTATGCATATAATCAGAGGAATGATCTTTCATTTGAGGTAGGTGATCATCTCTTTCTCAAATTTTCTCCATGAAAAAGTGTGATGTGTTTTGGTAAGAAAGGTAAGTTGTGTTCACAGTTAATTGGACCCTATGTAATCTTGTATAAAGTTGGATGAGTTTTCTACCAAGTGGATTCACCTCCGATTATATCCCAGGTACACAATGTTTTTTATGTTTCAATGTTAAGAAAATATATGTCAGATCCATCTCATTTTTTGAGTCTAAAAGTAGTTTAGTTGGAAGAGAATATTTCTTATGAGGAACTGCCAATCCATCTTCCTAACCATAGAGGGAAGGTATTGTAGAATAAATTGATTCATCATGTTAAGGTTTTCCAGAAAACTCTTATGGTTGAAGAGGAAATATAGGAATCCTAAAATTCTATGAGGGAGAAATACCCCCACTTATTTGATAAGAAAATAAAATTGCAAGGACACAATTTCCAAAAGGGGGTAATGATGTAACATCCCTATTAATCATAGAACAAGTCTTTTTCAAATATATTAATATTTATGAATTAGATATTAATTTTAATTTATAGGGTATTATGTCTCTGATATAATGCTCGACACGCAATAATGGGTTTCTCTGAAATCTTATGTTGCACACAAGACTGAGTTATAATAAAAAATAATATATTATTATTGTTAATTTAAATGGTAGTTAATGTATAGTTGTTTTATTGGTAGGAATGATCAGTACTAACTATTATATGTTTATACATTTTTATTAAATATTTTTAGTTTTGTACAATAAATTTTAGAGGCTTAAAATGAGAATAAACCGAATTGTAATCATAAAATACTCTAATATTTTTAAAAGGTAGTTTTACCACCTTTTAATGGAGATACATTTTTAAATATATTTTCTGTCACTTTTATATGTTCTATTTGAAAAATAAACTTCTTATTTGTAAGAGGTACATCAAAATTTACTTTGGTATAATTTTTTGTATTTTTCTAATTAAATTCATATTTTAATGAATAGTAAGAAATCCTGTATTTGAATTAAAAACTGCATTTTCATCTAATTTATTTATATAGTTAGATTGTATATTTAATTTTTTTAATTTTAAATTAGATTAATTTTATATCATTAAATCCAATTTAGTTCATTGTAAACAATTTCATTTTGAAATTGAATAGAAAAACTATGTGAACTTCTGAACATTTTACTTAAAAACTCGTTTTCTCATTCCGACATCGATATTAATTTTAAATTTAAATTTTCCACTTCTATGAATTTAATTTTCCAAAAATAACATACATGTTAGTAATTGGTATGAAAAATTTGGTCCAATACGGTTAAAATAATTTTTTAATAGATACTTTAGTATTTTATTTACCATGGTTGAAGGTAAATAGGGTGATTAAAGGTAAAAATAATATTATAATAATATAAAACTACCCTAAAACTTTTCCTAATCTTATTTTATGAGTTATTGTTGACTAATAAAATCCTTGGGTCCAAATTTTGACCATATAATCCACTTGGGTGTGATCATGACATTTATAACATTTAATTTAAAGGAAAATATATCACAATCATGTCTCTTCTTACTAAAATAATTTTTATATGGGGTTATATAAGTAATATCTTAGACTATGAATATTAATTAAAAACATAAAAATATTACCTAAATCATGTTAATTTTTTAATATTTTTTTGAAATTAAATAATTAAATTTATTTATGACACAATTATAATGCAATAATTGGTTTATTAAGGAAAGAATCAAATAATTAATATTAATAATATTAAAATAAAACTAATTTGAAATATTTGATGGAATCCACTAATTTTATGGATGAATATGACATGTTATGATTGAGTTAGTGTAGTTTTTTCAAAGGAATCAAGTTGATATGATTTTTTAAAAATAATTATGTAATGAATAGTGTCAAAATTGATACAATTTATATTTTAAAATATAAAATATTTAATTAAATGATATAAATTATTTAAAACCCAGTATTCAACCAAAAAATTTAGATAAATCTAAAAATTTCATTAATTAATCATTCATTGGACTTTTGGCATGATTCAATTATTATTTTAACTCTCAATGTGTAAATTACCTTATAAAACGGTAAGTGTTAAAAAGGTTAAAACTAAACAATACGGATTAAAAATTATTAAAAACATCTCTAATTTTCATAAGATAATTATTTTTAGACATATACTCATCCTATATTATAAATATATGAGTTTTTATGCATTTTTAATTGAAATTTAATTTATATTAATTTAATACTTTTAATAATTCCAAGGGTGCCCCTCCCCTCTCCTATAAAAAGGCACACATTCCTCTCTATTAGTCACACTTAAAAAAAATTGTGGTTTGGAAAAGATCTAAAAAAACCCTTAATAAAATCCCTAACACCATTTTTAGGCCTTATTTTAGGTATATCACCCTCCTTAGAGGTGTTCAGGTGTTCTTTAAAGGTGATCAACTGAAGAAGAGTTATCATTTTCTTTAAGTATTTTTATTTTATTTCTTCTTCCACTTCCTTCAAATCATATTATTCCTAAATGAAACAATAAATAAGGTATCCTAAATATAATTATATTCTATTATGATAATATCCTCACCAAAATCCATATCCACTCCTATTAAATTGGAATGTAATTAATCACTCATGTGTACATGTGAACTATCACCTCCACGAACTGATATAATTCATTTTTCCTAACCGTATCTTCTGACAAGTTATAATAGTGGAATTAATTTTCATATTTGTTATTAATGACATATTAATCATTATATTATAAAAATATATCAATTACATTCATACTTTCCATGTGCATAAAAATGATAATGTCGCCCATGCGTACGTGTGAACTATCACCTCCATGAAGCGATGTGACTCATTTTTATTATTTATATCACATGTATGATATATATAATTATTTTTAAATTCATAATATAATATTAATTATTTTATTTTAATTCTATAAAGATAAAATAATACTTAACTTATTTCTATAATTATCAATGAGAAATGGTAAGCGTTACTCATGCATACGTACGACTTACCATCTCCATGAATATAACATTGTTCATTTTTCATAACCACACTTCATGGTTTGATTTAAAGGTATAATTTTTGTATAAAAATTATAATATTGTCATGAATATTATTATATAGATGAAGGACTTATGACCACATGGACTAGTGTCATAAATCCTTGTTCATTTTTGAGTCAAGTACCGAATATCGACAAGATGTCCGCTATGAACTTAAATAATTACATAATTTTTATAACATGGTAATAAGATATATAAAATAAATAATAAACTTAAAAAATGTTCTCAAACAATTATAAATTAACGTAAGTTTATTATTCATGAATATAAATGTTGTATGTGATGATTAGGACTCACAGTAAGGGATTTCATCTAAATCTCCTTTCATTGTGGCATATTTTGTTGTTATAAACCACCTTATTTTATACGGTGTATAATTAACCCCTTTGACATTTAATTTCATTAAAAGGTTTTTGAAAGGAATATTTTTCTATGAATCATTTTACTAAATGAAAAAAGGAATGTTTTTTTATGTACGAGGCAACAACAAATTTTCCACCGCCATGACAATTATTTGATATTTAGATTCCTCTACAGACCAAAAAGTTTTCTTAAAATAAAAAAATACCATATTCCCTTTTTATCTATTTTGGTATTGAAAATGGTTGTATTATATCAATATCTTGAAATTATTCCTTATGATTTCACATGAAATTTTACTATTTAAATGTTGATAATTTCAATATTTTATGTGTTGTGATTATATAATGGTACATCGACATTTGATGGGTGGTTACGGAAAAAAAATAGGTGGTTACATGAAAAACCAAAGATCGGTGGTTCCATGATAAACCAAGGATGGATGGTTATGTTATAACCTCCAATTCATTGGGTATGGAAGTCGGTTGTATGGATATTCCTTTTAGTGATATGTGTGGAAGTTGACTGTATGGATTTTCACCTTTAAGTATGATTATGCCCCAAGTTACCCTTATATGTTATAAGTTACTTTCTATGGGTTTTAAGGTAAATTTTTTATTACAAAAATGGTAAGAAATGATTTTATATTAGCTTAAGTGTATTTACTACTTCTTTAAGGTGGAAAGTATTACTATGTAATAAAAATTTTATAGTTTACCTATTTTGACAGGACTAATAGTTTTCCTTATTTGTGTATCCATTACTAAGATTTTTATGCTCATCCCAAGTTTGGAATGTTTTTCACAAGATTTAAATAAGAATATATTCAAGAATGTGATCAAGGAAAATTATGAAGTTTAAACATGAAATTAAACCACATTTCTTTTTAAAAATTATTTTTTTTATGAAAAAATGAATAGTGAGTAGAAGTGTCTACTTTTTAATATTTAAGTTGTTATGTATGATTTATGGAATATTTCTCTAAATATCTAAACTAGAAAATACCCTCAATGTTAAATAAAGTCAAATTTTTGACTTATCTCAAGATTAAGTAATGTTTAAGGTTGGGTCCTTTTAATTGGGGTGCATGATTTATGATTTAGGTTTATAAATTGATCCTAATAAGGTTAAGGTTATCATGTAATGGGAAGTCAAAAAAATTCCTTTATATTTGGATCTTCCTTGGTCTTGTTGGGTACTGTCAATGATTCATTAATTATTTATAAAATTTGGTGTCACCATTGATAGCTATTACCAAGAATGGGGTGAAATCTATTTGGGATGAAAAGTGTCAGTCTTTATTTGATGAACTTAAATTAAATATAACATCAATTCCTATTCTGATACTACCAAAGAACGGTATGAGGTTTATGTATTTATTTGATTCTTTTGGTGTGGTTTTGGGTTTCATTCTTATGTTGGATTATTATGTGGTGTCCTACAGATCTCGAAATATTTTATCGCATGAGAATAATTATCCCACTCGTGATTTTTATATTTTCATAGTTATGTATGTGATTAAATTTTGGTGGAACTGCCTTTTTTGGGAGATATTCATAGTCATTTATAACCATAAGATTCTTAGATATATCTTTTCTTAGAAATAATTGAATCTCGGATAAAGGTGGTGGGTGTAATTCCTTTAAACATCTGAATTTTACATCTCTTACACCTTAGGGAATTGGAATTTCATTACAAATTCTCTCAGTAGGAATATACCATCATAATATGTTCTAGAATCAAAGTAGGAGTGGATCCTTATAGAGCTCTTCACTTAGTTTCACCATGATGATCAGAAGTCTATTTTTTTATGGTTCTAACCAATTTTCATTTATCATCCATTATCCTTGATTCTATTTTATAGGATCATTATAAATATGATAAATTTAGTGTAATTTGGTAAACATTATATGGTAGGGAGACCGTTTCTGGTTGGTCCCTCTCTTCAGATGGTATTCTCTATTTTTGAGATTTTTTTGTCTTACCAGCATCTATGAGGAGATACATTTTTTTTACTTCCATATTTATTTGTGGGCCATTCATCCGAGAACTATGATGAAGTATTATGATATAATACTGCAATTCAAGTGGTTGGGTATGAAGTGTGACATTGTAGATCATATTTCCAGCTATTAAATCTTTCAACAAATAAAGATTGAGTGGTTTACACCTTCTAGTTTTGTCTAGACTCTTTTGGTTACCATTTGGAAATGGGATGAGGAGTCCATAGAATTTTTTGATGGATTTCCATGGAAAACCCAAGGGAGGTATGCTATCTAGGTGGTGATTGATCAGTTGAAAAAGTTATCTTACTTCATTCTGATTAGGGACACAACTAAAGTTTAAGACCTATGTGTATTGTATGTGTAGAATATTGTGAGGTTACATAGGGTTCCCTCTAACATAGTTTATGATAGGGATCCTAGGTTTACCTCATGGTCTTGGAAGTGTCTATAGGGTAAAATGGGTACTTAGGTTAGGTTGATTCCAGCTTACCGTCCACTAATAGATGGTCTAACAGATCTTGGAATTTAGATTCGGGAGGATTTTCTTCTTTCCCACATCATAGATTTTGGTGGATCAATGTATATCCATTTGGGAAGGTTGATTTTTCTTATAACAATAGTGAGTAGTCATCGGTCAGAATGGCTCCCTTCTAGGCTTTTTATAGTCACCCCTATAGGTCGCCTCTTTATTGTGAATAGGTGGGAACAAAGTCTTTTGTATGATCGAGTATCATTATAGAGTCATCAAAAAGGGTTTGCAATATACTTTAGTTTCTAGTTATAACTCAGATTTAGTATAAATCATATGTGTATCTTTAGCATCATTCTTTGGAGTTTTCCATTGTTGAACTTTTTTTATTAAAAGTTTATCTTCAATTAGGTCATTGTCATCTTGGAAAATAGTGAAAGATGGTTTGAAGATATGTTGGACCTTTTAAGGTCACTGAGTAGCTTGGGTAGTTTACTTATTGGTTAAAAATTCTAGTTTAGTTAACTGGTATTCAAAATGTTTTTCACATATCTCAACTTAGGAAGTACCATCTTGATCTCTCTCAAAATATGAGTTTGGAAGAAATTTATTTGGATCCAAATGTTTCATTTGTTGAGAAACAAGTAGAGATTATTAACTCCCAAGTGAAATAATTGCATGATATCTCGATTTTTTTTGTTAGAGAATTATGGTGACATGACTCAAATTCTCAAAAAACTTGGGAGTATAACTCATTGATGAGGGAGCAGAGCCCTCACCTCTTTCCAAACTCCATTATTCCACATGAAGTTCTAGGGTTGTAAAGTATTATAGTGGGGAGTTTATGACATCTCATTACCTTCATTTAGGTATTTCTCATCTCTATTTTCATTTCCCTCTTTTTTTGGGTGTGACTAAGTTTTAGGAGAATGGAGAGATTTTTTTGGGAAAATGAACTAATGTCTGGGATTTGTGTTTTTTGGAATTAATGGAGTTATACTTTTAATGTGAAAGGATTAAGAATATGAATTTTTGAATCTGGTAAGACTTAATCAACTTTTCAAAATGATTCTATAGAATCTTCCTGTTGGGAATTTTCATATCATGAACTTATTACATGATGTGAAACCATTGTTGGGATGATTCCATGAAATGGTATAAAGCATGAAAAGTTTACACTCCAGGAAACTGTTTCACATTTTGAAAATTTTGATTGGAGTTTTTTTAACCAAGACGGTGCCTTTTTTCGAATATGGATTTCTCATCATGAACCTGGGATTCACATCATGAAATATATGCATCCTATAAGTTTTTATTCACCGTACATATGATTCTTTTCATTTGACATGCATGATCCTCTCTTGATACCTAGGAGATCTCCCATGCTATTTTGAGGATCTCTACTCTTTCTGGATCATTTCATTCGGTGATTGATCTTTATTGTGGTTGAACTCTGTCTCTCCAGGTAAGTGATATTTTTTCTTCTTCATTTACATTGGTCAAATTTGTTCTGTTGTGCTTTATTTTCAGATTCATTGGTCTTTTAATTTTGATTCTTCTCGATCCATTCTAGATCTATTGTGTGATCTTCCTCGTATGGTTAACCTTTGTTTTGGTTATGGTGTTCCATGTGATTTTTTTAATGTACATGTTTTACTATCTTTTCCATTGGAATTATTTCTTGTTTAATTGGTTATGAGATGTAAGGATAGATTCTAGGGAATCTATTGTTGTCTTTCTGTCCTTTTGTGTTGGTCGATCCCATTTTAGGTGTATGCGGACCAAGATTGAGGTAGGTGATTCCATCTCCATCTTGGATTTGATGAAACTTAATTTCTTTTGTTTTTATAAAAAAATACAAATAAAATTACATGATTTATTGATTGATTTTGGTGTGTGTGAAAAGGGGTATTGAGGAATGATGATTTTTCCCTTGTTTTGGTAAAAGGAAAACAGTAATTTTCAAATCATTGTGAAATGTATTTATGAAATGGTTTTCAAAAAAAAATTGATGAACTGGTTTGAAAAATGTAGCACATGGAAATCCATGGGTACTTAGGATGAATTTGTAGTAATAGAACTCATCCATTGATACTTTTGGGGGTTCACTCATGGGGTGTTCTTCTGCTCCCTTGGTCTATTGTTCTAGTTGTATGCTAGAATTTTTGGGAGGTTAAATTACAAGGGTTTTCTTCTTTTATCAATATTTGGTTCATATATCTGGATACTTGATGCATACTATGTTTGGGTATGAGTGTCCTAGATGTCTTGGACTGTAGTGATCCTTATCATGATTTACCTTTTCTTGGGTTTTTACTACTTTTTACTTTTTCATTACTCTTGAAAATTGTTCAGATTATTTTATATATACATATCATGGAAAACATTGTTGGATCCTACCATTTTTATTTAGCTCACACCCTATACAACCCCTCGGAATTTCTTAGACCTTTATATGTATTTTAATGCATGGAAAGGTAAGTTGGAACAATGGGGTGATGAGGTTTCCATTAGCTATTTCTAGGTAGCTAGTGGTGAGATAGTGGGATTTTTCCCATTCCATCACATGGAGTAGATATTTCAGTTTTTCCATTTTTATTGGACTTATACCGTGTAAATTGTTTAGTAACTTTTGAGTTGTATCACTACTATTGTTTCCTTTTACGAGGAAATATATTTCTTGTTTTAAACTTATACTACTTCTTCTCAAATTGTATATATATGGCATGTATTATTCTTCAGGTTTCAATTTATTATTCCCTAGGTTTTTTTTATTCCTGGGTGCTATTCTTCAGCTATGATGATTAGGAATACCCTTTGGGTATGTGATAGGTCAGGATGGGTATTGGTTTGTGAGTGCATCCAGGTCGATTTGTTAGAATTTTGGTAATATCATTTTTTTTATTTTACATATCATGACATGTTTTTTATATATATGTTATTTTTTTCTTCTCATAAGATAACATATGATATACCTAAAAATATATAAGTTAGTAATAAATTATTAAATTTTTTCTGCTAGGATATGAAGGGATTTTAAATCAACCATAGCTTCATATTTCATTTTTTATACAAGAACAAATGAAAATCCATGGATATATATCAATTTCTAGATGAATATACATGGATGAAATTTATTTAAAGTGGATGAAAAAAGTTATTTTTTTCAATTTAAATGTAACATTTTAAAAAAGTTGTATAATAACTAAAAATGATCATCATAATGACTTAAAAAGATAATGGAGACCCTACATTATCTTGATTGAAGATCAACTCTCACTTCCCTACTATGATGTAACTAATTGAATATTAAATATAGGGATGAATTAACTACTAGGTATATGGAGGAGGATATCTCATTTAGTGCTTGATGTAATAATTAAGGAGTAATTCCTTTGTTCGTGATAAAGGGGTCTTAATTTAGGGTATAAAAATTTAAAAACATCCATATTTAGAGATATTTTTATCAGGTGTCCACTTGGTACTTGGTATAACTCCATCAGGTACTTATTGGACTTAATATATCCAACACACTTCTAGGAACCTCATCAATTACCAAGTATATTCCAAACAAGTACCCAGTTATTTTACATAACTTAGTGTGCTTTCTTCCTCCACCTCTCTCCCAAAATCCTTTAATCCCTACTAAACATAAAATTAAACCAAAAAATGATATTTTAATGATGAAATTTAAAATGAAAACTAACCTAGAAGGTTATGGTTCTTTACAAACATGTTTCATGGAATATATATATATATATATATATATTGAATCTTGATAATCTTGTCTCTAATATAAAGAATATGGTAAAAAATTAATGATTTTAATTCCACTCATCTTTTTCATTTTTACTTAGGGAATATAAATAAAAATCACATATATTGACTTCAAAATGAGTGACTACAAAATTTTAATGATTATGATCCATTTTATGTATTTTAATCATGTTTATTAATAAAAAATACCAAAACTACTTTGAATTGTAAAGAGAAAATAGAAAATTATTTATTAGAATTCATACATACCAATGTAGGTGGTCCTATAAGTATAGTATCTTAAGGTGGATTTCATTACTTCATTACCTTTACTGATGAATTGAATAGGTATGAGTATGTGTATCTTATTAAATACAAGTCGCATCCCTTGAAATGTATAAAGAGTTCAAAAATAAAATACAAAATCAAATTAGAAAAGGTATTAAAATACTTCAATCTGATCAAGTTAGAGAATATTTGAGTCAATAATTTTATATATGAGATTATTTTATTGCATCACTATGCACTCCACCAAGTATACCATAATTAAATATTATATATAAGAGGAGGAATCAAAATTTTTAATACATGTTTTAGTTACTGATGAGTCATTCATATCTTCCTATATTGTTAATTGGTTATGCTCTAAAAACTAATTCATTTACAGAAAATTCTATTTCATCAAATTCTATTCAAAAGACACCATATGATATGTGGAGAATGAAGAATTCTAATTTTTATTTTTCTAGAATTTGGGGCCTTGTGGTATATGTATGATGTATTAAAATGAGTAAATTAGAATCCAAATTAAATAAATGTCTTTTTTGTTGGTTATCCTAAAGAGATAATGGATTATTATTTCTATAATCCATCAAATCACAAAGTGATTATTTCTTGGAAAGATATTTTATAAAAAAATTAATTTATGTCCAAAATATATAGTGGGAGAAAAATTTAACTTAATGAATTTTAATACCTAAAATATTGTGTTATTCTTAATATGGATGTGTTTGAAACACAAAGGGTTGTGTAAAATCAATCAACTCAGTATAAGAAAGAACTAAGTTGGTCTAGTAGATTTCATTAAGATCCAAAATGATGTTATTTAAGGATCATTGAAAAGATAAAAGGTGGTGAATTAATTTTTTTATTTTTAAAAAAATTATACCTTTATGAAGTTTCACTCCTTTAATTTGTTAGGGTTATTTTCCTTATCAACTTTTATAAAAATATCCCAAGCATGAAAATATAAGAAAGTAAACATGTATCACAAGATTTACAAGGTTCAACCTCAGTGTGAGAACCTACATCCTTATCATGGAGACTCTCATCAGTCCATATAAATTCACTATTATAAATGAGTGAATATAAATTTGAGAAAACTCTCATTATACTCCTTCTATCTCCTGACAGGTATGATTATACTGACTCCCACAAATTTAAAATTTTCTTCTTACAAAAATGAGAAAAAACAATATATGAAACACTATAGATCAGCTCCTCCAAGGTTTTTTTGGAAATATTTATATGATTTTCATAATCTAAAATTTTTCATCCATTTTACCCTTTTCTACATCAGGTGAATGTCTATCTAGTGTGCCTCACTAAAATTATACCAGATTCATAATGTTGGATTTTTCTGATTATCAAAACCATTATGCATCAAACTCTACATAGAAAATATATCATTTCTTATCTATTCAGTTTCTATTATATGAAAAAAAAATATTATTCTTTTGATAAAAATTCTATATAGTACAATTCTTCAACAAGAAAGTGATATTTGGTTGGAAACTCAAACTATCACAAAATCATTAGAGTGTGATCTTTTCATATGTATGAATAGTGATAAGTATAGTTGTAATTTTACACCCCATTTATATAGGATCACATAAAATAGAAATGCTATGAAAAACATTCACTTTCCCACACACTAAAATTACTAAATTAATCATTCCTTCTTAAATGAATTTCATTAGATCTTTCTCAACTCTTTGAGAACATTTCTAAAGAATTAGGAATACTCCAGTGAAAAAAATATTAATTGAATTTCATTAAACTAAGATTTATAAAAATTCAATTGAAAAATATATATTTATCATATAAACCTCATGATTTTTTAATTTAAAAATTAATGAAATGTTTCTCATGAAAAATCTATCAGACATTTGTTTTTCTAATGAAATCATTATGAAACATCGGCATCCAGGTAAATGTTTTTCTATTACTCTTCATCCGAAAGACTCTATCCGATGAATTCCTCTGGTCATTATTATACATCTCAATGTTTACTAAAAAAAATCTCTAAAGAACCTATATAATAATTTTTTTCTGATGTACCTCCTTTAAGAACATTTCATCTAATCACAAAACTCCACTTCTCCACTTTTCTTCATCTAGCTAACTATTTCAGGTAAACCTAACTCATCTAAAACTTTTACTCCAAACAAAAATATTCAAAAAAATTATGATGGATGTCCATCTGATGAATTTTTGTCTTATATCTATACTTTATAATAAAACATCATAACTTTAAAACTACACTCATCTTTTAAAAAAACATTTCTATTTAAACTCTGTACACAATACCTATCCAGAAATCACACATGCATTTCTTCATTTATTATGGCCCACTTATTATGGTTTAATATATTGTCTAAACTTATAAATACTACTTTCAAGTGAAATTTTATTACTTTTTTGCACTATTCATATTTTTTATTTTTATTTCTCTATTTAAATTAACATAAATGAAAATTTAAATATGACTACTCCACTATTGAATTTCTCCCCATTGGTATTTATTTATCATTTTAAAAAACCCCAAAAACTCAATAATAAAAACTTATTTCCTTTTATCCAATCAGTTTTTTCAGAAAATTATCATTTGTTTTATCTAGTGTAAACTTCCCCTTATGAAAAAATAATAACTTCTTTTGTTAGGAATTTTTTTCGGATGAAATTATTCTATAAGTTTTTTCTAGTAACATTCCTTTGTAATTCAATTTCACTTATCATATCTTCTATAAACCTCACCTTATATCATGATCTTATCCATGATGTTAGAAATATTTAATGAACAAGATATAATCATCTAATTTAGTTAGAAAGTTTCTTTAAAAGCTTCTATCTTCCTTCAATAACTTCATAATTATACTTGATTAACAAAATTTCAATATTTTTCCTTCACATATTAACAAAAACATTCTTAACAAAAGTAATTTTTCAAAAGATAATAAAATTGGTTAGGAAAACATCATAGTGGTTCTTTAATCTCCCCCTTTATATTTTTAAGAAACGTTAAAAATTTGAGAACTCATTTTTTTAAATAGCTCAAATTGTTCACTACTCTTCATTTTTTTAAACAACTCTCTTTTTATAATATTTTTATAAAACACATCATTTCTCATAAATAGGGTCCTAATATGAAACTACTAGATAAAGTAATGTTTTTAAGGAATTCCATCCATCTTTAACAAGTAAATTAACAACCATGTTAAGATAAACATCCCCCTCACTTTACTTATCTCTAGTTTTATTCTCCCCCATTTGATGATAACCAACTCTTTATATTCATTTTTTTATGAAATCTACTTACTCTACCCCTTTTTATAAAAAACTTTATAAACTCTCCCCCTTTTCAACATAATCCAAAACAGGGTTTGGGTTTTTCCTTACGAACTATAGAAATCCTTTAATGTAGTCTGATCATTAATTTGTAGCCTTAATTCTACAAACATTTCCTTTGGAATAACTTTTGTGAAAACATAAAAATTTTGGTATTTTTATGAAATGTACTCTGACATAAAATTTCCACCAATTTCTTTCTCTTTGATAAAATAATACTTGATATCAATGTATTTTTATCCGATGTTTTATAGGATCTTTGGATAGATAAATAGTAGTTTTATTATAAAAAATAATCTTCAATGGTGTAAAAACATTCACCATCAAATCATCTAATTGAGCATTCATTTAAATCATTTTAGTACATGATTGGGTAGAAGAATCATATTCTTCTTCCATTATGCTCAAGGTAAATAAACTATGTTTCTTACTTTTATAACTCACATAATATTCTCCCAATAAAAAATTTCCACCTGATATTAATTTCCATTCATTTTAAACACCCTCCCAATCAGCATCTATGTACCCATGAAAGTTTACATGACTACTTCATTTATACAATATTCTGTATGAATATGTTCCTTTAACATATCTGAGAATTATTTTTTCTACCAATATATGTGATTATTTTGGATCACTATAATATCTTTATCATAAATTAATATCATAAACTATGTCATACCTTGAGGTTATAATATAGAGAAAACTTTGTTTCAACTTAAAAAATATTTCTGATTCACACTTTCACTCACATCATCATTACTCTTCTTTATTCCATTATAGATGGTAGTAGAAACTTATTTATAATCACACATTAAAAACTTGTTAAATAACTCCTTGGAATAATTTTATTAGCATAGGAAGATATATCTTTCTCTCTATTAAACATCATAACATGTAAAGATGGTAGATTTTTAAAGCATTAACATTTCAATGTTTTTTATCATTTCTTTAAAAAACTATTCATAATAATTTTCTCTATCCCCTACAAAAATTATTTAATAAATATAAACATAAAAATCAGGGTACTTGGGTTTATCTTCTTCATATATAAGATACTTTAAAAATTATATTTAAAATAATAGAACTTTTTTAAGCTTCTATAATGTTTTGAGTACCAGGTATGTGGAGGTTGTTTCAACCCATATATGTATTTCTTCATCTTACACACTTCGGTTTTATTTTTTTCAGGTAAGAACCAACAAGGTTTTTTAATATAAAACTCTTCCTAAATCTCCCCATTAATGGTAGATGACTAGAACATCCTTCTAATAAATGTTGTAACAATTATTTGAAACCACTTACAAGAACATTCTGATAGTTTCCAATATTTAAATGGGGGTAAAATTTTCCCCAAAATCCTTATCTTAAACCTATGAATAACCTTTTCAAAAAAGTCACACTTTATTTATTGAAACTTCTCTTTTTTATTAATTTTTTTATTTACACCCACTTTATCCCAATAATATTATTTCCTACTATACAATGAACAAAATCCCATGTCACACATTTATCTATCTTACAAAACTCTTCATTCATTGAATTAACCCATTCTTTATGTTCAACTACCTCAAAAAATGATTCTGGTTTCAACCTGTGAGATAAGTGATATTTTACTTTCTAATCTCAAATTTCATCTAGTCTAAACCAGATATTTTTTATTTAAAATAATATTTTTAGATTAAACCTATTTCAAGAGAGTATGAAATTTTATAGTTTTTCTTCATATACACAATCCTTTTAAATCATTTGTCACATATTTTGGAACAATTTCTTCTTCACTTTTTTCATTATTGTTGTAAATATTAAAAATATCTTTTGGAATATTTCCAAAAACCTTTGTTAAAGAACAAGGATTTTCAAAAAAATTCATTTCATGAGAATCTGCCAACTTTTTTAAATGTTTTTCCTCATATTTATATATTCCTATATTAGATGAATATCCCAACAAAATTCTTTACTCATTTTTTTCTTAAAATTTTCCATGATCAATATTTTCTATATTTAGTAAGTAAGGACTTCCAAAAACCATGAAATATTTCATTGGTGTTTTTTATACCATAATTCCTAATAATTCATGGTAGATTATCTCTATAACAAACATCTGTTTTGTAAATGTACAATAAACCTAATAGATTATCTCTATAAAAACATATAAATTTTAAACTCAACCATAATTCTTCTTCTCATTTCAACAAAAATTTTATTTTATTTTCTAAAAATACTTTATTTTTGAGGTGTATGGAGCAATGTATTGATGTTTTAATCCATTTTTCTTCATACAGGTTTCAAAATCCTTACATTTTTAATATTTTCAATTTTTGGTCCTATGTTTCAATACATAAGCATCCAAATCACTTTCAACTCAATGTTTGGTTCTATGTCTCATAATCCCACACAAATCTGAGTGAATAATCTCAGTAGTACAAGTAGATGTAATTTCAACTTTCTTATGGTTTTAACTAATCATCCTCTCATTCTAACATGTTTTACAAATATCATCTTCTTTTATTTTCAATGGTGGAATTTTTCTTACATCAATTAATTTGTAAACTTTGGTCATAATTTATTGACTGAGATTTCCAAGCTTGTGATGACACAACTGTAGGATCAAAATATGTATGTAGATTCTCAATTACAAGAGGGGGTGAATTTTAAGTTTAAAAACATTCATTTTTAATCTTAAATAAAAATTGTTTAACAAGGTTAAACAAATCGATTCACTAAACCCTCTTCTATTATTATCAAATAAATTGGAATGGCCCTGACTCTGATTATAAAGGTATCATAATCACCTTGGGTCCAGTAAAGAGATATATCATATTTAAGATGATTCTAACAAGTTTATTTAAGATACAAGTTTAATTAAATAATTTTCTAACTTAAATTATATAGAATCATAAATAAAAGTTTATATAATAGAAAATGAATTCAAAGAAACACTTTATATTTTGAATCATTTTCATTGGAAATTAAAAACATGTAATAGAACAAGTAAAACAAATGAATTGAAATCTTTTAACCCAAATATAAGGGTATTTATTGATTTTTGATAAAATTAAATTGATTTATACTTTAAAGTAAGTCTATATTACCTATACCATGGTAACCCCTTAATCCAAAAAAGATCTGATGCAACTTTTTTCTTGTTATCCCCGCAATCCCTCAATCACGAAGGTGATCGGATCCTCTATCATCTTATTCCAACAATCCCTCAATTAAAGAATTGTATTTATGAAGAAAATCTTAATGATACAACATGACAAGGTTTCTTTAAGATGGACACTATGTTACTAAAGTATAAAATGAATAGGAACAAGATGTTCACACTTTCACACTTCAGTATCATGAGAGGAAATCAATAGCATATAGACACACACACACAATAGTCAAGTTATTTACAAATGGATAAGTGACAGTGTATTTGTAGACTTGAAATGTTATGGTCGAATTAGTCTCCAATGGTCATATTTTTCTAAAAAAATCAAAGGGACCTGTACAGCTATCACTTGAAATAGTCAAAAAATAATTTAATATACAACATCATTTTAGAATAGAGAAAAAAATCATGAGAAACAAAAAAAATAAACAAAACTGAATATATTCATGAATCTGATTATATATATGAGTAGTTCATGAGAATGAATTCAATTAGATTATGTATATGAATACAATATTAATTAGTTCTAAAAAGATATTAATTAATTGGATTCTAAGATATTGAGAAATCAGTATAAGGAAATATTGAGAATCGGATTCTAAAAATATTGGGAATCAGATTCAAAAAAAATAGATAATTGGATTCTATAAAATATGTGAATCGAAGTCTAAAAATATAGAGAATCAGATTCTATAAAAGGTGATAATTATATTCTAAAAATAGGGAGAATCAGATTCTGAAAATTAAGAGAATATGATTCTATAAATGGTGAGAATCTAATTCTATAAACAATGTGAATCGGATTATATAAACTGTGAGAATCAGATTCAAAAATCATTATATTTGAATATAAGTATGGATCCGATTTTTATTGATTCTAGAATCTGTTTAGTTTTAAGAATTTTTTTTTTAAATATGACTGTGAAATAGTATAAAAGGGACTAGAAAGCGCGACTCTGATTATTATTTTACTTGCATATGTTTAGATAAGATTTCCTTATTAATACTTAGAAAAAGTATAGTAAGAACAATAATATTAAAAAGAGTGAGTTTGTGATTTTCAAAACATAAAGGAATGAAAAAAGTCATAAAGAAACTAGTGAATTAAAAATATCCTCCTTTTCAGAAAGAACAAAGAACATTCTAATAAAAGAATGTTAAGGCCAAAATATTTCATATTTTTATTTAAAAAGAAATACTTATCTCCCCTTGAGTTTTATAATGAATACAACTAACTCCCCCTTAGGATATAAAATCCCCCTAAGTATCATATTCTCTTATTTAAGGAAAAAGATCTTCCTTTCATAAAAAAATACCCCTTAATTAATGATATATTCTTTAAACATTCTCCCCCTTTGTGATTTACATAAAGGAATGTAGAAAATATTGTACCAAAAAAAGGTTAAGAAATATTCTATATGAAACAAGATAGATGAAATACTTTATAATGAAATTTTTTACAGTAACTATTTTGGAGACAAAATAATTAATCCTTCTTAGGCATTAAGGATCTAACAATAGCCTTTAGCTTCTTTCACTCTTTGTGATCATCTTCAAACTTTTCAAAGTGAACTTCTTGATGCTGATTTTTATTTTCAATATTTTTAATTTTTTATTCCATAAATTTAAGATTTTCCTCTGGCGATTTGAATTTTTTAGCCATATATTCATTTTTATACTTTAAAATAATAATCTCATCTTTGTAAGACTTAATCCTTTCAGTCTCAGTTCCATGGAAATTTAACATTCTATTTAAATCATTTTCTTCCAGGAAAAGAATTCCTTATTCCTCCTTTATCTTCTCAGAAAAACTATTTGATAAATCATTGAGCAAATATTTGTATTATGCTAAAGCATTATTGATTGAATAAAATATATCATTAAAATCTTTATCATCAATATTGATCTTCCTTGACCAGTTTTTCATCTCCCTATAGGATCTTCTATGAAAATAATAATTTCCCACAAATTCATTGAATTCAGCTTTAAGTTTAATCAAATTCATTGTCTGAAGGTTTATTATGTCTAATATATGGTTTAATTATTCTTGAATCACTTGATATCTTGACTCTATCTTGGGAAATTAAGGAATATAGTTTACAATATTCTTCAAATATTAAACAACAAAATATTCTACCATAGAAGAGGATGAATTATCAAAATCCCATATATTTTTTTATTGGTTCCAATCTCAATATTTTTTCCTTTGTCTTTCATAGAAATTTATTTTTCTGTTCTCTGTTACATTTTCCTTTCATATAAATTTTGGATAGTATTATTTTTATTATCACCATCATCATCATCATAAGGAACTTTCTAAATTTCACTTTCAACAACCTTATCTTTATGTATGGAAGGGGTTTTTTGAGTCTGATTGTATGAATTTGGAATATATTTTTCTTTTGATGAAAGATTAAATGATGAGGCTTGGGAAAGTTAGTAGAGAAATTTTTTCTAACTAACTATATCTTTGTATTTTTTCCCATTTAATTTATAGGTTTTCATCACCACTTTCTTTTTCTTCACTAGCTTGATCTCCTTTCTGAGATTTCTCTTCTACACTTGGAATTTATCCTAAAACAACTATTTTTCCATCATTGGTTTGAGGAAAATCTACTTCTACAACATTTTATTATTGAGGGGGAACATCGATGTCTTGAAGAAAGGAATATGGAATTGTAATTTCTTTTGATGCTCTTTTTCTAGCTTTCAAAAAAGCATTACACAACTCTGCTTCTAATACATTTTTCTTAAGCCTCTTTTCTTTATCTTATTTATCTTGTGATTCATCAACATGAATTTTTAATGTTTTTTCCACTATAATATTTATTACAAAAACTAGATCTCCTTCTTTTCTTCACACCCTATCTTTTCTCCATTTTTATAAGACTTCATCTGGATAATTTTTCTTCTTTTTTTATTTTTGAGGTTCTAAGGCTTGAGATTTTCTTTTCTGATGTTCATATTTAGAACTTTCTCCAACTTTTAATATCATTCTATAAAATTCAAAAAAAAATCCTTAGATTTATCATCAAAGAAATATTTCATTCTTTTGAGTAAGAATAATTTTGAATGTATGTCTCTTAGATTTGTAGGGAACATTAAAAGAGTTCAAATAGTTTAATAACATCTTAGACAAAATTGTAGGAAACATGAGGATCTATGATTTAATAGATCCATCATTGATCTTACTAATGGTCAAAAAGATATATATCACCAATTTTATCTTCTATAAATTAACTATAAAATCTTGTAAAATGATATCTATTACTTTGAGAGTGTCCCTATCTTCTTTTCTCGGAACCAACAAACCTTGCATCAATAACTCTACAGTCTGACAGTTAGGAGTTATATGAGAATGTTTTGTCTTATTTATAGAATTAAAACATATAGATTATATTTCTTTTCCTTTTTTAATGATTCTTTTGGTTCTGGAAGTTTGTGAGAGTGATAAAAGGATTCTCCAACAAAAGTAATTTCAAGAATGTGAGCAGTATTCTTATACAACATTGAGTAAATCTTTCCATAACACAGTAACTAAATTTTTTTCCCTCATTCTATAAATAAGTTGATATACTGATAGAACTCTATAACTAAGTCCATAAAAACTAGATCCAGATCTCCCTTTTCTTATGAAATGGAAATATATTTCCATCCTTGGAAATATATAATCAAACATAACAAGGAATCATATTTAATATAGAAGGCTTGATCAACTAACCATTCTCGAAAGATAAAAAATCATTAAAATCCTTTTTGGGGATACATTGAACTATGGGATGAAATGGACTGAGACATTTGGATTTAATGAAATGAGTTTGAATCAGACTAAGATATTTGAAGACTAGAAGCATCTCGGTAGATAAATTGATGATAATTGATGTAGTACAAGGGGTGGGGGGTCCCTCCCCTTATATAGGCAAACAATGTGACGTTTTAGCTTCCAAAAATAATCTGATTGTTGATAATAAATAGATATGATCTAATAGTTGACATTAAGATTAAGAAGGTTTTATAAATTCTTACATTTTTATGTTTTTAAGAATTAAAATGAATTTAACATTTTCAATGATGAATCTGATAAAATTTTAAAAGAATTGAATTACCAACATACTAAGTTGAAATTAAGAAGTGAAAAGTGAGAAATTAAACATTTCGTATTTCTTAAAAGATTTATTATTATTTGAAATAAATTCTTATTAGATGTTTTATTCCCAAAAAGAATAATTAAAATCCAGAAAATTTAATGAAAATCTAACAAATATTAAAAAAGTTTAAAAGAAAAAAAAATAAAAAATAAAATGTACACCCACTATAAAAAAGAGTATATTAATGTAAGGAGATGTTTTAAATAAGAAGTGGATATTAATGATTACCTTGTAGTGATTATTCTTATATTTTTTTAATGTATTCAAATCTATTAGAAGGTAATGGTTTTGTAAAAATATCAGCAAGTTGTTCTTGCATTCCAATAAATTGTAAAATAATATCTCCTTTTTGTGTGTGATCCCTAGGAAAGTGATGCCTAATATATTTTTTTTTTTTTGAATGGGAGTGATGTGCATGGTTTTTTCTTAAAGATGTGGCATTAGTGTTATCACATAGTATTTAAATTTTATTAAAACTCATGCCATAATTAGTGATTTTTTGTTGCATCCACTACACTTGAGCACAAAAACATCATGACGCTACATATTCAGATTAAGTAGTGGAAAGTGATATTGAGTGTTTTTTCATAAAGTACCAAGAAACTAACGAATCACCTAAGAAATAACAAGTTCTATATATACTTTTTCTATCCATTCTACAACCACGAAATTCATCATTTGAAAATATTTTTATTACAAAATCATTTCCAAAATAATAAAAAAGTACAAAATCCATAGTTCCCTTTAAATAACAAAAAATTATTTTCACTAATTTTAAATTTGATTGTTTTTTATTTTCTTAATATTGTGTGCATACGCATACTAAAAACATTAATTTTGGATGACTAGCTGTTGATTATAGTAAACATTCTATCATACCTGTAAATGTTGTTTGATCAATTGGTTGTCCAGCTTTATCAAGATCAAGAATATTTGATGTAATGATTAGAGTACTAATACTCTTAGTAATATCATATAAAACCCTTTTAAGAAGTTAATTAATATACTTTTGTTGAGATAAATAATTTCTTTCTGGTTTTTGAGAAATTTGAAAACCAAAAAATAATGTTAACTCACCCATCAAATTCATTTCAAATATATATTTCATAAGATTCACAAATGAATCAGTTAAGGTTTATTGATTTGATCTGAATATAAGATCATCAACATAATTTTGCACAATGAAATGATTTTTTTCTTTCTTTATGAAAAGAGGTGGATCAGTATTTACCTTAATGAAATTTTTTTATAACAAAAATCATGTAAGTCTGTCATATGATTCTCTAGGGGATTTTTTAATAACATATAGAGCTTTGGAAAATATAAAAACATATTCAGTATATTTTGTATCTTCAAAACTAGGAGGTTGTTCAACATAAACTTCCTCTTGAACATATCAGTTAAGGAAATCACACTTCCCATCCATTTGGAAAAGTTTGAAATTAAATAATTATAGAAAGGCTAATGGAACACGAATAGCGATACTCCATGGAATCGATAAGGATACCTTGGTCATTTTATATTGTAGATCCAACCTTTGAGGCCTGACACTAGATTACATGGTATGTCCACTATGGATATTTTACCATTTTTTATAGATATCCCATGATTATTATTTCTTGATCATAAGGATCTATATTTTTATAGACATTATGACTCTAGTTTATGAACTTTTATTTTTATTACTTTAACACCAGTTATTTATATTTGACACTACTTCATCTTTTATACATAGGTTTTACATGTAATATACACCATTGGTGGTTTCATACTGAGTGTTATCTCCCACCCTTTTGGGTTCATCATTGGGTATCCAAAAAAACTCATGGATATAAGTAGGCATTAAATCAAGAGACCAATTTATGATGCTTGATTTGAATATTAATGAGGAGAAGAGAATCAAAGGACTGAGCTATGATCGTGAAGCTATATGGAGAACTTTTATTTTCGGTATTTTTTTAATTTTGATACATGTATTGTACAAGATTCATATTTTCATGTATTTCCTTCCATTTTTTATAGATACATGACATGTTCATCATATTGTATATGGTGTTTCTTTTGGCTTTGATTGTTATTATTTATGTATGTATTATTATCTTCTGTCATTGATTTATATTATTCTACCAATAATTTAATCATTTATGATACTGCTATGTTACTCATATTATGAGGGTATAGTATCCCTATTATATCACCTTTTAACCTCACTACTATTTGGCAGTCTCTAGCATATGGACTGGCGGGCTTGAGGCCATGTGACCCACTAGCTTAGGAACCATTTAGTGGATTCCAAATTGGGACACTAAAAATTTGTATCAGTACATTTTATTTTCTTGATTTAATATTTTGAAACAATAAACTGAAGGTTAGTAAAGTGTGTGAATATTGTAATGATTTGTTATTGGGGGTAGTTAACCCATGTATAGAAAAAATCCAAATTGTGAGGGATGGTAATTTCTATTTTTTTATTTATCTTATTATAGATTATATGAATTATCCATTGGGTAATGCACTTGATTTTTTATGTTACTTATTATTTTATTTTTACCATGGACCGATGATATGTGAGAATACTATTTCATGCATCAGTTTAGTCACATAGGGAATTCACATCCCATGCAAATTCCATACCATATAGGGTGAATTTATTGAGAGTATGACATTATTATATATTCATTGTGTGATAAAAATGTTACCTAGATAACATTTCTTATAGGTTTTTGATAAAAAATAATTGGTACTTAATGTTATTTCCTAAACCTAATAGTGATTTCCTACATAGGCTAAAGTAGACACCCAAAGCGATCAATTATAGAGCGTTGAGATTTGTACCATTGGTTTCATGGGATATAAAGTGTTATAGTCTGGATTAAAAGGATGCCACGCATAAATTTATAAGTACTGTGGGGCCTTATTAATTATAAATTATAGCCCATATCATTTAACAATTTAAATAGTATTTTAATAAAAATATGAATTTAAATGGTTTTACATTCTGACATGGAAAGGTCGCCATTAAATAGAGTTCCCAAATATACCTTGATGTGAGTTTCCTCTATAAATTGAAATTTAAAGACCATATATTGGGGTTTTTACTCTGAAATAGAGAGCATGACGTGGACCCTACTTTAGTAGTGGGTTGTATCTGGTGTCTCTGGTGTTCTCTAAAATCATTCATGTTACCCAGTCCTAGCTTTAGGAATAGAAAAATGGTTATGTCTTGTTTATAGGAGGGATTCGAACTGTCATATGTTTATATGCATGACTTTTCTGATATTAAGATCTTTTATGAGGTGTTTTATTGGAATTATAGGAACATTCCACCATAACAGCCTCCAGTCAAGCACTTTGACGGTAGTAATGACTATGCTTTAGAGGTGGTTGTCCATGAGCCATTAGTAGAACCCCCAGTAGTGCCACTTCTGTCTATAATCATTGTTCCTAATTTTGGGGGCTAATACCAAGTTCCTATAGAGTTTCCTATGATTTATGTAGATCTTATAGGGATCCCTGCAACTGGATTCATCTATAGAAGAGTTTGTGTGTGTGTTCTAGTAGCAGCATCCACCCACATTCTCAGGGGATGGTCGTCCATAGGATGTTGTTATATGGATTGAGATTATTCCATGTATCTTCAATAATATAGATACACATATTGATAAGAGAGTTAATATCATGAAATGTATTATTTTGGGATCCACTAAGTGTTTGTGGGATGTTTTAAACCAGGATGACAGACTTTGAGGTATAGTTTGGAGGGATTTCGAATCCTGCTTCTATGAATTGTTCTTTCCTAAGAATTTGTAGGATGATTAAGCTAGTGTTTTTATGCAACTAGAGTGGGATTAAATGACCTTTATGGAGTATTCAAAATTATTTATATATATTTAGTTATTTTCACCTATTTATTTTGTAGATGATCCATCAAGGGAGTGATGCTTCTAGAAAGGTCTCAATAATTCCATTCAAATAAAAGACAAGAGTTTTGATTGACTATAATAAATGATATAGTTAATAAAGTGTTTATTATTAAACCTAACCTGAGGAAATATGGGGGTATAGAGTAGGGTAGTTCATCTTATCAACCTAGTGGTTCTATGTTAGATGGATGAAAGAGGAATTTTGAGACTTCTCATGAGAGGAATACTAGCTAGAGTGTGAGTACTGGTAGTTCATTCTTCTATCATCGGTGTGGGAGATAGTAGAATATGAGGATCCAATGTAATAGATACCTGATTGAGTGTTGAGAATACAGAAGGATGGTCCATGTACAATGATTATAAAGGGAATTTTTTCCATTAGATAGTTTAATGGGATTGAGTCCAACTCCAGGTTCAAGAGATGGATTTATAGCTCTACATAAGGCTAGGATCTGGATTAGTATCAGTCATTTAGGCTGAGGTGGAGGTCATGGTTGAGGTATCTAGGCACCAATTATACCATGATATTAGAGTGTGCCTACTTTGGGTAGTCTGGTTATTTCACAGGTCCATGGTTTTGTCCAAATATATTATGGCCATCTTACACCTAAGGAGTAGAGCGTTGTACCATCAATAGTGAGAGATATGCTCCTAGTAGATTCTAATCTTGTATCAGTTCTTTTTTATATAGGTTTGTCTCATTATTTTATATATATACCTGGTGTGGGGAACCTTGGTCTCAATTTTCAGTTTTAGTAAGGTGTTATGACACGTGATAATCCATTAGAGATTATATTGAAGTATATATTCTAGTGTAGTGAGTTCCCCCTTCAAATAGGTGGGTGTCACTTTATATGGGATCTTTTTATTCTCAAGATGGTGGTCTTAAATGTCATAATCAGAATGGATTGGCTAGTTTCTTATCATTTCCATTTATATTGTTATCACTTAAGGGTTACATTCACATAAATATAGGGTGGGGTTTTTACTCACATGGTTGAATGGAATATTCAGGTGGGTTGAGCTCAATCAGAGCATCTTAGGCTAGGCAGTATGGTAGAAAAGAATTATAGTTTATATCTAGATGATAAATGAATATGAAAAACTGAATTCCCATTAGCAGTAGATCATTTTGGGGATTTCCTCCCATATGAATTTTTTGTTTACCTTATAAGAGAGAGTTTGAGTTCTCTATCTAGCTAGTTCTAGGATCTTCCTTAGTATCCATTCCTCCTTATAGGATAGATGCTACTAATTTGTTGGATCTCAAGACACAGCTTAAGTAATTGGATACAAAGGGGTCTATATGACCTGATACTTCTCTATGGGGTTCACCTATACTATAGTAAAAAAAGAGGATGGAACTCTTCATTAATGTGTGGATTAACATAAGTTGAACTAGTTGATAGATAAGAAATGATATCTATTCCCCTGAATTGACAACCTTTTTTATCAGATCTGAGAAGCATGGGTTTTTTTGAAAATTGATCTGAGATCAGATTATCGTCATTTTCATGTTAGACCATCAAAAATTCCTCAAAAATATTTTCATATAATGTATGTTCATTATGAGTATTTGTTCATGTCATTCAGTATTACGAACATGCTAGTTGTTTTCATGGAACTGATGGTCCAAGTTCTCCATCCATATCTGGTTCTATTTTTTATATAATTTATGGATGATATATTGGTGCGTTCTCACACTCAATATGACTATTCAAGACATCATGAGATCATTTTGGATACATTTATAGATCATTAATTATATGTTAATCTCATAAATTAACACTTTTAGATGGATAAGACTCAATTCCTGGGTAATATTATCTCTAAGAGAATAGTATCAATTGAATCATAGAAGTTGAGATTTTTAGTTTCTTGGGAGCAGCCTAAGAATGTATTTGATATACCGATTATCTTGGGGATGGATAGATATTATAGGAACTTCATACAATACTTCTCATTCCTAGAATCACATCTTACTCTCTTGACTAAGAAGGGTATAAAGTTCTAATGGTCTAAATCTTGAAGGATAGGATTTTAGGATCTAAAAAGAATGCTAAATTTGGCACTAATCCTTATTATACTAGATCCAGAAAGAAGTTATATAGTACATTGTGTTTTGTTGGGTATTAGGTTAGGAGTGGTCTTCATGAATGGGGAGCGAGTTTTTGTGTATGGTTTTCATTAGTTGATATCACATGAGATAAATTACCTGATACACAATCTTGAGTTAGCCACTAATGTTCATGGCTTACATTGTTGGATACATTATTTACAAGTATAGTGATTTATAGTATAGACAGACCAGAAAATCCCCAAGTACATTTTTACACAGCACAACATGAATCTTAAGTAGTTAATCTGGGTTGAGTACCTACAATATTTTAACATTGATCTTACCTATAAACCTACTAAGGGAAATTTTTTGACGTTGCACTGAGCTGGAGGACTCAGATACATGCAGTAAAGGAGGCCTATAGTTAGTAGAATATTATGATATTGTTTTCATAGATACATTTTTTGGTGTAATATAGTCATTTAAATACTTTTATCTCATCCTTAGTGGTGACTTACACTCTTCTAGATAGTGTGAGGATGAGAGATCTATTAGATTATAAAGGCTTAGTCCCATGGGAGAGCATGCGAGGTGAGGACATGACTCCTAGTTTGACTATTGGAATGGATGAAATTATGTGTGTTCATGGTCACATTTGGATTCAAGATGACATACATGAGAAGCTTATGTGGGATTTTCAAACCTTGTATTGTGAAGTAAATCCCATTTTCAACAATATTTATCAGGACTTATGTCACTAGTATTGGTGGCTAGGTATGAAATGATAGGTAGATGGTATTTTCATGAGGTGTTCCACCTATCAGTAGGTTAAGGCAGAACATTAGTGACCAAAAAGGATTTTAAAACAATTTTCCATTCCTAACTAGAAATGGGGATATGTTATGATGGATTAATTTTTCTATTTAAAAAGGTTATCCCAAGAAAGTGATGTCATATGGTTCATTGTGGACATTCTCATGAAATTATCCCATTTCCTTACTACTAGGGAGTCCTTCTCAATATATGATATTGGGAGAATTTATATCCGTTATACTTTGCACCTTCACGGGATTACTGGTACCATTGTATTAGATATGGATTCTTGGTTTGCATTTTAGTTTTGGTAGGGTCTATAGAGGGCATTGAGGACATAGGTTCATTTGAGAATAACATACCTCCCTCTGAGTGATGGCTATTTTGAGTGCACAATTCAGGTTCTTGGGGAATTACTTAGAGCATGTGTCCTTGATTTTGGTTGTTTGTGGTAGAGTCATATACCCATGGTTATGTTTTCCTACAATAATATCTATCAAGAAACTATATAGATGGAACCTTATGAGGATTTTTACGGTAGTCAAAGCATATCACCTCTATGCTGGTTAGAGGTAGGGGAGGAAACCTTACTCAGACCTCATCTCATTCAGGATACTTTGGATTAGGTCTAATTGATTATAATGTTGATGTATAATACTTAATATAGAAATAAATACTATGTCAATTATCATCGAGGAACATAAGAGTTTCAGGTCAGGGATCATGTATTTTTACGTATCTCATCAAGGTCGAGACATAGATGGATTCGAATATAGGGTAAGCTTCTACTATGATATGCCTGGCGTTCAAGATTCTAGTGAGAGTGGGAAAGTATCCTATAGGTTTAAGTAACCTCAGGGGTACCAATACATTCATTAAATCTTCTATGTATCTCAATTGAGTCGTTATCACTCTGACCCATCTCATAATCTATAACCAGATGAGGATGAGTTACAGGTAGATGCATCCTTCAAGGAGAATCATATACGCATAGTTGATCGGAGCACAAAGGATCTCCAAGGATGTTATTTCCCTTTTAGTATGGGTGATATAGTATCATGGTCATGTATAGGATGTGACTTGGTAGAGGGAGGCTAATGTACATGCTCAGTGGCCATAGCTATTCTCAAACAGTATTTTACCACCATCAGAATAGGAACTCGGGAATGAGTTATCTTAAGAGAGGTATATTTTATGATCCCATTATTTTATTGATGTAAAAATCATTTTAATTTTCATATAATTTTTTTTTTGAACTAATTTTAATTCCTAATTAGTTAGTGGGAGTTTAGGGGGATTCGGGGGCTTGTTCGAATCTTGGAGGCATGGGTTTTGGAAAAGGAAGTTGGCCCTAATGGTTAGTAGAAACTATGATGGTCGGCCCACACTATTACTACTAACCATGTAGGGTGGCCCAACCCACATTAAAGAAATACAAGATTAAGTAAACCATGTAATAGAGGCCATAATAAAGTATTCATGCACCAAAAATTTTCAAAAGATGTGTGAAGTATAGTTTATATAGGGTTCGCAAAACCATTCACATGAACCATGAGGGTTCCCTATTGAAGTAGTGAGGGGCACACTGTTGGTGTACAGTATGCCCAATTGTGTGGCCAAACCATGAAACCCATAATTTAAAGGGGAAATGAAATTTTTTCCATTAGATAAATAAGTGTTTAACCCCTCATATTCTTTTATTTTCTCTTGCAGATCCTCCACCCGTAGACCTTATTCTTCAAGCCTAACCTAGGCTTTGATGTAATTTCATCATCAGATTTTTGATTCTATCGTTGATCATATAATTGGATTGCCTTTGGTAAATAATTAAAACATTAGAATCATTTCACCTTTTCTCTTCTCATAGGTGGAGTTATTTTCGTGTTGGCTCTTATGCCCTATTTTTAGGGTGTTCATTTGTTTCTCTTTTTTCTTCCAATTGAGGTCAGTTTATGAGATGATAATAGATGAGTGTTTTACCATAGGTATACATTGGGTGTTCTGTACCTTTTCCTATAATGTCTTTCTATTTAATACCATATTACCAAACTACTGCATGATGGACCTTCTGGAATTTCTCAAAAAACTAATTAAATGCCTTGTTTAAAATATTGGAACCTTGATAAGTTTCCCATTTATTAACTTATGTTGGTTGCATGTTGTCAAACTCAACCTAGACTACCCGTGAGGTGTTCTCATGTATCTTCTCTATGTTATACCACCCCATTGGGAGTGTGAGATCTCACCAATTGTATTAATAGCCTTTATAATTGAACAAGATATTAAGAGATGGTTTATTCCTCCTTTACCATGTGATTCCATGTTATTAAATGGTTAAATGAATTTTAAAATTTTGTGAGAACCTTGATTTACATGGTCATTTATATATGAATTGAATTATTTGGTTGAACGTATTAAGTAGAAAATGTGGGATGAGTTAGATGAACTCACAAATTGTATATGATTATGAACAGGGTTGTGAAATGATGAATGAATTGATTAAGATAGTGGATTCCTTGTACATTTCTACTCCTTAGATCTGGATTCCATTGGATTTAATAGACATTTCAACTCCATGGAAATGTATTACTAGGATTCCATGGACATTTACACTCTATGGACCTGTAATTCATTTTATTCCAAGGAAATTTCTATACCTTGGATCCAACTTTCTTGGACCACCTTGGACATGCTCATTGGGCTTCGTTCAATTCCTTATTGTGTTTTCTATAGAGATTCTATATGGACTCAACAAGGATGCCTTAGTCATTTTATACCTTGGATCCAGCCTTTCATGTATGACACTAGAATACATGGTATGCCTATTGTGTATATTTTATCATGCTTTACAGAAAGCCGACACTTATAGTTTCTTGATCACTAGGATCAATTTTTGGCTGGATAGTATCATTCCTTATGACTTGTTATTTTTATTATTGTTACACTAGTAATATATACTTCACATTACTTCATATTTTATAAAAAGGTTGTACATGTTATAGAAACTGTTGGTGGTGGCTTATTGGGTGTTATCTCACACCATGTTTGGCCCACCAATGGGTACTCAAATAGACATTATGGATATAGATAGAGATCGAGGTAGGATCCCACTTTATGATGCTTGATTTGATCATTTCTTAGGATAAGGAGAGCATAGGAATGATCTATGATTCTAATGACCTTTAGAGATAGTTTATTTTTTCTCTTTTTGTACCTATGATACATTTATTATATTGGATGTATATTTCCATGTATTTCCTACCATTTTTTATAGATACTTGACATTTTAATCATATTGTAAATGAAATATATTTTTTCTTTGATTATTATTATTGATGTTTGTATTATTATCTTATATCATTGATTTATATTATTCTTCTTCTTATTTATTCATGTCTAATTTCTCTTTGTTACTTTGATTATGAGGTTATAGTCTTCTCACTATATCACCTTAGACCCATGCTACTAATCAGCAGCCATTGAAAAACATAGAGGCATGCTAGAGGCCATGTGACCCACCAAATTGGGCACCGTTTAGTGTATTCTATGTTGGGAAATTACATAAAGGTAGTCTAAAATAATATTTTAATGTAAAAAATATATATTTCAAAGTGGTTCCTCAATCATACATGACACTTTCCATAAACTCTAAAAAAATTTAAAAAGAGAAAAAAAAAGAAATATTTGGATCATACAACATGTCTCAAGACTCTCAATAAAAATAAAAATGTAAATCATATGTAAAAAATGTTTATAAACCTCTCAGGTTAGGAATTATTTTATATTCGGATAGAACTAGTGGACATGAGTTTCACAATCAATCAATCATCCTTAAATGAAAAGATTTTAAATCAAAAAACAAAATCCATTCACTGATCATTTAAGTCCTCAAATATTCAAATCAAGAAATGTTACAAAAATACCAAGATCATTTGAATTTTCCAAAGTATTCAATTCAGATCAAGAATCTAAAAAAACATTCCAAAAATAAAAATTAAATCATGAAAATTTTAGAAAAAATGTGAAAAATAGAAAATGAAACAATAAGTTTGATATCCCACCACAACAAATATTCCACTTTCTACCATTATTTTTATTTCGAATTAGATAAATAATTATTTTTATAAATAATTTTAATTGTGAAGAAAATAAAATAATGAAAAGAAGCAATAAAACCTGATTCATTTTTCAATGGTAGCCTTGAGCTATGATCCTAGAAGATACCAAATTAAACAAGAAAAAATAAAAAATCAAAACATAAGAGAAAGAAAAAAATAAATAAAAGGTGGAAAGAAAAGGTATAAATCATGGTTTAGACCCTAAAGTGGGTTCTAGGATTTAAATTCCCCTAATTGGGATATTCCATAATTTTATCCCCAATTATAAGGTGGATGGGATTTCTTTGAGATAAACCACTACATGTGAATTTTCCTAGTGTCCATGAGTAGTCACTGGGAATTGAAACCCCTAAATAATATAAGATAATTCCCAACCCCCAAGATAGAAGAATGATTGAATTTGATGCCCAGGGTGGGGGTGAATATAAGATAGGGGTTCTCCCTATTGACAATCATGGTTTCATTTTCCATATGGTATGCATGTTTTTATAGAGGAGGTCATAAAAACACCACATCCTCATCTAGATCTTATTCTTCTACCATCACCACCACTTGTGTGGTATCTTCCTTAACATCCAATTCATTCTCCAAGTGTGTTGTGTCTGAAATTTCAGAATAGGAGAAGTTATAAAACTATTAATCTTGAATAAGATTAAAACATGAAGAAATAGTTAAAAAATAATCCCTTTCATGTATGTTATATTAGAAATTTATCTCTTATGGTAAGACCATTGGAAACTCAATGTAAAAAATTATATTCATTATAATCTTCCAAATAATGATATAAGAAGAGAGGTAATGATTTTTCATTTTCAAAGATTTAAAAATCACATACTTTTTCAGCTTCAATAAAATATGACCAATATTCAGCCAATTCTACTTGATCATCCATATATATATCAGTTGGTTTATCTTCTTTGGAATCCTCTTTAATAAATGGTTGTGTAATGTTTAATGGATCTACATTTAATTTCTTCTAGGCCTCATTAAGTTCTATAGATTTAAAAATAAGTGGATAAACTCTATCTACCACTAGTTCCAGTTCTTTTTATAGCTTCTGCTCTTGGGATTCTTGAATATATTCAACTATCCAATTTATTTAACTCTCCATGTTTTTCATCATGCCACTGATCCATGAAAATCATAATTTTTTATCATTATAAACCATGTGTTCCTATTGTTTGACTTGTGAGTAATTAATCAATTTTGGAAAATTTAAATTGAAATAAATCGTGGAATAATATAATTTTTTTAGTTTTTGAAATTTATGTTTTAGTTTTTATATTTTGTGATAAATAGTGTGTGTAAGTGTTTCACCTCCTAGAAATGGTACCAAGTTAATTTAAAGGGGGTTGTATCAGATCCTCATTCAATATTTTACTTACCTAAGCATGCAAGATAGTTCACACCTTAGGTTTGGTCTCAAGGAGGCATCTCACATAAAAATAAATTTCAATTGTCATTATTTTTATTCTATGTAATATTAAAAAAATATAAATAGGGATATTCTGAAATATATAATGAAAAATAAATCAATTTATGTTATGAAAGTAAACATGCAATGTATAATGAAGACAAAATGAATCTTGTTAGTAATAATGGAAATACTCTCTAAAAAATAACCCATATTGAACCATTATTACATTATTTTTAGTTCCAGATTTACTTAATGATGAAACCCCATAATTTGTGTGATCATCCTTTCCTTACCATGTTTTCAATATATGGTGCACTCAATGATCATCAAGTACACTACACACCACCTCCTAGATTGAGGGAAAATATTATAGAAGATAAATCCAAACTTTGTGTGGAAAGTGGAGACATAAAGTTACCTTGCCCACTAAGATTTCCATTTCCCTAATGATAAGAAAATATGAAAATTTAAGCATTAATGTTAAAAGACTTGGGTTTAACACTATATTTCTCCTTCAATAACTTCCTTGAGTTAGTTATTATGATCATGAGTATTATAGATCATAGTAAATAAGAACGAGGTGGAAACACAAAATATAAAAATCAAGTAATTGGAGAAAGAATAAGATTAATATATATTAAAAACAAATAATATTATTACAAAATAAGATATATATAAAATGTCCAATTATAATGCCATCCCTTAGAAATAGATAGGATATACATTTTTATAGGAAAAAGGGTGGAAAATTTTGACTCCAAATATGACCACTGGAATATTATGAAAGATAGACACATTTAATGAAAAAATATGTGATGTTTTTATTCTTGAATGTTTTCCCCATATATATTTATCATTTACCCACCAAATTTTAGCATCATTGGAATCATGTAGAAAATGTTACATCCCATTTATAATATAATGTAATTATGGCCTAGTTGAATCTTCATATTCTACATATCCAGTTCCCATGAATTTGTAGCCATGATATCAGCAGAATCACATGGGGCCAGAGTAATGAATTATATATCCTATGGATTTCTTATTTATCTGTGTAAAATTTTATCTTAATTGGGACTTCCATTTTGTATATATGCATCAATATTCAAAATTCACCATATTTGGGACTAGATTCCAATGCTTGATTTGTAATATTATTTTGGGCCTCAAAATTATGGATTCATCTCTTATTTTTATTTAATTAAATCAATCATAATAAACATATAATTAAAAAAATTATTCAATTTTGATCAATTTTGAAAAATTTGTGGTTGAATTACGAAACTGACTTAAAATAATTAAAATTCCAAAAATAATCCAATTTCAAAATTATGCTCAAAATACTTCTAAAAACATAAAATTTGATAATAAACCTTAAAATAAAATGTTGGTGGGATTAAAAAATTTAATTTCAAAATAAAATTATTGAAAATATTAGTTTCTCCATACATTCAACCTAAGAAAGCCATGTAGGCCATCACATGACTCACCAATTGATCTGAGGGATCTACTCACTCAAGACATATTCACTCATCCTAACAAGTCCCAACTCACCCATAATGAAACCCACTAGGTCCTCTAGGACCTTAATGGTCTATTCTGGTTGATAAAATCACCTTTCCATCACCCACTAGGGGCATAAATTTTCAAAGTCTTATTTGAACTAGACCCCAAAGTATATTCTAACCTCACTAAAGTCCATCATTACTCATAGTCCCACTACCCAAGGACCCATCTCAATCCATCATTTTCTAATCCCCCTTATCATACTATTACAAGTCCCAAAGGACTCCTCTTTCTACATGAGCACATGAAGGCTCTCCATCAACCTTAGTAGGGAGTTTCTAATCACTCTCGATCTATACAACCATATTTCTTTTCATCACTCAACCTTAAACCCCTCACGAATACCCACTAGCACTAGGAACCCAACATAGGTTATCCCATAACGTATATCTCATCCTAGGAGCACATATAGGTCACTTTATGAATCATCCAAAATCATTTTCCCTTGGAAACATTTTCTATGAGTGTTCTAAAACTCACCTATGGTATTAAAAACACTTAATACGAAGAAAGGAGGTATATTGTCATCTTATCTCTCTATTAGGGAACTCCTGGTCCCTAAACCACATCACAAAACCCCATACAGTATGAATGAATGAATTCTATGATGTAAACATATATATATAATTGTATTATAGGGGAAAATACCTTGATAATAGAGTTATCCTCTTTCCATGCTCCTTCAAGCCCCATGAAAGAACACAGAGGACTGTACAAGCTTCTAGGAACCTGTCTCATGCTAAGTGTCAGGTATAATTAATTAATATAATTTATAATGAATTATTCAATTACATGTAAATAGGAATAAATTCCTAAAAACTCAAAAATCAGAATATACTCATCAAAACCATGAGAAATGGGTTGTGGTCCACTCGTAACATTCACCCGAACCTAATCCTAATAAATCCCCAATTAATATGCACATACCAACAAATAATTTTACCTAAAATTACCAAAAATCTTATATAAACTAGTCATATAACAACGCTGATCTTTATTACACACTTAAACATGATTTATTACATAAACTTTCACTTTATAAAACTCTGAGGATCAATAGGTCCAGTTTATTTTTAAATTAGGAACATTACATAACAACTTAGAACATAAAACACAACATCTTTATTGAAAACTTATTTTACATGACCACAACATTCCTTCATAATTAGAATTTCATAGGGTAACCTGAGGGAATACATAAGAAAATGGTGAGCTATAAATCCCAGTAATGGATTAAATAAGGCATAACATGAAGAAGACAATACATGTTAAGTAATAGTCATATCAATGGATCATAAGAGAAACATGAACATAACGGCATAATATAACATGATTATCATAACATGGAAATGTGGAAAACATTTAACATGATATTAGCATGAGCTAAGGCTCGTTGCACATGGAGCATGATTAAACCCTCATTCCACTTGACATATCATGATACTAATCTTTACCCAATGCATTGGAGTACTATCAGGGTGCTCCCTTCTTAATCATTTCATTTCATGCATAAGTGTGCCACAAGGATCATACAACATTGATTCATTAAACATCATAATTAATTACAAGAATAAGATATGTGGAATACATAAATATATGGCCTCAATAAAAAAGTACATGTTCATAAAGTTTAATACCCTTGATAGATAAATGGGTGTGGTATTCACTTACATAATGATTTTGGCATGGGAAATTTTGGTGTAACTTCGGCAGCATAACGACGTCAAATTGAAATCATAAAATGGGTTGATGAGAGAGAAAGGGGACTATCATAATTTATACATGAAATAGACAGTAAGGGGGTCATGGAACATAATATCCCAACATATGTAATGGAATTTAGATTCATAATATAAAATAATTACTTTAATGTAAATGAGAAGAGATAAATTCCTTACGGAATTTTGGTATGGTAACGGGTGTAAATGGGAGGAATTAATGAGAAATAAAGAGGTATATCATCATTCAAACATAATTAGGGAATTGTGGGGGAGGAGATAAATCATAACCCAAAATTTTTAATTGAAAATAAAAGGGTATAACAACATAAACAAATTTAGAAAAAAGTGAGAAAGGAATAAATCCCTTGGAAATGTGATCCCAAAGGATTGGGAGAAGCTTGAGAGAGGATTATTGGGAGCATGGGGTGCCTTGGAAGGATTCTAGATATAGGAGGTAAGGGTTTTTTCGAGATAAAAATGGTTTTATTGAATAGTAATGGGGGATTGAGTGGGTTTATATAAGAATATAGAGAGAATTCTTTATTATTTAGGTTTTGGACACTACACATTAAAAAAATAAAAACCAAAAACCATCCCATGGTTTTTCCCATGGTTTTTTCCAAAGTGTAGTGGAAAAAATTATTTTATAATTTTAATTTACTAACCTATTAAAATATTAGTCTTGCTTATGTGGAGGTGAGTCACACTCTCAAAGAAAACATTTTAAAATGTTAAAATGATTTATAAGTCTTGGAGGATCCACTAAGGCATTGTAAAATAAATAAAAGAAAAATAAAATCACATTATTTTAAAGTTAAAACATATATTGGCTTAATATTCCTTTTATATTATTTTATTACATCATTATTGGGTCATTGTGATGTCATAAAACACATTATATATTTAAACGGTATTTAATTTTTACCCACAACTTTGACTATCCTAGAAAATTATGAGAAAATCACCATTGGATAATTTATACATCCTAATTCCAAAAATAATATTCATTTTATATAAATAATTTTCTAAATATGTGAATTTTTACTTTTAAAATAAAAACTGACATTTATCAAAAATTCATGTGTTTTGACAAAAACATCTTTCAAACCTTGATAAAAATTACAATTTCATTTATAAAAATTATATGATCATTTATATTTAATAAAAATTAATTTAGTAATAATATTTTATTAAAATATTATTTAATTAAAAAATCCATTAATTCATCAAAATAGATTTCTTAATTGAGTTTAAATATTAACTAAAACATTATTTGTGTTTTAAAAACCATTTACAAAGTAACAATAATAAAATGAATTTATATTATTTATTCTATACAAAAAAATAATTCACATAATCATATTGTTAGGTTCTTGTTACATATCCCCTTAAAACACCCACATAAGACCTAAGGGTAAGGTGTGCGATGGTGACAGACTCTTAGGGCGGCTCGAATAACATCGTTCAAGTGGTAATCTCTATTAACTTCCACTTCTACCATAGGTGGTTTCGTTCATGGTTAACATGTTGAAGCTCAGATTGGGATTGGTCAAGATCGAAGCCTAGTGATGCTACCTCTTTTTCAATCTCCGATAAATGGGCTTCTTATGGAGAAATTCTACTAGATGAGGCCATCGCTTACTATGTCTGAGTAAATTGGATTTTTTAAAGCCCTACATTTATACTAATATTGTGATCACTATTAAAGGACTATATTAGAAATGGTAACAATTATTAACGATATTTTAAAAACCAAAAACATAAAACCAAGGATGTTTATAAGTTTTATATAACCATTTTACATAATACGACATTTAATTAGATCAAGATGAATTTTCATTAATAAAAGTTTGGGTCATTACAATCTTCCCCCCTTAAGAAATTTCACCCTTGAAATTTTCTTTTTCTCACACTAAAACAGGTGAGGTTAACTCTGCTCCATCACTTCCTCTGATTCCCACGTTTCTTCTTCAAACTTTTTTTTTCTCTACAACACCTTGACGAGGGGAATTATCTTATTTTTTAGAACTTTTTCCCTATGATCTAAGTTCTTCTCTGGATTCTATTTATAGGAGAGTTAATTCTCCAATGGTACCACCTCTGGATTGAGTATATGTGATGGGTCTGGTATATACTTCCTCAAGAGTGGTACATAGAATACATCATGTACTTGAGATAGGTTTAGTGGTAGTTTTAGTCGATTGGCCACTGCTCTAATTCTATCAAGGATCTCAAAAGGGATGATGTACCTTGGACTAAGATTTCCCTTCTTCCAAAATCTCATAACTCTCTTCCATGGTGATATGTGGAGGAATACCATGTCTCGAACATCAAACTCTAGGTCTCATCGATGATTATTAGCATAGATATTTTGTCATCTTTGAGCAGCTTTAATGTGTTGTTGGATGGTCTTAACCTTCTCTACCATTTCATTGACCATTTTTAGACCTAGGAGTTTTCTCTCTGCAACTTCATCCCAACATGCCAGTGTTCTGCACCTCTTCCCATAAAGGGCTTCATAAGGAACCATTTGGATGATTGAGTGGAAATGGTTATTGTAAGAGAACTCAACTAGAGGAAGATGTTGATCCCATCCTCCTTTCAATTCCATTGAGCATGATATCAATATACTCCCAAGTGTTTGGATAGTCTGCTCAGATTGGCCATCAGTTTGAGGATGATAATATGTACTGAAGTTCAGCTCAGTATTTAGAGCGTGTTGGAGACTCTTACAAAACATAGAGGTGATTATTGCATCTTGATCGGATACAATAGATAGTGGTACTCCATGCTGCCTTACCACTTCTCTGATGTATTTCCATTCCAGTTGATCCAATGAGAAATCCTCCTGAATTTCAATGAAGTGTGCAGTCTTTGTAAGACGATCCACAACAATCCATATAGAATTTTTTCCTTTGGATGTCTTCAGAAGTCTGGTGACAAAGTCCATGGTGATATTTTCCCATTTCCATGTTGGTATGGGTAATGGTTTCATCATACCATTAGACCTCTGCCTATTAGCCTTCACTTGATGACACACTAGGAACTTTGATGTATACTCAATGATCTCCCTCTTCATGTTATCCCACCAATAATTCTCTCAGAGGTCTCGATGTATATTTGTGCTTCCTTTGTGAATGGAGCAATTCAAATTATGTGCATCATACAAAATTTATTTCTTTAACTCCAGAATTTATGGAACATATAGTCTTGACCCAAATCTCACAATTCCTTCTTCATTAAAATTGAAATCATAGGATTTCCATGTTCTGATAGTTTCCACTTTCTTATGAATTCCCACATTATCCTTTTGATCATCCTTTAACCTTTCCAAAAGATATATTTGAGAAATAATTTGTGAAAGGATTAATGATGTTGCCTTCTTTATCATTCCCATGTCCATCTTCATCAAATATAATAAGATTGGATCCTTTTAAATTCTCGTCAATGATAGAATTGTTGGGTCATTTCTACTTTGATCATCCACCACCTTATTTTCTTTCCCAAGGTGGTAATGGATTGAGTAGTCATAGTCATTGATCAGATCTAACCATTTTCGTTGGCGCATGTTCAACTCTTTCTGTGTAAATATATACTTGAGACTTTTGTGATCCGTATATATTTCACACTTCTCCCCGAAGAGGTAATGTCGCCAAATTTTTAAAGTGAAGATTACTGCATCCAACTCCAGGTCATTTTTTGGATAGTTTTTCTCATGAAATTTCAATTTTCTTAAAGAATAGGCAATTACTTAGTCAGTTTGAATCAACACACAGCCCATACCCTTCTTCTAAGCATCACTGAATACCATAAAAAAAATTTCCACTTGTGGGTAATTTGAGCATGGGTGCATTGATAAGCCTCTTTTTCAACTCCATAAAGTTATCATCACATTCATCACTCTAAGAAAACTAGACTCCCTTCTGATTTATCCTGGTAAGAGGGTTTGACAATCATGATAAATTTCTCAAAAATCATCGATAATATCTAGCTAACCCAAGGATGCTAGGAATATCTATCACAGATGTTGGCCTTAACCATCCCCCAATTATAGCTATCTTAGAGGGATCAATAGATATCCCATTGCTTGTGATGATATGACCCAAGAATGAGACCTCCTTCAACCAGAAATCACACTTACTGTACTTTGCATAGATCTTATCCTTTCGTAAGGTCTCTAGTACATTGCTTAGATACTCCTCATGCTCCTCCTTGGTTTTAGAGTATATTAGAATATATTCTATAAAGACTACCAAAAATTTGTTGAGGTAATATATAAAGATGTTTTTTATTAAGTCCATGAATATTTCTAGAGCATTACTAAGTCTAAAAGGCATTACTATGAATTCATAGTGCCCATACCTTGTATAAAAAGTAGTCTTGGGGATATCCTCCTTCTTCACCCTTACTTGGTAATATCCCAACTGTAGATCCACCTTGTAGAAGTATTATGCTCTACATAGATGATTAAATAATTCATCAATTCGAGGTAGATGATACATGTTATTTATTTTGATTTTTTTGAGCTCATTATAATCAATGAAAAGGTACATTGACCCATCCTTCTTCTTAATGAAGAGGACTGGTGCACCCCATGGTGAAGAACTTGGGCATATAATCCCTTTATCTGAATTCTTCTATAGTTGTTTCTTCAGATCCTCAATCTCCACAACAGCCATTCTATACAGAGTCTTGGATATTGTAAAATCCTAAGGTATAAGATCAATATATAATTCAACATATCTTTTATGATGAAGACTAGGTAATTACTCAGGAAACACTTCAGAAAATTCCTTCACAACAAGCATGTCTTCAAGGATGGTTTCTTCCTTAGAATCAATCATCTGAGTAAGATACATGTGCTTATAGTGAAGTAATATACACACTTGAGATGATGGTGCTAAAGAAGATTCATCCTCATCCTTGCACGTGTACAGAATCAGGGGTCAATTTACCATATGGAGAGTGATTTCCCTCTTGTGTAAATTTATGTTGGCTTTATATAGGTAAAGTCAATCCATGCCAAGAATTTCATCAAATTCCACTAGAGGGAGTATGAATAGGTCTTCCAGGAAGTTCAATCTACAAATTATGATAGGAGAGGAGTTATATTCTTAGGATGAAATGATTTCCCCATTTTCCATTATCATTGAAATCTTTACTTCCATGATTTGTGGGGGTGTTGGGATTGTTCTACTGAACTTTAAGGATATAAAATAATGTGTAGAACCAGAATCAAAAATTACATTCGCTATTCTTGATTGAATAATTATCATACCTATCACCACATTATTCTCAGGGTTCGCTTCAGCGTAGTGATGGAAAAATCTTTCCCTTTATACCTTAGAGGTCATTGGTTGCCTCTAAAAACCCTTGTCTTAGGGAACTGTCTTAGAAAGTGCCATGGTTCTTTGTAGTTGAAGCAATTAACAACACGTTGAGGGTCAAATGGAGTGTTCCTCTCTTTTGTTGCAGCCTTGGGTTTTTCTTATTAGTAGTTAATGGCCATGTGCCCCTCTATTCCACACCTAAATCATTTCCTCATCTCCTTTAGACAATTTTTGTGGTGCTTCTTTCCACGCCTTTGGAAAGTGGGGTGCTAGATTTTCTAAGCACCATTGGATTTATCCATCAGAATGTGATAATTAATGTCCAACTTATGAGTTTTATCCCCATGATACCCCTAAGATTCATCAATCTACATTTAGAATTTGAGGGCACATCGGACAATTTCTTCATAGCTATCGAAGTCTTGGATCGCTAAGGATTTATATAGGCTAGGTTTTAGCCCACTAAAGAAGCAGTCAACCTTGCATTCAGGGGTAATGAAAAATCAGGAGGTGTATTGTGCAAGCCTTGTGAAGTTTTTCTTATATGCTCTGATGGATTCATCCTCTTTATGCTTGAGAGAAAGGAAGTCACTTTCCATCTTAATTTGGAGTGTGGACAGAAAATATTTATCGAAAAACATTTTTCGGAAATCCTTCCATTACAATGCCTCAATATCTTCTTCAAGATTTGTATTTTTTATCAATGTCCACCATTGGTCAGCTTCACCCTCTATATGATAAACAGCTAGAAGAACCTTCTCTTATTCAGAACATTGAAGGATGAAGAATATCTTCTCAATGGATTTGATCCACTGTTCAATGATTGAGGGATCATATGATCCAAGAAAAGTAGGAGGCATTTGTCTCATGAAGCTCTTGATTGTGTCTTGTTCTTTCTTAGGGGGGTTGGACATTCCACTTGATCCATTTTTCTATTCAAAACCTAAGATAATTGAGAGATTATCATGACAAAGTTTTCGATTCCTGCTCCCATCGGATTGGGCATCTCATTAGAACATTCATCACATTGATCTTTGCATCGGTTGTTAGCATGAGTCCTCCTATTACTGAACATTAAATGTAATAAAAGGAAAGTTAGGGTCAACACATAAAGGGTAATCCAATGAAAAAAGTGATAACTTATAAATTACATCTATTTCATTAACTTATGAATTTATAAGCTTCAATATATGTTCTCCATGATTTACTTTACAACATATATTCTTAGGGGAATTTTTTTATTACATTAATAATGGTCCATACTAAGCATATGAATTTATGAAATAATATCTTCCAGGAGTGTCGTAACCAAGAGTACAGCCAGGCCCGTTGTTATCCACCAGTTCTCATTCAAGTCTAGCTCAAAGCGGTGTTTTCAGGTTTTACCCCTAGATACATTTGTGCCAGAGCCACCTCTACTTATCTGTATCTAGACACAGATGTATTTTCTTTATTAACCACTTACTCTATAATCACAAAAATTTAGGGATATTTTTATTATACTTTGTCCTGGGAAGTACTCGTTTAAGCCAATGAGCCCATACCTGAGTGGTAAGGGCTCCTGGTTGGCATCCAAGAGACCCAAGTTCAAAACCGGGTGGAGGCGAATTTTCGAGTTATGGTAGTAGCACTGTAGTAGGTATTGTAGCAGTTACTATAGAAGTTAATGTTCGGTACTGTAGCAGCTGGAACTATTCACTCGATTTGGGCCTTCGGGCCATCGATTTAGGCCTACGGGTCTCCAGGGACTTTGGGTCATCAAAGACCTTCGGGCCACAGGGCCTTTGGGTCACGTATACCATGGTGTAGCCTAGTTCACACAGAACAGGCCCCAGAACAGGATCAAAGAAACAGGAGTAGCAGCCACCAGATGCAGTGCTAATCGGATTAGAATAATGAGAGGGTATGGCAGCCACCATCAGGACCAGGCACCGTATAGCTTTGTACGGGGCAATGCTAGTTGATCAACAATGTAAGGTGGGTTTCTAGGAGATCAATGACGCAGAAATATGGGGAGGGTCAGTTCAAGTGGGCTGGGCCTACGGGTCATCTATTGGCCATGGTATGCCTCTGGGCCTTTGGGTCATGTATTGTGGGTTTTTAGGGCCTTGTGCCTTGGGCCTACGGGTCATTTTTGGGTTCCCCTTAAACCCTTAAAAGGGTTATTATCCATAATAAAATAAAAAAATAAGGCCTAAGTCTTTCACTAGGGTTTTCTAATCCTAATCCCAAAAATAACTAAAACTATCCTTCGATGCCAACTATAACAACTCTACTCTTTATTTCACACTTAAACATGATTTATTACATAAAAATTCACTTCAGACAAACCAGAGGATTGATAGGTCTAGTGTCTTAAGAAATTAGGAACATTAAATAACAACATAGAACATTAAACACAACATATTTATTGAAAACTTCTTTTACATGACGACAACATTCCTTCATACTTAGCATTGCATAGGGTAACATGAGGACATATATAAGAAAAGGGTGAGATATAAAGCTCAGTAAGGGAGTAAACAAGGAATAACATGAATAATACAATACATGTTAGGCAATATTCAAATCAATGGAGCATAAAAGAAACATGAACACAAAGGCATGATATAACATGATTATCATAACATGGAAATGTGGAGACAACATTTAACATGATATTAGACTAATCTAAGGCTCATTGCACATGGAGCATGAGTAAACCTTCATTAAACTTGAATTATCATGATTAAACCCTCATTTCACTTGACATATTAGGATACTAATCTTTACCCAATGCATTGGAGCGCTATCAGGGCGCACCATTCTTAATCATTTCATTTCATGCCTAAGTGTGCCACATGGATCATACAACATGGATTCATTAAACATCATAATTTATTCCACAAATAAGAGATTTGGAACACATAAATGTAAGTCCTCGATCAAAAAGTACATGTTCATAAAGGTGAATACCCAGGATATAGAATTGGGTATGGTATTCACTTACATGATGATTTTGGCATGGGAAATTTTTGTTTAACTTCAGCAGCATAACAACGTAAAATAGAAATCATAAAATGGGTTGATGAGATATAAAGGTGTATCTAGTCATTTATACATTAAATGGATAGTAAGGGGGTTTTGGAACATAATATCTCAACATATGTAATCAAATTTAGATGCATAATATAAAATAATTTCTTGAAGGTAAGTGAGAAGAGAGAAATTCTTTAAAGAATTTTGGCATGGTAACAGGTGTACATGGGAGGAAATAATGAGAAATAAAGAGGTATCTCATCATAAAAAACATAAGTAGGGTAGTATGGGGGAGATTTTAAATAATACCCCCACATTTTTAATTGAAAAAAAAAGGTTATAAGAACATAAATAAATTTGGACAAAAATGAGAAATGAAAAAATCCCTTACTTAGAAATTTGATCCCAAAGCTTGTGAGAGGCTTGAGAGAGGATTATTGGGAGCTTGGGGTACCTTGTGAGGATTATAGAGAGAAGAGTTCATGGTTTGGTCAAGCTTAAAATGGTTTGAGTGAAGAGGAATGGGAGATTGATTCAGTTTATATATGAAAGGAGAGGGAATTCTTTATTATTTAAGTTTTGGATACTACACATTAAACTAATCAAAACTACAAACCATCCCATGGTTTTTTCCCATGGTTTTTGAAAAAGTAGAGTGTAAATAATTATTTTACAATTAAAATGGCCTAAATTATTAAAATATTATGTTTTATTATGTGGAGGTGAGTCACACTCTCAAGGAAATCATTTTAAAATGTTAAAATGATTTATAAGTCTTGGAGGGTCCACTAAGGAATTGTAAAATAAATAAAACAAATATAAAATCATGTTATTTTAAATTTAAAACATATATTGGCCGAATATCCCTTTTATATTATTTTATTACATCACTAGTGGGTCATTATGATGTCATAAAACACATTATATATTTAAACGATATTTACTTTTTACCCAAAAATTCAACTATCTTAGAAAATTATGAAAAATTCACCATTGGATAATTTAGACATCCTGATTCCAAAAATAATATTAATTTTATCTAAATAATTTTCTAAATATGTGAATTTTTACTTTTAAAGTAAAAACCAACATTTATCGAAAATTAATGGATTTTAACAAAAATAGCTTTCAAACCTTGATAAAAATTACAATTTTATTCATAAAAATTATACCATCATTTATATTTAATAAAAATTAATTTAGTAATAATATTTTATTAAAATATTAATTAATTAAAAAATCCATTAATTCATCAAAATAGATTTATTAATTGAGTTTAAATATTAACTAAAAATATTATTTGTGTTTTAAAAACCATTTACAAATTAACAATAATAAAATGAATGTATATTATTTATTCTATACAAAAAAATAATGCACATAATCATAGAGCTAGGGTATTATTATATATCCCCTTAAAACACCTGCATAATACCTAAGGGTAAAGTGTGAAATGGTGAAAGACTCTTGGGGCGGCTCAGATAACATCGCTCGGGTGGTAATCTCTATTAACTTCCACTTCTCCTGTAGGTGGTTCTGTTAAAGATTAACGTGTTGAAGCTTGGCTTCAGATAGGTCAAGAGAGAAGCCCGGTGACACTACCTTCTTTCCAAGCTCTAAAAAATGGGATTCATATGGAGAAATTATACTGGATGAGGCCATCTCTTCCTTTTTCTGAGTAAATTTGATTTGTTAAAGCCCTATATTTATACTAATCATGTGATCACTATTCAATAGTTATATTCGAAACGGTAAAAATTCTTAATGGTATTTTAAAATCCAAAAACATAAAACCCAGGAAGTATATAAGTTTTACATAAACATTTTAAATAATAATACATTTAATTAGATCAAGAGGAATTTTCATTAATAAAAGTTTGGGTCATTACAAGTCAGGTTAAGTACTTTCACTAAAATGGATTCCAATGGTGTGTATATAGTATCTCATGTATACATATATGAAATCCAAGAAAAATCACCATCCATCATGGTTGATTCCATCATGATCCAGTGGAATCGGCACTAAAACCATAAAAAATAACATGAAATTAGGGTATATGAAGGAAACGAGTAATGAAAGGGGGATCTTACCCGGAATAACCGAAAAACATGACAAAAAACCAATAAGAACCAAGGGGAAGAAGAGAGGGGTTAGTGTTTTCCAAGTGGCCCTCCCTGCATGTACATCTGACTGAGAATGAGGTGGTGTAATCCTCCCTTTTATTTAAAAAAAACAACCTCTTTCATAGTCTAAACCAATAGTTCAAACTATTAACCACTTGGTCAGGGGATCCCCTAGCATCCCAAACCACCCATATCCCCTCTAGAGATGCTCTCCTAAACCCCTATGACACCTATGGAATCCCAAACCACATATAATATCATATTTTATGAAATTTTAAACCCTCATAACTCTAAAATTAGTCCCATTTTGTAAAATGAACCATTCACCATATGAAAAATTCATGTTTACTATAAAATGTAATGACTCTAAATCCATAAGGAATTATAAACTCCCCAACATAATGCCTCTCATACCTTTAAATCCATGGTAATTCTAAAAACACATACCATAATATATACCTGTTATCATTTCACTAATAACCAACATTGTTCTATTCTGGAATGCCAAAAATTATTCATTTATACAACTTGAAACACCAAGATCAGACCTACCATATTTCCTTCAAATCTCTATTTCTGATCCTCATACTACCTTAGCCACATCCCAAAGGATATACCCTACATGTTTCTCACCACACCTCATCTAAATCCTCACAAAATCACTAGTTAGACTTCATTCAACTGAATTTTCCCAAAAAACACTCGGTCTCACCCATGGATGCATCCTCAAAAGAATTCCTACCTCAACTAATTATTTCCCCCAACGATCCCTCACACACAAGTCCCCACTCATTACCTAAAAATGACACAAACTTCTCTTGATTCCCAATCATTTTTTTCCAACAGAAACCATCACCATGTTTTGTCGCATAAATCACCCCCTGAATCATGTGATGAGTTGGGATTACCCCTAAACATTGTCATGAAACTTGATTAAAACATTGAATCATGTCAAGAACCATATTTATACCAATAAAAAATCTTATAAACTAGTTTTCTCCCCTAGAACATGTCATGAATCATGATTCACACCTCGAATCAAGTCACAAATCATAATCCACCCACTATATCACATGTAAAATTATTATTAACCTTGTGAATCACCCTCAAGTCACACTAAAACTAATGTGATATCAATTTTTACTCACTAAATCTAACTAAATATTCATCCAAACATCATATATGGTTTTTCCCTGGGAACCACATGTTAACAAATCTTACCACACACTAATATCATGGTGTCTCTTTGACCACACACTGACTAGTCTTATCACACACATAATCCTTATAAAATGAGGGTTATTAACTTGAAACTAATATAATACTCCCTAAAATATGATTATCCTAATCATAACCTACCAAACCAAAACATAAAATCTCAATGTCGCACAATCTGTTCATTACTGCACGTAATGGTTGGGTCTGACTATCCCGTTATTGCCTAAGTGCTAACACAAAATGTCAATCGTCACTCATTCAAATATTATCAAGAACTTTATCATCCAAAATCTAATGATTTTTTCCCCACCATATGGATTCCCATCTTCCACTCCTCATTCACTAATCCCAAATGACTCATAATACAATTCCTCCATGATAAAACTTAGTAGGGACCAACTCTGATCATTTTGGCCAATGTACCTTGATCCATTGTCAATGTAACTTCTTACTATTATTAATATTCCCAAAATAACTTGCACCCCATTATAACATGACCATAATCATCTCACCACTAAATAATCACTATAACGATCAGGCTCATCCAAAACCTAGAAAACTCTCAAACAACCTCGCATACGGAATATTCATCGATTCACAATCCAAAGGGCATCATACATAACTAGTGAACACCTTCACTTATACATAGATAATGTTCCCTTAAAAGTCACAAAAACATAACTCTCTATATCCTGGGTAATATTTATCCACCAAGAACCCTCTCATAGGTCCTTACCCACTATTTACCCTAGTCTCAACTAAATCCAATAGTTTCACGCTCCCCAGGCAACCTGACATCACAAACCAACTCCTACCCCCTTGAGTTTCAAACCATATAACCCAATATCACATTCCTAACTAGCTAAAAATTCCCCACACATGTCCATAGCATCCAATATCCCAATTCATCTCTATTATTCCATGGTTAGTCATACAATCACTCACCATGTGGGCATCACTCCAAAACCATGAGTGTCTCTCCATGCTCCAACCATACTACTCGAAAGTGTATCCATAAACGAATGGGTTAGGAAACTAACTATTCCTACCCTCTAAAACTATCCTTTATACCAAAAACACATTAAAATCGTCACATTTCCATGTTCTTATTCAACTACCTAGTTTGCTAAGTAGATTTCCCCCAAGATAATATATGGGATAAAAACATATTGGTTGTTTTTTACAAATTATATAACCCAAATGATATTCCAAAAATAAAAAAGGGAAATTCATTCTAATGGAAACCTATTCTCATCCTTGGATCACCTCACAGGAATGTAATACACTCATTGAGTCAACATTAAGGCATACATTCATGTACTGACCCACAAAAGGTCTCCATACATCCCATGGTGGTGGTATTATATTTTCATCAGCAATGAACCCCCTATTATAGATCCACATGACCTTATATAACAATTAAATTCACTATATTCCATCTTATTGGAATACAACAAACAATTTATATTGTAAAATAGCATATAAGTTGTTTTTGACAATTTAAACAATTGAACCTCTCATCAAGAAACAATCACAGGCAATCACATGTATGTTTTGTGAGTCCTGTATGAATAATAATAATACATTTACATAGCATATTAAGAAAGGTAAAATAGGAAAAATAGATATAAATTTCAAATTCAAAACTCAAGTGTGTCACCCAAGGTGAAATTGAACTACGGTAACATAAAATACCAAGAAAATAATCTCATTCCCCCAGAAACCCAGACATCCAATCAGAATTTTTTTTGATGTACCAGCTTAATATTCATCAAACCCTATGACACATTCATAATTAAAATATCTACCATCTCCCCAAATAATAAGAAAATAAAAATTCTTTAATACCACTTTGTAACACCCCACCATGGGCCACTTATCAATGTTAGGGTTGAGCTCACAACATGGCCTCAAGAATGCTTCTTTGCATACTAGAGGTTTCTGACTGGTGATGAGGACATCATCCATACAATGGGGTGACCATATACTCAAAAAATATTTATACAAATTGTAGAAAAATAACCAAGATTCATATATTTACATAAACATAAAATTGTTTAAAATAAAAAATTCACATCAAATATCATATATGTTGGTATCATACACAATATACAATTGATCACTCACTGGGTTGATCCCAAATAATTGATAAACCAAAATAAATAAAAAACACAGAGGAACTTTTATCACCCCAAGACTCATCCCAATCCCAATCTCTAAAACCCATCATGTTTTCCCACCTCGATCCTCTACACATCATATGATATGACCTGAAAAGCAGACCTAAGTTCTACATTTGCATCAAGATTCTCACATAGGGTATGAGTATAACACTCAGTCAGGTCTCACAATTAACCCCTAATATACATCATCGTATTTGTGTGTATGAATGAGTAAAAAAAAGAATAATAAACATGCTCATTGAGTTATAATTTACTAACCATCTCACCACCATACTCAACAATATACACACGCCTTTCTATTTGTTAGGTGCTAAATAGGCTGCCCTGAACCTCACCGTACCCAATTTGGTGATATTATAGAATCTTATAATAGCCTTGTACCGTCGTAATAGATGCCCAAAACATACCCAAATACTCATGGTAAGGTGTCATCCAAACATTAACCCAATTCCCAAAGAAATTGGGCACTGTCATATGCCTCTATCGACCCACTACCTTATCACTCAACATAGGGTTCATTGGTCAAGTCACATCACACCAGGACCTATCCCCTAGGGTTATCCTGGAATGAGGTCATAGTTCAATTCATACACATAGACCCATCCTTATAGACTATGGGGAGGTCACATCACACTAACCCATCTCTGAAGACTCTAGGGAGGTCACAAGCATACTAAATCGCCCCTGCAAATTATGCATAGGTCACAATCACATAAACCTGCATCCACATACTCTAGGGTGGTCATAAGAATAATGAACCACCCAAATAGACTCTAGGATGATAATAATCATTTTAACCCATCCCTGCTAAATATATGGAGGTCACAAGAACACCAACCTATGACTCTGAATGCACAGTCCACCAAGTGCATGCAACACTACCAGGGAATACAGATATCACATAGTTTACTGGCTAATCCCATGGTTCTAGTTTCTCAAGAACTATCCCCTTGTGTTAATACATCCTAAATAATCCATTCAGGAATCCATTGGGTCTTCTAGAACCATCATGGTCTCTTCTTACTAATAGCGGCTCACTCCTATCACCCACTGGTGATATCACTACATGAATTTTCCTTCAACACAAACCTTAAGGATTGATCTAACCACACTAAAGTCACTCCTCACTCTAGGAAACACTAACCATGTACTATCCCATTACATAGTTTTCTAATACCCATTTTCATACCAATTCTAATTCCTAAAGGACTCATATCTCTCTAAGCACACATCAATACTCACATCCAACCTCAGCATGGAGTTCTTAGTCACTCATGGTATGTATTATTGTCTCTCCCAACATTAATAGTCCCAAAAACTATCACACCTTCCCACTATCCCTAGAAACCCATCCTATAATATCTCATAGCACATATCATATCCCAATATCTCCTATAGGTATCCTTCTATCTCGTCCAAATCTCTCTCTATAGTAACATATAATATTCCTAAATAAAAATTTCATCTTATTATATGAATATTCAATACATAACATTACAATACATTCCAAACTCATATAGGTTTAGTGTATTTGGAAACTTGGATACATAAAAAACATATTCATAAGAGATCTAGATCATCACCCACTAAGATCTTATTAACTAAAACCCTTATTAGACATATCATACTTAAAACATTTCTTCATAACCTTGGGAAAATAAGACATAAGAAAGGGTGAGCTCATATTATTTGTAAGGTAAAATGGAGATATCAATGATCACTTAAGAGTAAAAATATAATAAGGGTATGAGTAATTATATTAACATTTGAAAACCATACCCTGTATATCATAGATAAAAATCTTGAGTCATGGATTAAAGCATTCCAGTTCTTAAGACATGAGTCACAAAGGAGTCAAATAACATGAGTTATTAGAGAATAACATTCACATAAGACATAAGATTTTGGAATATTCGTAAGTATGGTAAATCATTTCCATTTTCAATTCTCACTAATAGGGCTATCATATTATATTTGATTCACTTCCCATTCTATCGTATCCTTAGTCAATATTCACTCTTAGGACTATCATAGTGGACAAAGTCTCTTACTGAATTGGGTTAACTACCAATTCTGGTCCTTATTATCTCATGATATATCCATATTTACACAATTCATTAGAGGGACACATATTTCTAGTCCCACATATCACATAATAATAATCCATTAATATGTTTTAAATAAGATTATAAATCATTCATCATATATCATAACTCATGGATAAGAAATGGGTTTCATAAAGATTTCATCATAGCATAACCCATAGAAAATAAATGGGTTTCATAAGCATCTCATCATATAATATTAAACCATCCATAGAAATAATATACATGGTATCCTTCGATCATAACCCATGTATATGATAATTAGTATCAAAGGATGTTATCATATATGAAAAATTACTTTAAAAGATTGCATTAATAGTTCTTTATAAAAATAAAAAATTCACATTGAAATCAATTATTTAAAATCTAAAAAAATTACAATTATAAAGGGAAAATATTTCTTTAAAAATAAGCTTGTAAACATGAAAATTAAACATAAAATAATTGAATGGTAATTATGGTGTTCAATTCCATTCATGTTGTGTATGTTAAAATAAATATTCTTTTCATATTTTAGGTTAAAATTTAAAGGTAAAACATTTAGAAAATAACAAGAAGATTAATTTTAAACCACTTTTTAAGAACTAATATATGTTTGAAAATTAATTTAAATAATTATTGGATAATTCTAAAAACATTCTCTAAATGTTTTTAGAGAACATGGACATGGAAGTAAATGGATTTTCGATCAAAGGGAGAAATAAAGTCAGAATTCCTTAAAAATATTCTTCCAGTATATTGAGTACATAAAGAGAGGAAAATGAAAGGAAAGAATGTAATATATAGAAATAACCAGAGGATAAGAAAAATAATGATATTCTTGAAAGTTATATCATGAAATTTCATCATCAGAAACTTAATCATAAACAATCCTAATAAATAATGATATTATAACATAAAACCCTTACATCAAGTTTCAATTTCTTAAAAACTTTTCAAAATCCTATAAAATAAATTTAAATTTATTGTAATTATATAACATAATAATTTAAATACTTATAATATATTATATAATCCACTTATTGTAACATCCTAAACTCGGTTCACTCATATGTAGCTGAACTTGGTTGGCCACAAAGCCTCAAGCACAACTCCCCATATATTAGAGGTTGTTGACTAGTTGTGATGGTATAAGGTGGTACAGTGGGGAGACTATACCCTCAAAATTAGAGTAATAAAGTGGTATAATAAATGGATGATAAATGGAATCATAATAAATAATAACTAGAATGGTGGAAGTAATCATCTAGATGATAATAAACAGTTATCAGTAGCAATGACTAGTACCATATACAAAATGTTGTAATGTCATCTCTCTAAAAAAGGGAATATAAAAAATGGATGTGAGCACACATACATATATTTATATCAAAAGGACCAAAAATATTAAAATACTATCTCCAGATAGCATTACTGTATATATCTTAGTCATGTGGTCCCATGCTCCTATTCTACAATCAATCAAGCATCGTCATCTGAGCACTTGACCTTACCCCTACCTACATCCATGAAGTTTTATTGGGTACCAATTAGCAGCCCAAATAGGGTGTCAGATATACTCAGTAGACCACCACCAACGATGTCTATAAAAATTTAGTTTGTTCATAGGAATAATAATCATGTGTAGATATAACAGGTATGATGTAAAATGAATAATAGATATGAAAGGTCCATGAGAAAAATTTGAAATAAGATCATTATAGAACAAGTGATAATCAATATATATATATATATATATATATATTATTGAACTATAGATAACTACTATCTCAGCATATGCCACATGAGAAAATAATATCAAACCTACATGCGCCAGGTCCCAAGGCGATAACTAGGGAGACCTCATCAAGACCAATGATCTTTTCCTATGGCAAGCTCGAAATAGTATCAGACCTACAAGGTCTAGGTCTGAAGGAATATAACCGGGGTGTCCGATATCAAGATATATTAATGTATATAAGTAATAGTTTTTATACCTCAATCTTCCTCTTCAACTCCATTCCATTAATGATCGAACCTATGGAAAATAGGTTCCATACCTTGATCCCCTATTCGGTGACATATCATTTTGAAATAGGTCTCATACCTTCCTAAGAAGTCATTCCCATACCGAGATGTCCAACAATAATAAATAAATATAATAATGACATGGGATATGTTAGTTTAAATACCCAATTACAATTATCAATATAAAAATACACAATCCAAGAGAATATCCATCTCATTGCATTTTTTATCTAAAACCAACCATTTAATTAAATTAATAACACTTAATGTTAGTGTAAAGAGGAATTCCCATATCTAACTAACTAATTTAATCTAAGATAGGATCCCACTAGCCAATTCCAAGCTCACACACCCAATGGGTGGATTTAACCTAGATAAGATAAAATAACACACCAAATGGGTGGCTTTAGTTAGGGTTAACAACATCAAACCTAGTCTATGTGCTACAAGGAAATCATAAACTATGTGAAATAATTAATTTAAGGCTTATCATTAAATTCAAGAGAAATTTTCAGAAGGACTAGTTTTTGGAACAATTTTAAGAGTTTAATAAATGAAAAAACCTTTGTGAAAAGGTATAGACCACCTACCATATACTTGTGGTAGAACACTCATCTAGTATCGACCCTTGGTTTGTCCAAAATTGGGATAAAATGGAATAATAGATGAATACCATGAAAATAGGGCATATTATCTTTCAAAAAAATAACTCCATTAGTATAAATATAAATGATGAAAGGATATAAAGTAATATATATATATATATATATATATATATCTTACTAGTGGAAATCCAATGCAATATACGGCACCCAGATCTATGGTAGGTGAAGAAACTGATTCTAATCCTAGACTAAGTGTAGATGAGCTTCAAATGGGAGTAGAGGCTATTGTGTGTGGGATATAGAAGAAAATGAAAGAGGGTTCTAAAAAATAAGGAGGTTCAAAAAAATAATTCTGACCAAAATTTAAATGTTAGATGGTTTGGCCACATGTTTTTTCATACCATGTGCCAACTATGGTAACCCCTATCTATTTGACACACTCTACACAGCTTACATCACACAGTTAGTCAAACCATGTGCAACCTGTGTGGAACCCTTACAGATCCAAATGGTTTTAGGTGCATGGTTAGCACTAATCGTGTGCCTCTTCTATTACCTCCAAAACCTAGGTCTTTGGGGTCTGAAGAATCCCTAGATGCTCTTGAACCCTTCCACAACTATAGGGAACATTTATAATCATAAAACAAGGAATTTAATCTATGAATAAATATATTTCATTCCTAAAAAATATGGGATCTTACAGTCTTCCCCCCTTAAAGAAAATCATCCATGAGTTTCCCTTCCAAAAGTCATAAAACATCATCTAAGAATAAGTCTTGATTATAATCATGTATGTCAGACTATCACTACCAAGTCTCTTCCTATATACAATTGTAATTCCATAGAACCTATACCAAAGGAACCATCCTACCTTATAGAACCGTCATGATCTGGTCCACAATACAAATTGGGAGGTCCTCAAAAGAAGTATTAACATCTAGTTCCACCTCATCTGGTTGGAATACATGAGATGGATCTGAATAGTAATGATGTAACTATGAAACATGAAAAATTTTGTGAAAAGCTCAATATCTCCTAGGAAGTGTTATCTAATAAGTGATAGGTATAACCCTCTCCAAAACATTTAAATGTAAAAAAAATGCAGTGATAGATTACATTTCCACATAAAACGTTGATGATCAAGTCTAGTTGATACTTTCAAGAATACCTGATCCCCAACCAAGAACACTAAAATTCATCAAAAATGGTCGATATATGATTTATTTCTAGACTGAGCTATATCCATCTGCTTCTGAATTAACTGAACCTACTCTGAAGTCTCTTGGATGAGATGAGGTCCAAGTAGCATTTTCTTACCTACCTCTAACCATCATAGAGGTGGATAGCATGTCCCACCACATAAAAAATAGTAGGAACCATCTTAATAGTATCATAAAATATATAATTGTAATAAAATAAGCTAAGGGAATATTTTTCCCCTAAGAACCACCAAAATTAAGGACACGTTCTTAGATCATGTACTCTAGTATATGTATCATATGCACTAACTAACTATATTATGAGGGTGAAATATTGTGCTCAAAAGAACCTATATACCCAAATCTTTTTGTAACCCCTGTCAAAACCTCATAAATAAATGATAATCCCTATCAAAAATGATAGTACAAGGTAACCTGTATAGGTGTGTAATATCATGGAAATGTATTCTCCAAATCTCATCCACTGAGAAGGTATCTATGATTGGTAATAAGTGATCAACCATCATAATTCAATCTATGATAACCCATACTATGTCACTACCTCAAGGGGGTCTTGGTAATATAGTCACAAAACCCATAGGGACATTATCCCATTTCCGCTTTGGAATGGAAAATGGCTATATAAGCCCAGGGTCGCTAGTGGTTTTCCTTCACCTGTTAATAGGTGGAACACTGAGTAACAAAACTAACTATCTCCTTTTTCATATTAGGTCACCAATATATGTGATGTTGGACATGATAAATATTTGTTAACCTAGGGTGTACCAGCAAAGTATAAGAATTATACTCTCGCATCAATTCCTCCAAAATGTTTGTAGAAACCCAAATTCACCCATAGATTCATAAGAAATCATCTTAATCAAATATCCTGAATAGCAGTGGATAATATCCTAAAATAATTTCCCATAGGACTAGACCATTCATATTAGATAACTACCTAATTTTAACTCCCTCTAAAAGTGAATAGGTTACTAATAAATCTGAAATTATAGGCTATCTGTGATGCTCATGGACTTATAAGTAAAACTCATAGAGTTTTCTATCAACTGTCACTCACTACTGGCTTCCTGAACTACCTATGTCTGCGTGCATTAGCTTCGATAATCTTCTACTGCATTACCTTTTCCAGTCATATAGGAAAGATCAAAATTGATGGACTTCATATATTCAACCCACCTTCTCAATCTGAGGCTAAATCCATGTTGTGTGAAAATATACATGTGGCTTTTTTGGTCAATATACACCACAAAACACTCTTTTGATGGGTAATACCTCAAAAAATGAAAGGTGTGAACTATGAATACCAACTCAAGATCATGTGTTGGGTAATCCCACTCATGAGGAATCATCTGTCGTGAATCGTATGAAAATAATTGGTCTTTTTAAATTAGAATATTTCTTATCCCAATACCCGATGCATCACAATAGACTATATAAATGTTTTCCACCTCTAGAAGAATCAGAATCAGTACAGAATTCAATATCCCATTCATCTCCTGAAAGTTTTTCTTGTAATATTCTGGCCATATAAACTTTAAACCATTCTTATTAAAACATGTAAGAGTTTATTCTAGGTATGTAAAGTCCTATATAAAGTTCATATAATATCCAATTATCCTTAAGAAACTATATATGTCACTTTCTTTGGTAACTACATCTCTCACTTTCTCTGGGTCAACTAATACTCCTACCTTAGAGATAATGTGACCCATAAAGTTCACCTTATCAATACTAAAGTGGAAATTAGGGATCTTAAAATATATTTGGTTCTCTCTCAGTTCATTTATAATGATCTCAAGATGTTTGGCATAGTTTTTTTGAGTATGAGAATACACCAAGATTTCTTGGGATATTCCCAGGTAACTACAGCTCTCGCTTTCTCTGGGTCAACTAATAATCCTACCTCTAAGATAATGTGACCCATGAAGTTCACCATATCAATCCAAAAGTGTAATTTAGTTATCATAACATATATTTGGTTCTATATCAGTTCATTCATAATTATCTCAAGATGTTTTGAATGGTTTTTTTTGAGTATAATAGTACACTAAGATTTCATCAACAAAGACTACCTCAAATGAATCCAAAAACAGGTGGAAAATCAGATTCATCAAATCCATGATAATGGTTGGAGCATTAGTGAGACCAAATAAAATATCCATATACTCATAAAGACCATACCTTCTATAGAATATTGTATGAGGTATGTATAAAGGTCTAACATGAACTAGATGATATCCTAGCCTCAATTAAATCTTTGAGAAAACCTGATCTCCTCAGGGCTAATCAAATAGTTCATCTATATGAGGAAAGGGATACTGGTTCTTCATAGTAAGCTATTTTAAAATTTAGTAATCCAAACATAGCCTAAGGTTTCCATTCGCCTTCATGATGAAAATGAATGGTGATATCTAGGGATAAGTACTAGGATGTATAAAACCCTAATATTTTAAGTCTTCTAGTTGTATCTTGAGATCTTGTAACTCTGGTGTTTTAATCCTATAAAGAGTAATGGACATTAGAGTAGCTCCTATAACTAGATCAATAGAGAAATGAACCTATTTCTTAGGAGTTAAACTAGAAATGTCATTCGGGAATACATCCTTAAAACAATTTACTATAGGAGGGAATTTAGCCTTATGTATTCCCTAATCATCGAGATACAAACTAGATATCTGGGTTTTCATCCCATATAGTCAAAAATGCTAAGGTTCATATCAACTATACTAGAAATCCCATTCAACCTTTTGTATATAATTACCTCCCTATTGTAATGTGAAGTACACCCTCTAGTGATAGAAATCCATATAGGCATGATGAGGAACTAACTAGTCCAAACTGAGAATAATGTTGAAACTAGACATCTCAAGGATGAACTAGATACCTAGAGAACAATAGCTACTTATCTCATGTTTTAACTCCTTACACTGGTGTACACTATCTAATTGGATACCCAAAGGTATTTCAACTTTCATCACCTAGTATAAGTACTGAATTTCAAACATGATTCTTTTCACAGTAGCCATAGAGATAAAATAATTTGAAGCCCCTATATAAACAAAGATACCAAGGTAGATTATAATAAAATGTTACCTCTAACTATAGAAGCTTCAAGACTCTAGAGAATTCTTCACTATATAAACTTGGATCATTCTATAGCCCTAAGATACAACATGACTGCCTTGAGCAGGCCCACTATTTTCACACAACACAAATGGTGTATGGCTTCCCCAGCCATGACTACCTCCTCGTCCTAACTAATCGGTAGCACTCCATATCCCTTCCTGATGAAGATCTACTAATCCCACTCCAGGACCTAGATTTGGTGTGGATCCTCTCTCACTTTCCACTGGAGGGAAGATACTACAAAACCACTATAAATGAGCCATCCTATCATAGGATCAACACTCAACTAGGGACCACTCACACTGAGGTTTCACATAACCATAATTACTATATTGATGACAAGATAGAAAAAGTCCATGATAAAATACATTCATTGGAAACATATACACCACATAAATGATACAAGTCATGAATATGGAATGTGTCTCATAGAAATAAATGTGAGATGAAAATCTCTTACCTCGAGCTTGACTTTCTTTAAAAGTGATTTAAAATCCAATATAATATATTTAAATTTATTATATTTATATATAATATTTGTTTACATACTTATATTATCATATATGATCAAATTATAACATTTTATACAGATTTATTAACAATTCCTTATTAAAGTCATCATTTCCAGGTTTTATCTGTTTTATTTTTCAAAGAATTTCAGTTTGGTAGTTTTGGTCCTTGTACTTTGAAAATCATTACATCATTTAAAAAAAATTATTCCTTCTATAAATTTCATATATATTCATTAAAAATTTATTTATATTCATCCATTAATATGGATATTGAATAATTAATTACACCGTTCATGGAAACAGTGGACCGTATGACACATGAATGGTGTTTTCACTTTTTTATATGGATAGAACAAAAAAAGGAAAATAATAATTTTCCTTTACAATATCATTTTTTATCATATATATCTAATATATTAATTAAATATATCTTTAATATTAAACTTTTAAATCAAAAATGAAAAATTAATCACATCACTTCATGGACATACCACTCCACACAGACGCATGAGTAACGTTATCATTTTTACACTGATGGGAAGAGGGTGGATAATAGTTTTTCCCTTCTCATAATAAAAATTAAACATATTTATAAAACTAATTAATTATTTTTATAATGGATCCCATGTATTTATATAAGATATAAGAATAAATGAGCTTTAAAATGCTTTGTTAATAGTTATACCTCATCGTTGAGAATCCACTTTTGGATTACACATTAAGCCTTGAATGGATAGTATTTTGGAAATACAAAAAGATCTAGGATGTGTTGAAGGAGGTTGGGAGGTTTTTATGTTATGTATTGGATTAGATATAATTATCCAACATTTCTAATGATATATGAGAGGAGGTTCCCTTTTATAAGTAAGGGGAGTGGCACTCTTTGAATTACATAAAGTATTAAATTGATATAAATTAATTTTCATGGAAAATTGGCTCTAAATTGATATAATTAGAAATTAGATGACAATTATTTGAAATCCTATTATGAAATAAAATTTAAACATGTTTAGGTGAAGTTTGTGTCCTTATCATCTTATTTTAACCCCTCGTTTATCCATTTGACAATTACCACAAAATCAGAGTTTCTTACTCTTTAGGGGTCAAGATTGTTACCATAAAAAAGATAGGTTACCCATAAATAGATTGTGGTTGGTTTTTTAAATAATATAACATTCACATGGATGGAGATAATATTTTCATAAATTTTAAATCTTTTAATAAAATATTATTTATTATAAAATATCATTAATGTCATTTTTGGAACTATTCATAAAATTTGACTTTGAAAACAACTTGAAAGAAAATGAATTGAAATATAATACATTAACCCTTCATTAATATGTTGTGTTTAGATGTAAAATTTGTGTAATATAATAACTCATCCAATTTTTTTAATTTTAATATTTTTAAAATCATTTATTTTATTTTTCTATTAATTGAATAAATATTGTATCGGTGTTGGATAATAATTTAATGAAATTATTTAATCACTAAAAAATGAGAATAAATTAAAATTATAAAAAAAATAATTAATATTTCAAATAAACATTTACAACTGAACTTATCATCATTTTATTAATATGAAAAAATATTATATATATTAAAGATAAGAGATTGATATTTTTTATTTATTCTTTTCTTAGATTAATATATTAGTCATAAAAAAGAAAAAAGGAATCAAGAGGCCATATATTTAAGAATTTTATTTATAGGTCATAAATAAAGTCATCCAATAGGATAAATGTATGTGTTAAAGAAATTTTAAAGGTTTATCCCAAATTTTTAACCTTATTTTACTTTTTTTTCCCTTACTGAGTTGACAAAAATTTACCAAGGTTAGTATTTATAATAACCAAAAATAAAAGTGCCCTATTTTAAAAATATAAAACTCCTTATTAAAAATATAGAATCCATTATTAAATATTAAATTTTGTTAAGTGGAATAAATTCTTTTTAAAACTAAGTGTGAAAAATGAGACGGAACCCGATTTTTAGATAAATACATTTTAAGCATAAAACTGTATTAATTCTTATCTCGTGTATAGGAAAAAATGAATTTTAATACATTTTATTGAATATAGAATATATAAATTTTATTAAAATTATTCACTCATAGTGATTAATTTAATTTATTAAGATAAAAACACATGTGTCCATAAAAACAATTTTTCTAAAGAACACCTCTTTTACTTTCAAATGATTTTTTATTTTCATTTATAATTAATTGATAACCAGTAATTTATTTTTGTACATGTGTAAAGAAAAAAATATAATTTGGTTAGTCATATTCATACCCATCAATCCAACGGCTAGGTGATAACAATCACATTAAATAATAATATTTTAATAGCATATCGTGGTTCATCTAAATTCGAGGTTCTGTGTAAAGAAATCTATCAAAGAAATAAAATTTATGTATAGAAAACTATGTCATAAAATAATGGTGTGACACATTCTAACCCCTTAAAATGAATCTTCCCTCAACATTTTGTCACTCTGATATAGAAAAATGAGGATATATTTGTTTCATCATGACCTCAGGTTCCCAAGAAGATTCTTTGAACTTTTTATTCCTCTAGAGAACTTTAACCAGGTGAGTAGTTTTATTCTATAGAAATTTATCTCCACAGTACAAGATTTCTACTGGTTGTTCTTTATAGGGAAGAACAAGCTCAATCGGTATGACCTCTATGTTCAATATATGTAATGTATCAAATGTGTACTTCCTCATTAGTGATACATATAATACATCATGAAATTGAGAGAGGTTTAGTGGAAGATAAAAGTGATAACAGACCTTCCATAGTCAATCAAGTATCTCAAAGGGACCAATATACCTTGGGTTTAACTTTCAATTATTTCTGAATCTCATAACCTTATTCCATGAAAAAAATTATTGTAATAATTTTTCACCAATATCATACTCCAAATCACACTGATGATTGTTAGTATAACTTTTATATCAACTCTAAGATACTCTTATGTGTTTTTGAATGGCTTTGAATATCTCTACTATTTCCTAAAATAGCTCAGGTCCCAATAGCATTCTTTCTCCAACTTCATCCTAGAATGATGGAGTTTTAAACATATTTTGATAGAGGGCTTCATAAGGAGCCATATGAATGCTCGATTGAAATATATTTTTTTAAGAAAACTGGAGTAGAGGAAGGTGTGGATCCAAAACACCTTTGAAATCTATATAACAAGATTTTATCATGCCCTATAGGGTTTGAATTCTACTCTTAGATTGACCATCTTTTTAAGGATTATAAGCAGTATTGAAACACAGCTATGAATACAGTGATTGTTTGAGACATCAATATAATGTCAAGGTAAACCTCAGATCTCAATCAAATATAATAGAAATTAGTAATACATAAAGCATTACCACCTTTTTAATGTATATTTTGGAAATTTGATTAAGTGATAAATATTATCTCATGGAAATGAATCATGTTGATTTCATAAGGTGATGGACTATAACCCAAAATAATTATGGCCTTTAGATGTTTTGGGGAGTCCAATGGAAAAATAAATGGTGATGGTTTCCCATTCCCATTCTAGTATGGTTAATGGTTGTAATATCTCCTTATATGTATATCTCTTAGAATAAACATAATGAAATTCCAAACATCAAGAAACATACTCTATAATATCTATCTTCTTGTTGTCCCACCATAAATATCATTTAATATCTCTATACATCTTCATAATTCCTAGATTAATAGGTAATGTTAAACTATGAGCATCATATAATATCTATTTCTTAATGTATGGTATTGATAAGAAACATACACAATTACTAAACCTTATCATTCCATAAAAATGAAGGTTGAACTCAATAACTACCTTCTTTTATAGTTATACAACTTTCTTTTGTGCCTCCTTAATCATTACCTGTATAGATGGTTGGTCACTCATTTTAAAAAGATAATATTTCTCCACATCCTTAAATATTTCTAGATCCATCCTTTTCAAATCTAGAAATATTGGATCTTTTTTTATCCTCATCATATATAATCTCCCATGATCCCTTTTATTCAGAGCATCTACCACCTTGTTTTCTTACCTAGTTTATTAGTTTATTGAGTAGTTATAATGTTTTCTCAACTCAAACCATATTCTCTAGGTCATATTCAACTTTTTCGAGTGAATATGGAATTAAAAAATTTATGATCAGTCTTTATATCACACCATTATTTAAAAATATAATGCCTCCATATCATTAATGTAAAGTTTTCCCTAGCTAACTCAAAATCATGAGTCGAGTAAATTTTTTAATGATCCTTCAGTTAGCATGTGGCATAATCTATCACAATATAATTAAGCATGGAGATTCATCCTATTACATTATTAGATACATCACTATAGATCATAAACCCTTCTCTACTATAGTGAAAATAATTCCTAGACTCATATAATAACCTTGTCTTCAGTTACTTTCTATTTTCCTCACATTCATCCGCCCAAAGAAACTTGGATCCCTTTTGAGTTAACTTGGTGTTTGGATTAGAAAGACATGAGAAATAATACAAGAAACATAAAAAATATTAAGGTAAACCAAGAAAATTATGGACCGTTATTAAATTGGTTAGCCTAGGACAATGTTCACCAACTTATATCTTTGATAGATTCAACAATATACCCTCACATGAGATTATATGACCCAAAAATGAAACTTTCTACATAAAATTTCATACTTGAAAATTTTTTCATACAATTTATAATTTACTAGGGTCTTTAGTATAATCTTAGAGTGATATTCATAATCTTCATAACCATTTAAATATATAATAATATCATCTGTAAATACTACCACTAACTGATCAAGGTAATCTCTCAAGAATCTATTCATTAAATCCAATAAGGTAGTGGGGGAATTAGTAAGACCACTAGAATCACTATAAATTCATTATTTCCATACCTTGTACATAATTATTTCTTATGTATATACCCCTTCTTGTCCCTTAATGGATGATAACAAGAACTAAGGTCAACCTTGGAAAATTATTGAGCTCTGCACAATTTATCAAGAAAGTCATCAATACGGGGAAGTGGATACTTGTTCTTTATTGTGATCTTGTTTAATTCCCAATAATCAATACATACTCACATAAATACATATTTCTTTTATGAAAAAGAACAAGTGAACCACAAGTTGATTCACTTGGATTAATGAATCCTTTATTAAGATTCTTCTGGACTTACTTATTCAATTTTGATAACTCAATAGATGAAATTTTATATGGATTCTTTGAAATATGTGTAGTACTAGGTATGATTTATATTGAAAACTCAACTTCATGATTTTGAGGAAGAAAAAAAATCTTCTTTAAAATCATTAGAAAACTCTCATGCAATAAAAACATATTCACTGATTCATTTCTCTCTAACCATCTGAGTCAAATACCCTTTATGGATAGACAGTAAGACTCATACAACGAAACTAACTTCTATTATAAGTTTATAATCTTACATGAACCGAAAGATGATCATATGATTATGAAAATAATACTTATTATGTCCTAAATTAAGAAAATTTATTTTCAATCTATGAGTCCTTAGGTTTAACTATTTCATTCATGGTCATCATGTATTCAAATCCTTCATAATGTTTCATAAATAAAACTTTAATTAATCTATGAAAACCAGGTGTGCAGTAAGGACACACTCACCATGCACCAGAATAGTGGCCAGATATACCTGACCAACTCTTTTGGGGTTATTTTTAACACCCGAAGATTTAATGAATTTTTTTTGAATAAATTTAATTTCTTTGATATCTTGTGTTATACACAACATCATGTTTTAATGAACCAAAACATACTATTAATATTATTATTTAAACATGAATAGTTTAACCTAACCATTAAACTTGGAGGTGTTAATAGGAATAACCAAAATTTTAAAATTAAGTATATTGGTTATATATAAAGAAAACATTTTAATAAAAAATTTCTAATTTTTTTGGTAAATTCTTGATATGCTTCGAAAATACTTTTTTCTCAAAAAAATATTTATATTTCATTTGGTGAACAAATGTTAAAATTAATTTTTCCACTTTTATAAAAATTATTTTATAATAAATTAATTAATTTTAAAAATCAACAAGTCAAAATTGTATTAGGGTGATTTTTGGTATTTTTCTAAAAAGATTAATTTTTTAGTGAATAGTGAAAAAATATGGGTTTTTATTGAAAATTTACATTTTTTAAAAGAATTTATAAGGATCCATTTTCTTAAATGGTTTTAAAAAAAATATTAGCTCAATTATATTATAATTAATCAATTTTTGTTCATTAGAGTCAATTTAAAACTGAATCAAAAGATAAAAACTTTTTAAACTATTAAAAAATTTATCTTTGGGAAACAACTTTTTCATCGTATTTACAGGTTTAATTTTAAATTATATATTTTCACTTATGTGAATGTGTTTGTCAGAGTTATTTTCTTATGATGGGGGTGAATTGATTACATAGTAAAATTTTCTATTAAAAATGGATTTAAATAAAATCAGTCATTTAATATAAATACAACCCAATTTACAAAAACAATAGTTTGATATATGTTTTATTATTTCAAAATATTTCTCAAAATAATGATTAGGAATTTGTTAAAATAATTTTAAAAAACATATTAAATTTTTAAATTAATTTACTTAATCAAAATCCTATATAAACACTAATTTTGATAAACTATCAATGTATTGGATTTTTTTATAGTTTAAAACAAATTTTTTTTAAAGGTTAGAAATAAAAAACAAAACAAGCAGTAGAAGTGAATATAAGAGGTTCAGTCTCAAGATACAACATAGGACTCTCCACTTGGAAATCACCTGCTACCAAGCAGTTTATATAAAATAGAATTTGGATCCACAACCTGGATCGGGCATACAATAGAAAATTATTCCAGGTCACAAAAAGGACCACTTCTAAAGTTTTTGGGAGTACAAATACAAACAATCAACATAGGGTCCTCTTCCATAGTATTTTTGAGAAGAAAAAATTAAATAGATTTTAAGAATATGTCTATTATCTTCTATCTATAATAAGATATAGTGTGTGTGTTAAAATATGGAGTTCAACACACACTGCTCATAATGTAAATGAAAAACCAAACCGAGTGAATAATAATGTAGAAAGGTGTTGTTACTGTATCTGATGATCTCTAAAGTGTATGATTGATTGAAAGTATATTGAACTAAATATTGAGTTTGGTTTCAAAAAGTCTCAATGAAACAAAGTTTCATAGACTCTTTTTTTGTAATCTCCCCTCCTCTAGCAGTGTGTAAGGTACCACTCATCAAATGGAACTCTTCAAGTTCTTCAATATGTTTAGCTCTCATTGGTGTGAATAACTTTTAGTGTGTTTTGTATGATCACATTTGTTTTATGCATCCACAAATCACTGCACGACAGAGCATGATCCCACTTTTTTCACAGCAGCAATCAGGAGTAAGAATAAATCAAATCTTCTATATCCTTGTACTTCATATTTGCAACATATTTTAATTCACCCTCTACAATATTTAATAAAAAATATTTACATAATCTTCATCATTAATTTCACTAATATATCATTTAGAGTTATTTAATTGAAAAATAATAAATAGTAAAAACAATTTTAGTGAGTCTTGGGAATAGTGAAACTCTCTGGTGGTGTCTAAATCTAGAAGTGAGACAAACTTCAATGGTGTCTGAGTCTGGTGGTGTCTTAGGCTGGTGGAAATTCAGGTTGGTAGTGACTCTTCTAAGCAGTAGGTGTTTTGAACACTTTACTAAAATTACATTCTGGTGGAAACTCTACTGATAGTAAGTCATATCCATAATTATCCAATTTCTTAGTTTAGCGGTATGTCATAGCTGGAGGTGAGTCATGTTAGGACATTTTCAAAAAACTCATTATAATTGTGTTTCATCCTTAGACAGTGATTATTTTCCATACTTTGTAAAAATTCCATCATGATGGTGACTCATGCCACAACCCATCCCTCTGAGGTCTGACCCATGACTACCCCATGCCTTCCTCCAATAGGTCAGAGGTGGGTGACCAATGCTGACTAGGCATATCCCACAAATGGTAGGCATTACCATTAAGTACTTATACACACACACACATCTCTAATCCCAAAAATGCTAAAATGTAAAACAACTGAAAATAATGAAATCATACATCTAAGAACCCACAAAAAAGTATGACATTAAAAGAACTGAAAATAGAAAATGGACCAAATACAAGCCCAAAAAAACAATAAATAGTACAACCTGATATAAGGGTGAGAACTATGTAAAATGAAAGTTCTCGGTAATCACCTTAGTCTAACAAGCTCCAGCTACGTTCTACCCTCTCTCTATCCTCCTAAGACATCATCAAGAGGGTCATCATCTGCATAAGACATGACACGTGTGGGTAAATCCCATACATTGGTGAGTATAACAATAATCAGTAGGGAACCCCAAAAAAACTAAACATGAAGCACAAAGTATATTTATATCAATACAAGATATCAAAAATAAATTTATAACAAAAAAACAATCCAAATCTACTCAGGAAAGACACCATGCCACTAGGTGGTCATATCCAAATGTTATCTATAGGATTCTTCTCGAAGCAACATTCGTTTTGGGAGAACCCACTCCATGATATATTCCATCATTATATAAACTCTACAATGAGTTATATTTCATTAGGCTGCATCCAAAAAAATTTCATTGGTCAAAGGGTATCATGATACACAGATATGGGGTCATGCCTAGAACTGTTGGGGCATACCATGAACACAATCTAGATCAAACCACTACATAGGGGATCTTATGTTAATAATACCACTAACCCGACCAATGAATACTACTAGATGGAGGATGAATTCCATGATTAGGTATGTCACATCAATTCCAAAAACACCACATAGGGAACAAAGGTGAAAAAGGATCGCACTCCAGTTTCACGGAGGGACACCACAACTCTATCTAAGACTCGGCCTCTAGAGGGGATCATAATCATGTGATATGTATGTAATGTTTCACTATACCCTAGAGGGAATGGAACAAGGTAAACCTACTCAACCTATACTGGTCCAATCTAATAAAATTAAGATCCATAACCACTCTTGAATGGAGTACATGTCATGTCCTAGGGGGTACACAATGTGTCCAGCCATCCCCGTGTCTTCCCATGTGGAAGCTCCTCACATGACATGTAGTATCCATATATACAGTGTGGTCAAGAGGTAAATTTCAGGTAGAGTCACATGATATCCTTCCCGTGTCTCTTGTCCATGTCCATGTACGGTGGTTGTGTCGTGTTCCAGCATGTGTATGCCAAGCTGTGTCCATGTCCAAGTACACAGTGTTCCACCTGGTCGTGTACTTATTTCCCATGTCTTTTTACTCTCTAAAGAAAAATCTAATATCCAAAAAATCGGTCACATTCCATGTGAAGGGGTTCAGATGTTGTGTGATATTTAACTCTATCCTGAAACCCCTACGCCACTGAAACGGCCTCTCCCATCATGTGATACCGACTTACACTCTATGTTTCTTAGGATTTTGTAGACACGGAGGTTCCTCCTCTATTCTTATTTTCACATCACCTCTTCCTTGATTTCCACTAGAATTAAATCCTTGGAACTCATATCTAATCTGAAAAATCCTCAACGCTACTAGCACCCTAGAATCCAGCCTCAAATCACATCGGGAAAACACCATCGTCGATCAGAGCATCGTGCATCACCCGAGAAGAAGAAGGAACCTTATATCTGGAATAGTTCTTCCACTATCTACCCATCATCTTCAGTGTTCCTCAATATGAATCTGCCATCGAATTCTTTACCCATGGATTCAATCCATTGTGCCGAAGAAGGATCGTGCATTGATAAGGAATTGTGTATATGTCGAACTGTTAGGCAAAAGGAATACCAATGATGATCGCATGAAGAAATAGAGAGAATAAATCCATAAACCCAAATAGTCAAGAATGAACCCTATCCATTTTTCATTCAGCCACAATTATTTTTCAAAGAATAATAATAACTAAGAGGGAAAAAATAATAAACAAATCATAATTCCATCTATTTAATTATATCGATGATGCGTGGATCAATTATTTTTGCTGAATTGATTCATGTTCACCATGGATTAAGAAATTGGATAGAAAATCACAAATAAAACATCCTACCTAGAGTTTGGATCAATTCTAGACAAGTAAAAGTTATGTTACTATCATTGACAAGATCTGTGTACTCTTTTGGTGTGACAATCCCTAATCTGATCCCGATCCGCCATCATCCATCAAGAAAAGCTCCATTGGTTTATATGATTCTCTAGGGTTTTAGTGGCCAACCATAAGAATTACCTATAATAATATACATAAATGAGAAATAGTATCTACATAAAAAACTAAACAAAATAAATTCTTTAATTTATTTATTTCATTTAATGATGCATGTAGTAACATTTTCACAAACAACCCATACCGATAATGCTTATATCGCGCATAGGGTAAAAAATGGATTCTAAACTAATTGGTTCCCTTATATTTCTGATCTAATAACCCATTAAGAATTTGTTCCACATTTTCAAGAAAACTATGTGTGCAGGTAATTTAATATATTTAATATATTTAATAAATTTAATATATTTTAAACATTTATTCCGGGCACACTAGGATTGGAATCGCATGTCGTCTTAGTGCCTCATCTTAAAAATAATCAATATAATATCTTAAAATAATAAAAAGAAAATATAAGAGGTTAAATTATCCCCATATTAGGGATTTAAATCCTAAAAAAAAACAAGGGATACAAAAAAAATATAAGTGTATGGTGAATGGATCTAAGCATTCCGCTCCCAAGTGCTCTACTAAAGATTCTCATGCTACCACTGGACACGCACTAAAGGAACCACTTTACCACGAAGCATTATCTCTTACCAATACTAAATATCCACCAGATACTCTATGAAGGTATCCCTTTCCTCAACATCTATCTAACCCCAGATGATAATGTGTATTGGGCCTTGCACGTACCTCCTCAACTGTGACATGTGAAAGATGTTGTGAACCTGGTCCAACTATGGTGGTAGAGCCATGTAGTATTCCATCCCTCCAACTATATGTAGTATCTTAAAGGTACCAATGAATCTCAGAGATAACTTTTCATTATGTCCAAGTATCCTTAATCCACATCAAGGTGAGACTCTCAGGAACACATGGTCTTCTTACACGAACTCTAGAGGTCTTCTTCATCGGTCTGCATAAGAATTCTGACAAATATGTGGATTCTTCATCTACTCATGGATGATATACACCTTCTCTATAGTATCCTACACCAAATTTGGGCCCATGAGTTTTGACTCACCTTGATCAATCCAATATAGTGGTGACCTATAGGGTTTCCCATACAAATCCTACAATAGTTCCATACCAATGGTGTAATGGTATCTATTGTTGCATGAAAACTCCACCAGTAGTAGGTGATCATCCCAACTATGACCAAATTACAACTTGAAATCTCACATAATTTCTTACAAGACATGAATATTCCTATTCATATGGCCTTCAGTATGGGGTGAAATATAGTTCTCAAGAGTAACTAAGTACCAAATTCCTCCTATAATCCTTTCCACGTTTGGGATGTGAAGTGAGCATCACAGTCACAAATGATCATCAATGTAACTCCATGGAGCCAAACTATCTCATGCATATAGAGGCATCCTGAAATCTCCACTAAACCCTTCCCTTGAATGGATAAGAAGTGGGATGACTTAGTGATTCAGTCTATGATCAACTAGATGGAATCATGTCATCTTGATGTATGTGGTAATCCCATCACAAATTCCATGGATATCCCATTCCACTTTCACTCTGGCACCTCAAAGGGTTGGGCTAAACCCATTGGAACTTGGTGTTCTACCTTCACTTTCTAACAAGTAAGGCATTAAGAGACAGACTTTATAACTCCTTTCTTCATTCCTAGCCACAAAAACAAATTTCAGAGGTCCTGGTATATCTTTTCCACACCCAGATGTACCCCCAAATGGGATATATGAAACTACCACAACACATCCTCTCACAGCATCAAAGGTACCATCACCCATACTCTGAAAAAAAAAATAGTGTTCTACCCACCTTCAGAATATCCAATAGGAGCATGTCCAGTGGATGCCTAAGCATGTGAGGTCTCACAGTCAGTATCTCCATGATGAACATCCCTAAAACACTGAAAAAGTGCTGGGGTAACAACCATCAACTGAATATATGAAGTACCAACCTCATCCATGAAGGACAACTATAATGAGGATAAGTGCTTTGACTCTTTGACCAAAAACTAAGAACAAGACCTCCTATTGAGAGAATCTTCCCCCCCATTTCCCTTCCCAGGGGTATAGAAAATCTAAAAGTCATAGTCTTGTAGGAACTATATCCATTGAATCTACCTCAAGTTAATATCCTTCTAAGGGAAGATAAACATAAGACTCTTGTGGCCAGAGTAAACAATAAACCGCTCACCCATCAGGTAGTGTTGCCACATCTTCAAAGAGAAGTCTACCACTATTAACCTAGGATCATGGGTATCATAGTTCTTCTCATGTGGTATCTACTAGTGTGATACATAGGCAATAACCACTTGAATCTTCATCAAAACACAACCATTTTTGGACCCTGATGCATCACAAAACACTACGTACTCGACAACCTCCTCTAGAAATCTCAAGATGGTAGCGTTCATCAACCATTACCTTAGCTATTGAAAGAACTAATGGAATTTTTAAATCCACATTAAAGGATTCCCATTCAAATTAAAATATGTAAAATTTTCTACCACTCTGGATAAATTGGGTACAAACCTCTAATAGTACCCTGCCAAGCCCAAGAAACCATGCACCTCGATGACACTCTTGGATGGCTCCCATGAAAGCACTGTCTCAACCTTCACCGAGTCCACTACAAATCCATCCTCTAAGATGACATGTCCCAAAATTTTGACCTATCAAATCTAAAACTAACACTTTAAGAGCCCTCATAAATATGGTGCTCTCATATTGTTTTCAAGACCACCCTCAAGTGTCTCATGTGCTCCTCCTTATACACCGAATATGGTAGGATGTCATCGATGAAGACTACCGTGAATCGGTCTAAGAATGGTTGAAATATCTGGTTCATGAGTACCATGAACACTTATATGGATTTATTTATTCCAATAGACATCACCAAGTACTCATAGTGACCATAGAAGCATCGAAAATTGTCTTTGTTATATTCTCATCCCATGCTAAAAGATGGTGATGGCCTGACCTAAGGTCAATATTCAAGAACCATTGTGACCCTCTCAAATGATCAAAGATGAAATAAATACTTAGTAGTGGATATTTATTCTTTAATATCACTTAATTAAATCATAGATAATCTACACATAACCTCAAGATTCTACCTGCCTTCTTGGAAAACAACATTGGGGATGCCTGGGGGAAAATGTTGGGTCTCACAAAGAACATCTCCTTCAAGTTCGCCAACTGAACCCTTAGCTCTCTAAGATCCATGGGATCTATCCAATATACTGACATAGATATTTTTGTTTACTTGGGATACAAGTAAATGTATTATTCTTGTTCTTTGTGGGGAGGTAAACTAGGTATGTCCTCAGGAAAGATATCCTCATAATCCACCACCACTACAAGAAAATGATAGCCCAAAGAATATACTTCTCGAAGAGTCATGCAATCCAAATGGTGAGTATTCATCTTCACTCTCCTATGACTGATCTCATCCTACTCTTCCATGGTTTCATTTTCACCAAGAAAGGAAAAACTTGATCCATCACTGTGAACATACCACATCCTCCACCTAAAACAGGATATCTAGGAATGAATTGTGGATAGCCAGTATATACCTAAGATGAAATCATAAGGCCTAATTACTATTATTAATAGATATCATAAAAATCCCTCACCTCCAAGTTTCATATCACACATTTGGAACAAGTTCATAATAGTTGATTCACTGCCTATCGGAGTCTCCAACCGCAAGGTTCGAGTTAATGGATCAACCAGAATCTCTAAGTTTCAAACCATAGAAGTGGAAAGGAAGGAATGTCTAGAACCTGTGTCTATCACTACTGAAACTAAATTATAAAATACATAGAGATTACCTCATATCATCCCTATAGACTTGGAGTCATAGGACTCTATAGCCTACAGTTAGCCTCATCCCAGACCACCAGCTCCCAGAGCTTGGATTGGACAACCTAGGTGTGGTGGTGGTAATAGGTAAAATCTATGAACACCTACTTCTACCCTTCTATCACATATTAAATTTACTACACCCTATAGAACACCCTTATCCAAAAAAATTCTCTACCTCAGAGGTCCCTCAACCATCTCACTTTCAGTTGTACGATGGGTCGGACAGTCTCGAATGAGATACCCCTGATCATCACAGGAGAAACACAGCCTCTTCCTAGGTTGATTTGAGCTACCCTAACATCCCTACACCACTAAAAATGAGTCCTAGGATCACTTATTGAATAATATAACACTCTGAGACCCCATGTTAATACTGCCACCTACCTGCTGCCAAGGTCCCAACTAGTGGGTTCCCACTTCTAGCTCTCACTACTAGAATATGCTCTACCAGAAATATATCCACTAATAAGGCTAACTCAAGTACTATAGAATATATGGGAATGCTAATGGATTCCAATAAATCTCTTATGTCTTGACATAATCCCTTATAAAAGGTTTGATATTTGAAGAACTGGTCTCGCTATATATCCAAAGAGTAACGTGAGAGATTAGTGAACCTTGCTGATTAATATTCCATGATTATACTACCCTAATGCAGATGTAGAATATCATATAAGTGTACCAATCATAAAATTTCTAGATATAAATATTATCTAAAGAGATGTAAAAGTCTGACTAGGAGATACTTTTTTTATCGTGTGACTGATTCACCAAGTTCCACCATCGCCCAACAGATCCCTAAATAAGAATCACTATGAGGACTATCATTTGTCTTACTATAATCCTCACAAGGAAAAAAATGTGAGCGACTACTTCTAGCCTATCCTCATACACCTATGGTCTATCTCACCCTGAAACCTAGTAGGTTGTTGCCTCTGGAACTCATGCATTGTGCTCAACCTGTGGGCATCCTCAGGTGGTACCACCATATCTCGTTATTGTTCAATGGGTGGTGGTATAGCTGGTAAACCACCCTAATGTGAAATCTCTGGTAAAAGCCCCTATACAAATGCCACGCCACTTGGTGAATCATCCTCATGATCACGCAGTAGAATCCTAGATGGTTGTCTATGTGGAGGAATCCTAAAATTAAACAAGATGTACCATGGTCAAAGAGTATATCTAGGGAGATAACTCAATAAGGACATGTAAGACACAATAATTACTATATGATTCATGTACCAAAAAATTTCTATGCAACCAATGTCTATGTCTACAAAGTCATAAGGTAGGTGATTAGAGTCTTGGTGTATGGATGTGTCAGCCGCCACACCAACATTGGAGTCCCTATCCTGAAATCCAAACTCAAAACACTAAAAATTATTACCTCAAAACTAATATCACTAACAATGATCCTATGGTTGAACTGACCACCTTTGATACCACTCTTTCAGGACCCGACCCTCTGAGGTCTGACCCATGACTACACCAATCCCACCTTCAATAATCCAGGGGCTAGAGACCAGCACCGAGTAGGAATATCTCAAAAATAGGAGGCATTATCCTTAAGTACCTATATAAAAAACACATATACAAGCCCAAAAATTCTAAAATTTAAAACAACTGAAAACAATGCATTTATACATCTAATATAATACAACTGAGTAAGTTAGTAGAAGTACTAAAAATGTAAAAAGGGGATAAATACAATCCCAACCAAAAACTTTAAAGAGTCCAACCTGATAAAAGGGCATAGATTAATTCAAATGCAATATATCAGTAAGAAACTTAGTCTAACAAGCTCTAGATATGAACCACCCGCTCCCTATCCTCCTAGGACACTGCCAAGAGTTTCATTATCTACATAAGACATGACACGTGTGGGTAAATCCCATGCAGGGTTGAGTCTAACAATACTAAGTAGGAAACCCCAAAAACACTAAACACAAATATCCAAGTATTTTAGCCTCAATAAAAGATATCACAATCAATTTATAATAGAAAAAAAAACCTAGATATACTCAGGAAAGACACAACACCACAAGGTGATTATAACCAACTACCAACCATAGGATTATGCTCGAAGAAACACTCATTCCGGTAGAACCCACTCCATAAGCCATACCATCATCATTGAAACTTGATGAAGAGTTATAGTTCATTATGACACACCCAAGAAATCTCACTAGTAAAAGGGGACCATGATACATAGATAGGGGATCACGACCATAACCTCTGGGGGACACCACAAACCTAATCTAGATCAACCCAATACATAGGGGATCGTACATCAACGATACCACTAACCCTATATATATGGCCTTATAGATGTGGGATCAACTCCCTACTCAGGGAGTTCATGACAATTCCATAGGCTCCACCTAGGGAAAAATGGTGATAGAGGATCTCACTCTAGTCTTATGGAGGGACACTACAACTCTATTTGAGACTCAACCTCTAGAGGGGATCACAATCCTTCGATATGGATTTAATGCCACATTTTATCCTTGAAGAAAAGGAACAAGGGAAACATTCTCAACTTGTACTAGTCCAAATTAATAAAACAAAGAGCCAAAATCACTCTTTAAGGGGGTACACAGCATGTCCTAGGGGGTACACTATGTGTCTAGCCATCCTTGTGTCTTCCCATGTGGAAGACCCTCACACAGTATGTAGTATCCATAAACACAGTGTGTAGAATAGGTATACATCATTTAGAGACACATGGTATCCTTACCGTGTTTCTTGGATGAGTCAATTCATGGTGACCATGTCGTGTGCCAACCCATGTATGCCAAGCCATGTTCGTGTCCAAGTACACAGCATGCCACCTAGTCATGTACATCCTGCCCGTGTCCATGTACTCTTTAAAGTTCATGTTGAGGCTTATAGAAGGGTTCACACACCATGTGATAGGGATCACATAGCATTATATCCTTAAATCTACCCAAAAACCATAGCCGCCACTGAAACGGCCCTACACAGTATGTAATCCCAACTTACACGTCGCGTTTCTTGGGATTTTGTAGACTCGGAGGTTCTTCCTCCATTCTTCCATTAAATCTAACTCTACCTTGATTTACACTAGAAATAAAGCCATGGAAAATGGATCTTTGATAACCAATCCTTTCTACTACTAACTTGTTGGAATTTAGCCTCAAATCACATCGAAAAAACACCTCTTTCAATGGAAGCATCATGTATCACCCAGGAAGAATAAGGAACACTAGATTTGGACATTTTCTTCATACATCTACCCATTTTCATCATTTTTTCTCAATCTGCGGAATCCATCACATTCCATGCCTATGGATTCAATTTGTTGCATTAAAGAATGGCCATGTAATGATCAGGGACCAAGTATATGTCAAATCATCGAACAAAGGGAATACTAATGATGATAGCACAAAGAAATTGTGGGAATAAATCCATAAAATACAAAAAAGGGGGAATGAACATTGGTTTTTTTCCATTTTCCCTCAATTAATTGTGATAGAATAAGATAAATGATGATGGATAATAAGAACGAACAAATTATGATTCCATCTATTTAATTCTACCATGGATGCGATGATCAATTTTTTTGTTGAATTAATTCTTGTACATATGGGATTAGGAAATGGGATGGAAAACCAAAAATAAAACATAATACATAGAGTTTTGATTGATATTTTATGAAGAACAGTTTTGTTTCCATCATTGAAGAGATCCACAAACCTCATTTTCAAGATGATCCATGATCTGATGTTAATCTGTCATCATCTGTCAAGAAAATATCTCTAAAGGTTATGTCTAATTCTCTAGGGTTTGAGAGGCCAACCTTGAGAATTCCCTATAACCATACGCTTAAATAAGAAATATTTATTGTTTCAAAAACAAAAAAAAAATTATTTATTTAATCTATGTCATTTAATTATGCATGTTGTAAATTTTTGACAAACAGCCCACATCGATAATGGTTATGATGAACCTTGGGTAAAAAACATGTTCTGAACTCAATAGTGACCTTGGATTTTTGATTTGAGTATACATTTAGAATTTATTTAAATTTTTTAGGAAAATTATATGTTTGTTCTATTTGATATATTTAATATAATTAAAAAATTTATTTAGGGCACACAATTCCTTAGAATCACACTCCATCTCAGCGCATAGTCTTGAAAATAATCCATACTATATCTAGAAATAATATAAATAAAATAAAAGACATTACAACTCATTACTGATGGTGAGTATTTTTGATACTTTGAAAAATTCTATTACATATGGTGAGTCACTATTGGTGGTGACTCTTTCTATACTTTTTCAAATTTGTATCTTTGTGACATCCACAGTGGTGACTGGAGTCTAGCGGTGACTATTTCCAACACTTAGGCATAATTGAATTCAATGGTGATTTAGACTCTGGTGGTGAGTCAACATTGGTATTGAGTCAGTATTAATGGGTATTATTTTCAATATTTAAGAAAATATTAAAATTCATTATTATAATATAAAATGATACCATAAAACATGAAACTCGTTAGTAACAAAGTATGCATGATTTTTTTATCATTAAAACAAGAGTTCTATCAACCTCAAAATGGGTTTTAAAAATATCCCCCTTTTTGATGATCAAAAATCATAGAATTTTATAAACATAATATTAAATAGAAAGAAGATACATAAGATATCATAGGAAATTAAAGTAGTAGAGGTAATAGCTCAAGTAAAAAAGTCATAGGCTATCAAGGTTATTAACATAGCTATTAGTATCATAGGTAATTAAATAAACGATAATATTAGTATCAAATAATACAAAAAAATATAAAATTACTAATGTCATAGTGAGGGACGGCGCAACCTAGCTCAAGGAGATGAGGGAACCCTAGAATGCTTGACGACGGCTTTCCCCCCCTTCCTGGAGGGGGGAGGGGGGAGGAGGAGGACTTGGTTCGGTCTCCTACAAGATCACAAAAACTGTTTATTCCCTTTTCCAACCCTAATTTTCTCTCGGATTTCCTGATGATTTATCTAAGTCCAAAGGTTCTGGAGTTACATCTTGGTGGTCCGTAGTTGCTGATTTCGATGTCAGAGTTCTTAGAAGCTTTGATTCATCTGGACCTTATATTGGTTGCGCGTTTCAATCTTCAAAGACCCTCGGTTGATGACTTTGATCATTTCATCTTCAGTAAATGGGATTTTCAATACTGGGCGGTTGTTGGTCTTATGGATAGAAGACACTTCATGGTTCGCTTCACCTCGTAAGCTGATCTGATTCGGGACTGGTCTAGTGCCCCTCAGCGATGTAACGGTTTCAAGTTCTCTCTCCTTAGATGGTCTTTCGACCTTTGCATGAATCGGGATCCAACCTCCAGCGTGATTTGGGTAATCCTTCCTCAGCTTCCTCTACCATTTCAGAATCCTTCAATTCTTCGTATGATCAGAAACATGGTGGGTCGTTACCTTTGTTCTGACGTTCTCACTTCCATTGTATTTCATCCAATTAACCCTCTCATTTGTGTTGAGGTTAATGTGTCAAATCCTCTGGTGGAGTGGTTTTGGATTGCAGTGGGTTCAGAGTTTAGATGGAAACAAGAAGTAGTGTTTGAAACAGGGGATAATTACTGTTCGATCTGCTACCGTTTAGGGCATTTGGTTTCTGAATGTCATACGGATGGTTTCAAGGAGAGGAACATTGTTCCGAGGTAGAGGCCAGAGGAAGGTCAGAAGAGGAGTCCTGATGAAGGATAGATAAGTATGTGTGGAACTGATCCTAGAAAGGATTCTGGCCTGGTGAATATGGATGCACCGGCAGTGGGAAAGGCCGATAAGGCCTCCATAAATCCATTGCTTTCTGCAGTTTTTAGGCGGTTGAGGAGTGATCTACAGGTTGGGCATCGTGGGATGCAGGTTGAGGACAAGTTTGGCTCTTGTGTTGGAGGTGATTGGGATTCTAACAGCAGGGTCGAAGGGGTGCAACTTGTGGCAGTGGAGAAAATAGGGCATGTAGTGTATGATGGTCCTGGTGTGGAGAATTCGGAAGGACATAAGGATGATAAATCTGGTTAGAATAATGCTACTGAAGGGATAATGATTACAGTTCCTACAAGAAACTATTTTCAGTGCCAGGAACAAGAGTATGCAGAGGTGATTAACTCAGTTAATTTTGATGTCGATGCAGAGAATGGTCCTCAGGAGGCTTCTGCTGGAAATGAAGAAAGGCGGATAGTGATGTATGATGGTCATGAAATAGTTGAGCAACCTCAATTCTTATCTTTAATTGATATTAACGCTTCGTTGTATCACAATCGGTCAGCAACCTATCCAAAAGAGGTTTTCCCTGGAAAAGGGGGGGAGATTCCTGAGAGCGACAAAGAAAATAGTGGTGGATTGGCAAGGCTCTCGTATAGTAACATTTTACAGGGCGGGGAAGGTCTAAGTACGGGTATGAAATCTCCTAATGGGTGTGGAAATAGTGATTTAGTTCAAGGTGGGGATAGAAACAGGGCTGATGGTGGAGGAGTGGCATCTACTACTCCAAAAAGAAGAGGCAAGAGGGATTATTCCTATTTACCTTGTCCATTGTGCACCAGAGCCTCCTTTAAGTGCGAACATGGGGTGACCCTGGATTTTAAAAAAGGAATCTTGTCCAAGCAAGATGGACTTGGGTGAATCACTTTGGATGATGTGATGTGGGACTATAATAAAGATTTCATGAGGCATTTTAACCCGGCTTCTGAATGGGGAACGGCCACCATGGATTACTCTTGTGTTGGTTGCGATGATGGGTATGGAGACTTTGTCTTTTAGTTTTTGTTGGTTGATTTGGGTGTTTGTTTGCTTGGTCTGTTTTGGATGTGTTTTGCAGGCTTTCTTGTGTCTTTGGGTTTCTCACTTTTCCTAAAAAGTGTTTGGAAAATAATAAAAAATTATTTCGGTCGGACTAATGTCATAGTAAATTCCATACCATATTTCTCCCACTATTAGGATTATCAAAAAAAAGTGCACAGTAAAACAAAAATGAGAGAATAGAAATGAATAACTAGAAAATTACATTAGAAATTATTTAACTTTCAAATATATTATAGGCCAAAATTGGTTATAAAATAATCCCTATAAAATTGGATGTATAATATCAAGGATTATTGGGTTTTGTTGAAGAATCAAATCAAGATTTTTCCTTTCCTTTTTCCTTACAAGAAGGTTCATCAATAGGTTTGGTAGCATGAACAGCTTGGATAGTAGTGGGTACATCTATGAGTGAATGAGGTTCTCTGGTTGATGACAGGTCTTAGTTTCTAAACTGCTTCAATGGGAGATAGTGAAAAAGGAAGGAATCCATCTGTAAGAGGAGCATTTGGATCCCACATCACACTAGGTCTAAAACATTCTCGAGATGTAGCTTGAGGTATCAGAAGAGTTGTGGCTAGAATTACATCATGAGAAACAATAGCTATCTTAGAAACATGTAAAAATGGCCTCATCATATTACCAAAATGCATGATGATAATTCCTCCTCTATCTATATAACTGTAGAAATTCTTTTTTCTTCCATAAAAATTTTTAGCAGTGGAGTCAGGACCTTTAACTAGTTGACTTGTTCCTTGAAAGCATGTGACACTAGAGGAATCCTAAAATTCTAATCCAAATAATTAAAATGATACTTCATCTAATGATTCATATAAATTCTATAATGGTAATACATGATATCTTTATTTATTATATCTCTTTAATAATTCATGTCTTTTGAATATTCCTTGATCATCATGTGAGCATGCTCACAATTATGTTCAATCTTTCTCAAACTTCCTGGAGTAAAATAAGTAGTATCAATTGAAGGGATACCTAAAGCAGTTCTATGCTCTTTATATATAACTATTATAATAATATCAATATAAATAATAGAAGGTGGGTCACTGGATGAAAAATTCACTATAGTAATAAGTTCTAAATTTTTAAGAAATATACCCATACTTTTTGTAAAAGCTATTTTCATTCCTTCTAAAATAGACTTCACATAGTCCAATTCATTGTCTAACCATCAGTTTTCAATAAAAAAATTACTATATATGATGTAACATTCTTGTTTTAATGTGATGTATCATCAATTAAAATAAATATCTTGCATCTTTTTCAATCAATTTAGTGGACAAGGAATTTTGTCTCCTCAACCATACGTCAAAATCAGATAAATATTTTCACTGAAAGAGTCCAAATCACATTTGGTAACTACATAAACCGAAACTATAGAAGAATGAGGAGTAGGAAAAAATGCAGTAGGTATACCAAAACATCATTCAATATCCATAACAGATCAAAATGAAAATCCACAATACTTTGGTGGACTTCTCTCCTCATCTGATTCAGAGTAGTCAAACCTAATTTGACATATCCTAGAGAACTATTCAAAATCCTATAAAATAGGGTCTATTACCTTGAAATAATACTTAGCATAATTATTCATAGTATTTGGTGAAACATCCATAGGAAAATACACAATAGGTACAATAGTGGTAGGAACAACAACTAACTACACATTAGTCCTCTACTCATCCTCTGTCTGTATAAGAATAACAGGTGCATCTTCTATGTGTTCATCAACTAAAGGCTAAAAGGTAGAAGGTACACCACCTAACTAAACATCAAAAAAATTCTTATCAATTAAAGTCACAACATCTAGATCCTTGGAAACTAACTTCTAAATAGTAGCAATAGCCTTCATCTACTCAATTGTATGATTAGATGAAACAAGCACACTGCCTCTATAAATAGTAGCAACAACAAGAAGATTTTATCAAATTGAGTATTTCTCCCACTAAAATAATTTTTTCTTCTCTTTTCTAGGAGTATTATACATATCCTCAATAAGAGTAGGTATATATTCATGTTAATATGATCCAATAGAAGTAATAAGTTCTTGAGGAATCTCAACCTCAACTCTAGCTCGACCACTTGAACAATTAGGACCATCAAAAATATCATCATGGTCTACATATTATCTATATATATTGTAATATTTATCATTATCTCCATCATAATTCTCATATCCTCTATTTTATTCTTGTTCTTGTCCTTTATATTCTTCCTCATTTTCATTCTCATAATCATTCTCATCGAAAAATTTATATTTTCTCTTGATCTATTCTTCCCCTAAAACTTATATCTCATCCTCATCACTTTCTATAAATGTTTCTCTCCTTTAGGGAGAGTCCTAGGTAGAATAGGTTCTCCATAATAAATAAAAATAGATCTATCAGGTAAATTAGGGTCACCACCCTCATCCATTGGAAATTACACTTCATCTCTTCCAACCACAGGTTCATCTTCTTCAATAGAGTATTCCCCAACTTCATCTGGCTCTAAGCTAGGATCAACAAGATTTCTTGGTCTTGATCAAGGGTCAATTGGATTGAACTCATCTTATATTTTTTCATTATAAACCACCTATTTCTTTTTCCACAGATTCCAACTTATCCTCATCCTTCTAAAAATCATTCTTGTAATGTAGAAATCACCACAATCAATAAGAGATTTATCACCTTTAGAAACTACACATTTAGCTTTCGACATTGCTGAAATGAACCTAGGATATATGAAGGAGTAGGATCTTGAGTTAGTATTACTCATTTATATCATTTAGAGAATCACGTATCTGCACAAATTAATCTTCACCATTTTTTTCATAAGTCACAATAGATTAACATCTTGGTATCTCATTATAGAAAAGTCCCTTTTACTTGGACAAAATAATATGATGAATAAACTTAAAAAATATCATGCACTCACCAATAATATCAGAAGCTATAGGTCATTGAACTATTCCATCTCATATAAACTCAACAAGGGAATATTCATAAAAGAAATTATCACTATCAGTTAGAATTTTCCCATGGTAGTCATTTGTTCTTCCTTCCTGGGGTACTCTAATAAATTCATCCCATTCTCAGGATGAAAAACAAATTTTCTGCCATTTACTCTACTTCATACCTAGTATTCATTCTATTAAAATACATACTTTAAAAATAATAAAAATCATACACCAACATATGATAAAATGAACTCTCATTGTTTGAGAACCATCTAATCCATCCCTATTCTTACAAAACTCAAAGCACCAAAGACATTCTATAAAGAATCCACTCTATCTGTACTTCCTTTTCTAAGATGATAAACCTATTAAAAATCTTAATGTTCAATGAATATAAATTATATTAGTGAGTAAGTTCATATTTATTTTTCTTATAAGGATGCAACTTGTTCAGAAAAGCCTCATAATATTATTGGGTTCTAACCATGGTGATCGATTTGAAAGCTCGTGTAAAGGAGAGAGGAAGGTTGATAATCAGGAGGCAAAGGGTTGCAAGAGGTTTGGAATGAGGGAGAGTGAACAATGAAATTATACTTTTTTTAAATTATCTCATTTAGGGATTTCATGATTTTTAAAATTGAAATTCAATAAAAATTGAATTGAATAAAAATTTAAATAAATAATTTGTAAAGTAGTAATGGAGACTCAAAATAAAAAAAGTAGGAAAAATTAAAAAGGCATGATATTTCAACAGTGATCCATCTAAATGGTAAGACATCCAATAGTGAGACATCCATTCATGATACAACCAGTGATGAGACATCTAGTGGTGAGACATCTAGTAGTGACACATCCAATAGTGAGACATCCAATTATGAGACATCCAATGGTGAGACATCCAATAGTGAGACATACCCAATGGTGAGTATGAAAATTACACTCAACCATAATTTATCATACCTAACTCATGTTTAATGTAATTCATTCTATTAGAATTTCAAAGGTTTAGTAAAGATTTTAGTAAGGTGATTTTTGGTACCAACGTATTCAAGAGTGATATTAACCTTTAGAGAATGATCTCTCAAAAAGTGATGTCTTACATCAATATGTTTTGTTCAAGAATGTGACACTGGATTTTTAGAAATTTTAATAGAATTTTATTTTCACAATTTGTAGGGACATCTCAAAATTGATATCCATATTCTAGTAAATTTTTATTCATCCAAAAAAAATATGTGCACAATAGCTACCTGCATCTATGTATTCAGCTTCAGTAGTATATAGTGCATCAAAATTCTATTTCTTACTACACCAAGAAACTAGAGACATTCCCAAAATATTACATGTTCCAAAGTTGATTTTTATATCTAAATTATAGCCACCAAAATCAGCATAAGAATAAATAACTAGGAAAAATTCGTTTCCCCTTGGGTAAAACAATCCTAAATTGGTAGTACATTTGAGGTATTTGAAAATCATTTTTACAGTAACCAACTGTGACTTTTTTGTGTTTTCTTGAAAATGAGCACACATACACACACTAAACATAATATCTTATCGACTAGTAGTTTAGTAGAGAAGACTTCAAATCATACCTCTATAATTGGTTTGATTCACTAGTTTCCCAGCATCATCAAGACAGGTGGTACTCAAAGGATTATCACTACTCTCAGTGATATCCAAGTAAAAACATTTTAAAATATCCTTAGTATATTTACTTTGGTTCAAAATGATTTCTTATTTATTTTAAAAAATATTAAAACCCAGAAATTATTTTATTTTACCCATTAAACTCATTTCAAAAATTTTTTGTGTCATTTTTGAAAAATTAGCACATAGAGAATTTTTTGATGATCCAAAAATAATATCATCTTCAAAAATTTGTACAACTAAAGCATCTTTTGAAATTATTTTTATAAATATAGTAAGTTATACCTTTGTAAAATCCTTTTGAAATAAGAAAAGTTTTGAGCATATCATACCAAGCTCTAGGGGCCTATTTTAAACCACATAAATCTTTTTTTAATTTTGAAACATGATTTTTAAGATGGGTGTTCTAAAAACTAGGGGTTATTCAACAAAAACATCCTCAACTATATGCCTATTTAATAAATCACTTTCTAAACCCATTTGATATAGTTTGAAATATATATGTGCTGCATAAGATAATAGGATTCTTATGGATTCAATTTTGGCCTCTGGTGAAATGGTCTCTTTATAGTCTATAACCTTCTTATTGACTATAACATTGTGCAACTAGTCTAGCCTTTTTCCTTACTATTTTTACATCTTCATATACCTTTTTTCTAAACACCCATTTATTACTTATAGTTAAGGATTTAGTGGGTCTATTAACATATTCTCACACTTTTTTCTATCAAATTTATTTAATTACAATTGCATATTTATTACCCAAAATTCATCATTGATATCATCATTGATGTTCTTTGGTTATTTATGTGAAAAAAAGGCTTGATGTTAAACCTGATTTTTAGAGAAGTTCTAGTCCATGTAAATCTATATAGATCTCTAAAACAGTATCTAAGGGGTGGTATTTAAGAAGCCTAACAGGTCTATAAATAGAGGGGATGGTCACAATAGGGTTTTCTAAATGTTTAGGTTCAGGATTAGGAAGTTCCTTAGAACTGGATGATTTTTCTACTTGTTTAATAGAATAATTAGAGGGTTTATAATTCAATTTCATAGAAGATAAATCATCCTCCAGATTTTCTAATGCTGTTTTAGGTTCATGTGCATCTATCTCATAAAATTTGACATGAAAAAACTATTCCAAAGTCTTGGTCCTTTTATTGAAAACTCTATAAGATTTACGGGAGGTTGAATAGCCTAGGAAAATTACTTCATCACTTTTGGAATAAAATTCATCAAGATTATCTTTAGTGTTAGGAATAAAAACTTTATAACCAAAAACATTAAATTAATTAACCTTATTCTTTATATTTTTTGAATATCATAAGGGGTTTCATCATATGGGTATAATTACAACTCTATTTATTATACAACAAGTTGTGTTCATAGCCTCTTCCCAAATGTAGATAGAAAAATCATATTCATTTAGAATATTTTTTTCTATCACTTGAAGTGTTATATTCCTTCTTTATATAACTCCATTCTATTAAGGGGTCCTAAGAGAAGAGATATTTTTACTATAACCATTTTGTGAGAAAAAAAATATGTAATGTTTTTATTTTCAAACTCACAACCATGGTCACTTCTTAGGGTCTTAATTCTAAATCCACCTAAGTTTTCTATAGATCTAGAATACTTGGTGAAATAAGAAAAAGTTTCATATTTGTGAGATAAAAAAAATACCCAAGTATACCTATAGAAACCATCTAATAGAACATATACATAGTGCTTAAAATTTACACTAGAAAATATAGATGGTCTAAACATATCCATATAAACCAACTCAAGAGGTTGAGAAGATAAAAAAAATTCTTTAATTTAAAATAAATTTTTTGTTTTTCCCTTTGTGATAGGGGTTATAGACTTTTTCATTTGGGAACTCTAGTTTGGGTAGATCCCTAACATACCATTTCCTAATAAGTTTTATAAGTGATTGAAAATGGCCTAGTTAATATTCCAAAGACAATATTCTTTATGAAAGGCACTCAAGTAGGAAACATTTTGAGAAATCAAATAATTAAAATCAATAGCATAAAAATTTTCATTTCTCAAAGTGATAAAAACTAAAGAATTTTTTTGAGACAAAAACAATGTATGAATTATTTTCAAATATTAAATGAAAACCATCATCACATAATTGTGAGATTCTAACCTGGTTGTAATTTAAAGCATTAAAAAATAATATTGTAGAATTTAGAATAGAGTTGGTGTTACCAATTTGTAAATGGGTGATGATTTTCCCTTTTTCATTATCACCAAAGGTGACATGACCAGCATCAACCATTATAAGGATTTTGAATCTAGAGTATTCTCCTATCATATGCCTTGAATAACTATTTTCCAATTACCATAGACTCTTACAGGAGGTATTCAAGTAACTCTCCTAAAAACAAAAATTATACAATAAATTATTTTAGTACCCAGATTTTCTTGGGTCCAGATATGTAAGAGATCAAATATTTAGGAACCCGCATTTGATTAATGGGTTTCTTTTAAGATGATTGTAAACATATTGAAATAAAAACCTTGTTAGTTCCTTTATAAAAATAAATAGAATTATATATTTCAAGTTTTTATTTAGGTAAAAATTTTCTCTTAACTATTCTTCTCAGTCCAAGTTGGTATCCTAGACCTCTAACATTCTTTACATAAATATTTTTACCTATAATTTGTGTAGATTTTTATCTTCCATTGGTATTCCTTTCTAAATCCTTCTTCAATTGTTCATTGGAAAATTTAAGTTCAGTATTATCTTTTAATAGCTTATCAATTTTCTCTTTTTCTATTGTAATATCATATTTAACATTTTCATAAAAAACATGTTATTTTTTAGGAAATTTATATTTATCCTTAAGTTCATTAAAGGTTTCCTATAGAATTAAATAATATTAAAACATTTCTTCTTCAGATTATCATCTTAATTTTCTTCACTTTTATAATTATCATAATTGAGTGCATATAAAGTAGGATATGAATCATGTACCTCATATACTTTTTTCAAGAATCACATATTGGCTCATTCAGACTTCTCCTCATGTGATGATTCAGAATTACTGGATCTGTCCTCAGAGGTACTCCACGTTTATTTCATGGCCTTCTTGAATTTTCTATTTTTTATTCATATTTAATATTATATTTCATATTTGGATAGTCTACTTTAATATGTCCTTTGTTCTTGCATTCATAGCCGATTATCTAATTTGTATTATCGTCCTTTTTTTAGTCTTTCTTCTAATTACATTTGCAACCATACTTTCCTTTTTATCTATTATTTTAGAAAAAATTATTATTCTTATATAACTGCATGAATCTTCTTTCCAAATTGTTCATCTTCTCGTCAATGTCTTATGGTGACTCATCATCACTTGAACTTTTAGCTTGAATCTTTTCCTTTTTCCTTCTATTTGGTTATAAGGGTTTTCAAAGGTAAATATTTCCTTTTGGGATCATCATATTTTTCTTTATTGAAATTCATATTTTATTCATACGTAATTAACATACCAATTAATTCCTTAACTAGGAATTTTCTAATATCATACTATTATCTAAAATAAATATATTTTCCTCTCCGTATTTCAGGAAGGCATCTTAGTATTCTCGTGATCTGATCCTTTTCAAACACTAGATTCCCCAACAATATCATAGTGCTCACGATTTTGTTGAACTTGTGATGCATGTCAGAAATTAATTCATCAGGATTCATCTTAAAAGAACCATACTTAATAGTATATGTATTCAATTTCATTTCTTTAACATTGGTTGTTCCATCATGAGAAATATCTAATGTGTCCCAAATATCTAAAGGAGTTTTATAAGCTAAAATTCTATTAAATTATTCATCTCCTAAGGTACAATACAGAAAATTCATATCCATTAAATTATTATTATAAGAAACTTTTGTAGAATCATCCCAAGTACACCTATAATCTTTAGAAAAAAAATACTTTTCCTCAATAGCTAACCAAATTTCAAATCCCATACTCTTAATGTGCTTTTTCATTTTGATCATCCACTAAGAATAATTATTTCCAATGAAAAAGGGAGTTCAATTGGTAGAATAAACTTATTTTATATTATCCATTTAATGAAATAAATTTATTACTAATAGAAATTAATGATCATTAAATCACAACTTAAAAATCATAGTCGAAAAAGTTTTGAAGAAAAATTTTAATGTTTTGAAAAATGTTGATACCAAGGATTAATGTCCTATAATACCAAATATTGATCAAAGTTAGTATCTCAAAAGGGGCGGTTAATTGAGTTCCCAATTATTTTTTTGTTAAAAATGGATTTAAATGAAATTCCCCAATTAATATAAATACGGACCAGTTTCCCATGACAACAGTTTGATATAATTTTTAATCTTTTAAAACATTTCTCAAAATATTTATTAAGTATTAGTTAAATTAATTATAAAACCCAAATTAACTTTTTAAATCAATTTACTTAATAAAAATCCTATATAAACACTAATTAATATAAACTATAAAATTATTGGTAATTTTACAGTTTAAAACAAATTTCGTTTTGAACTTAAAAATAAAAACAAACAAAATAAGAAATAGGAATGAATATAAGTGGTTTAGTCTCAAGATGAGACTTATTCATTAACATGTAAATCACCTACTACTAATAATTTTATATAAAATAATATTTTCATCCACATCCTGGATCAGGCATACAATAATAGTGTTGTCTAGGTCACACAGGGACATCTTCCATAGTTTTCCTGGGTGTAAAAACACAAATGTGCCACATAGGGACCTCTTCCATAGTAGTTGTGGGAAGACAAATGTAAAGAGAGATTAAGAAGATATATAGTATATTCTAGTTATATAAGGATACAATTTGTGTGTTAAAATATAGAGTTCAACACATACTTTTTTTAATATAAATGAAACAAACAAATATAGAGAATAATAGTGTAGAAAGGTGTTGTTCCATTATCCAATGGTCTTTGAAGTGTATAACTCCTTAAAAGTATATTTAACTAAATCTTGAGTATTATTTATGAAATTTTTAGTGAAATAGAGTGTTATAGATAGTTTATTATGTATTCTCCGCTCTTCTAGATGTGTGTAAGGTAGCACTCAGCAAATTGAACTCATCAAGTTCTTCAATATGTTCAGCTCTCATGGGTTTGAATACCTTTCAATGTGTTCTGTATGAGTTGTCATGCATTATTAATCAACATATCACTACATGAGGGAGTATTATCCCACTTTTTAATTGTATCAAATAGTAGTAAGAAACAAATAAATATTTTACATCCTCATAGAGAAAATCTGAAACAGATTTCAATACACTCTCTTCAAAATTTAATGCATAATTATTAAAATAATCTTCAGAATTAATTTCAATAATATATATGTCATAGTTATTTAATTAAAAAATAATAAACAGTAAAAACAGTGGTGGTGAGTCTTTGGAATGGTGACACTCTATGGTAGTGCCTAAATTGGGTAGTGATACAAACTCTGGTGGTGTATGAGTTTGGTGGCATCTTAGGCTAGAGGTTAGTCAGGCCAGAAGTGACTCATTTTAGAGTAGGTTTTTTCAACACATTACTAAAATTAAATTTTGGTGATGACTCTAATGATAGTAGTACATCTCCATACTTAGACAATTTCTTGGTTTAGTGGTATGTCATAGCTGGCAGTGAGTTATGTCAGGACTTTATCAAAAATCTCATTATAACTATGTTTCATCTTATGACATTGATTATTTTCCATAATTTATGAAAAATAAATACTAAAGGTGATGCCTTAATAATGGTAAGACATTTCAATACTTTTCCAATTTTCCTTATGGATGGATATTCATTGTTGGTGGTGACTCTTTCCTTTGTCAAATTTTCATCTCGGTGACATCCATATTAGTTACTGATGTCTAGTGGTGAGTGTTTCCAACACTTATCCAAAATTCAATTCAGCGATGAGTTATCCTATTTAGGTCATCCCTACATGGTAGAGACTTTGTATAAATGGTGATTCATTTCTATACATAACCAAATTTCACCAATTTATCTTATAATATAAAATGTTATTATAAAACATGAAACTCATTAGTAACATAACAGTAATGATTTTGTGATCATTAAAACAAGAGTGCTCATAACATCAACTTGGATTCTAACAGAAAAGAATTTGGAAAAATGGATTCAATATTTTTAATTATAATAATAAATACTATATAATTATTTTAACATAATTTTCAATCAAGATAAATAGTAAAAACCATAAAAATTAATTACTGCGGTTAAGGCTAAAACATGTATAAGAGGGGGTTAAACTAAAAAATAAGGTGTATAATGTTCTAAAAACATGTCAAACCCCCATTTTATAGACATATTTAAACATTATAACCACTAAGGTTCAATAATGACCCATGTTGGAGTGTTGTTACATGTAAAAAACATGGGTACACTTTATTCTTTTCAAAAATTCAATGTGTGTCCTCTCCCCCACATATAAAAGGATGCCCACTCTCCTATCCTCTTAACAATTAAAAAACCCTTTAAATAAATCAATACCTTCCCAAATATCTTCATTTATTCCCTCCCCACATCCTAGATGAATTATTTTTTTTATTAATCCTTCTTAATAAGGCTTTAGTAATAAACCTAAAGAGTCTCTCCGAAGAAGAGGTAAAATTATTAAACTTGTGTTTTTGTTTTATTTCTTGTTACACCACCATAAAATATTCTTCAACTATGATAATATAATAACACATGTATCTACCATATATTTATATTTTATTATGTTAATTTAATAACATACATTTATTTCCTCTTCCTTCAAATGGGAAATGAAACTGTCGATCATCTGCGCGGCAGACTATCGCATTACGAACCGATATTATTTATTTTCCATCACCATCTCTCATGGATTGATATAATGATATATTTAATTTTTATATATGAAATATTTGATATTATTATACTTATTTAATTTTAATAACACATATTCCTTCTTACTTTCCATTCCATGGGAATTCGATAACATTGCTCGTGCGTACGGGGGACTACCATCTCACGAAGCCACATGATTCTTTTTTCAATTACACTTTTAATGGAAGGTAATGAGGATAAATTTAATGAATATATTTCAAATATATGACATTATAATGACTCTATAAATTTTATATATTATTTATCTTCCTTTCATTCCAACCTTTAATAAAATGGAAACAACATTCATGTGTAGGTACGACATACCATCTCCATAAATAGCGTATTTCATTTTCCATATCAAAATTTTATGGATTAATATAAATAAATATATAAGGAATATATATTAAATTTATATCATGGATAAAATTTTTAATATTATTTAACCATGATCAAAGAAAAATTATCCAAAATACAAAATCAAACATACTGAAAAAACAAAGCAGTTATTACCTGAAATGTCATTTTAACAAAGAATTATTAATAAACAGATAATAAAATGACATAAGTGAGACATTTATGGTATTATATTTATATAATTATGGTTATATAATATATTTATAATAAAATTTTATTTATTATACCAGAGGTTCAAACATGTACAAAGGATTTCAAGACTTAAGGTAAAGGGTTTTTGTCTCAATTTGTCTTCTTTGGGACATACGTTATGTTATTCTCTTGTATTATTTTATGAGGTTTATATATAGCCTATTTGACATGTAATATAATTATTTTATTTATCCTAATGATATTTAAAGTTTCATTTAATGTTATTATTTTATGGGTCTTATGATTCAACGTTACCAAAGTGGTATGGGTTTTATGATACAATCTCATCGTTTATCAGAATTGTTTATGTTTACAATTCTGATGATGAAATATTATGATCTATCTCTAAATAAACTCATGAATTTATTCTTATATGTTTATTTCAGTAAAATACCTATGTTCCTTTAATTTTCCTCTCTTTATGTACTCAATATTTCAAAATTATTTTTTTTAAGAAAAAATTGGCATTATTTCTCTCTTTGATCAAAAATCCCTTTTCTTCTATATCCATGGTATCAAGAAAAATATTTTAAAGAAAGACTTTAATAATATAAAATTATTTTTTAAAGAAATTTCTACCATTTTTTATTTTTTAAAAACGTTTTAAAGGTAATGTTTATGTCATTTTCCAAACAAGGCCCATTTTCCTTTTAATGAAAATGTGAAAAGAATGTTTGTTTTAATGTGTACAGAATTAACAAAAAATTTACCGATCATGAACACACATTGTTTTAAAGTATCCTTTGTATGTTTCAAAGTTTATTTTCATATAAAAGGATTCTGAATATTATTTATGAGTTTTTTGTTTTTAGGAAAAGTTACTTTCAAAGTGAAAAGGTTATTTTCCTTAAAAAATATTCCAAGTTATATTTTAGAATAATTTTCCATCAAAGATTACTTCCTTCGATGTTACATAATATTTATTTGGGATGTGAACCAATTATTCCATCCTTATTGTTTCTATAGATTTTTTATGTCTATTATGAAAAGATGTTTATGAAACCTTCTTCTTTTCCACGGGTTATTCTATAATGAAACATTTATGAAACTCATTTCGTTTCATGGGTTATGATCTTATGGAACACAATAGTATGTATTATGTAATGAGTGGTACCTATATATACCTCCAATTTATTGGTTAATGATTAATGTTATATGATCACAAAGGGTACATGGGAGGTTATCCCAAGCCCCAAAGAGTGTACACATTATGTTATCCCAAGCCTAAAAGAGGGTATACATTAGGTTATACCAAGACCAAGAGAGGGTACATGGGAGGTTATCCCTAGAACAAAGTGTGTACATAGGTGGTTATCCCAATCCTAACATGTTATTAATGTATTAGTGGATATCCTTGAGATAAGATTTCCAATGTTTATGTGTATTTAAAAAATCTATGTATTATACCAATGTTATGATATCAATGCTTATGTACTTTGATTCATATCTTATAAAATTCCAGGTTTTATGTCATGGGTCAATTTTATGATCTATTATATGAAGGGTATGGTTTTATAATTTTAATCTCAGGTTATCATACCCTTATGATCATGTTATTCTTATACAATCATTGTTATCTCCCATTTTTACACTTATTGCACATATGATCTTTCCCTTTATTATGTTTTCTTCCTTATATTATGAAGAATGGTTTTATTTATGATAGGTATATGAAGGGTGATAGATATGAATAAATTAGTGGGAGAATATATAGTTCACCTATGAACTATTTGTTTATGTTTCCATGTTTCCAAAGGCACTAGACCTAAATGATTCTAGAATTGATCATTATGTTATATAATGAGAATTTTTCTACTAATATGTTATATTTATGGTATAGAAGTTTGAGTCTTTGTAGTTGGTATCAAATCAAGGTTTAGTTACCCTTTAGAAACTAGCATGAGAAATCTTTTGTGAGATCCCTCAGGATATGTCTAAGGATAAGTCTAATGATAATTTTTAAGTATATGTAAATATCATGGGATATTGTAAAAGGATATAGAAAGTGGATTCCATTAAATTACATTCATATATAGATAATATAAGTGGATGTGGTTTTGGCATAGATGTACCTAGGGGTAATAACATAGAAAAAATCATGTCGATCTTGACTCGAGCGTTACCTAGTACACAAAAATGGTTCTTACTACACACCTAGTTTAATCCTAAGGGATATGATTTGTAAATTTAAAAACTCATTAGAAACCATCATGAATGATTTTAATAATGACCATGAATGACCTAGATTAATCCTAACGTGACATTGAATAAAAAATCATGATTTAGACACCATATAAGTAATTTTTTATGATTATGTGGTTTCCACTATGATTATTTTTACTTACACAATGATTTTTTGTTTTAGTATATAGATAGATCTTGAAGGAAATATGTTAATACTAAATGAAATATTAAATGAAATGATAGTACTACTAAGAAAGAAAATTTTATTTGAGTTGGAATGAAAAACCATGTTATTATGATCACATAACTTTCTCAGACTATGAATAATTTTGAACTTCTAAATGATAAATGGTGGGAACAATGTTCAGTTGAGTCCTTTATAAGGCAATATATTCTTTATTTTAGTGGTTCTGTTGATCCTATAATTTCTGAGCAATGGATCAGTACCATTGGAAATATATTTTCCATTATTTGATGCTTGGATTATGAAAATTGTCATTTTTTTCATCTATCATTTGGAAGGCAAAGCGAATTAATAACATGAAACATGGGTATATAAAAATCCTTAACATTATCTTATAATTCCATTTCTCTTCTAAACTACATGAAATAATTGGGGGATGTACATGATAAATTGGTGATCTATAAAGCCTGGTAAGGGAATAATCAAACAATAGGATAAGGTAAAGTAATACATGTGAGTCAATAGGCATAACATGGTTACATAGAAAGGTGATAATCATAATCATAAACATCAAATAATGGTATAATATGATAACATCAATTCAATATAAGGAATGTTCTAATAACATAAAACATGGCATCATAAACATAATTCAAGGCTAACCAATTAGATGTCAAAACATAGTGTTATTAGGATAAACTCTTGTGTACCATACATGTTATCTCATGAGATAAAATAATTACCCAATTCATTTATGGGATATATAGTTGTAGGATGTCAGTCTCATTCATATCATGCACATGAATTTTTATGCCACATAGATCATACGACATAAGAAAATATTTCTTCAATTGTAACCCAATGCTTAAGTAATGTGGGTTACATACATGGAATACCTAAATAAATGAAGGATGGGTACTTCTAGGTGAATAAACATGAGTGGAAATATGTATGGGTATTCACTATACAAATTTTTTTCATGGATAATCATAGGATAATTTTGACAGAAAAAATGGGTGTGCATATAGATTCATGGAAGGGTTTAATGAGAGTAAAAGAGGGTATCTAATAACTTGGGAATAATAAGGAAAATAATAGGTATTTTTATAAAAATATTTCAACATGAACAATTATAAATCAAAATTTACAGTACAAAGGAAGTTCTAGGATAAAGAGGAGGATGAGAGGATCCCTTACCTTGAGAGGGTGCTTCTAAAGGATTTGGGGGAGCTTCTTAAGATAGTGGGGAACACCTTGGGAGGGATTTAGAGAGTCATAGGTAAATTAAATTTAGGATAAATGGTTTTTTAGTGAAGAGGAGTGTGAGGATGGGTGGGTATTATAGAAAAAGAGGGGGAATCCTTTATTTATTTCTAAACATGTGTTTTAGAAACTATATGATAAAATAATAAAAAACACAAAAATTCCCATGGTTTTTTTCAATGTTTTCTACCAAATTTAATTAGTTTCAAATATTATATTAGGATAATAATATAATTCTTTAAAATAATGGAATTGTTGATGTGGTAGTGAGCTGTGTTTATAAAAACTTGATTTTAAAACCATAAAATATAATATAGGTTTTTGAGGATATATTAAGGGTTTATAAAATTAATAAATTAACTTCAAAATAAATTATTTTTAAATTAGAAATATATATTTGGTCTTGTATTATTTTTATGGAATTTATTACATCACTTTTGGGCCATTGTGGTGTCATAATACAGACTGTATATTTATATGGAATTTAATTTTTACCCAAAATTCAACTATCATGGAAAATTATGAAAACAAACCATTGGATAATTTTTACATTATAATTTAAAAAATAATATTTCTTTTATAAAAATACTTTTCTAAATATGATAATTTTTTCTTTTAAATAAAAATCCATTTTTTCTGAAAAATACTAGTTTTTATTATATTAACCACTTTATTCCCATTATAAAAATTACATTGGACTTAATTATATTATAATTTATATTTAAATAATTATTATTTAAAAATAATATTTTGTTAAAATATTATTCATTTTAAAAAATATTGAATTTATCAAAATAGTGTCTAAATTAAAACTATGTTTTTTCAAAAATAAATTTTTTATTTCTCTATGACAAAATCTTATTTTTATCAAATAAATTATATAATAATTGATAAATTAATAATAAAAATAGAAAAATATAATCATTATTTCATTAAAAATGAAATAAAAAAATTATATTACTAGGGTCTCGATACATGACCCCTTATTACAACAATTTATTCCCTATGGGTAAGGTGTGTGATGGTGTCATTTTCTTGGGGTGGACTAGGGAACATGGTTTGGGTCCTGATCTTGATAATCTTGAACTTCTACCATAAATAGATTCTTTCTTATTATATTTTTTGAATTTCAACTTGTGATTGGTCAAGGGAAAATTCCAGTGATTTCATATCCCTTAGAAGCTCTGATAAATAAGCTTTATATGGAACAATCCTACTGGTTGAGGTCATCGCTTCTTCTATCATGTCAATTAGACTTTATCATAACCCTTCATATATAATAATATTAATGGTAACTATACAATGACTATATTATCAATGATTAAGTTTTGTAATGATATTTTCAATCCAAATGACTATATTTTATAATGTTCCAAATAAACAAATTAGTACATGTATTTTCTATAAATACATTAATTAATAAGAAATTTATTCATTTAAAAATGGAATTTCATTTATAAAAGATCGTGTCATTACAATTATAGTAGTTATTATCTAATGATATATCCATCTTTCCCAATGCATTAGAGGGCCATATAATTCTAGGTCCACCCATTACATAATCAAAATACATTCATATGTGTGCTGAAAAATAAAAAAAACATCATATATCATATCATAACCCATTAAAAGTAAATGGGTTTCATAAAAATTTCATCATAGCATCATATCATTACCTGTAGAAAAAATGGGTTTCATAAAATTTTCATCATAACATATTGATCCAATTGGAAAGGAACAAGTTTCCTAGGATCATCCTTAAATCATCATCATCATAATTCATCCAAATAATTAGAGTGGATGGTATCATTGGATCATAACCCTAGTAAATAATATGTAATATAAAAGGATGTTATTATAGATGAAAAATACCTTTAAAAGATTACTAGAACATTTCTTAAAGAAAATACCATTTTTTTTACTGAAATAACTTATTTAAAATCTAAAAATTTCCAAAATATTATCGAAAAAAATTTATATGAAAATAACCTTATAAAAACTTAAAGGAAGCTTCAAATCATTTAGCATTCATGATAGTGAGAAAATCCTTTCAGGACAATATGTTAAAACAAAGACTCCTTTCACATTTTTGGTAAAAAGTCAAAAGTACCTCATTCAGAAAATGACAAGAGGGTTATTTTTAAAAAAACTTTTCAAAAATTAAACCTTGGGTAAAAATGACTTAAAACAATCATATATGAATATTAAAAACATTCATGAAAACATTTTTTGAAAACATGGACATGGCCGAAAAATAATTTTTGACTGAAAAGAGAAATAAAGTTGATTTTCCTTAAAAAATTATTTCAATATTGAGTACTTAATGTGAGTAAAATTAAAGTAAAACATGTATTATAAATATATAACCAAAGGATAAAAATATCATGACATTCTTAAAATATCGATCATGAAATTTATTTACCATAAATTTAATCCTAGAAAATCTTGATAAATAATGATATATAACATAAATATCCTACCACATTGGTAACTTTTTAATCATAATACCTGTGAAAGAAAGAACCTTATATGGATATTTATATCAAAAAAATTCATGAGAATCATCATAAAAGATATTCATAGGTTGTTTATACACCACATAGAAGATAAAATTTGTGAATATGGAATGTCTCTCATAACTTAGTTCTTAATAACTAGCACCCTTATCAAATATATCGATCATAAAACTATTTTCAATAACCTGGGGAAAGAAAACATAATAAACGGTGATCTCTAATACTCGTTAAGTGTGAAAAAGAGTCATTTAAATGATCACTTAAACATAACATGACCATAAGGGTATAAGAACATTAGCATACCATTTAAAAACAAAACCCTATAAATCATAGATCATAATCTTTATTCATGTAATAAATCCTATCAATTCATAAGACATGAATCATAAATTAATCAATTAACATTATCCGTGAGAGCATAACATTGGAATAATACATAAGTTTTTGTTATAACATATGCATTGAAAATCATTTATTTAGTCAAGGATCACTACTAAGTCCATCATGGTGGATTGGGTTCACTCCTCATTCCATCATATCTTTAGTCAGGTTCACTCCAAATACTATCATAGTGGTTAATGTCCCTTACTGAAATAGGTTCACTCCCCATTCCAACCCTTATTATCTCATAAGAAATCCATATTTACCCAATTCATTGGAGAGATATATAATTTTAGTCCCACCCATAAAATAATCATAATAAATTTATATGTGTGCCATAAGATCATAAATAATTCATCATATATAATAACCTATGAAAAGGAAACAGGTTTCATAAACATTTCAATATTCTCTCATAACGTAACCCATGGAAAATAAATGGGTTTCATAAACATCTCATCAACATAATAAAAAAACCATTCAAATAAATAATAATTATGGTATTATTGGATCATAAACCCCAATAAATCATAATTAATATCAAAGGATGTTATCATAAATTAAAATTCCTTACAATATCACTTGAAATATTTATTGATGAAAACACCATTTTCATTTTAGAATAACTTCATTAAAATATAAAAAATTCCCAAATTTTATGGAATAAATTTTCATTTAAAATATAATTCGAAACATTTAAAGTAATATTTAAATCATTTATTGTTCTTGTTCATGGGAAATTTCATTAATTTCATATATGTAAAAAAATATTCCTTTATTAATTTTGGTAAAAAGTCAAAAGTACATTGTTCATAAAAAACATGAATATTTCATTTAAAACATTTTAAAAAATTCAAAAATGGGTAAAAATTAATTTAAATAATCATAGAGGAATTGTAAAAATATTCTTGAAAACATTTTTGGAAAACATGGACATTGAATAAAAATGATTTTCAACCAAAGAGAAAAATAAAGTCGGTTTTCCTTAAAAATGTTCTTTTAGCCTCTTAAGTACTTAAAGAGAGGAAAATGAAAGGAAAATATATAATCACTAGATATAACTAGTTAAAAATAAAATTAATGATATTATTAATATCTATATCACTAAATGTAATTATCATAAACTTAATCATAAACAATCCCAATAAAAAATGAGATTGTAACATAATTCACTTAATACTTTGGTAACATTTGAATCAAAAACTCAAGAAAGGTATAACATTATATGGATAATTATATCCCAATAATTTTCATGATAATAACTATAAAATACATTTATTTCTAGTATATACACCACATAAAATAAAGAAGTGGTGAATATGTCATGTGCCTCACAAAAATAAAAGTGAGACAAAAATCCATTACTTTGAGTTCGACTTTATTTAAAAGTAATTTAACCTCCTTTATAATAAATTTAAATTTAGTATAATACTATAAAATAATTACTTATATACTTATAATATCATATATTATACCATTATAACATTTTAACACCCATTTATTAAAAATTTCTTAGTAGAATCATAGTTTTGGGGTGTTAACTATTTCATTTTTCATGCGATTTTTTATTCGGTAGTTCTGGTCCTTGTACTTTTATCATGGTTCCACCATATCCATAATTATAATAATGATATAAATATAATATATATTGATCATATTTATATTTATATTCATCTCTAAAATATATATATGGAAAAGGTAATTACATCATTCATGGAGATGGTAGGTTGTATGTACGTATGAATGCTATTTTCTTTTTTCGACGGATAAAACGAAAGAAATGTAAATAATAATTCTAATTTATAGAATAATTATTATATAATATAACATATATATTCATTAAATATACCCCTATTATCATACATGTAAATCATAAATGAAAAATGCATCGCATCGCTTCATGGAGGTGGTATTCCACACGTACACACAAGCAATGTTATTGTTTTCCAACAAATTCAAAGGTAAGAAATAAGATATGATATTATAATTCCAGAAGAATAATTATATGATAAATATTATATATAATCATTAAACTCATCATAATAACCATCCATGAAATATAGAAACGTAAAATTAATTTTATCGCTATGTGGAGGCGGCAGTCCACACGTATGCACAAGAGATACTTCCACTTCCCATTTGATGGAAAAGATGGTGGATAATGGTAGTTACATAATCATAATAACATTTTAGTATGTTTATCATATTTAATTTGTTTTTTTATGATTAATAAAATATATTAAGAGTATTTATAAGAATAAATAAATCGAAATAGGTCAGGTAATATGGTTACACCTTCTTCAGTAGGCCGCCTTTAGATCCCCTCTTAAGGACCCTTTGAAGGGTCTTTTAAGAATACCACAACCTCTAATTCATGTCTAGGGAAGTTAAAATGATAATTTGGTATGGTTTAGTAAATATATAAGTCTTAAGGTTATGTAAATAATGGAATGTTGTGGTTTTATTTTATATGTTGGGAGAGGACACACTTGAAATTTGTTAAAAGATTAAAATATAATAAAGTCATTCTCAAGAAAAATGTTTCAAAATTTCCAAATATTAAAAGTTGGGATATTATAATGTAAAAATATTTCTATAAAATAATATTTATATAAGTTTAATTGGAAAATTTTCCCTTAACTCTTGGTTTAACCCCCCCCCCCCCCACCCCCTTAGTAAACATGTTTTAGCCTTAACCGTAGTGATAAGTTTTTACTATTTTTACTATCCATTATGTCCAAAAATGAAAGTGGTATCATTGAAATTTTTGGAAATTATGATTTCAAATATGTAATCCATTTTATTAAATTCAATATCAATAAGTATTAGAAATTAATTTTAAATTAATCTCACAAAACATGATAAAAAAAAATTTTCAAGAAAAAAATGTTTTCTTAAGTATAAAATATTTTATACAAAAATACACATAAAATTAACACCAACTACCATAATTGGATTATTAATTATATAAATTAACTAATTTCACTTTTAATACTATTTTAAAACTAAATAAAACTTTGTTAATTTTTTAAATGAAAAGACAATTTGTTAATAAAAAGAAGTATTATTCACCTGTCATCGAAAAATTAATTTTTTTCATAAATTTGTCATAAAATCACTATAAGTTAATTTTGAAATGTTTATTTAAAAAATAAGTTCATTTTATCAATTAATTTTTCAAAAATTTGGAAAAAATTAATTATATTATTTTCTCACAAAAATCAATAAAAACTATTTTTGAGGAAAGGTATTTTATTAAACCATATAAAGACTTTACTAAAAATTGAGCACATATTTATAGATAGATTTTATTTGTCTAAAAATTTTATACATATTTTTTTAAAAAATTATTCTTATTCATATTGTTAATTTAATTATCAAGCTATAACGGTATACCATATTGTAGTTCATTTAGACTTTGTGTTTCGTGTATTTCAAGCTATCGAAGTAATTAAATTTATTTAAATAAGAAATATATTATAAAATCATAGGGTGTTATATTATGTGGGTTGGTATGACCTAAGCTTATACTTTTAATGTTTAGCTTATCATTTTGTTTGGTCGTGATTTTTGTTACGTGATATCCCTACCCCCTACCCCCAATTTGTACCCCTCTACGGCTAATAATGAGAGAAGGAGGATTGTGACCACCTAAACCTCAACCCCAATAGGCCATAGGTTTGTGACTATCACTGAGGGTATAATGAACATACTGATGGTAGGAATTGGCCTCTAAAATAATATGAGGATCGATAGATAATATAGATACACCAATTAAATCCTTCTCAAATAATGATAAAATAAATCCCAATTACATGCATGTAATTTCATACAGAACTAATACAACTAAAAAAGGAAAACTTAAAGTACAAAAAATGTATACATATGTCACGATACTCCTTATACAAGATGAGGGAAGGGATGTAAAATTTTCATGACCTTCCTTCTTCAATATGAAAAGAGATAATTACCCCTAACTCCCACCTCCAATAGGCCCCGGGGTGGCAACCATCATTAAGCATATTCAAATCTCACAAAAATAGGAGGCATTACCCTTTTTATAGTAACCAAGATCAGGAGATAATATGTATCATCCTAAAACAAATTCAATACATATATATTTAAAAGAATCCAAAATCCATACCACATGCATGCTTAAAGTAAACTGCTAAAATGCAATGAAAATCTCCAAAGTAAATTCCAAAAGAACAAGGATAAGTAGTGACATAGCAACTGTCCCCAAAATATGAGCTAGTAAGGTCCATAACAGTTTTTGTAATCTCCCTGGAAACCTGAAAATGATTTTATATACATAGGGTGATCATACAAGTATACTCAGTAGGAAAATCCAAAGTTACTCGTGCCCAAGTGGGAGAAGCATACTAATTCCCCTGTGAGAAAACATCAGAAACTCAAAAATCACCTAACAAGGTATACTATCCACCCTAACCTCACCAAGTCATGCTCCCCAAATAATGAAAGTCATGTAAAGTAAAGTGCTAAGAATATAGATATTTGGGTACCCTGCACCACTTCCCATTGTTTAACTACTCATCCCTAACGGAGAACATCCTAATACTACCATGCTCTTCCAAAAACCCCACTATCACAATCTTCCCATACACACCTGGGATAAAAACCACACCACATTCCTTCCCACAAAACCTTGAACCACAAACCACACCACCTTCCTTCCTAGAGACACCTGGGCCTTAAACAACACCACATTGTTACCCGAAAACACCTGGTCCTCATCCTAAGGACACCTGGGAAAGAACAACATATCTCATCCTGAAGTCACCTAGGAAACACACCTCACTCGTATACATCGGGTCTTATACCTCAATCCATTACAGCCTGTCCGAAGAATCATGGGTGATCAATGCCTAGAAGAGGTAGCATAGAAAATCCAATAACCAATCATCCATCCACCCACCAGGATGTTGGGAAAGACACCCTCCCCATAAAATGGGGGTGTTTGGAACATAGTTTTCAACTATTTTGGGGTGTGTATATAAATCGCAAGGAACTATAAGTATATATATGTGTGTACCAAACACTCATCCCAACCTATGGGTTTTCAAAATAAACAACCAACCCAAAAAAATTCCCTTTCTTCCACCTCTAATGCATAACCACATAGTCATCCATGGACTTAATTCATAACCCTAGCTAATTCATTCAACCAATTATAATTATTCATTAAAAAAAAATTTATTTATTTATTCCATCCCTACCTGGGAAACTACTAAATACAACACACCACAAGTAACATCATAACCCAAAAATACTTCATAAAGACATTGGAAACTCTAGGAGAAAGGCCCATGCAAGGTAACACCATCCTTATTCAAAATTATCCCTCCCAAACCATCCTTGATATCCCCAATACACGAAAAGACTCACATCCAACAAACAAGAAAACTCAACAAGATTGCAGTCCCACTACACACTCCCCTTTCTTGAACACCCATCCAACCACTGTCACCTTCATTCTTCAAATTCATGTCACCCTATCCTTTCTCTCGGAAAGAAACCACCAACACACCTCATCATAACTACACTTGATAGCCCTGTTGCATAAATACACCACACCCAGTAACATAAACATAGCACAACCTAAAACTATAGCCCTGCCGCCCAAACACTGCCTAGATGACAAGTTAATCCATTCCACAATAAATCAATCTCTCAACTTGAGATACAATCACACCACCCCATACACACATACACACTCCCAAACACAGCATCACATGGACTACACAAACACAAGGTCAAAGAGAACCATACACAGCACATAGCCACACCAAACAACAAGGTGTATTCAAATTTAAGAACCCTTGTTCTTTAATCCCACTTTCATTATTTAGGGGTGATCACAGAAAAAGTTTTATATTGTGGAATCCATATATTTAACTGGGTATACATGATTAATCAAGTTTTCATATTTTCATCTATTCAACAAAGGATCAAAAAAAATATTCATAGGTCATACAAGTGTGAAAACAGAGGTCACCAATGACCATAATTTTCAAAAGTCATACAACCCTTACAAAACATATCATGGATCAAGGATAAAATATAAAACAAAATGATGATCATCATCATATTCTAAGCCCCTCATTTATTAATTCTTATTATATTTTTTAAATTTGGGTCCAAAGGTATTCAAAAAGGTACCTGAGTACACCCACCCCAGATGATACACAAATAAAGAAGAGACAAAGTAATTCCTACCTCAAAAAATAGATGATCAGCAACTCCTTCTTATGCCAAAAATAGGGGTTTGTGCAAGTAGTAGGAGACTCCAAGGGAAACTGAATCTGAAGCCCATGGTAGAACAAATGAATTTTTGGGGAATAATGGCTCCGAGCGCACCAAGAGAAAATGGAAACACACGGGGAAGAGAAGATATTATCTTAGACGATCCAGATCCTATATAAATGGAAGGAAATAGTTTCAAGGTCCATTAAAGTTGTATCATGGTCAAGATTACGTGGTTTGACTATTTCAAAGTCCAGGGAGTGTTAGGATATTAAATATATAGTTATTATCCTTTTAAACACCTTTAGTAACACTTAAACAAGGTTTTAAACTTGATTTATGTCAAATAAAACATATGAGAGGTGAAACTGGAAAAATTGGAAAAATATGGAAATAACTCACCGATGGGTGAGTCACAGACAAGAGACACTGATAGTGAGTCATCGACACCTGACTCACTGATGTGATTCATCGACGTGACTCTCCGACACTACTCACCAATGCCCGACCTACTGATGCCCTGGCCTACTGACACCCTGATTCACTGATGCCCTGACCTACCAATGCATTGACCTACCGACACCCTTAGTCATCGACATCGTGACCTTTCGAGGCCCTGACCTACCGATGCCTCGACCTACCGACGCCTTGACCTACCAATTCCCTGACCTACCGACACCCTGACCTACTGATGCCCTGACATACTAACACCCTGATTCACTGATTCCCTAACCTACCAATGCCCTGAGTCACAAACCCCCTGACCTACTGACACCCTGACCTAACGGTGCCCCGACCTACCGATGGAAAAACTAGAATTTTGGTAATCTCTTAAATTGACCTATTTTTGCCTCCCAGAACACCCCAAACACTGGATTTTGACAATTAATGGACCAGTGAGGTCTATTCTATTACATTATATACCTCTCAAACTATTCTCACCCTTGAGAATTCAAAACCAAACATAGAAGAAAGAGGGGTCCGAACAACCACCCTATAAGATACCTCTCAAAGATAAACCACCTTGTGTTGTTTGAATGCTGGAGTGACACCTTGAAATCCTAGAACACCTTATCCCATATATTTTAACCCAAACATTCAAAATATACCCCATACAAGAACAAAATTTCCAGACACATTAATTAGGAAATTCCTTCCTCCATGTTAAGATACTATTCTCTCTAGGTGGCACTGACTCACCCGCACGGGTTTAATCGCATCTCAATTAATTCTTCTTGATTAGGAATATTGTCTCCCCATTTTCACATATTGGGACTTCATCACTAATTATGGAATAATTAAGCAATCAATATTATAGAAAACAGGGTTCAAGCACTACATCATAAAGAAAAACACACAAGAAAAACTGAAAACAACTCTGGGTACTGGGAACGCATATGTGTCTCCCTTTCCTAAGTACTCTCCTCCAGGACACCATGCCTCCAAAAACATGAACCAAAAAAATGGAACATCCATGTAGCACCTTCTCTCGATGATATTGGATCTCCACTAGTCGCTTCACGAACATTGCATCGTCCTCGATATCCAACTCTCCCCAGTCAATGATATGGGAGTCATCCTGAATATACCGACAAAGTTGATAGACATGGAAGACATCGTGGATCCTCTCCAACTAGGGTGGAAATGCTGACTGATATTCCTCCCCTCCAAATCACCTCAACACCTTGAAGGGTCCAATGTACCTGGGATAAATCTTTCTCCCTAGGCCAAACCTATTCTTCCCATGTTGTGGGGAAACACTCAAGAACATATGGTCCCCAACCCTAAACTCCAAGGGCATTATCCTGCGATCGACATACAACTTATGTTGGTCATGTGCTAACTTCATCCTATAATGGACAAGATGAACCTTCTTTATCATACTCTTTACCACATCCAGACCAAGAATAGTTGTCTCCCTGACTTTTATCCATCACAATGGGGAATGATATGACCTTCTATATAAAGCTTCGAACAGAGCCATGCCCGTGGTAGAATGATAGCTATTTTTGTATGAAACTCTAACAAGGAAAAATTCCATACCCAAGACTTATCAAAATCCAATACATGTGCCTGCAACATATCCTCCAATGTTTGGATGGTCCTCTCTATCTTTCAATCTGTCTGAGGGTGGAAATTAGTGTTGAGGCGTAACTGAGTGCCAAAAGAATGATGAAATCACCTCCAAACTCTCTAGGTAAAATAAATATCATATTCCAAGACAATTTATTTCAGAAATCCATGTAGCCACACCACTTCATCCACATACCTTCTCTCCAAGGCATCCACTATGCTCGATTCCTCAATTGCTAAGAAGTGATCTGATTTCGTCAGTCGATCCACCACTACCCAGATTGCATCGCATCCTCCATGAGACCTGGGTAATTATGTGATTAAATCCATTGATATGTCATCCCAATTCCACTCAGGGACATATAAGGTCTGAAAAAACCTACTAGGAACACAGTGTTTAGCCTTCACTTGCTGGCATATGAATCACTTTTCCACAAACTCTGCCACATCCAGCTTCATCTCGGGCCACCAAAAATTCTCTCTAAAGTTGTGTCACATCTTGGAAACTCATAGTTGTATCGCTAAGGGTGATCTGTGAAACTTACGACGAACCCCCTCACGCATCTCCACTGGTACAAATAGCTTCTCACGTAACAACATCTGATTCTGACCATCCTCTGACCACCCCTCCGAAGCATCACCCTGGTCAACGTGATCACACATCACCTATACCTCTAAGTCTCTCCACTGAGACTCCTCCACTTGGTGCCTCAGATATGACTTCACTATCATCTAAAATAGAAACCTCTTCCACCATCCATTCCTCCATCTAAGTGCAAGGTGGCCAACTCCTCCATCGCCTCCCAAGCATCTGTAAATTCCTAAACTACCTCTCCCTACGACTTCCTGATCAAGGAATCGTGTTGGAGTTTTTTATCCTAGAACTAAATAATTTTTACTTTATTCATTAATAAATACCTTATCACATATTTATTAATCTTATGTGTTACATTTCATGTGATAATGTCCTAAGGATAGTTGTTTCACTAAAGGGTCATAGTGGATCCCTACTATGATGAGAACTCGTAAGTGCCATAACACCATTCTTGAATATATTGTCTATGGATAGATGATGTTATTTGAGGGACACAAATAATACAGGATATTAGGGGTGAGGACTCATAAAACTTTGAGGCACCTTCTCATGGTGTGTTCCCTTGGTAATATCCAGTAGGATATTATGAGAACTAGACCTGCCAGTGGGAAATCCACATTTCATAGTGTCATTGGATGTTCTTATCTCTGGACATGTGTATTGGTCCTTAGACTTTAAGAGTATTATTAATGGGTATTACAACTCACGCACTTATATGTATTGACAAAAACTGTGATGACACACTGTTCGCAGTGAGGTAGGATATGTTGGGTGCATCACAAGTAAAACTGCATTAATAGATAATGCGAGAAAGGATTTGTCCCTTCTATTCCATAATGGAAGTTGATATCTCAAGCCCTTTGATGGAATTTATATAGTCTAAATAAATCCATGGCCATGGTGAGGAATGGTAACGTTCAATTCTGTGAATTCAAAGAAAGAATAATCGAGCACATGGGTTGATGGCATCAACATGCAACCCGCTTGATTCGATATATCGAGGAAAAGGGATTACATTACACAGTAAGTGTTCGTAGGAGGTGACACGTCATTGCGGCATTAACTTCATTCTCTATGGATGCCTTGGAATGTTTCTAGATGCTAACCTTGTACTTTAGGTAGGCTCTGTCTAATTCCACTGAGAAATAGGCCTAGAGGGTCACACACTAAGTGTGTCCAAGTATCTCAGTTAAATATTCATTTAACAAGTAGAATAAAGATTATTCCCGATTGTGGTTTAATAATTATTCAAGGATGTCTATTCTTATTTATTTTGACACTAGTTATTCGAGAGAATATATTGTGAGTGAAATAATATATTTATTAGCAAGTAAGGCAATGATATTTATTTAAGAAATAAATAGTCATTATTTAAGGTCTAATAAATGTGGTAGAGGAAATAAAGAAAATGAAAAAAAAGTACACGCCGTGTATATTAATATACATGCCATGTAGTTTTTCTGTGGATTTGTGAGAAATAATATTATTTATTTAATTAAATAACATTAGGTGTAATTTTTTAGGTGCATTTCAAGTAATAATAATAGTCAACTGTTATTATTAGACATGGGGTTTTACTAAGAATTAAATTAAATGAATAAATGATTTCAAGAAATTAATTAATTTAATTATTATAAGTAATTAAAATCCCAATTATATTATTCTCATTAGCCTAGCCATTTTTTTTTGGTTATGCACAATGAATCTAGAGAAAGATCTCAAGCCAAGAGATAATTCTTTTCTTCCAAGAACACTCTCAAGTTACGATAGAGATCCTCCTCCATCGAATCAAGGAGATCCCTTTGGAAGCGGCTCTCAAGGATATCAAAGGCTGACATCACAAGTGAAGTCTCTTCCATGATATCACCCAGAGATCCCTTCGGCAATATCTAGAGATATGTGGAGCATGTGTGGATCACCGCTAGAGGAAGCCTGCACATGGATTCTGTGATGCAATGATGAATCACATTGGATCGTGACTGGAAACATCAACTAAGAGAGAATTAAATCAAGGTAATTATTTTCTTTTAATTAAATTAATTAGTACCATGGGGTTTATCTGCATCTAAAATTGCTTGTTCTAATTTGGTGTTTTCATATTTAAAAATAAAACGCAGTATTTTATTGTCCATGTTTTCTTATAGTTTTTCAGTTTTCATTATAATATTTCAAGTGGTTAGTTGTGTAATTGTTATGCATGGTTCCAAGCTCTATTACTACATTGAATGGATGGGATACTAAATTGTATATATAAAGTATTATATCATGATTTTCCATTATCCAATTCCTAATTCTTGATAGTAAATGTTCTTTTCACATATGTATTATATGTTTTATGTTAATTTATAATTTATCTATTCTATCTCATGATTTTATGTTTTTTTATTCATATTTTCAAGTTTATTTATTATGTTTTTATGTGTTGTAAATAATATTCAATAAATACTATCAATCAGAGCCATGTTCACTCTAAAACTATGTTGGTTGTCTGGAAGAATGATACGTTTGATGTCGTTGTTACTTGAAACCATAGATGGGAAACAACACATTTATGCTTAGTCTGTATGGTTGTGAAAAACACGTGTTTGTGTTGGGAAGATATCATTCACTTAATATTATACCTTGAAAAACTTGATGTTGTTATAGATTAAGAAGAATAGATGGTTTACACAGCCTTGTAAGAAACTGATAAAGAATCATAGGAATAAAGATAAGGTTTTTTAGTGGTTCCACCATCTATCCATATTTAAATTTAGTATTGATGGATTTCTCATTGAATTTCATTTTGTTTTGGCAGGTGAAGTACCAGAAGGGGTTGGTATACCGAAAAAGGAAAGGTTTATGAGGGTGTGAAAGCCAAGTGGACCCTATGGAAGTGAATCCTCCAACATTAGCGCTTATAAAAACTGAAAAATTAGTTTAATTTATAACCATTTCTTTCTTGCATGAATGTTTGGTAAGGTTTATCTAAAAAAATGTTTATACTTCAATTTATAAGGATTCATTTTAATTGCTTGGATGTATTTTCACAATACTACTCATGATCGACATCTCACTTGCTTCACCTTCACAACATCTCTAAATATTGAGAAATCTAGTATTTTCTAAATAAATCATGGTTCCACATTTATTCTTTTACAATCCATTTTCATGGTTATGTTTTTCCTTTGTTATTGTCCTTGAAGATTTATACAAGGATTGGACTATATTATCTATGTTGTTTTTCATCTATTTCAGTCTCATTGGATATATTTTCATTGAAAACATGATTAAATAAAAATTTATAATTAATAAATATATTTTTTAGGGAAAATAGGTAAGGGGACACATGTTATTTCATAAAAATGGACATTAATTTAGGCTCCACTTGACAAAAATTGTTAAAAAATGTTTCCATCATTTATCAATTATGGTAATTTTTTTTGTGTAAGTATTGGAAAAGCATTTTTATGTTTCGTATTTAAAAATTTTTTTGTCTTGGAATTTTAACATAATTTTTTTTTCAAAATAATAAAAAAGTAAACTTTTTTATTCTTTCAATATAAGTGATGACTGTTTTGACTGTTCATTTGAGACACTTATTGAAAATAGTTTACAACACTCATCACTAATATAACTTCAATTTTAAAATATAAATGGGTTTAACCTTATCAATCTCCCTCTTCAACCCATCATTGAATGAGATATCATCCAATGATATAATTTGAAATGAGAAATGGTTAAAATTACACCAACTATCTCTCTCTATAAAATATAACACCTCCCTTTTGCAACTTTGACAAAAAAAATTGACAACTCACCCTACTAAAGAAACTCAAATGTTAAAATCTTTGTCATATCTATATTTTCACTTCCCTATTGAACAAGAATAGAACCAATAACATTTGTATCCACTAAAATAGTGGTCACAACAATATTTGGATCACTTGTAAGAATTAATTTCTTCTCTTTCTCAATATTTTCCAAGAAAATAATATCACCATCTCCATTTTAAAATGAAACTAATAGCAAATCATTTTGGTCCATCACGTTAATATTTTATACTATAGTGACTCTATGAAGAATAATAATTAGGTGAAAGATCTAAAACAACTTACCAATCAACTTTATCTTCCAAACCTTCAAATTAGTCGGTGATTTTTCACCCATGATCTTTGGTTTCCCATGCCACAAACCTGATGAAGACTTCTATTTTGTAGCTAAATTCACTACTTCATTACACACCTTTAAATTAGTCCTATTAAGTTTCAATCATTTTTTATAGTTTATACACCATGTATCCTCTTAACAACCACATTTTCCATTTCCAATAAAACTCTTAAATCCATCATTATCATGAATATAAGAAGATAGAAGATTATGATTTATTCCTAACAAATGTCGTACATACCTCAAAATCTGCATACAACATCCATTTGTAGTGATGAAAATTTCCCCAACCCTAAGTACATCATCAAATTCATCATTATATATTTTAAATCTGATGATGTAACCTTCTTCACATGGAAAAAATAATTACCTCGGGACAATCAATGCCAACAAAAATTAAATTTCCTCCATGCATAAGTTTGTAACTGGTATCTTCAAAATATGTGTTATGCCTCATCTTTTCTTATTTATGTTTCTTTTTATAATATTTGTAGAACCTCTTCACATGACCCTTATAGTCATAATAAATGAACCTGATATTTTCTCTTTCCTCTGATCAAATTTGTTGATTACCATACCCTTATGAATTCTATGATTTTACCTCCTGTAACAATATGTAATTGTGAAATAGAAAACGATAATCTTTTCCCCATCTCTTCATTTAAGATTCCACTCTTATCCATCTCCATAATAATGACACCATTGAGATTAAATTAAATAATTTTTTTTCCCAATATTATAAAAAAAATACTAAGAAGCCACAAACCATGTACCTTGTCTTCAAACATGACACCCATTCCAGCCAATTTGTATTCAGTTTATTCTCTAGAGGAGTATCATTCTCATATCTCAATGATATCAACTTCTTTAGTATGTATATCTTGTTATTCCCTATCTTCTGAGAAAACAAATACCCTAGATTGATCCAAAGTGTTTGTGCAAGTGTCTCCCTTTCAATATGATTTTATCAATCTAATTTTTGATATATCCACATACCCATTGATGTTGCAGAGTACATCATCATATAATTTAATAGTTCACTTCTTTGTAGCAAACAATGGTTGGTGAAAATTCTTGACATATAAAATATCACCCATATTCCCTATCCATTTGTTATAATTCAAACCATTCATCAAAATTTTTATATTCAAATTGACCTCTATAATTCACAAAAAAAAAATTCAAGTCTGAATCGCCCATTCTGGTACCTCTTGTTTGGGAGATCTGGCCCTAGGAATGAAAAACACTTTTAATAAATTTTTAATATCTAACAAAATATGGAATCAATAAATTTTGTAATAAAATAAAACCAACACGCAATATTTTTATTTCCCCCCAATATGAAGGGTTAAATAACCATGACACAACTCCCAAAAAATCACTAATAATGAGTGAAAAATTAAATTTTATGTATGAACATGAATTATAAAGACAACATAGAAAAACTAATGTGAAAACTATACACCAATATACCTTCAATATCCATTTTAAAATTAACCTATGACAACACATCACCACTCATAGGTCTCAATATGAACTCTCATCATTGTGGCACCACTTCAATGACCTCTCATTATGGAAACTGTCTTTACCAAATCAATATTGAAACACCTATCGCTATTCTGATTTATTATATCTTTTTGATTCTATATGTCTCACTTAATGAATCTCGATCTCACAATTTCACTCTGAAGTTGTTGATCTGTGTATAATCTCCTACCCATCCTCTTGAAATAAATACTCAATACTCCAAGTATATTTTTCCCAAACACTAGAATTTTCTCCATGGATACATGCTACTCAATCCCCGCAATATACTTATCAATATACAAAAAAAATAACATATAATAGATATATTTTTAATTTCAAACTCTTAACATGTGAATATCGCTCTCTCTATATATTTTCTAATAGAAAAAATATATATTCATTTTTTAAAATACCCCTAGGTTGAACCTTGTCAAAATCTCCTTTACTAAGAATGAACAAATCTTCCATTTATGATAATAGGCTTTCTCTCTCTTCACCTTGGTCAAAACCCATATACATTTCAATAATCTCATACTAATACTTTCTATATTATAGAGAAATAATTTATTTAATAGAGGTTCTAAGTAATAAATACATATTTAAATTTCTATATTTAATCTCATTTGTCTAAATTTTATTTTTTGATTTGGCATGGGGGCATGTGATTTGGGCATGGTGGAATGTAGTCACGGAATGGTACCTTGCATGGTATTTTTTTACTTCACTTTCCAAAATTTTCATTATTCAACATTGCATAGGGGTATTCCATTTTGGCATAAATTACAACGGTCTGAAATTTCTTAGACCATTACTTTGTGTCTTTAAGGTGTTAGGTGTTGGGAGAAGGTTAGAGGGAGAATTATGGAGTTGGAGTTGAAATTTTAGTTGGGGGATGCATTACAGTGTGGCCTAATGTATTGTGATGTGATCAGTTGTTTACTAAAGAGGGCCTACTATAGTCGGGTCCATTGTGGTGCAAGTGAGGATCCATGAGATTTCAGTATCACTTCATCTTAAAGTGGGGGATTGGTTGCGGCATGATGGATAATGTTTGCAATGTGAAGGTCTATGGGTTACTCTTAATCAAAGATAATAGTTTTCAAAAAGTGGTGGAGTTTCCATGATAGCATTTTTCGGTGTAAAGTGGAGCCCCACCATGTTTGGCGGCTGGATCGCTCGTGGTACATGATCACGTTGTCATGGATCACATGCCATCGTGGCTGCGTCGCATTTTGGTGCACAAAAAAAGTTCCCCCTGACCCATCAAACCTCCTATCCCCCCTTCACACACAATATTTCTCCCTTCACAGTAGTCAATGAAACTCTCCCTTCCTCCAATGTTGTCTATGAACTCTCCTTTCTTTTCTACAGACAAATTGGTCACCACTTATCCCTCATTGCATCAGATCGACCAAAGCATCTCACCCTCTATTCTCCTTTATTCCTTCTATTTTTACTTTTTATGTTTTGTTTTTAATTTTTCATCATATATATGTGTGTATAATTCTATAATTTAAATTATATTAATTTCCCTGCAATTAGATAAAAAATTGGTCTCAATGCAATCTATGTCCCCATTATCCTGTTATAGGACCCGTAGAACCACACCACTATCTAACATTGACTACAATGGTAGAGAGTCCCTGGGTTGATCTTACAGGAAGGTTCTTGAGTTAATCTTATGTAATATGGATTATTTCATGGGGAGTGGTATTGCAGCATGGTGTATCCTTAGGTTTTTTTAGGTTAATATTATGTGGGAGATATTATAATGTGATTATTCTCATCATGTCGTGGAGTCCTGAATAGTCAGTTTTCTTTGTTCTGCCTATTTTAAGTTTTTTGCGTCTTGGTACCTTACATCGTGTCATGATTTTGTTTGAGGTTCATCGGTTTTTCATGGAGAAGGAAAAGGATCACAACTTGATCCTCAGGAGTTTTGAGTGTTTCAACGCAACCACCTTGGTTACACCGCAACCTTCATTAAATGTATCAAATTAAAGTAGTTTGACCCCTAAGTTTTGGGTGATATTGCGCTATTATTTTTAGATTAGGTCAATGTTGCAGCGTGAATATCCCTATCACACTGTGGTTCCCTATTTTTCTTGTTTTATTATAAATTATGGATTTTTCTCAAATTCTCTCTTATTTCTATAACTTCTTCCAAACCCTAGGTGATTAGTGGTTTGTCCTTGGAGATCTTTGAGAGACCTTTAGCGACTTTGGTCCCTCGGCTTCAAGAGATCAGTTTCCTCAAGATCCAAGGTGATTCCCTTTCCTTTTCTCCTTTATTGTCACTTATTCTTCCTTCTTAGAGATTTTATGGTATTGGTGTTGGTTTGGTTTGGATAATGTTGGGTCAAGTGATTGATTGAGGTTGTTGTGGTTTAAGTTATTAAGTTTTTTCTTTTGTGTTCTTAGCCTTTGATCATATTCCTCTCCTTGATCTCACGCTATGATTTTCAAAGATTTTATTAAGTTAGGGGATTCAAGACTTTTCCTTTATTATTCATGTACAATTATAAAATTAGTATGCCAGTATTTTCATTGGGTGGTTGTTTAGAATTAAACCAACACGATAATGAATCAAATTAAATAATTGAAAGGGAGAAGATTTATTCACATATTTTTTACGTGATTCCATGTTATTACCTATGTTTTGATACATCTCAATTGATGTTTGATGTTTTGGAGACTTTTTTTTGTTGTTTTTGATATGTTAGAATCACCTTTCATAATAGGTTAAATAATTAAATATTTCAATGAACCAATATCATGGAAATATAGAAATTTTATGATGTTGTTTGTGCTTGAGATTCTAAATTAATATGAAATTATGATAAAGGGGGAGTTTATTGATGTTGTTTGTAGTGGGAATTGTGTTATTTGATGATTTTTTTTCTATGTTTATCTATGTTTTGGTTTTGGTTGTGGATTTCGGTAGTCGGTAATGGGGGTTATATTGTGGTATGGTTGTACTGGTTGAGGTTCAATTGTTGTGATGGTGTTGTGGTGATGGCATGTCTAGTTTCTGTGAGAAAGGGGATGGGATTGTGATTGTTGTGGTGATTGTTGTATTATGGTAGTGTGGTGGCTAATGTGGAATTGGGAGGAGGTTTTGGGTGTTATATTTTCCCCGTGGCATGAAATATGGTTTGAAATAATGAAATGAGTAATGGGCTGGAAATTAATAAATAACGGGTGTCTTGATAAATTATAATTATTGGGATGAAAATCTAATGATAAAAAAATGGTAAGTTTGGAATTAATCAATGATGTAATATTTCTAGAAGTTGTTTTATGTTGTAAAACTATTCGATGTGGTCAAGTAAGGTGGTTTAATAGTTGTGGAAATAGTTGTTGTTGTGTGGTGGTTGGGTTAATGTGGTAGTTGTATGCAAGTGATGTGTTGTGATTTGACCCCTAGGTTGGACTTGTGTGTGACTACTATACTCATATTTTCTTGTTATTTCTTACACACCACTACTCGATTCGGGTGACCTGATTGACGCTCATACCAAGACATGGGTTTCGAGTGTTTTTCTCAATATCTAGGTTTTAGAGGGAATGATTGGATGATTACTCCTTCCCTGATCTCTCTTCTTGATGTAGTATAGGTTTTAATGACCTGAGGTTATGTTGCACGAGATATAATGGATTGAGGATTGTGATTATGTTTTGGTAGTGACAATGATGATATATGATGAGGGGTATGCATGGTAGGAGGAGATCATGAGATTGATGTATTTCATGTTCATGTTACCCTACTATAATAGGATTTGCAATATGATGTGGATATGCAGTATGCAACGGTGATGATAGTATAGATATATGGGTGTGATGTGGTTATGCAGATATGGGGTTATGTGGACATGGAAGAGATGAGAGCATCAGGAGGTATGTTGTTGGGGCATGAGTGTGGCTAGATTAGTGGGGAGGTGGTTGATGAGTACCCTCTTCATATACTCTTTTGATATGATGATACTATATTTGGATGAAATATTGGGCAAGTGATATTTGACAAGGTTGACTAATGGTTGACTTGGTGTAGGTGCATGATGGTTCTACTGTTTATTTACTGAAACATTTCTACGCTTCTTCCATAAATGCATGAGAGGTTTTGGAAGGATCCTACTTAATATACTTGTATGCTCACCCCTATATATATAAATCTATTTTACAGGTTTCTATTATATATCAATCTATTTTACAGGTTTCTATAAGGGATTTAGTGACCGAGCTTGACCATACCAGCTCATGGAGTTTGTGATCGGTGTTGTTTTCATCACCATAAGAGCTACATTTTGGTATTTTAATTTAGAGATATTATTTATCTGTGGAATTTACATGCATTGTGTATTAGGTTCATTTTATATTATATGAAGTTGATTGGAGATTTATCTTATGTTCCTAGGATTATGAGGGTGATGCCTCCCATTTATTTGTGAGTATACCCTTGGTGGTAGTCTTCAAACCATGACCAATTGGATGTGGTCTTTGAGGGTTACCCTCATCATCACTACTGGACCAGGAGGGGTTTACATTGGGTAAAGATCATGATAGAGTGGTATCAAAGCCATGGATTAGAGTTAATATGAAGATTAAAGTTAGGAATTGGTGAGACTGTATGATTTTGGTAGTTCAACAATATCAATCAAACTTAGTGTGTGATATAGCAAGGCTGACTGGTTATGGAAAATGCATTTAGGGGACCCTATGATTCGACACATGGACCTTATGCTTAATGATAATTCTAAGTGAGATGATACTGATTTCAGGGAAGTGACTAATGAGTGGCACATGCATCATGTTGTTTGAATCTATGTTTAGATTAAGGTAATTCTGGGAAATTTAGATGAATTTAATTAAATTATCTTGAATGAATTCCATGTTCTTAGACTTAGAAGTTTTTTTTCTTGTAGAAATGAAAGGTGGCCATCAAGATGTGTGTGGTTCTAGTCAGTGAGGTGTAACAGGATGGATTGGTTGACCGTAGGAGGTTTGAGCCGACTGAGGAGGAGGTTTTTTTAATGAAGATGGTACAAGAGTTTCTGTGTCATAGTTTGATAAAGTATGAGGGGGTATCTTCGATCATGAGACAAAGAGATGGTATGAGGACCTGGATATCACCTTCAATTAGATTCATTCTAGGAGAAAATATTGGATCCCATTGGAGATCATCCAATTTAGGGGATCAATGCATTAGAGTTTCTTTCTTTGACACTGAAGGCGGTGAAGTGGAAGGAGTTTTTCACCCACCAACATTGGGGGTTGAGCATGCAAGAGTTTGGGAAATGGTTCAAGGACCTTTTTCATTATTCTCCAAAACTCCTTTATTGTGATGAGGCTAGGACTTAGTATTATCTCACCCTATTCACCTTGTTGAAATATCTTCAGGTGTTGGATAAGGTTGATGTGATCGAGAAGATGCATCTGCGAAATGGATCATCACAAGAGGTGAGTCATCAAAAATTCACAAGGAGCATAACTAGGGATGGATGATCCTGAATGTTGGTGCAGTCAAGGTTTTAATTGGAAAGGATTTGGTCTCAGTGGTCCTTTTCATGTTTCTTTGGAGCTATTAGTTCTCATGCCTCTATCGAGATCTTCGTTTCAGTGTTCCTTGCTTGTAAAGTTCATGAACATCATCAGTTCTAGTGCTTGATTGTTTTCAATGGTCAGTGCTGAGTAGGTGGTCAACTCCCAATGCAACCTCATTAGCAGTTTCCTTCGAGGCCTTATCAATAACATGGCCAACAGGCTTTCGATCAGTTGAGGGGAAACGGATCTATCAGAGGTTCGCCCCATTAATTCCCTCACCCACCAGGACATAGGGTTGAGTGTGGTCATGAAAGTGGTCATTATCCAAGAAAATGAGCCATATGAGTAGGGTAAAACCAATTGTGTGCCTTGGAGTTTCCATCATTGGGTAGTCCAAAGATCATCTGGGGTGGAATTTTCTTAACTTTTACCTTGTCTTTCACCTTGTTTGATTTTGGAGTTTCTTATTCCTTTATTTCACTCATCTTGGTTTGAGTCTTGGGATGAAGAGGATTCTAGTTACCTTGGGGTTGACCATTACATATAGTGGTAAGTCTAGTTTTCTTGATGTGTACTGAAGTTATGAGATGATGATGGAGAAGCGTCGGTATTGGGGGATTTCTTCTTCCTGTAGATACAATCATATGATGTCATTATTAGCATGGATTGGTTGTACTATGTTCATGAGGTCACAGATTATTTATTAATGAGATTTTCTTTATTTTATGTGGATGGCCAACGTGCAGTGTTATTTAATGAACAATACTATCAAATGGGTTGTAGGTGATTGGAGCCCTTATCTTCTTAGATGGTGGATTTGACATTATGCTTGGTGGAGGTTCAGGCAGTGGTGTTTCCATGAGTTGTAGATTTCCCAAAGGTTTTCCTTGAAAAATTTGTGATTATACCCCCTCGATGTGATATAAAGTTTGAGATAGAGTTTTAGTATGATGTCTCTTCAATTTCGATATATCTTTATCACATTACACCTTCTGAGTTGCAGGAGTTGAGGATTCAGATTGATGAATTGATGCATAATTGTTTCATCTAGTCTAGCATGTCACCTTGAGTTGCTTCAATGTTGTTTGCTAAGAAGTTATATGTTAGTTTGATGTTGTTCATAGACTACCAGTAGTTGATTCAAGTTACATTTAATAACGGTTACCCTCTCTGTAGGATAGATGATTTATCTGATCAGTTGAAGGGAGCTAGCTGGTTTTCAAAGATTGATATGTGGTTTAGATATTATCAAATGCTGGTTAAAGAGGAATATATCCTGAATATTGATTTTAGGTTTCATTATAGACACTTATAGTTTTTGGTTATGTCATTTGGTGTTATGAACACCCCAATATTTTTCATGGGACTCATGAACTTTATATTTCATGAGTTCCTGGATTAGTTTGTGGTAGTGTTCATTGAAGACTTTTTTGTGTAATCAAAGTCAAAGGAGGATCATTCTGAGAATCTAAGGACCATTCTATGAATCCTTCAACATTATCATCTATATATAGAGCTTCCCAACTGCACTTTTTAGACATGGGAGAGTCATTTTTTTGGTAATATGGTGCAATTTTTTAAGTAGTTGTTTCTTTGGTAGCACCCAAAAATTTCGTGGAGGATCACAGTTTCCTTGGTATTATAGAATATTATTGGTGGTTTGCATAGGATTTTTCTCTTGAATTTTGGACCATTTTAAAGCCTTAACTAGGAAGTACTAGGACTTTATATAGACTAATCAGTGTCAAACAATGTTTGACTACTGAAAGTATAAACTAATCAATTCTCTTGTTTTTCGATTTCTAGAGGAATGAGCCATGTTCAAGGTTTTCAATGATTCTTCTCATTTAAATTTGGGTTATTTCTTGATGAAATAGAGGAAAATGATACCATATGGTTCTAGATAATTACATCCTCATGAGTGTAACTATTCCACAAATGATCTCAAGTTTACAGTGATAGTGTTTGCTTTTAATAGATCATTAAAGGTTTATTTATATCTTCTCCAAGTGGAATTTGAATATGTGCCAGCAGTGGTGGATGAGGTTTTTGTAGGAATATGATTTTGAGATCTTCTATACCCCAAGGAAGGGTAATGTAGTTTCTGATACGTTTATTAAGAGGTCACGATGAGATGTTTTTTAGGAGTCTAGAGATCCATGAAGAGTGATGGAGGAGCTTGTAACAATATATCTTGATGTGGAGAAGTCCGATGGCAGAGAGGTTGATTGTGCTAGATGATAGTGAAATCATAATTATTGTAGAAGATAGAGGAGTATCGGTGAGGAGACATACAGGTATATGTGTTTCAAGATTGTGTCTTTTATGGTGATGCTTCTAATGGATGATTAGATGATAATCAACATAGAGTGTTGTTTTAAGGGAAGTTGTTTGTCCCATCGGTGATGCGAGAGGTGTTTATTTATAAGTTTAATAACTTTCCTTTAGTAGTGAATAATTGTGTGTAGAAGATATATCATGATTTTAATATTTGGTTTTTGTGGTCACAAGTGAAATGGTCAGTGATAGAGTTTGTGTCGCATTGCATAGTCTTCCAACAGTTGGTGACAGATCATTGTGTTCCTGAAGGTTTGATGTAGCCACTGTGTTGTGACCAATAGATATTTTAGGAAGATATTGAGATTAAGAGATGTTGTGACCTTAGATATATTTCTGAGACTTGGGGGGTTTGCTGAGATCAGGAGTTGAAGAAGAATCCCTTACATTATGATTATTTGTTAAAGCGAAGAAGACTTATAAAGAGAAGAAGTAGATATGGTTTTGTGTGTTGGATTTTGTTTTCAATCATGTTAAAACCCACATAAAATAAATTTTATCATATTAGGTAAAGGTTTTTTGGAATTTTTGTTTCAAATAAGTCATGAGGTTTTTGAATGAAGTCTAGAAATGTTTGGAGTTAAGCAGGATAAGTCTAAAAAATTGGAAAAGTATGCAATACATAAAAGAAACTTTGATATGTAAGGGTCACTCTATGATATGTGAGGGTCACTCTATGATATGTAAGGGTAACTCTACAATAATTAAGGTTAATCTATGATTCATTAGGGTGACTTTGATAAGTAAGGGTAAATCTAAACTGCCAACAATTGAGTGTGACAGACTGAAGTAGTTGAAAAGTAACCACCTTAAAACTACCTTATTGTGATTTGGATGACTCAGAGGGGATAAAAACTCACCCAAAAGGTATATTAAATAAATAAAATGGTGAATAACATGTATGGTATGATCCAAGGGATCAAAATTTTGTGGGAAGAATTTGATAGGTAATTAATTGTTTGAATTTTGAATTTGAAAAAAAAAATTGAAGAGGGGTATTGAAAAAATTTGAACAAAGAAGAAGAAAGAGAAGTGTGGAAGAGAGTGTAAGAGATGAGAAATAAGTATAATAGTGCACAAAAAATTTTTGTGTTGGAAGATTTTTCATTACACCATTGTTTACGTGTGTATTAAAGAAGTGTGGAAGAAGTCACACTTGTTCTTTATCAATGAAGTGTGGGAGCGCTATGCATTGTATGAAGATAACATTATTGACATTCTTGTATTAAGATTCAAGGATATACCCTGCTATTTGGATCCACAATTGTGATTCTAGTGGACTGTGTGGTCTTGAGTTTTTTCAGATCATGCCAAGGAGTAGCTGCTCATTTTGAGTAGTTAATCTTTTACATCAAGTGTTCTTTGTTTCGTTTCTTTCCACGATGTGTGAGAGTTTAACAGTGAGATCATTCATTATAAAAAGTGAAGAAGATTGATTTCATAATAAATCATAAAAGGGAAAATGAAATATTGTTCCACTAATTCACCCCCCCCCCCCAAACAAACCATCACCATGTTTGGGGCCATCACAAGTTGTACCAGAGTAGTTCAGGTTTCCTTATAAGTTCGAGAAGTTTAATATTTGATGTTGTAAAGGTTGTTGGACTTAGTTGGAATTTGAGTTTCTATCTCTTCTAGAATCACATAAGTGTCTAAATTTCTTTATTAAATGTGTTCAGTAATATTGTAATTTTGATCTAAACTTTTACATCTATAATGGATTGTATTAATTCATTAAACAAAAAAGGAGTTCCCACATTCAATTTGAAAAATTACAATGTTTGGAAGGAAAAAATTCTACCCTAGTCACTTTCATTGGGTATGAATGTTCTAGACATTGTGACTGGTGGTCTTACACCTGTTTCACAAGGATATAATTTGACTCAGTATTCTAGAAATAATTTGAGGATTAATGGGCGTGCAAGAAATTCCATCCTATACTCACTTTCATATAGGATTTTTTAAAGGTTATGAATATCAGTACTACAAAATAAATTTGAGACAACCTAAAAAATATCTATGAAGATAATGTCAAAGTCAAAAATCTAAATTGAAAATTGGGTGATTGAAGTATGAAGACATACACATGCTTGAAAAAGTCTGTTGATGAATGATTTACAAGGGTTAATGAGGTGGTGAGCATGATTAGATGATTTAGTGAGGCTCTTAAAGATTCAATAGTGGTTGATAAGATATTTGTATCTTACCAGACATATTTGATGCCAAAGTTTCAGCTCTAGATAATTTTGATCTTGAAACACTTCCTTTAGATGACTTTCACAACATATTAGTTGGATATTAGATGATAAAAAATGAACTCTAAAGAAGAAGAGTTTGTCTAATAAGGAAATCTAATTCAAATTTGTGAAGAATGAAATGATCTCAAAAAATCAAGGAAGAAGATGAAGATGAAGTTGGAAGGTCAGACTTAGATGTAGATATTGATGTGAAGTTTTAAAATCTCATGCCACTCATCTCAAAAGGTATCTTAATAGGAAATAATAAATTTTGTGGCAATTTACCTTTGAAGTGTTTCAACTGTGGCAGGATTGAACATTTTTCTCCAAATTGTCCAAAGCTGGAAGAAGATGAAAGTGAAGATGAAGAGGAGTCCTCTAATGATGCTTCAAGTAAGAATTCCAAGAACTTAATATGAGGGAAGTTGTTATCAAGAAGTTCAATAAATGATTATTATTTTTAAAAAATAGGGTTATTTGTCAAAAAGTATAAAACATCAAATGATGGTGGCACAGGTGGTTGTTAATTTGGTGATAGAGGTGTGAAAACATTCATTGCAATAATGGATTCCAATGATTCAATCAATGAATATGACTCAAAGAAAGAATAAAATGTTTCATCAAATAGTGATAAAGAGTTGAATGAATCTTAAATGGAGTTCATGTTGAAGAAGGTATTGAATAAGACTATCTCCAAATAAGATTCTCTAACCAAGATTTACTATAAATAAGGATATCATCAAAGAAAACCAACCCAAATTTCCTCAATATGTCCCTAAACACCCTCCATTCATGGTAGATTGGATTTTTGATAGAGAATTCATAATCCCAAAAGTCATCACAAGGTATTCATAATGTTATTCATTTGTTTTAAATGTTATCTTACAAATATCTTTAGCTTTTAACCTGACATCATGAAATCCATACTTTAAATCAAGTTTAGTAAAAAGACTTGTTCTATGTAACTAATCCAATAACTCTTATATAACTAGAATTGAGAATCTATATGGAACCATATAACTAATTTAAAGCCTTATAATTCACCCATATTCACTAACTCCCATATTTCTTCTTAACTAAGATGATGGGGCTTACATAGGGTTCGTTGCTATGTCTTATTATTCCACTATTCGATATTTTTCTCACCTTATTCTCTACCTCATATTTAAGGTAATGTACCAATTTATATGGACTATTGTTCCTAGGTACAGCCCCTTCCAGTAGAGTTATTGCATGGTCCATTATCCCTCTATGTGGTAACCCTTTTGGTTCATCAAAAAGGGACTGAAATTCCAGCATACCCCCCCCAATTGCCGATGACATTACTCATCTCCCTATCTAACTTCTCCCTCTAAAAATATTGACTCAATCTTCCAAACACATCCCTCTAATTGAATCATATTCTTTTGAATCATCTTCTGGAAGTTCTATGGTTTATTTGGCAACCTAGTAACCCCTTGAAACTTGAATTCTTTTTATTCCTACATAAATTCCAGGGTTTTATGACTCTAATTTGTTAATATGAACCCCAAAGTCCTTCGCCACTTCATCCCCAAAACCAAATACTTCCCCTATATCAAACACATAGGCTATCTTTATAGTAAAACTTTCTAAACATGCCTCTACCTTTCTGAAAACTCTTATGATGTTTCTTTATTCCCATATCCCAACTTAATTCCAAAAGGATCTATCGAACCGAATTCCACACAGACCATTTTAGTAAGTGATTTAGACACACAATTATGAACTTCACCACTATCAACAAGTCCTACAAATGGTACCCATGAAATGTGTCTTATAAATAACAATGAATCAAACTTTTCTTCTTCCATACTCCCTAATTCCATCTATTCCACCATTTTATCAGACACCTAATCATTTCCCAAAAATTATGACATGTTTCCTCCTATGCCTCCTCCCTAACATTCAGTTCTTCAATTTCCCATATAAATAATCTCAAATTTTTATCTATAAATTTTTTCAAAGGACTATAAAGTTGTCCACAACGAAAATGAAACCCTTTTTTTATTTTGTTCCTATCTCTTCTAGTGACTTATGGACTTCATTACACTTCATTTTTCTTCATCACCGATAATTATTTATTATTTTTTATTCCTCTCAATAGCTGACCTGTTGGATGGAAAACTGGGAACCATAGGAATAGTTCCCCAAGGAACTTGTGGACACACTTATTTTCCCCATACCCCACTTATAACTTTTTCTCCAATTAGCTCTCTCTCAATATTCCTTGCAAGAGTATTCATCCTATACTTGTTTGTAGGCTCATGTGTGGATACTCTATTTGCAATCTCAGGCCACATGCCTCCCATAAACAAGCTCATGTACCATAGTTTATGGAAATCAGGTATCCTCAATGCTACCTATTAAAACTCTTCAATGTACTCTTCTACCAAAAAAAATTTTCACAATGTCTTCATAAATATTATTGGATCACTATCTATTTCCTTATCATATCAATCCATAAGTGTTGGTTTCAACTGCGCCCACTTCAGTCCTAGATTAGTACTATGCCAAGACAAAAATCAATAAAGAGTTGTGTTGTCCATAAATTTTTGTGATAAGGGTAATTTCATGTCTTTTGGTGTCCAGTTAATCAAAAATTAAGTTTCTACCTTAGTAATATGAATAAGAGTATCTTTCCTTGTAAATTAAGAAAATGATTCTACTCTATTCGAAACACTCATCATACCATCAACTACAGTCACGTCATTTGGAAATGGACTTCCACCTTGTCTACTAACGACTACCACATTTATGTCACCACATACATATGAAAATGTTATAGGAGCCTTATTTTTCTTACCCAATTATGAACCACGATCCACTTTCAACTTTATCCCCTTGATCTTCTCAATCAATTACTCCTCCATATCTTTAATCTTATGAGTAAATTTTTCCATAGTTTTCTGCAATTAATCATTTTTAATTCCTTGGAACTTAGTTTTTACTTTAACATCTTGTCAAGACTAGATTGAATGTCCAAGATCGACTGATCATATACTTGATCCTTCTCCTCATTCTTCTATTATTTATTCTCTATTTATAATTCAATGGTGATGATATTATTCTCCATTATTGTTTTAATACAATTTGTTTTGTGTATAGACTCAGTGTTCTCTCAATGGAAGTTCCATAATTGTTACAAATATTACTGTAAGAAGATAGCTTAGAAGAATTTAGAATGAGAAATAAATTTGTATATGACTAGACTACATAAAAAAATCATTATTCTAAAATAGTAGAAGAAGGGAAAAATTACTATAGTAGTATCCATGGAGATTTTACCTCCTTGAGCTCTTTCCTAACTATGAGTGAAATATTCTAGAGAGTGTAGGTAGGAGCAGATAGAAATAGGGGGGATTTCCCCTTTTAAAAAATTTAAAGTAAAACTTAAAAAGATAAATTAGGATGTGAACAAATTCGAAATTACAAAGTGATTAAAGAAATGAAATTGATTGAGTGATAAATGATAAATTCAATCCGAGTTAAAAAAAATTAATATAAAAGTTAATTAAGTGATTTGAGCATGGAAAATGATCGAATTGAATCTATGAAAGTATGTTAATCGATGATGAATGATGCGATGCGATAAATTAAATAGAGAACAAACACAATTGATAAGGAGTTCAAAAATAACTCGATGTGATCCCCTAAATCTCCACCCCTCAACTTGATAGGTCAATATTATTAATCCCTTGATCTTGGTAGTGATTAAGAAACCAATCCCTCATAATTTTGGTTTATAGAACCCTCTTAAGCTTCACGGGTAACCAAGAAACCCATTGAAGAAGGTGAAGATAATATAGAGGTTCTCTTTTGGAAAACCCATTAAAAAACTACCCACAAATCTCTTGTATGGATTATTATAATTTGGCATGAGATATTTTAAAGAGATGGATATTTACCTTGGAGAAATATGGAGAATTGGATATTGGCTCTTGATAGGATCCTCTAGAGCTTCGCTTTGAATCAAGGATCAAAGATACATTGTTGGTAACTGATCTGGAATTCTTTTGTTGCAATGAATCTGAGGAAAACCACCATAATGTCCATTTTGACCATAATAAATGCATTATTTAATTTGTTTCCATGATGAAATTGGATACCCGATAGCCTCTATTAGGTATCTGGTGGACTACCTAGAGACTATTGCTGCTGGAAATCCCCCACCAGCTAGCTGATGCTCCTCTACCAAGTAGTCTGTGGCACTCATGGAGATAGAGATGCTTTTTTCCTTCACCATCGATAGGCTGGTGGAACTCTACTAGTGGGTTGGTGGGTATTCTTCTCACCAGATGTTGCTGCCACAGGGCACCAGCTAGTGAGTGTCAGTGTAGCTTGTACATGCACAACTTCAAGAGGTGCATCTCAAGATTCCTTATAAGGTATTAAAATGTTATTATAACATGATTACAATATCTTGAAACATGATAAATTACTATACCATGCCTTAAAAAAATATAAACATGTCATCTTTTAAATTAATAAGATCTCCATTTAGTCCAATAAGGACATAACTTCATGTTAAATTAAAGAGACTAAAAAACACACAAAATAAAACGTTAGATACATAGGTGGGTGTTTATAATCATGAAAAATCCATGAGATAGAGAAGTAAAACAATCTATACGATTTTTATGGTCATAAAAACTTAACAAAAAAGATAAATTAAGAGTAAATAAATAGTGAAAGATTTATCAAGATATCAATTTAATCCAAGATATTAAAAAGATATTCAATGATCTCAAGAATTAAACACATCAAGCATGTTGTTCAAAAATAATAAAATAATTACCACTAATTTCAAAAACACCCCCTTTGAAGAAAAAAATTAAGCAATAACACATTTTTTAAGTTCAAAGAAAATAAACCCCCATTAAAACTAAAATAAAACTCAAGAAATTTCTCCCTTTTATAAATAACTAAATTTTCTCCCACTTTGATCCAATAAATAAATTCAATAAAATCTCTCCCCCACCATGATTATCAAAAATAAAACAAGTTCAGGTAAAAAAATATTTAAGAGAGTTTTGATAAGAAACTCAAGGGAGATTTTGAAAAACCAAAAATAGGTATTTGAAAATAAAGGTATTTTAGAAAAAAAAATTGAAAACATTTATTTAGCTTCCAAACTCTCCATTAATAGGATAGAGATAGGGGTAAAGAATAAAAGAATTTTTTTTTTCTTTTTTAAAATAAAATAGATTTAGAAGGGTGAAAGAAAAGAAAGAAACGGAAAGATAAAGGAAAGAGAAAAGGAAGATAAAAGATAGAGACAAAGATAAAAGAATAAAGAAAATAAAAATGAAACACGGATTTTTTGAGACATTCATTTATTGATTCCTTTATAAAAATAGTTTTGAAATAGGTGCTTTGGAAATGTAAGCATACCTTGAATACATCCTTTGACTTATATTTCGTCAATGATATCTCAAGAATAATGGTTAAAAAGACAAGATATATATAAAAATATTTTTACTCATCATTAATCATCCTTTAAGATTGATAAAAACAAATCATTTTTTTAAATAAGTAGTTAATATACATAATTTCTCATATAATTTTGAAAAAAACTTTAAAGATAGATTTAGATTAATAATCAAATTAGGTTAAAAATAGTAAAAAAAGTACATGTTTTATAAAGTATGATTTTAAATTTTTTAAAACAAGAAAAAATATTTTTCAAACATAAAAAGTAATTTGAAAATAAAATATCTCTCTCAAAGAAACTTCATAAAAGAAAGAGAGAGATTTACCCCTCAAATAATAGCATATATGAGATAAAGGGATTATATCCAATAGAAAATAAAACAATAGTTTCAAGAAAAAAAATTGAGAAATATTTTAAAAAGATAACTCAAGATATCCAAGGTCAAATGGAAAGTGTCATAAATATACTATTACTAACTCACCCTTAATGAATTCAAAAGGATCAAGTGCCTAGGGGTTTGGTGAAAATATCAGTGATTTTATATTCCTTCCTAAAAAAATCTAATAAGATGTCATCCTTTTGGAAGTGATCTCTTAATAAATGATGTCTAAGGTCAATGTGTTAGGTGCAAGTGTGCTGGATAATATTATTAGATTTATTAATAGCATTAGTTTTGTTGTACTTAATAGGGATATGGTCAAATATAAAAGCCCAAAGATTTAAGAGAGTGTTTCATCCATATTATTTGGGCATAAAAACTTCGTGTGGCTATATATTATTCTTTGGTTACAGAAAGAGAAGCTGGGTTTTTCTTCTTACTACTCTATGAGATGATAGATTTTCTAGGTAGGTGGCAATTCCCACTTGTAATTTTCTTATCTAGATAGAATTCTCCAAAATTGGCATTTAAAAGGCCATTTAATTCAAAATAATTTCCATTATGATAAAACAAATCAATATTTTTAGTTACTTAGTATAAAAAAATCATTTTAATAGATTTGAGATGAGATTACTTTAGATTTGATTGAAAAGGAGCACATAGAAAAACACTCTTCATGATATCAGGTCAGGTTGTAGTAAGGTAAAGTAGTCTACCAGTCATACTTTTATAAAGCCTATTGTTGACCAACTTCATCCAACATAAGCTTACAAGTTATAATCATGGGAGTGCTAATTTCCTTATCATGATCTATGTCAAATATTTGTAAGAGTTTAAGAGTGTATTTTCCTTGGATTAGAAAAATACAATCATTTCTTTGAGAAATTTGAAAACTGAAAAAGAATTTGAGTTCACCCAAAAAGCTCATTTCAAATTCCCTTTTCATTAAATCATAAAATTCAAAACAAATATATTCATTGGTAGAGTCAAAAATCACATCATCAATGTAAATTTGAATGAGTAATAAATCGTTCGAGATGTGTTTTAGAAAAAGAGTTGAATCGTTTTTTCCATTTAAAAAAATTGATAAAAGTAAATTTTAAAGATGTCCATACCAAGACTTAGGGGATTTTTTTAAACCATAAATAGATTTACTTAATTTGAAAATGGAATTTTGAAAAACAATATTATCAAAACCAGTTGGTTGTTCCAAAAAAATATTTTCACTAATACATCCTTTTAAAAAGGTTATTTTGAAATCCATTTGAAAGAGTTTGAAATTGTGATGAGAGGCAAATTCCAACAAGATTATGATGGATTTTAACCAAGTGGTGGGTGAAAAGGTTTCACAATCTTCGATTCCTTTTTCTTAGTTATAACCTTTAGAAACTAAATGAGTTTTATTATAGTTATATTACCATACACATCTAACTTATTTCTAAAACCCCATTTAGATCCTATAATGATATAATCTTTAGGACTTTTCATGAGAGTACATACTTCATTTTGAGTGAATTTATTTAGTTCCTATTACATAGAAATAATCCATTTTTCATTTTTAATGTTTTGGGGTTCTAAGTGAGAGATAAAGGCAAGGTTTTCAACCTCATTTAAGATTTATGTTCTATTATGAGTTCCTATTTGAAAATATCTAATGACGTCTTCAAGGGGATGGTCTTTATATTTTTTAAATATTTATGCAAAAATTTTAAAGGAGATTATTGTTTAACTTCAACTTTAGTTTGAAAATATTTATTTAAAGCATCATTTTAATAAACATTTTGAGAAGAAAATTTTCATCAAAAACAACATGGATTCATTCTTCCACTGTTTTAGTCCTTTTATTAAGGACTCGGTATGAATTTCTTGATCTTGAGTACCCAAAAAAGATACCTTCAACAGATTTAGAATCAAATTTTCTAATATTTTATTAGGTATTCAAAATAAAACATTTGCAACAAAAAACATTAAAAAAATACCACATTGGGTTTTTTATTTTTCTCACATTCTTAAGAGGTATTTTTGAGAAAAATGTATTATGATAGCATGCTTAATAATAAATCATGCAGTATTCATGGTCTCATCCCAAAAATATTTTTGTAAATTAAATTCATTTAAAATCATTTGAGTGATTTCTTGGATAATTTTTATTTCACCTCTACCTTACCCCATTTTGTTGAAGGGTTTAAGGATTATAAAAACAATGATTATAGCCTTAATGACACAAATAATAAATTTATTTATTATTGAATTTTTCCACCATGGTCACTTAGAATTAAAATAATTTTAAAAAAAATTTCATCTTCAAAGTTTTTATAAAACTTGATGAAAACTTTTCAAGCTTCAGTTTTATGAGATAAGAAATAATCCCAAGTAAATCTTGTAAAGTTTTAAACAACTTAAAAAGTATAGAATTTTCTTCCCAGTATTTCAATTTGAGAAGGTCTGAATAATTAAATATGGATTAATTCAATATATTTTGAAGATGAAATTCCTTTTTTAGGTTTAAAATAGGTTTTTTGTTTCTTACTAAATTGACATGTTTCACAAACCATGTCATCTTTGAAATGCAATTCGGGTAGATCTCATACTAGTTGATAACAATTGAGTTTGAAAAGTGATTGTGTGCTATAGTGACCAAGGAATCTATTATAAAGCCATGAATCACTAAATTTTTAACTCAAGAATTTTATTTTTTGGATAATGATATATTTTAAATTAATTATATAAACATTTTTAAATCGAGATGCGGTAAATAAAAGTTTTCATTTTGAATCAAAACTTTACAAAAAACATTTTTGAAAGAAATTTTAAAATTGATATCACACAATTGACTAATTACTAGTAAATTGTGCTTTAATCCTTTTACAAATAAAAAAATTAATGATAGTTGAGTTAGAAAAACCAATAGTACCTTCATTTATTATCATACGTCTAGAGTTATCTCTGAAGGTGACGTGACTATCTTCTAGTTTATAGATTTGATTGAATTCAGAGAGGTCTCCACACATGTGTCTCGAGCAAGAAATATCTAGGTACCATAGTTCTTCTTGGGTTTTTCTATAAATACACTTTTCCTATAAAATCAAATTACTAAAGTTTTTTTTACCCAAACGAACTTGGGTCTATTGATGTAAGCCAATAATGGTTTCAGAATCTATATTTGCTTAGCATGGAGTTTTCTTTTGTAAATATTGGAAGAAATATGGATTGATTTTGGTCTCCCGTATCATTCATTTTTTCAATCACATTCATATATTAAATGACCAATTATTTAGTGATAATTAAAAAAAATCTTGTGATAAACCTTTAATGAAATTAGTTTTTAATGGATTTCTTGTGGTGGTTTCATGATGAGAAAAACCAATAATAACCCATTCTTTTCCATGTCTTTGAGAGCTAAAATTTTTATTTAAAATATGTTCACCTTGAGTTAATTTTTAAAGATAACTTTTGAGGTCGTTAATGGTGGATTCAAGTTTATGAACGTCTGGTTTTTTTTACTTTTGTGGATAATTCTTCCTTCTCTTTTAAGAGAAGATCTGTATCTTTTTGAAGATGATCTTTTTCATTAAACATTTTATTATATTTATTTTCAAGATCTTTATATAATGAATCAAGTAGATGAAAACCATTTTTGAGTTGATTTTAAGTGTATTTTAGGTGTTCATAATTAAGGTGATCGAAGGAGAAAAAAGAGGAAGAAAAAGAAGGGGAATAATTAAGAGAAGAAGATGAGAAAATAGAAATGTGGTTCTAACCTTGATGTCTTCATAAACATGTGTCATAAGGCACTTAGGTCTTGAGTCACTTGAACAAATTGTGATAGTTCAATCCATGGAGTCATCACTTGCACTCCATGTTGTGACTTTGGAATCCTTCTTACCTTGTTTCTTTTCTTTTATATTCTTTTTATATATGGGGCACTCCAGTTTGATGTGACCATTCTTCTTAAATTCATAACATGTTACTTCTGGTTCCACCTTCTTATTTATCTTCTTGGATCGGTTGGAAAATTTATTATTGATGATTTTTTTCATGTTTCTGTCAAGTTGAGACAAATCTTAGACTTTACCATTAGATGAATCATCATTTGTAGCTTTGAAGATGATTGTATTCTTGACATCTTTGGATTCATTGGCCTCCTTATCCACTTGTCGTTTCATTATAATTTCATATGTCATCAGAGATCCGATGATTACCTTGACCAAAATTTTCATCACATCCTTTGCTTCTTTAATGATTGGGACTTTGGGTGCCTAATTGCTTAGAAGGACCCAGAGTATATTTTTAACTAGAGTTTTTTAGATAAATAATCATTAAGAAACTTTCTATCATTGAAAATTTTATTGAATCATGTAAATATAGTATTAAAAGATTCATTAGTATGCATGGATAAACTTTCAAAATCTTGACGAAACATATCCAATCTAGTGTCCTTTACTTTATTCATTCCTTCATGTGTGACTTCAAATAATTTCCATATTTCATAAGTCATTTTTTTAGGAAGGAGAGACTATTGGTTAGTGGTTGGGGATGTTCATGTGTTGGGGAGTGGGTTGTTTTGTGTTTGGGAGTGGCTATTAGCCAGAGGTAGTTTTGTACATTGCTTATTTAGTTGTTTAGGAGGGTGGGAGTTTTTAGTGTCAGTTGGGGATAATAAATTAGGGTGTTTATGTAAGGTAATAGGTATGTGGGTACTAAATAATTATTCATAAAGTTTTCTAATAAGGCTCAGTCATTGGGATGTCTGGCCTTGGACTCATTGGGAGAGTGGTATTCTTTTTATGGTTTCTTCATCTCCTCATCCTCCTATCATCTACTATATCTTTATTCTTATTCTTATGGAAATAAAATCTTTTTTTTTTATTATTATATTTTTATTCTACCTTTTATGCTGAGTGACTAACTCTGTATGCTTTTAACCTAACAAATTGGTGATTTCATTTTGAGAAAAAATCAAATCATTAAGGAGAATATTGACCGACAAACTAAAGAGATAGGTTTTAGATAACTATTTTTTAGGGATGTAATTACTAGGAAAAACAATTGTGATCAAAGATGTTGAGAGGAGACACAACACTATGAAAGATAATAAACATTGTGAAATCATGATCACAACTGAGAGGATCATCACTGGGGGAGACTTGATCTTTGATGGATAAGTCATAATCACTTCTGAAAAAAAAGGGAGAATACTACAGTTCAAAAAAATTATCTCTCCTCCACCTAATGTTTCTATGTGATCTACTATAGGAAACACATGGTATTATTCATTGGAGATCATTGTTGGAGTATAGCATTGTTCATTATCCAACTCAAGGAGAGAGAAATATTGTAGCTATGTGATTGTGATCATTGTCAGGGATCGTGTTCCCTAAGAGTATGAGTTTATAGCTTGTGATGACTGTTAAAGACATGATCACTGCTGAGAGTCACATACATTTCCATAAATATTCTGAGAAGTTTACATGAACGAATACTGCTAAAAAACAAAGGTGATAGCTCATATACCATTTACAGGAGTATATCCTTATGTATGGATGATGAAAATGGAGGATTTCTTCTTGATAAATCAAATATGAGAAGATATCAAACTGCCTTGGTCATAGTTGTGTATGGGTAACATGACACTAGTTTGGTTATTATTGAGGATGAATAAAAATCCTTGCTTAAAATGGGAGAAATTGAAGCCAGTTCTTTTGGATAAGTTTGGAGGCGGCAAGAACCATCTAGATCCAGGATTGTGTTTGGTACCACGGATCACATAAGCGAGTTTCAAGAATACTGCTAGATGCATAGAAATTTTTTTTTCCAAGAGTTCTTAATGTGGAGAGTGTAGGGTATGATTCCTATAGTGTGTGTAGAGGAAGTTATAAGTTGAAGTAACCTTCATTGTCCAAGGTATTTCACACTCCATTCATGGTGAAATCAAACTAGAACAAGGTGTGACTGGAGACCAGTTCATGTGAAGAAGGTTCATAAGATTTTGGAGCTTGTATGGAAGGGGGAGAAACTAAAATGTAGATAGGATACTCGTAGCTGACCATACAGGTAAACCCTTACATCTCAGAAATAGATTTAATAATAATGATATTAAGGGGTTTCCAACTTTGATAGGAAATAAATGTTAAGGAGAGTCGGTCTGAATCCATTATGATATGGATTGAAGTGGTAAATTTTGATCTGAGTTCAAGAAAAGTTATACAAGAAAAGAAAATCAAGGTGGGGTTTCTTGATTTCGGTCCACAATCAAAACCACTTACTAGAGAATTGGTGAGTCATAATGTATTTCCATCTACTCTAGATTGTCGTGGGGTGGATAAAAACTTTTTTCTTTCTCTTCTTAGATTCCAGGTTGAAAGGGAAAAAAGAATCATGTACTTGGATGGTGTTTGAATACGTTAACAGAGGAAGTAGTGAGTGTGAGAGTTTTTTCATCTTTATAGGAGTGTCGTTATGTGGGTGCGCAGTCCCTTTAAGATGGTGGAAATCAAATAATAATCGGATAAGAAGTTATGAAAACACAATTTATTACAATGAACATTAAATAAAGGGGAATGATTGAATGTTTTACATTTAGTTAGAAAGACGTTGTGTTAGTTACTATTGAAGAAGATTTGGAAGAAGCTAAGATGTTGTATAAGTACAAGGAAGCTACTGAGTTATGTGCAGATTTTGGTTTTTTGAGATCTTTTGTGCTTTTGATGGAGCCTGGCGTGGAGGTTGTGCAGTATAATCCAGCTTGAGTGATGCAAGGGTGTCATCAACCGGCCTTAAAATCACTGGAAGGGTAACTTATGAATGTTGATATTGAGGTGAAAATTTATGGAAAGGGCGGTGAAGTTACCAAGATACCATGGATGTATGGTTTACCTACATGATTAGTGTACAATGCACACAGAAAATGTCAATACTTTTTGTACTTGGCAGTGATTCTAGGGGATTTTTGGGTAGAAGAGGACAAGGAGGTACTGGAGGAAGTTGTGGAATTTCTTAATAATCCAAAAAGCTATGTGGGTATGGGTTCTTGTCCTATTCAAGTGTAATTCTTGATTATTAAAGTGATATTTGAAATATTGGGAACCAAATTTTTCTGTCATGAAACACTAACAGGGATAATGAAGTTGTTAGGGTTTTTTTGAAGAGTCTAATGGCGAATAAAAAAAATATTGCGTGGTCAAGGAGGGAAATTAAATTCCTTTGAACTTCGAGAGTGATTTTTTCAAATCTATGAATGTGATGTTTGAATTTTGCATGAGATGTAAAACTATTTCAATAAAAAGAGAGACATTCTTTGGTGTTGTTTTTGTTCTTTTTGAATACATGTATGTTGGAGCTATCCAGTGGGTTGTTCTAATTTTAGCATGTGGAATTAGAAGAAATGGATTTGTAACTAAGCTATTGTGTGGAACCAGTGACTGTAGTAGTCTCAGTGTATTGACTGAAATTTTCATAATTTTTGTATGGTTCATGAAGCATGGTTGTGTGGATGAAAAAAAAATTCCTCGTTTATGGTCGTCATCATTCCATGTTTGGGGGCTTCAATGGATCAAATTTTTGTAGAAACGGAAATATCCATAAAGAGGGATAAAAATGATGAAGTGCATAATGATATTATATAGGGGGAATTTAACACCATGACACTACCAAATGGTTTTACTAATATTGAGTTGAATAGGCTAGAATAGATGGTTATTGTTGGATACAGATCACAGTTTGAGATAGTGGTTGATGGTTTTGTTCGGCTACACACCACTTGGGAAGAGAGGAAGGAATCGATAGTTAAAAAGGGCCTACACTTAAGCCTTATTTTTTTAAGTAGAGGCCTATTTATTCGATGAAAAGTAACAAAAAGTTCATTCTGAACTTAACCATTGAATTTGGGATAATCTATAAGGCTTTGAAAATCAACATTTAGTATGGTATATTTGGAGTTAGTGCTTTGACCAGTGAAAGTTGTGGTATGTTTCATTCTAGTAGTATTAATTAGATAAAGGATGGTTGAACTAAAAGGGGCAGTAGGTATTACTTGTTAGGACTATGAGTGTTAGAGAGAGAAAATATGCACTAAAGGTAGAAGAAACAATTTATAAAATAGTATTATTGTTGGATGTACAAATTTCCTATGGAATGAATTATAGTAGGTTGAATAAGAATATGGAGGAGAATTGGTATAAGAAGATGATAGAAAGAGATCACTCCATGGAAGACTATTTTTAGGAGCCTAGCTGAATTCTCCCTAGGTCTAAGCCCCACCATAGCCTACCAGAAACACCCCAAATCCAAATATAATCCCAACATGAAACACTCACCCTTATTTAATACCAATAAAAAACCCACCAAACAACTTCCACCCACTACAGTTAGAAAAACAAACTATCCTAATCAAAGTACAAGACTTTACCTAGGCAGTTCTTCTCATTTACTTGCCCTCCAACACATGCCCTTCCAACCATGACTCTCCAACACATGCCTAGCTATCCCACTACTCTCAAACATCCGCCCTAGATCCCATTACACAACATCCATGTTACTAAAATTTCCCTCATTCTTAAAAAACACCTTGTCCTCAAGGTAAAAAACTGAAAAGACTGTGATTCCATTATTTCTCAAGAAATCACCACCTAAAATATTGCATGCCTCTGCTTTCTAGAGAGACCAAAATAGGTTATATCCAGCTAAAAATCTTAAAAACACTTTTCTTATAGTCTTGTTCTATAGATTCATCTTTTGAATTGTCTGAAGCATCACTTATAATTACCACATCCACATTTTCCATGTCTTTAGACCAAAATTACATTTCCACCTATAAATTCTCTACAGCTACAACAACTATCCACACACAAATACCAAAAATGACTACAAACTACTGTCAATTTACATCATCCCTTTGTAACCCATTTAAAAATAATTTCTTGATGAAATGTTCCTTCTCATGTAGCTACATGAAATCATTAAAGTTTCTATGAATCACTACTATTGTGTGAGCAATTCCAACACCACCTTGCACTTGATTAACTCCTTCAATTTGAGCCTTACTAATAGATTAATCATATGAAGAGAATCTTGTTCCTCTTGACCTTCGTCTATTTAGAACCAGTTTACTACTCCAAGATAATACATTTTTTTGGGTCTCTATTTTCCATAGGAATAAAACCATACTCATAAATACCCACTGTAAAATTCACAACTGAAAATTTTTTCCCACAAAAACTTTCACTACCAGTGCCATTTCCTTCTAAAAAATCTCCATCTTGTATGAAAAATAATACATGAAAACGATGGAAAACTAGTCTCTCATAGCATAGAGTTACCTCAGTGAAAATTCTCAGGCCCCTCTTGCCTGTACAGTTTTCCTGAAGGATCTCTGAAGTCAAAAAGTGTCTAGAGTTGGGAAACTAGACATCCATCTGTATATCCACTCCTTACTTGTTGGCACCTCGAATAAAAACATAATTTTTGGTAACATGAAAATCAAGTTCCAATTTTAGTTTAGTATCCTCACAAAAAGAATAAAATTTAACCTGAATATTAATGAACTATTGTAAAAGATCTGCTCCATCAAAATATGGTAATTGGTGCACTACAGTTTCCACTTTCCTGTTACTTCCTTTGATAGAAGGATGTTGTATCTTCCTCTATTAATAATCAAGAATGTGAACTACAACATATTACTTCCCAGTGAACCTCATAAATGTGTATAAAAACCCCAAAAATAATACCATGACACAAAATTTTAGTTCTTATGCCACAGTTGCAACAAGTTGTTTCATTTTCAATGTAGTAATCTTCCCACTTAAACCAACCACAATAGCAAGATATCCAAAAGAGAACTCACCCGAAATAAATATTTTCCTCATATTAGGATCCAATGTAAGTATTTACAATATCCATCCAAGATTATTGGTATTTTAATTCTCATGTAAATCACTAATCACCTTCACCAAATCAACATCTTTTAAGACACTCAAAGGCTTAGGAGGCTGAATTTCTTCCCTAAATGGAGGATGTAACTCCCTGAATGACATTGACCACCTTGAATTCAAAAAGATACTAGAAAGTAGAACTTTTATGATCATTTTTTATAGGAACTTTTTTCATGTGTTGCACATAGATCCTGTATTTAATCTAGTAGTCTTGATGCTCTTGTTGTGGCCCCCCTCCATTTCAACTTCCATCGGCTAGTCAACAAAACTTCACATGATCTGCACAATCGGAGGAGGTTATTGTAACATTGTGTCCCCTCCTCACTCCAAAAAGTAGATAAAAAAATTGTAAAATTTCCATTCATCTTCTATCAAAGATGTATCAGTCTAGAAACTCCTCAAGTACTCTATTGGTTCACCCACCATTATTATGAATGGTTTTCCAAGGCCAAATTCATACCCAATCTAATGTATCAATCAAATGCATCATTATAGAAGGATAAGACAAGTTTATCAATCTAATAGAGTATTTGGTGAAGAATTCATAGGAAATGTGATCTTACCTTCGAAATCCAAAGAGGTCAAGTGATCCCCAATTTACCAAAAATTATCATTTTGAAAAGAAACCTTGACATCCCTTAGGATATACAAAAATTGTGATGGAAAAGAGTTATTCTTATGAATATAGTATAAGGAAGGTGTTTCCAAAAAATGTTATTTTCATGAATAGTTTGATAATTTAGAGAAGATTATAATAATACAATACAAAGGTAGTGATAGATAAATCCCCTTTACAAAAATATTATGTGAACCACATATATATAGATTTTGATAATGGAACATGATAGAGTTTCATAAATCATGGAATTATTAGACATAATAATGAATTTATGAAAAGGGCATAATGAGAGATAAAGATCAATCACTCATGAATAATAAAATAATGGAATGATAATACAATGAACATAAAATCATAATTGTATATGAAATGAAAATGTAGAAACATATTATAACCAATCCCTAGATCTTCCTAAACTATTACAAATTGAAGAGAGATCCATGTGAGAGACTCCTTGAGAGAAATATAAATAGATAACCTGGGATTGGTGTAAATATAAATGAGATGAAGGGTTATTATTTATATGTGTGGTGAGTGGAATTCCATAATAAAAAAACTGATTATTTTATTTTGTCATTATTTCAAGTGTTCCATTGTAACGTCCCAGTTCTAGGTGCCACCCAAAAGTTCCCCATACCTAGTTGGTCACATGGCCTCAAGAACATTTCCCCAAACACCATAGGCTGCCGACTAGCAGCGAGGGCCTTGGGTGTGATGGTGGAGAAACTATGCCCTCATTGGATGAGTAAAGCAGCATAAACAAATATATAACAATAGTGGAAATAGTAATAATATGAAATAAGTAAACAGTGGAATACTGAAATTAATTAAATAACTGGAGCACATATATAAATGATGCATGATACATAAGTCTAGGAAAGCATCCAAACAAGTCACAATGCTGGAATACAGTACTTGTAGTGACCCAACCTTTTCTTACATTAATATTACATCATTTCAAAGATAAACAACATAATAGTATTACACATAGAGGATCCAAAGGTTTAGTGTCTTGGGAAAACTAGGACCACACATAACAAATACAACATCAAGCATAAACATTTATTTAATTTCTTATTCTCTAGATACTTATTGGCACTTTTCCTCTACTTAGTACATGTATCCACCTGAGGATATACATCAAAAGGGGTGAGATAGAAGCCCAGTAAGAGGATAGATAAGAACAATATATCATGGGGTGAGAATAATCATAACATAGGCAAAAGTTCATGAACATGATAGGAGTATAAATAAAAGACTTGAAATGTGGCAATGCATAAAAATGAAACATCATGTCTTAGTGGTTAACTACTACACATAATTGTGAACCAATATAGCATATTTATCAAACATCATTTCACATTTACTCATTAGATTCATCACTTTACCCAATTCATTAGAGCTTTATATAATTCTGGGTGCACCCATCACATTTAAACATTTATATTGCGCTATATAATTCCGGGCATACCCGTCACATCATAAAATTATTATTTATCATGCATGACACAATGAACATATAAAATAAATGAACATAACTAACCCATGAAAAGTAATGGGTTTCATCTCATAAGAACACATTCATAAACTTTGGTTTCCCAAAAGAAATAGGGAACAACATACTTGATACGAGAACCATCGACCTTGAATGAGAGGTAAAAGGTGAGTTCTTAAAACAAGAGTTCTTTTGGAAAACATTTTGATTGACATAAAATTTAGTAGAAAACATGTATATCCCAGAAAAGGTAAGATAATTATGAACAAATGATCTTTAAGTAGTAACCATATCAAAAATGGAGTGAAATAGGGAGAACCTGAAAGATGAAAGTTGGGTTCGAGAATTTCCCCTTACCTTGTACCTGAATGCTTCCTTCTCTTTAATGTCCTGTATAATGAAATTATATTCATCAATTAGAAATAAATAACCATGTGTACATTAATAGGGTTCATTATGGATTCATTATGTCATATTATGTTCCTTTGGATGAATTATAGAGTTTAAAAACATTGTTCGGGGATGTTCGTTTTTATGGTTTTTCTTGGGTGGTTCACTTGTATTCTTAAATTGAAGTTTGGGTAGAACATGAGTAAACATATAGAAATGATATTACATGTCATTAATGATATTACATGAGTTTTAATTATCTTATAATGAATTATATTATATCCATGTGTAAGAATCATTAGATAAGAATTAAATGATGGTTATTTGGGTCAATTTGGGCGGTTTTTGGATCACAATGAACTTGTTTTAACTTATCACTTAGTAATATGGCCATATGTTATTTACAGAACATTAAATAGAACATAATACAAATAAAATATTCTATTTCAACCATAAAAATGGTTTCATTAACAGATCTGAAGGTATAAATGTAATAAGAAAGCATGTCATTCTTGAAGGTGATAAATTAACACCTCACGAACAACGTTCTCTTTAATAAAATAAAAGGAAGAGGGAAAGGGGTTGGATGATATAATATCACATTAGAATAATAAAATTACAGTATATTTATAATACTATAGTTACAATACAATTTGGATGAATATAGGTGGGGAGAGATCAAGAAATGAACTTGAACTTGAAAGGAAATTAAAGGAGAAGAGGGAGGGAAATTACCTCTAGAATCCTCCTCTTGAGAACCTCCTTAAGGGCCTAAGCTTGGTCTTTTTATGAGACCATCATCTCTTGGACGTGGGTTAGGGGCTAGTGAAGGTTTTTGGTCAGAGTTTAGAGAAGGCTTGGAGCTTGATAAGTGTGAGTAAAATAGGGAGTGAAGGGTGGCTTTTATAGTGGAGGGGAGAGGGGTTTCCTTAATATAAAATTCATTAGTTTATTAATTTCCCCTAAGACAAGTAATAGTGATTCTTGAATGGACAACAATATTAATTTTATCATGTTATCTCGAACCAAGTGGGCTTACATCAGCAGAGCATCATAGATGACTCAATTAATCCATTATTTAGCATTTATTGTAAATTATCGGATTCTACTATTCATCAAAAATTCAAGTGTCTCAGAAAAATCCCAAAAAATTACCCCAACCATTTTTTGACATGTAGAATCCAAAAATAAATTCCATTTTTCAAAAATAATTTTCTAAATATTATTAATTTAATATTTAATTAAAATCATAATTTACTTAAAAAAATAGTTTTTAAGATTAAAAATGATTTTATAGTGCTTTCAAAAATTACATAGGGTATTATAAAATTATCTAAAAATTATAAGACATTGATTAAATAATTTATGAATACATTTTAGGGAAATAAATATTCTTTTAAATTAATTAATTAATTATAATTAATTATTTATGACTTATAAAATAAAAAAACATTTACTAAGGTCAAATTGTCACTTTCTAAGATGTCTAAATTTTATTTAATTATTCATAGGTAATGTTACTCTTATGTTGAATGATTTACTATTCATAAGGGTCATATTACTATTCATAAGGGTATGTTACTATTCTTAAGGGTAGGTCACTATTCACCAAAAATTATTTTTGTTTCATTAGACTCCAAAAATCATCTTGAACACAACCATGTATGTTAGATTTTCAAAATTCAAAACATAGAAGTGACAAACTTATGTTAAAAGGTCACTTATCACTTAGTAGTTAATTATGTTGTGTTTTCATGTTATTTTATGACATAAATATAAGAAGGGAATTTTCAAAAAAAACTTTGGGTCGTTACATTATTCCCCCCTTAAGAAATTTCGCCCCCAAAATTTCACTTTACACAAACAGGTGAGGGTACTTCTCCTTCATTGCCTCTTCTGGTTCCCAGGTTGCTTCCTTAGACTTATGGTTCCTCCACAACACTTTGAAAAGATGGGTTGTCTTATTACATAGAACCTTATCTCTCCGATCCAGAATCTTTACTGGCTGCTCCTCATAGGAGATATCATCTGCCAGCTGCACCACCTCTGAGTTTAGTACATGCGAGGGGTCTGGTATGTACTTCCTCAGTAGTGATACATGAAATACATCATGAACTTGAACAATATTCAGTGGAAGTGCAAGACGATAGTCCACGACTCCTATGCGGTCATGGATCTCAAAGGGGCCAATATTCCTTGGGCTTAGCTTCCCTTTCTTCCTAAATCGCATGACTCTCTTCCATGGAGATATTTGAAGGAAGACTTTATCTCCAACGTTGAACTCCAAATCCCTTCGATGGTTGTTATCATAGCTCTTTTTCCAAATTTGAGTATCTTTTATGTGTTTTTGGATGACTTGAACCTTCTCTGTAATCTCTTGAACAAGATCGGACCCAATTAGCTTTCTTTCTCCAACTTCATCCCAACAGGTTGGAGTTCTACACCACTTCCCATAAAGAGCTTCATACGGATCCATCTGAATACTTGAGTGGAATCTATTGTTATATGAGAACTCAACCAATGGAATATGTTGATCCCAACCACCTTTTAATTCAAGAGAGTAGGCTCTTGGAATATCTTCAAGCGTCTGAATAGTCCTTTCAGACTGGCCATCAGTTTGGGGGTGATAGGTCGTGTTGAAATTTAATTCAGTACTCAAAGCATGTTGAAGGCTCCTCTAGAACTTAGATGTGAACCTTGGATCACGGTTAGAGACAATTGAGAGTGGAACACCGTGCAATCTCACCACTTCCTTCACATATATCTTTTCTAGTTGATCAAGTGAGAGATCTTCCCGAATAGCGATAAAATGGGCAGTCTTGGTGAGTCGGTAAACCACAACCCATATCGCATTATTTCCCTTTGATGTCTTCAGGCGACCCGTGACAAAGTCCATAGTAATGTTTTCTCATTTCCACATGGGTATAGGCAATGGCTGCATCATACCCTTGGACTTTTGTCACTCAGCTTTAACTTGCTGACATACCAAGCACCTTGATATATATTTCGCAATCTTCTTCTTCATGTTATCCCACCAGAAGTGTTCTCGGAGATCACGGTACATCTTGGTACTCCCATGATGGATAGAGAAAGTTGAGCTATGTGCATTTTCCAATAGATCCTTCTTTATCCTAGGTGATGAAGGCACACAAAGCCACATTCCAAACCGAATCACACCATCATCGTCGATATGGAACTCTTGCAACTTCCCTTCCTTTAATACATTCACCCTCTTTTGTATCTCCACATCATCCCTTTTTGCTTCCTTAATCTTCTCTTGGATGGATGGTTGCGCAATCATTTGGTAAAGGTCGGATGTATCCCCTGCCTTTATGATTTCCAAATCCATTCTTTGCATATCCAAGAAGATAGGGTCTTTCTCAATCTGCGACATGGATAGAGTAGCAGGTTCTTTTCTGCTTAGAGCATCATCTACCTTGTTCACCTTTCCAGGATGATAGTGAATAGAGCAATCGTAATCCTTGATTATCTCTAACCATCTCCTTTGACGCATGCTAATCTCCTTTTTTGTGAATATATACTTTAGTATCTTGTGGTCGGTGTATATTTCACACTTCTCACCATAAAGGTAGTGCCGCCATATTTTCATGGAAAAAATCACGGCTTCTAGCTCTAGAGCATGCGTCGGGTAGTTCTGTTCATGGATCTTCAATTGTCGTGAGGCTTAGGCTATCACATTATCATTTTTCATGAGTACACAGCCCAAGCCTTTATTTGAAGCATCACTGTATATCACAAAACTTTCCCCACTTTTTGGTAGTGTGATTACAGGTGTAGTGATCATCCTTCTCTTTAGCTCCTTGAAGCTTCCCTCACATTCTTCCGTCCAGACATAATTTACCCATTTCCTTGTTAACTTAGTTAGCGAGCTTGACAATCGTGATAAGTTTCTCACAAAATTTCAGTAGTAACCAGCTAATCCAAGAAAAATACGGATTTCTGTGACACTAGAGGTCCTGGGCCATTCCTCAATCGCCTTTGTCTTTGAAGGATCCACAGAAATTCCCTCACTTGTGATCACATGTCCCAAGAATGTGACTTGATTCATTCAAAATTCACACTTGCTAAACTTTTCATACAACTTCTCCTTTATTAATGTCGCCAACACAAGTCTTAGATGTTCTTCATGTTCCTCCTTTCTCTTAGAGTAGATGAGAATATCATCGATAAACACTTCTACAAATTTTTCGAGGTAATGTCTAAAGAATCTATTCATCAAATCCATGATGATTTTAGGGTAATTAGTAAGTCTGAAGGGCATCACCAAAAACTCATAGTGCCCATACCTTGTTCGGAAGGCAGTCTTCTGAATATCATCATTCTTCACCTTTACATGATGATATCCAGAATGAAGATCCACCTTTGATAAGTATTGATCTCCTATTAATTGGTCGAACAAGTCATCAATCCTTGGGAGAGGATACTTTTTCTTTATGGTGATCTTGTTGAGTTCTCGATAATCGATTCACAGCCGCATTGTTCCATCCTTCTTATTCATAAAGAGCATTGGCGCACCCCAAGGCGATACACTAGGTTGTATGAACCCTTTGTCCAGATGCTCTTGCAGTTGCTTCTTTAACTCCTCCAGTTCTATAGGATCCATCCTATATGGGCACTTCAAGATAGGAGTAGCTTTGGTTATGAGTTCAATTGAGAACTATAGCTCATGATCCGGGGAATTCCGGGTAACTCTTTGGGAAATACATCGTCGTATTCCCTCACGATGGGCATTTCCTCAAGGTTGGAACTTTCCTTCGACTCAACCATTTGGGCGAGGTATGCTTCTTCATAGGGAATCAACACCCACACCATTGAAGGATTTTTTAAAGGAGATTCATGATCTTCCTTGCATTTGTAGAGGATAATGGGATGGTTTGGAATATGAAAAGATATTTCCTTTTCCTGACAGTTGATATGTGCTCTATATAACGAGATCCAGTCCATTCCCATTATAGCATTGAATTCCACTAAGGAAAGTATTACGAGATTTTCCAGAAGAATCTTCTCACATACGCCAGCAGGAGAAGAGTCAAACACTTGGGTTGCAATGATTACACCACTTGGTGTTTTTACAGATATCTCTACTTCAATGTTTCGGGGCTTCGGTTCTATAGTTCTAGAAAACTTGCAAGATATAAAGGAATGCGTAGAACCAGAATCAAATAAGACTTTTTCCATTCTTGAGTGAATAGGAAGTGTACCTTGTACAACTTCATTATCGTGATCCACCTCCACAGTAGTGATGGCATAAGCCTTCCCTTGTTCCTTTGGATTTGTTGGCTGCTGACGCTGATTACCCTCGAGAACTCGAGGTTTAGTGCACTGGTTTGCATAGTTCCCTAGCTCCCTACAGTTGTAGCATTGAACCATGAGTGGTTCTCTCCTTTCATCAGCTACATTCTCCTTCCTTTTTGTGTCTTTTCGACACTCTTGATAATGGTGTCCTTCTTTCCCACACTTCAAGTATTTTCCCATCCCTTTGAGGCAGTTCCCATTGTGCAACTTCCCACATTTTTGGCATGTGGGTCGTTGATTTTTCTTCCCACCTTTATCATTAGATCCACCAGCTTGAAACTCCATCTTTCTTTTCTTATCACCATAGACATGGGACCATTCCCCAAAATCCATCTCCACTTTGAGATCACACCTAAAAACTTCTTCATAACTCCCAAAGTCTCGAATTGCAAGAGCCTTTAAAAGGTGTGGTTTTAATCCACTAAAGAATCTATCAATTTTGCTATCATTGTTAATAACAAAACCTGAAGCATAACTTACGAGCCTTTTGAAATTCGCTTCATAGGTTGTGACAGATTCCCCTTCTTTTTACTTGAGCTATATGAATTCTCTCTCCATCTTTGTGTGAAGAGTTCATGGGAAATACTTATTAAGAAACATTATCTTAAAGTCTTACCATCCCATCTCTTCAATTTCCTCCCTTGGCTTGGTGTTCTTAATCAAATCCCACCATTGATCAGCTTCTCCATCTAGATGATAAATGGCTAGAGTCACCTTCTCCATCTCAGAACAGTGAAGCACAGAAAAGATCTTCTCCATGGAGTTGACCCACTGTTCCACAACTAGTGGATCGGAAGATCCACAAAACGTCGGTGGTCGTTGCTGTATAAAACACTTGATAGCCAGTTTCTCACTCTTTGGTGAAGAATGAAATTCCCAATTATTATGGTTATTTTTCATAACCTGAGATAATTGGGTAATCATCGCCATGAAGTTTTTAACTCCACCTCCCAAATCATTGGGGATGTCATTCAGGCAATCGTTGCATTGACCCTCGCATGAGTTGTTGTCCTGATTTCTCCTGGTTCCCACCATTTTCTAAAATAGAAAAGGTTAGAAAAAAACATAAGTAAACAAGTCATGAATAACTTATTAATTTAAACAATTTATACCAAAAACATAACATATGGGATCCCTAGGTAAATATTCTTGTGTGCATATTTGTACTTAGTCTCATGTTATAGGTTTCCTCTAGGGTTCACTAATCCTAATTCCCAAATTAACTAAAGCTTTCCTATGATACCAACTATAGCGACCCAACATTTTCTTACATTACTATTACATCATTTCAAAGATAAACAACATAATATTATTACACATAGAGGATCAAAAGGTTTAGTGTCTTGGGAAAACTAGGACCACACATAACAAATACAACATCAAGCATAAACATTTATTTAATTTCTTCTTCTCTAGCTTCTTATTGGCACTTGTCCTCTCCTTAGTACATGTAGCCACCTGAGGATATACATCAAAAGGGGTGAGCTAGAAGCCCAGTAAGAGGATAGATAAGAACAATATATCATGGGGTGAGCATAATCATAACATAGGTAAAAGTTCATGAACATGAGAGGAGCATAAATAAAAGACTTGAAATGTGGCAATGCATAAAAATGAAACATCATGTCTTAGTGGTTAACTACCACACATACTTGTGAAGCAAGATCGCATCTTTCTCACACATCATTTCAAATTTACTCATGAGATTAATCACTTTACCCAATGCATTGTAGTGCTATATAATTTTGGGCAAACCCGTCACATTTAAACATTTATATTGCGCTATATAATTTCGGGTGCACCCGTCACATCATAACATTATCATTTATCATGCATTCAACAATGAACATATAACATAAATGAACATAACTAACCCATGAAAAGTAATGGGTTTCATCTCATAAGAACACATTCATAAACTTTGGGTTCCCAAAAGAAATATGGAACAACATACTTGATACGAGAACCATCAACCTTGAATGAGAGGTAAAAGGTGAGTTCTTAAAAGAAGAGTTATTTTGGAAAACATTTTGATTGACATAAACATTAGTAGAAAACATTTATATCCCAGAAAAGGTAATATAATTATGAAAAAATTATCTTTAAGGAGTAACCATATCAAAAATGGAGTGAAAGAGGGAGAACCCGAAGGATGAAAGTTGGGTTTGAGAATTTCCCCTTACCTTGTACCTGAATGCTTCCTTCTCTTTAATGTCCTATATAATGACATTATATTAATCAATTAGAAATACAGAACCATGTGTTCATTAATAGGGTTCATTATGGTTTCATTATGTCATATTATGTTCCTTTGTATGACTTATAGAGTTTAAAAACATTGTTCGGGGATGTTCGTTTTTATGGTTTTTCTTGGGTGGTTCACTTGTATTCTTAAATTGAAGTTTGGGTAGAACATGAGTAAACATCCAAAAATGATATTACATGTAATTAATTATATTACAGGAGTTTTAATGATATTATAATTAATTATATTAGATCCATGTGGAAGAATCATTAGATAAGAATTAAATGGTGGTTATTTGGGTCAATTTGGGCGGTTTTTGGATCACAACGAACTTGTTTTAACTTATCACTTAGTAATATGGCCATAGGTTATTTCCAGAACATTAAATAGAAAATAATACATATAAAATATTCCGGTTCAACCATAAAAATTGTTTCATTACCAGATCTGAAGGTAGAAATGGAAGAAGAAAGCATGTCGTTCTCGAAGGTGATAAATTAACACCTCACAAACAACGTTCTCTTTAATAAAATAAAAGGAAGAGGGAAGGGGGGTTGGATGATATAATATCCCATTAGAATCATAAAATTAAATTATATTTATAATACTTGAGTTAAAATACAATTTGGATGAATATAGGTAGGAAGAGATCAAGAAATGAACTTGAACTTGAAAGGAAATTAAAGGAGAAGAGGGAGGGAAATTACCTCTAGAATCCTCCTCTTGAGAACCTCCTTAAGGGCCTAATATTAGTCTTTTGATGAGACCAGAAGCTCTTGGATGTGGGGGAGGGACTAGGGAACGTTTTTGGGTAGAATTTAGAGAAGTCTTGGAGCTTGAGAGGTGTGAGGAAAAGAGGGAGTGAAGGGTGGCTTTTATAGTGGAGGGGAGAGGGGTTTCCTTAATATAAAATTCATTAGTTTATTAATTTCTCCTAAGATAAGGAATAGTGAGTCTTGAATGGACAAGAATATTAATTTTATCATGTGATCTCGAACCAAGTGTGCTTACATCATCAGAGCATCATAGATGACTCAATTAATCCATTATTTAGCATTTATTGTAAATTATCGGATTCTACTATTCATCAAAAATTCAAGTATCTCAGAAAAATCCCAAAAATTTACCCCAACAATTTTTTTACATGTAGAATAAAAAATATTAAGTCCATTTTTCAAAAATAATTTTCTAAATATTATTAATTTAATATTTAATTAAAATCATAATTTACTTAAAAAACAGTTTTTAAGATTAAAACTGATTTTATAGTGCTTTCAAAAATTGCGTAGGGTCTTATAAAATTATCTAAAAACTATAATACAATGATTCAATAATTTATGAATAAATTTTAGGGAAATAAATATTCTTTTAAATTAATTAATTAATTATAATTATTTATTTATGACTTACAAAATAACAAAACGTTTACTAAGGTCAAATTGTCACTTTCTAAGATGTCTAAATTTTATTTAATTATTCATAGGTAATGTTACTCTTATGTTGGATGATTTACTATTCATAAGGGTAGGTTGTTATTCACCAAAAATTATTTTTGTTTCATTAGACTCCAAAAATCATCTTGAACACAACTGTGCATGTTATATTTTCAAAATTCAAAACATAGAAGTGACAAACTTATGTTTAAAGGTCACTTATCACTTAGTAGTTCATTATGTTGTGTTTTCATGTTATTTTATGACATAAATATAAGAAGAGAATTTCCAAAAAAACTTTCGGTCGTTACAGTACTAAACCAAATTACAAAAGAAAATCAAGTAAACATCTCCACGGCATCGCAAGCCTCAGCTTAGTCTCATGCTCCCCAGCTTCACAACAATCAAGTACCTAAAGTAGAACGGTGCTTTCCCTTATCTATACCTGCAGAAATATAATCCGTTTGGGCCCAATATCATGACCCAAATAGGGTGTGAGACGAATCCCAATAACTAACCACCTAAATATCTATGCCTAACAGTCAGTGAATATATATGGCAGGCAATATGAAAAATGAAGTAATAAACAAGGAAGTACTTAAAAGTAAACAATCCTACAGTTTCAACTACATTCATTACATTTATAAATTTAGTCAACCAACAAGTACAAGAAACCCTCTAGGAAGTTCTCACAATCTAACCCCTCTAGTTCATCTTAGAAAAAACACAAGCAACCCTCTGGAAAATACTCGCAGTCTAACCCCTTTGGTTAGCTTTAAAACAGACTCTCTAAGGAAGCACTCACCGTCAATTCCCCATGTGGTCTCATATTGGTAACTATAGACACTCTGGGGAAGCACTCAACATCCAATTCCCCATGTGGTCTCATAAAAAGGAAACTAAAGACACTCTAAGGGAGCACAAAGTCCATCCCCCCTATGGTCTCACAACGTAAAAGTAAACAGAAACTCTGGGGAAGTCCTCAGCATACATTCCCCCTATGGTCTATTACACCAGGTTCCCACAACCCTGTGTAATTCAATCGTGTACAGAAGATATATGGTAGCCAAAGTAAACCTCGATAACTACTTGAAAAAACAATCTACAGCATATCACAGCATGGCAGATAAAATAAATCACTCTATCCTAACAACACTAAGCATGGAAAACAAAGAATCCTAACAGGAAAAGCTAGACCGAATGGTCAATAACAACAAGCATGGGAAAACACATCCACAACATGGAAAGAATAACCCTATTCACAACCAAATACTTCTAATCAAGTAACCAAGACATATCAGGAATTAACAGGGCTAAAATCCCTAAACACACAAAACCATGTTCTAGGGTATTGGGCACTTTTGCACATAACATTCAAAGACTAACTATGGAATGGCACAAACCACCTACCTCATCATTGTACGAATGATATACATGAACCTCGGGCCTTGAATCTCCCAAGAATGTCGTAAATCTACAAAAACGTCTAAAACGTTCAACCAAGTATATCTCACAAAAGAGAATAAATCAAGAGATGAAGCTCTGGAAGAAGGAATAAATCATTGATGATATTCCAATGCAACTAATGGAGTTCGATTCAGAGAATGGATGGAAATTCAGAAGCCTGGAGAAGACTCATTGGTATCTGTCACTCCTAAAAGAGACAGACCTAAAAGAAGGGTGTTCTACCAATTAGACACAACCTCGGTCCGATATAACAATTGAAAAGAAAATTACATAGTGTTTTCTTTAAAAGTACACGGTATGTACTTACCTTAACTAGCCTCTATTTTATGCAGTATCCATGTCACCCCACATGGCCATGTACTTAGCCGTTACACGGCCAGTACACGGTCATTCACGGCAACCAGGTACATGGCGTGTACTCCTTAAATTTTAAGATTCTCCTCTTTTTCTCAAAAACACTAGAAAAGAAGATTCATACCTGAAAAAAAGATTTGGGTTCTTAAAAACTTCCCCCCTTAAATAAATTCATCCTCAAATTTCTCTAGCAAGGCGGCATAGAAAAAGAATCCTCGAACAGCTCTGGCCACTGCGATTGTACATTGGCCTCCCTCTCCCAAGTCCCGTCTTGTACTCACCCGTGTTGCCATAGTACTCATACCAGAGGAATAGGCCAGCCATGGAGAACCCTTTCACTATGATCAAAAATATAGATAGGATGCTCCTTGAATGATGCATCCACCTCTAGCTCAACCTTCTCAAGTTGAAAGATATGATATGGGTCTGAGAAGTAATGTCTTAGCTGAGAAACATGGAAGATGTCATGCATAGCCCGGTACCTCTTAGGTAACTAAAACCGATAGGCAACCAGCCTGAATCTCTCCAAAACCTCAAATGGTCCAACATATCTCGGAGAAAGATTGCCTTGTATCTTAATCCTCCAGTGTCCCAACCTCAGTGTGACACGTAGAAAAACCTGATCTCCAACCTCAAACTCTAGAGGTCATCTTCATCGATCTGCATAAGACTTTTATCGTGACTGTGTAGTATCCATCCTCTTCTGAATCAACTATATATTCTTTGTGGTCTCCTAGACAAGACAAGGTCCCAGTATAGCTGCCTCTCCTGCTTCCAGCCAACATAGGGGTGATCATCATGGACTACCGTACAAAGCCTCATAAGGTGTCATCTAAATAGTTTCTTGAAAACTATTATTATAGGTAAACTCCACAAGAGGTATGTACTTCTCCCAAGAACCTCCAAAAGCAAGGACACATGCTCGAAGCATGTCCTCCATCACCTGTATCATTCACTCGGACTTTCCATCTATCTGGGGATGGTAATATATACTCAGAAGTACCTATGTACCCAAAGCCCTTTGTAGTCCCTACCAGACTAGAGAAGTAAAATGGGCATCCCTTTCCGAAATAATGTAGTTTGGAACCCCATGTAAACATACAATCTCCCGTATGTACAACCTTCCCATCTCATCCACACTGAAGGAATCCTTAATCAGCAAGAAGTGTGAAACCTTCGTGCGTCTGTCAACAACAACCCAAACTACATCATTCCCTCAAGGTGACCTTGGTAAACCTATCACGAAGTCCATCGCGACATCATTCCACTTCCATTTGGGAATGGGTAACTATTTCAAAAGCCCTGTTGGTCGTTGATGCTCTGCCTTCACCTGCTGATAGGTGGAACACCTCATCAAAAAGCCAACGTCATCTCTCTTCATACCTAGCCACCAATACTACTGGTGTGGATCACGATACATCTTGGTGGCACCAGGATGAACTACCCAAACTGAAGAATGAAAGTCCTACATCAGCTCCTCACGTATGTCTATTAACACCCATACGCGCCCATGAAAACGCAAGATCTCATCCTCACCTATGGTCTATCCAAGAATATCTTCCTCCCCTAACACACTCTCCTGTAAGACTAGGCCTTTTGAATCTAATAGCTGCCTCATTCGCACTCGTTCAAAAAGAGTATAGGTAACAACTACAGAAGAAATAAATGTCCGCCCCTATCTATCATGCACCTCCAAATTCATATCAGAGAATAGATCCATAAGCTACCACTCACTACTGGCCTCCTGAACTGTCTATATCTAAGTCCTCCTTCTTAGTGCATTAGCCACTATGTTTCCTTTCCCAGTCATGTAGGCAAGCTCAAAATAAAAAGATTGAAGGTACTAAACCCACCTTCGTTGTCTCAGATTCAAGTCGCACTGAGTGAAGATATACTTGAGACTTTTGTGGTCGGTGAAAACCACAAAATTCTCTCCCATAAGGTAGTGCCTCCAATAGTGTGAAGCATAAACAACTGTATCCAACTCGAGATCATGCGTCGGGTAATTCTTCTCATGTGGCCCCAACTGCCAAGACCCATACACAACGACTCCTTCCCCCTGCATAAGCAAAGCTCCCAGCCTGATACCTGATGCATCATAGTATACAGTATAGCTCTTTCTCGATTCTATTAAAACTAGTATTAGTGTTGAAGTCAACCACCCTTTTAGCTCCTGAAAGGCTGACTCACAAGGTTCTATCCACAGGTACTTTGCACCCATCTCAGTCAGGCTTTTCAGTGGCTCTACTAAGCATAAAAAGTTCTGTATGAAACATTTGTAGTAACCATACAATCCTATAAAACTCTATACCTCAAATAAATTCTTCAGCTTCTCCCAAGAGACTATTTCTCTCACTTTCTCTAGGCCTACCGATACTCCCCTCTCTAAGATAACATGACCTAAGAAGTGAATCTGGTCCATCCAAAAGTGGCATTTTTAGAGCTTAGCATATAACCGATGCTCTCTTAGTGTACTCAAAATGATATCAAGATGTGTGGCATGGTCATGTCGAGTATGAGAATATATCAAGATATCATCCACAAAGACTACCACGAAATAATACAAGTAAGGATGGAACACTTAGTTCATCAGTGCCATGAAAACTGTAGACGCGTTCATGAGACCGAATGGCATAATTACATACTCGTATAGACCATACCTGCTCTAAAAGGTTGTAAGAGGTATATAATATGGTCTAATGTGTAATTGATGGTAACCGGATCTCAAGTTAATCTTTGAGAACACCCAGGATCCTCAAAGCTAATCAAAGAGATCATCAATCCTCAAAAAGGGATATATGTTCTTGAATGTCAATTGGTTCAGCTTCTGATAATCCGCAAAAAGTCGGAGGGTATTGTCCGCCTTCTTCGCAAATAGGATAGGCGAACCCCAAGGAGAAGTACTAGGTCATATGAAACCCTTTTCCTGCAACTCCTCTAACTGCTTCTTGAGCTCTTGTAACTCTGGTGTAGCCATCCTATAGGGAGGAATGGACACTAGTTCTTCCCTTAGAAAAAGCTCAATAGAAAATTTTACCTCTCGATCTGGAGGAAAACCTGAAAAGTCCTCTGGAAAGAAATCCCTGAAATGATCGACCACCAGAGGAAAGTCCATATGTGAAGTCCCCTGGACATCCAGATACAAACTAGCAATCTGAACTATAACTCCTCCCAACCCATGATGCTTGGGTCCCACTCTGCTCACATGGACATCCCATTCACCCTTGTGTAGAAACAAACCACCCTATGGTGACGTAAAACTCACTCTACGGTGATAATAATCGACAAAGACCTAGAAGGGAACTACCCAGTCCATTCAGAGAATGACATCATAACCTGTCATCTCTAATACATAGAGGTCCCCATAAGAAGTGACACCTACCAACCTCAAGATTTCACTCCTTTCACTGATGTACACTAATCGTTCTAGTCCCCAACAGAATGTCTAGCATCAAGATATCAACAGAAGAAAAGATACAGAGCCCAAGGAACTCTATAATGGCAACAGATATGAAACTATGGTAAAACCCTGTATCGAAAAGTTCAGAAGCTAAAATTGAGAAAACTAGGATCATACCTCAAACTATAGAGGGTTTGGGATCCTGTACTGGCTGGATCTGCTTTATCACAAAAGCCTGACCTGCACCACAACCCTGTGAATCTAACTGAGATCCCTAGACTAATCCACCCTATGGCTGCCGAAAACCCTATACCTGACCACCATGGCCACGACCTCCACCTCGACCTGAATGGCCAAAAGAACTCCAGTTTCTAGACTGAGGAGAAGTTGGTGGTCCTGCTCCTGTATGTGGAGTCATAGCAGAACTCCTATCACCAGCTACTAGTGAGAAGAACTGATATAAATGCTGAACATAACCCATCTTGCCACAATATCGACACTCCACTAGGTCTCTTGGGCAATGTGGCCTCATATGCCCGCTCTTCCTGCACTGGTATCACACCACCTGGATACCAGAATAAGTATCTTGCCTACTACGATCTCCATGTGTAGACTCCCTGTGGATCTTCCAACTATCAGTTTGAGGGGTACCAAATCCAAATGTCGAGCCGCCCAAGCTCACAACTCCATAATCCCTCATATTGTGCTCCATGATCAATTCTTGGTTGACTATAGAGGTGATGGAAGTCAGCCTGAAGATGTTCACCTGAGATCGGATGTCGTGCCTAAGACCATCCTAAAACTTCCTTGCCAGGAATAACTCATCACCTCCTGGTATGGGTGTGAAATGTTGTAGATATTTGAATCAAGAAGAGTACTCCATGACTGAGAGAGTACCCTTCTACAAAATCATGAACTCTCAGGCTCGATCGGACTTCAAAGTCTCTAGGTAGAAATAATCATAAAAGGGATGTTGTAACTCATCCCAAGCCATAACCTGCTAGCATCGCACCTGTAAGATCACATCCCACCATCTCTTGGTAGAATCCTATAGAATTTACATAGAGAGCTTCACCCTCCACTATAGAGGCATCTCCGGATGCTCAAAGATAGAAATCATGGCCTCCAACCACGATTCTATAGCCTGAGGTACTCCTTCCCCTAAGAAAGTGGGAGGATGATGTTGCTGAAAAACCCTCGTCAACTCTACCATAGACGGGGAAGGTTGTGGTACTCCTTAGAAGGTCTGCATGAACCTCATGAATCCCTCTCAAAACTGTGCATCAGCACCTGTATCCGAAATAACAGTTGGTTCCAAGACTAGCACTATAGTAGGATCTGTTGGTAGTCCCTGATTAGCCATGTTCGGTGTCTGATCACTGCCCTATAATGAGCATACAACCAAAGGATGTCTCGGTGGAATGACTCTGAAAGGTAAAGAACATTCTTAGTTCAAGATTATCAAGGACTGGACTTAGAGGTATAAGAAAGGAACAGGAGAAATAAAGCATTCAAGTTTTTCAATATAGGGATACACGGCGTGTATGAACCCTACATAGAATGTTCCTTTAAGCCTTCACATGGGTATTTACTTTTGCCAACTCTATTCACGTAACACCCCATACACACGACATGTTTCTCCAAGACATAGTGTGTACTTGAATCATGTTCCCCTGCCTGATTTCTTCTACATGACTAACCCATACAGTTCCCCTAGAACAAGACTACACAGTGTGTTTTTTCCAGACACGGCATGTACTAGATGAACTTCACTGACCTATGTTGTTAGTCACATAGCCAGTTACACGGCTGACTCTATACGGCGTGTTTTTTCCAGACACAGTGTGCACTATCTACCCATCATCCACCCGTGTCATTAGTCACACGGTCGGACACATGGTCTCTACAACATGGCATGTACATCTGGTACACGGCGTGTCCCCCAAAGATTTCCCAACCTCGTGTCTCTGCCCACATAGACAATGACACTATTAGAGATTACATGGCGTGTTCTTAAGAAAAACAGTTCCTTCTCGAATAGAAGGACACATGGTGTGTATTCTATAATACACATCGTGTATTCTAGGTTTTTTAAGCAGTAAGCCTCAAAAAATACTCTAAACCCCCATAAAACACTAAAAAAAACATCAAAGTGCCAAATTCTAATCTATGAGGGCCCATACTCCTCGCGAATCAGAGCTTGGAATCTTATACATGTCATATACAAGTAATAACAAAGCAATGACCCACCAAATTCCAATCTATGAGGGCCCATAACACCTCAAGAACCAAATTTTGTCTTTCATTCAAACGAAACCTTACAAAATTAGTACTCCATCAATTTTTAGGTATTTTATCAAGGTATATATCACAACAGCATGAATATCTAGTACAACATCTATCATAACAACATGCAATTAGTAATTCACCCTAAATGGCATGGTGAGACTGCATGACATGTGATCTATAGAAAGTTCCTATATGTTACATGAGATGGTGTAACCTCATATCATCAGGTTGTAATATAAATAGAACCTCAATGATGTCAACAATAACAGCACAAAACATGTGAATCATCCAATGGTGAAATCAAATCAACTGTAATAATTGAAAAACCAGAAAATTTTCAATAAACGAGGTAAATTGGATTTTCCCTATACATGGTTTAGCTAATCCCGGGCATAGATTATTATCAATTACATATTACATCATATCCCTTACTATAGGATCCAAATAGTAAGTCAAGAAGAAAATAATTCCTCAGATACCACTTTGTAACGTCTTGGTTTTGGGTGCCACCCAGAGGTACCCCATACCTGGTTGGTCACATGGCCTCAAGAGCATTTCCCCAAATGCTAGAGGATACCAAATAGAAGTGAGGTCCTTGGGTGTGATGGTGGGAAAACTATTCCCTCATTGGAAGAGTAAAGCAGTGTAAATAAATAGATAACAATATTGTAAGTAGTAATAACATGCAATAAGTAAAACAGCAGAAGACTGAATGTATTTAAACAACTGGAGAACATATATAAATGATGCATGATACATATGTCTAGGAAAGTATCCAAACAAGTCACAATGCTAGAATACAGTACTAAACCAAAGTAAAAAAATAAAATCAAGTAAATAGATCTACAGTATAGCAATCCTCAGCTTGGTCCCATGCTCCCCAGCTCCATAGAAATCAAGTAACTGAAGTAAAAGGGAGCTTGCCCTTATCTATACATGCAGAAATTTAATCAGTTTGGGCCCAAAATCAGGACCCAAACAGGTTGTGAGATGAATCCTAGTAGGTAACCACCCAAATATATATGCTTAATAGTCAGTGAATATATATGGCAGGAAATATACAAAATGAAGTAATAAACAAGGAAGTACTCAAAAGTAAACAATCCTATAGTTTCAACTACATTCATTAAATTTATCAATTTAATCAACCAACAAGTACAAGCATCCCTCTGGGAAGTTTTCACATTCTAACCCCTCTGGTTCAGCTTAATCAAAACACAAGCAACACTCTATGAAATACTCACATTCTAAACCCTCTGATTCATCTTTAAAATAGACTCTCTGTGGAAGCACTCACTGTCAATTCCCCATGTGGTCTCATATCGGTAACTATAGACACTTTAGGGAAGCACTCAATGTCCAATTCCCCATGTGGTCTTGTAATGAGGAAACTACAGAAACTCTGAGGGAGCACAAAGTCTATCCCCCCTATGGTCTTGCAACGTAAAAGTAAACAGACACTTTGGGGAAGCCCTCAGTGTCTATTCCCCCTATGTCCTACTACACTAGGTTCCCACAGCCCTCTGTAAGGAAATCATGCACAAAAGATATATGGAATCCAAAGTAAACCTCAAGAACTACTTGTCTAAACAGTCTACAGCATCATAGAATGGAGGATGAAATAAATCACTTCATCCTAACAACACTAGGCATGGAAAACAAAGCATCCTAATAGGAAAAGCTAGACCGAGCAGTTCATAACAACAATCATGAGAAAACACATCCACAACATGGAAAGAATAACCCTATTCACAACCAAATACCCTACTCAAGAAACCAATACATAGTAGGCATTAACAGGGCTAAAATATCTAAACACACAATACCTCGTTCTTGGGTATTGGGCACTTTTGCGCATAACATTCAAAGACTAACTATAGAAAGTCACAAACCACCTAACTCTTATACGAATGATATACGTGAACCTAAAGCCTTGAATCTCCCTATAATTATGTAAATATAAAAAAAATCTAAAATTTTCAACTAAGGATATCTCATGAAAGAGAATAAATAAATAGATAAAGCTCTGGAAAAAGGAATAACTCACTAATGCAATTAAAACACAACCAATGGAGTTCGATTCAAAGAATAGATGGAGAGTCGGAATCCCAGAGAAGATTAGTCGGTATTTTTCACTCCTGGATGAGACAGACCTAGAAGAAGGGTGTTCTACCAATTAGACATGACCCTGGTCCGATATAATAATTAAAAAGAAAAGTACATGGCGTGTTCTTTAAAAGTACACAGCATGTACTTGCCTTAACCGGCCTCCACTTTAGGCGGTCTCCAGGTCACCCCTCACAGCCATGTACTCAGCTGTTACATGGCTAGTACACAGTCACCTGCGACAACTAGGTACACGGAATGTACTTAAAAGTACACGGTTTGTACTCCTTAAATTTCTAGATTCTCCTCTTTTTCTCAAAAACACCTGAAAATAAGATTCATACCTGAAAGGAAGATCCGGGTTCTTACATCCATTACACCCCATAATGCTCTAATGCATCCTTTAATATTCCACCGTAATGGTTAGTTCTAAAATTAGTCCATGAGCACTAAATTTTGAGTATTTTGGTCATGATTATACATTTATGATGTTATAATTATTGTAATCTATCATATTTAACCATTTTTAACCATATTTTACTTTTTTTATCCAAAAATTGTCATATTTCACTCCTTAATTTTGATATTATAATTAAAAATATGTGATATATATTATCAAATAAATATTTTAATTATGATAAATTTAGTTTTTAAATAAGGTCAATGCATTTAATAAAAAAAATGTAGTATCAGGTTAAATGACATTTTATTATTAAAATAATTTACTCAGAAATACCATTTACTCCAAGACACACAAACCCTTATTGCACCGACATAATTTTCAAGGGTAAGGTGTGAAATGGTGATACTTTCATGGGGTGTTTTGACTAACATTGATATCGCATTGATTTTCATTACCTTAAACTTATTTCATATATGATCCCTTTTGAACCATAATTATTGAAGTTCAGCTTGAGTCTGGTCTAGGGTAAACCTTAGTTATGCCACCTCCTTAGAAAACTCAAATAAGTGTTCTTCATATGATATGTTTCTACTAGTTGAGTCCATGGTTTTTTTCTTGCACTCACATTATTCATATTTTTATATTTTCCTTTTTTACTTACAGTTGTTTTGGAAAATGTGTATCTTTGAGCTTGTGTTGCATCATTATATAGTAATTTATTACTAAAATTTATTAAATATTCCATTCTTTTATAAAAAAAATCCCCTGAAATTTCAAAATGTATTTGATTTATTAAATAACTCTAAGTAATACTTCATTGCCTTTTGAGTATTACATGTTGCTTCCTCAAACTTGTGGTTCCTTCAGAGTACTTTCACTAGTCAGGTTGTCTAATTTTTCAGTGCTTTCTCTCTCTAGTCAAGAATTTGAATTGGTTTATCTTGTATGATGGATTAAGTTCTAGTTTTACCTATTCAACATGGAATATATGTGATGAGTCTATCATATACTTCATCAATAGAGATAGATGATGGTAAATCCAATTGATAAGGCATGGTCACTATTCACTCTAATATTTCAAAGGGGTCAATACACCATAGACTTAATGTTCCCTTCCTTCTAAATATAATGATGACTCTATAAGGACATATCTTTAGAAATACCTGATCACTGGTTTTAAACTATAAATCTTGATGTTGATCTTCTTTAGGATGATTTGATGTGTTGATAACCTTGAACTTCTTCATGGTATCTTGAATCAACTTCATGCCTATCAATTTACGCTCACCAAATTCCTCCCAATAGCATGGAGTTCAATACTTAGGGTTCTATTTGGATTATCTAATGATAACTATTTATTATTTGAGAACCCCTCCAAGGGAATTTGTTCCCAATTTCATGGAAATTGAGTGAACAAGATCTTAACATATCATCTACCATCTGGATATTTCTTTTAGATTTTCATTAGTCTGAGGGTTGTAATTAGTGAAAAAATATAGATTCATACTTAGTACCCATTAAAGACTACCTCAAAAGTTCAATATGAACCTTGGATCATGATCACATACACAAGAGAAAGGTTTTCCTTGAAGCCTCACCACTTCCCTCACATATATCATAATAAGTTGATCAAGGGAATCATTTTCTCTTATTTATATAAAGTTTGCTGACTCTTTCAATCGATCGACCATAACCCAAATAAAATTATCCCCATTTTTTTCCTTGCATGACCAATGAAAAAATTCATTGTGATATTTCCCCACTTCCAAATTGGTACTAGAAATGGTTTCATTATCCTTTTGGGTAATATACACACACAACCCATATTTTTATTTTCTAATGACACTTTAGGGAAAGTGTGAACCAAAACAACTCCAAGGGGTTACAAAACCAACCAAGAATCTGGACCACTGTAATACCCCTCCCACAGCAAATTTCAAAATGCAAGACCCCACCCACAGCAAATTTCAAAATTCAAAAACAGCACATATATTTCCAATTTTAAATAATCAAAAGGGAACACCATCATCATATCGGACCACGAGCCAGCCTGCATCACATTATCACCTTCTGTCGCGTCACTACTAACCACTATCATCATCATCACTGGAGCCGAACCCATCTTCATCGTCGGTGATCAAGACGTCTTCACCGTCTACCTCCCATAGTCGCCCGCTCAAACTCACATCCCAAAGAGCCTTGAAGACCACCGCGTAGCTCCACCTCGGAGAGAGTGGGGAAATCTAGGATCCAGAGCAGAGAAAAAGCAGGCAATTTCCAGTCAAAACCACGATGAGAACCTCCTAGAACCATCGACGGCGAAGAGAGAAAACACTATCTTCATTGTCACATTCAACCATGAAACAACAACTACGCTAAAGAGGTCATTGCACCACTATTGTCGATGGCCATCAGAAAAACCAGGAACGGGCCTGGAGCAAACATCCAGAACACGAGCATTCACAGACAAACACAACAAACCAAAATCACCGACATCGTAGAGGAATAGAACCAAAGAATTTTCATAGGAGAAACCAACACCAGTCGCACAAAGAACACCGCCAACCACCAAGTCCCACATCCCAAAGTCTCAAGATTACCACAACTCGAGGTACGACTAGGAAAGGAGAAGAGGAGATTGAAACCAGAGTAGGGATTTGAGCAGCCGAGGATTCCGGACGATGATGAAACTGAATCCCGAAGTCGAACAAGAACAATCCGTCGTGAGAGTGCCTGGAGAAACCATCAACCGAAGAACCAAAAATCCCAAGACCACCTTTGAACCCTCACTCTAGATCCTACCTGGAGAGGAGCGAAGGAACTCGAGGCCAGAGAAGATTTGAATGGCCAGGGGATCCCGTAGAAATTGTGATAATGACATTGAAACATCCCTGAAAAAACACCAAGAATAGTAGCACCAAAATCCAGGGAGAAAGATCCCACCTCAAGGAGAGAGTATAAGAGCACGAAACTAGAATCACGAAGCGAGGGAGCGCCGCTGGAAGAGGGGGGGGGCTTAGAACCTGAGAGGGCAGCAATGGCTGAGAGCATAAAACCCTGGAGAGAAGGGGTCCATTTCGCCATTTTGGGTAATATCCATTTTGTTTGGACTTGTTTAAATGAAATATACCTTATAATATAGTCTTTAATTTCATGATTTATGTTATCCCATCAATAGTTCTCTTGAATATCCAAGCACATCATGGTACTCCTAGGATGTATAGAAAAGACCAGACTATGAGAATCATCCAACAATTCCATCTTCAACTTAGGTATTGTTGGAATACATAATATCATCCTAAATAATAATACTTCATCCCTACCAATGTTTAACTCAGGAATCTTTCTATTTAGAACAATATCAATTCTTTTCAACAACCCAATGCCATATTGTTTACTTCTCTTGATCTTATCTAGTAATGATGGTAGATCCACCATCTAGGAAATATATGAGTGCATTTCTTATGTTATAATATTTAGATATTTATGTAAGATTCAACAATAAAAGTTTGACCATGTAAATGAGTTGACTTGAATTTATGTTCTCATCTTAATTTCATCTATAAATAAAAAACCCTATTTTATGAGCTATGATATTTTACCTCAACATGGAATCATAGGAGGATACATAACCTTACCCACTCATAACCCCCCCCCCCTCAGTCTGCATCGGTCATATTCCACCACGTAACCCCTCGCATCCCCCCCCCTCATGCACTCCTTTACTAGTACAAGACTCTTATAGATAAAACCCCCTCCCTTCAGATCATTGAAATTATAACACCCAGTGTGGATGCTTCCCCTATTTCCTGATATACTTACTTCCCTGATGCTTTTCGAATCCCCCAAAGCTCGCAGATTCCCGTGCACCTAATGCCCTTGACACAGCAAGTCGGGCACTCATCCTTTTCTCTTGTTCGAGGACCTTGTGTCCCTCCCTCTCATTGAAACCAAGACTTCCCCCACACATGCTATCTCAGGATGCATGATATCTACTGTTGGTATCCATGCCTCCACTCTGATTTCTTTTTCTTTTCCATGATTGGTAACTGGATGTTCCAAGTGTTCACATTTAGCACATGTTATCTATCTATTATGTAAAATTTTCCATAATTTTACATGAATCTTAACCACTCATGAAAACCTCAAGGATTGACTCTATAACTCCATTTGACATTCTCCATACTATTGATCTCTCTAATGATTAGTATCGGTATATCTAGTATCAACGTACTTCTACTTTATCCAATGCTACTATTGCTCATGGAGATTCTCCATCGACTTATCTATCCCAGTGGTCCACCTCATGGGTTCCTGTATTTGGTTACTTGGATCACGTAACTAGTAATGCATGTATTGTTTGTTCATATAGCTCAATTTCTACTAGAGATAATATTATTTTGGTCGATGGTCAGACAGTACTGATTGTTGGTTATTAAAGTTTCTCGATTACACCTAGCTTTATACTCTCATTAGTTTCCTTTATTCCATGTTGTCCCTTTAATTTAATATCTATTAGAAAAATTATAGTATATTTATAGTGTCATGCCATATTTTCTCCTACTTCAGTTATCTTTCAGGATCCTTTGATGACTCGGGTGCTTGGTAGTGGAAGATTTCAGGGTGGTGTGTATGTACTTAACTCAGCTCCAGCTCTCACATGTCCTATCTCTTATGATCATGCATTTTAGCTTCCTTGTCTCCTTGTTCATCCACTTTCCCTCATTCTTCCAGCACTTTATCCATAGTTGGTGTCTCTTCTGCATGAAAGAGTTGCATGTAGAAGAGTCATGCACCATAAAACTTGCATGCAATGTGTTCCTTGTGTATATAAAGACCAAGTGAACTCATGGTTTGGTTGTGAAAAAGATAAGGGTTGGGTAAAATTTATCTTCCACGATAATCTCAAATGTTTTTTACAAGTATAAGTGTTGCATGAAAGTTATTAAGTCGCATGACTAGAAAGTTTTGAATATCCAATTTATTTGATCAGTGCTTTTAAGTGCATCAACTCAGGACTTTAGTTCAAGAAGAATCTCATACTAGTCAGAGACAAATACTTAAACACCAATCTACTGAAGCAATATTTTATTCATTTCACTAATTAATACTTCACCCAAAGTAGTGAGCTAGGGGGAGTCGATGAAAGTGTTCTGAGGGAGGCGGTGTTTTATACCTAAAATATTTTAAAGGCGGCGTTTCTAGAACATAGTGACTATGTCTAAACTTCTATACTCTATAATAACTAGTGAATTTTAGTGGATTTATGTATGACTAACATATTGTCAGTGTATGCTCCTTGGACTATCCCTTAGTGGTGAACTAAGTAAAAATTTAGTGTTGTCTCTCTGCATGTGAATATTTAATTACTACATGATTCCATTAGAAAGGTTTAACAAGTTCTTACCATCATGGGAATAAAATCCATCAATTTAAAAGAAAAAGTTTCCACCCTGATTCACCCATCCTCGCTCAGGGTGTTTTGGGGTCCTATATATTTTTCACGAATGACTTGAATTTATTTTTTGAAATGTGTTTTGAGATTTTTATAGTGTTTTGCTTCTATAATAATGAAATTTATACCTATTTTTCTTCTAAACTTCACTATTTGAATTCTGAAAAAATGGTTGTGAGTATTTATCTAGACAATTATGGTCTTTTCTGGATGACCATAACATTATCCATTAGGATTTATCTCTAGATATAGCTCAAAAAAATGGTGTTGTTGAACATAAGTACCCTCATCTGTTAGAAGTTACTTGTGTGATTTTATTTCAGAAGAAATTTATGACCATTTTTTGGGGAGATTCTATTCTCACACCCATCTATAATATCAATAGTCTCCCATCATCCTTTCTTCAGGGGGACACATAATTCCACTATTTATTTCCGACTATATCATCTCATTCATTGCCTCTTCACATTTTTTATTGTGTGTTATCTTTGTGATATTCACCCCTTAGTTACAAAGTTTGATGCACATGCTCTCAAATGTATCTTTCTTGATTATTCCTGAACACAGCATGGATATCACTACTTCTCTCCAAATTTGTGTCGTTATATTATCTTGACTAATGTTTCCTTTCTCAAATCCTCAGTTTTTTCTTTTCCTGATTTTCCACCATCATTTGGTGTTCCTGATTCCATAGTTTACCATACTCTCTTAATTCACCATCACCACCATATCTTCCTAGTGATGTCATTAGATCACGGTTTGGAAAGATTTATACTCATTGAACTTGCACACCTATCACTTTGAAGCCTGATTATGCTACCACACCTGAAAAATCACCTTCTCCTGCTACTGTTCATACATCACTGAAGTTTACTATTTCCATTAACAAAGGTTTATGCTCATGTCAGTATTATAGTGGATTATTTGTTGCTACCTCATGGGTTATTTAGATGATGGATGATCACTTGAAATCATGCACTACTATCATGGAAAAATCACATCCCGTCTAGTTACAGTCTATTTATGATGAACTTAAATCTCTAGACACCAACCATACTTGGGATCTTGTCCCTATCCCTTTGGGTAGGTATGTGGTCAGTTACAAATGGAACTATACAGTGTGCATCAACTTTGATGTCTCTCTTAATCATCTCAAGGTTCACCTTGTTTCTAGAGGTTATGCCCAAATATATGGAGTTTATTGATTTGAAAACTTTTCTCCAGTACCAAATATGACATCGGTTTTTCTACTTATCTCTCTTTTCGCCTCCTATCACTGGTCTCTCTATCATTTAGATGTTAAAAATTTATTTCTTCATGGTTTTCTTGATGAATAAGTTTATATGGAGCAACAACCTCAGTTTTTTTATCAAGGGGGATCCTCCAAGGTTTTCTGTCTTTATCAAAAGTTTTATGGACTCAAGAAGTCACTTTATGCTTGGTTTGATCACTTTTGAACCATTATTCTTAGCTTTAGCATGTGTCAAAGAATAAAATATTCCTCTATTTTATATAATCTATATGTATCATGAAGCATTATTTTGGTAGTCTATGTGGATGACATTGTTAATACTGGAACTGCTTGTGTTGGTATTAGTCGACTCAAGTCTTTACTTAATTAAAATTTTCATACAAAGGATTTGTGTCCACTGCAGTATTTCTTAGGGATTGAGGTCTCTATATGTAACAAAATAATTTTTATATCTAATAGAAAATATGTTCTTGATCTACTACAGGAGACTGGAATGACCTGATCTAACTCAGTTGACTCACCTTTGGAACCTGGAGAGAAGTCACTTCACACTAATAGTGAATCATTCTCTTCACATGATAGATATAGATGAATTATTGTGAAAATTAACTACTTGAAAATGAATTGACCTAAAATTTCTTGTGAGATTAGCAAAGTGAGTTGGTTTATGGAATCCCCAACAAAAATGCAGTGGGTGGCTATTCTTCGTATTGTTGGATAAGTGAAAAAGGAACCAGACTTAGGTATTCTATATCCTAATTATAGACATATAGAAATTGAAGCATTTTGTGATGAAGATTATGAAATATTTCTCTTTCCTAAAGATCTATGTCTAGTTTTGAAGTATTTATTGGAGGGAATTTGATCTCATGGTAAAGAAAGAAGCAAATAGTTATATCATGATCAAGTGCAGAGTCATAATATCATGTTATGACACATGTGACCATAGATATTATTCAGGCATAACAAATTATAAAAGTGATCGAGTATAATATCAACAAAACAGTTACAAATCATATTGAAGTTGATTTTCACTTCATTCAAAATAATTATGAGAATAAAATAATCACCTTCAGTCACGTTCACACCTCTGATCAACTTGTAGATATTCTCACAAAAGGGTTTCCTAGAACACATGTTCAATTTTTGTGTAACAAGATAGACATCATAAATATATATGACCAAGCTTGAGGGTGAGTTTTATAATATTTATATATTTACATAAGAGTTTACAATCACGATTTGAACATGTAAATGGGTTGACTTTTATTTATGTTCTCATCTTTATTTCATCTATAAATAAATAATCCTACCTCTTTATGAAGTATGATATTTTACCTCAACACATTACTTTATGAATCTCATATAAAAATTTACTTGATCATTGATAAAAGGAAGATTATAGAGGGTTCCTTTGTACTTTGAATTTAAAGAATCATCCACTTTATTCTCTTTTCTAGGATGATGATTAATGGTGTAGTTATAAATCTTAAACAATTCCATCCATCTCTCATGCTTCATGTTTAATTCCCTTGTGAAAATAATTTTATGATTTCCATGGTCCATATATATCAAACTTTCTTGAAAGATACAATGTTATATCTTTAGAACAGGTATTAATATTACACATTACAAATTATGAGTAATATAATTCTTGTTACGAGTCTTAAACTATCAGGAATCATATGTTATAACCTTCTCATTATTCTTCAAAACACAACCAAGACCCTTCTTCGAAGCATCTCTATAGATGATGAACTTGTCACCTTCAAAAGGTAAGGTTAGTATAGGTTCAAAAACCTCTGCTTGAGCTCTTGGATGCTTTCCTCACACTTTGTGATCTAAATAAAATTAAATCTCTTCTATGTTAACTTGGTTAGTGAGTTAGAAAATTATGAAACATTTTTCACAAAGCACTAATAATACCTATCTAGTCTAAGTGAGTTATTAGTTTCTATCACAATAGAAATTATGGTTCATTCTTTTATGACTTTATTCTTTTAAGTATCAACTAAAATCTCTTCATTAGTGACTACATACCCCCAAAACACCACTTGCTGCTTCTAGAATTCACAATTACTAAACTTGACATATAAATTTTTCCTCTTTAAGGTTTGTAAAACAATATTCATATGATCTTCATGCTTTTCCTAGATTTTGGTACAAATAATAATATCATCATTAAAAGTCACCACAAACTTATTGAGGTGATTTTTAAAGACTCTTTATTCATTAAATTCATAAATATAACAGGTTCATTTGCCAAACCAAGGGGCATCACCACAAATTCATAGAGCCCATACCACCTCATTCGAAATGCAGTCTTTGAGATATATTTATTTTTTAAAAGATGATGATATCCAAATCATAGGACAATATTTGAAAGGTATGAAGCATCATGAAGTTAATCAAATAGGTCACTAATTCTTAACAAGAGATATTTATTCTTGATCATGATATCATTGAGTTATTAGTAGTTAATATATGATTTCATAGATCCATATATTTTCATAAATAAAACTAGATCACCTTAAGGTGATACATGAGAAAGATACTATAATTGTTGGTTTGTCTACAATAGTGATAGACAGAGAAATAAGATTGAATATACCATGGATAAAGTGGTACATGAAATAATAAAACTTAATGATTAAGTAATATTCTCCACTCCTGATATGGATTTTGGAAAATTTATGAGATTTGGAAGTGTATATAATGGGAAATTAAAGTCAAATGTTGAAGGATCATTAAATATTCTTGATGAATGAATTGGAAATAAAAGATAGTATCTTGAAGGGATGTTTGTTTTGGGTATGATGGAACCCAAAAGAATACAGAACCAAAGGTGAAAGTGAAAGTTGATACACCAAGGTAGAAAATTGATTTGGGGAATTCCCAAAAGGTGGTGTTATCTTAAGAGAATATCTAATCCAACACAGCACAAAATTGATGTTTTTTTCAATGTAAATCTTGGAAACTCAATCAAAGTATGCTCCATTATAAATAAAAAAGAGAGGTTGAAGTTGAATGATCACAACAAAGGAAGTTTAATTATTTTCCTTCACAAAAGAAATTTATTTTCCATGGTTATTTCTATTTCTTCATAGGGTATTCCCACATAGCCTTATAATGTTCATTATGGAGGCCAAGGTGTTTACACATGAAGAGGATAGATCCATATCCTAGAATAATTTAACAATAAGATCCAAGAAATGATTTGGAATTGAAGAGTCAATTTCCCATTTTGGAGGAAGATGGTATCCCCTATTATGATAGAGAATTTTAAGTGAATACTACTCTAATAACCAACGAAAAGACTTGGGTGAAAAGGATTAATCTTGATAAGGTGAATGTGGTGGAATTTTCTATCAAAGAAAATGGTAGGGAAGGTATGTGGATCCTAGATAGTGGTTTCTCTCCCTATATGACATAAAACAAAAATTTGTTGAAAGACATCGAGAAAGTGGAAGATGGAAATATAAATTTTGATAGTTATGGAGTGCTCTAAATCATTTAAAAACACTATGTTGTATTTATAAAATCTATGTTTATCACTTTGGAAACTTAAGTAATATTTTTCTCTAAAAACTATTTTATTTTCCTATTTTAAAAATTATTTTTCATCACATGTACAAATTAAATCTAAAAAAATGGATTTAATAATATTGATCATAATATTAAATTTATTTAATATTGTAATTTTTATTATTAGGAATAAATTTATGATAAAAGGATTAAATTTAGTTACTCTGATAATGGTTGAGCTGTTAATTTTTTTAAAGATTTGTTTTATTAAAATTGTGTCAATTTTATCTAATAAAATAAATTAATTTATTATAAAAAATGACTTTAATATACACCTATATATAAATATATTAAAACTCATTCAATTGGTGTTAAATACTAAATAATATTTAGAAAACTTAATGTTAAAAACAACATTTTCTACAAAATAGTTTTTCTATATACTTAATGTTTTAATTTAAAAGTTAATTTTCTCTTATTTAAAATTTGAATTGGATTAAATATAGGCTGAATTTAGGTTCATCACACCCAAATTTAGTATGAGGGGGTATTTTATATTTTTATTAAAACATAAATTATTTAGTTAAAAACTCACTAACTTGGTAAAAACAAAGATTATAAAATTTAAACGCCTAATGCTCAATGATATGAAATATGTTTAAAACATGTGTAAAAATGAGTGGAAGAGGATAGATCGACCTTATATCACCCAAAAACTTCATTATTATACACTTTTGGATCTATTCCAAAACTTTATCTCAACCAAAACTCTATCCTAGCCTCTCCTAAACACTCTATACATATCATATAAGTCTTGGTATTTCTAAAAGGACATGATAAGAAGCCTTAAGGCATTGATCAAGGGAGAAAATCCAAAGGGAGAAGGTAATACTCTCAACTGATCTCTCTTAGTTTATTTTAACTTCCATCATTTCAAACCTTTTATATTCATTAAAGTATGATTACATTAGTATTATTAATGTACTGAAGGTTATTTTACTAATGAGATGTCACTTTTTTACCACCCACTAAAACTATTCAAAAAATGAACACATCATAATGTGTTTGTGAGAAATATTGTTATTGCGGTAAATAAATTTAGTATTAAAACCAATTTAATGAGTTTAAATATATTTATATATAGGTCTATATTAGTCATTTTTTAGAATAAATTAATTTATTTTATAAGATAAAATCCACATTATTTTAATAAAACAAGTCTTTAAAAAAATTAATAGTTCAACCATTATCGTGGTAACTAAATTTAATAATAGTAATCATAATTGTATGCTTAAAAATAAAAGTTAAAATATTATATAAACTGAACATTTTGATCTATATTATTAAATACATTTTTTAGATTTAATTTCTACATGTGATGGAAACTAATTTTTAACATAGAAAAATAAAATTGTTTTATGGTAAAATGTTATTTAAGTTTAAAAAATAATAAACATGGATTTTATAAATATAATATAGTATTTTTAAATGGTTTATTTTACTTTATAGATACAACATAGTTTATTAATCCTTGATAGTGGTTTCTCTCCCTATGTTACAAAAAACAAAAAATTATTGAAATACATCAAAAAAGAGGATGAATCTATACATTTTGATAGTGATGGAGCACTCTAAATCAAGGGAATTGGGAAATATAAAATTGATGTAAGGGTGTAAGACAAAAATTCTATATGTTGAAAGATTGAGTTATAATCTCTTGAGCATGAGTCAATTGTGTGACTCTGGGCTTGAGATTCACTTCAACTAAAATATATGCATTATTAAGGGAATAGATCTGAAAAGAATAAGGACAAGAGGAATTTTATGCCAATTCAATGATGATAAAGCCTGTAGTCTCCTCTCAAAAGAAAATGAAAACAAATTATGGCATAAATGTCTTATCTATATTAATCAACATTCAATGGAGGAATTATCAAATCTTGATGCTTCTGGGGATATTTCCTTGATGAAAAAGGATCAAGAACATATTTGTGGAGATTTAAAAGCAGTAAATATTATTTTAAAGACATACAAGTCCAAGAATAAGAAGTCTAAAGACTTGTTAGAGCTGATACATGTGTATTTTTGTGGTCCAATACACCCAAATAATTTTTCAGGTCATAGATACTATGTCTTGTTCATTTGGCACTATAATCGAATGACATCAGTTACTTTGATATGACACAAAATAGAAGTTTTGTATTACATCAAGGGGTATCAAAGAACAATCAAGAAGATGAATGTAAATAATATTCTCACATTGAGATCTGATAAAGTATTGGGATTCCCTAATCAAATAGTGGAATATTATCTTAATAATCATGTGATATTTCACCAATATTAGGATGTGAGGTAAACTCAAAAAAAATGAGTCCATAGAAAGAAGAAATCAAGATATCAACATCTTGGAAAGAAAAATGTTGATTGCAAGAGGACATTCAAAAAATTAAAAATAATCTATTATGATTTTTGTATACACATCTAATCAATTATTTTTGAGACCCAATGAATAAAGTACTTCTTATTATATGGGGTTTAATAAAAAACCAAGATTGAGGTACTTTCTTAACTTCAGAATTAAATGTTTCATTTTGAACAAGGTAATCAAGGAAAATTTAGAAGTGAAGGTGTTTAAGGAACATTTCTTGGCTACTTATTCAAATAAAATACCCACATATGCTTGAATAGAAGGATTAGAAAGATGATCAAAATCCAATATGTCACTATTATTGAAGATGAACTCCCTACACATTCAAATAATGAAGGAACTCGTGAATATGATGATAATGAAAGATGTTATCCATAGATTCCAAAAACCAAGTGTCAGAACCTTCCATAGGGAATGATTATAGAAGTGATGATTTAGAACCAGATGGAGGTAGGGTATAGTATAACCAATGTGTCTAGAACCAAGAAGAGCATTGATAATAGACGAAAATAAGTTTAGGGATGAGTTCTGAAGCATGGATTGTTCACCGAAAGCCTCAAGTTGAGGCATGTGATTGATGGGATAGTGGTGGTTGTCTTGATAGATCGGTAGTTTTCCAAAAAAAAAATCGTTTGGCAGTGGAACCGGCTATACCGACTATACTCTTCTATAAATAGATGATTGGGGTCACTTGTTCATCACTTTAACTATTCACTTCTCATTTTTTTTAGTAGAGTTTCAATATTTAGGGCCTTTGTAACTCTGAGTTTTATCTATTTATCTAAATGTTTAAATGTTCTTTTTATAGAGTACAAATAATTTTGAATCATATAAATTCCATGTGTTGTTCCATTTCTTTATTTATTATTTATGTTAATTTTATTTTAGAAGTTCTTGTGTGGTTGTGAGGTGATTCACTATGGAGACTACAGAGCATAGTTCTAGAGTTCGATTTCTGATATTAGGTGTATTCTGTTTTGGAATTTTTGGAACTCTGATCTATTTTTAAAGGTTGTAGTGAACAAATTACAAATCAGTGGTTCCGACATAACAAGTGATATCAGAGATAAGATAATGAGATTCTGGTGGCCAGACCCTAGTCCTGAGTTCAATTCTTATTATAGATCATCATTTCATGCATGGACTTATAAGATAATTTTGGTAAGTAGTTATTTATCCCCTTTTGTTTTCAAATTTAGTGGAATTTCATTGATTTTGGAAGGATGACATTGGAAGAGAGTAAGGTCCTAATTGATAAATTTGACAGGTCATATTTTAGATTCCAAAGGATTCATATTTAAGATTATCTATTTTGGATAGATTAGGAAGTTCAATTTAAGGGAGTCAAACTGGAAGTAATGTCAAAGTAAAAATAGAAAAATCCTGACTGAAAAGAAATAGGAGTTGTTTGGATGATGTTGAACTAGAATGTATTCTTTGACATTTGGGAAGTAAATACCACTTCTGGGCTAATGGATACACTTTTCAACATGTATGAGATGACGACCACTATGAGAAAAGTTTTCCTGATACAATAACTTGTTGACATCAGTATGTCAAAAGGAAAGTCGTTAGTAGATCATATCAATGGCTTCAATGAGATTCAAAGTCAGTTGGAATCAATGGGTGTAAAGTTCACTAGGGAAGTGTGGGAACTAATCCTTATATCATTGTTACCAAAATCATGAGATGTGATGGTTACTGTGGTGATTAATTTCAATGGTAAGACTGACTTGGAGTTTAAGGATGTTTGAGATTTAATTCTGAATAAGTAAATTCAGAGGAAGGGAACCTAGAATTCCACTAGAAATTCATTTAATGTAGAAGGTAGGGGCATTATGTTTCATGGAAAATTTAGAATAAGGGGAAAATGAGATAGGATTCATGGTAATTCGACTAAGCCCAGACATGTATATTGTCATTGTGGGATGGAACATTTTAAGAAAGACTGTAGGGACTAAGGTTCAATTTTAAAAGGAACTCTTCTGGAAGATCATCTGAAAATCCCATTTCAGAAGTTAAGAGTAGTTTTGTGATGAGTTTCACATATTCTCTTATTTCATATATTGTTGACTTTAGGGATTATTTTCACTCTACATTTGAGAGGGGTCATGAGAAACTATGTTTCTAGAATATTTAGTAGAGTCCACCTTACAGATGGTGAAACTATCATGATTTTGGGAAAGAGTGATGTTTTCCTCCAAACTTTGAAAGAATTATTGTCTGGGTTTCAAGGTGTGAAACACATACCGAGGTTATGGTAGAAATTGATCTTAGTAGGACATCTGGATGATGTGAGTTTTTATACTACCTATATGGATAGTGTTTGTAAATTCACACAAGGTTTCATGGTGGTGGCCAAAGGCATGAAGGATAAGACATTATATCTAACTGGGAATTAATAAGAAGAAATGCTTTCCAAATAATCAACTTCTAAATTTTTAAGGTTGTGATAAGAGTGTCTCAGTCACATAAGTAATAAGGGGATGAAAATTTTGAGTGCAAAGGGGATAATGAAACTTAGAAGCATGGAGTGTAGAACATGTAGGGAGTGTATCGTTGGAAAGCAGTGGAATGTGTCCTTCAATATGGAGGGAAAAACTTTGAATCATCGAAATTTAGAGTTGGTTCATGTGGATGTATGGGGGAGAACCCCGATTCATTTTCATAGGGGCTCGTTATACTATTGTACCTTAATCAATGATGTGGAATGAAAAGTGTAGGTGTTTTTTCTCAAGAACAATTCTAAGGTTTTCAGAACCTTCATCAGATGAATATCCATGGTGGAAAAGGAGACCAAAACTAAGATGAAATTCTTGAGATTTGATAATGGGGGAGAATATGGAAGTAGGGAGTTTTTGAGGTTTTTCTTGTGGAAGAACATTTGGTTTGAGAAGACTTTACCAGAAACACCGAATCAGAATTTTGTTATAGAGAGGATGAATCATAATTTGAATGAGAGGGCAAGGAGTATGAGGTTGCATGCTAGTTTCTCCAAGTAATTTTGGGTGGAGTCTATAAACTATGTGGCTTATCTTGTGAATTAGAGTCATACTTCTTTGTGATAGGAACTTCCTAAAGAACATTGATCTAGAAGGATGAAGGATATCTCTCATATCAATATTTTTTGAATTATTTCCTATGTCCACATTAATTCTAGGGGGAGGGACAAGTTGGAGGAAAAGTTTCAGGCATGTTTCTTTTTTGGGTATGATGATGAAGACTTTGGTTTTCGACTCTGGGATAATGACTTAAAAAAGGTTGTTAAAAGTTTGAATTCCCTCTTCAATGATCGGACCTTGTGGAAAGATCAAAACTTGGCGGATGATGCAATTTAGAATAAAGAATCAATGCATGTCAAAGTTTATCTGTATGGAATTCTAGAAAATATGATTATTTTAGGGAGTATGTTAGTTTCAAAGATACTAGATAGTCCAAAAGGTGAAGTTTCATATAGAAGTCAGATTTCATTGTTATTTCTAAGGCCATATTTATAGGAATCCTCAAGGATTGTAGAATCTTGGAATATAACTCTAGAAGGAAACATTCTGGAAGTAGTAGTTTCAAAAGGAGTAGAGCTATAGGTTTAGTTATAGAAACAAACACCCAGGAATTGGAATTCCGATTCCAATTCCTTTATGCTTGATAATGTGTTCGTCTGGAGTAATGTGGATCATTTATATTACTAGAATGTGTTTTGTAGTGGGATTTTATCATACTTTCTCCATGTGGATGATATGCTTCTTACAGGTCTGAGGAGTGATCAGATTGAGGAGCTAAAAATAAAATTGTTTGGAAGATTTGAGATAAAAGATGTTGGTTCCACAAAGAGGATATTGTAGAATCATGTCAAAAGGGACTCAAATTCTGAAACCATGTTTCCATCACAATCAGAGTATATCCAAAAATTGGTGGAAAGATTTATAATGATTGAACCTAAGCCTGTAACCACTCCTCTAACCAGACATTTTAAGTTATCCATAGAGAAGACGAAAAGAAAGGAAGATGAGGCGAGTACATGGTGTGAATTTCATATGCATCAATGATTGGAAGCTTGATGTATGCCATGGTTTTTATGAGGTTATAAATTATGTATGAAGTGGAAGTTTTTAGTAAGTTCATGGAGAATTCAAGAAAGGAACACTAAGAAGTGGTGAAGTGTATATTCTGATATCTCAAAGGTTAGATAGACATGTCACTCTATTCTGAAATGGGTGATCCATTTTAGGGGTTTATAGATTTGGATTTTATAGGATATGTAATCACACATAGAAATTCCACTATTTATGTGTTCACTTTTAGAGGAACAACTGTGAGTTGGATGCCTAGAGTTCAACCAATAGTTTCACTATCTATAACGAAAGTAGAGTAAATGACAATCACGGAATCTGAGAAGGAGTTGATCTGGATGAAGTGGGTGTTGTATGATCTTGAGAGATGAAAAATTAATGAAATGTTATATGATAGTTAGAGAATGATTCATCTTGTGAAGAATCCAATGCTTCACTCCAAGATGAATCATATCAGCTAAAGTATCACTTTATCTATAGGTTTTTGGAGAAAGGAGTGTTGGAGCTATATATATAAGTTTAATAGATGTTGGGATGTAACAGAAATGTTGATGAAGGTATTATTCTGGGAAATTATAGGGTGGTGATACACCTTAGTGGGACTTGGATGACCAGAAGCGTGGTGGATGATCATAGTGTCACTACGGAAGAGAGAGAGAATGGTAGGAAGTGATCCAAAGGACTTGGTGAAGAACCAGTTTTTTGGCTAAGTGTTGTAACCTTTCAGAGGGATTGATTTCAGAATTTAAGATTCAAAATAAGATAGAGGTAGGGTGCATCAGAACAAGGTTTTCCTGAACCAAGTAACAGTGATGAAAATATATTATAATTTCTTTAAGCACAAAATAAGCTAAGGGATGAGTTTTGGAGAATGCATTTTCCATCAGAAACTTCAAATTGAGGCGGTGTGATTAGTGGCTTGTTAGTATTTTTCTTCATCGAGTGACAGTTTTTAGAAAAGATCGGTTAGTGGTGGCACCAGCAGTACCAGTCGGACTTGTCTATAAATAGATGGGTGATGTTACTTGTTCATTACTTAAACTATTCACTTTTCATATTTTTTTAAGTAGAGTTATGATATTCAGGGATCTTGTAACTCAAATATTTTTCTCTCTTAATCCAAAGGTTATAGTGTTCCTCTCATGGAGTAAGAATAGTTCTGAACCATGTAAATTTCATGCGTTGTTGTTTTGTTTCTTGCTTGTTTTTTTGTTTGTTATCGGAATTTCCTGTCTAGTTGTGAGGTAATTTAGTATATAGATTCTGGAGATTAATTACATAGTTCTATTACTGGCATTAGGTGTCATTTGTTTCAAAAGTTCTTGACCTTTATTCCATAATTGAAGGTTCCAGTGAATAGATTTTGAATCAGTGGTTTCACCACAACAATTTCAGTAATTAAAACTTCTAAAAAATCAAGAAAGAGAGCTAAAGTTAATGAATATAATATTTTTAGAGACAAAAATCAAACAAGACTACTAGAGACTATTCAAATAGTGATATCAATATATCATGTTAAATAGTGAAACAATGAATATGCATCAAAATAGGAGAGTTGGATCAATGCAATGAATAAAAAACTTGAAAAATTAAGAAGAATTTGACATGGGATCTTATTTCTAGGAAAATGCACATAAATGTCATTGTAACCAAATGGGTTTTTTGAAATAAATTAAATAAAATATGGAAAGTTTATCTAGAACAAAGAAACGCTTGTTGTCTAGAGGTACTCTCAAATTAAAGGTGTGGATGTTGATGAAGTGATTTACCTGGTAGAAAGATTGGGAGCAATAAGTTTGTTTTTATCCATTCTCAATGGAATGTTAAAAGATGAAATTTACATAAAATAATTGGATGGTTTCATGCTCAAAAGTGATAAAATAAAGGTGTGAAAACTGAATAAATAATTTGTAAGGATCAAAAGAAGCGCCAAGATTCTGGTATTCATGGATTGATCTATTTTTAAAGAAGTTAGGATTCACACATGGAGGAGTTGATCACATGATTTATGTGAAGAAGAACTATGAGGATAGACCTGTGGTTATAATATATGTTGATAAAATCATATTCGGAAGATCAAAAAAATAAGGTTGCAAGGAGTTTGTTGATATAATGATGAACGTATTTGAGGTGTCTATAATTGGTGAAATTACATTTTCTTTATTTTCATACGGGTTGATCAAATATCTGATAGAACCTTTATTTTTCAATGTAAACATGCTAAAGAGGTGTTGAAGCTGTTTGAAATTGAGTACAATGATGCACATGGATTTTTCATTCATTTTTAATAATTTTTTAATTTATTTTTAGTTATTTTTCTAACTACTTTTAGTATTTTTACCTTATTTTTTTATTTTTGTAATATTTTAGTTATTTTATCATTTTTATTTAATTATATATCAATTTTAGTAATTTAGTCTTTTCATTAGTTTATATTAATTTTTTATATTATATTTAATACTATATTTTTATTATTAGTTTTGATAATTTTAGTTTTTTTATTTTATTTATTAGTATATATATATTAATTTTCTATATTATAATTTTATTTTATTTCATTATTTTTTTGTAGTATTAATAAAATAGTACCTTTTTTATTATTATTTTTTATTTTTTTAATATTAATATTTAATAGTGGTAATTTTTTATCATATTTTTATTTAATTACTTGTGCATAAATATATATATATATACCTTTATAACTTTATCTTGTAATTACTTTTATTTATATTTAATTGGTATAATATTTAAGTATTTAATTATAATTCTATTATTATTATTAATATTATTGTTGTTATTATTGTTATTTTTGTTATTATTATTAGTTTTTCATTATTATTATTATTATTATTATTCATCATTATTATTTTTTATTTTTAGATAATTTGATTTCATTTTTGTTTTAAATTTTAAAATTTGAATTTTTTGCATTGAAATGAAGGTCGTGTGCCTCCCTCTTTCATCTCTGGAAACCCTAAGTAGCACCCACTATATCACCAAGAGGCTATGCCACCCTTCCTCCTTCAGCACACTAAGTGGTCAACCCTTCTCTCTGCATTGAAACCCTACGTGCGCAGCACCTCCATCATCTGCTCTAGCATACCCCTCCTATACCAGGTGCCCCCCCCCCCCTCTCTCACCCTAAACATCTCCCTCCTACACATCACAAGGTAGGAACATCTCTCCTAGCACCCCTCCATCCCTCTCCCCCCTCCTGTGCAGTGTGCCTCCTCCTCCACGCAGCAAACCTAGCACCACCCTTCCTCCAAGCGACCTCCTCTCCGTTGGAGACCAATTGAACCACGAAGTAGTGCCACACCTTCCACCTGCAACCCTCTGGCATGCCACCCTCCACCTATAGTGCACCAAAACCAAGTAGTAGCCTCCTACAAGCCACCTCACTCCTAAAGAGCACACCTACCTGACTCCCTTCTCCCTACCTACACAGTGTGCGCTTCACTGTATATAGTGGACATTGCTCCCTCTATCTGTCTAGCTTGCGCAGTGGTGGTTCGAGGGTGACAACATCGACGTGTGTGTGTGTGTGTAGTTTTGATTACATTTGGATATTGATGGGCGAGTGTGTTACACAATGAGATAGCAGATCAACACAATTATTTTTTTAGATAATTTAGGTACAATTTTAATAATTTATCATTTTATTACTATGCATATTTTTCATTCGTGATATCAGGGTAAATTTTTATGTGTTGGGGTGTTGAATGAATAATTTAAATTGTTTCACATTACAAACTACCAAAATGGCCCTAAGGCCTTAATTTTTATTGATTTTACCATTTTAATTATTATTCAATTCAGTGATATTGAGAAAGTTAATTGTTTTGACCGACTATAGTGCAAATAGGTGGCGCAACTTTATGAGAAACAGGCTATGTCATTTCGCTGTTTGGTTCAATACTTAAACATGAATCCTAATTTATTTATAACATTAGAGAATTATATCTTAAAATAAATTAAGAGATATAAAATGAGAATCTAAAAAATGCTTATATTTTTGGAAATGGAGATAATTTAGTAGAATAAATATTTAATCCAAGAAAAGAATTTTTTACATGGCTGTATAGTAGTTTAATTATGATGTCAGCATCCGAGACACATTTTGTCGATTCAGAGTTCATCAGCGTTTTTTGCTGCATTTTATTTTTTTCATTCACTTTCTCAATTTTTTTTGTTTTATTAAAATAATTTAAAAAAATAGGAATTCCCTCAACTTTTTGTTTGTCTGAACATTGTCCAATGAGATAATTTTAGTGAATTTGATTATATGATCTATGGGGTTCAACCCTACTCACCACTTTTACAGTAGCTATTTGGTTATAAAAATTTTCAAATTGGACGTACTGAAATGCACATACCAAATTTTTTGGCACCATTTTCGAGGAGCACGTGCACCTCTAGCATTAATAAAATCTCATGTAAACCTTGTTTCAGGAATCATTTTCCAAAATGGTGAACACTCGTAATTCATCTCCATCAATAAACGACCCACCTCATGGTCAAGAACAAGAACACCAAATAAAAGGAAAAGTTTTAATTGGAACCTCTACCGAAAATAAAATTAATCAACGGGAGGAAAGCATTGAAACTCATATTTCAACCCTTCCTAGTGGAAAAGTCCACCCCCTCTTCCAAAACTGTCTCAATAATCAAAGGCCTTGGACTATTATGAGACAGGAATTGAGACCCAACATAGTCAAAGTCATCTCAAGCATAACAAGACCCAGAATTCAAGTGATGCACTTTGAATTGAATTCATCAATGATCAACCAGCTCCAACAACATGCATGATTTTATGGCTCGATAAGCGAAGACCCTTATATGCATATGAACAAATTTATCGAAGTCTGTGACACATTTAAATACAATGGGGTGACCGATAATATGTTGATATTAATAATGTTTCTATTATCATTATAAGGGATAGATAAGGACTGGTTGGAAAGTCTGGACCTGGATACAGTCTTCACCTAGGAAGTGCTAAGAAGGAAATTTTTTGATCAATATTACACAATAGAACAATCTTTGAAAAATAATAGAGACCTAAACTCTTTGTTACAAAATGATTATAAATCACTATGAGAAGCTTTGGAAAGATTTAAGTCCATGTCAAGATGTTGTACTCATCATGGGATGAAGTTGGTGAACCAATTGAAAGTTTCCTACTATAGAATCCAACCTAAGAGTAAGTCTGAAATCAATACAGCTACTGGAAATGCATTCATGAAAATGGATCTTAGAGATCAATACACATTAATTCAAACCATGGAAGAACACATTTTCTAGTGGCTAGAATATTTTTTAAGAAGGAAATCATGGGTGAATCAAGTTGATTCTAACACATTTATAGCTACACAATTTGAAGCACTCAACAAGAGGATTGAAAACTTATCACTAAGTCTACCTAAGTCAGTTCCAGTCCATGTAGTTCAAGATGAAAAATATCCACACTATGGTGGTCCTTATGATTATCCCATGTGCCCATATAACATAACTAAGAACAATATGTATGAAGATAACTTTTTCAACTACAACAGAGGAAATTATGTAAACAATTGCAACACAAACTGAAAAAGAAATTATCTAAATCAAAGTTGGAAGGAACCAGTGGCTACTCAACCAATAAATCAGAACATGTGTCTACCTGGGTTCCCTAATCAATCTTCCTTTATACCCTCCATGAAATTTCAAGAGAAAGGATATCAAAAGAAATACCACCCAACATTTAATCAACAAAAACAATACAAGGAGAAAAGGAAAACAACAAACTTTTCTCATCTTGCAACACAAGGCCAACCAGATTGGGGAGAAACTATAGAAAAATTAATGATGTAAAATCAATCAAGGATTGAGTTACAAGATATAGAAACCCAAAACTTGTAGACAACAACCCAAAACTTACAAACAAACACCCAAAACTTACAAGAATCCATATACAACATTAAAAATCATGTCGATCAGTTTGCTACACAAATGCAAGACCAATAATAAGGAACTCTACCAGGTAACATAAGAGTAAACCCAAGTGAAGATGAAAAAGTTATCACATTATATAGTGTCATGCACCAGAGTTCAAAATGCCTGATTCAAAACCAATAGATGAGACACTTGCTTTCATGATCCGACCTATTGAGTTTCAACCCATAACTACCCCTAGTCCGCCTCTAATAGGCTAGAGGATGGCGACCAGTGCTGTGTAGGCATATCCCACAAATGGGAGGCATTAGCCTAAAGTACCTATATACACACAAACATATTCAATACCACATAATACTAAAATGTAAAATAACTGAAACAATGCATGCATACATCTAAGATCCCACAACAGAGTATGAAAGTAAAGTATTGAAAGCATAAAAAGGGGACAAATACAAGCCCATAAAAAACTATAAAGAGTCCAACCTACTCTAAGGGTGAGGAATAAGTCAAAATTGATCTCCCTATAAAACAACTTGGTTTAAAAATATTCATCTACACTCCACCTACTACTCCCTATCCTCCTAGGACACCATCAAATGGTTCGTTGTCTGATAAGACACATGCAGGCAAAGCCCATACAGGGGTGAGTATAAAAATACCTAATAGAACACCCAAAAAACTCTAAACACAAATCACAAACTCTAGTAATCTCAATATAAGATATAATAATCAATTTATAACAAAAAAATATAGATATACTCAGTAAAGACACCATGCCACCAGGCAGTCATAACCAACTGTCATCCACATGATTATGCTCGAAGCAACGCTCGTTTTAGGAGATTCCACTCCATGAGACATGCTGCCATCAGAGACACTCGATGAAGAGGTCTATATGATTGGACCCCGCCCAATGAAAACTAAATGGTATAAGAAGACACTAATACACAGATATGGGGTCATGGCCAGAACCTTTGGGGGACATTATGAATCCAATATGGATCAATGCGCTACATAGGGGATCATATGATAATGATTCCAAAAACCCTAATAATATGGATTGCTGGATGGAGGATCAACACCCTTCTTAGGTAGGTCATGTTGATTCCACAAACCCTACCTATGGAACAAAGTATGATAGAGGATCACACTATAGACTCACGGAGGGACACCACAACTCTATCTAAGACTCGACCTCTATAGGGGATCATAGTCCAATAATATGGATGTAATTTTACATTGTACCCTCAAGGAAAATGAAAAATGGGATGTAATAAACCTATACTGGTCCAAAATAATAAAACAAAGATCCATAAGCACTCTTTAAGGGAGTACATGGCATGTACCATGGTATACATGGTGTGTCCAGTTATCCCCATGTATGCTCGTGTGGAAGAGCCTAACACGACATATAGTATCCATATAAATGGTGTGTACAAGGAGTACACAGAATGTAGAGACACATAGTTTCCTACATGTGTCTTCAGGACATTTCTGTTTAGTAGTACACAGTGTGTGGCTTCCTTTGTACCGCTATATAGGTAAGCTCGTGTACACCCAGCCAAGTTGTGTCTGTGTACAAGTATATGGAGTTCCATCTGGCAGTATAGATTTTCCTGTTTCTATGAACACTCTGAATTACATGCTAAGTCACACGTAGGGGGTCACATGGTGTGTCCTAGGGGTACACGGTGTGTGATACATAACTTTGGTCAAAACCCTAGTGCCACAACCAGGGGGATCAGATGAGGTGTACCCAAAATACACATCGTGTTTCTCGAGAATTTCCAGAACCATCAGGTTTTCTTCCATGTCGATCTGTGCACCATAAAACCCTATAATCTCTTTGGAAACTATAGATCTAGGGTTGTCTAAATCTTTTTATCCTCTATTTCCAAGATCTGGGTTTGAATCTACTCAAAAATCATTACCAACGATCCATCTATTACCACGCATCAAAACTGGGATGAACAGATACCACAAATCCATTCCAATCCACCATTGGTTATCCACCACCATTGTCCCATATCGATTGCACCACCGATCATGGATTTCACCCATGGTATTGATCTGTTTCACAGAATAACAGTCACTCAACGATCAAATACCAGGTATTCATCGAACCATATACTAAAGGAAAAATGCTTGTGATGAACGTGTGAAGAATGGGAGAAGAAATATATAAGACATAAAAGTGAGGAATGAACATCAATTGTTGTTTATTTGTCCTCAATTAGTTATCGTACAAAAGGATGAATGAAGAGGGATAATCAATACGAACAAATAAAAAATTCCATCAAATTTAAATCTATCAGCGATGCATGAATCAATTTTGTTCGTGGAATTGATCTGTGTTCACCTAGGATTGAAGAACAAGATGTTAATCACAAAACAAAGCATTATACCTAGATTTTGGATCAATCATTAATGAATAATGTTTTCATTGTTGTCGTTGATGATATCCACAATCTCCGTTGGTGCAGCGATTCCCAATCTTATCTCTATCTGTCATCGTTCACCAAGAAAATCTCTCCAAAGTTTTGTCTGAATTTCTAAGGTTTAGGGGCCAACCTGAGACAAATGACATAGTCATTTACTTAAAGGATAAAAATAGTTCACTGTGTCAAAACAAACAAAATAAATTTATTTATTTATTTCATTCATTTATGCCTACAACAACTTTTTCACAAACGGCATGCACCGAAAAATTTTATGTCACGCCTAGGGTAAAACTCGTGCTCTGAACTCAATGGTTTGCTCAGATTTATAATCTATACCCCTATTTAGGATTTATTCCACTTTTTTTAGGAAAACTTCATGTGTATGCAATTTAATATATTTAATATATTTTAAACATTTATTTCAGGCACACCGGGTCTTAGAATCGCACGTCGTCTTAGAGTATAGTCTTTAAAATAATTTATATAATATCCAAAAATAATATATGGAAAATAAAAAAATTAAATTCTCCCCACCTTAGGTATTTTTATCCCAAAAAGAGAAAAATATACTCAAAAAGTTGAGGGTATTGGGCTCACATTTGGGTCTCCCGCTCCTAGGTACTCTCCTGAAGATTCATGTGCTACCATCGAACATGCATTAGGTTAATCAAACACCCATGAAGGATCATCTCCTACCGATCCTTGATCTCCACCAGGTGATCTGTAAAGGTATATCCATACTCGATATCTAGCTCACCCCAGTTGATAATGTGCAATGGATCATGCGCATACCTCCTTAGCTACAACACATGGAATACATTGTGTACCCAGTCCAACTATGGTGATAGAGCTAAGTAGTACACCCCCACCCATCTAACTCTAGGTAATATCTAAAAGGGACCAATTAATCTCATAGATAACTTGATATTGTGGCCAAATCTTCTCAATCCATATCAAGGTGAGACTCTCAAGAACATACGGTCTCCTTCCTCGAACTCCAGAGGTCTCCATCGTCAATCTGCATAAGACTTCTGATAGATTTGTGTTGTCTTCATCTACTCTTAGATGATTTGAACCTTATTTGTAGTATCTCTCTATAACTCTGAGCCCATGAGTGTTGACTCACCTGGATCAATACAACAAAGTGTTGACCTATAGATTCGCCTGTACAAAGCCTCGAATGGTTCCATACCAATGGTGGAATGATAGCTATTTTTGTATGCAAACTCTACCAAGGGTAGTTTATCCTCCCAACTATGGTCAATGTCCAACATTAAATCATGTATTATGTCCTCCAAGACCTAAATAGTTCACTCTATCTGGTTTTCATTTTGGGGGTGAAATATTGTGCTCATGCATAACTGAGTCCCAAAGGTTTCTTGTAACCCTCTCCATAATTGATATGTGAAGTGATAATCACATTCAAAGACAATAATTTAGGGAACTCCATGGATTCAGAATATCTTATTCACATAGAGGCATCCCAAGATCTCTACTAAACTCTGCTCTCAAATATCTAGGAAGTGGGATGAATTGGTGAGTCGGTCTATGATCACCCAGATGGAATTGTGTCCCCTAGATGTATGTGGTAATCCTATTATGAATTACATGGAAATATCATCCCACTTCCACTCTATAACCTCAAGGGGATAAGATAAACCTATAGGAACATGGTGCTCTGACTTCACCTACTGATAAGTTAGGGATTGAGAGACAAACTTTTCAACTCCCTTCTTCATACCTGGCCACCAAAACTGATGTTGGAGGTCCCAGTACATATTTTTCACACATAGATATACCGTCAAAAGGGATATATGAAACTCCCACAACACCTCCTCCCAGAACGTCAAAGGTACCATCGTATGTCCTCTGAAAAGGATATTGTGATCCCCACTTCCAGAATATCCATTAGGAGCATGTCTGATGGATATCTGAGTATGCGAGGTCTCACAATCGGTATCTCTATGCTGATCTTCCCAAACAAACTATAAAATTGGTGGGGTAACAACCATTAACTGAAGATATGAAGCACTATCCTTATCCATGAAGTAAAACTGTAATGAGGCTAACTGATCAGATGCCTCATCTAATAATTGGAAACAAGATCTCCTACTGAGAGCATTTTACACTATGTTCCCCTTCCTATGAGTATAGAAAATCTTAAAGTCGTAGTCTTAGAGGAACTCTAGCCATCGTGATATGAAACCGGGAGATGACATTGACTTGATGGCATGTGCGAAGTTGGAGTTTCAAGGCCCAATGATGGAAGGAAGATTAAACAGACTACAAGGGGCAACAGAAGCCCATCTCATTGCATTAAAAGGCCCAAACCCAAGGTGCATGCATGGAAGTGGAAAATGGTCTTATTATCACTCTTATGTAAGCCCAAAGGAGATGTGTAAAGCCCAAGACACGTGTTTGCACGAATTTTGGAAGTCTTTCCCACATGGAGATTCTAGAATGGCATCTTTGGACACCAAAGTCAAATCTAGTGGGCTATGCCCTCAAAGTCAAGTCTGGTGGGCTATGTTGGAAAGTTGTGTGCTACTTTTCCAAAAGTCTTTGTTGGACTTTATCCTTTTTACTTTTAAGGTGACAAGGTAGGTTTATCCTTTATGACTTTAGGGTATTAGACCCTTGACCATTGTATCGCCTCCTTGGCTATAAATATCCACCCCATGGCATTGTATTTTGATTCAAGAATTAATTGAGAGCTTATTCTTTGTTTATCTCCGTTGTGTGAGGGTTATCCCAGGTTTTCCACTTTGCTCTTGTGCATTCTTGCCTTTTCAATCTATAAGTTAGATTGGTGATCCAAGATCACAAAGCCCCCAATTTCGTGCCTCAACCCAAGTGCGTTGTTGTGTGGATTGGCTATCACATCCCCCTTTAAGTGTGATGTCTAAGTAGTAGGTCGCACTCCTTATATTGTTGATTGAATACTTGCATCCGCTATCCGTACCCATCATCCACCACTTAGCCTCAAACCGCATCCTTCATCCGCCGACCTACGCCGTGAAGATCGGGCTACCCCGTGTGTCTCACATCAGTTGGTATCAGAGCTCCGGTTGACACGGTAGGAATATATCACCCTCTTTTATCTCATATATCTATTACCTTTCTCATCTTTCCTTATTATCCACCCATTCAAGAAAAACCTTTTTCTTTAAAAACCTCCAAAATTGGCCTTTGTTGTGCAAGATTGAAATATTTTTTTGAGTCAATTTTTCATCCATCTTATTTTCACATTTAAATCGCTATATGTGATTTGTATCCGGAAAAAAAATCAAATTCTCTCAACTCATCATTTTGTGCTTCTCAAAATTAAGCACATCCTTTCCTTTGAGAGATTTCAAAAAAAATGTCTTACTCTTCGTTCATCATTTTGTGCTTTAAAACTCCAAGCACAACACTTTTTGGGGAGATTTGACAAAAAAAAGAGAGAGAAAAATGGATACAATTACTTCATCATTGTGCTTTATATTATTAGCACTTTCCATTTCCATACACCACTTTATCCATTATTTTTCTTCATCCCCATATTATATTTTGCTCATATTGTTGTTAATCTTGCACAATCGGGAAAAACCCACAATCCACCTATCTACCCCTTCTTTCCACCCTCTTTTTGACCCTTTACCATTTTTAAACCCCTTACCACTCAAGCGGGTTGTGTTAAACCATCCCCCGAAACAATCTTGATTGGGGAGGAATTGGTGTAACTTGATCGCCCTAAACAAGGTATTATATTTCATAAGATATTAGGATTCAAATTGAGTTTTGAGAGTGGAGAGAAATAAGAAAAAAAAAAATCTTGTGTGTGTGAGTGTGTGCATCTTGTTGTGTGTGTGTGTGTGTGTGTGCATCTTGTGCATGTGAGTGTTTATATATTATGTGCGTGAGTGTGTATCTTTGTGTGTGTGAGTGTGTACATCTTGTGTGTGTGTGTGTGTACATATCACATGTGTGAGTGAGTGTGTATCATTTTGTGTGTCCCCCCCCCCCCCGGTGTGTGTTTGTGTTTGTGTAACTTATCATGGCAGAAGATCATGGGAAGAAAATTGCTCATGTTAGCGATGAAGGAAGTCGAAGTAGATCTCCCACACCCAAAGCTACGCAATTCCAAATTCAAGCTTTGGTGAGCCACTTCGAGAAGCTTCTTGATCGGAAGTTGGAGGTGTTACATGAGAGGAATGGTGAATTGGAGAATAAACCAAGCTCAAGGATGTTCCATGATAACCCATGACACGCTCCAGCACCACGTCATCCCCACATCATGGAGGAGGAGATGGTGAACTTTGATGATGATCTTGATGATGTCCCACAAAGGAGGAGGTTGTACCAACAACTGATAGGAGGACAAAGGAGACAACATGATGATGAACTACTTGGCGGGATCAAGGTGAAGGTCCCTTCTTTTCAAGGGAAAAGTGATCTGGAAGCATACTTTGAGTGGGAGATGCGTATCGAGCATGTCTTTTCATGCCATGAATATTCCGAGGAGAAAAAGGTCAAACTTTCTTCCCTTTAATTTTATGATTACACTTTAATTTGGTGGGATCAAGTTCAAAAGGAGAGGGCTAGATATGGTGGAAGTCCCATCAACACATGGGAAGACATGAAGTTCGCCATGCAGAAGCGATTTGTTCTCACACATTACCATAGAGATCTCCACAACAAACTTCAACGCCTCACCCAAGGGAGTAAGAGTGTAGAAGACTATTACAAGGAGATGAAAATTTCCATGATTCGGGCAAACGTTGAGGAGGATCCGGAGGCAACCCTGGCACGGTTTTTACATGGACTAAATCGGGAGATTGCGGATCAAGTGGAGATGTACCACCATGTAGAGATACAAGATATGATCCACCAAGACACCAAGATCGAGCAACAAATCAAAAAGAGGAGAAACATGAGGAAACCCGCTACCCCTTTCACACCATGGAGAAATACAAGGAAGGATATTGGAGAACCATCAAAGGAAAAATAGGTGGTTGATCGCAAAATTGACAAGGTAATTCTTCCACCTAAGAAACCTGCTTTTGAGGCTAACCAAACCAGGAATAGGGAATTCGGTGTTTCAAATGTCAAGGAAGGGGTCACATTACTAGTGAGTGCCCAAACCAGCGCACCATGACCATCAAAAAGTATGGAGAATGGGAGACCGATGGATAGAGCTCGGAAGAGGAGGAGGAAGAATCTCTAGAAATTGAAAGTGGAGAGTTTGTCACGACCCGTCCTCAAGGCTCGTGCCGTGACTACCCCAAGCCCGCCTTCCATAGGCCAGGGGCTGGCGACTAGCACCAAAGGCATAATCCCGATAACTGGGAAGGAATTGCCTTTATAAAAGTAAACAAAACACCACAGATTACAAGCGGAAGTGCTGAAAGGTAAATGTTCCAGAATACAAACCCAAATTAAAGTACAACTACAACTGAACAAAGTACAACAGAAAAAGACAACAACTGGAAGAACGGAAGCGGCTCCTGGGTCTTCCTCCTCGGATCCTACCAGAAGGGTAGGTAGAGATGGAGCAGCTCTTGGATCGTCCACCACGGTTCCTACCTGAAGAGTAGGTACAGATAGCCTCCACAACGCTCTCACCTGTCAACCTCCACCGTGTGTTGTCTCGTCGCGAAGTCCACCTCCGGATAAAGACTCGTCGTGTAGTCCACCTCCGGGTACTGACTCGTCGTGTAGTCCACCTCTGGGTATCGTCCAATCCTCGAACACTCGGCCTCCGTCAGCACTGCCCGTCGTCTGCAACCAACACAATGAGGTGCGGGCATAGCCTGTGCAGGGGTGAGTATAACGATACTCAGTAGGGACCCCGAGACCCTCAAGGTCTCACTAAAAACCAACAAGGATAACCACAAAGAAGATCTCAACAGATAACTTCTACTTAGGTATATGCCCATGCATATACCTAAGTTATCAAGTAACCCATCTCAATCATGAGGAAAACACCAAGATCATGAAAACAACGGATAACCACTACCCAGGTATATTCCCATACATATACCTAAGTTATCAAGTGACCCATCTCAATAATGAGGTAAACAAAAAGGTCAAAAGTCTCAGCTCAAACCAGGATTTTCATTATCGAAACCGTAACTGCTGAAGAGCCCCGTCTCTGGAGTGTACAGTGGTCCTTTCATGACTCCGAGGTACTTCTCACTAACCTAAGACTGCTGAGGTACTCCTCCTATCGAGTACCGTGGGCCTGCCACCTCACATAGTAGTGCTTCCCGCCGGGGTCTGCCACCCAAACACAGTAGTGCTCCCCCCTCATAGCCTACAGAGGTACTTCTCCTGTCGAGTACCGCGGGTATGCCACACAAACACAGTACTACTCCCCGCTGTGGGTCTGCCACCCAAACACAGTAGTGCTCCCCACTGGGCTATACAAGTCTCTCCAACTCGAATCGGACAAGCAGTCTTCAGGTCCCAGCCAGCTACACGGTCTCCGTACTCCGTACGCTCGTCTCTGGGAGGGTCCGCACCACGAGCTACTGGTCGATACTCCAAGTATCTCAAAGTCCCATGAATAAGTATCTCAAAGGACTGCCTCGTCATAGGGGTCTCAACGCAACAGACGGCGCGTCAATCGGATGCCCGGTCTGTGAGTTACTAGCCTTTTTCATCCCAGGGGCCCGGTTGGTTTCGTGAGCAAACCAATCCCGGCCATATCTCAACTCTACCCCGAAATCTCATAGGTTATACTCATAGGGACCGTTTCTCAACGTGATCATCAACGCCACTGACGGTTCGTCAAACGAACGTCCTGTCTGAAAGATATCAGCTTTTCCGTTCCAGGGGCTCGGTTGGATTTCAGGTGCAATCCAACCCGGCCACTATCCAACTGTATCTAAATCTCGAGCGAATTATGCCAAAAGTTCCGTCTCATCAAGAGGAATTCAACGAAACAGACGGCGCGTCAATCGGATGCTCGGTCTGTGAGTTATTGGCTTTTTCGTTCCAGGGGCCCGGTTGGTTTCGTGAGCGAACCGACCCGACCGCACTACGACGGCATCCAAACCTCGAGCGGAGTAAGCCAAAAGATCCGTCTCATTTAGAGGAATCCATCAAAGTCGACGGCACGTCAATCGGACATCTGGTGCTAAAGATATAAGTGTTTCCGCTCCGAGGGCCCGGTTGGCTTCGTGTACGAACCAACCCGGCCGAACCCAAAGTTCTCCGAAACCTTGAGTGTAATATACCGAAACGACCGTCTCATTCCAAGGATCTCTACACTACTGACAGTGCATTGATCGGAGGTCTGTAGCCCAAGATATGGGCATTTGACCGAAAGTGGTCCGAAAACGGGGGGTCTGGGCCCGGGCCGACCCGGCCCGACCCCCCTGGGTCGGCCCGAACCGGGTCGACCCGACCCGGATCCGACCTGGCTGGACCCGGTCCGGCCCGTCCCGGTCGGCTCGGTCCGGCCCAACCGGCCAGCCGCGGCTCGGCGTGGCCGAGACGAAGTCGTGGAGCGGGGGGCGGTGCGCGGTGCGCGGCCGCCCTCGCCGCTAATTGGGGCCGGCGGCGAACCGCCGACGCCCATCTTCCGGTGGCGCGCTCGGGCGCCGCCTCCTCCTAGCGGCCGGACGGCTCCGGCCACCGCCTCCGGTCTCCGGTGGCACCGCGCCGGCGACCCGCGCCTCCGGGTGTTTCCGCGGGCCACCGGAGTTGCTCCAGTGGTCCGTTTTCAAAACCGTCTGAGCTGGTGTTCATCTCGGGTCTCGAACTTTACTGCGCAAGCTTCAAAATTACATTGCGGCCCTGTTTTGTCGTCGCCCGTCAATCCGCACGTCTATTAACAAAACGTGCCATCTTCGTGGCTCTCCGGCGCGGCGCGTTAACGCCACTCCCCTTCGTCGTGGCCCGACTCCGTCCGCGGATGTCTTCAGGTTTCTCTGATGCGGCGCGATGGTGTTGCGTCCTTGTTCTTCTTTTCACGGCGCGGCGCGACGGCGCCGCGCATTTCCTTGTCGCATGATTCCGCGTGGTGCAACGGCACCACGCCTTCTCGAACCAAACCCCAAAGGAACCAACATGAAAAAAAGGAGGAGGGTCGGCCGTGTTTGTGCGGTCCGGCCCCCTCACGTTATTCGATAACTATTGGTTTTAAACCACGAAGATCGTCAAGTTGGTATTCACGAACAAAATAAATAAATAAAATTAAAACCCCTACCTTGGTTTCAAGAGCGGAGCTTGTTCGGAGGTTCGTCGAAGAGAAAACGTCGTGGTATAACCGTCGCGGAAAGAGGCGACTTGGAAGGAGGAAGTTGCGTCGCGGGAACGGCGTCGCGGAAAGAGAGACTTTGCAGAAGAACCGTTGCGGAAAGAGACGTCGCGTCATGGATCGGTGTCACGGAGTCGGTCTTCGAGGACTCGGCGTTCTTCTACGGAGTTCGATATGTTCTTCGCGTTCCTCATGTTCTTCATCGAAGAGGATGAAGAACTCTAGCTTTCCTTAGCTTTTCTTCTCCAAAGGCTCTCAAGCAACTAAGAAACTAACCCATAAATAAATTAAGCCTCACTTAATTTATTAACACCACAAAACCTTCGAAATTCAAGAGTTTGAATTAACTCACCTCATTAAATTACACAAGTTGTCAAATTAAATGAAGGGGAGTTAATGGGGAGTTTAAGAGTTGAATAATATGAAGGGGTGGGGTTCGTGTGGGCCCCACCTCCTTCATAACCTACAAAGGGAAGTTGGGTAGTTACCCAACTTCCTCCCAAAGGATAAAAACACTTAGAGTAAAATAAAAACTGTTGTTAAATTTTTATTTTTAACTTCCACAATTTTTATCAACTTCTCTCGTGTAAACGCAACTCCGGAACAGGAGATCCTAAGAAATTACCGGCGCTACGGTTCCATCGGTGCCCTCAGAATTTGATTCTGAGCACCGGTTCAAAAGTTAGAAATTCTTGATCGTTCGTTCACTGAACGTACCCGAGCTAAACTTCGGAAATTGATTCCGAGTACACCGGACCTCGGATTCAGGCGCCGTCAGAAACTGCGTTCTTGTAAAATTCCAAAGAAAATTAAGAAAAATATTTCCTTGAAATTTCTGGGTCTTTACATTACTCCCACCTCAGGTCTTTACGTCCCCATAAAGCTTCAACACAAACTAGGGTCACAAAAGCGGTACAGAGCACGCATCTGAGCCTTCCGCTCCCATGTGCTTACCTGGAGGTTTCCGTGTTGCCTACGAAAACGCACAAGAGGAATCGACCGTCCTCGTAGAATCTGCTCCTGTCGATCCTCGATCCCCACTGGAACCTTCGTGCATGATGCCCTATTATCGATGTCCAACTCCCTAAGGTCGATGATGTGTGAAGGATCAACCACGTATCTCCTCAGTTGAGATACTTGGAAAAACGTCGTGCACCTGGTGCAACTGAGGTGGATGGGTCAAGCGGTAAACCTCCTCGCCTACCCTGCTGAGGACCTAAAAAGGTCTACTGAACCTCGGAGATAACATGCCGCCTAGGCCACACCTCCGTAAACCTCATCAAGGTGAGACCCGTAGGGAAACGTGGTCGCCATCCTCTAAATCCAGTGGTCTCTGCCTCCTGGATGACCTGGACCTTCTCTGTCGTGGCTTGGACCATCTCTGGTCCCACAAGAGCTGCAAAGATTTCTTCTTTGCCGATAAGAGAAATCCAATCTCATCCCCTGGATGAACCACTTTCTTTGCCTAATACAGTCAATCCCGACATGGATGATACTAATCCATAACAAGGATGATGTCGTAAGGGCTCGACGCCACTACCAAGAGATCCAACCGTTACTCTCACCTCCAAGGGTTGAGTCACACTGTCAGCTTCAGTGTGTGGTAACTGGGTCTCTTCCAGTAGGTATCTCACACGTGAGGGTCAAGTCAACAGTTTAATTAAGAACCTCTTAGTAACAACACAAGATAGGACAGGATTGATAACATCACAAAGGTAAGTATCTTTATTTTACTGCAGCTCATGGTACAAAGACACAAATATAACAAAAACATCATGGAACTAGATATACACCACTAGTTCCGCTCCTGTCCACTCGCTTCTGGAGCTTCGTAGTCAAAAGCTTCTGCTGCCTAAAGTTGATCTCTCTCATGTCCTCATGTCCCCTGCGGTCGGGGTGGACCTCCTGGTGGTGGTGGTGGTGGCAACATCCCAAAGCGTCGTCCACCTCCAGCTGCACGGCCAGCTCCTCTGCCATGGCCGCCTGCTCCTTGCGGTCCGCCCTGATTGAACCTCTGCCTCTGCCTCGGAGGTTCTTCATTTAACTGCTGGTCATTTGCTTGGCAGGTCAGACAATCACGTGCCATGTGACCAACTCCGCCGCAGGAGTAACACTGCATGGAAGGTCTGGCTCTTTAACTTCCCTTGGTTCCTCACACTACCGACCCTAAGTCACGCGGTCGACCACCTGTAGGTCTGGTCCTCTTGGACCTCTGCGTCATCTGTCTACTGCCTGCTGTAGAAGATTCTGGCACATGCCAGCTAGTGGTGGGTCCTGCTGCTGGAGACTGCTCAGCAAGGAAACTCTCCACCAAAAGGGCTCGCTCCAACACCCCTGTCTGTGTCAGAATGCTGAGTGGAACCACAGAAGCTATAATATCTTGCCTGAGCCCCTGCTCGAAGGTTCGGGCCCTGAAGAACGGGTCCCGTACCATATCTGTTGAGTAGCGCGAGAGGTCTGTGAACCTCGCTGAATATTGTGCCACTGTCATGCTGCCTTAACGCAGCTGAAGTAGCTTCTGTATATGCACCGCTCGAAGGGTGGCTGGTACAAACTCTGCCCGGAATAGGCTCTCGAAGTCTGCCCAAAGAAGAGTCTCCTCGTCATGCATCTGGAGCATCAGGCTCCACCATCTGCCGGCTGCTTCCTGAAGAAGGCTGGCAGCAAGGATCACCATGAAATCTGATGGCGTCCCCACTAGCCTGAAAACTCTCACCACAGCCTCCAGCCAATCCTCAGCCGCTTGTGGGTCCATCCCTCCCTGGAACCTGGGTGGTCTCTGGCACTGGAACTTGTGAAGTGCACTCAAGTGACGTGCACCCTCTGCTACTGGGGCTATTGGAATCGGTGGCCCAACAGGTAGTAGTACCACTGGTGCCTCCGCTGGTGCCTCAACTGTGATAAGGCCCTGTACTGAGGCCACGTCGCTCGGCGGGCTGTTAGTACGTACCACTCTCGAGGCTCTAGATGGTCGTCCACGGGGAGGCATCCTGAAAGAAACAACGTGACACGGTCAAATGATTTATACCTGGTGAGCTGACCTAGTTTGAGCTGATATTTAAATAAAACTTCTGGAAACACACACACAATCAGTGTTTTCGTGCACAAAGTCGGAAATCAGTTGTCAGGGTCCTGGTGTATGGATATGTTGGCCACCCGCACCAACACTGGACTCCCTGAACTGAAAACCACACTCGGTACTCTTAACACTATTTCTTCACAGAAAGAAAATATCAGAGTTATAAGTTCTGCGGTAGAACCAACTCCTCTGATACCAATTTGTCACGACCCGTCCTCGGGGCCTGTGTCGTGACTACCCTAAGCCCGCCTTCCATAGGCCAGGGGCTGGCAACTAGAACCAAAGGCATAATCCCGATAACTGGGAAGGCATTGCCTTTATAAAAGTAAACAAAACACCACAGAGTACAAGTGGAAGTGCTGAAAGGTAAATGGGACAGAATACAAACCCAAATTAAAGTACAACTACAACTGAACAAAGTACAACAGAAAAAAGACAACAACTGGAAGAACAGAAGCATCTCCTGAGTCATCCTCCTCGGATCCTACCTGAAGGGTAGGTAGAGATGGCACAGCTCCTGGATCATCCACCATGGTTCCTACCTGAAGGGTAGGTACAGATAGCCTCCACAACGCTCTCTCCCGTCAACCTCTTTCGTGTGTCGTCTCGTCGCGAAGTCCACCTCCGGATACTGACTCGTCGTGTAGTCCACCTCCGTGTACTGACTCGTCATGTATTCCACCTCCGGGTACCGTCCAATCCTCGAACACTCAGCCTCCGTCATCACTGCCCATCGTCTGCAACCAACACAACGAGGTGCGGGCATAGCCTGTGCAGGGGTGAGTATAACGATACTCAGTAGGGACCCTGAGACCCTCAAGGTCTCACTAAAAACCAACAAGGATAACCACAAAGAAGATCTCAATAGATAAACTCTACTTAGGTATATGCCCATGCATATACCTAAGTTATTAAGTAACCCATCTCAATCATGAGGAAAACACCAAGATCATGAAAACAACGGATAACCACTACCTAGGTATATGCCCATACATATACCTAAGTTATCAAGTGACCCATCTCAATCATGAGGTAAAAACAAAGGTCAAAAGTCTCATCTCAAACCAGGATTTTCATTATTGAAACCGTAACTGCTGAAGATCCCCGTCTCTGGAGTGTACAGTGGTCCTGTCATGACTCCGAGGTACTTCTCACTAACCTAAGACTGCTGAGGTACTCCTCCTGTCGAGTACCGCGGGCCTACCACCTCACATAGTAGTGCTTCCTGCCGGGGTCTGCCACCCAAACACAGTAGTGCTCCCCCCTCATAGCCTACAGAGGTACTCCTACTGTCGAGTACCGTGGGCCTGCCACCCAAACACAGTAGTGCTCCCCGCTGTGGGTCTGCCACCCAAACACAGTAGTGCTCCCCACTGGGCTATACAAGTCTCTTCGACTCGAATCGGACAAGCAGTCTTCAGGTCCCATCCAGCTACACGGTCTCCGTACTCCATACGCTCGTCTCTGGGAGGGTCTGCTCCATGAGCTACTAGTCGATACTCCAAGTATCTCAAAGTCCCACTAAGAAGTATCTCAAAGGACCGCCTCGTCATAGGGGTCTCAACGTAACAGACGGCGCGTCAATCGGACGTCTGGTCTGTGAGTTACTAGCCTTTTTCATCCCAGGGGCCCGGTTGGTTTCGTGAGCAAACCAATCCCGGCCGTATCTCAACTGTACCCCAAACTCTCATATGGTATACTCATAGGGACCGTTTCTCAATGAGATCATCAACGCCGTTGACGGTTCGTCAAATGGACGTCTTGTCTTAAAGATATCAGCTTTTCTGTTCCAGGGGCTCGGTTGGATTTCGGGTGCAATCCAACCCGGCCACTATCCAACTGTATCTAAATCTCGAGATAATTATGCCAAAAGTTCCTCTCATCAAGAGGAATTCAATGAAACAGACGGCGCGTCAATCGGACGCCCGGTCTGTGAGTTATTGGCTTTTTCGCTCCAGGGGCCCGGTTGGTTTCGTGAGCGAACCAACCCGACCACACTCCGACGGCATCCAAACCTCGAGCGGAGTAAGCCAAAAGATCTGTCTCACTTAGAGGAATCCATCAAAGTCGACGGCACGTCAATCGGACATCTGGTGAAAAAGATATAAGCGTTTCCGCTCCGAGGGCCCGGTTGGTTTTGTGTACGAACCAACCCGGACTAACCCAAAGTTCTCCTAAACCTTGAGTGTAATATACCAAAACGACCGTCTCGTTCCAAATATCGCTACGCAACTGACGGTGCGTCGATTGGAGGTCCGTAGCCCAAGATATGGGCATTTGACCGAAAGTGGTCCGAAAACGGGGGGTCTGGGCCCTGGCCGACCCGGCCCGACCCCCCCCCCCTGGGTCGGCCCGAACCGGGTCGACCCGACTCGGGTCCGACCTGGATGGACCCGGTTCGGCCTGGCCCGGCCGGCCGCGGCTCGGCGTGGCCGAGCCGAAGTCGCGGAGCGGGGGGCGGTGCGCGGCCGCCCTCGCCGCTAATTGGGGCCAGCGGCGAACCGCCGCCACCCATCTTCCGGCGGCGCGCTCGGGTGCCGCCGCCTCCTGGCGGCCGGACGGCTCCGGCGACCCACACCTCTGGGTGTTTCCGCGGGCCACCGAAGTTGCTCCGGTGGTCCGTTTTCAAAACCTTCTGAGCCGGTGTTCATCTCGGGTCTCGAACTTTACTGCGCAAGCTTCAAAATTACATTACAGCCCCGTTTTGTCGTCGCACGTCAATCCGTACATCTATTAACAAAACACGCCGTCTTCATGGCTCTCCGGCGCGGCGCGTTGATGCCGCGCCCCTTCACCGTGGCCCGACTCCGTCCGCGGATGTCTTCGGGTTTCTCCGACGCGGCGTGACGGTGTCGCGTCCTTGTTCTTCTTTTCACGGCGCGGAGCGATGGCACTGCGCATTTCCTTGCCGCATGATTCCGCATGGTGCGACGGCACCACGCCTTCTCGTACCAAACCACAAAGGAACCAACATGAAAAAAAAGGAGGAGGGTCGGCCGTGTTTGTGCGGTCTGGCCCCCTCGCATTATTCGATAAATATTGGTTTTAAACCACGAAGATCGTCAAGTTGGTATTCACGAACAAAATAATTAAATAAAATTAAAACCCCTACCTTGGTTTCAAGAGAAGAGCTTGTTCGGAGGTTCGTCGAAGATAAAACGTTACGGTATAACCGTCGTGGAAAGAGGCGACTTGGAAGGAGGAAGTCGCGTCGCGGGAACGGCTTCGCGGAAAGAGAGATGTTGCGGAAGAACCATTGCGAAAAGAGACGTCGCGTCGTGGATCGGTGTCGCGGAGTCGGTCTTCGAGGACTCGGCGTTCTTCGACGGAGTTCGATACATTCTTCGTGTTCCTCATGTTCTTCGTCGAAGAGGATGAAGAACTCTATCTTTCCTTATCTTTTCTTCTCCAAAGGCTCTCAAGCAACTAAGAAACTAACCCATAAATAAATTAAGCCTCACTTAATTTATTAACACCACAAAACCTTTGAAATTCAAGAGTTTGAATTAACTCACCTCATTAAATTACACAAGTTGTCAAATTAAATGAAGGGGAGTTAATGGGGAGTTGAAGAGTTGAAGAATATGAAGGGGTGGGGTTCGTGTGGGCCCCACCTCCTTCATAACCTACAAAGGGAAGTTGGGTAGTTACCCAACTTCCTCCCAAGGGATAAAAACACTTAGAGTAAAATAAAAATTGTTGTTAAATTTTTATTTTTAAATTCCACAATTTTTATCAACTTCTCTCGTGTAAACGCAACTCCAGAACAGGAGTTCATAAGCAATTACCGGCGCTACGGTTCCATCGGTGCCCTTGGAATTTGATTCTGAGCACCGATTCAAAAGTTAGAAATTCCTGCTCGTTTGTTCACTAAACATACCCGAGCTAAACTTCGAAAATTGATTTCGGGTACACCGGACCTCGGATTCAGGCGCCGTTAGAAACTGCGTTCTTGTAAAATTCCAAAGAAAATTAAGAAAAAAATTTCCTTGAAATTTCCTGGTCTTTACAGAGTTTGCATAAGATGGTGAGATTCTTGTCACTAGGAGAGTTCTAAGCTCACAAATGACCATGGGAGAGAATGAGTAGTGGGAGAACCTTTTCTATACACAATACAAGATCCATGGGAAGGTATGTAGTTTTATTATTGATGGAGGAAGTTGTAGTAATGTTGTGAGCACCAAGTTAGTAGAGAAGTTGGGACTTCCTACTTTGAAGCATCAACATCCATATCGGCTTCAGTGGTTGAATGATTGTGGAGAGATGAAGGTCACCAAGCAAGTGAAGGCATTTTTCTCCATTGGTAAATACAAGGATGAGGTATTGTGCGACATTGTTCCTATGAAGGTGTGCCACTTGCTATTGGGTCGACCATGGCAGTACGATCAGCGTGTTACTCATGATGGTTTCTTGAACCGTCACTCTTTTGTACTCCGAGGGGAACCTATAACCCTAAACCCCATGTCCCCCAAGAAAATTCTATAAGATCAAATTTTGAGAGAAAAGAAAAAAAAAGAGTGATAAGGAAAAAAAGAGAGAAAATGAAAAAGGAGAGAATGAGGGAAAAATAGAAAATGAGAGAAGAAAAGAAATGGAGATCAAAGAAAAATCAAGTGGGAAAAAGAATTTGAGAGAAGAGAAAAGTGTGATGTTGGAAAAAAATAGTGAGGTTAAGGAAGATTTTATTTCTCAGCAGAACCTTCTAGTACTTATGTACAATGAGGTGATGTTGAACACTAATGAATTAACTTCTTCATTGTCAACTATTGTGAAATCATTGCCACAGTTGTATGATGGAGCCATTCTTGAGGAGGCACAATGTTGTCTACTTCCTAATAGAGAGAGAAAAGTAATTCAAGGATCCATTAATGGAATCATGGTTCTAAAGGATTGGAAGGAGTTTCTACCTTATGCAGAGTCGTCTTACAAAAGGTGAGATCACTCTATAACTCAATTTTTTCCATCTGGAACTATTTTTGGATTTTTCCTCCCTACTCCTATTGATCAAGTTACATTTCCTTTACAGGAAAGTAGAAATATGGAAGTAAAACAACATGTTAACCAACAACATGGGAAATCAAAGAAGTTGGATAGGCTTCAAAAGAAATGGAAGTCAAAGATAAAGATACATGGAGATGGGCCAAACTTGGTGCTTCATATGATTGATTATAAGATCGCATTGCAAGGTGAGTACGAAGTAATTTTTAAAGTCAATGTTTCTAATCTTTCCTCGTATTTGGATGCAGATGAGGAAGAGTCAAGGATGAATCCTTTTCAATAGGGGGAGGATGATATGAAACCGGGAGATGACATTGACTTGATGGCATGTGAAAAGTTGGAGTTGCAAGGCCCAATGATGCAAGGAAGATTAAACAGACTACAAGTGGCAACAGAAGCCCATCTCATTGCATTAAAAGGCCCAAACCCAAGGTGCATGCATGGAAGTGGAAAATGGGCTTATTATCACTCTTATTTAAGCCCAAAGGAGATGGGTAAAGCCCAAGACACATGTTTGCATGAATTTTGGAAGTCTTGCCCACATGGAGATTCTAGAATGGCATCTTTGGACACCAAAGTCAAATCCGGTGGGCTATGCACTCAAAGTCAAGTCTGGTGGGTTATGTTGGAAATTTGTGTGCTACTTTTCCAAAAGTCTTTGTTGGAATTTATCCTTTTGACTTTTAAGGGGACAAGGTAGGTTTAGCCTTTATGACTTTAGGGTATTAGACCCTTGACCATTGTATCACCTCCTTGGCTATAAATAGCCACCCCATGGAATTGTATTTTGATTAAAGAATTAATTGAGAGCTTATGCTTTGTTTCTCTCCGTTGTGTGAGGATTATCCCAGGTTTTCCCCTTTGCTCTTGTGCATTCTTGCCTTGTCAATCTACGAGTTAGATTGGTGATCCAAGATCACAAAGCCCCCAATTTTGTGCCTCAACCCAAGTGTGTTGTTGTGTGGATTGGATATCACATCCCCCTTTGAGTGTGTTTTCTAAGTAGTAGGTCGCACTCCTTATAGTGTTGATTGACTACTTGCAACCGCTATCCATACTCATCATCCACCACTTAGCCTCGAACCGCATCCTTCATCCGCCGGCATACGCCGTGAAGATCGGGCCACCCCGTGTGTCTCACATCACATCGACTCTATATCAAGTTAAGATCCTTCTATAATAAGATATAATTGAGACTCTTGTGTTCATAGTATATGATAAACCGCTCGTCCATTAGGTAGTGTTGCCAAATCTTTCATACAAAGACTACCGCTGATAACTCAAGATCGTGGGTCATGTAGTTTTTCTCATGTGGTCTCAACTTGAATGAACCATTGGAAATAACCACCTACCTATGCATCAACATATAACTAATTTTGTTCCCTGATGCATTGAAAAACACTACATACTCAAAACCCTCCTTTATAAATCTCAATATGGGAGTGCTCCTCAACCTCTGTCTCAATTCCTAAAAGCACTATCGACACCTTTCCATCCACATGAAAAGCTGCCCATTCCGATTCAAAGTTTTCAAGGGTGTTGAAACTCTAGATAAGTAGGGTAAAACCCCTGATAGTACCCTACCAACCCACGGAATCTCCTAACCTCGGTAACACTCTTGTGTGGATCCTAAGAAAACACTACCTCAACCTTCGCTAGGTCTACTACTACTCCAGCCACTGATATGATGTGTCCTAGAAAGTGGACCTCTTGAATCAAAAACTAACACTTCAATAGCTTCTCATAAGCTGGTGCTCTCAGAGTGTGTCTAGGACCATACTCAAGTGCCTCACATGCTCCTCCTTGGACGTCGAGTACACCAGGATGTCATTGATGAAGACTACCATGAACCTATTTAAAAAGGGCTGAAAGATTTAGTTCATGAGTCCCATGAAAATTTTAGGGGATTTTTTCATGCCAAACAACATCACTAAGTACTCATAGTGACTGTAATGACATCTAAAGGTCATCTTCGGTATATCCTTGTCCCATACTCACAGTTGGTGATAGCCTGGCTTGAGGTAAATCTTTGAGAACCATCACACCCCTCTCAATTGATCAAAGAGTTCATCAATCCTCAATAGTGGATACTTATTCTTCATGGTCACCTGATTGAAGCATTTTTAATACACACATGACCTCAAGCTCCCATTCTCCTTGTTTTCAAACAACATTGGGGATACCCAGGGGGAAACATTGGGTCTCACAAATCCCTTCTCCTCTAAGTCTTCCAAATGAATCCTAAGCTCTCAAATCTCTACAGGATCCATCTAATATGCTAGTGTAGATATTAGTGTTTTCATGGGATGTAAGTTGATGTAGAATTCTATCTCTCAGTGGGGAGGAAAACTTGGTATGTCCTCAACAAATTCATCCTCATATTCTGCCACAACTATGGTAAACCGATATCCCAAAGAATCCACTACTCCAAGGATCATGCTAGCCAACTGGTGATTAATTGGTTTCACCCTCATAAGTTTGAGCACATATTGCTCTTCCAAGGTCTCATTTTCACCCACAAAGGAAAACCTCATTCTGTCACTATAGACACACCACATTATCCTCCTAAAATAGTGAATATGGACATGAACTGTGGATAATCAGTCCATACTTAAGATGACTTCATAAGTCCTCAATGTTGCAACAAATAGATACCATAAAAAACTATCGCCTCCAAGAATCAGATCACACTATCGGAACAAGTGAACAATTACTGAGTTACCACCTATCGGAGTCTCTGACCACAAGGGTCAAGAAAACTGCTCAAATAGAATCTTTAAGTCTTAAACCATAGAAGTGGAAAGGAAGTAATGACTAGAACATGTGCCTATCAGTACTACATCTAAGGTAGAAAAGACACAGATCATACCTAGTATCATCCCTGGAGCCTCGGGTTCATAGGCCTCCATAGATTGTAGTTGACCTCGCCCCTATCCACCAGCTCCCTAAACCTAGTGCGGACCACCTGGGGGTGGTGGTGGTAATATGTTGAACCTCTAGCCACCTTCTACTACCCTGTCGGCCCCTCCTCCATGTCCACTACCCTGTGGACCACCCTGATCCTGCCTCTATCTCTATCTTAGCAGTCCCTCGACCATCTCATGATTAGTTGTATGATGGGTTGGAGAATCCCAAGCTAGATATCCTCAGTTGTCATAGGAGAAACACTGCCTATCCCTCAACTGATTTGAGCCACCTTGAGAGCCTTGAACCACTGACCCTATGTCCTGGGATCCTCTCCTAAAGCTTTTAACATGCTTGGATCCCTATGACTGTTTTCATTTTCCTATTGTAGAGGTATTAGATACTAGGTGCCCACTACTAGCTCCCACTACTGATGTCTGATCTTCCAGAAATCTCTCTACCAACAAGGCTCACTCAAGTACCCCAACATAGGTGGGAATGAAAAGGGATACCACTAAATCCCTGATGTCCCGGTGAAAGCCATGCTCAAAGGTTTAAACTCTGAAGAACTGGTCACGCACCATTTCCACGGAGTAACATGAGAGATTAGTAAACCTTTCTAAGTACTCCACCACAGTCATACTTCCCCACCACATATGAATAAGCTCATGTATGTGTACTGATTGCAATGTGGGTTGATAGAACTCCTCCCTAAAAAGACGCTCAAAGTCTATCTAGGAGAGATTTTCTCATCATGTGATAGAGTCACCAAGCTCCACCATCGCCCAACAGAGCCCTGAAGAAGACTCACCATGAGGATTACCATCTGTTCAGTAGGTTTTTTTGCTAGGCAGAAAATGTGAGTGACTGCCTCTAGCCAATCCCCAACCACCTAGGGATTTGGCTCACCCCAAAACTTGGGAGGTCGCTACCTCTGAAACTCGTGAAACATGCTCAACCTGTGTGCATCCTTAGTTGGTACTTCCAACTCCAGTTTCTTCTCAACAAGTGCTGGTATAGCTAGTAAACCACTCATAGGTTATATCTCTAGTACATGCCCCTATACTGATGCCTCTTCACTAGGCGGATCATCCTCATGATCACGCAGTGGAATCCTGGATGACTATCTTTGTGGAAGCATCTTATGTACCATGATCAAATAGAGTATATCTGGGGATCTCACTCAAGAAGTACATGGAAAACATATCCATTCTTATATGATTCATGTACCAAAAATTTTCCCTACAACCAATGTTTATATGTACCAAGTTGAAAGGTAAGTGATCAGTGTCCTGATGTATGGATATGTTGGTATCTGCACCAACACCAGAGTCCCTGGCCTGAAATCTGAACATGAAACACTAAACACTATTACCCCAAACTAATCTCACAAACATCAGTCCTAAGGTAGAACCAACTACTCTGATACCACTCTTTCACAACCTGACCCACCGAGGTCTGACCCGTGACTAGCCCAAGCTCACCTCCAATAGTCTAGGGACTAGTGACCAGTGTTGAGTAGGAATATCCCACAAATGGGAGGCATTAGAATAAATTAACTTTACACACACACACATATCCAATCCCACACAATGTTGAAATGTAAAAAAATTGAAACAATGCATGTATACATTTAAAATCCCACAATAGAGTATGATGGTAAACTACTGAAAGAAAAAAAAGGGGCCAAATACAAGCCCAACCAAAAACTATAAAGCGTCCAATCTGCACCAAGGATGAAGAATAAGATAAAAGTAAGATCTTAGTAAAACACCTTGTTCTGAAAAGATCCAATTATTCTCCACCTACTCCCTATCCTCCCATGACACTATCAAATGGGTCATCATCTGTATAAGACATGACACTTTCGGGTAAAACCTGTGCAGGAGTGAGTATAAAAATACTCAGTAGGATACTCTGAAAACACTAAACATGAAACACCAATTATAGTCAGATCAATACAAGATATAACAATAAATGTATAATAGAAACACCCAGATATACTTAGGAAAAAGACCACGCCACCAGGCGGTCATAACCAACTACAAGCCACAAGATTTTGCTTGAAACAACGCTTGTTCCGGCATATTCCACTCCATGAGCCATGCTACCATCAGAGACACTTGATGAAGATGTATATCTCATTAGGCCCCTCCCAATGAAATCTAACTAGTCTAAGAAGATACTAATACACATATAGGGGGTCACACCCAGAACTGTTGGGGAACAACATAAACCCAGTCTGGATCAACCCACTACATAGAGGATCGTATGCTAATGATTCCACAAACCCTACCAATATGACCTAATAGATGGAGGATCATTTCATTTCTCAAGGAGGTCACACCAATTCCACAAACCTCGCCTAGGGAACAAAGGATGATAGATGATCTCACTCTAGTCACATGGAGGGACACCACAACTCTATCTGAGACTTAGCCTCTAGAGAGGGTCACAATCCAGTTATATGGATGTAATGTCACACTGTACCCTCAAGGAAAAGGACCAATGGAATGTATTTAACCTCTATTAGTCCAAACTAAGAAAACGAACATCCACAAGCACTCTTTAAGGGAGTAAACTCCATGTATCAGGGTGTACATGACGTGTCCAGCTATCCACATGCCTTCCTGTGTGGAAGAGTCTCACATGGCATGTAATCTCCATATACACAACGTGTAGAAGGAGTACATGGTGTTTAGAGACACATAGTTTCCTACCCATCTCTCCTGGTTGTGTCCATGTAGTAGTACATGGAATGCAGCTACCCGTGTACTATACCCATGTACTGCTACACGGGTAAGCCCATGTACACCTAAAAAAATCTATATATGTGTACAAGTACATGATGTTTCATCTGGTCATGTACTTTTTTTCATGTCCATTTAGTCTCCAAATTACACACCGAGTCACACATAGGGGGTCACACAGTGCATCCCAGGGGTACACGGTGTGTGATACTTAACTTTAGTTGGAACCCTAGCACCACAGCCAGGGGGGCACATGGCGTGTGACCCAAAATACATGTAATGTTTCTTAGGAATTTTTAAAACCCTCAATTTATCTTTCACATCAATCTGTGCCCCGCCAGAACCTATAATATTACTAAAAACTACAAATATGGGGTTAATCGACCCTTGTCTTCCACAATCACCAAGATTCAGGTTCGAATCTGCTCGAAAATCATCACCAACAATCCATCCATTTCCACACATAAAAAATGATTCAAACGAATACCATAAATCCCTTCTGACCCACCACCAGTCATCTACCTCCATCATTTCATCTTGATCGCACTATCGATCATGAACTGTACCCACGGTATTGATCTGTTGCACTGAATAACGGTCATGCAATGATTAAATACTGGGTATTCATTAAACCAAGGACCAAAGGAAAAATTCCCATGATGAATGTGTGAAGAACAGGGGAAGAAATCCATAATCCATAAAAGTGAGGAATAAACCTAGATCATTGTTCGTTTGGCCTTGATTCATTATCATATAAAAAGATGAAGGAAGAGGTATAATCAAGATGAACAAATAAAAAATTCCATCAAATTTAAATCTATCAGCGATGTTCAAATCAATTTTTTTCATGGAACTGATTTGTGTTCACTCGATATTGAAGAACAGGATGTAAATCACAAAACACAACATACTACCTAGAGTTTGGATTGATCATTGATGAAGAAATTTTGTGTTTGCATCATTGAAACAATCCATAGTATCTGTTGGCATAACGATATACAATCTGATCTTGATCCATCATCATTCACTAAGAAAATATCTCCAATGGTTTGTTTGAATATCTAGGGTTTAAGTTCCAACCCTGAGACAAATGACATAGCCATGTACTTAAAGGAGAAAAATAGGTCATTGCGTGAAAACAAACAAAATAATTTTATTTATTTATTTCATTAATTTACACCCAAGATGACTTTTTCACAAACAGCCCATGCTGAGAAAGGTTATGTCATGCCTGTGGTAAAAAACACATTATGAACCCAACGGTGCCATCAGATTTTTGATTTGGGCCCCTCTTTAATATTTATTCCGCTTTTTTAGGAAAACTGCATGCGTGTGCTATTTAATATATTTAATATTTTTAAAACATTTATTCTGAGCACATCGGGCCTCAGAATCACATGTCGTCTCAGTTTATATTCTTGAAAATAATCCATATAATATCCAAAAATAACACATGGAAAATATGATTCATTACACTTCCACATGCCACTGAGAATGGTGAATCAATAAATAAAGAAATATAACTTGAAGATAAATAGGAGTAAGATCAAAATGAACTTGAAAAAATTGAAAAGTAGAGAAAATAAAAGGAAAATGGGGAACTCAATGAAAGAGTAAAAGCTCAAAAACCACCTCTTCCATTTCCAAAAATACAGAAGCAAAGGAATTTGGATGCTCAGTTTTTGAAATTCATGAAGATGTTCAAGAAGCTTCACATAAATATTCCTTTTTCATAATCCATTACATAAATTCCTTACTATGCGAAATTTATCAAGGATATTATATCAAAAAGAAGAAAACTAGATGATGTGTAATGTTCAGCAGTCATACCCAGATCCATACCTCATAAACTAAGATACCCTAGTAGTTTCACCATTCCTTGAAATATTGGAGGATGTCAATTTAGAATAGCTTTGTGTGACCTCTAATCTAGTGTAAACCTCATTCCATATGAAGTTCTTGAAGAACCAAGAATCGAAAAATTAAATCCAATGATTATACTACTTCCATACTAGTTCCATTGTCCTTGATATGGAAGAATATAAGGAAGTCTCGCTCATTCTTATGAGACCTTTATTAGAAACATGCAAAGCACTAGTTGTTGTTCAAGAGGTGAAATTAATTTTTAGAGTTGGAGAATAAAACATAACATTTGATGTCCTGAAATCTGTGGAAAACCCATTTGCAGATGACTATCATTTCTTAGATATGATTAAATAATGGGATGAATTAGAAAAGGATTTGTTGAATCTTGAGGATTTACACTATGAAAATGAGGAGTTAACTGAATCAAATGAGGAAGTATAATTCATTAAAAACATCATCAAGTTTTTGGATAGATAATAATTCACCTCATTGACTCCATCACTAGAAAAACCCCCAACACTTGAGCTTAAACCTCTTCCAACAAATCTTAGATATAGCTACTTGGGAGATTTAGACACTTTTATGGTCATCATAAATGCTAATATTTCAAGAGAATAAGAAATAAAATTTCTCAATGTCCTATCGTAAAGAAATCCAACAATAGGCTGGATAATTGTTGATTTAAAAGGAATAAGTCCTAACATCTTCACTCAAAAAAATACATATGGAAGAAAATTAAAAACCTTATAGGCAACCACAAAGACAATTAACACCTCCAATGAAAGAAGTAGTCAAGAAATAAGTCATTAAACTTCTCAATGATGGTTTAATTTTTCCTATCTCTGATGGTCAGTGGGTCATCTCATTGCAAGATGTACCTAAAAAGGGTGGGTCCATAGTGGTTAATAATGATAAAGGAGAATTGATACCCATAAGAACACTGAATCGATGGAGATCTTACGTCAATTATTGAAAAATGAATTATTTCATTTGAAAGGATCACTTTCCATTACCATTTATTGATAAAATCCTTGAACGATTGGTCGGAAGATATTATTATTGTTTTCTGGATGGATACTTAGGCTATAATCAAATAGTTGTGATGCTATAAGATTAAGAGAAAAGCACATTCACTTATCTGTATGGTACATTATCTTATCAGTGAATGCCTTTTGGGATGTACAATGCACTAGCCACATTTCAATGATGCATGATGGAAATATTCCATGACATGATTGAAGAGTTTTTGGAAATATTCATGAATGACTTCTCTGTTTATGGAAATTATTTTTATGAATGTATGGATCACTTGGATAAGGATTTGGAAATATATAAAGAAAATAATCTAGTGCTCAATTAAGAAAAATCATGCTTCATAGTACAAAGTGGTATAGTTTTAGGTCATAAAATTTCAAAGAAAGTAATTGAAGTTGACAATTCCAAGATCAGTACAATTTTTGAGCTACCCATGCCTACTTCGGTTTGTTCAATTTGAGGTATTCTTGGGAATGTTGGATTATACTAACATTTCATTAAGTAATTCTCTATTATTTCTCACCCCCTTACCACCCTTTTGGGAAAAGATGTCACATTCCACTTTGGGCCTGAATGTCAGGAAGCATTTAAATTTTTAAGGAAATTCTTGGCCAAGGACCTAATAATGATTTCACTTGACTAGTAGTATCCATTTGATTTAATATGTGATACCATTGATTGGGAAGTTGATGATACTTTGGGACAAAGTAAAAAAAGGATATTTAGACCAATATATCATGATAGCCTCACTTTGAATGAGGCTCAACATAATTACACAGCAACTAAAAAATAGCTACTAGTAGTTGTCTTTGCTTTTGATAAATTTTGATCTCACCTGCTATTCTCCAAATTCAATGTCTATACAGATCACTCGGCCATGCGGTATCTGATGACCAAGAAAAATGTGAAGTTCATACTCATTCAATTGTATGAATTAGACATTGAATTTGAGGACAAGAAGGGCACTGAGAATGTATTTGTTGGTCATTTATCACACCTAGACCATGAAACAAGTGAAATTAATGTGGTTTTAATCAATGAAACATTTCCTAATGAACAAATATATGACACTAAGATAATCACACCTTAGTATGCCAATTTTATGAATTACTTAGCTTCAGGTGTGGTACACCCAAATTTATCAATGTAGCAGAGAAAAATATTTTTGAACGAAGCACGCCATTACTATTGGGATGATCCATTACTTTTCAAGTATCATGAAGACAGAATTATTAGAAGATGCATCCTAGAAGAAGAAGTTGATAGTGTTCTGAACATGTGTCATGTTAGAGAAGCTGGAGGACACCATGGAATTCATTTAACAATTAACAAAGTGTTAAAATGTGGTTTGTACTGGCCTACCGTGCATCATGATATTAATGATTTCATCATGAATTGTGATAAGTGCCAAAGAACTGGGGGTATAAGATGGAAGTGTGAGATGCCACAACATTCAATCACAGGTGTTAAAATTTTTAACCTATGGGGAATTGACTTCATGGGTCCTTTTCCTAAATCATTTGTAAAATACTAAATCCTTGTATATGTTATCAAAGTGGGTGGAAGTTGAAGAGTTTGTGGAAAAAAATTCACGAGTTTTCATTAAAATTTTAAAGAAACACATTTTTACTCGATTTGGAATTCCACGGCTTGTCATTAGTGAGTGTGGTACCTACTTCAATAATGATCTATTTCAGAAGATAATGAATCACCATGGATGTCACCACTAAATGAGAACCCCATACCATCCACAAACCAATGGCCAAGCTGAGGTTTCAAATAGAGAGATTAAGGGAATTTTAGAGAAAACCGTGAGAACATCTCGAAAAGATTGGGCCTCCAAAATTGATGATGCACTTTGGGCTTACAATACTACGTACAAGAAACCTATTGGAATGTCCCTGTATCACTTGGTCTTAGGAAAAACCCACCACCTCCCTGTAGAACTAGAACACGAAGATTATTGGGCAGAGAAGAAGCTGAACTTTTATTTCAAAACTACCCAAGAGAAGCATTTTTATAGATGAATGAATTAGAAGAGATGAGGAGAGAAGTGTATGACAATGATTTGATCTATAAAGAGAAAAATAGAGTCTGGCATGATAAAAAAATCCAACAAATAAATTTTTCAACAGTTTAAAAATCTCTACTCTTCAACTCAAGACTTCATATCATGGCAGGAAAGCTCAAATCAAAGTATTCAGGTCCTTACACTATTACAATTGTTTATCCCCATAGTGTTGTTGAAATATATAATGGGAAGATGTTTGTATTTAAGTTTAATGTTCCAAGCCTCAAACTTTATCACACCATTGATATAATATGCATCATTGAAGAAGTTATCTTAAATTGATAATATGCTCATTTGGTTGAAGATGTTAAACTAAGCGCTAATTGGGAGGCAACCCGACTAATTCGACTTTCCTTGGTCTCTATTTACTTAATTTCTATCTCATTGATGTATCATTGCACTTATTATATACATGGGATACATATTTTTCTTCAATCTTTCTTGGGTCATTTTTTTCATTAAACTGTTATAATATCCATGTATAGTTCTTTTATCTCTTCTATGGTCATCGATGGGCCTATTCTGTCACCATCTACCCTTGTACTACAGGTGACTCAACATCTAGTTGATTTAGAGCACCGACTTGAGGATATTTCATTAGAGATCCATGCTCAGTAACCATCACCACCATGATAAGCATAGATGTTATTCCTTCCGCACCAGATTCATGCTCAATATGCTCCTGAGGTGGTTAATCCCGCCAAGCATCCATGTGAGCTTGATGATACAACCACCAATTCTTACAGGAGACAGAGGAATTCTAAGCTGATGGACCAAGTTGATTAACCTTTGACTATCCGTCTGGTTGAAGATGTAAAACATATCACTCCCTAGGAGGAAAACCATGTTTTTTTATTTTCTTTCATTTTTATTTAATTATTCTAGATTGTTTTAGGATATAAACTTGGCATGTGTGGAACATTTTTAGATGATATTTAAATTTCTATGTACTTTTTCTCAGGATTAATGTATTCTTTTTATTTCCACTATTGTGGATGTGAAATTCATGACAAGCCTATTGTAAGCATTCATGTTTTAGAGAATTAAGAAAAGCTTTAATCAAATCGTTTAAGCAATGAAAGTGATAACGAGGTAGGTCACATGATGCATGAGTGTAGATTTTTTTAATGAAAGAATGCGAGTGGAAGGGGAATTATTTTTGAAAATAGTAATTTTAAATGAAGTATGATATTTTGTGGGTAAAAGGGATTGGAAAATTTTTTAACTTTCAATTCTGATGCTTTGGTTTGTCCACGGGTCCAGTTGTGTTTTCTTTCTTATTTTTTTGTAACATCCTGACCCAAGTGCCACGCACCGGTGCCTTGAGTCAGTTGGTCACATGATGTAACGTTCCGTCCTTAATCAGTTACGGACCATTTTTACTTTATTATAGTCTAATTAATTAAGTGACCCGAGGTGCGCACCTGCGGACCTCACTACGGGTCCCGAGTAGCTTTTTATTTAATTTAAATAATTGTAGATGTTTCATGAAAAATGTCATGACGTGCTTTGGCATGGTGTTCGGGTTTTAAATAATTAATTAAGGTTTTAAAAAGAGTAATAAGATATTTAAAGAATATTTAAAAGAAAACAAGAAAGGATAAAAAGAAATTATGAAATAAAATAAAGAGGGGGTTACGGGAAAAATGAAAATAATTAAAATGGGGGACTCCTGTTTTTATTTATTTTTATTATTTTCCTTTCCATTATTTTGTTTTATTTTATCTTTTTCTTTTATTTCCTTTTTTCCTTGTCTTTTATTTTTATCTTATTTTTCTTTTCTTTTCTTTTTCTTTATTTTCTCTCTTTTCTTTTTTCCTCTCCTCTCTTCCTCTCCCACTCATCACATCGCACCCCTCAATCCCATCACACCAACCAGCAGCCCCTTCGGAAGGCCGTTGATCCTCCATCTGACATCTGATTCCTTCACCGTCAGGTGTGAAATAAACCTTAGGTAAAGGATAACATTGAGAAAGTGGAATCGTTTGATTCTTTTGAGTATTCTACGTGAAGTTCATCGTGGAAGGTTCTTACCCTATTTGGGGGTTTTTCTAAAAGCCTTTGTTTTCATCCATTTTAGGTCAAATCAAAGTATATCATGGATCATAGAGTCATATGTGACTACAAGGTAGGGTTCCTACTTGCTTTCCCTCTATTTATTTGTGATTTATAAAAAACGCACTATTGTGCCATTAGTCGGTGTCTGTCGGCTTTGTGCAATTTTTACCCATTTTAATTACTTTAATGGTTCTGTTTAATTGTTGTAGCATTAATCATATTAAATTTATTTTTTTGAATGGTTTCAACAAGATCGGACACCCCTTTGGGTGTTCCGACATAGTCGGTGTATTTTTTTCCATTATCCGGGTTATTAATTTAATTAGTTGTGGGTATTGCGCAACCCCTTTTTATTGTTTTTAAATTAAATGAATAGTTTTTTGAATTATTGGAACAAAGTTGGACACCCCTTTGGGTGTGCTAACATGATTGGTGTATTATGTCATTAGTCGAGTTTATTGTTTGATTAATTTCATGTGTTGCGAAGCAACTTTTTATTGTAATTAAATTAAATAAAGAGTTTCTTGAACATGAACTTCAATTGTTGGATCATTGGAACTTGTTTTGCTGAACTGTTTATTATTTAAATATGCATTATCTATTGAGGTTGATATGATATGTATATTTCCTTGAAAGTTTTTGTCTTGTAATATTAAATTTATGCCTTGTGATACATGGGTGTATCTGGTTAGTTTTCAAGTTGTGACTTTATATGTTGATTATGTCATATCTACTACTGTGAAAACTTTAATTAAATTCAGGGCAAGGAAAGAAGGCAGGTCCCATATTAAGGGTCATGCTTAGATCCTCCATTCCTGATGGGTTACCTATATGTGTCAGGGGGCGGTGTCGTTGGCTTTTCCGGACCAAGACTTCCCCAGACTTTCTAATACTTTTGAGTGATATCGGTTCCAAAAGGTCCCATTGGGATAGATCCATTAGAAATGTGGCTAAGCCAACCTCGGATGAAATTCAACCCCTTTTTGCGAGATCAGGACAGACTCAAGGTAAATCCATGCCTCGGGCAATACTTGGACTTTCAAAATATTGCCATGGACGGGCTCAGTGGCATTGGATAAATTGACGGATGTTTCGTAGTGATACCTTCGGGACTGGCTCAGACTCCAACTCTCAACTTGAACCTTAAATAATGATGCACTTAAGGTTTATATTATTGCTAATTGAGTCTATTGAGAATTGAGATATTTCCCCATATATGTGGAAGTGTGTCTGGTTGACACTGGACTTGAACCCCAAGTTAAAGCATAAGCTTGGGGCCTTTATCATTAACCTATCTTGTAATCATGTAATCTATTTGGGTACCAATCAGGCAGCCCGAATAAGGTGTGAGCACAACTTAGTAGGGCGCACCAAGAGTGTTTAAAAAAATATCCAGTTAAATACTAGTGTATGCCATTGTATAAAGAAATAATTACAATGCATAAGAAAAAAGTTATCACATTATCAATTAATATTTACTTAACCACATAAACCCCCAAGTTCCCATGGACACCCGTACCTCAATACCTACTTCGGCTTATGTTGGAGTTTGAACTATCCCCAAGGGATATCACATAGTTGAATGTCATTTTTACCATTTATTATCTTGTAATTAAATGCTCGTGTTATCATTCACCATTTCATAATTGAATGACCATGTTTCCATTCATAATTCACATTTGAATAACCATGTTACCATTCATGATTTACAAATGAATGATCATGTTACTATTCATAACTCGTGATTTAATGACCATGTTACCATTCATAAACACATAATTAATCCAATAATTAATTATACACATAAATCTCATTACTAATTCAACAATTATTTCATCACATAATTCCCCTTAATTAATTCCCCACTTAATTAAGCAAATCAATCTCGTTAATTAATTCACTATTTAATTAATAATTACCACAAATCAATATCCCATAATTAATTCAACAATTAATTATTCAATTCACAATCTTGTTATCCCATAATTAATTCAACAAATAATTATTCAATTCACAATTCGATATTCCGATAATTTAATCAATAATTAATTATCCCCAAATACCAATTCAATATCCCATAATTAATTCAATAATTAATTATTTCAAAACAATAATCTTAATATCTCATAATTAATTCAACAAATAATTATCCAAAATAATAATATCAATATCTCATAATTAATTCAATAATTAATTATCCAAATCAACAATCAAAACATATCATCCATCAATTAATTCACCAATTAATTGTTCATGTCAATCTCATTAATTAATTCCACAATTAATTAATCACATCCAACTCCTTCAATTAATTTTCCAATTAATTGTTCATGTAGATCCCATTAATTAATTCCATAATTAATTAATCACGTCTAACTCCTTCAATTGATTTTCCAATTAATTGTTCATGTCAAACCCATTAATTAATTCCACAATTAATTAATCACATCCAATAACTTTAATTAATTCACCAATTAATTTTTCACATCAATTGCACTAATTAATTCCACAATTAATTAATCACATTACTTCTATAAATTAATTAATCAATTAATTAATCTCATAAATCACGTTATTTAATTCAATAAATAAATAATCAAGTTACTTCCAATAATTAATTCATCAATTAATTAATCCCATCAATCTCATTATTTAATTAAAAAATTCAATAATCGCATTACTTCCATTAATTAATTCATCAATTAATTAATCTCATTAATCCCATTATTTAATTAAATAATTAAATAATTAAATTACTTTCATTAATTAATTCATCAATTAATTAAACACATAAATCCCATTATCTAATTCAACAATTAAATAATCATGTTACTTCTATTAATTAATTCATCAATTAAATATTATCGATCCCATTATTTTAATTCAAGAATTAAATAATCATGTTACTTCCATTAATTAATTCATCAATTAATTAATCTCATCGATCACGCAATTTAATTCAGTAATTAAATAATCACATTATTCCCATTAATTAATTCATCAATTAATTAAACTCATCAATCCAATTATTTAATTCAATAATTAAATAGTCGTGTTACATCCATTAATTAATTCATTAATTAATTAAACTCATCAATCCCATTATTTAATTCAAAAATGAAATAATCACATAACTTCCATTAATTAATTCATCAATTAATTAAACCCATAAATCCCATTATTTAATTCAACAATTAATTAATCAATTTCAAAAAGCTCAATTCCTCTTAATTAATTTAACAATTAATTATTCAACATATATAATCCCATTATCATCAATTTCATAATTTCCTCAATTAATTAATTCACCAAATTAGTTAATTCATTCAAGAACTCAATTTCTAAACATCTAATAGCAGTTCTACAATTACATACACAAAATTTCAATCAAGACTTTGGGATTTTAATTATAGATCACCTACCTCAAGATTGACGATAAGCGCTCACCAACGGAAATAACAAAATTCAACGGAACAACAACGAAGAACGATATCTTGATTTAATTCATAGATACAAGATTTAAACGAATCAAGATCTAACAAAACTATATCTAAATATAGATCCAACAATGAATAAATATGCCTCTTTTATCTAGGAAGAGGGGTGGGAGAGAAAGAGATATCTAAATGGGAAGAAACCACTTACCTAGGGAGGTGCATATCATAAATCCGTCATTCGATTCGCCAAGAACAAAGGTCGGGAGCCCTAGGAAATCGTCTGGGAGCCTCCAAAATCAAGAGAAATCATTAGGGGATGAGTGGGGGTCAATTCGAGATTTATATAGGGTTTAGGTATTTTAAAATCTAATTTTACGGTTAATTAAAATCACACGCATGGTTTGCTGCTCAGTGCATATGGTTACTAGTTTTTTATTTTTTTAATATTAATATTTAATAGTAGTAATTTTATTATCATACTTTTATTTAATTACTTCAGCATATATATATGTGTGTGTGTGTGTGTGCGTGTTTGAATGTATTTACCTTTATAACTTTATCTTTTAATTACTTTTGTTTATATTTAATTAGTTTAATATTTAAGTATTTAATTTTAATTATATTAATATTAATATTAATATTTTTATTTTTATTTTTATTTTTATTATTTTTATTATTTTTATTATTGTTATTATTATTAGTTTTGTTGTTATTATCATTATTATTATTTTTTGTCATTATTATTATCTATTTTTTATAATTTGATTTGATTTTTGTTTTTAATTTTGAAATTCAAATTTTTTGCTTTTTGCCTTCATTACACCAGGCGGTCAGCCCTTCCCTACATTGAAACCCTATGAACCTAGTGGCTCCATTATCCGCTCCAGCGCACCCCTCCTATACCAACCCCCCCCCACCCACCCACTCACCCTGTACGTCGCCCTCCTCCTACACATCACAAGGCAGGCACATCTCTCCCAACGGCCCTCCATCAATCTCATTATTTAATTCAACAATTCAATAATTGCATTAAACTACTAGAATTCAAGGCATTTACGATGGGTTATTTGCGACGGGATCCCGTCGCAAATAGCCCATTACAGAAAACGTCGTCGCAAATAAGTCTCCGATTATATACTTATTTATATATAAGTTCTTTTTCAATGGGCCCGTCATAAATACTCTTTTGTAATGGGCCCGTAATCCCGTCGCAAATGCTTTTTGAAAATATTTATTTAGACTATTTGTGACGGGCCCATAATTCCGTCGCAAATACCTTTTTTAAGAAAAAAATTATTTAGACTATTTGTGATGTGGTCCCGTCGCAACAAATCTCGTCGCAAATAATAAATAAATTTTAAAAAAAATAAATTTAATAAAATTATGATTATTGAAAAATTAATTTTAATATTATTAAAATAATAAAAAAATTAAAAAAATTAAAATTATCAATATTCATAAAAAAATATAAAAAAATCATAAAATATTATTATGATTATTGAAAATTAATTTTGATATTATTAAAATAATAAAAAATATTAAAAATATTAAAATTCTCAATATTCACAAAAAATATAAAGAAATCATAAAATATTATTATTATTATTATTATTAGTAAAATAAACAAATATTAAAAAATATAATACTGAAAAAATATATTTAATAAAATTATGATTAATGAAACGATAATATTAATATTATTAAAATAATAATAAAAATTAAAAAAATTAAAATTCAAAATATTCACAAAAACAAATCATAAAATATTAAAAATTAAATTATGTAATAATTGTACTGATATAAGAGATAGAAATTGTAAATAGTTCATATTACAACAAATTTAAATTCAAATGTTTTTGACATAAAAAAAATCACTGGGGGTCGTCTTCTGGAGGAGGTGGAGGAGCTGAAGGAGCTAGTGGAGGAAACTTCATCCCTAAACTACGAGTCAAACGGTGCATGTACTTCATCTTCTCGTGATACTGCTGCTACCATCGACGTATCTCCTCCTCCTCCTGCTGCTGCTACTGACGCATCTCTTCTTGCTGCTTTTGCAAACCTTCTATAAGGTCATTCTGAACTCGGAACTGCTCCTGATACTGTGAGCCAGAAGATGATGCCTCTCCACGAGATCCTCTCGAGCTGGACGCTGACATCACAACAGTACCATAATAAGTACCAGGAGTCACATGAGAGCTGATACTAACTAATCAGCCCTTCTCAAAGCCATACTGAGTTGCCTGCATCCATACCACCTCATCAAAATGGTGGGCACTGGTCTGATTAGTCACCTCGTCCTGACCCTCAGCATGTGCCTGAGAAGTCGTAGCCTCATATAACGCCTTTAATTCCAATTTGAAATTAAAATTGTGAAAATATTATATGCAGTTAATTTTCAAACTGAAAAAAATAAGACTAACCACAATCTGACGCTAACAATCACCTCTAATCTCTCTGGTGACTGGATCACTGTACATCCTCTGATAAACATCATACTCTGTAATATTGGGATGCTTGACTACCTATATGAATATAAAATAAACTGTTTATATTTGAAGTTATATAAAATATTTAAAAAAATACTTACCAGATGCTCTCTATGCTTACTGAATGTATGGCTACCAGCTCGATGCGTCACCTCCTGTCTCCCCCGGTTCTGCCGACCCAATGAAGACCTCCTCTGAAATCCACCACCCAACTAGTGTGCACATAATCCATCCCAAACCTAATATGAAACGTACTCTGGTCGGTGGGCTCTACATGACTCATCAAATACTATCGCTCCTGCTTTCTTAATGGTTGTCTTTCTCAAATTGTGCAAAAACCAACACAAACGCTCACACATAGCCACCTCCCATGCTGCATGGAAAGCATCACGCATGCTATCCTCGATGGGATACTATAAACCCTACAAATAATTTATAATATCAAGTTATTAATAAAATAAATTTCAAAATAAATATTATTTATTTATGTACCAGCCAATAATTGTACATGCTGAGCTGCACATCAATGGGAATCTATTCCCATGTGGTCCATGGATGAGAAAAATAATTGTGCAAGATAGCGCTCCCCTGTCCAACAACTACATGCGCAAAACTATGAAAAAGGAATAAATAATCAAACAATTAGTATATATATAAATAAATTAATGAAATCTAACTAAAATATACAGGTTACCATACCTCTGTGTGCGTGGATCGAAGCCAAGATGTGAACGTTGCTTGGGGATAGGGTCAGGAATCATCAGTCGCACAAGACCACGCCCCCTCCGCGTACCTCTTGAACTACTAGTAGGCTGAGGGTCAGATGATCCCACATCCCCATCATCCAAAGGTAGCTCAGCCTCCTCTAACTCACACAATAGATCAGATTAGATCTAAAACACAAAATGATTGTTGTTAGCAGATAGTTGAAAATAACTATTATATATATATATATATATATATTAGTTATGATCATAACTAGCATTTAATTATTCCAATGTTCACCTTCATCATCATCTTCATATCTGACAACGTCAATGTCTTCATATTCCTCCTCAGCATCATCAATATCCATATGAGTTTCACTTTGATCATCCCTTGTCATTTCAATTTCATTTGTAACATCATTAACATCTTCATCACCATGGACCCTTAATTGTGGGGTGTCCTCATCTATATCCACATTTCTTTGTGAAAAATGTGGATTTTGAGTAGTCTCTTGAAAAATTTCAATTTCTTTCACTTCAGCAGAAGCACATTCAGTTTGAGTAAATTGATTTTCCTGAGATTTCATTTTTATTATACTCCACCAATCACCCAGGTCTCTTGAAGTAGCATAGCACTTTGCGTAATAAACTTAATGTGCCTGTTGAGCCAGTAAAAATGGCGCATTTACTACAATAAGACTTTTATATTTAATATCGACGATTCCATGAGTCGGATGAACATGCAAGCCCCTCTCAGTATCCAACCACCGACATTTAAACATCATTATGTAATTTTGTCCAAGATAACATAGCTCAATAATTTCATCCAGAATGCCATAAAAGTCAACTTCAGTTTCTCTATGATGCGATCCTCTCAAAAAAACTCCACTGTTCATTATTTTTTTTAATTACCCATATGAACGTGTATGAAATCGAAAACCATTCACCACATATGAATTATAAGATTTAACCATTTTGGATGGTGGGTTACTCAATATACACAGTCTCTTATCAGTTTTATCAGCATGTTGAGACACCTAAAAATTTGTAAAACAATTATCAATATAATAAATAGTAAACTGAATTGATATTAAACCATCAATAGTTTACGTTACCATCTTTTGAAACCATTGAGAAAAAAAATTGTTTGCGTTCTTCAAGAGAAACTACTGTAATTTGTGGAACTTGTTTCTTGATATGATTATCATATAACCTACAAATAAAAAAGTTTACATATTGTAACAGAAATTGTAGAATAAGTGATAGAATCACTCATAGTACAAATGTTGTCATTTCTTCACAATTGAGCATAACATATGTATGAGTTCTGTGATGTTCATCGTCTGAAAGCCATTGTTCTTGAACTCCACTGAAGCCAAGATTTGGCTGATTAAAAACTGATAAATGATTTTCCATTTCATCATTAACATTTCCCTCATTTTGTCCCATGCAGTTTTGTTTTGAGGGATATTCAGATTCAAAATAGTGAGAGCATAAAAAAAAATTTCCTCTTGCAAATAATCTTAAACAATTGAGCCTTCAACTGATGCTTTGTTACGTACTTTTTTCTTCAATTTCTGCATGCATCTCTCGAATAGGTACATCAATCGAAACTATACTAGACCTCCACATTTAGCTTCATGTGGAAAATGTAATATCAAATGTTTCATTGAGTCAAAGAAAGTAGGTGGAAAGATTTTTTCTAGTTTACATATAATTACAGAAACATCTTCTTCCAGTTTTCTTAGTGCATCGTAGTCATTTGTCGCTTCACAAATGTCTCGAAAAAAATATGATATGTCTATTATTGAATCCCAAATCATAGAATTCAACAAACCTCTGAATCCAATCGGCATAAGTCTTTCCATTATAACATAACAATAATGACTTTTTAATCTGGTAATATGAACATTCTTAACACATCTGCCCAAATTGGAAGCATAGCCATATGGAAGTCTCAAATCTGCATTCCACTGACAAAATAATAAACGACTCTCTTTGGATAGTGTATAATCTTCTTTTGGATTCATTAACCTCTGTGATCTGACATTTTCAAATAGTTCAAGCTCTGGCCGCCTGCAAATTTGGGCAAGATCTAATCGTGCTTTTATAGTATCTTTGGTCTTACATGGTGTATCCAAAACTGTATGAAATAAATTATCAAAACAGTTCTTCTCAATGTGCATGACATCCAACATGTGGCAGACCAATAAATCAGACCAATATGGGAGATCCCAAAAAATGCTTCGTTTTATCCAATTATGTTCTTTCCCAAAGCCATGAATTTTCTGTTGGTTTAATGTTGGCCCAAATGTGATGGGAGGTAATGAAAATACAACTGATTTTAACTCTGTACCTGAGATCATTTTTTGAGGTTCATCCCTTTCAATTATGCCTTTTCTGAAATGAGATTTGTTCCTTCGAAAAGGATGATCGGTTGGAAGAAATATACAATGACAGTCAAAATAGCAAGGCTTTTTTCCATTGACGAGCATAAAAGATTTGTTGTCTTTCATATAGTAAGGACATGATTTCAGACCATGTGTACTCCAGCCAGATAACATGTCATATGCCGTAAATTCACTAATCGTCCACATCAATGCAGCTTTTAATGTGAAATTTTGTTTCGCAGCAACATCATATGTACTAACACCATTACTCTATAATGCATTTAACTCATCAATCAATGGTTTCAAATAAACATCAATATTGTTTTTTGGATGTCCTGGGATTAATAAAGTCAAAAAGATATAGGGCTCCTTCATCAACATCCATGGAGGTAGATTTTACAGAGTTATAAAGATAGGAAAACATGAATATTGACTACCATAAGAACCAAACAGATAGAAACTATCAGTAGAAAGACACAATCGCACGTTTCGGGCTTCTAAATCAAAAGACGGATGTAGATGATCAAAATTTTTCCATGAATCACCATCATATGGATGATTCGAGATTTTTCCGGTTGAAATATTGGTTTTGTGTCATGACATCATTGACGTTGTGTTATGAGACATAAATAAACGTTGCAGCCTGGGTGTAAGGGGGAAATATCTCAACTATTTTACAGGAATCGATCCAGACTTCCCTGGTTGAGCTTCTTTATACCTCTATTGTCCACATGTTGGAAAACTATCCAATGAATCATTTTCACCAGAATATAAGATGCAATCATTTTTACATGCATAAATATTCCGATAACTAAGGCCTAGATTACGAACCAACCTCTTGCACTTATAGTAATTTACAGGAAACACATTTCCTTCAGGTAACAGTGTTTTAACCAAAGAAAATATCTAATCAAAATAGTTGTTTTACATTGCATTATCTGATTTAATAGCCATAAATTTTGCAACCACTTCTAATTTTCTTATCTTGCAATCAGGATATAATTCATCCTCAGCAGACCTCAACAACTCATAAAATTCAGATGGTGCCAAATCAGGAGTTAAATCAATATCATCGTGAGTTTCAGTTTGTTGAACAGATGGACCTACAACATCATGTACTAAATTTTGGAACTGTGATGGATCCAGAATCAAGTTATTAGTATCTTCTCTGGAACTGCGTTCACTATGTTGATACCAAAAAACATAATCTGGTTGAAAACCAAACCGCAAGAGATGTCCCACAACCATGCCAAATGTGTCAAACGTTCTTAGAGCACATTTTTTACAAGGACACTTAATCGTTACTTCTGAAACATATTCTGGTTTTGATGATGCAAATGCTAAGAAAGCTTCGACACCCTCAATATATACAGGATTTAAACTAGAACCATTTGGATTTCTGCGCTGATTTATCCAAGTGCGATCATCTAATAATGACTGATGTCGACTTCCTTGTTCCATATTTTTCTACAAAATATAAAATCATCAATGTTTTTGAATAATTTGAAATTATAAAAATACTATCTGAAAAAAGAAGATAAATAATTAATACTACTTCTTAATAATTACCATTAATTAAAGGAGACACAATTTCCAGTGGATTGACGGCTACTCTTTTGTCCGATGGCTCATTTACTTACATCTTTCTCACACTGAAATCACAATGAAGAATCTGGTCGGAGATACTTATATTCATTATCATAATGATAATGAATATAGGTATCTCAGACCAGATTCTTCATTGTGATTTGAGTGTGATAAAGATGCAAGTAAATGAGTCGTCCGAGAAAAGAGCCCCCTTTTCATCGATGAATCGTTTTCTTCCAACTGTCATCTCCTGAAAACATTATAAAAAATATGATCCCACAAATGCATATCTAATCTCGTGTATACGAGATTAAATATACCAATGTAGCAGCACATTTTTTATATTGTTTTGAGTCGGTGAGAGTTGAAAGGAGAAAAGTCATCGAGCAAAAGGAGTGTCATCAATCCACTGGAAATTGTGCCAGGTTCTTGGAATTTATTAAAATTTATTAAAATTTATTTCTAATTGTTCCTAACTAATTACTATTATTTATTACTATTTATTTCTAATTATTACTAATTTATCAATACTTAGCAATACTTAGCAAAATGAAAACTGCTTGAATAATGAAAGGAAATTTGGTAATCATCGTTGTGGAGATAATTACAAATTTTCCCTTTATTATCCAAGCAGTTTTCTTTTACTAATTATAATTATATCTAATTATTACTAATAAAAAACTATATTATCAATATTTATGAAAAAAAAATATTAATACTATTAAAATAATAAAAAATTTATAAAATATTAAAATTATGAATATTCACAACAGGCTTTACTCTATTCTTAACATGTTCAAATCTCAAAGGGTAGCCAATTGTCAGGTCATGCGCAATAAAAAGTTTATGTCAGACATGTCTAATGTAAACTCTATAATTGTCCTTACATGGTTGATCACCTCGCAAGTAGTGTTGCAATATGACGACCAAAGTAATGTCATTCTCGTCTCTAAGAATCATCTCACTCCCTTTACATATATCATTCTTCCTTAAAAGTTTGGGAGGATATCAGTGTCTTTCCCTTAAATTTTCAAGGAAGAATGGTCTCTATAAAGGGTCATGTGAGATAATTCTTATAGATGAGAAGGGCATGACTTGGGTTGTCCTATTGCAACGCTGCTTGCAAGGTGATCAACCAAGCAAGGACAATTATAGAGTTTACATTGGACATGGTTGACATAAACTTTTTATTGTGCATGACCTGATAATTGGCGACCCTTTGAGATTTGAACATGTTAAGAATAGAACAAAGCCTGTTGCGAATATTGATAATTTTAATATTTTATAAATTTTTTATTATTTTAATAATATTAATATTGTTTTTTCATAAATATTGATAATATAATTTTTTTATTAATAATAATTAGATATAATTATAATTACTATTTATTACTATTTATTAATAATTATTATTAATTATTACAATTTATTACTAATTATTACAATTTATTCCTATTTATTACTAATTATTCCTAATTATTGCTAATTATTCCTAATTATTTCTATTTATTGCTATTTATTTCTAATTATTGCTAATTAGTTCTAATTATTCCTAATTATTCCTAATTATTGCTATTTATTACAATTTAATCGTATTTATTTCTAATTATTGCTAATTATTCCTAATTATTGCTAATTATTGCTAATTATTCCTAATTATTGCTAAATATTACTAATTATTAGTATTTATTCCTAATTATTAGTAAGTATTACTAATTATTAGTATTTATTCCTAATTATTACTAATTATTCATATTTATTACTAATTATTCCTAATTATTACTAATTATTACTAATTATTACTAATTATTCCTATTTATTAATATTTATTGCTATTTATTACTAAATATTGCTATTTATTACTAATTATTGCTAATTATTGCTAATTATTCCTAATTATTGCTAATTATTGCTATTTATTTCTAATTATTGCTAATTATTGCTAATTATTGCTAATTATTGCTAATTATTACTAATTATTGTTAATTATTACTATTTATTTCTAACTATTGCTAATTATTTCTAATTATTGCTAATTATTCCTAAATATTGCTATTTATTGCTAATTATTAGTATTTATTGCTAATTATTACAATTTATTGCTAATTATTACAATTTATTACTAATCATTACAGTTTATTACTAATTATTACAATTTATTACTAATTATTCTTAATTATTACTAATTATTGCTAATTATTACGAATTATTGCTAATTATTACTAGAACCAACAATATAATAGTATTTCATTTGATAGACTTTGGAAAGGTGAATGCGGTCTGGATCTTCACCCTCATCCTCTGGTGGCGTAGTGGATGAGTTCGACGCAGTCGCCCCTCCCTGTGCCTCGGCCAGGGAGGGAGGATGATGGCTCTCACCGTCCTCCATGATCCCTTCATCGCTCTTCCTCTCCTACTTCTGATCCCTCCTTCCCAACTAATCATCCGGAGATCGAGATTTTCCCTAAGGTTCTACAGCGGGTCAACGGTGTGATTTCTATTCCGATTTCCCAGCTAGAGTTTGAAAAGGCTTCGTCGCTGCTGGATCTGACTTTGGTTTCTCGCTTTGGAATGAATCGGCCCTTAGTTTCATCGTTTGACAGGTATGTTTCTTCTTCCTGGAAGCTTCGTGAAAAAGCGGTGGTCGGGCTTCTGGATGCGAGGCATTTTCAAATCTGTTTTAGCAATAAAGATGGTTTAATTTATGCCTGGTCCTCTACCCCACGTTCGGTGGAAGGTGCTCATTTTTCGCTTTTCTGGTGGTCTTTTTTGGTTTCATATGCATCGTGATCCTCCAACGACGGCGATTTGGATCACCCTCCCGGGTCTTCCACTGCCTTTTCAAAATTTGGCGATTCTACGTCTGATTGGGAATATGATTGGTCGTTTTTTATGCACGAACTCTCGCACTCGCTCTCTCCGCCATCAAATTGCTCCGAGGATTTGCATCGAGATTGATGTGACTAAGGCACCGATTGAGTCAATCTGTGTCGAGATTGAAGGTGAGCTCCGGTGGCATCAATTGGTCTACTTCGAATCCTGGGTCCCTTTCTGCGTGAACTGCTATCGTTTGGGGCATCTGGCTTCGTTGTGTCGTCGTGATACGAGTGGCTTGCAGCTTGCTAGCGGAGTCTCCACCCGTGATGGGGTGCAGGGCCGCTGTGGTGAAGTCTCTCATACCTGTGCTGGACCAGAGGAATACATCGAAGATCCGAGGGAGGATGACTCTAAGGCTCAAGTTCCTGAGCCTCCAGAGAGTCGTGAGCCTCATGGCCATGATGATGGTACTGTGCAACAGGATGGCCAGGAGCCTCTGAGTAAGAACATGGATACACCCTCTAACTCGACTGTGGATGAGGTCTTCAGAAGGCTGTACTGTGACCTGGGTGTGGTGTCTGCTGCGGGGGCAAGGGCAGCAGTGGGCAACCTGAATCTGGATGTTGAAAATGGGGATGTTGTGGTTCCTCAAGTCCCCTCTGCTGATGGTTGCAATGACGGAGTGGGAATGGATTACAGGGGTTCGGTGATTGCTATGAAGGAGGTACCAGGTATTGAGGTTGATAATAATTTTGAAGTGCTAATGAACGAGGAGGTTGGTCTGGAAGAGGAAACATCGAGGGAAATGGCTCCGGATGGACAGGAAGCTATGGGGCACAAGGAGTTACCCACTGAACAGTCAGGGTTGCAGCAAAATTGTATAGCGGGAGTGGAACCTGTTTATTGTGGGGATGTTGATTTTGATGAGGGGCAGGGCAATGGGGAACATGGTCAATGCATGGCATTGATAGAATATAACAGGCAATCTTCTTGGGTGAGACCTAGTTTAGTGCATGAGAATCATCAGAAGAAGAATGGCTTATTGGAGTTACCAAGTAAGTGGGGTGATGACTTTGATGAGAATAAATAAAACTCTCCCAATAGCCATGTCAAGACATCTTATAGCGATATACTCAAGAATGGGAGGAAGAACGGAAATGATAATGTGGGGACGTTCACTGATCCACTAAAGAGGAAGCCACGAAAGGATTACTCTAACATGCCAAAGACGATTTCTACCAGATCCTCTTTCAAGGATTCGAAATAGAAAGAGATGGATCTAAAGTGGGGGTGGGTCAACAAGCAGTTGTCCAGGGAGCCATTGAATTTAGGGCAACTATGACCACGGGAGCAGTACATCAAAATGCTCAATTCCTATAATTCGCAATCGAAGTGGGAATCAGTTGATCCGAAGGTGGCTTCAGATGTTGAAATTGGTGAGGAATATGATCCCTTTTGACGTTGTTGGTCATGTTGTATCGGTTTGAACCCTTGTACTTGTGCTCTCTTTTTATTTAATAAATTTGGAGGACTGGGCATTTTCGCCTGGGCCTAAGCCTTTTCAGTATTGCTAATTATTACTAATTATTTCTAATTATTCCTAATTATTTCTAATCATTCCTAATTATTTCTAATTATTCCTAATTATTTCTAATTATTACTAATTGTTAGTAAGTATTACTAATTATAAGTATTTATTCCTAATTATTCCTAATTATTCCTAATTATTCCTAATTATTCCTATTTATTAATATTTATTTGTACTTATTACTAATTATTGCTATTTATTGCTAATTATTGCTATTTAATTCTATTTATTGTTAATTATTTCTAATTATTCCTAATTATTTCTAATTATTCCTAATTATTGCTAATTATTGCTATTTATTTCTATTTATTGTTAATTATTTCTAATTATTCCTAATTATTGCTAATTGTTGCTAATTATTAGTATTTATTAGTAATTATTACTATTTATTAGTATTTATTTCTAATTATTATAATTTATTACTAATTATTACAATTAATTACTAACTATTACAGTTTATTACTAATTATTACAATTTAATCCTAATTATTATTAATTATTCCTAATTATTCCTAATTATTTTTAATTATTCCTATTTATTACTAATTATTCTTATTTATTACTAATTATTCCTAGTTTTTACTATTTATTGCTATTTATTACTAATTATTGTTATTTATTGCTAATTATTGCTAATTATTATTAATTATTCCTAATTATTGCTAATTATTGCTAATTATTCCTAATTATTGCTAATTATTCCTAATTATTGCTAATTATTGCTAATTATTGCTATTTATTTATAATTATTGCTAATTATTCCTAATTATTGTTAATTATTCCTAATTATTTGTATTTATAGGTAATTATTAGTATTTTTTACTAATTATTAGTATTTATTACTAATTATTAGTATTTATTACTAATTATTACAATTTATTACTAATTATTACAATTTATTACTAATTATTATTAATTGTTGCTATTTATTGCTATTTATTACTAATTATTTCTAATTATTACTAATTATTGCTAATTATTCTGAATTATTGCTAATTATTTCTAATTATTACTAATTATTACTAATTATTAATATTTATTCCTAATTATTACTAATTATTCCTAATTATTACTAATTATTCCTAATTATTACTAATTATTCATATTTATTACTGTTTATTGATATTTATTACCAATTAATATTAATTACTACAAATTAATTATATACATTACTAATTATCGTTAATAATTAATAATTACTACTAATTATTAAAAATTAAAACTAAAAATTTCAATTTATTAGTACAAATAAATACTAATGACAAAACAATTTAAATTTAATTTAATTACAACTAATCAACAATAAAAAAATTAGCATAAAAAAATGAAATAAATAATAAATTAAAAAAACATAAATATCTTTAAGACTGATTTTCTATTGATGCAAACGGCTTCACAACTTTTTCGTTAACAAAAAAATAAACTTAGAAAAATTCTTTCTCTAAAATTCGAGTTTAGAGAGAAAAAGGATCTAAAATTTGAGAGAAATGAGAGGAAAAACGAATGGGGGTATATATAGGTTAGATTATTTGCGACATGATACCCATCGCAAATAGTATCTTTTTGCGACGGGACCTGTCGCAAATACCTACGCCCGCATTAATTACTATCGGTGGTTAAAAAGTTATTTGTCACGGGACCCGTCGCAAATAGTCTCTGCCGACACACCTTTTGCGACGGGGGCCGTCGCAGAAGGTGTCTCGTTGCAAAAAGCTATAAACCGCCGCCGATTATTTGTGATGGGAGACGAAATCCCGTCGCAAATAGTTGGTTATTTGCGACGGGTCGTTACTCCCGTCACAAATAACCTCTGGGACAAACCTTTTGAGACGGGATTTATTCCCGTCGCAAAAAACCCTTTTCCCGTAGTGTTACTTCCATTAATTAATTCATCAATTAATTAATCTCATCAATCCCATTATTTAATTCAATAATTAAATAATTGAATTACTTTCATTAATTAATTCATAAATTAATTAAACCATAAATCCCATTAACTAATTCAACAATTAAATAATCATGTTACTTCCATTAATTAATTCATCAATTAATTAATCTTATCAATCCCATTATTTTAATTCAAGAATTAAATAATCAAGTTACTTCCATTAATAATTCATCAATTAATTAATCTCATTGATCCCGTTATTTAATTCAGCAATTAAATAATCACATTAATCCTCTTAATTAATTCATCAATTAATTAAACTCATCAATATCATTATTTAATTCAATAACTAAATAGTCATGTTACATTCATTAATTAATTAAACTCATCAATCCTATTATTTAATTCAAAAATGAAATAATCACATTACGTCCATTAATTAATTCATCAATTAATTAAACCCATAAATCTCATTATTTAATTCAACAATTAAATAATCAAATTACTTCTATTAATAAATTCATCAATTAATTAAACTCGTCAATCCCATTATTTAATTTAACAATTAAATAATCACATTACACTTATTAATTAATTCATCAATTAATTCAACATATTACTTCAATTAATTAATTCAACAATTAATTAATAACATCCACAATCACAAAAAAATATCATAATTAATTCATTAATTAATTATTCCAACTCAATCGATTCAATAACCCCAATTAATTCCTCAATTAATTGTTACATCTCAATCAATTCAAGAACCCCAATTGATTCCCCCAATTAATTGTTCGAACTCAATCAATTCAATATCCCAAATTAATTCATCAATTAACTCCAACTCAATTAATTCAATATCCCCATTTAATTTATCAACTAATCATTTTAATCAACAATATCAATCTCGTCATAATTAATTCAACAATTAATTATTGCAAATCATAATTTCATAATCACAACCATTTCGATTAATTAATTCAAAAAATAATTAATCAATTTCAACAAACTCAATTCCTCTTAATTAATTCAATAATTAATTATTCAACATATATAATCCCATTATCACCAATTTCACAATTTTCCCAATTAATTAATTCACCAAATTAGTTAATTCACTGAAGAACTCAATTTCTAAACATCTAATTGCAATTCTACAATTACATACACATAATTACAATCAAGACTTTGGAATTTGAATTATAGATCACCTACCTCAAGATTGACGATAACTGCTAGCCAACGGAAATAACAAAATTCAACAGAACAACGATGAAGAACGAGATTTTTATTTAATTCCTAGATCCAAGATTTAAACGAATCAAGATCTAACAAACCTATATCTAAATATAGATCCAACAACGGATAAATATCCTTCTTTTATCCAGGAAGAGGGGCGGGAGAGAAAGAGATATTTAAATGGGAAGAAACCACTTACCTAGGGAGGTGCATATCGTAAATCAGCCATTCGATTCGCCAAGAACAGAGTCGGAAGCCCTAGGAAATCGTCTGGGAGCCTCCAAAAACAAGATAAATCATTAGGGTGAGTGGGGGTCAATTTGAGGTTTATATAGGGGTTTGGGTATTTTAAAATCTAATTTTAGGGTTAATTAAAATCACGCGCATGGTTTGTTGCTCGGCCTGTATGGTTATTAGTTTTTTATTTTTTTTAATATTAATATTTAATAGTAGTAATTTTATTACCATATTTTTTTTAATTACTTAAGCATATATATATTTGTGCATGTGTGTATGTATTTACCTTTATAACTTTATCTTTTAATTACTTTTGTTTAAAATTAATTAGTATAATGGGGGTTTGGCTTAGTGGTAACCACCCCTTAATTCTATATGTAAAATGGGGGTTCAAACCCCATTGGGAGTAGGTACTATAGCAGTGGTGGCACTGTAGCAACGACGGGGACTGTAACGGCGGCAGGGTACTGTAGCGGCGACAGGGTACTGTAGGAGCGGCGGGTACTATGTCGTACCATAGCAACACGGGTACTGTAGTGGTACTATTCACAGAATGGGTCTTGGGCAAAAAAAAATGGGCCTACGGGCCATGTAATGAGCTAAATGCCCACTGGGGCTTTGGGCTATGTAATGAGTCTCCCTCTACCCAGTTAAAGAGGTCTTTGTTTTGCTTTAATAATAAATGAGGCTTTGGCCCCAACATTTAAAAATATTAATTAGTATAATATTTAAGTATTTAATTTAAATTCTATTAATATTTTTATTTTTATTTTTATTTTTATTTTTATTATTTTTATTACTGTTATTATTATTAGTTTTGTAATTATTATTATTATTATTATTATTATTATTATTATTATTCATCCTTATTATTTTCTATTTTTTATAATTTGATTTCATTTTTGTTTTTAATTTTGAAATTCGAATTTTTTGCTTTCCGCCTTCAGCACATGAGGCAACCAGCCCTTCCCTCCACTAAAACCCTACGAACCTAGTGCCTCCATTATCCGCTCCAGCGCACCCCTCCTATAATAGCCCCCCCCCCCACTCGCACTGCATGTCGCCCTCCTCCTGCACATCACAAGGCAGGCACATCTCCCCCAACGCCCCTCCATCAATCTCATTATTTAATTCAACAATTCAATAATCACATTACTTCCATTAATTAATTCATCAATTAATTAACCTCATCAATCCCATTATTTCATTCAACAATTAAATAATTAAATTACTTTCATTAATTAATTCATCAATTAATTAAACTCATAAATCCCATGATCTAATTCAACAATTAAATAATCATGTTGCTTCCATTAATTAATTCATCAATTAATTAATCTTATCAATCCCATTATTTTAATTCAATAATTAAATAGTCATGTTACTTCCATTAATTAATTCATCAATTAATTAATCTCATCAATCTCTTTATTTAATTCAGCAATTAAATAATCACATTACTCCCATTAATTAATTCACCAATTAATTAAACTCATCAATCCCATTATTTAATTCAATAATTAAATAGTCGTGTTACATCCATTAATTAATTCATTAATTAATTAAACTCATTAATCCTATTATCTAATTCAAAAATGAAAAAAACACATTACTTCCATTAATTAATTCATCAATTAATTAAACCCATAAATCCCATTATTTAATTCAACAATTAAATAATCACATTACTTCTATTAATAAATTCATCAATTAATTAAACTCATCAATTCCATTATTTAATTTAACAATTAAATAATCACATTACACTTATTAATTAATTCATCAATTAATTAAACATATTACTTCAATTAATTAATTCAATAATTAATTAATCACATCCACGATCACAACAAAATCCAATAATTAATTCGTAAATTATTTATTCCAACTCAATCGGTTCAATAACCCCAATTAATTCCTCAATTAATTGTTCCTTCTCTATCAATTGAAGAACCCCAATTAATTCCTCAATTAATTGTTCAAACTCAATCAATTCAATATCCCAAATTAATTCATCAATTAAGTCTAACTAAATTAATTCAATATCCCCATTTAATTTATCAACTAATTATTTTAATCAACAATGTCAATCTCATCATAATTAATTCAATAATTAATTATTCCAAATCATAATTTCATAATCACAACCATTTCCATTAATTAATTCAGCAAATAATTAATCAATTTCAACAATCTCAATTCCTCTTAATTAATTCAACAATTAATTATTCAACATATATAATCCCATTATCACCAATTTCACAATTTCCTCCATTAATTAATTCACCAAATTAGTTAATTCATTCAAGAACTCAATTTCTAAACATTTAATAGCAAATCTACAATTACATACACATAATTTCATTCAAGACTTTGGGATTTGAATTATATATCACTTACCTCAAGATTGACGATAAGCACTCACCAACGGAAATAACAAAATTCAGTGGAACAATGACGAAGAACGAGATCTTGATTTAATTATAGATTCAAGATTTAAAAGAATAAAGATCTAAATATAGATCCAACAACGGATAAATATCCCTCTTTTATCCGGGAAGAGGGTCGGGAGATAAAGAGATATTTAAATGGGAAGAAACCACTTACCTAGGGAGGTGCATATCATAAATCTGTCATTCAATTCACCAAGAACAGAGGTCGGGAGCCCTAGGAAATCATCTGGGAGCCTCTAAAATCAAGATAAATCATTAGGGGATGAGTGAGGGTCAATTTGAGGTTTATATAGGGGTTTGGGTATTTTAAAATCTAATTTTAGGGTTAATTAAAATAGCGCGCATGGTTTGCTGCTCAACATGCATGGTTATTAGTTTTTTATTTTTTTAATATTAATATTTCATGGTAGTAATTTTATTATCATATTTTTATTTATTTACTTAAGCATATATGTGTGTGTGTGTGCGTGCGTGCGCGTGTGTGTACGTATTTACCTTTATAACTTTATCTTTTAATTACTTTTGTTTATATTTAATTAGTATAGTATTTAAGTATTTAATTTTAATTCTGTTAATATTAATATTAATATTTTTGTTATTTTTATTATTTTTATTATTGTTATTATTATTAGTTTTGTTATTATTGTTATTATTATTATTATTATTCGTCATTATTATTTTCTATTTTTTATAATTTGATTTGATTTTTGTTTTTAATTTTGAAATTCAAATTTTTTGCTTTCCACCTTCAGCACACCAGGCGGCCAGCCCTTCCCTGTGCTGAAACCCTACGAACCTAGCACCTCCATTATCCGCTCTAGCACAACCCTCCTATACCAGCCCCCCACTCACCATGCATGTCGCCCTACTCCTGCACATCACAAGGCAGACACATCTCTCCCAACGCCCCTCCATCAATCTCATTATTTAATTCAACAATTCAATAATCACATTACTTCCATTAATTATTTCATCAATTAATTAATCACATCAATCTCATTATTTAATTCAACAATTAAATAATTAAATTACTTTTATTAATTAATTCATCAATTAATTAATCTCATAAATCCCATTATCTAATTCAACAATTAAATATTCATGTTACTTCCATTAATTAATTCCTCAATTAATTAATCTTATCAATCTCATTATTTATATTCAATAATTAAATAATCATGTTACTTCCATTAATTAATTCATCAATTAATTAATCTCATCGACCCCGTTATTTAATTCAGTAATTAAATAATCACAATACTCTCATTAATTAAATCATCAATTAATTAAACTCATCAATCCCATTATTTAATTCAATAATTAAATAGTCATGTTACATCCATTAATTAATTCATTAATTATTTAAACTTTTCAATCCCATTATTTAACTCAAAAATGAAATAATCACATTACTTCCATTAATTAATTCATCAATTAATTAAACCCATAAATCTCATTATTTAATTCAATAATTAAATAATCACATTACTTCTATTAATAAATTCATCAATTAATTAAACTCATAAATCCCATTATTTAATTTAACAATTAAATAATCACATTACACTTATTAATTAATTCATCAATTAATTAAACATATTACTTTAATTAATTAATTCAACAATTAATTAATCACATCCACAATCACAAAAAAATCTCATAATTAATTCATTAATTAATTATTCCAACTCAATCAATTCAATAACCCCAATTAATTCCTCAATTAATTATTCCATCTCAATCAATTCAAGAACCCCAATTAATTTCTCAATTAATTTTTCAAACTCAATAAATTCAATATCCCAAATTAATTCATCAATTAATTCCAACTCAATTGATTCAATATCCCCATTTAATTTATCAACTAATCATTTTAATCAACAATATAAATCTCATCATAATTAATTAAATAATTAAGCATTGTAAATCATAATTTCACAATCACAACAATTTACATTAATTAATTCATTAATCAATTTCAACAATCTAAATTCCTCTTAATTAATTCAACAATTAATTATTCAACATATATAATCCCATTATCACCAATTTCACAATTTCCTCAATTAATTAATTCACCAAATTAGTTAATTCATTCAAAAACTCAATTTCTAAACATCTAATAGTAATTCTACAATTACATACACATAATTTCAATCAAGACTTTGGGATTTGAATTATAGATCACTTACCTCAAGATTTACGATAAGCGCTCGCCAACGGAAATAACAAAATTCAGCGGAACAACGACGAAGAACGAGATCTTGAATTAATTCATAGATCCAAGATTTAAAGGAATCAATATCTAACAAACCTAGATCTAAATATAAATCCAACAATAGATAAATATCCCTCTTTTATCCGGGAAGAGGGGTGGGAGAGAAAGTGACATGTAAATGGGAAGAAACCACTTACCTAGGGAGGTGCATATCATAAATCCGTCATTCGATTCACCAAGAACAGAGGTCGGGAGCCCTAGGAAATCGTCTAGGAGCCTCCAAAATCAAGAGAAATCATTAGGTGATGAGTGGGGGTTAATTTGAGGTTTACATATGGGTTTGGGTATTTTAAAATCTAATTTTGGGGTTAATTAAAATTGTGTGCATGGTTTGCTACTCGGCGTGCATGATTATTAGTTTTTTATTTTTTTGATATTAATATTTAATAGTAATAATTTTATCATCATATTTTTATTTAATTACTTAAGCACATATATATATATGTGTGTGTGCGTGTGTGTATGTATTTACCTTTATAACTTTATCTTTTAATTAATTTTATTTATATTTAATTAGTATAATATTTAAGTATTTAATTTTAATTCTATTAATATTAATATTAATATTTTTGTGATTTATGTTATTTTTATTATTTTTATTATTATTAGATTTGTTATTATTGTTATTATTATTATTATTATTGTTATTATTCGTTATTATTTTCTATTTTTTATAATTTGATTTGATTTTTGTTTTTAATTTTGAAATTCGAATTTTTTGCTTTTCGCCTTCACCACACCAGGCAGCCAGCCCTTCCCTGCACTGAAACCCTATGAACTCAGCGCCTCCATTATCTTCTCCAACACACCCCTCCTATATTATCCCCCCCACTCACCATGCACGTTGCCCTCCTTCTTCACATCACAAGGCAGACACATCTCTCCCAACACCCCTCCATCAATCTCATTATTTAATTCAACAATTCAATAATCGCATTACTTCCATTAATTAATTCATCATTTAATTAATCTCATCAATCCCATTATTTAATTCAACAATTAAATAATTAAATTACTTTTATTAATTAATTCATCAATTAATTAAACTCATAAATCCCATTATCTAATTCAACAATTAAATAGTCATGTTACTTCCATTAATTAATTCATCAATTAATTAATCTTATCAATCCCATTATTTTAATTCAAGATTTAAATAATCATGTTGCTTCCATTAATTAATTCATCAATTAATTAATCTTATCGATCCCGTTATTTAATTAAGTAATTAAATAATCACATTACTCATGTTAATTAATTCATCAATTAATTAAACTCATCAATACCATTATTTAATTCAATAATTAAATAGTCGTGTTACATCCATTAACTAATTCATTCATTAATTAAACTCTTCAATCCCATTATTTAATTCAAAAATGAAATAATCACATTACTTCCATTAATTAATTCATCAATTAATTAAACCCATAAATCTCATTATTTAATTCAATAATTAAATAATCACATTACTTCTATTAATAAATTCATCAATTAATTAAACTCGTCAATCCCATTATTTAATTTAACAATTAAATAATCACATTACACTTATTAATTAATTCATCAATTAATTAAACATATTACTTCAATTAATTAATTCAACAATTAATTAATCACATCCACAATCACAAAAAAACCATAATTAATTCATTAATTAATTATTCCAACTCAATCAATTCGATAACCCCAATTAATTCCTCAATTAATTGTTCAAACTCAATCAATTCAAATATCCCAAATTAATTCATAAATTAACCCCAACTCAATTAATTCAATTTCCCCATTTAATTTATCAACTAATCATTTTAATCAACAATATCAATCTCATCATAATTAATTCAATAATTAATTATTACAAATCATATTTTCAGAATCACAACCATTTCTATTAATTAATTCAACAAATAATTAATCAATTTTAACAATATCAATTCCTCTTAATTAATTCAACAATTAATTATTCAACATATATAATCCCATTATCACCAATTTCACAATTTCCTCAATTAATTAATTCACCAAATTAGTTAATTCATTCAAGAACTCAATTTCTAAACATCTAATAGAAATTCTACAATTACATACACATAATTACAATCAAGACTTTGGGATTTGAATTATAGATCATCTACCTCTAGATTGATGATGAGCACTCACCAACGAAAATAATAAAATTCAACGGAACAACAACGAAGAACGAGATCTTGATTTAATTCATAGATCCATGATTTAAACGAATCAAGATCTAACAAACCTATATCTAAACATAGATCCAACAACGGATAAATATCCCTCTTTTATACGAGAATAGGGTCGGGAGAGAAATAGAAATCTAAATGGGAAGAAACCACTTACCTAGGGAGGTGCATATCATAAATCCGCCATTTGATTCGCCAATAACAAAGGTCGGGAGCCCTAGGAAATCATCTAGGAGCCTCCAAAATCAAGATAAATCATTAGGGGATGAGTGGGGGTCAATTTGAGGTTTATATAGGGGTTTGGGTATTTTAAAATCTAATTTTAGAGTTAATTAAAATCACGTGCATGGTTTTCTTCTTGGCACGCATGGTTATTTGTTTTTTATTTTTTTTAATATTAATATTTAATAGTATTAATTTTATTATCATATTTTTATTTAATTACTTGATCATATGTGTGTGTGTGTGTATTTAACTTTATAACTTTATCTTTTAATTATTATTTTTTATATTTAATTAGTATAATATTTAAGTATTTAATTTTAATTATATTAATATTAATATTAATATTCTTGTTATTTTTATTTTTTTTTTATTATTATTATTATTAGTTTTGTTATTATTGTTATTATTATTATTATTATTCATCATTATTATTTTCTATTTTTTATAATTTGATTTGATTTTTGTTTTTAATTTTGAAATTCGAATTTTTTGTTTTCCCCCTTCAGCACACCAGGCAGCCAGCCCTTCCCTACGCCGAAACCCTATGAACCCAATGCCTCCATTATCTACTCTAACACACCCCTCCCATACTATCCCCCCACTCACCATGCACGTCGCCCTCCTGTTTCACATCACAAGGTAGACACATATCTCCCAATGTGTAAGAACCCAGATCTTCTTTTCAGGTATGTGACCCCTTGATTGATGTTTTTCTTGGTTTTAAAGTTAAGGGTGATGCTTGAGAGAGTCAGGGAAACTTGAAATGAAGTTTTGAGGAAAAACTGGAAGCTACACGGGCGGTTCACGGTTTGTCTAATCGTGCTGCCAGACCGTGCGTAGCTGGCACTCAAGGCAGTGGTGACCGCATGGTTGTCGCACGATTAATGGAAATCGTGTGAAGAGACCGTGCGAGAAGTGTTGGTAAGGCAGTACAGACCGCACGGTTAGCACACGGTTTGTCTAACTGTGCGAGCAAACCATGTGGGCACTTAAATTAGATCCTTAAATTGTGGATCTGACTCTTTTTGCCTCTAATTGCCTCGTTTAAGCTCCTAAGTGGCCATAACTCGGGATTACTCTCCCTTGAAGGTTGTAAAACTTCTCCCAAATGTTCCGGAGGCGATTCGAAGGCTTCTCTTGGCAAATCGAAGCCGGATTCTTGAGGTATGTGATTGTTCTCCTTCGTTCTTGATCGTTTTCTTAGATCTACTTAGATCTACTTCTCCTCTTCCCTTGGTTTCTTAGATCTACGCCTGTTATGGGTAGATCTAAGTGTGTGGATTCCAAATTTGATGAGTTTGGGTCTTGATCTGGTTAGGAGAAGGAATCTAAGGTGGGTTCTTGGAGAATAAACCCAAGTTTCGTGTGCATTCTTCGTTGTTGGGGTTTTCGTCAAAACCTTTGAGGTAGGTGGTTTGATGCCTTACATTAAATGTCTTTGAGTTTTTGTGCAAAAGTGTCAGATACCCATGTATCGGGTATCTCAGGTTAGGGATTTGATCCTGTAATATTATCTACCTTAGATTTATTATGTGCTTGAGGCTGTTAGGTGAATAATTATTGCTTGTTTGCATGTCTAAGGATCACACCATGGGTGTTTTCCTTGTTTTGGTTGTTTATCGCTGTTTGTCTTAGGTTGCCTGTGAGACAAACCTTGTTACACTGATTGTCTTCCTTGATATGAATAATTACATGTGTTTCCTGCAGTTTAAATGTTTTTGATTCATTGTAGCTATTATCCAAGTAGTTTGTTGAACATACTTAGGGCTGCTACAAATCGGTTACGTACGATTGCTTTTACTCAGGGCTGTGGGAACCTGGTGTAGCAAGACCATAAGGGGAATTGACGTTGAGTGCTTCCTCAGAGGGCCAGTTTAATTATTACCACTACGAGACCATAAGGGAGATTGACTTTGTGCTCTCTCATAGGGTCTGATAATTATTGAATCGAGACTAAAGGGGGAATTAATCGTAAGTGCTTCCTCAGAGAGTCTGTAGTATCGTTGCAAGACCATAGGGGGGATTGACGATGAGTGCTTCCTCAGAGTGTCTTTGCCTTTGTTGAATACTTGACCATAGGGGTCTACCTGCGTGAGCCACCCAGAGGGTCAACATTATAAATTAATATCGGTTGGTTGTGATGAGTCCACCAAGCCAAAGAACAAGATTGGGTTTTTACTGCTTGTTGTTAGGTGGTCTATTGAGATACCTGTTGTGTTACCTGTTATGCCTTTGGATTATAGATCTTTTTTCTAGATTCTTTGGTTGATGATTAAATGATTTAATTAAATTAATTAATAAATTTGAATGGAGTCTTTTAGGATTATTTACTCAGTGTACTCATGTTTCTCTGCTGCATTTGTTTCATTTACTTTTGCTATATTGCTCACTGACAGTAGGGCACAGATCTTGTGGTGGTTGCCTACTGAGATTAGTCTCACACCCTGTTTGGGTCCTGCTTTTCAGCCCAAATAGGTTATATGGTTGCAGGTGTGGATAGGGATTGTGTCCCTCCTACCTCAGGTGCTTGATTGTTGTTTAGAGATGGAGAGTATGAGACCGAGCTTAGGCTTGCGATGTTGCTGGAGTTTACTGATTACTTTTAGTACTTGGGTTTCAGTTGTATTTCAGCATGTTGCTTTGTTTACTTCTTTCCACAGATACATGTACCATGTTGCATCATTTTTATATTATACATTGATTATACTGTTTGGTTTCAGTTTTTGTATACTGTTTACTGCTTCCGCTATTGTTTATTATTTTCCTTCCACTATATACTTTACCAAATGAGGGTATAGTTTCCCCACTGACTCACCAAGTCCCTCGCTGCTAGTCGGCAACCTCTGGCATTTGGGGAAACGCGCTTGAGGTCATGTGGCGAACTGGGTACGGGGCACCAGTTGAGTGGCTCCGGATTCGGGTCGTTACAAAGTGGTATCAGAAGAGTTTTCTTTATTTTTTATTTCCTTACTGTTTGGCGACAATAGACAGGGATAGGAAGGAATGGGTAGTTGGTACTTAACTGTGCCCAGGAGTAATTAACCCGTGTACAGGGAAAAGCTATATTACCTCATGATTGCAATTTTTAGTTTTTACAAGTGTTACAGTTGATTATATTTCACCGTTGGGTGATGCACTTGTTTTGTGATGTTACAGTTTATATGATTGTGGTTCTATTTTGTTTCAACCTGATGAGATGAGGGTATGACATCTCATACATCATATATGCACTGGTTAGAAAATCACATATCATGCGTTTTACCATGCCATCTAGGGTGCGTTAGAAATTGCATGCTGTTGTGATAGATGTCGTGATAGATTATGCATGATGTTGTGATAGTTGTTGTGATGGAGATACATGCTATGCTGATAGAGTGTCGTTTATCTTATATCTTATTTGGCATGGACACCAAGCTTTGGTCTTAGAGGTGTTATGGGCCCTCGAGGATCGGAATTTTGCTGATCATGGGATTATCATACTGTTTACTTGTTATATGCATTGTTATGATGTCAATCTTTGATTCGCGGGGAGTATGGCCCCCCACGAATCGGAATTTGACACATAGGTGCTGGTTTTCAGTGGTTTTCAGTGGTTTTGGGGAGTTTTGTATTCCTACTACCTAGAAACCCAGATAACACGACATGTGGCCTTATGAACACGTGTCGTGTGTTCTTCTGTTCAGGGATAACTACTTTTCACGGTTACACGCTGTGTATTTTGAAGTACATGTCGTGTACTTTCCTTCCGAGTGATCTAGTCGCGTAATTGAATACATGGGTTGGAAAATCTTAAGGACAAAACGTCGTGTACATTGTTGACACGCCGTGTAGTTGTGGCCCGTGTACCAGCCCGTGTGACTAACGACACGGATGAGAAAAATCTTTCTGGAACACGCCATGTATGGGGACTACACGCCGTGTAACCATGTTTTTCCAGTCTTAAGAGTTTTTACTCTTCTTTTTCGTTTTCACTCTTTTAAGTTTGAAATTGTGCTCGTCGTTGATAAAGGTGTGCTTGACCCTGCAGAATCATGTCGCCAAGACGTCCTCTCATTGCACGTCAGGGGTCTGACAATGATCGTATGCCAGATATGGCACCAGTAGTTATCCCAGATACTGGTGCGGACACACAGTTCCATGAGGGATTCATGAGGTTCATACAGTTCTTTTAGGGAGATTAGCAACCAGTCCAGTCTATGGCAGAGCTTACATGAGTCTTCCAACAGTAGCATCCTCCCACGTTCTCTGGGGATGGAGGACCTCAGGCTGCTTAATCTTGGTTCGAAGCTATGGTTTCTATCTTCAACCATCTCAAGACACCCCCATACAGAAGGGTGAATCTCGCAACTTACATGCTCCGAGATTCCAACAAGAGATGGTGGGACGTAGTTTCTTAGGAAGGGCATCAGTAGATAGTTGCTTGGGATGAGTTTCAGCGTACGTTCTATGACTACTTCTACCCGGCGACGCTGAGGGCCGACAGAGCCAGAGAGTTCATGAACCTACAGCAGGTTACTCTGTCAGTTATGGAGTATTCCCCCCATTTTACTGAGTTATAATGTTTCACTCCTGTTTTGGGGAATGACGAGTTGTTTTTAGCGAGGAAGTTTGAGGAGGGCCTCAGACCAGAGATCAGATCACAAGTGAACGTCTTCTAGTTGACTTCTATTTCTTTGATAGTCAACCAGGCATTGATCACAGAGAGGAATCTGAGGGATACTGGAGCAGTGATCCAGGGCGGTTCAGTATCCAAAGTCAGTACTCTTTTTACTGACAGCAGGAAGCGCCACCGAGATTCTACACGAGGAGACTCGAGGAAGCGATATATTCCTTCAGGTATCAAGGTTGTGTGCTACCAGTGTGGTAAGGATGGGAATAAGAATCCACAGTTACCGAGGGACCTAGTGGAGTGCCGATCTTGCGGCAAGATGGGTCACCTGCAGCGGTTTTGCAAGGTTCTTCTTCCAGCAGCTAGTGAAGGTGGATCTATTTCAACTCCGCATATAGATGAAGGATTACCAGTTCTGCAGTAGACTGGGGGTTGGAGTTCTTCGGGTCGTTCAGGCCAGGGTAGAGGCCGTGGACGTGGTGGTCAGGCTCAGGGAGGATCAGCTCAGGGATCTCAGGCTGCTACACAGGGACGTGGTACAGGCCAGACTTTTGCGGTAGAGCAGGATCCTGGACCTTCTACAGTTCTAAGTATGATGTTAGTATCCTTACTTTTATCTTCTGCACTTTTCGATACAGGATCTTCTCATAGATTTATTTCTGTGCACACTATGGAGAGCCTTAGACTTACTATCACCACTTCTGAGATTATGATGACACTATACACTCCCTTGGGACTTAGAACTGCTAGTGTGCATCAGTACAAGGAGTGTCCCCTTGAGGTTGGTGGGTGTCACTTCTTGTGGTATCATTATATCCTAGAGATTATAGGTTACGATTTCATTCTCGGAATGTACTGGCTAGTTCCTTTTCAGGCATTTGTCGATTGCTATCGCCACAGGGTGAGTTTCACGTCACTCGAGGGAAGACCTTTTCTTCACAAGGGCGAATGAGATGTCTAGGCGAGCAGATCTGGACCAGAGCATCGTGGGTTGGGTGGTGTTACAGCCCAGATTGCTAGTTTATATCTGGACGATCAGGGGACTTCTCATATGGATTATCCTCCAGTGGTTGATCGTTTTCCAAATGTCTTTCCAGAAGACTTTTCAGGGTTGCCTCCGGAGCATGAGGTAGACTTCTCTATTGATCTTGTGTTGGGAGCAGCACCGGTATTCATACCTCCTTATAGAATGGCTATGTCTGAGTTACAAGAGCTCAAGAAGCAGTTGGAGGAGTTGCAGGCAAAAGGGTTTTATCCGACCCAGTACTTCTCCTTGGGGTTCACCTGTTTTATTTGCGAAGAAGGCGGATGGTACTTTATGGCTTTGTGTAGATTATCAGAAGTTGAACCAATTAACAGTCAAGAACCGATATCCCTTGCCAAGGATTTATGATCTTTTTTATCAGCTTCGAGGAGCTAGGGTGTTCTCGAAGATCGACTTGAGATCCAGCTATCATCAGTTGCACGTCAGACCATCAGATATACCTCTTACAGCCTTCTGGAGCAGGTATGGTCTGTACGAGTATTTGGTGATGTCATTTGGTCTCACGAACGCACCAGCAGTTTTCATGGCGCTGATGAATAGAGTTTTCCATCCTTACTTGGATTCCTTTGTGGTGTTTTTTGTGGACAATATCTTGGTGTACTCTCACACTCGACACAACCATATTGACCATCTTGAGATCATATTGAGTAGACTGATTGAGCATCAGTTATATGCTAAGATATCAAAGTGCCACTTCTGGATGGACAAGATTCACTTCTTGGGTCATGTCATCTTAGAGACAGGAGTACCAGTAGACCCAGAGAAGGTGAGAGCAGTAGTTACCTGGGAGCAGCTGAAGAATGTCTTCGAGGTACGGAGTTTCTTGGGACTGTCTGGTTACTACAGGTGGTTTATATAGGACTTCTCACACTTAGCAGCACTGTTGACGGGCTTGACTAAGAAGGGGGTGAAGTACGTTTGGTCAGAAGCCTGCGATTCAACCTTTCAGGAGATGAAGGGGAGATTGACTTCAGCACCGATTATAGTTCTGCCAGAGCCGAGCAAGAGTTATACAGTTTTTTGTGATGCATCTGGCATCGGGCTTGGAGGAGTGCTTATGCAGGAGGATCGTGTTGTTGCATATGGATCTCGGCAGTTGAGGCCACATGATAAGAACTATCCTACGCACGACGTGGAGTTGGTTGCAGTTGTTCATGCCTTGCGTTGTTGGAGACATTATCTTCAGGGAGAGCATTTTGTGGTATATACTAACCACAAGAGCCTCAAGTATATCTTCACGCAGTGTGACTTAAATCTGAGACATCGGAGGTGGGTTGAGTACCTACAGTCTTTCGACTTTGAACTTGCTTATACGCCTGGAAGAGGCAATGTTGTAGTAGACACACTGAGCAGGAGGGCTCAGTTGTTAGGGTTGGTGTCCTTAGAACCAACTGTTTTGTACTTTGATTATATTAATGATCACTTATTATATATTGTTCATTGTACTTCGTGACTATAATAAAATAATTTCCTAGAATATTTGTTGCATTAATAAGGTCATGGAAGATCCCCGCTATGATGAGAACCTTGAAATGCTATAACAATATTATTGAATAAAGTTCTACGGTTGGATGACATACTATGATAGGACACATAATATATAGATCATCATGTGTGAGTACTCGTAAGAAGACGAGACTCTCTCTCATAGAGTTCGCACTTGGTAATCTCCAAGATGGGAGATTATGATAACAGACCCACCAGTAGTAATTCCGTATGTCTTGGTGTCATTGGATATTTCTATTTGCGAGCGTGTGTAATGGTCCTTAGACTAGAAGATTATCATTAACTCATGTCATGACTTGCGCACTTAGATTTACTAATGAAAACCGTTACATAGACAGTTGGCGGGAAGTAGGGTACATTGGGTGCGTCACGAATGACATGTTTTTAATGGATAAGTCGAGGAAGGATTTGTCCCTTCCATTTATGGAAGTTGATATCTCGACCCTTTGATTGAAATAGAACTGTTGCATGAAATTCCATGGCCATGGTGTAAATGACGATTTTATTTCAGGTAGTCAAAGAACGACGGATCAAGCATATAGGTTTATGACGCTGCCATGAAACCTGCTTGATGAGATATTTAGAAAAAGGGATTAGATTACACAGTAAGAATTTGTATGAGGTGATACGTCAATGCGGCGTCAACTTCTTTCTCTTGGGTGCCTTGACCCGTTGCTAGACAGTAATCTTGAACTTTAGGCAAGCTCGCCTAATGCCAACGAGAAAGGGGCCTAGAGGGTCACACAGTAAGTGCATTCAAGTATCTCAAGTAGAATAAAGATTATTCTCATACGTGGTTTAATAATTATTCAAGGAAGCCTAAATAGTTTTAATGTTAAAGGAAGAATAAAATAAAACAAGTACATGTCGTGTATCAATGATTACATGCCGTGTAGTTCTATTTTGAAAACAAGTACACGCCGTGTATTATTAAATATACACGCCGTGTAGTTTTCATTTTGGAAAGGAAATGAAAAACAAGTATACTCCGTGTATTAATGATTACATGTCATGTAGTTTTATAAAAAACAAGTACACGCTGTGTATTAATTATTACACACCGTGTAGTTTTTCCAGTCAGGATTTTGAGGATATAATATTGTTTTATTAAATGATATTTATTATAATCAGCGTGGGAGCATGTCAAGGAAATAATTATTCGACATGGGGGTTTTCAATAAGAGTTAATGAAATAAATAAAATGTGTAACGTGTTTATTTATTGTCATAACTCTATAACCCCACACACCCGATTATAAATATCCTCACAACCCCAACACTTTTCCCCAATCGTTGTGCACAACAATTCTGGAGAATTCTTTCAAGGCCGAAAGAACCTATTCCTCCAAGAACGCTCTCAAGACTGAGAGAGATCCTCTTCCATCGGATCAAGATGATCTAAGGTGGATAACACAAGCAAAGGTTTCTCCACGCTAGCACCCGGAGACTCCTTTGGTGGCATCCAGAGATACGAGGTGTACGTGTGGATCACCGCTAGAGGAAGTCTACCCTTGGCTTCTGCGACGCAACAACGTATCACATTGGAACGTGATCAAGAACATCAACAAAGAAAGAACATCCAAAAAGGTACTTCTTGTCAATTAATTAAATTAATTATAATCAATCTACAATGATCCTTATTTGTGGTTCTGGGACAAACCTTTTTCTTTGTCTTTTTCTGTGATTCGATCTGTGGAGACTGGCGTTTATCGTCGTATTGATCTCGGATTGATCATTACTAATGAAAAAAAACCAACTGGGCACATCCACCCACGCACTTCCACTGAGCCCGGAACCTTCAAATGGTATCAGAGGGAGGTTACAACGTTGATTATATTTATTTAATTTTCGTTGATAATTTATGCATTTATATTTGATTCAATTCGAAATATATCATTCTATTAATCTGAATAAATGAGATATATTCTTCCTCCTTTTTTTCTCGATTCATATCATAGAAACAGCCTTTTAATTTTAATTTTTGATTAAAATAAAAATGAGGAACTCATCCGGAGGAGCCGCTCTTTCTGTCTGTACAACACGGAATTACATGACGTGTAATTAAAAATACACGCCGTGTACTTAGGTTCAACAAACCGACACTGGTCTTCCAAACCACGTCATGTGAATTGAATATGACTAAGTATTAATCACGCCGTGTTGACCAGAATTAAACGGTGTGTGGAAACCGGAATACATGGCGCGTATGTTGGAGCAACATGTCGTGTAGTCCGTTCCGGCCCAGGTGAAATTGTGTACAAGGATAAGCCGCGTACCGCGTACATGGGATCGCCAGGCCGGTTACCACATAATAAGGAAGTACACGCCATGTGTGATTTATCTACACACCGTGTACTCCAAAATTTCCAAAGTACAGAAAACACGCCAAATCCCCTGGCGTGTACTTTGGATAAAGAGTGAAAAGAAATACACATCATGTAATTATAAACTACACGTCGTGTACTTTCCAGAAATGGAATTTCACCAGGTTTCCTCCAATGAACAAAGACCCGTACAAGGAATATGGATGAGAAGAATCTCAAGGAAATTCAGAAAGTAATTTAAGATAAATAATTGATTAATTATAAGATCATAATTAATTGAATTCGAGCATGACTTATCTTAAATGAAAGAACAATTAAAAGAATTTTAATTCTAAATATGCGTAAATGTCGTTGCATGCTATGGATGATCATGAGCTAGACCAAAGACCCTTTGTATGTGTATGGTTTCATTTAAATTTATTTAATTTAAATTTTTTGGCCTATGAGTCTTCTTCCAATAAAATGTAGGGCCTACGTGCCCATAGTTTCTTTAATGTAAACCCATGTAATGGAGGATCTCCCAAGCCAGAGGAGACAGTTCAAATCCCGAAGCCGAGGCGAAACCAACGCAAGAAGATACAAAGGTGGATAGGTGGGAGCTGCAAAACATGAACCATTGGGTTCAAGGTGTTTTTACCTAGGTCAAGGTTAGCTTATCAAAACCGCTAGATAAGCTAACCAATATAATCACATGATCATGCCATATTATTTTATTTTTGTCTAAATTACATGGTTTATTTATTATGTATGTGTTGTCGCGATCACATATTTAATAAAATGAACAAGCATGCAAAGATGGAATAAAATAAAAACCAGACTATGCGTAAACATTATCAGAACATGGTTAATCACTTAAGCTAGCATCTCTTAATATTAAAAAGCATGTGATAATGCAAAACTACACATAAAAGATTGAAATCCCTCAATACCATATTAAGTCAGACCAAGCCTTCCGTTACTTGATTAAGGGTAAGACTCAATAAAACTATGTGTTTGACCAACCCTTGTTGGGAAACTTACTTTTATAAAGTAAGCCCTTATGAAAGGTTTCGGGTTGACTTAACCATATTACATCAAGAGGAGTAGCCCTTTATAGACTTGATGTAATATTGGAGGCAAGAGTTGAGGAGATCCAAGTCAGGATTTCAGGATTGGGGAGTCCACTCAACGGATCAAGGAACTGTAAGCTCACTGTCGGCAAAGACCTTCCTACCTAAATACCTTCAAATAGCTTGACCAACCCTTGTTGGGGTTATGCGAAGGGGAATGTGGATCCTTGACACTTGAATGTCAAAGAAACTGGACATTCTGAGTTCAATAGTGAGGGCCATTGGGACTTGATAAAATAGTGGGAGAATTAATAAATTCATTTATTATTTTTCATAAAATGTAATCAAAATGTACAGATAAATTTGCTCTTTTAATTTGTAGAATCGAAATGAAAAACTTGTCAACCACATTTTCTCTGCGATCAATTCTGGATAAAGACAATATCCTCACCGGCAGTAACTTTTAAGAATGGTTTAGGTGCCTTCGGGTTATCCTACGCCATGAACGAAAGTTGTATGTGCTGGAGTCATCACTTCCCGATCTGCCTGCCCAAGGGGCGAGTGATGAAGATTTCATGGTCTATGATCAACATTTGAGCGATGCACTTGACGTTCAATGTTTGATGTTGTCATCAATGTCTAGTGATCTCATGAAGTCTCATAAAGACATGGATTCCTACAGCATGCTCGAGCACCTCCGTGGTCTATACCAGTAGAGAGCAAGACAGGAAAGGTTTGAGATCTCCAAGGCTCTATTTCAGAGTAATCTTGTAGAGGGTGCCCCAGTCGGGCCTCATGTAGTCAAGCTCATTGGCTACATTGAGCACTTGGAGGTTCTAGGGTTTAAACTCCCCGAAGAACTAGGCACCTATCTCATTCTTGCATCACTCCCCCAGAGCTTCTCGAACTTTGTTGTTAATTTCAACATGAACAACATTGAGAAGTCTCTGTCTGATCTTCTTATCCTTATTCGACAAGTATATAATTACATGAAGCGTGAAAAGCCTTCTGTCCTTATGGTGAATAAAAGGAAAGGGAAGGCAAAGAGATTTAATCCCAAAGCTTCTTCAAGGCCTTCCAAGAAAAGAAATATCAAAGGGGAGGCAAGAGAACATGAGGTTGTTTGTTTCGCATGTGGCAAGAAGAGACACTAGAAGAAAAACTACACCCAGCCTAGGAAGCAAGGGGAAGCTTCAGGTGTGTTTTTCATCGAATGAAATCTATCTATTTCTACAAATTGGGTATTAGATACTGCTTGTAGTGCTCACATATGTATCCAAATACAAGAACCAAGTAGATTCAAGAAGATTGATCGAGGGGAGGTAGATCTACGAGCAGCCAATAGAGCCAGACTTGCTGCTATAGCTGTCAGAGACTACTACCTCACGTTTCCAACTGGAATGATCTTGGTGTTAAAGGGTTGTTATTATGTGCCTTCTATAACCAAAAACATTATTTAAGTATCCATATTAGATACTAATGGATTCATCTTCAAGTTTGGAAATGGATGTTGCTACTTTTATAAAGATAGTATTTGTTTTGGTAGGGCACATTTATATAACGGACTTTATGTGTTAGACTACACAAACCAAGTAATGGCAATCGATGACAAAGTTAATTCACATGACTCATACCACACCCAACTTTTGCATCACTGGCTAGGTCATTCCAATGAGAAAATTTTGGCAAAATTACATCAAGATGGGTATTTATATTCTTTTGAACTAAAACCACTAGGTGTATGTCATGTGTGTCTACAAGGCAAAATGACCAAAGCCCCATTTAGTGGGAAAGGTGAAAGGGATAAAGAGCTTCTAGAATTAGTTCACACGGATGTGTGTGGACCATTTCCAGTTGAAGCAAGGGGTGGGTTCTCGTACTTCATAACTTTTACTGATGATTTTAGTAGATATGGATATATCTACTTAATGTGGTATAAGTCAGATTCTTTTGATCGGTTCAAAGAATACAAGAATGAAGTTGAGAACCAGCTTGGTAAGAAGATTAAGAAACTCTGCTTAGACAGAGGAGGAGAATATCTTAATTAGGACTTCATTGATTTCTTACGGGAGTTTGGGATTCTATCTCAACTCACTCCTCCTTACACGCCACAATGGAATGGTGTAATCGAAAGGAGGAACCACACCCTGTTGGACATGGTGAGATAAATGATGAGTCATGCGAGTCTTCCATTATCCTTTTGGGGATATGCATTACAAACAAAAACACACATACTAAACCATGTACCAACTAAATCGATAAATGGTATTCCATACGAGTTATGGAGTGGACGCAAAGCCATGTTATCGAATTTACATGTGTGGGGTAGAGAAGCATTTTTTAAGGCCTCTTCAGGTAACAAACTTGCACCCCGAGGCACAAAGTGTATCTTTATAGGATATCCCAAGGAAAAAGGGGATATTACCTATACAACCCCTCAGAAAAAAAGGTTATAGTGGCAAGACACGCCATATTCCTTAAGAGGGAGCACATCTCCAAAAGAGATAGTGAGAGAGAGATAGACTTCGATGAAGTCAAGGATCAAGATACACAGGATTTGGTACAAGAATAGATTCCACAAAGCCCCGTGGAAGAACAATATGTTCCGGAGACACAAGAACTGCGTAGGAGCACGAGAGAGGTGAGAGAACCAGAACGATATGGTTTTCTTGTCACCGAGGATGGTGACTCATTATTGGTTGACAATGATGATCCTCTTACCTACAAGGAAGAAGTTAAAGGAACAGACGTTTCCAAGTGGCAAGAAGCCATGAATTTTGAAATGGATTCCATGTACCAAAACCAAGTCTGGATTTTGGTAGATCCTCTAGTTGATGTAAAACTTATTGGTAATAAATGGGTATTCAATAAGAAATTGGACATGGAGGGGAAAGTAAGCACCTATAAGGAACAACTGGTTGTAAAAAGGTTTTAGACAGCGTCAAGGAATTGACTATGATGAAACCTTTTCATCAGTTTCGGTGCTGAAATCCATCAGAATCCTATTGGCCATTTCCGCTTACCATGACTATGAAATTTTTCAAATGGATGTCAAAACATATTTCCTTAACGGGAACCTCCAGGAAGATGTCTACATGACACAACCTGAAGGGTTTGTGACTCCAAAGGATTCCAACAAGGTATGCAAGTTGCAGAAATCCATTTATGGATTAAAGCAAGCATCAAGGTCATGGAACATTCGTTTTGATGAAGCTGTAACGGAATTTGGTTTTGTTAAGAACGAATGTGAGCCTTGTGTCTACAAAAGGTTTAGTGGAAGTGCAGTTGTTTTCCTAATTGTATATGTTGATGACATATTACTAATTGGAAACGAAGTATCTGTCTTACAGTCAGTTAAGGCATGGTTACATAAATGCTTCTCCATGAAAGACTTAGGCAAGGCAGCATATATTCTAGGGATCAAGATCCATCGTGATAGAACCAAGAGAATGTTGGGCCTGAGTCAAAGTACATACATTGACAAGATACTGAAGAGATTCAGTATGGAACAGCCCAAGAGGGGATTGTTGCCAGTGTCACATGGCATTCATTTTTCCAAGAAAATTTGTCCTCAGACACATGAGGAAAGAACGAAAATGGCAAGGATAACTTATGCATTCACGATTGGGTCAGTCATGTATGTTATGCTATGTACGAGGCTAGATGTTTCTTATGCATTAAGTGTGGTAGGCAGATATCAAGCTGATCCAGGAGACCGCCATTGAATGGCAGTCAAGACTATCCTTAAGTATCTGAGGCGTACTAAGTATATGTTCCTGGTTTATGGAGGAGATGAAGAACTAGTCATCAGAGGACATGTAGATGCTATTTTACAGACTGATCAAGATGACATGAAGTCGCAGACTGGATACATCTTCAGTTTGAATAGAGGTGCAGTGAGCTGGAAGAGCTCAAAGCAAAGTGTGGTGGCAGATTCTACAGCAGAGTGAGTATATTGCAGCTTTTGAGGCAGCTAAAGAAGCAGTATAGATGCGAAGCTTCGTCCAAGAGCTGGATGTAGTACCGAGCAGAAAAGATCTTATCACACTCTATTGTGATAATACTGCAGCGGTGGAACTTGAAAAAGAGTCAAGGTCACATCAGCGGACAAAGAACATACTTCGGAAGTATCATCTCTTGAGGGATTTTTCTCAGAGAGGTGAAGTTGCAGTGAGCAGTATTTCCATGGAAGACAATGTGGCAGACCCCTTGACTAAAGCCTTGACTCAGCAGAAACATGATCATCATGTGAGTTCTAGAGGACTAAAAGTCGTAGGCAGTGGGCTCTATTCCAAGTGGGAGTTTGTTAGGGTTGGTGTCCTGAGAACCAACTATTTTGTACTTTGATTACATGAATGATCACTTATTATATATTGTTCATTGTTCTACATGACTATAATATAATAATGTCCTGGAATATTTGTTGCATTAATAAGGTCATGGCAGATCCCTGCAATGATGAGAACCTTGAAATGTTATAACAATATTTTTGAATAAAGTTCTATGGTTGGATGACATACTATGATAGGACACATAGTATACAGACCGTCATGTGCGAGTACTTGTAAGAAGACGAGACTCTCTCTCATGGAGTTCGCACTTGATAATCTCCAAGATGGGAGATTATGAGAACAGACCCGCCAGTAGTAATTCTGCATGTCTTGGTGTCATCGGATATTACTATCTGAGAGCATGTGTAATGGTCCTTAGACTGGAAGATTATCATTAACTCATGTCATGACTCGCGCACTTAGATTTACTGACGAAAACCGTCACGTAGACAGTTGGTGGGAAGTAGGGTACATTGGGTGCGTCATGAATGACATGTTGTTAATGGATAAGTCGATGAAGGATTTGTCCCTTCCATTTATGGAAGTTGATATCTTGGACCTTTGATTGAAATAGAACTATTGCATGAAATTCCATGGCCATGGTGTAAATGACGAGTTTATTTCAGGTAGTCAAAGAACGATGGATCAAGCATATAGGTTTATGACACTGCCATGAAACCTGCTTGATGAGATATTGAGACAAAGGGATTAAATTACACAGTAAGTGTTCGTATAAGGTGATACGTCAATGCGGCGTCAACTTCTTTCTCTTGGGTGCCTTGACCCGTTGCTAGACAGTAATCTTGTACTTTAGGCAAGTCCGCCTAATGCCAACAAGAAAGGGGCCTAGAGGGTCACACACTAAGTGCATTCAAGTATCTCAAGTATAATAAAGATTATTCCCGTATGTGGTTTAATAATTATTCAAGGAATCCTAAATCATTTTAATGTTAAAGGAAGAACAAAATAAAACAAGTACACGCCGTTTATCAATGATTACATGTCATGTAGTTTTATTTTGAAAACAAGTACATGCCGTGTATTATTAAATATACACGCCATGTAGTTTTCATTTTGGAAAATAAATGAAAAACAAGTACACTCCGTGTATTAATTATTACATGTCATGTAGTTTTATGAAAAACAAGTACATGTCGTGTATTAATTATTACACACTGTGTAGTTTTTCCAGTCAGGATTTTGAGGATATAATATTGTTTTATTAAATAATATTTATTATAATCAGTGTGGTCGCATTTCAAGGAATTAATTATTCGACATGGGGGTTTTCAATTAGAGTTAATGAAATAAATAAAATGTGTAACGCGTTTATTTATTGTCATAACTCTATAACCCCACACACCCGATTATAAATATCCTCACAACCCCAACACTTTTCCCCAATCGTTGTGCACAACAATTCTGGAGAATTATTTCAAGGCTGAAATAACCTCTTCCGCCATGAACGCTCTCAAGACCAAGAGAGATCATATTCCATCAGATCAAGATGATCTAAGGTGGACAACGCAAGCAAAGGTTTCTCCACACTAGCACCCAGAGACTCCTTTGGCAAAGTCCAGAGATACGAGGTGCACGTGTGGATCACCGCTAGAGGAAGTCTACCCTTGGATTCTGCGACGCAATGACGTATCACATTGGAACGTGATCAAGAACATAAAATAAGAAAGAACACCCCAAAAGGTACTTCTTGTCAATTAATTAAATTATTTATAATCAACCTGTAAAGATCCTTGTTTGTGGTTCCGGGACAAACCTTCTTTTTTGTCTTTTTCTGTGATTCGATCTGTGGAGACTGGCGTTTATCGTCATATTGATCCCAGATTGATCATTGCTAATGAAAAAAATCCAAGTGGGCACATCCACCCACGCGCTTTCACTGCACCCGGAACATTCATCAGTTACAGGGAGTTCAGAAGGCCAACAGTGAGTGGCAGCTTATGGCTCTATTCTCTGAGATGCATTTGGAGGTGCACGACAAACAGGGACAGACAGTTCTTTCTTTTATAGCTGTTACCTCTACTCTTCTGGATCAAGTTCAAATGAGGCGACTATCAGACTCAGAATGCCTAGTCCTACGGGAGGGTGTGTCAGGTGAAGACCCTACTCTGGGGTGGACAGTGGGCGATGATGAGGTGTTATGTTTTCATGGTTGTGTATGGGTTTCAGCAGACATACGTGAGGAACTAATTATGGAGTTTCATGCTTTAGCTTGGGCAGTTCATCCTGGTGTCAAAAATATGTATTGAGACTTACGCCGTCAATATTGGTGGCCAGGTATGAAGAAGGATGTGGATGGTTTTGTTATGCGGTGTTCCACCTGTCAGCAGGTGAAGGCAAAACATCAACGACCAACAAGGCTTTTGCATCAGTTACCCATTCCTGAGTGGAAATGGAATGATGTCGTGATGGACTTCGTGATAGGGTTACCAAGGTCGCCTCGAGAGAATGATTCGGTTTGGGTTGTTGTTGATCGGCTCATGAAGGTTGCTCATTTCTTTTCGATCAAGGAGACTTTCGGTGTGGATGAGCTTGGGAGTTTGTACATTCTTGAGTTGGTACGAATTCATGGGTTTCCGAACACTATCGTTTTATATAGGGACGTCCGCTTTACTTCACATTTCTGGCAGGGGCTATAGAGGGCTTTGGGTACACAGGTACTTCTGAGTACAGCTTACCATCCCCAGACATATGGCCATTCAGAGCGCACGATTTAGGTGCTGGAGGACATGTTGTGAACATGTGTCCTTGATTTTGGAGGTTCTTGGGAGAAACATATACCTCTAGTGGAGTTTGACTATAATAATAGTTTTCAAGAAACTATTCAGATGACACCTTACGAGCCTTTATACGGTAGGTCGTGTCGATCACCCTTGTGTTGGCTAGAGGTAGGAGAGACAGCTATGTTGGGACCTCGTCTTGTTCAGGATACCACAGAGCAGGTGGAGTTGATTCGGAAGAGGATGTCTACCACACAGTCTCGGCAGAAATCTTATGTTGATCAGCGGAGACGACCTTTGGAGTTCAAGGCTGGAGATCAGGTTTTCCTGCGTGTTACCTCGAGGTTGGGACATAAGAGGATTAAGAGACAGGGAAAGCTTTCACCGAGATACATCGGGCCATTTGAGGTTCTGGAGAGAGTCGGGCTGGTTGCTTACAGGTTGCAGTTACCTCATAGGTACCAGGCTATGCACGATGTCTTCCATGTTTCTTAGCTTCGACAGCATTTCTCAGACCCGTCTTATGTTTTTCAACCCAAGAAGGTTGAGTTGGAGCAAGATGCATCTTTCGAGGAGCATCCTATCAGAATTTTTGATCGTAGTGCCAAGGTTCTTCGTGGTCGGACTGTTCCTCTGGTAAGGGTGCTATGGCGGCATGGGAGAGTACATGATGAGACTTGGGAGAGGGAGGTCGATGCACGATCGTAGTGGCCAGATTTGTTCAAGGTTTCTTCTTCTACGTCGCGTTAGGAAATTCAAGGACGAATTTCTTTAAGGGGGAAGTTTTTAAGAACCCAGATATTATTTTCTAGTATGTGACCCCTTGGTTGATGTTTTTCTTAGTTTTAAAGTTAAGAGTGATGCTTGGTAGAGTCAGGGAAACTTGAAATGAAGTTTTGAGGAAAAATGGGAAGTCGTACGGGCGGCGCACGGTTTGTCTAACCGTGTGGCCAGACCGTGCGTAGCTGGCACTCAAGGCAGTGGAGACCACACGGTTGTCACATGGTTAAAGGAAACCATGTGAAGATACCATGCGAGAAGTGTTGGCAAGTTAGTATAGACCGCACGGTTAGCGCACGGTTTGTCTAACCGTGTGAGAAAACAGTGCAGGCACTTAAATTAGATCCTTAAATTGTGGATCTGACTCTTTTTGCCTCTAATTGCCTCGTTTAAGATTCTAAGCGGCTATAACTTGGGATTACCCACCCTTGAAGGTTGAAAAACTTATCCCAAGTGTTCCGGAGGTGATCCAAAGGCTTCTCTTGGCAAATTGAAGTCGGATTCTTGAGGTATGTGATCGTTCTCCTTCATTCTTGATCGTTTTCTTAGATCTACTTAGATCTACTTCTACTCTTCCCTCAGTTTCTTAGATCTACGCCCATTATGGGTAGATCTAAGTGTGTGGATGCCAAATTTGATGAGTTTGGGTCTTGATATTGTTAGGAGAAGAAATCTAAGGCGGGTTCTTGGATAATCAACCCGAGTTTTGTGTGCATTCTTCATTTTTGGGGTTTTCGTCAAAATCTTCGAGGTAGGTGGTTTGATTCCTTACATTAAATGTCTTTGAGTTTTTGTGCAAAAGTGTCGGATACCCATGTATCGGGTATCTCGGGTTAGGGATTTGATCCTGTAATATTATCTGCCTTAGATTGCTTGTGTTCTTGAGGTTGTTAGGTGAATAATGATTGTTTGTTTTCATGTATGAGGATCACACCATATGTGTTTTCCTTGTTTTGGTTGTTTATCACCGTTTGGATTAGGTTGCCTGTGAGGAAAACCTTGTTACACTAATTACCTGCCTTGATATGAATAATTGCATGTGTTGCCTGCAGTTTAAATGTTTTTGATGCATTGTAGCTATTAGCCAAGTATTGTGTTGAACATACTTAGGCCTGCTACGAATCAGTTACGTATGATTGCTTTTACTCAGGGCTGCGGGAACCTAGTGTAGCAAGACCATAAGGGGAATTGACGTTGAGTGCTTCCTCAGAGGGCCTGTTTAATTATTACCACTATGAGACCATAAGGGAGATTGACTTTGTGCTCTCTTAGAGGGTCTGATAATTATCAAATCGAGACTAAAGGGGAAATTAGATGTAATTGCTTCCTCATAGAGTCTGTAATATCGCTACAAGACCATAGGGGGAATTGACGATGAGTACTTCCTCAGAGTGTCTTTGCCTTTGTTGAATACTTGACCATAGAGGTTTGCCTGCGTGAGCCACCCAGAGGGTCAGCGTTATAAATTAATATTGGTTGGTTGTGATGAGTCCACCAAGCCAAAGAACAAGCTTGGGTTTGTATTGCTTGTTGTTATGTAGTCTGTTGAGATACCTGTTGTGTTACCTATTATGCCTTTGGATTATAGATATTTTTGCTAGATTCTTTGGTTGATGATTAAATGATTGAATTAAATTAATGAATAAATGTGAATGGAGTCTTGTAGAATTGTTTACTCAGTGTACCCCTGTTTCTCTACTGCATTTATTTCATTTACTTTTGCTATATTGCTCACTAACAGTAGGACATAGATTTTGTGGTGGTTGCCTACTGGGATTAGTCTCACACCCTGTTTGGGTCCTGCTTTTCAGCCCAAACAGGTTATATGGTTGCAGGTGTGGATAGAGATTGTGGCCCTCCTACCTCAGGTGCTTGATTGCTGGTTAGAGCTAGAGAGCATGAGACCGAGCTTAGGCTTACGATGCTGCTGGAGTTTACTGTTTACTTTTAGTACTTGGGTTTCAGTTGTATTTCAGCATGTTGCTTTGTTTACTGCTTTCCACAGATACATGTACCATGTTGCATCATTTTTATATTATACATTGCTTCTACTGTTTGGTTTCAGTTGTTGTATACTGTTTACTGCTTCCGCTATTGTTTATTATTTTCCTTCCGCTGCATACTTTACCAAATGAGGGCATAGTTTCCCCACTGACTCACCAAGGCCCTTGCTGCTAGTCAGCAGCCTCTGGCGTTTGGGGAAACGCACTTGAGGTCATGTGGTGAACCGGGTACAGGGCACCAGTTGAGTGGCTCTGAATTCAGGTCGTTACACAATGCCTGTGACAACTGGGTCCTGGTGACATCACAGCCACCCCGCCTTAACGTGGTCGTCGGGTCCTGGCCCGCCAGGTACCACCAGTTGCTCTGTAGACACACATGGTCCCCACCCTAGGGGCCACCCACATGCCCGAACGGGTCATCTGACTAATGACAGTCCCCACAGGCCAAGCACGCTTAACTGTGGAGTTCTAATCAGACAGGCTCCCGAAAAGAAATGTGCACCTTGTTGACATGAGTCATATCATTTAGTCATTTAACCCTTTATCATTTTGGGGTATTACATTCTTCCCCCCTTAACTGAATTGCTTCCCCGCAATTCATTCATACACATAGGCAAATGAATGTTACACAAGATACATATACAATTTTTTTTTCAATTTATTCCAATTTTCCAAAATTATCTAAATCGTTCCTCTGATACCAAATGTGACAACTGATTCCTGGTGACAACACAGCACAGCCACCCTGCCTTAACATAGTCGTCAGGTCCTGGCCCGCCATGTACCACCAGTTGCCCCGCAGACACATGGTTCACACCCTAGGGGCCACCCACATGCTCGAACGAGTCATCTGACTAATGACAGTCCCCACAGGCCAACACATGTCCTTTCCAGTGTGTTTTGTCCTCACTCACACACACTATGGGAAACTTCCCATAAGGCCACTCATCCTGATTACTACTCCGGGCCAAGCACGCTTAACTGTGGAGTTCTAATCAGAGAGACTCCTGAAAAGAAAGACGCACCTTGTTGACATGAGTCATATCATTTAGTCATTTAACCCTTTATCATTTTGGGGTGTTACATTCTTCCCCCCTTAACTGAATTGTGTCCCCACAATTCATTCATACACATAGGGAAAAGAATGTTACACAAGATACATATACATTTTTTTTCAATTTATTTTAATTTTCCAAAATTATCTAAACCATTCCTCTGATACCAAATGTGACAACTGGGTCCTAGTGACAGCACAACCACCCCACATGCCAACACATGTCCTTTCTAGTGTGTTTTGTCCTCACTCACACACACTCTGGGAAACTTCCCAGAAGACCACTCATCCTGATCACTACTTCAGGTCAAGCACGCTTAACTGTGGAGTTCTAATCAGAGGGGATCCCGAAAAGAAAGATACACCTTGTTGACATGAGTTATATCATTTAGTCATTTAACCCTTTATCATTGTGGGGTGTTACATTCTTCCCCCTTAACTGAATTGGGTCCCCGCAATTCATTCATACACATAGGGAAAAGAATGTTACACAGGATACATATACATTTTTTTTCAATTTATTCTAATTTTCCAAAATTATCTAAACCGTTCCTCTGATACCAAATGTGACAACTAGGTCCTGGTGACAGCACAACCACCCTGCCTTAACATGGTCGTCAGGTCCTGGCCCGCAAGGTACCACCAGTTGCCCCGCAGACACATGGTCCCCACCCTAGGGGTCACCCACATGCCTGAACGGGTCATCTCACTAATGACAATCCCCATAGACCAACACATGTCCTTTCCAGTGTGCTTTGCCCTCACTCACACACACTCTGGGAAACTTTCCAGAAGGTCACTCATCCTGATCACTACTTCAGGCCAAGCACGCTTAACTGTGGAGTTCTAATCAGACAGGCTTTCGAAAAGGAAGGTTCACCCTGTTGACATGAGTCATATCATTTAGTCATTCAACCCTTTATCATTTTGGGGTGTTACGTTCTTCCCCCCTTAACTGAATTGTGTCCCCGCAATTCATTCATACACATAGGGAAAAGAATGTTACACAAGATACATATACATTTTTTTTCAATTTATTCTAATTTTCCAAAATTATCTAAATCGTTCCTCTGATACCAAATGTGACAACTAGGTCCCGGTGACAGCACAGTCACCCCGCCTTAACATGGTCGTCGGGTCCTGGCCCGCCGGGTACCACCAATTGCCCCACAGACACATGGTCCTCACCCTAGGGGCCACCCCACATGCCCGAACATGTCATCTAACTAATGACAGTCCTCACAGGCCAACACATGTCCTTTCCAGTGTCTTTTGTTCTCACTCACACACACTCTGAAAAACTTCCCAGAAGGTCACTCATCCTGATCACTACTCCAGACCAAGCACGCTTAACTGTGAAGTTCTAATCAAACAGGCTCCTAAAAAAAAGTGCACCTTGTTGACATGAGTTGTATCATTTAGTCATTTATCCCTTTATCATTTTGGGGTGCTACAACGCCCCTCCATCAATCTCATTATTTAGTTCAACAATTCAATAATCTCATTACTTCCATTAATTGATTCATCAATTAATTAATCTCATCAATTAATTAATCTCATCAATCCCATTATTTAATTCAAAAATTAAATAATTAAATTACTTTTATTAATTAATTCATCAATTAATTGAACTCATAGATCCCATTATCTAATTCAACAATTAAATAATCATGTTACTTCCATTAATTAATTCATCAATTAATTAATCTTATCAATCCCATTATTTTAATTTAATAATTAAATAATCATGTTGCTTCCATTAATTAATTCATCAATTAATTAATCTCACCAATCCCGTTGTTTAATTCAACAATTAAATAATCACATTACTCTCGTTAATTAATTCATCAATTAATTAAACTCATCAATCCTATTATTTAATTCAGTAATTAAATAGTCGTGTTATATCCATTAATTAATTCATTAATTAATTAAACTCATCAATCCCATTATTTAATTCAAAAATGAAATAATCACATTACTTCCATTAATTAATTCATCAATTAATTAAAACCATAAATCTCATTATTTAATTCAACAATTAAATAATCACATTACTTCTATTAATAAATTCATCAATTAATTAAACTCGTCGATCTCATTATTTAATTTAACAATTAAATAATCACATTACACTTATTAATTAATTCATCGATTAATTAAACATATTACTTGAATTAATTAATTCAACAATTAATTAATCCACAGTCACAAAAAATCCCATAATTAATTCATTAATTAATTATTCAAACTCAATTTATTCAATAACCCCAATTAATTCCTCAATTAATTGTTCCATCTCAATCAATTCAAGAACCTCAATTAATTCTGCAATTAATTGTTTGAACTCAATCAATTCAATATCCCAAATTAATTCATCAATTAACTCCAACTAAATTAATTCAATATCCCCATTTAATTTATCAACTAATCATTTGAATCAACAATATCAATCTCATCATAATTAATTCAACAATTAATTATTGCAAATCATAATTTCAGAATCACAACCATTTCCATTAATTAATTCAACAAATAATTAACCAATTTCAACAAACTCAATTCCTCTTAATTAATTCAACAATTAATTATTCAACATATATAATCTCATTATCACCAATTTCACAATTTCCTCAATTAATTAATTCACCAAATTAGTTAATTCATTCAAAAACTCAATTTCTAAACATCAAATAGCAATTCTACAATTAGCTACACATGATTGCAATCAAGACTTTGAGATTCGAATTATAGATCACCTACCTCTAGATTGACGATAAGCACTCGCCAACGGAAATAACAAAATTCATCGGAACAACGACGAAGAACGAGATCTTGATTTAATTCATAGATCCAAGATTTAAACGAATCAATATCTAACAAACCTATATCTAAATATATATCCAACAACGGATAAATATCCCTCTTTTATCCAGGAAGAGGGGCGGGAGAGAAAGAGATATTTAAATGGGAAGAAACCACTTACCCAGGGAGGTGCATATCATAAATCCGTCATTCGATTCGCCAAGAACAGAGGTCGGGAGCCCTATGAAATCGTCTGGGAGCCTCCAAAATCAAGAGAAATCATTAGGGGACGAGTGGGGGGTCAATTTGAGGTTTATATAGGGGTTTGAGTATTTTAAAATCTAATTTTAGGGTTAATTAAAATTGCGGGCATGGTTTGGTGCTCAGACATGGTTATTAGTTTTTTATTTTTTTAATATTAATATTTAATAGTAGTAATTTTATTATCATATTTTTATTTAATTACTTAAGCACATATATATATATACATATATGCGTGTGTGTATGTATTTACTTTTATAACTTTATCTTTTAATTACTTTTGTTTATATTTAGTTAGTATAATATTTAAGTATTTAATTTTAATTATATTAATATTAATATTAATATTTTTTTTATTTTTTTTATTGTTATTATTATTAGTATTGTTGTTGTTGCTATTCTTCTTCTTCTTCTTCTTCTTATTACTATTACTATTACTATTATTACTATTATTACTATTATTACTATTATAATAACAATAATAGTAATAATAATAAATATTAGTATTGTATAATATTACTATTATTAGTAATAATATTATTACTATTATAATATTATTATAATAGTATTATAATATTATAGTAATAATAAGAAGAAGAAGGATATTATTAGTAATAATATTATTAGTAATAAGAATAAGAAGAAGAAGAATATTATTACTATAATAGTAATAATAAGAAGAATATTATCAGGCATGGTTATTAGTTTTCTTCTTCTTCTTATTAGTAATAATAAGAAGAAGAAGAAGAATATTATTACTACAATAGTAATAATAGTAATAATAGTAATAATATTATTAGTAATATTATTAGTAATATTATTATTAGTAATAATAGTATCATAGTATTATTATAATAGTAATAATAGTAATAATAATAAATATTATTAGTAATAATATTATTACTATTATTACTATTATAATATTATTATAATAGTAATAATAGTATTGTATAATATTACTATTATTAGTATTGTATTATAATAATATTAGTAATAATATTATCACTATTATTACTATTATTACTATTATTATTACTATTATAATAGTAATAATAGTAATAATAGTGATAATAATAAATATTAGTATTGGTTGTTGCTCTTCTTCTTCTTCTTCTTCTTATTCTTCTTCTTCTTCTTCTTCTTCTTCTTCTTCTTATTACTATTACTATTATTACTATTATTACTATTATTGTTGTTATTAGTTTTTTTTGTTTATATTATTACTATTATTACTATTATTACTATTATTACTATTAATATTAATATTAATTTTTTTTTTATATTTTTTATTGTTATTATTATTAGTATTGTTGTTGTTGCTGTTCTTCTTCTTCTTCTTATTAGTACTATTACTATTACTATTATTATTATTGTTGTTGCTGCTCTTCTTCTTCTTCTTATTACTATTATTAATATTAATATTATTAATATTATTAATAATAATAATAATAATAATAATAATAATAATAATTATAATAATTATAATAATAATAATAATAATTATTATTATTATTATTATTATTATTATTATTCGTCATTATTATTTTCTATTTTTTATAATTTGATTTGATTTTTGTTTTTAATTTTGAAATTGGTTTTTTTTTTGCTTTCCGCCCTTTTCTGCGCTGAAACCCTAGGAACCCAGCCCCTCCCGTGCAGCGCGCCTCCTCCTCCACGCAGCAAACCAGGCGGCACCCTTCCTCCAGGCGGCCTCCTCTCCGCTGCAGACCTGCTGAACCAAGAAGCAGCGCCGCACCTTCCACCTGCAACCCTCCGGCGCGCCACCCTCCACCTGCAGCGCACCACAACTAGGCCGCCTCCTCCTGCGAGCCATCTCTCCCCTGGAGAGCACACCCGCCTGGCTCCCTTCTCCCTGCCCGCACAGTACACCAGCAGCGTGCTCTTCACCGTATACAGTGGACGCTGGTCCCTCTGTCCGTCCAGCTTGCGCAGTGGTGGTTCGGGGGTGACAACATCGATGTGCGTGTGCGGAGTTTCGCTTACATTCGGAGATCGACGGGCGATTGTGCAACGCGGTGAGATAGCAGACGGACACGATCATTTTTTAAGATAATGCGGGTACAATATTATTGATTTATCATTTTATTACCGCATGTATTTTTTCGGTGATGTTGGGGTAAATTTTTGTGTTTCGGGATGTTGATTGAATAATTTAAATTGCTCTGTACGTCAAACTGTCTAACTGTCGTTTTTATTTTATGGTTAATTGTCAATTGATTTTAATTATTAGTCAATTCAGTGATACTGAGAAAGTTAATTGTTTTGACCGACTGTAATGCAAATAGATGACGCAACTTTATGAGAAATGGATTGTCATTTCGCCGTTTGGTTCGGTACTTAAACGCGTCTCCTAATTTATTTATAACATCTCCTAATTTATTTATAACATCAGAGAACGAGACTTTAAATAGATTAGGAGATATAAAATGAGCATATAAAAAATACTTATATTTTTGGAATTGATAATATTTTAGCAGAATAAATATTTAATCACAAAAAAGAATTTTTTGCATGGCTGCATAATAGTTTAATTATGACGTCAGCATTTCAGACACATCTTGCTGATTCAGAGTTATCAAGTTTGTTTTGCCTATTTTGATCATATATTATCGTTGAATGATTTGATCCATCACGTCCTTGTGATAATATATCTGTTCTCTTACGTACCTGATTCCTTGATACCTATCCTGTAATGTTCAGCTTCCATGTCTGTTTGTTGAAAATTCCATGGATCCATCTTTTATGTCATTATACAACTTTGAGCTGTACTCAGTCCTTTTCAAAAATTCATGTATTATATATCTCTATTTCAGTCTGTTGCACTTGTTTGCTGGTTTCAGGATTCAGGTATTAATTATTTCAATATGGGTTGCCTCAATACACCATCTGAAGTTCATGTGTTAGATGGGGGATCAGAGGATTATGCCAGCAAGCCTTCAAGAGGTGCCATTGCATGCATGATCAATTCAGAAATCAGTGCAGTTTTGGCTGTGATGAGGAGTTATATGGAAGATGATGATCACTTAGAGCACCCCCTCATTCAGCCATTAAAAGAACTGCGGAAACAAATCTTTCTGTGGCAACCTCAGTGGCACACCGTCAACCCTATTATGTACTTGCAACCATTTTTGAAGGTGATTCCGTCAGATGAAACTGGTGCTGCTCTATCATCCATCAACAGATTATTAGCCCTTGGCTTGCTTGATTTGCAAACAGTTGGTGTGCAGGATGCTATGCATCTGGTTGTTGATACCGTGACAAGCTGCCGTTTTGAGGTGACGGATCGTGGTTGTGAAGAAGTGCTGCTAATGAAGATCCTTCAGGTTTTTCTGGCTTGCATGAAATGCAGTACATCCATTAAATTAAGCAATCAGCATGTGTGCAACATAGTGTACGCATGTTTCGGAATTGCGCATCCAGGAAGTAGTAAAGATGAGTTGTTGCAGCGGATAGCACGGCACACAGTTCATGAACTCATACGGTGTATATTTTCGCATCTACATGATATTGAGAGCTCGGAAGATGCACATGATACTGGAGACATTTCATTCATCTCCACAAAGGTAATTAAATCTGATTCATTGCTCACCCATCCAGGCCTTTTTTAGGACATGTATTTCCGCAACCTTTATTCACAGCTGTTGAGTAGATCTTCACTGGTTTCCTGCCAAACCATTTTCTCAGTGTCCTAAGATAATTGATAGTCAGAATTGATGTCTTTTAAGTGACTATTGATTTGTTCTTATGGGTCTAGAGTTAATTTCATAGGTTGGATGTTTATCCTTGGATCTTGCTGGTCTTGGTCAGATCCCAAGTAGCTTGGATTTGAATACCTGACATTGATACAATGTGAAATGGACATGGGGGCGCGGTAATTTTTGAAAACACAGGGGGAAGTGCTTAATATTAATACCTTTGAGGCATTTTTTTAAATGTAATTTTTTGGGATATTTTCGTAAATACATAATTTTAATAATATAGCGATAATCATAAATAAAAATACCTCTAAAACGTTTCCAACGTTTGGGGTGGGGGTGGGGGGGCTCTTCCATTTTTTTGCAAAAATGCCCTGAAACGCTTACAAATTTTCAAAAATGTCCCTGAAATGTCTTTGGCGACCGAAAGTGTGTCTAACATGTTGAAACACTCTAGAGTTACCATGTCCATGGATAATTGGGGTGAGATCAACTCCTTTTTTTTGCAAAAATGCCCTGAAACGCTTACAAAATTTCAAAAAATGTCTTTGGCGACCGAAAGTGTGTCTAACATGTTGAAACACTCTTGAGTTGTCCATGGATAATTGGGGTGAGATCAACTCCTTGATCACTTAGTTAAGTCAGCCTTTTCCCTTGAAAAGGCAACAAAAAGACTTTGGAAGGACAAACCTCAAATTGTATTGCTCCAAAGGAATATTACAATACTCTTTGATGTTACTCTCTCTGGTGCTCTCCCACTGGCTGCTTCTACAAATGAATTTATACCCCTATTTAGTCTCTAACATCCCAACAGAACAGTGGAGATCCCTTTGATCTCACGGTAGGTGGAAGTTTTCTAGAATCCTCCTCTAAGATTTTCACAGGAGATATTTGCAATGGGGCTCTCTAGAGCACTAATGAGACTCCTAGAGATTCCTCTATGACTAGAAGAATCAGGCACACTTTGGATTCCTCCATGACCTGTTGGATTATTTCAGACCTCTCTGAAACCTTGTAGATGTCTCCACAATATCCCAGACCTCTGTGGAACTCTCCATAAGTCGCCACCATATTCCAGGCCTTTCTAGAACCTTCTAAAATTTGTCCACATGAGTGTACCATCATCTGCTTGATGCTTGCATGTCATCCAACAAACATCTGCATGGAAAAGGATAACCTCTGACTATCGGGTCATGACATTATGCTATAAATTTGTAATGCTAATAGCTTACTCATGATTTGTATTCTTGGGTTTAAAAGTTTTCATTGAATGGTTATGTTGATGGATTTTGGTAGCTGTATCTAGTTTAATTTTCTATCTACCATGTAAAATTCATGTTTTCTGTACAGACGGGCGCAGGAAATGGGGGTCATGTTATTGGGAGGAAGCATCAAGAGAATGGTAATATGAGTTCTGAACATGCTGCCCAGCCATCTACCACTGTTTCACCAACTGATTCCCTACCCATGCCAGTAGGTGAGGCAGGTGAAAACGTAGTCAGTGTAAATGAGGGCATGGATGTCATGATGCAACCTTATGGGATCCCATGCATGGTGGAGATATTTCAATATCTGTGTTCCTTATTAAATACTGTTGAGAGCATTGAAATCGGCCATAGATCAAATACCAAGTCACACGATGAAGATGTTCCGCTGTTTGCATTAGGCTTAATCAATTTAGCCGTCGAATTGGGTGGCCATTCTATCAAACGACACCCAAAGTTACTGGCTTTGATACAAAATGAACTGTTTCTCAATCTGATGAAATTTGGCTTGTCCCCGAACCCCTTAATCCTTTCAATGGTATGTAATGTTGTTCTCAATCTATACCATCATCTGCGTACTGAGCTAAAGCTGCAGCTTGAAGCTTTCCTTTCATGTGTGCTGCTAAGGGTTGCACAGAGCCGGCAAGGTTCTTCATACCAGCAGCAGCAAGTTGCCATGGAGGCTCTTGTTGATTTGTGTAGGCAGCCAACGTTCACGGCCGAGATTTATGCCAACTATGATTGCGACGTGTCCTGCAGTAATGTGTTTGAAGAGCTTGCTAGCTTGTTGTCTAAAAGTGCATTTCCTGTGAACGTCCCGTTGTCTTTCATGCACGTGCTGGCCATTAACGGTCTGATCGCCATGGTTCAGGCGATGGCCGAGAGAGCCGAGAGGGTCAGCAATGAGCTGCCCACTGGTGAGGATGACGTAATTGATTCTGAGACATGGAAGGATTTCTGGATAGAAAGATGCGAGAACTATAGCGATCCCCGCCGTTGGATTCCGTTTGTCCGTAAGAAGAAGTACTTGAAGAGGAAGCTTATGATTTGTGCTGACCATTTTAACCGGGACACTAAAAAAGGTCTGGAATTTCTTCAACGAATGAATCCGTCATTGGATAAACTCGACCCTATAAGTGTTGCAAACTTTTTACGGTATACAACAGGGCTGGATAAGACCCTTGTTGGTGATTTCCTTGGCAATCATGACGAGTTTTGCATCCGGGTGCTTCATGAATTTGCTAAAACATTCGATTTCCAAGATATGAATCTTGACACTGCTTTACGTATATTCTTGGAGTCCTTCCACCTGCCCGGAGAATCCCAGAAAATAGAGAGAGCACTGGAGGCATTCGCCAAGAGGTACTATGAGCAATCTCCCCAGATTCTGATCAACCAGGATGCTGCTTTCACGTTATCGTACTCCATCATCATTCTCAACACGGATCAACACAATGCGCAGGTCAAGAAAAAGATGAGCGAAGATGACTTCATTCGTATCAATCGAGGCATCAATAGTGGCAATGATCTTCCTCGTGAACTTCAGTCCGAGCTTTACCGCTCGATCTGTGAGAATCCGATACGTTCTCTGGAGCAAGGCTCTAGTTTTGAAGGGATGACAGCAATCCATTGGGTTGGTTTACTTCAGTGTGCTAGAAAAAACAGCAGTCCGTACATTGTCTGTGATGGTGCCGTAGGGCATCTTGACTGCGATATGTTTTCGATTCTGTCGGGCCCGGCAATTGCTGCCATATGTGTGATTTTTTACAATGCAGAGCATGAGAACGTCCTACAAACTTGCACTGAGGGCTTCCTGGCTATCGCTAAGATCTCATCGTGCTATCATCTTCATGAAATTTTGGATTATTTGGTTGTTTCTCTTTGCAAATTCACAACCCTTTTGAGTCCATTATCGATTGAAGATACCATTCTTGCCATTGGGGATGATGTTAAGGCTAGGATGGCCACCATGACAATTTTCTCCATAGCAAATAAACACGGTGACTGCATACGGTCTGGCTGGAAGAATATTTTGGAATGCATTTTAACCTTGCAGAAGCTCAGGCTTCTTCATGATCATCTGACCAGTGATGCAGTTAATGATTCAGATTCCTCTTCTGAGTTGGATTGCATGAATTCCCTGTCAGCTGTCCACTTGTCATCCACGGCCAACCCTCGAAGATCATCAAGCTTGATGGGCCGCGTCAGCCAGTTCCTGTCATTTGATATGGAGGATACGAGATTACAGCCAACTGAAGATGAACTTGCAGCCCGTCAACGTGCACTTCAGACGATCCAGAATTGCAATATTGATGGAATATTTACTGAAAGCAAGTTCTTGCAAGCAGATTCGCTGTTGCATCTTTTGCGCGCCCTCATCGCGGCTTACAGTCACTCCGAGGAAGAGGAAGAGGAAGACACATCGGCTTTTCGCATGGAACTGCTGATCGTGATCATGTTAAACAATCGGGACAGGATCATGATGTTTTGGAAGGATGTCTTTGAGCACATCTCCAGTATTGTTCAGTCGATCACGATGCCTTGCACTCTGGTGGAGAAGGCTGTGTTTGGATTGCTGCGGATTTGCCAGCTGCTGCTTCCCTACAAAGAAAATATTTCCAATGAGTTGCTCAGGTCTCTGCAGTTGATATGGAAACTCGATGCTCGTGTTGCTGATGCATATCGTGTGCACATCACCCAGGAGGTTATCTGCCTGGTAAAAGCGAATGTGATGCACATCAGATCAGTTGTGGGGTGGCGAGTGATAATTTCTCTGCTCTCCGTCACAGCTCAACACCCCGAAGCATCAGAGCCTGGATTCGAGGCACTGGCTTTTATCATGTCTGATGGGGCCCACCTCTTGCCGGCTAATTATGTTTTGTGCATCGATGCTGCAACCCAGTTCGCCGAATCATGGGCCGGTTTCATTGATCGATCGGTCCGTGCCCTCGATCTGATGGCTGAGTCGATTGCTTGCCTCGTGAGATGGTCTCATGAGACCAGGGAATGCATGGAAGAAGAAAATGCAGTGCACATGCGTGAGGACATTGGGGAGATGTGGTTGAGGCTGGTACAGGGGCTGAAGAAAACGTGTTTGGACCAGAGAATCGAGGTGAGAAACCATGCTCTCTTGATGCTCCAAAGATGTTTGCTTGTCGCCAATGAGATCTGCTTCCCACGTGCTCTGTGGGATCAGTGTTTTTATTCTGTGGTCTTTAAGTTGCTTGATGATCTGTTGGAAATCGCGAGAGCAAACACCTCGAAGAATTACCGGAACATGGAAGGAATGATTGTCCTGGCCATGAAACTCATGATGAAGGTGTTTCTCCAGTTCCTTGACGATCTCTCTCGGCTGTCATCGTTTCGTGACCTGTGGGCTGGGGTTCTCCGGAGAATCGAGTTATGCGTGAAGATACAGTTCAGGGGGTGGCAGAGCGAGAAGATACAAGAAATGGTCCCGGAGCTGTTGAAGAACATGCTGCTTGTAATGAAATCAAGTGCGGTTCTTGCATCCATGGACGGGATGGGAAGCTTCTGGGAATTGACATGGCTGCTGGTGAGGAACATTGATCCATCATTGCATTCTGCGGTGTTCCCGGATCATGAATTGTGGGAGACGAATGAGACGTCACCGGCTCAGTTGAGTGAGTTGGCTACCTTCAAGTGGGTATCGTAGACTGGGGCACAGGGAGGGATTTGCTTGGGTTCAGCTCTCATCTTCATCTGCTGTTATACCTTGAAAACTGTTTGGCTGGTAAATTTTGTCACCCCCACCCTCCTTTTTGGTTTTATTTTTACCATTGATGTGTTTTGGCAAATTATAAGGCTATGGAAGATAAGTAAATAAATTAATTTTGACTGTTTGGATTGGTTTGGCTCAAGTAAATATGCTGCATGACAACTTCTCATTTGTTGTGCTTATTAATTTTTTTTAAAAAAAAAGTGTTTTTCCCTGGTAATTTGGCATCTTATTGACAGTGTTCTCTCCATATGGTCATTCTTGATGAGAAAAATGTTTGTTTAAGATCCCAACCTTTTTATTTTTCAGCATTCTTTCTCCCTCACAAGTCTTTTATTTGATACCAGAGCTCGTTTCAATCACTATGGTGCTTTATCAACTCCATGCGTCCTTGTTCTAGAAATTGTCCAGAAACTCAAATCAAATTCTCCGATGTATTTGAAAGGAGATTCTTTTGGATTAATAATGAAACATTTTTCTAGGATGGAAGGAATTATCCAAGGTATTGCAGGAAAACTACAATCCTATTGAATTTCATAATCCATTTGAACATCTTTTCTTACTTAAAACAAACTGTAATGTCCAAGAGACATTTAGGACTTTGTAAAGAGGGCAGCATGAGTAAAGAATTGTCCAGAACATTTCTTCCCGAGTGTTTTTATGAGCAGAATGAGTAAAGAATGCTGGAATCCGTAAGCTCAGATGTGTGTGTAAAGCTTTTAACTTGACATCGGAACATGTAAAATCCTGTGTCCGGACGGGCGTTCGGAATTTAACGGAAATTTGAATTTTCAAATTAGTGGTTGGGCCAAATTGAGAACCGGGATTTAAAATCAGTTTCTGAGGCTTGGGACGCCTCAAAGGAGGTTTTTTAGACATGGTTGGTGGTTCGGGGGACATCCTTGGGGCTTGGAGGAGCCCCAGGAGAGGTAGGGTGGGTGCTGCAGCAATGCTACCGACTAGCTGGTTGACATTTAAAAAGGGGCAATTACTCTTTTGCCCCCTTGGGTTTTTAGAGGGGGTTGTTTCTCTCGTGTGCGGACCAGGGGGTCAAGCCCGTCCCTCCCCCTCTTCAAGCCTCATCAAGGGGGGTGTTTTTCTTGGTCATTTTCAGCGTCTATGTTAGGCTCAACCCCTCTCCCTTCTCCCGTCTCCTCTCTTTCTTTTCCCCGTTGATTTGACATTGTTTCGTTTTGTGTTGGAATTGGAGATTTCATCAGAAAATGGTGAAATTGCTCGATTTCGAAGTGGCTTTCGTGCAACCTAGATTGAGAACGTCTCGAGACGATGTCCGGGCATGATCGTCGAATCATCAAAGGTACACAGTGTCATGAATGTTTCCATGGGTTTTCTTTAAATTAAATTTGTTTAATTATGGAAATGGTTTCAGCGTTTAGGGCCGAAAATGGTGTCGGGGGCCTGCTACGAACCTCCCGTAGACAGTTGGCCTTGGTTTTGACGTGGTGCGAAGACCCGACGAGTTATCCCGCATTATGTTGAGTTGGAATTGAATCAATTAATTAATAATAAATGTTATAATTAATTAATTATGAATGTTTGGGTTGAGTTAGGAGCTCATATCACTGAGACAATCTCAGATGATATGGACGAGGTTGGATATGCTTAGACGGGCCTTGGCAGCAGTTGCCGCCGACCCTTGGGGATAAAAGTGGAAAGCTCCTTGAAAGTAGGTGGTCTCGTGTACTAGCTCCATGACTTACATTTTGTTTATGTTGCATGTGGATGCTCTGCCACACCATTGTGGGCGATGCCCCTAGTTAATTTAATTAAGTTGGGTGTCTAATTAAATTAAAATATATAATTAAAATGAACGAGCGTCACGGGTCACGAACAACCCTTGTGTGATGGCTTGACACCTTTTTTGTCGATGGTCGGGGTCGAGACGTGAGATCTAGGTGGCCTCCAGACCTCTTGAGAGGTGAGGTAGGACCAACTAGACTCTAGCCCATATGCAGGGGCTTGAGACGCCTCCAAGCCAGAGGCGAGAGTGGACTAGAGATCCCAGACTGTGTAGGCTTTAGAGGACCCCTTCTTTGTGCTTTCAAGTTGTTTGGGCTCATCGAGACGAGCAATCCTCTCCTGTCAGATGTGACCAAGCCTAGGTACACAAGCCTTAGGTAGTCCAGGATTGGGTTGAGTGAGTAGACCGACCCAGAGTGACTTTGAGGATTGAGATAGGCTATGGGCCATCTCACTGTTGCCAATGTGGTGATGTTGGATCGAAATATATATAAAGATGCTCATATACAAGAGGGGAGGGATGAGGTGAATTGTAAGTTTAAAAACTTTCGTTTTTAATCTTAAAAGAAATCTTTGTTTAACAAAGTTAAACAAATCAGATTCACTAAGCCCTCTTCTGTTATAACAAAGAAATTGGAATGGTCCTAAGTCTGATTAAAAAGGAAATGAAAACACCTTGGGTCTGATAAAGATATTTATCGTAATGAAATTAATACACAGGTTTACTTAAAAGAGTTTCTACCTTAAAACATATAGAATATTAAATCAAAGTTTATACAATAAAAGATGAATATAAAGTATCACTTTCTATTTTAAAGAAATTGTAGCGGAATTAAGAAACTTGCAACAAAACAAGTAGAACAAATGAATTGAAATCTTTTAACTCGAAGAGGAGTATCCAATGACTTTGGATAAAAGTCATTTGATTTATACTTTCAAGAAAGTCTGTCTTACTCACATTAGGGTAAGCCCTCGATCCGCAAAAGATCGGATGCAACTTTCGCCTTGCTATCCCTGCAAGCCCTCGATTAAGCAGGTAATCGGCACCTCTGTCTTCCTTTAACTGAAAGCCCTCGATTAAGCAGGTGATCAACACCTCTGTTTTCCTTTAATTGGATGCCCTCGATTAAAGAATTGGATGCACGGAGCAAATCTTAGAGACAACCTGACAAGGTTTCTTTAAGATTGAAACTCTCTTACTAAAGTAACAAACACAGGGAACAAGCAATCAACACTTTAGTATCACGAGAGCAAATCAACGGCATGTAGACACACACATGCACACACAATTGAGCTATTTACAAATGACGAAGTGACTGGGTATTTATAAGTTTGTGGGGGGGGGGGGGTGAGGGGCAGGTCGTGGGGTCAAGTCCCCGGGCTTGTGATTTACATGTAATTTTATTCCTTGTGTGTGTGCCGCTTTCGCGGTTGTACCCCAAATTTTATAAGTTTGGAATGCAACGGTTGACTTGGTCTCCAACGATCATATTTTTCTTGAAAAATCAGAGGGACCTGTACAACTGACACTTACAATGGTAAAAAAATAACAAAATAAATGACATCGTTTTAGCGTAAAGAAAATATCAATATTTCATTATCGGAACTGAATACATGTTTGAATACTTCAATGAAACATTGTGAGTATGTATACGATATTAATCGATACTGTAAATAATATTATGTAATCAGATTCTTAAAATAATGCAAATCATATTCTAAGAAAAGAGAGAACCCGATTTTGAAAATTGAGAAAATCAGATTCTATAAACGGTGTGAATCAGATTCGATAAATGGTGTGAATCAAATTCGATAAACAGAGAGAATCATATTCGATAAACTGTGTGAATCAGATTCAATAAACAGAGAGAATCAGATTCGATAAACTGTGTGAATCAGATTTGATAATCAGTGTATCCGATTATAAGTATGGATCCGATTGTTATTGATTCCAGAATCTATTTGTTTTTAAGAAAATGTTTGTTAGTCTTGGATGGAAAACATCATAAACAGGTTTAGACAACATGAGTCCGATTATTATTGGACTTGCATATGTTGATGCAGAAACATCGAGAGTCACAACGACAGAAATAAACGATTCAAAGAAGAGTAAAAAGGAAAAAAATAGAACAAGAACACAATGATTTGTGTGGTTCGGGAATAATCCCTACGTCTACAAAGAGGCAGAATATTCACAATGATTTGGGAGCACAATTACAAAGAGTTTCTCAGAGTTTCTCACTACTCAAAACCCTAGCCCGAAATGGGCTAATAAGGAGGATGAAATACTATTCCAACAATCGTCAAAAAGTCCACTAACAACAGTGAAAGACGGCTAGAAGTTCACGTTACTACAGTGAAAGGTGGCCACCCAAGTCAAAAGTGCTACAGTGGCTGACGACTGGAATTCCACGGAGTTACAATACTGTTGACTCCAAAGTCCGCACTGCTATAGTGCCCTGTCGGTATCGGTCGGTCAACTCTCCTACAATGTTAGAGATGCTACAGTGCTCAAAATTTGGGTGGGGGCCTTCAACCCCCAGACCCCTGGAGCAGAGACGCATTGCCCCTGCAACCCCCCAACGAGCTCACTGCGGAGCTCGACCCGTGAAAGTTGCGGCCTAGTGCGCAGTATGGACCAGAAGCATTCGGCCCAACAACATCCAAAACGGATCAAGCTACATCAAATCCACATACGTTTGGACAAGATTTCCTTATTAATACTTAGAAAAGTGTAGTAAGGAAAATAATATTTGAAAGAGTGAGTTTGTGATTTCCAAAACATAAAGGAGTGAGAAAAATCATAAGGAAATGATACGCGGTGCAAGATCCACTAGGAGGTGTCCTAGGAACCTTGCACAATGTTTGCGTGTTGAACACCCGGATCGCCGCAAGAAAACAAGTAAAGGTGGTGTGCGAATAGTGAAAATGAGAAGGAAGAGAGAATTGGTCAAGGTAAAACCCAAAGAGAACTTGTCTCTAGAAACTCTAGCCACAAGACGCCACAAAGGATGACCGATCCTTTGATAAGTCAAGAATTAAGCAAGAACACAAAGGTTGCAAGCAAAACTCACCATAATAACATTACCTTCCTTAATGATGTTTCAAAAGTACAAGGGGGTGACTATTATAGCCAAAGAGTGATACAAAATTCTAACACCTAGTTTCCATAAGTCAAAAAGCCTAAATGACGACTTTGACAACTTTGACACTTGCTTATGATTTTAGGAGACAAGTAACACACCCTTTTAGAAAAGTAAAGACAAGTGACCCACTACCTTTTGATTTTGAAGATTCCATGGTGGGGTGAGCTTGAAAATTCGTAGCACCACTTGGATTGGATTTTTAAAAGCATGTTTGAGCCTTAATTAATGTAATTATAGGCCCGAATGCCCCCCAAGCAAGGGTGTTGAGCCTCCTTTTGGAATTCTATGATTAACCCATTTAAGGCCTCCTTCATTCTCTTGGTCCACTCCCTTGTCATTGAGCCACCAATTCCTCGCAGCGGGTCTTGTGCAATCATGTGCCTTTCGCCCTCCTCACCAAGAATGCCTTCAACCCCTCGATGCCCATTCGTGCCATGATCCTTATCAGGAAACTTTTGACTCAACAATTTCCCCCTTTTAGAAAAGCACAAACAACATTTAAGAAAAGAATATTAAGACCGAAATATTTTATATTTTGATTTAGAAAGAAATACTTATCTGCCCTTGAGTTTGAGAATGAATATGACTAACCCCCCTTAGGATATGAAATTCCCCTCATATTCTCTTTTTAAGTGTCTTTATTCCTTTAAAAAATCCTCCCCTTAAAGATATTTTTTTTAAAATTCTTATAAAACATCCCCCCTCTTTAACATTCTCTTCTTTAATATTCTACCTTTTTATCATAAAATATTCTCCCCTTTTGTGATTTACAAAAAGGAATTGAGAGAATAATATACCTGAAAAGGGTTAGGAAACATTCTATACAAAATAAGAGAAATATAATACTTAATAATGAAAAAGTTTGCAACAAAAGTTTCGGAGGTAAAAAAATTAATCCTTCTTCGGCATTAAGGATCTAGCAATAGCCTTCAACTTCTTCAACTCTTTGTTATCTTCTTCAAACTTTGCAAGGAGTACTTCCTGATGTTGATTTTTCTTTTCAAGATTTTGTATTTTTTCTTCTTGACTCTGAAGCTTTTCTTTCTGGGACTTGAAATTTTCAGCCATCTCTTCATTTTGATTCTTTAAAAGAATAATCTCATCGTTGTATAACTTCAAATTTTTAACCTCAGCTGCGATGGAATTTAATTTCCCATTTAAATCTTTGTCTTCTTGGAATCGAATTCCTTGTTCTTCCTTTATCTTCTTAGAAAAACTATTTGATAAAATCTTTGAGCGATTCTTCAGAATATGCTAAAGCATTCTTGATTTATTCAAACATATCATCAAAAACTTTAAGATCAAGATTGATCTGCCTTGTCCACTTGGTCATCTCCCTGCAGAATTTTCTATGGAAATGATAATTTTCCACAAAGGCTTTAAATTCGGCTTCAAGTTTGATCAACTTCTCTTTCTGAAGAGTTATTGAGTCCGATTTCTGATTTAATGATTCTTGAATCACTTGACATCTTAACTCAATCTTGGGAAAGTAAGGAATAGAGTTTACAATCTTCTTTAAAGATTGAGCAAAAAAATCTTCTCCCATAGAAGAGGATGACTTCTCTGAATTCGATAGATTTTGTTTACTGGTTCTGACTTCAATTTTCTTTCCTTTGTCTTTCTCAGAAATTGATTTTTTTGTTATGTGTTCCGTTCGGCTTTCATCAGAAAGTTGGACAATATCATCATCATTCTGAATTTCAATTTCAACAACCTTATCTTTTTTGGGCTGAAGAGGATTTTTGAATCTGGTTGTCAGACTTTTGAACATATTTTTCTTATGAGGCAAGTTTGGATGATGAGGCTTAAGAAGTTCTTAGAGAGAGTTTGTCGGACTGACTATCTCTCCGGATTTGTTCCTGTCCGATTTCCTGGATTTCATCATCACTTTCTTTTTCTTCAGTAGCTTGATCTCATGCCTGAGACTGTTCTTCTGCACTTGGAACTGATCCTAAAACAACTGCTTTTCCTTTATCGGTTGGAGGAATCTCTATTTCCACAACATGTGATTGTCGAGGGGGAACATCAGTGTCTTGAATAAAGGATTCTGAAATTGGAATTTATTTTGATGCATTTTCTATGGATTTCAACAAATCTTGACACAACTCTGCTTCTGATAACTTTTTCTTAAGCTTCTTCTCTTTAGCTTCTTTTTCTTGTGCTTCATCACCTTGAATTTTTAAAGCTTTTGCCTCTGTCGGATTTATTCAAAAAACTGGATCTCCCTCTTTTCTTTGCTCCCTATCTTGTCTCCATTTTGAGACAGCTTCATCGGGATAAGCTTTCTGCTTCTTAGATTTCTGAGATTCTGAGACTTCAGATTTCTTTTTCTGAGGTTCAGGTTTAGAACTTTCTCCAACAAATTTAGGCTTTTCGGACATATCAACAAATTCTTTGGCTTGTTCATCAAAAGAAAATTTCATTCTTCTGAGTGTATCATCACTTAAAAGAAGAATTTTGAACTTCTTTGGCTTGGATTTGCAGGGAACATCAAAAGAGTTTAAACAATTTACTAACAACTTGGAAAAAGTTTCCAGAAACATGAGAATCTGAGATTTAATGGATCTATCCTTGATCTTAATGATAGTCAAAAAGATATACCTCACCAATTTTATCTTCCTTAGATTTACAAGAAAATCTAGGACAAATATACCAGTGACTTTGAGAGTGTCCCTATCTCCTTTTTTCGGAATCAACAAACCTTGCATCCATAGTGCCACAATCCGGTTGTTAGTAGTGAGATGAGAAAGTTTTGGCTTCTTTATTGACTGAAGACATAAGGATTCTATTGCTTTTCCCTTGTTAAATGATCCTTCTGATTCTGAGAGTTTGTGAGAGTGATAAAAAGCTTCACCATCAAAAGGTATTTCAAGGATATCAGCTGATTTCTTGTAAGACATTGAGTAAATCTTCCCATAACACTTGAACTGAACTTTGTCTTTTCCCCCTTCTATAAAGAACTCAACAGACTCATAGAACTCTATATCTAAGTCTGGAAAAACTGGATCCTGATCTCCATTTGCTTTCAAAACACAAACAGATTACCATCCTTGGAAATCTATAATCTTTCTTAATAAGGAATCATATTTAAGATAGAAGGCTTGATCAACCAACCTTTCTTGAAAGATAAACCAATCTTTGAACTCCTTCTGCGGAGGCATTGAAGTCTGGGAAGAAACGGCCTGAGACATTCAAATTTGATGAAAGGAAAAAGAATCAAACTGAGATATTTGAAGACTGGCAACAGCTCGACTTCAATAGTGGAAAATGCTACTGAGTGTGTGTTGCATCCACAATAATTGAGCACAACAACTTCCAGCTGCAACATATTCAGCTTCAATAGTGGAAAGTGCTACTGAGTGCTGTTTCTTACAGGATCAAGAAACTAATGAATCACCTAAAAATGACAAGTTTCAGATTTACTTTTTCTATTCATTCTACAACCACCAAAGTCATCATCTGGAAATTTTTTTAGTTCAAAATCATTTCTAGAAGAATAAAAAAGTCATAAATCCATAGTTCCCTTTAAATAACGAAAAAGTCTTTTCACAACTTTTAAAGGGATGCTTTTAGATTTGCTTGATATCTTGCATATAAGCATACTAAAAACATTAAGTTTGGACAATTAGCCGTTAAGTATAACAAACTTCCCATCACACCTCTAAATGTTGTTTGATCAATTGGTTGCTCATCTTCATCAAGGTCAAGAGTTTTTGAGGTTCTGATTAGAGTACTAATACTTTTAGTGTTGTCATATCCATAATTTTTAAGAAGATCTTTAATATACTTATGTTGGGATATATAAGTTTCTTCTGGTTTTTGAGAAATTTGAAAACCAAGAAAAAAATATTAACTCACCCATCATACTCATTTCAAACTCAGATTTCATAAGATTCGCAAATGAATCAGTTAAGTATTGTTGAGTTGATTTGAATATAATGTCATCACCATAAATTTGAATATCCAAAACATTTTTATTTTCTTTCTTTATGAAAGAGTTGGATCACCAGTTCCCTTAACAAAATTGTTTTGTAACAAAAATTCTATAAGTCTATCATACTAGGTTCTAGGCGCTTGTTTAAGACCATATAAAGTTTTGGTAAGTTTAAAAACATATTCAGGATGTTTTGTGTCTTCAAAACCAGGAGGTTGTTCAACATAAACTTCCTCTTGAACATACCCATTAAGGAAAGTACACTTCACATCTGTTTGAAAAATTTTGAAATTGAAGAATGCTGCAAAGGCTAATAGAATTCGAATAGATTCAAGTCTTGCTACCAGAGCATAGGTTTTTTCATAATCTATTCCATCTTGTTGATTATAACCTTTAGAAACTAGTCTTGATTTATTTCTTACAATGACTCCATTTTCATCACATTTATTTCTAAAAACCCATTTTACTCTAATTATAGAGGTTTCTTTAGGTCTTTCAACCAAGATCCAGAATTTGTTACTTTCAAATTCATTTAGTTCATCTCGCATATATATTTAATCCAATCTTCATTACCTAAAGCATCATCAGGACTTTTGAGTTTTCAGCATGTCCATAACTCATAAGGTGTTTTATTAAGAAATGACCCGATTAAAACTCAATTTATAGTATAGAAAACAGTACTAACAACTTGAGTCAAAAAATATTTAGCAATTGAATATTCACTCAACATGGTTTGTATTATCTCTTGAAGAATTTGATTTCTTCTTTCAACAACATCATTTTGCTGATGAGTTCTTGGAGTTGAGAAGTTGCATGTAATGTATTTCTTACTACAAAAAGTTTCAAAATCTGAATTTTCAAATTCTTCACCATGATCATTACGAATAATTATCAATGAAAGTTTTTTTTTCATTTTTAACTTTGACTGTAAACGTTTTAAAATAAAAAAAGGTTTCAGATTTCTTTTTAAAAAAATAGACCCATGTAAATCTAGTGTAATCATCAATCAAAACAAATACATAGTATTCAACTCAAATACTTCCAGTTTGTGTAGGACCAAACAAGTCCATGTGAACTAACTGTAATGCATCAGAAGTTGAGACTTTACTAATAGATTTGAAGCTAGACTTATGTTGCTTTCCATATTGACAAAGGTCACATAACTTTGAAGAATCAAATCTAACATCTGGTAGATCCTTAACAAGTCCTTTCTTAGTCAATTTGCATAAGTTCCTAAGATTATAGTGTCCTAATCTTCTATGCCATAACCAATATTGATCTTCCATTGCACAAAGACAAGGTAAGTCTTGGCTCTTAAGGTCTTCTAAGTTAAGTGTGTAAACATTCTCATGCCGATGAGCAGAAAGAATGAATTCATCCTTGGAATTGTGTACTAAACATTTATCATTTCTAAAATTCACAAGGCAACCTTCATCACATAATTAACTTATGATTATAAGGTTGTTCTTAAGGCCTTTAACAAATAAAACATTTGAAATCAAAGTTTTTCTAAGAAGAACAATGTTACCTATACCAACAATCTTTCCTTGAGCATTATCTTCGAAAGTGACTTTTCCACCTTTTATCTTGATAAATTTTTCAAAGAAATATTTGTTACCAGTCATATGCTGGGAACATCCACTATCCATGTACCATATATTGTTGTTAGTACTTTCTTTGTTTTCTTGAAAACAAAATAGTTTGGTTTTTGGAATCCAAACTTTCTTAGATTCAGAATTGTTAGAAAGTAAAATCTTAAGAATCCACATTTATTTAGAAAAACGATCTTTATGAAATTATAAGGATTGGATTTTGTTTAAAGAATTTTTTTTGTTCCAATATCCACCACTTTGACACTTAGTGTAGAATAAAGCACTTTTGGGAACAAAATAGTTATTTTTAAAAACAGGTTTTGAATGAGAGTAACCCATTCTAGAACTATTCATAAGAGGATGGATTTGTGAATACATCTTATCAAAATTTTCCTTACCAGAGGTAAAATTTGATAAGAGTTTCTTAATAGAAAATATTTCAAATTTTATTCTAATGACTAAATTCTCATCCTCATAAGCATTTCTTTTAGAATTAGATTTTGTCTCTAAAACGTTTTTCTCAAAAACAACTTTTTCAAGATCCTTAGAAAGTTTATCATTTTCATAATTTACTTCCTCAAGTTTTTAGAAATAGAATCAATTTTAAAATATTTTGCATCATGATCTTTAGAAAGACCTAATACTTCTTTTATTAAAACATTGATTCTAGCATTTGCCTTTTCTAGTTTCTTTTTGATTTTTCAATTCTCATTTTCAAGCAACTTGGCGAACCTAGAAACTTTATCAAATGAAGGTAAAAAATTATCTTATGCTGAGGAAGATTCTTCATCCGAAGATTTAGAATTTTCTTCACTATGATAATTAGCATTTAAAGACACGTTGGTTAAGGATTTAGCAGTGTGCACCTTTACCATGAAACATTGATTCTCAAAAGGCATTCTGGCTAGAAATCCAGTATTCTTATGTCCAAAATTTTCATTATCTGAGGATTCATTAGAAGAATATCCTCCACTGTCACTCCATGAGTCATTTTCCTTTAGAAATTTCTTTCCTTTAGGCTTGTAGTACCTTTTCTGATTCCTCTCAGAATGTATATCTTTTTTGTCTTTTCTTTTTAGCTTTGGACAATCAGGTTTGATATGTCCATATTTATTGCATTCATAGCATGTAACTTCCAAATATTTCTTGTCCTTCTTATCCTTTTTCTTATATCGGTATTAAAAATCCTTCTTGCCAACAATCTTGTTCATCCTTCGAGCAAGATTTTCTAATTCATTATCTGAATATTCAGATTCACTTGATTCCGATTGAACCACAACTCTCTTCTTTGTTGATTTCACTATTTTCTCAAGTGTTTTGGATTTCATTTTATTTGAAGTTGTAGTAAAAATACACTTCCATTTTTTTTATTTTCTTTTTCAGCATCTCTCTTCAATCTGTTCTCATATTATAGAAGAGTCCCAAATAACTCATCAAGAGTAACATTTATAACTTTTCCTGATCCATCAACTGTTGTTCTCTTTAACTCCCATTCATTTGGCATGATGTCTATGATATTTTCCACAAGAAATTCATCTTCTAATCATTTTTCTCCCATGGATTTTGATCTATTTACAATATTTATAAATCTCTGTTGAACTTTAGCTACAGGTTTTCCATATGGAAAAACAAAATCATGATAGTCTGCTCTAAGCATGACTCTTCTTCTCTCGATGAATTTAGATGTTCCAAAATGTGTAATCTCCAGGTTTTTCCAAATGTTATTTGCTACTTCACAAGATGATATCTAGTTGTATATATTTTTAGTCATTGAACAAAGTAAAGTATTGCGTACCTTATAATTTAGTTGATATTCTTGTCTCTCTTGATTTGTAAAGAGTTTAACTTCTTTGTCAAGAATTTTGTAATCTCCAGTAAGCATTACAAAATTGTCAACACTAGTATTGATAGAAAAAGTCTTCATTCTATCTCTCTAGTATTCATAGTCATTACCATCGAAAATAGGTGGTGTTGTAGGATTCAAATTGTCTATTGATTTGACATTTAAACCTGCCATCTTTAGAATAATACAAAAAATATTTTTCTAGAATACATGTTAGTGTAGAAAATATTTATATAAAAAAAGTTTATACGAGTAAGGAAAACTTGCAAAAGAAAAATTGAGCAAGTATACCGAGCAGTGATAACCCTCCCTGATACCAATTGTTGGATCAAAATATGTATGGAGATTCTCAATACAAGGGGGGGGGGGTGAATTGTAAGTTTAAAAACTTTCATTTTTAATCTTAAAAGAAATCTTGGTTTAACAAAGTTAAACCCTCTTCTGTTATAACAAAGAAATCAGGTTGGACCTGAGTCCGATTAAAAAGGAATTGAAAACACCTTGGGTCCGATAAAGATATTTATCGTAATGAAATTAATACACATGTTTACTTAAAAGAGATTCTACCTTAAAACGTATAAAATCTTAAATCAGAGTTTATACAAGAGAAGATGAATATAATGTATCACTTTCTATTTTACAGAAATTGCAACAAAATTAAGAAACTTGCAACAAAACAAGTAAAACAAATGAATTGAAATCTTTTAACCCAAATAGAAGGGTATCCAATGACTTTGGATAAAAGTCCCTCGATTTATACTTTCAAGCAAGTTTTTCTTACCCAAACCAGGGTATGCTCTCGATCCGTAAAAGATTGGATGCATCTTCTGTCTTTCTACCCCCAAAATCACTCAATTAAGCAGGTAATCAGCACCACTATCTTCCTTTAATTGGAATCCCTTGACTAAGCAAATAATCGACACATATGTATGCCTTTAACTGGAAGCCCTTGATTAAAGAATCAGACACATGAAACAAATCTTAAAGAGATAACATGACAAGGTTTCTTTAAGATTGACACTCTCTTACTAAAGTAACAAACACTGGGAACAAGCAGTTTGCACTCTAGTACCATGATATCAAATCAACAGCATGTAGGCACACACACACACACACACACACACACTCGAGCTATTTACAAATGATGAAGTGATCGAGTATTTATAGGCTTGGAATACAACGACCGACTTGATTTCCAACGGTCATATTTTTCCTGAAAAATTGGAGGGACCTGTACAAATGGCACTTACAACGATCAAAATATAACAAAATATACGACATCATTTTAGCATAAAGAAAATATCAATATTTCATAATTGGAACTGAATACATGTATGAATACTTCAATGAAACATTGTGAGTCCGATTATGTATACGATATTAATCGGTACTGAAAATAATATTATGTAATCAGATTCTTAAAATAATGCAAATTGAATTCTAAGAAAAGAGAGAATCAGATTCTGAAAATTGAGAGAATCAGATTTTATAAACTATGTGAATCAGATTCGATAAATGGTGTAAATTAGATTCGATAAACATAGAGAATCAGATTCGATAAACTGTGTGAATCAAATTCGACAATCAGTGTATCCGATTACAAGTATGGATACGGTTTTTATTGATTCCATAATCTATTTGTTTTTAAGAAAATGTTTGTTAGTCTTGGGTGGAAAACATTATAAAAAGGTTTAGACAATGTGAGTCCAATTATTATTGGACTTGCATATGTTTAGACAATATTTTCTTATTAATACTCAGAAAAAGTGTAGTAAGGAAAATAATATTAGAAAGAGTGAGTTTGTGATTTCCAAAACATAAAGGAATGAGAAAATCCTTAAGGAAACTTTTGACTCAACAGGTGATACCCCGTGTAGCCGGCAAGGTCACGCTACTTCGATGATGGTGTCGAGGGACGTGGTATTCCTCGGGATTTAGTTCCTGACCCAAGACCATGTTGAGACCGAGGAATCAAAGTAGAGTGCCTTCGTTTGATGAGACCAAAGGGACCCCATGGGTGCCTATTGACAGACCGACCCTGGGCGGGTGTACGTGAGATGGTAGCGGGTGTCACCTTGGAACCGGTACAAGACTGGTGAGCCCGAGGGGCTGTGGACAGTGGTGTTGGGCGTGGGTGTTTGGCCAACCCCTGTGTTTCCTTTTGTTTATGGAAGGTTATGGATTGTTCCCTCAAGGAAGATGTGACATGGTTGGGTTTCCATGGATATGGAGTCAGGTATACGGTTGGGCTACCATGAGTTGGGGCCAGATACAATTGGAGTTGCTATAGAGTTGAAGCTCAATTATGTTTGGGCTACCATGGATTTGGATATGAGATGTTCAGAGTGGGTCATCACGTGCTATCCTGATGGGGATCTTTTGGTGGGGGCTCATTGCCTACAATTTGATGAGGGTCTTCTATCTGGTGAACCGTAGGTGATCTGATATATCGGGGTGATCTTGGCTCAGGGTTTGTGATACTTATTGGGCTTATGTGTGAATGAGAAAACTCCCATAGGGGATGTATATAATAACTTACAAAGAAAAATCCCATAGAGGAGGTATGTGATGATTTATAGAGAAAGCACCCGAATGGGTGGTTTATATGTTATTGTTGGCATGATCACACAACGTGATCAGAGATATTCCAACATCTGGCCAAAACATATATGGTTTATTGGGGTCACAAATTTTAGGAACGATGTTGTTTATTTTATTTATTTATTTATGGTAGTTATTTATTTCAGCTGTGCATGTCACATGCACATATCACTGCATTTTTGGTTAGTATGAGACCACATTAGTGATGCCCTATTAATTTTTGTACTCACACCATGTTCGGGCTGCCACTACACTTGGTTACCCGAGTGGACGTTCACTTGGTTGCAGGGATAGGTTGGGATGAGGCTCGGGATCAGTCTTGCATGATCGTGCATGATAGCTCGAACGACATTAAGTGATTGGATGAGTTACTGGCTCAGGGATGTCATGGAGCCAACATTTTCATTTTTCTTTATTTTCATTCTATATATGTAACCAACCCAATGAGCGATCAGTTGTATATATTTCATGAATGCTCGTGCTTTTGCTGCATTTCATGTATTAATGTTGGATGTTTTATATACCCTGTGTACTGTGATGTCTATTGATGATGTACAATGTTTGGTTATTTTCATCCGTTACCATGCACTTTGACATAGGGGGTATAGTATCCCCTTAGTACCACCTTAGACCCCTGCTGCTAGTTGACAATATATGGTGTATGAGGAGGCACGTCTGAGGTACAGTGGTATCAGTCGGTCCAATCACCAGTTTGTTGTTCAGGACGATGAGATTTTACAAAGTGGCATCAAAGTGGTTCTTTTTCTTTTGTCTTACTATTTGGGATTTAATAAACATGATACATAGGAATATGCCAGAGACTGTGATGAAATTGGGCTGGTGCATTGAGAACACTTGTTTTGGTAGGAAGCCCTGGCTATCGGGGGATGAGATTGATGTTTTGGTTTTCGATGTTATGGCTGGATATGATTTTCACTTTGCACAACACACATGGATGTTTGAGGCTCTTGATTGTTATGAATTTCTAGCTCTTGGCTTGTTGGTAAGAGGTTAGTGATTGATTTTGACTCTTGGCCTGTAGAGGTAAAAAGTGCCTCATGCATCATACTAGGCATGTAGGATTTATGTGACATATATACCTATTAGTGTGTGATTTTACTGACTGAGACTTGGTTGTTTAAAGTGTCAACAACTACTCATACCACATTTTCCTGTGTAAGTACTTGGTGACATTCTACTCAGCCAAGTCGACCCGTTTATGTATTTTCTTCTGATGACAGGTCATGTGGATCTATGACGAGGCACTCGTTGATGATGAGGACGATCAGACCCATGTGCACAGGAGGTGTAGTGACCTTGATGAGTCAACAAGGCACATGGTGCCTCAGTGAACCCCTTGCGGGTTGCTGTTTTTGTTTAGGTTCAATTATTTAAAATGTGAATAACAACCTATACAATGTTTCTATGCATAGCTTGGAATTACATTCTAATTAACTGAATCATGTGGTGCATTTTCCTTGGTATGGATCATCTAGGACGATGTCGTTGTGTGTGTACCTGTCAACCGATGAGACACGATCCTCCAGAGAGAAGTATGATGTGCAGATGCTCGGAGAGGATGGGTTCCCTAGTAATGGGCAGGTGGCTGGCATGTGATGCCTGGCATTTTGTGGTGTGTGCGACATGTGAGTGGATGTTTGACACATGTTTCCGTGAGTCTATTGAGATGGGAGCATGTACGACGTCCTGTGAGACGTGACCTTGGCGAGAGGATTGACAATTATTCTAGGTGGTCAGACCTATTGACCCTGATGTGAGACCTGAATGGTAGGGCTAGGTAGGAGACCTAAAGACCCTTAGTTTTGAATCAGACTTAGTGATTTGGTGTCTGGTTTGATCGAGGGTGGCCCTCAATAGGGGTTAACCCAGGTTAGGAGTTCCCTTAGAGACGAAAGTAAAAATAGGTGCTTCAGTATGAGACCGATGCACAAGAGTCACTTGGGGTTTTGAGGGTAGGACTAGAGTAACATCTGGTCCAGTGTGTTTTAGACGCATTTTAGCATCATAGTCAAAGCGCAGGTGGACGGTCGTGTCTGGAACGACATCGGGTGGTGACTAAATGTGTGGATGAGGTTGACACACCTTGGACTGAGGATGGGCACCTATGGTGTGAGAATGACGCTGTGAGGAAGACGATCGTCTGATGAAACATGGCACATGTAAGGTGCCCAATTTTGGAGAGGAGTTCCAAGGGAGCTCCTGCATGTTGAGACTGACGTGCCATGAAGCATGGTCAGCTGATGGTTTATGTAGCGTGCCTAGTTTAGATGATGTGTGACTAACAAGAGCATGGATCGAGGGATGGATCAGGTGGTATGATACAGTACCCCTGCTACAAGGAAGGATACATAAGTGGTACATGTTGGATACATGTGATACCGTTTAAATTGTAAATCGGTGAGCAGTTGGGTGTGGTACGAGGCCTAATGGTAATTAATGTGATGCTTACGGTCATGGAAACTCGGGGTTTTGAGTGACTACTCGATATTTCCCTCCACAGTAAAGGGGACGTGGGTACAGATTGGGTGCCGTGGAATGGTTGACTCGAGGGTGGACCATGACATGCATTGTCAGGGAGACATGGTGTCATGGGTTGGCTGTAGGTGAGTGTGGCTTGGGATGAGCGACACACATGTGTTAGGCCTATCAAGTGTCACCTGAGGAGAGGTTTGAGAATGGGAATCCTTGGTGGTGAGACAACTTAACGACCACCATGGATGGCATTCCCTTGGGCTGGGAACGAGCGATGAGCTGGTGTTCGTGTTAGGGCTTGGGTATGAGTGAGATTAGCCACGCCAGTCATTATGTCCATTGAGGGACGTGGCATAGGTCGTGGTGATTGAGAGCTCTTTTCAGTAGTGCGAGGACAAGGATGCTCCTAAGGTGGACAGTGAGATGTCACCCATGAGCGTGTGACCCTCACGTGAGAAGGGTCATGAGAGTATGAGACCGATCGTTGGACGATCGTTTTGGTGTTTGATGCTGATGAATAAATGGGTCTGAGTACTATTGGATTCCTTGGTGGGTGCCATGTACAATTCAGGAATGGTGACGATAGAGTCTGAGCGTGGGCATCAAACTTGGGATGACTTATGATTATTCGAACATGATAGATCGATGGGGTGGTTGTAAAACCCTGTGTCTGTACATGCATTCAGAATTCAATGGAAATTTGAATGTTCAAATTAGTGCCTAGGTCAAATCGAGAATCGAGATACAAAATCATGTTCCAAGGCCTTGACACCTCAAAGGAGGTGTTTTAGACATGGTTGGTGGTTCAAGGGGAATCACAGGGGCTCAAAGGAGCCTTAGGAGAGGTTGGGTGGCTACTGCAACTAATGCTGTAGTAGTGCTACTAGCTAGCCAGTGGTCTCTAATAGTGACAACAACCACTGGCTAGCCGATATTCATTTTAGAGGGGGTAATTATTCTTTTACCCCCTTAGGTTTTAAGAGGGTACAACCCCCTCTTCCCCTCGTTTATCTCTCACACGGACTAGTGGGATGACCCCTTACCTTCCCCTCTTCAAGCCCCATTAAGGGGGCGTTTTTATTCGGCATTTTCAACGGTTATGATAGGTACGAACCCCTCTCCCCTCCCATATCTTCTCTTTCTTTTCCCCGCTAATTCAACATCATTTCATTTTAAGTCAGAATCAACGACCCCATGACTTGTGTTTTATTTATGTTTCATGTGAATTCTCAGACACATCACTGAGTACGATGCCCCCAATGAAGTTAATTAAGTTGAGTGTTTAATTAAATTAAAATGTTTAATTAAAATGAAGGAGCACTAGGGGTCACAAAGAACCCTTGTGCGTTGGCTTGACGCCTCGATCACCAATGGAAGGGGTTGGGACTTTTGAGATATTGGGTGGCATCCAGACCTCTTGAGAGGCAAGTCCAGACCAATAAGACTCTTTAGCCCATGCATAGGGGCTTGAGATCCTAGTTCGTGTAGGCCTTCAAGGAACCATTTTTATGCTTTTGAGTCATTCGGGCTCGTCGAGACGAGTGTGAGAAGAGCGATCCTCTCCGGTCAGATGTGACCAAGCCTAGGTTGACAGACCTTAGGCAGACTGAGATTGGGTTGATAGAACTTAGGCACACCTAGTGGGTGATCATTGATAGACCAACCTCGAGTGATGAGATGGTAGCAAGTGTCACCTTGGAACCCATGCCATAATGGTGACCTTGAGGGACTATGAACAATGGTGTTGGATGTGGAAGTTTGGTCAACCCCCGTGTTTCCTTTTATTTATGGAAGGTTATATATTGTGCCTTCTGGGAAGATGTGACATGGCTAGGGTGCCATGGATATGGAGCCAGGTATATGGTTAAGATACCATGAGTTGGATCCATATATGTTTGGAGCTGCCATGGAGTTGAATATTGGATATGTTTGGGTTTCCATGGATTTAGAGTCGAGACGTTTAGAGTGGGCTATCACATACTCTCTCGACAGGGGTCTTTCATTGGGGGATCATTGTTTGCGATCTGATGAGGACCTTCTATCTGTCAAGTTGTGGCTAGTTTGGTATAACAGGGTGAGCTTGGGTTCAGGTCTGTGATAATTATTGGTGTTGGAAGTTTTTTGTTCTTTGTTTATTTTATGTTTGAATATTACAATCTCTCACAATATTTTTTTATGTTATTCTTAATTTCTAGAAATCTTTTTTACTAGCTTAGTTTTTAGTTTATAGTTTGCTTATGTTATTAAATTATAACGAGTTACAATGCTCAGTTTTGCACATAACATTTTTCAATGGAAATCTAAGTCATTTATCCATAATTCATTCAACTGAATGAAAGGATGAAATTCCCATTTAGATTCTCCAAAAGTGACCGAAGTTTTGCAATATTTTAGTGTTTTTTTGCATATTTCTATTTATATATGTTACTATTTTTTGTCGATATCTCTTGACATTTTAGTCAGAATGAGGGGTTATTTGATCCTTTAGAAATATTATTGATTTATCTACATTTAAGTTAATAGGAACCATTTCTGAATTGAATGTTTAGAAGGTCTAAAAAATCACCGAACCTTATGATGTATTTTATGAAGTTACTGCATGATGTATTTTATGAAGATACTACATGAATTAATATCCAACCTACTGCATGATGGTATCTCAAGTAACCACATGAGTTAAGTTTGAACTTACCAAAAGTGTTTTTTCCAAGTTACTGCATGAGGCCTGAAGTGACCGTGTGAACCCTAGACTCTTAGCCAACCTACTCCATGTGTTTTCTTCAACCTAAAGCATGAAGTATATAACTTTATGAAAACAAGGACCTACTGTAAAGCCTAGCACCCATAACATAATTGAATCCACCACATGGACGTCTACATTCAGTACACTAACAAACTGTAAAGACTTCAGATCATGGTTTCTTCATCACAATAGGAGTCGTGCCTTCGCCTTGCTCGCTGCTACCTGGTGACGCTTGAAATTTAACTTGTCCTACAACATATGTGGCATCGGAAACCAAATACCTTTTCATTGGTTAAAGGTGACATGGTAACTAAAGCTACCATAAGCAAGTGACCACGACCTCATGATATGCCAAGATACCGCATTCACAACCTCAGGTAAGTAAACCGATCACACGTTATGTCGATGCGGTAAGTTTACCGATCGCAAGACATATACCTCACAGTCACCTAACACTCAAGGTCAGTTTATTACTTTATTTATTTTTTCTAATTTTTTTTATCATGCTCTCATTTTCGTTATTTTCTAATATTTGTTTTATTGGATGATTATATTAAGAGTTTTAATTGTTTTATTTATTTTATTAATCTATTTTAATGATATCGTAACTTTTTGAAATATTTTTAAAATATTTTAATCAGTTTTAAAATATGATTTAATTTATTCTTTATTCACACATATATATACAATATATATTTTGAATATTTAATTTTTTATATTTGGAGCTGATTTCTTGGTATTATTCTTTTTTAAATTAATATTTAGTGAAGGAAAACTTATTCAAATTTATTTTATGGTATTTAATGCAGTATAATTAAATTTGGAATAATTACGCACTACATGGAATTATTAGGTATTCTGAAATTTAAATTTTAACATTAAAATTGTATTACGATATTTATGGAATTTCTTTGACCTATTATTATGGAGATATTTTTTAGTTTGTTTAACAAGTAATTCAAATTAGTTCGAATTAGTATTTAAATTTTGAAATCAAATTTTTTTTTTACAATTATTTTGGAACACTGATTTTCTCTCTCTTGGATAATTATGAAGTTTGAATTGTAATTACTCTACCTAATTGAAGGTTGAAATGTTTGTTTTTTTACAGATATTATTTAAAGGATTCGGGTCATGTTCAAAGGACACCAGTTACAAGAACACATACTTTTGAGAATCAAAAGAACATTACTCTGAATTTTGAAGTCCTGTATAAACCAAGTTCGGTAAGAACTAGTTTTCATATGATGCATAGTCTTTCAAGTGTTGAATGGAAATTTCTACAACTTCTACTACTACCTTGAAGAGATGACCTCATACATTACTCAAGAACTAGTACCTGAGCTTCTTTAATTTATCTTCTAATTCGTCCTATTTTCTAATGACTGTAAACTACTTCTCATCTCTCACATGTGGTCTCACTTTCTATTTATGCTTTAACATTCAAAAACATTCATTCTTTCTTTCTTTGGCTTGTGACTTCTGGATTTTAAAGTCAGGACTGTTCGAGTTGTGACTCATGAATTCTAAAGTCAGGATCATTTGGGCTACAACTCCCATTTTATAAAGTTATTTTTGTAATTGGGTTGTGAATCCTCATACAAAAGTTAGGTGTCTTCTTTATACTTCTACCAGAAAGAGTAGTTTGTAATCGAGTTATGATTCCTCTTAAAAAATTAGTTTAGTGCACAACACATCTCTCACAAAATAGAGATGTATAAGAGTGGACTAGGTCCTATTTGGATTGCACCACCTTAAAAATTCTCCGTGTTCTTTCTTTTATTTTCTCTACTGTGAACAACGTATCTCTCAAAAAGTAGATATTTATAAGAGTGGACTAGGTCCAATTTGGATTACACCACTATAAAAATTCTTCGCATTCTTTCTTTTATTTTATGCACTGCAAATTAACTTTGTCAATTAATTTTGATATTTATTTTATCTATTTTTTAATCTGGTCTATTCACTCTCCTCTATACCATATGTCATCACCCTTTTTCACCTAATAATTGGTATCAGAGGGTGGACCTTCTTAAGGATAATTTATCCTTTTTATTCTTTTTCATGAAATCAAACAATTGGTATTAGAGACTGACCCTATTAGGTTTTATTGGTTTATCTTTGTTTTCATTTTACCGATACCAACATTTGGTATCAAAGGTTCAACCTTGTTAAGGATATTAGTGAAATTTATTGTTTCATATTTTATTGTTATAACCCTTTCCTAGACCTCATAGTCTATAGAAAAGATCTTTAAGATGGAAGGAATAAATTTAAATGATAAATTAATTCCTTAGAATCCATATCACTTTGATGACAATGATTATGGTTAATGACAATATAGAATGGGGACATACCTCAAGCAGTTGATCATAGAACACTGGTCGATTATGGTAAAACCATAAAAACTACCAAAAGTTGACCTGAATACTCTTACAGGAAATGATTTTGCTAAATACATTTTGACTTACAATGTAGTAAATATTTTATATTTTGGTATTAACAGAAATTTTCTTAGTCATGTTTCTACATGTAAGATAACTCATGAGATTTGGAATATTTTACAAGTAACTCACCTTGGATTTGACAAATTGATTCGAAATAAACTTGGAATGCTTTGAGATGAGTACCAAGACTTCAAGATGGGTGAAGGCGAAAATGTGAACCAAATGTTCCACTGATTTACAAGCATTGTGAATGGAATGACTTCTCTTGTAGAAAAATTAGAAAATACAATACTTATTGAATGAGTCATAAGAGCACTACCAAAGAAATGGCACACAAAGAAGGTTTTCATCGATGAAATCATGAACTTAAAAGAGTACACTCTTGATTAATTGATTGGATCAATACTTCAGTACTAATTGGAATTGAAGAATATAGTCAAAGAGGAGACTTTTAAGAGAAAATGTGTAACTTTTAAATCTATAAATGTTGTTTCTATCAACTTTTATGATTCTGAACTGCAAGATAGAAAAAAAGAAGATATGACTCGGATTGTGACTAAAGTCTATAAAAGAATGAAAAAAAAGGATTCAAGAACCGCTCTAGTAGAAAATATCAAAATAAAAAATTCAAGGGAGATAAGAAATATAATACTAATTATAATTCTTTAGATGTTACTTGTTTTGAGTGTATAAAGAAAGGGCATATCAAACCTGAATTCCCAAAACTAAAAAACAAAGGCAAACACAAAAAGGAGAAAAAGGCTTTGATAACTAGTTGGAGTTGTATCAAATAATCCTATTCTAATAAAGAATCTAGAAATGAGAATGAATATGTTAACTTGTGCTTCATGGATTCTTTGAATGAGGTTAGTGATTCTGGATTTTATTTTGGTTGTTATGATTCTGACTATGATTTTGAAAATTTTTATGTTTTTGAGTTAAATGAAGAAATTGAAAGGTTAAGAAATGATGTTTTCAAAGATGCTGATTTATATAATAAGCTCGAAGAAAATAATTAGAAACTTTTTTATGAAAATAAATTTCTTTTACAAGAGAATTAAAAACCAAGGAATACTATTTCTGCTTCTCATTTTAAAGTTTATAATGATTTTAAATCAACTCAGGATTTGAATGAAAATTTAAAAAAGGAAGTTGACTGTCTTAAGAAAAGTGTATTATTTTATTCAAGGTCATGAAAAGCATCATATGAATACATATTTGAATAAAATAAATAAAAATAAAGATGGTATTAGTACATGATATTAGGTCAAATTTATCAAAATTATTTTGTGAAAAGTAAAAATTGTTGCACTTCTACTATTATATGTTTTCAATGTGGCATGAAAGGACACTATGAAAATGGTTTTTATCTTAGATTTAAGTAGTATTTGAGATTTATAAAGACTCATATTTCTAAATATTTATTATCTAGAGTACCATACAATAATTCTTTAAAATTTTTATGGGTACCTAATTTTTTTTACTATTCTGATTGGACCCAAAGTATCTTAGGTACCAAAATTATCAAGTAATTGATTTTGGTAGGAAAAATGCATTGGAAGTCTCAAGAAAGACATATGGTACATGAACAGTGGATGCTTTATGCATATGACCATAGAACCATCAAATTTTATCACTTAAAACAGTTGTGATAGAGACACTATTACATTTGGAGATAATTTTAAAGGCAAAGTAAAAGGTTTTGGTAAAGTTGATATTTCAAATTCTACTTTCATTTCTAAAGTTTTATATATTGAGGGTTTAAAACATAATATAATTAGTATATCTTAATTATGTGATAATAGAATGGAATTCAAATTTTAAAATGATAAGTGTTTAGTCTTTAGGGATGTTTCTTTATTATTTTATGCTAATAAAAAGGAAAATATTTATAGTATTGATTTTACCGAACTAACTGTTCAAAAGGTAAGTTTTTTGAATGCTATGAAAAGTGATAGCATCCTTTGGAATTGATGATTAGTTCATGTTAATTTCATAATGTTAATAAGCTCTCTAAACATGAGAATGTGATATAGTTACCTACCATGAAGAAATAACAATGTCATGTTTATGATGCTTGAATGAAAGGGAAACAATGCAAAGTTTCATTTAGAACCACCAGTTAGATAAGTACTAGTAGACCTTTATAATTATTACATCTTGATTTATTTGGTTATAATAAACTTTTTAGCATTGAAGGAAACAAATATAATTTAGTTATTGTTGATGACTATAATAGATTTACATGAGTTTATTTTCTTGCACATAAGAATGATACTTCATCTAGATTTACTTATTTTTTTAATTTAGTTTAAAATGGAAATGGTTGTATGATTGTTTCTATTCGTAGTGATGAAAGAGGTGAATTTCATAATTTAGAATATTATTTTTTTTGAAAAATGGTTATTTTTCTAAATTTTATGCTCTTAGATCACCATAATAAAATGATGTTATAGAACATAAAAATAGAACTCTTATTGAAATGGTTAGATTTATGTTAAGTGAATATAATTTGCCTGGATATTTTTGGGTTGAATCCATTTTTACTGCTTATTATATTTCAAATAGAATTCTTGTTAGACATCTATTGAAGAAAACTTCTTATGAATTGTTTAAATCTAAAAATACTAAAATTGGTTATTTTAGAGTTTTTGGTTGTAAAGTTTTTATTTGAATTAGAATGATAATTTAGATAATTTTGATGTTAAAAGTGATGAAAATATTTTTCTTCGTTATTCTAATAATATTAATGATTACAGAGTTTATAGTAAAATAACTATGATTATTCAAGAATCTATTTACGTTATTTTTGATGAAACTGATGTGAAATTGAATTTTTATTATGATATTTTTGATGATGAGTTTAGTGATTTTAATTTTGGTGAAGAAAATCCCCAGGATAAGGATAAATTAATTGAGGGGGAGAATACTTCTTTTTGACTAGATCCTTGATCATGAATGATTCTTAGAGATAATCCAGTTGATAATGTTATTGGTAATATTGATTATAGTATTACAAATAAAAATTATGTTTTGATTTTTTGTGTCAATTCTGCTTTTATTTCTAATTTTGTTCCAAATAATGTTAATGATGTTTTGAATGATTCTAATTGGATTGTTTCTATGCATGATGAACTCAATCAATTTTCTCATAATAATGTTTGGTCCTTAGTTGAACCCCCATTAGATAAGCATGTTATTGGAACTAAATGGATTTTTTGAAATAAGATAGATGAATATGAACATGTTGTTAAGAATAAATCTAGACTTATTGCTCAAGGTTATTGTCAAGAAGAAGATTCCACTCATATCCTAAGGATCTCACTTCAAGGGTGTCAAATGTATTATTAAATATGTTAAAGGAACAGTTAATTGTGTATTATTTTATTCTAGATATTTTCTTTTGATTTGATTGGTTACTTGGACTATAATTTTGGAGTATGTAGACTTGATAAAAAAAGTACCCCAGGTATGTTTCATTTTCTCGATAAGAATTTAGTTTCATGTAGTTAAAAAAAATTAAACTATGTTTCTTTGTTAACTTCTAAAAGTGAGTATATCACTGCTGCATCTTGTTGCTCTCAATTTTTATGGATTAAACAAACTTTGTCTGACTATGATTTTAATTTTGAAAAGATACCTATTTATTATGATAACTCTTCTCCTATTTCTATTTCAAAGAACCCTTTAATACATTCTAGAACTAAACATATAGACATGAAATTTTATTTTATTTGATATTATATTAATAAAGGTGATATTATTCTTGAATATATTCCAAATGGTGGATATTTTTACCAAGCTGCTGGATTTTGTAAAATTTGAGAAAATTAAATTTGTACTTCATATGCTAGAAATTTAGTTTAAAAATATTATTTTAAATCATTTTTGTCTTCACTTAATATTCATTTATTAAGAGAGTTTTTTATTTTAAATTAAAGTTTTTTTACTTATGTTTTTAAATATGCTTGTTTTTTTATTTCTTAATATTATTTTTTTGAAAAATTTCAAAAAAGAGGAGAACTTTATAAAACATTGTTTCAGTTTTTTTTATTTTTTAAAAAGGGGGAGTTTCTTTGGAGTTTTTAATTCTTTGTTTATTTTATGTTTTGAATATTACAACCCCTCATAATATTTTTTAAGTTAATCATAATTTCAAGAAATCTTTTTTACTAGCTCAGTTTTTAGTTTATAGTTTGCTTCTAATTATTAAATTATAACATGAGTTACTTAGCTCAGTTTTTCATGTAACTTATTGTGATGGAAAGCTAATACATTTATCTATATTTCATTTAACTGAATGAAAGGATGAAATTTCCATTTAGATTCTCCAAAATTGACTGAGGTTCTACAATATTTTAGTTATTTTTTCTGTAATATTTCAATGATTTTTTCTACATATTTCAATTTATATATGTTATTATTTTTTTTCAATATCTATTTATATAGTTGTTAGAATGAGGGGTTATTTGATCTGTTAGAAATACTATTGATTTATCTAAATTTAAGTTAACTGGACCCATTTCTGAATCGAATGTTTATAGTGTCTAAAAAATCTATGAACCTTATGATGTGTTTTATGAAGTTGTCGCATGATGTATTTTATGAAGTTACCGCATGATGTATTTTATAAAGTTATTGTATGATGTATTTTATGAAGTTACTACTGGATTAATATCTAACCTACCACATGATGGAATCTTAAGTAACCACATGAGTTAAGTTTGAACCCAATGTATGTGTTTTTTCAAGTTACCACATGGGACTTAAAGTAACTATATGAACCCTCAACTTTCAGCCAACTGACCATAAGTATTTTCTTCAACCTATCACTTGAAGTATTTAAATTTCTAAAAATGAGTACCTAGTGTGAATCCCCATTGTGTACCACCTCTGTTTTCAGGTACATAACCCTTTATTAATGTATTTTGAGTCTATATAATGTCTGGGTTAAGTTTCTGGAGGTTCTGAGGGGTTTTGACAGGTTTTGGAGGCTTTTCCTAAGGTGCACGGTTAGTAGAAACCATATACTATCTCCAAGAAATAGTGAAAAGAAAGAAAATGGGCACTGGGTTGGTGCATGGTTGGTGCACAATTTGACCAAACTGTGTGAGTGGCCAGGATAAGCTATGTTACTTGGAAACAGAAGGAAAATCATGGTTAGTGCATAGTTTGTCTAACTGTGTGAGCCAACCGTATGGGGGGTCGGCTTAAGACAGTAGCACTGCACTATTTTCCAAACCATGCAGCCTAATCATGTGTTTTGTTACCCCTTAAAGTGTGGATCTAATATGAATTAATCCCCCTAAATCCTTGTTAAAACTCTATCCATTGAATAACCTGAATTCCTTTTTCTCCCAAGGATTGAGATACTTTTCCCTTTAATCTGAAAATGATTCTTAGGGGAATCAAAGTGCATTAGAGGCCCAAATTCATCAATAAGTCACCTTTATTCATATTTCTTATTAGATCTATCCTTATTATCTCTCATAAAATCTTATATCTAATATGTGGTGGATAGATTCATGTTCCTTTATGGAAATCTTGATGTTTTATCATTGTATTGATTAAAGGAAATGAGATCCAAGGCCAGATCTAGAGAATAATTATTCCATTCTTTGTTTTCACCAACCACTGTGAGGTATATGGCTTCTCTCTTATCTCCACTTGACTCAGAACTTGGAGTCTTAGTTTTAATTAAATGATTTTATTGAAATGGTTGTGGAATCCTTGTGTGATTCTTGATGGAAATCTCGTTTTGGTAATGGCTTGGGATTTATGAAATATTGATTGGTTTTCAGAAAAACCCCTTTGTTTATAATTTTATAATGATGATTTTAAAATTATGGTTTGGTTTTGATGCATGTAAAGTGTTTGTTGAAATGATTTAAAGAAAGAAATGTTTTTTTTGGAATGGATTGACATGATTTTGGTATAACTGGTTGGGAGTGTGTTGAGTGGGATGGATAACAGTTGTGAAGTACCACCATCAAAGTGGGATGGAGTATGGATGTAATGTTCCACTGTTAATGGTAACACAAAACTTGAGTGTGTGGGGATGCTCATGTGCATGGACATGGAATGAGTATGAAAAATAAATTGAAGAATGGTTTAAAGGCTTTGATTTATCACTTTCCATGGAAAAATTATTTATGGGTTTGATGTAAACTATTTTTACTACTTAAAAATATTTTATATAAATTGTGCTAAAAAGTTTTGTCCTAGTGATGTGAGATGGAAAGTCATTGGGGGAAATCCTACTGAGTTTAGACTCATGCCTTACTTGGGTACTGTTGTGAACAAATGTCATCTATTGAGGCACGAGTAAAGGCAAGGTATCTTAGTTCTTTAGTGATGCTTCTTGATACCATGGGCATGCTATGTGGAGTTGGATCTTGGAGTGGGTTGGGTGTTTTTTGGCGCTGAAATATACGTGCCATGAGAATAGTTGAGGAAGGTATGGTCGGTTCAGAGCAGAATCAGGCTCAAAATGGCCCAAAATCCCTCTAAGAAGTCTATTTCGTGAAACCCTAACCCTTTGAGAACAACCATAGCTTGAGAAGCTACCTAGCCATGTGAACACGTGAAGGTTTGATGGTAAAACTCAGCGCAATGACATTCATAGTCACATAGCACTTCACGATCCTAAAAAACATTGACGGTGTCTTCGTGAGCCTGACATTCGGACTCACGAATCCATGACTTTTTGTGAATCCCACCAATTATTCTTGAGAACCTCCAATATTCATGAAACCCATTGCTTATAAATAACCCCTTCATTCCAATATTTTAGGATAGTTACCCAACCATTCATCTTCCTAATTTCTCCCAATTCGAGAACCTCCTGAGCATCCCAAACCAAAGAGAAATAGATCACACAAGGTATCTAGGCTTTGCGAAGCCCTTTTACTTATGTTATTAAGAACCTCCACCATTAGTGTAGATTCCTTTTGCAAAGGCCTATTACCTTCATGAAGTAAGAAGGACCAATGGGTAACTTGAGGATTCATGAAGATTCAACCTTCACGAAGCATTCAACCTTCAAAAAATACTCCTTTTTCGAATCAGGGATTCACTCCGAGGCAGAGGCACCCTATTTTGAGAAGCATACCCCTTCACGAATCCCATGACCTTCACGAGGCACATGAGCTTTGTGAAACACCACTCTAAAAATCCCCATTCTTGGTGAAACCCATCTCATGGGCCTCTCCATGGTTCCTCCCTTCTGTTAACCCTATTTTATGAAGGTTTAATGCCTAGGCCCCCATACCAATCCAGGACCGGTTCAACTACACCTCAAGACCCCATGTGTCCAGTGCCACCCCTTCTCATGTTTTCCCACTTCAAAAAAAGTGTGGATCGAGCCTCCCACCTACCTATTGATTTTAAGAATAGGCACCCTAACCCATTTTTCTTCTAAGCATAGGGACCCTAATGCAGACCTCGTGATTGACCAATCCTCCACGACAGTGCCAAAGCCATGCCCCACCCAAAGGCGCATGAACGGTGGTCATGTACGCCCAGGGGTTAAGGAGTGAGTCTACCCATATCAGAGCTACATGACATAAAACTTCTAATGGAGTGTGTTTTTTGTATAGAAAATGGCACTCGTTCGGTGTCGTAGAAACCAACCCAAAGAAGCTACGGAGAATGTGGTTGCACTTGAACCACGTGTAAACCAAGAGATGGTTCAGAGTATCATTCAAGCATTCCATGCTGTGGACACGAGGAATTGGAGGGATGAGTCAAGGCATGTAGACCATTCCGTCCTGTTCCAGAAGCAGAATCCACCCATCTTTCGGGGTGATTCTGAAGCAGAAAGGGTGGAGGTGTGGTTGAGTAGGATGAATCATATCTTCGATTTCATCGGTACACCAAAAGAACTGAAAGTACAGTTGGCAACGTATATATTGGAGGATCTGACATGACAGTGGTGGGAGCTAGTGGTGCAGGCTAAGGTGGATCAAGGCCTGGGCTGGGAAGAATTTGAGGAATTGTTCAATAAACAATTCTATCCTCACAAGTTCAAGATCCAGAGGATGACATACCTTTTCAGCCTGAAGCAGGAGAATCTCTCTGTCACGGAGTATGCGACTAAATTCATGAATTTAGTGTGCTTTGCACCGGAAGTTGCTACAAGTGCGTCCCTGAAGGCACGCATCTTTGAATCAGGGTTGCGATAGGAGATTCGCTCGAAGATAGCTGTGCTTTGTATTACGGATTATATGGAGATGGTAAACAAAGCAACAGTAGCTGAAAGAGACATCTCAGGATTTATGGGAGGAGGAAGTATGATGATACCCACGGGAACAGGTGGGAACTCTAATACTGGGAACAAGCGGAAGAGGGACACCTACTTCCAAGGTGGGAGTGCGAATTAGAATCAGACGACTGGATTAGTGAATCTTCCTCCATGACCCATGATGAAATCCGGGTGTTTTCAATGTGGCTCGACTGATCACATAAAGCGAGAGTGTACGACACAACCTATACAATGTCACAATTGCAAGCAGATGGGGTATCTACAATGCTATTGTATAAATACTCCGAGTTCGGGTGCACGTGACACTTCCCAGGAGTCGCAAGCATCATATGCTTCAATAGGATGAGGACAACAGAGTCAGTCTCATCAGCATAACAGATCTAGCCATAGTGATTATCGAAATACCATGACTCCTTAACCAGAGAAATCTCAGCAAGGCAACAAGGAGAACAGTGCAGCGACGAAGCAATTGTATGGAGCTGAGAAGATGATTTTTGATGATCAGGCTGGACCATCAACAGTAAGAGGTACGATTCTTTTGAATTCTACCTTTTTGCAAGTGTTGTTTGATACTGGTGCATCACATTCCTTCATTGATTCTCGTGCTGTTGACTTTCTATGTTTAAAACTGGAAATGATGCCTTCTGTCTTGAAACTGCAAACTCCTCTTGGTGAAAGAGAATGTCAATCCTTTGTGTGTCAAGCATGTGCTATAACTGTTTATGGAGATGAGTTGGAATGGGACTTCCTCCATGTTGGATATGGATGTCTATGATGTAATCCTGGGTATGGATTGGTTGGCAAGGTTTAAGGCTCACATCGACTGTTATGGGAGAACAGTTAGTTTCACGACTGAGGATGACTTTGAGCATCTCTTAAGAGGAGAGAGGATGGTAAAGAAAGGTTCAAAGATCTTGTTGGAACCAATGGTGGGAACAATTTCTTACCAATTGGCAGCGTTGACTTTGGAATCATTGTAAGAGATCGCAGAAAATAGTTTTCCAGCTGTGGTGGATCAATTTCCTGATGTTTTTCCTGAAAACTTATTAGGGTTACCACCTATAAGAGAAGTGGAGTTTAAGATTGATCTCCTTCCAGGGACCAGTACTATCTCAATTCCATCTTATAGGATGGAACCAAAAGAGTTACGGTAATTTAAAGTGCAGTTAGAGGAGCTGGAAAGCAAGGGTTTCATTCGGCCAAGCGTGTCTGCGTGGGCAACACTAGTTTTTTGTAAAGAAAGCAGATGAAACTTTGAGGCTATGTGTGGATTATCGTAAACTTAACCAAGTTACAATAAAGAATATATACCCACTTCCATGAATTGATGACCTATTTGATCAATTGAGGGGAGCTCAGTGGTTCTCCAAGATTGACTTGTGGTCAGGATATCAGCAGTTGCGAGCTCGGAAGGAGGATATCTCGAAGAAAGCCTTCCGAAGCAGATATGGCCACTACGAATATGTAGTCATGAATTTTGGTCTTACGAATGCACCAACAGTCTTTATGGAATTGATGAATCAGATATTTCAGCGATATATGGATTCTTTTGTTGTGGTGTTTGTGGATGACATATTGGTGTATTCAAGGACAAGGGCTGAGCATGAGAAACACTTGACGATAATGTTGGAAATCTTGAGAGACCATAAGTTGTATGCCAAATTATAAAAGTGTGATTTTTTGATACAAGAGGTACGCTTTCTGGGTCATGTTGTTTCTGAGAAATGTGATTCAGTGGATCTAGAAAAGATAGAAGCTATTCTTTCTTGGCAACCGCTGAAGAATGTCTTTTAAATACGAAGTTTTCTTGGTCTAGCTGGTTATTACCAACGCTTTGTGCGTAACTTCTCACGACTAGCTTCGCATATGAAAACATTGACAAAGAAGAACAGTGAATTTCAATGGACTGAGGAATGTCAGAGATCTTTTCAAGAGTTGAAAGTTCGCCTTACATCAACACCCATATTGATTTTTCCAGAATCAGGATAGGGGTATGTGGTGTATTGTGACACTTCAGGATCTGGGTTGGGATGTGTTCTCATGCAAGGAGACCATGTTGTTGATTATGGCTCAAGACAGTTGAGAGAACATGAGAAAAATTACCCAACACATGATTTGGAGTTGTCTGTAGTCGTCCATGCTTTGAAAACATGGAGACACTATCTCTTTGGTGAGAAATTTACTATGTTTACGGATCACAAAAGCTTGAAACACATTTTCTCACAACGAGATTTGAATCTGAGGCAGAGGATATGGATGGAGTATCTTTAAATTTTCGACTTTGACTTGATGTATACACCAGGTAATGGTAATTCAATGGCCGATGCATTAAGAAGAAAGTCATATGCTCAGTTGGCGAAAGAAGCTTCAGATGAATGGAAGTTGATGTCGGTCCTAGCCGACATGTGTATGGAATGTGAAGACCAAGATGATGTTGTAGTTTTCTTTCCAGTTGCGCTTCTTCCTGATTTGGTGGAGATAGTAAGGGAGCCACAGGCATCTGATGTAGACTGTGTTGCAATGAGTTCAAAACTCAATGGTGGGGAGACCATTGATGGATGGAAGCTGGATGGGAGTTCAGTTTTGCAGTTTCAAGATCGGATGGTTGTACCTTTAACTGCTTAGGAACAACTCCTTCATGCTTACCACCATTAAAGATGGGCTGTACACCCAGGTACACAGAAGATGTATAAGGTGTTGAAGGCATAGTTTTGGTAGAGTGGCATGAAACAGAAGGTAGCTGAATTTGTTTCAAGGTGTTTAAATTGTCAGCAAGTTAAAGAAGAACATCATAGACTAATGGGTATGTTGCAGTCTCTACCAATCCCAGTGTGGAAACGGGATCAAATAGAAATTTATTTTGTTACAGGTCTTCCAAGAACGGTCTGGAAACACGATGCCATTTGGGTGATAGTGGATCATCTAACCAAGTCGACCCATTTCATACCTATTCATGAAACTAATACGGTGGAGGATCTGTCCAAAATCTATATTAGAGAAGTGGTAAAGAGACATGGTATACCAGTTTCAATCGTGTCAGACATAGATCTGAGGTTGACATCTCGTTTCTGGTGATCCTTATAGAAATCCCTGGGAACTCAGTTGAATATGAGTACGAAGTATCATCCTTAGACGGATGGACAATCCTAAAGGACAATACAAACATTGGAAGACATGTTGTAGGCTTGTGTAATGGATTTTGCAGGAGATGAGCCCGTAAGGGGAAAAACATGGTAGGGTTTTTTCTCTCGTCGCCGCCTCCCTCTCCTCGGGTTGTCATGGTGGGTGGTCTTCTCTTCTCTCAGCGAGATCTGGTGGGAAGTCTTCTTGCGATGACGCTTTTTGGTGTTGGTTGGCTTGATGTTCCGTTGCTGGCCTCTCCTCACCCGATGCCTTCTCACTGGATAGGGTTTCTAAGGCGGCGTGGTTCCTATCCGCAATCTAGTTTCCAGATCCAGCGTTTGGAGGTCTCCGTCCCATCTCCGGGGTGTGCGGTGGGTGATTTTCCGTGGTCTTCGCGTGCGTTCTGGGTGGCGGCGACGGGATCTGGGCGGCCGGGCTACCATCTGGCGGTTTATTTTTTCGTTTGCTTCCGTTTTTCTTTGCAGTTATTTGGTTTGGGTAATGCTGTTTCCATTACTGAGTCCGCGGGTTGATTTTGGTTTCTTCTTTGCTGAATCCATGATCTGCAGTTCCCGGTAATCCAGATTTCTGTGAGAATTGATATTTCTTTGAAGGTTTTTGAAATCGCATGGGTTGGAAGTTCGATTTTTTTTTGGTTTTTGGTTGATTATGCATTTTTGTTTTATTGGATTTCGGATGGAAGGAGGACATTGGCATTATGCCGGAAGTGATTGGATTTGGTCTTGGTAGGACGCAGTTCTAAGGATTCTGCAATCAAGGTGTTTATGGTGGATGTTGATTTTGATTTTCTCTTAAGGTTTTGATTTGGTTGATGATTCTATGCATTTTAAAGGTCTTGTGGTTTCATTCTATGTGTTCTGCGGTCTTGTCATATGAGACAGGGAATCCAGTTCATTTTCAAGGGATTGTTTCAGAAGATGTTCAGAGCAGGGAGTGTTCTCCTCATCATCACTGTCTGGAATTGGAAGTTGAGAGGGTATGGCGCTTGCCATCGGTACCGGGCCTGTTCATCCTTGTATGGGACAACTAGACAAGCAACGATGGGAAGGTGGATTCTGATTGTATTGTTTTTGTTGCTTGGGTGGAGCTTTTTCTTGATTTTGTATTGGATTGTATTTGGTCTTGATGATCTTGACCATGGAGACACAGTTATGTCTTATGTCTTTGATGTCATTCTGGTTTCTCACTTTTTCCTCAAAAGTGTTTTTGAAATAAAAATTTAATTTTCAGTCAGTAATGGATTTTGGTGGCTCATGGGAAGAGCACATGCCTTTAATGGAGTTCTCATATAACAATAGTTATCAGGCCTCAATACACATGGCTCCATTTGAAGCATTGTATGGGCGTCCTTGTTGTTCTCCAATTTGTTGGGTGGAAATAGGAGAGACTTCACTAGTTGGGCCGAGCCTTGTCCAAGAAACAACAGAGAAGATTCAGTTGATAAAAAAGAGGATGGAGATAGCATAGAGTCTTAAGAAATCTTATGCGGATCATCGCTGAAGACCATTGTCGTTTGCAGTGAGTGATCATGTCTTTTTGAGAATCTCTCCAAGGCTTGGACATCGTCGTTTTGGAAAGCAGGGAAAATTATCTCCTAGATATATAGGCCCTTTTGAGATACTAGAACGGGTTGGAGAGGTGGTGTATCAATTGGAATTACCACCATGGTTCAGTGCAGTGGATAATGTGTTCCATGTATCTCAGTTGAAGAAGTATCAGCCCGATCCTGACCATGTGATCATATGGGATCACGTTGACCTAGATCCATATGCTTCGTTGATACATATCCCGGTACGGATTGTGGATACGCAAGATAAAGTCTTGAGTGAAAAAAGCATCGGTCTAGTGCGGGTTTTATGGCAGCATGGTCAGATTCAGGAAGAGACTTGGGAACGTGAGAAAGAAATGAAAGAGCAGTGGCAAGAACTCTTTCATGCAAGCAATGGTTTTCTACTTTCCGAGGATGGAAATTCTATTGGTGGGGAGAATGTAATACCCACGGTTTCTGGTAAGTAACCCTTGTTTTATTCTTTTTAAGTACATGAAGCATATGAGAGATGGTTGGGAAATTTTGGAGACTTTTAAAGTGTTTAAGGGGAAAAAGCAGTGACACACGGGCTATGCATGGTTTTCCCAAACCGTGCGGAAGCCGTGCAGGTGGTGTCACCTTGTACAGAGGAGACCACATGGTGTCCGCACAGTTTGGGAAAACCGTGTGAGGAGGTTGTGCAGAGCGCCCCCTTCCAAGCAGTGACTACCGCACGGTTAGCGCATGATTTGACTAACTATGTGGACTAACCATGCGCGAAGTCAACTTAGATCCTATTTTAAGGATCTAATCCGTTTTATACTTAAACCCACTCATTTTTGCTCCTAAACGTCCCTAACTCAGGATTTCTCTCTGGTGAAGGTGGGAGAACACTTACCAGGCGTTTTGGAAGCGATCCGGAGGCTTTCCTTGGCGTTTAGAGGCCGGTCGATCGAGGTAAGTCTCGTTTCCTTTAGTTTTCTTATATCTCCTTATTCCCTCTTGATGGATCCTTAGATCTATGCTTAAGGTGGGTAGATCTAAGGTAGTTGATGACTTTTAAGTTGGTTTTTGGTCTTGTTAGTGATAGGGGAAGGAATCTAAAGAGGTTTTGTGGTGTTTCGACCCGGTTCTTGGTTGGTTTCGCCTATTTTGTTGAGGTAGGTGGCTTCACTCTCAATTCCTATTTCTTAGAACTTGAAGGATTAGTTTCAAATTGTTTTCTTGATTGAAATGGTTTGTTTATCTGCTGTGAAAGAATGGTTGAAATCTTTTTTTAGTAACAGGTGGTGTAAATTGTGTGTTTTTTTGGAAAGTGGTTGTGGAAGTAAATTTAAAATGGTGATTTGAAATTGGCTATGGTTTTTCTGCTTGAAAGTTTTGGTCTTCAATAAAAGGGTGATGCTTTATTGAAAGGTTTTGAACACACTTGGTTTTGGTCATGGACTTGCATGGGTTGTGGTGTGTATTCATATGCATTGGGATGGATAAGGGCGAGAAGTACCCCCATCAAAAAGGTTGGGATGGATAAGGGCAAGAAGTACCCCCATCAAAAATGGACGGATAAGGTCGTGAAGTACCCCCATCAAGGTAGTTCACTAAGTGATGAATTAGTGGAAGGATAACTCACCAATCACGAGTATAGGGAGGTCCAGGTTGCATGCATGGTTGGTTGTGTGGATTTTTGAACTGGAATGAATGTGCCAAATTGGGAATGGGAATTTGATTGGAAACTTTTCTTGGTTTCTTTTCTTGAGAAATATGCTTTTTGTTGGAAAATGGTTTTGACATGGAACTTGTTATATTGTGAACTATTTTGGAATTGTTTTATATAAATTGTTTTATATAAATGTGCTAACATGTTTTATCCTAGAGGCATGGGTTGGGAAGTCATTGGGGGAAAACCTACTGAGTTTCATTACTCACCCCCTGCTTTGGCACGTTGGTGCTTTTGCAGATGTCATATACCGGGATGTTGGCAAAGGTAAAGTGTCACATGTTTATAGCACTACTTTGTGATGCTTGGGCTGGTTTGTGATGTGGAGCTTGGAGCTTGTGGAGCATGGAGTTGGGTTGTCGTCTTGTGGTTTTTTAGTTTGTCTTTCTGCTGTTTACTCTAATTTAGTGTTGGTTTCCGCTGTGGTACTTTTGGTTAATTTATGATAAAATAAATGGTTGTGTTATCTTAGTTTTATCATGAATCATTTATTTGATTGGTTTGATTATGGTTTTTGGTTCTGCGGAATGTTTTCAAAGGGTAAATCCTCCCCTACTTATTTTGAAACCCATCGGCATTTATTGCCAACCTTTGGCACCCCAGGGATTTCGCTTAAGGCCTAGTAATGACTTGTTGTACTCTCAAGACAATGAGAATTGGCGGGTCATTACATAATTATATATAGGTATATTATAATTATAGTATAATATCATATATAATTTCATTAACTTCATATTTTATACATTCCACATATGGCATGAACGAGTCATATCACTTCGAGGGGGTGGTAGTCTGCATTTCCTCAAATGAAATTATCGCATTTAACCATTATGGAAACCATAAAGGTATTCTGTAAATGAAAAATAAATAAGTATAAAGACAATATAAATATAATATATATCACATATAAATACAGTTCCATCATAATGTACACCATGAGAGGTGTTTAGAGATATTTGAACAATCATCATTTCGTGAGGCAGTAGTTTTCCATCCATAGAAATAGTATGTTTGTTACCCATTAGATGGAGGTGTGTGTAAGTGTAGTTCGAAAAATTCTCATAAAAACAAAATAGTATATTTAGGATACTTTTTTTTATAAAATAAATGAATAAATATAGTTTAGGGGGTTTGAGAAGTAAAATAAAAGAAAAGAACTTAAGAGAAGACATTATCTTTAAATCGGGTAACTCCCTTTTGTTTGAACCAAAATGCTTTCTTGAAGTGCCTTATACCTAAGGTATTGATTCTAGGTAGAATATAGGTATATAGGAAGATTAATTGGGTAGATGTTGGATGAGACAAAGGACTTGATATGTGTGAGTAATGGGTTAGAGGTGAGAGCTTTTTATAAGGGGGGGGGAGGGGCTCTTTAAGAAAGTTTGAAAGTATTATTTTATTATAAACTTATTTTTGGTTTCAAAAGGTCCAAAACTCCTTAAATTACAAGATAATATTACTATTGTTCAAAATAAAATCATCCAATAATAATTTTATAGGTTTTGATTATTGTTTTAATTTTTATAATCTTATTTATTTAAATCATTTATTAATACGGTTAACACTGCATCATTATTGTGTCTTAAGAATTTTATTTATTTGATGTATAAAAATTATAAATAAAATACCATGATGTAGGAAATATTTTTATATTTAAAATTAATATTTATAGTAGAATAGATAACTTATATAACTCCATTTAAAAATTGATTTACTAAAATATATATGTTTATGTCATTTTTGTCTTAACTTTAAATCAATTAATATAAAGTGTAATTATCACTCCCAAGTGGCTCCATGTGGTCCCAAAATTGACCAAAGAATTACCTTAGTCGGAAATATATCATACAATAGGGTTAGGACAAGTGTAAGGGTAATTTACTATTATTATAATATTATTTTTACCCTTATTTACCAGATTTACCCTTTAACCATGGTAAATAAAATATTTACTGAAGTAAATATTCATAATATATAAAAATAAAAGTTACCTATTTACATAATTTGGACCTACTAATTCTAAACATGGAATCCATTTTTCCAAATTCAAAACAAATAAGTGACAGAAATTAATTTAAAATTAATTCCCGTTGTCAAAACCAAAAGCATGTTTTTAAGAAATAATAACTGTCAAAAGATTGACACTTGTTTATGTCCAATTTCAAAGTGAAATTACTTAAAATAAAAAAAATTGGTTTAAATGGTAAAAATATAATCTAACCATATAAATAAATTATATTAAAAGACAGTTTTGAATTAAAATACAGTATTTTTGACTATTTATTAAAAAATGAACATTATTAGAAAAATAGCAAAATTTCATCCAAAGTAAATTTTGATGTCCTGATTCTAAATAAGAATATTATTTTGTTAAATGGAACATATAAAAGTAACAAAAACTATATTTAAAAAGGGTTCACCATTAAAAGGCGGTAAAACAACCTTTTAAAGAATATTAGAGTATTTATACTTAAATTAGATTCTTTCTTATTTTAAGCCTCTAAAATTTGTTGGATAAATGTAAAAACATTTATCAAACACGTATAATCATATTTTAGTTAGTTTTGTTTATTACCGCCATTACAATGGCTAGGTTTTAACTACCATTTAAAATAATAATATTATATTATTATTTTTCAGTATAACTCAAAGTTGTGTGCAACGTAAGATTTCAAAGAAACCCGTTATTGTGTATCGGGTATGCCATCGAACATAGCATCCTATTTAAAGTAAAATTAATATTTAATTCAAAAATATCAATAAATATGAAAATTTCATATCCTTTATTTACCTAGGATGTTACATCCTTCCCCCTTTTGGAAATTTTGTCCTTGCAATTTTATTCACTTATCAAATAAATGAGGGTATTTATCCCTCATAGAATTTTCGGATTCCCATGTTGCCTCTTCAACCATATGGTTTTTCTAAAAAACCTTTACCCGATGAATTACCTTATCCTGCAACACTTTCTCTCTTCAGTCAAGAATATGGACTGGTTGTTCCTCATAAGAGAGATTCTATTCCAACTGAACTGCCTTTGGACTCAAAAATGAGATGGATCCAGAAAATACTTTTTCAATATTGAAACATGAAAAACATTGTGTACCTGAGATAAACTTGGAGGTAAATAACTTTATAATCCACTGATCCAACTTTCTCTAGGATTTAATAGGTTCTATTGAACCTTAGACTCAGCTTTCCCTTCTTACCAAAACACATCACACTTTTACATGGAGAAACTTTGAGAAAGACATGGTCACCAACCTTGAAAGAAAGATCTTTCCTCATATTATTCACATAATTTTTTTGCCTGCTCTGTGCTGTTTTCACGTGCTTCTGAATCAACAGAATTTTCTATACCATATCTTCTACCAATTCTGGTCCCATCAACTTCCTTTCACTTAATTAATCCCAAAAAGCTGCAGTTCAAAACTGCATCCTATATAATGGCTAAAATAGAGTCATCTGTATACTGGAATGAACACTATTTTTATAATAAAATTCAACTAAATAAAGATGTTGGTCCCAACTTCCATGGTGATCCATCGAGTAAGCACGTAACATATCCTCCAAGGTATGAAATGTTCGTTCTGACTGCCCATATGATTGTGGATGAAAAACTACACTAAAATTTAATTCAGTACCCAATGACTTCTGAAGGCCTTTCCAAAAGTTAGAAGTAAACCTGAGATCGCGATCAGATACAATGGAGAGGGTAACTCCATGCAACCTGACTATGTCTTTAACATACAACTGATAAAGTTTATCTAGAGACAAAGTATCTTGAATAGGAAGGAAATGAGAAAATTTATCCAATCGTTTAACAATAAACCAAATTGCATTGTTACCTCGAAATTTCTTCAGTAATCCCACAAATAAGTCCATCGATATATTTTCCCATTTCCACTATGGCACCAGTAAAGACTGAATCATCTCTTTCAGTAACTGTTTCTCTGATTTAACCCGTTGACATGTCAAAAACTTCACAGTAAAGTCAATAATATCTCTTTTCATTCCATCCCACTAGTAATACTCTCGAAGATCTCTGTATATCTTAGTACTAATAGGATGAACTGAAAACAGAGAACTATGAGATTCACATAACAACTCATTCTTAAACTGTGAATCTCAAGGCACGCATTATCTCTTTCCAAATATCAAAATAAAATAATTATCAATGGTTTTGGCCAAACCATTGGTATAGGGGGGTCTATAATGGACCTATACCAATGGTTTGACCAAACTGTTGGTATAAGTCCCCCCTATACCAATGGTTTGTCCAAAACCGTTGGTGTAGGTCCATATAAGTGAACTATTCCAATAGTTTTGGCCAAACCATTGGTATAGGTACAAATTAATTAACTATACCAACAGTTTGGCCAAAACCGTTGGTATAAGTCATATTTCCAGTAGTGGGAGGAGGGGCTCTTTGGGAACGTTTGAAAGTATTATTTTATTATAAACTTATTTTCGGTTTCAAATGGTCCAAAACTCATTAAAGTCGAATATAAGATGAATATTGTTCGAAATAAAATCATCAAATAATAATTGGACAGGTTTTGTATATTTTGTTAATTTTTATAATCTTATTTATTTAAATTATTCATTAATGAGGTAAACATTGCATCATTATTGTGTCATAAAGAATTTTATTTATTTGATGTTTAAACATTATAAATAAAATACCATGATGTATGAAATCTTTTTATCTTTAAAATTAATATTTATAGTCTAAGAGAAAACTTATATAACCCCATATAAAAATTTATTTACTAAAAGATATATGTTCATGTCATTTTTTTCTTAACTTTAAATCAATTAATATAAAGTGTCATTATCACTCCTAAGTGGCTCCATGGGGTCCCAAAATCGACCCAAGGATGCCCTTGGTCAGATATATCTCATAAAATAGGGTTAGGACAAGTGTAAGGGTAATTTAATATTATTATAATATTATTATTTACCCTTATTTACCAGATTTACCCTTTAACCATGGTAAATAAAATATTTTCTGAAGTAAATATTCATAATTTATAAAAATAAAAGCTATTTATTTTTACAATTTGGACCTCATGATTAAAAATTTGGAATCAATTTTTCCAAATTCAAAACACATAAGTGGCATAAATTAATTTAAAATTAATTCCCGTGGTCAAAACAAAAAGCATGTTTTTAAGAAATAATAACTATCAAAAGATTGACATGTGTTTATATCCAATTTCAAAGTGAAATTACTTCCAATGAAAAAAATTGGATTAAATGGTAAAAATATAATCTAATTAAACTTTAAAACCAATTAAAAAGATAATCTAACCATATAAATAAATTAGATTAAAAGGCAATTTTGAATTAAAATACAGTATTTTTCACTATTCATTAAAAAATGAACATTATCAGAAAAAAACCAAAATTTCATCCAAAGTAAATTTTTATGTCCTGATTATAAAGAAGAATGTTATTTTTTTAAATATAACATATAAAAGTGACAAAAACTATATTTAAAAAGGGTTTGCCATCAAAAGGTGGTAAAACGACCTTTTAAATAATATTAGAGTATTTATGCTTAAAATTGAATTATTTCTTATTTTAAGCCTCTAAAATTTATTGTATAAATGTGAAAACATTTATAAAACATTTATAATCATATTTTAGTTCGTTATGTTCATTCCTGCCATTACAACAACTAGGCGTTAACTACCATTTAAAATAATAATATTATATTATTATTTTTCAGTATAACTCAATGTTGTGTGCACCATAAGATTTCAAAGAAACTCGTTGTTGCGTATCAGTTACTCCATCGAACATAGCATTACCTTTAAAGTAAAATTAATATTTAATTCAAAAATAATAATAAATATGAAAATATCATATCCTTTATTTACCCGGGATGTTACAATTTTCCCTTTAAATATGTAATATTAACTCTTAATATATAAGAGTACACTTTCCATTCATAACATCTTTTACTAACATGTAAGATAAACTTCAAAAAATCTTGATACATATGATTAATTTTTGACTTCAACTACACACATAATAGTAACTTGTCCATACTTAAGAATAAATATTACTTTTGTAATATTCTATAATTTGTTATAATTATATATATAATAATAATATTTAATCCAACCTAAATACATAAGAGTAAAATCTTGATATGTAATATTATTTCCTTTTTAAAATATCCAATATATATGAGTAGTTTCCAATTTTCACAAAGTATAAAAGAATAACCTTTGTTATACATAATATCCATAACTTATAAAACATTACTCAACTAAAAATATGACAAATTTATAACATAGGTTCACATTTAGAAACTTAAAAAACATGTTATCACACTTAAATAAACTCATTAATAATAAATAAGGGATTTTTTGAGTTCCAAAACATTGCAATTTCTATGGTATGTTGGAACACTACAACTATTCAGAAATATCCCCTTTTTGTATGATCAGAAACCCATAAAATCTATTATAGTAAATTTTATAGATTATTTAAATTAAAAATAACAATGTAAGTACCATTTACTATTAACAATATTATTCTCCCCCTTTTGTTAAATAAAAAATAAAAAATATAAAGAGAATTAATATATAATATTTTTCACACTGCGAGAATTAAATTGAGTGAAAGGTGTATTTGAACTAAGAAAATGTTGTTTTAAATTATATTTATCTAAAAAAAATAACAATAAAGTTGAATAAAACATATAATTAAATAGAGAGTATTCATAAAAGAATAAATTATTTGAGTTTTGGATCATGGTTCTTAAGTTTTTATGGTTTAGGGTTTGTATTCTTAGGATCATCCTCCTCGAAAGGTTTTCTTGATTATATAAAAGGTTTATGTGATGATTATGAAGAACTAGATTTCTCTTGTGAAACTCAAATAACCTAATGGTTTTTATTAGTATTTTTCAAATTAGTTATATATCCTTAAATCCTTTGGGTTCCTTTCTTTATTTTCTTAGAAGCATACTTATCTTCTCTAGGTCATAATTTTAAAGTTTGTATTGAGGAAATAGTAAATATTGGGTGTATGATTAGGAGAGACCAATTTTATGACTAGAAATTCATAAAAAGTGTTTCAGGGTTGTTTGGATGCTAGCACATCTCTTCTCCACTAAAAATCAGAATTATCCATAGACCTTTCATAGAATTTTATCTACGGACTCAAAAATTTATCTAATTGATATATAGAGTTAGGAACACTATTGGATGTAGATGGACCCAAGATTTTAATGTTCCTCTTTAATTTTGGAATAAACCAAAATATCATCAATAAACACAACCAAAATTTATCACCCAAGTTAACTGATCCATCACTGCAACAAATTGTTCAATTATGATTCCGACCATCTCAGGATGCTGATTTGGAAGGTCATTTCCCTATGTATGCCTTCCCAGCATAGATACCCTATTTCCTCTATGAAAAACCATCCTGAACACAGAAATATCTTAGGCGAAGCAACATGGTAATATATAAATGCTATATCATTTTAATCTTACCATAAATTAATTTATGGACATTAATTTAACAATATTCTAACTCCTAAAGTTTTCTAAACCGAAATTTGATACCAACTATAAGGACCTGAACTTAAAAATTACATAATATTGAATTAATTTAATAATTCACATAGAGGATCATTTTAGGTTTATTGTTTTATAGAATTAGGATATAACTATTACATTATATCTCAAATATTACAAATTAGACACTTCTACTTAGTATCAATTTTTTTTATAAAATAAAAACTCTTGAAAAAAAGATTCATGTCTAGTTCCATGTTTTAGACAATATGTCTTTTCCTTGATTCCATCCTTGACCCTATTCATCTTTAAGTCCTGTGAAAAAAATTTCCAAAACTTGGGATGAGCATAAAAAGCTCAGTAAGGGTTATAAAACAAGGAAAGAAAACATTATTCCATAAATACACACAAATAAATGAAATCATACTTTTCAATCTTTAAATTACCACACAAAATCATAAGATTTATGAATAAAACATGGAAATCATAAATCATAAAGGTAACTTGTGGCATCCATAATGTACTTATGTTGTAGCTTTCACAGCTACGTAGGGAGTTATGTTTGGAATACCCATCATAATATATTCCCTAAATATATTAGGAGAAACATTAAAATTTACCTCCGTCACGTTACCCAATGCATTGGAGAGCTATCTCAGGCTCACCTGCCCCAGGTTTATCACGGAACCACCCATATACATAAATAATTCCCAAGAACCATAACATATTCACAACACATAAAACAAACATAAAGGAAAGTTAATATTTCCAAATTTCAATAAAAATATATCATTTTAAGATATTGAAATAATTAACCCATTATCAAAACCATTTTCAATACCAAAATATGTAAAAGAGTATATGGTATTTATTTTCCTCTTAAAAACATTATGGCTTATTAAGGAAGCCAAATATCAAATAACGCTCACGGCGGCGGAAAGGTCGTTGCCACCCCGTACATTAAAAAGAAACAATACCTTTGTAATTTAGTAAAATTATATGTAGAAAAATATTACCTTTGAATGAAATGAAAATTCAAAGGTGTTTATACACCGTATAAAAGAAATTCGTGTATAAATCAAAATATGCCTCAATGAAAGGAGATTGAGACAATGTCCCTTAAAAAGATCATTTGGTAAATAAGATAGATTGATTATGTGTATTTATTATAATAATGAATAAATCAAGTATAAATACATGATAATATATGAAAATTCAGTTCTAACATAATCAAAGAATGACATAAACAAGAAAGAGAAGATTAACCCAAAGAATGGAAATTCGGTCAAGAAGATCCCTTACCTCGTGTCCGAATTGACCCGTTCATTATTTAATATCCTGAATAATAAACTAAAGTTAATTTATACTTGATTCAGAACCTTTTCAGGTTTATTACTACTTTTATTTCACTTATTACCACGTTATAAACATTATATAATCATTTAAGTTAATAATGTTTGTTTTGTCTATATTTGGTACTTGAGTCCAAAATGAAGTTCTTATAATTACAAGTTGTCCATGTGGTCAAAAGTTCATTATCCCCAGAATGATATTAATGATTTATATATCATATATATATATCATATATATATCCAGTATATATATGTATTTATAACAGAATATAACATTTGAAGATAAGAAATGAAATGCATCGTTCTTGGAGACGATAAGCTATACGTACACATGAAGACTACTTTCATTTCTATTTCATATTTTAATGGAATAAAAACTTAATTATACATAGGTATATTATAATTCCAGTATAATATAATATATAATTTCATTAACTTAATCCTTTATACATTCCACGTATGGCATGAACGAGTCATATCACTTTGAGGGGGCAGTAGTTCGCACTTCCTCAAATGAAATTATCACGTTTACCCATTATGGAAACCATAAAGGTATGATATAAATGAAAAATACAGAAGTATAGAGACAATATAAATATAATATATATCACATATAAATAAAGTTCCATCATAATGTCCACTATGAGAGGAGGTTGGAGATATTTGAACAATCATCATTTCCTGAGGTAGTAGTTCGCTGTCCACAAAAATAATATGTTCGTTACCCATTAGATGGAGGTGTGTGTAAGTTTAGTTTCAAAAATTCTCATAAAAACAACCTAGTATATTTATAATAGTTGTTATGTTATAAAATAAATGAATAAATTGTGTTTATGGGGTTGGAGAAGTAAAATAATAGAAAAGAACTTAAGAGAAGATGTTACCTTTAAATTCGGTAACTCCCTTTAGTTTAACCAAAAGGTTTTCTTGAAGTTCCTTCTGCCTAAGGTAAAGATTATAGGTGTAAGAGAGGTATGTATGGAGATTAATTGGGTAGAGGTTAGATAAGAAAAATGTCTTTATAGGTGTGCGTAATGAGTTAGAGGTGAGGGATTTTTATAAGGGGGAGGAGGGGCTCTTTGGGAACGTTTGAAAGTATTATTTTATTATAAACTTATTTTCGGTTTGAAAAGGTCCAAAACTTATTAAAGTAAAATATAAGATGACTATTGTTTGAAATAAAATCATCAAATAATAATTGGATAGGTTTTTGATATTTTTTTAATTTTTATAATCTTATTTATTTAAATCATTCATTAATGAGGTAAACATTGCATCATTATTGTGTCATAAAGAATTTTATTTATTTGATGTCTAAAAATTATAAATAAAATACCATGATGTAGGAAATATTTTTATCTTTAAAATTAATATTTATAGTCTAAGATACAACTTATATAACCTCATGTAAAAATTTATTTACTAAAATATATATGTTTATGTCATTTTTGTCTTAACTTTAAATCAATTAATATAAAGTGTCATTATCACTCATAAGTGGATCCATGGGGTCCCAAAATCGACCCAAGGATTCCCTTGGTCAGATATATCTCATACAATAGGGTTAGGACAAGTTTGAGGGTAATTTACTATTATTATAATATTATTGTTTACCCTTATTTACCATATTTACCCTTTAACCATGGTAAATAAAATATTTACTGAAGTAAATATTCATAATTTATAAAAATAAAATTTATTAATTTTCACAATATCGACCTCATTATTACAAATATGGAATCCATTTTTCCAAATTCAAAACACATAATTGGCAGAAATTAATTTAAAATTAATTCCCGTGGTCAAAACAAAGTGTGTTATTAAAAAATAATAACTATCAAAAGATTGACACGTGTTTATATCCAATTTCAAAGTGAAATTACTTCCAATTACAAAAATTGGATTAAATGGTAAAAATATAATATAATTACACTTTAAAACTAATTAAAAAGATAATCTAACCATATAAATAAATTAGATTAAAAGGCAGTTTTGAATTAAAATACATTATTTTTCAATATTCATTAAAAAATGAACATTATCAAAAAAATACCAAAATTTCATCCAAAGTAAATTTTTATGTCCTGATTATAAAGAAGAATATTATTTTTTTAAATAGAACATATAAAAGTGACAAAAACTATATTTAAAAAGGGTTTTCCATCAAAAGGCAGTAAAACGACCTTTTAAATAATATTAGAGTATTTTTGCTTAAAATCAGATTATTTCTTATTTTAAGCCTCTAAAATTTATTGTATAAATGTGAAAACATTTATAAAAAATTTATAATCATATTTTAGTTCGTTATTTTCATTCCCACCATTACAATGACTAGGGGTTAACTACCATTTAAAATAATAATATTATATTATTATTTTTCAGTATAACTCAACGTTGTGTGCAACATAAGATTTCAAAGAAACCCATTATTGCGTATCAGGTACTCCATCGAACATTTCATCCCCTTTAAATTAAAATTAATATTTAATTCACAAATAATAATAAATATAAAAATATCATATCCTTTATTTACCTAGGATGTTACAATTTTCCCTTTAGATATATAATATTACTCTTAATATATAAGAGTACACTTTTCATTCATAACATCTTTTAATAACATGTAAGATCAACTTCAAAAAATCTTGATACATATGATTAATTTGTGACTTCAACTACATACATAATAGTAACTTTCCCATACTTAAGAATAAATATTACTTTTGTAATATTCTATAATTTGCTAAAATTTTATATATAATAATAATATTTAATCCAAACTAAATAAATAAGAGTAAAATCTTCATATTTAATGTTATTTCCTTTTTTAAATATCCAATATATATGAGTAGTTTCCAATTTTTACAAATTATAAAAGAATAACCTTTGTTATATATAATTTCCAGAACTAATAAAACATTACTCAACTAAAAATATGACAAATTTATAACATAGGTTCACATTTAGAAACTTAAAAAACCTGTTATCACACTTAAAGAAACTCATTAATAATAAAAAAGGGATTTTTTGAGTTCCAAAACATTGGAATCTCTAGCGTATGTTGGAACACTACAACTATTCAAAAATATCCCCTTTTTGTATGATCAGAAACACATAAAATCTATTATAATAAATTTTATATATTATGTAAATTAAAAATAACAATGTAAATACCATTTACTATTAACAATATTATTCTCCCCCTTTTTTTAAATAAAAAATAAAAAATATAAAGATAATTAATATATAATAGTTTTCACACTGTGAGAATTAAACTGAGTGAAAGGTGTATTGGAACTAAGAAAATGTTGTTTGAAATTGTATTCATCTAAAAAAATACTAATAAAGTTGAATAAAACATATAAAAAAATAGATAGTAATCATAAAATAATAATTTATTTGAGTTTTGGATCAGGGTTCTTAGGTTTTGATGGTTTAAGGTTTGTATTCTTAGGATCATCCACCTCCTCGAAAGGTTTTCTTGATTATATAAAAGGTTTATGAAGAACTAGATTTCTCTTGTGAAACTCCAATAACCTAATGGTTTTTAGTAGTATTTTTCAAATTAGTTATATATCCTTAAATTGTTTGGGATCCTTTATTTATTTTCTTATAAGTATACTTATCTTCTTGAGGTCATAATTTTAAAGTTTGAGTTGAGGAAATAGTAAATATTGGGTGTATGATTAGGAGAAACCAATTTTATGACTAGAAAGCCATCAAAAGTGTTTCGGGGTTGTTTGGATACTAGAACATCTATTCTCCACTAAAAATCAAGATCATCCATAGACCTTTCATAGAATTTTCTCTATGGACTAAAAAATTTATCTAATTGATATATAGAGTTAGGAACACTATTCGATATAGATGGACCCAATATTTTCATGTTCCTCTTTACTTTTGGAATAAACCAAAATATCATCAACAAACACAACCACAATTTATCACCTGAGTCAATTGATCCATCACTGCAACAAATTGTTCAATTATGATTCTGATCATCTCAGGATGCTGATTTGTAAGGTCATTTCCTTATATATTCCTTCCTAGCATAGCTACCCTATTTCCTCTATGAAAAACCATTCTAAACACAGAAATATCTTAGGTGAAGTAATATGGTAATATGTAAATGCTATATCATTTTAATCTTACCATAAATTAATTTATTGACATTAATTTAACAATATAATAACTCATAAAGTTGTCTAAACCGAAATTTGATACCAACTATAAGGACCTGACCTTAAACATTACATAATCTTGAATTAAGTTAATAATTCACATTGAGGATCTTTTTAACTTTACAGTTTTAGAGAATTAGGCTATAACTATTACATTATATCTCAAATATTACAAATTAGACACTTTTACTCAGTATCCATTTTTTTATAAAATAAAAACTCTTGAAAAAAGAGTCATGTCTCGTTCTATATTTTAGACAACATGTCTTTTCCTTGATTCTATCCTTGACCCTATTCATCTTTAAGTCATGTGAAAAACATTTCAAAAACTTAGGATGAGCATAAAAAGCTCAGTAAGGGTTATAAAATAAGTAAATAAAAAATTATTCCATAAAAACATACAAATAAATGAAATCATACTTTTCAATCTTTAACTTACCACACAAAATCATAAGATTTATGAATAACACATGGAAATCATAAATCATAAAGGTAACTTGTGGCATCCATAACGTACTTATGTTGTAGCTTTCACAGCTATGTAGGGAGTTACGTTTGGAATACCCATCATAGTATATTACCTAAATATATTATGATAAACATTAACATTTACCTCCATCATGTTACCCAATGCATTGGAGAGCTATCTTGGTCTCACCTGCCCTAGGTTTATCACGGAACCACCCGTATACGTAAATAATTCCCAAGAACCATAACATATTCACAACACATAAAACAAACATAAAGGAAAGTTAATATTTCCACATTTCAATAACAATATATAATTTTAAGATATTGAAATAATCAACCCAATATCAAAACCATTTTCAATACCAAAATACGTAAAAGAGTATATGATATTTATTTTCCTCTTAAAAACATTATGGCTTATTAAGGAATCCAAATATCAAATAACCCTCACGGCGGCGGAAAGGTCGTTACCACCCTGTACCTTAAAAAGAAACAATACCTTTGTCATTTAGTAAAATGATATGTAGAAAAAGATTAACTTTGAATGAAATTAAAATTCAAATGGTTTTATACACCGTATAAAAGAAATTTGTGTATAAATCAATATATGCCTCAATGAAAGGAGATTGAGACGAAGTCCCTTACAAAGATCATTTTGTAAATAAAATAGATTGATTATGTGTATTTAATATAATAACGCATAAATCAAGTATAAATACATGATAAGATATGAAAATTCATTTCTAACATAATCAACGAATGACATAAATAAGAAAGAGAAGATTAACACACAGAATGGAAATTGGGTTAAGAAGTTCCCTTACCTCGTGTCCGAATTGACCCGTTCATTATTTAATCTCCTGAATAATAAACTAAAGTTAATTTATACTTGATTCAGAACCTTTTCATGTTTATTACTCCTTTTATATCACTTATTACCACGTTATAAACATTATATAATCATTTAAGTTAATAATTTTTGTTTTGTCTATATTTGGTACTTGAGTCCAAAATGAACTTATTATAATTACAAGTTGTCCATGTGGTCAAAAGTTAATTATCCCTAAAATTATATTCATTATTTAGATATCATACATATCATATATATCAAGTATATATATGTATTTATAATAGAACATAACATTTGGAGATAAGAAATCAAATGCACCGTTCTTGGAGACGGTAAGACGTACGTACACATGAAGGCTACTTTCATTTCTATTTCGTATTTTAATGGAGTGAAAACTTAATTATACATAGGTATATTATAATTACAGTATAATATAATATATAATTTCATTAACTTCATCCTTTATACATTCCACGTATGGCATGAACGAGTCATATCACTTTGATGGGGCGGTAGTCCGCACTTCCTCAAATGAAATTATCGCGCTCACCCATTATGGAAACCATAAAGGTATGATATAAATGAAAAATAAAGAAGTATAGAGACAATATAAATATAATATATATCACATATAAATAAAGTTCCATCATAATGTCCACCATGAGAGGAGGTTGTAGATATTTGAACAATCATCATTTCCTGAGGTAGTAGTTCGCTGTCCACAGAAACAATATGTTCGTTACCCGTTATATAGAGGTGTGTGTAAGTTTAGTTTGATAAATTCTCATAAAAACAACCTAGTATATTTTTAATACTTGTTTTTTATAAAATAAATGAATAAATAGAGTTTATGGGGTTGGAGAAGTAAAATAATAGAAAAGAACTTAAGAGAAGATGTTACCTTTAAATCGGTTAATTCCCTTTGGTTTAACCAAAAGGTTTTCTTGAAGTTCCTTCTACCTAAGGTAAAGATTCTAGGTGGAAGATAGGGATGTAGGGAGATTAATTGGGTAGATATTAGACGATCCAAATATCTTTAAAGGTGTGAGTAATGAGTTAGAGGCAAGAGATTTTTATAAGGGGGAGGAGGGGCTCTTTGGGAACGTTTGAAAGTATTATTTTATTATAAACTTATTTTTGGTTTCAAAAGGTCAAAAACTAATTAAAGTAAAATATAATATGACTATTGTTCTAAATAAAATCATCAAATAATAATTGGATAGTTTTTGGATATTTTTTTAATTTTTATAATCTTATTTATTTAAATCATTCATTAATGAGGTAAACATTGTATCATTATTGTGTCATAAAGAATTTTATTTATTTGATGTCTAAAAATTATAAATAAAATACCATGATGTAGGAAATATTTTTATCATTAAAATTAATATTTATAGTCTAATATAAAAATTATATAACCCCATGTAAAAATTTATTTACTAAAAGATATATGTTTATGTCATTTTTGTCTTAACTTTAAATCAATTAATATAAAGTGTCATTATAAATCCTAAGTGGCTTCATGGGGTCCCAAAATACACCCGAGGATGCCCTTGGTCGGATATATCTCATAAAATATGGTTAGGACAAGTGTAAGGATAATTTAATATTATTATAATATTATTGTTTACTCTTATTTACCAGATTTACCCTTTAACCATGGTAAATAAAATATTTACTGAAGTAAATATTCATAATTTATAAAAATAAAATTTATTTATTTTCAAAATTTTGACCTCATGATTACAAATATGGAATCCATTTTTCCAAATTCAAAACACATAAGTGGATGAAATTAATTTCAAATTAATTCCCGTAATCAAAACAAAAAGCGTGTTTTTAAGAAATAATAACTATCAAAAGATTGACACGTGTTTATATCCAATTTCAAATTGAAATTACTTCCAATGAAAAAAATTGGATTAAATGGTAAAAGTATAATCTAATTACACTTTAAAACCAATTAAAAAGATAATCTAACCATATAAATAAATTATATTAAAAGGCAGTTTTGAATTAAAATATAATATTTTCACTATTCATTAAAAATGAACATTATCAGAAAAATACCAAAATTTCATGAAAAGTAAATTTTTATGTCCTGATTATAAATAATAATAATATTTTGTTAAATAGAACATATAAAAGTGATAAAAACTAGAATTAAAAAAGGTTTTCCATCAAAAGGCGTTAAAATGACCTTTTGAAGAATACTAGAGTATTTATGCTTAAAATCAGATTATTTCTTATTTTAAGCCTCTAAAATTTATTGTATAAATGTGAAAACATTTATAAAACATTTATAATCATATTTTAGTTCATTTTGTTAATTCCTGCCATTACAACGACTAGGCGTTAACTACCATTTAAAATAATAATAATATATTATTATTTTTCAGTATAACTCAACGCTGTGTGAAACATAAGATTTCAAAGAAACCCATTGTTGCTTATCAGGTAATCCATAGATCATGGAATCCCCTTTAAAGTAAAATTAATATTTAATTCACAAATAATAATAAATATGATAATATCATATCCTTTATTTACCTGGGATGTTACAATTTTCCCTTTAAATATGTAATATTAACTCTTAATATATAAGAGTACACTTTCCATTCATAACATATTTTACTAACATGTAAGATCAACTTCATAAAATATCGATACATATGATTAATTTCTGACTTCAACTACATATATAATAGTAACTTGTCCATACTTAAGAATAAATATTACTTTTGTAATATTCTATAATTTGTTAAAATTTTATATATAATAATAATATTTAATCCAACCTAAATACATAAGAGTAAAATATTCATATGTAATATTATTTCCTTTTTGAGATATCCAATATATATGAGTAGTTTCAAATTTTCAAAAAGTATAAAAGAATAACCTTTGTTATACATAATATCCATAACTTATAAAACATTACTCAACTAAAAATATGACATATTTATAACATAGGTTCACATTTAGAAACTTAAGAAACCTATTATCACACTTAAAGAAACTCATTAATAATAAAAAAGGGATTTTTTGAGTTCCGAAACATTTTAATTTCTAGGGTATGTTGGAACACTACAACTATTCAGAAATATCCCCTTTTTGTATGATCATAAACCCATAAAATCTATTATAATAAATTTTATAGATTATGTAAATTAAAAATAACAATTTAAGTACCATTTAATATTAATAATATTATTCTCCCCCTTTTGTTAAATAAAAAATAAAATATATAAAGAGAATTAATATATAATATTTTTCCCACTGTGAGAATTAAATTGAGTGAAAGGTGTATTGGAACTAAGAAAATGTTGTTTTAAATTGTATTCATCTAAAAAAATACTAATAAATGAGGATTTTATTTAAAAATTAAATTTCTCATATTTATAAAATTATTTTCATAAAATGGAGTCCATTTTTTAATTCTACGCATTGAAAAATGTTTAGGGTTATTTTTTTGTATTTTTCTAAAATGGTTAATTTTTTGTGAATAGTGAAATAAGGTAATTTACGTTATAAGATAGATACATGAATTGTTGAGTCGTGGATGATATATGGATAATGTAAGAACCTTTAGTTAGAAATCAGATTCACTAACTATTGTACTTATTCATAATAATCAACATCATTCATATTGGTTCTAAGATTGGGGCTTTAGTAGGGGTGCTAACCCCCAAGTTGGGTGGATAGATTCCACATCCAATATTGGTTGGAGGAGAAATGTAACACTCTATTTAATAGGGTGTGGATACCTCCCCCATCATAATTCCTTTTTTGAGGATGGGTCTCCCCAAGAAAAATAAAGTCATGACGGATGGTGGGCCTAAAATAGATAATATTTTTATCACGGTTGGTCTGGGTTAATAGAGTTTTTCTTTTTTACAATGTTTTGGTATATGGTTCTGAGAAATTGTTTTTTATATGATTTTTTATTTCATTTTGTATATACTTATGATCATTGACATTGTTTTTGTTTTTTATTTCTATATTCATGTTTTTTTGCTTTAATTTTTTTGTTTATATTTTAGTTTTTTTATGTTTTTTTATTGTTTTATTTTTTAATACTTTTTTTTTATTATATTATTTCATAGTGTTATATTTTTTATTTTTGTTTATGTTTCTGTTTCACTTTTTATTTTAGTTGCCATTTTTATATTTATATTCATTTATGTATATGTATTAATATCTATATTGTATCTATTTGTGTGTGTGTGTGTGTTTATGCTTCTATATTTACATTTGAGGTGATTGTGTTTTTTTGTGTTTTTTTATTTTTATTTATATTTCTATTTTTAATAATGTTTTTATTTTAGTTTCAGTTATATATTTATCTTGTGTTTCTATTTGGGTTTGTGTTTTTGTATTTGTGTTTCTATTTATGATTATGTTTTAATATTACTTTTTTTTATATTTTTGTATTTTTATTTATATATTTTATTTTTGTTTTGTTTTGTTTTCCCCATATTTTAGTATTTGTGTTTTTATTTTATGAATGTATTTTTATTTTTATTTTTTAAATATGTGTCTATTTTCATCTACATTTATTTTTGTTGTACCCTAATATTCGGAAATTATTACTTTTAAAATACATGTCTTGGGTAAGAAAATTATTAGGTTTTTATAAACCTCAATTCACCCCCTCTTGAAGCATCCATATTTGGGAAAATATGATATTTATTGTCCTAGGATTTCAAAAAAATATGAGATCATTTTCTAAATTTTAACCCTTTAATTCACATTTTTAAAGAAAGTTATAACTTCCAAAATGCATTGGGGTTATTTTGATCTCACTGCATGTTAGATTGAAGAGTCGCCTTGTAACAACCAAAAATTATATCAATGAAGTTTCTTTTATTATAATTATATTATATAGTATAAATCACATAAACATCACATAGAAAACATACTAAAACTTTATAAATTAAGAATTAATGAAATAAGAGGTATTTTATAGAAATTAAGGAACATATAATAATGGAATAGTAACATGATCCTTGGAATAGTAACATGAAAATTATGAATAGTAATCTAGCTAATAGAATAGTAACCTCTCTTATGAAATTATAAATAATATTTATTCATATTATAAATAAAAATATGACATAATTGTATCATAGTATAAGTAATTGAATGTTTTAAAAATGATAAATTAAGTATTAGTATTTTTTAAAATCATAAAGATTTATTTATAATTTTATAATTAATATAATGATTTAAAAAAATTATTTCTAGAAAATAAATTCATAAATTAATATTTTTTTGTCTTATGATTATAATATAATTTTATGAAACCTTAATTAATTTTTCAAAGTGCCGTAAAATCAATTATAATATTAAAATCAATATTTTTCAAATAAATGAGGATTTTATTTAAAAATTAAATTTATCATATTTATAAAATTATTTTCATAAAATAGAGTCCATTTTTTAATTCTACGCATTGAAAAATGTTTAGGTTTTTTTTTTTGTATTTTTCTAAAATGGTTGATTTTTTGTGAATAGTGAAATAAGGTAATTTACGTTATAAGATAGATACATGAATTATTGAATCGTGGACGATATATGAATAATGTAAGAACCTTTAGTTAGAAATCAGATTCACTAACTATTGTACTTATTCATAATAATCAACATCATTCATAGTCTTGATCCAAAATAATAAACATATGAATAGAATAATCAAAAAACTTATCTCCCCTCCACTATAAATACCACCCCTCACCACCTCTCACCTCACCCCTCTAAATCCTTGAAGCCTGTGAAAATTATACAAAATATACATTCCAATCATCTCCTAAACTTCTATAATCCTTTGGTCTCAACAAAATACAAAACTCTTTTTCCCTAAGGAGGTTCTCAAGGAGAACAAGTTCAACAGGTAAAATCCTCTTCCATTTCTTTTAAATTTGTTTTTTTTCTTATCCTCTCCTTACCTACCCTTATCAGTGTGTAATGATAACACTGGTTTATTTTATATACTATAATTTTATTATGTTAATGTAATATCCATCATCAAACCTCTTATCCTCTCCCTTTTATTCTAAAAATGAAAACATCATTCGTGATGTGTCGATTTACCGCCATTGTGGGTGGTGTATTTTAATTTTCCATTAATACCTTCAAGTATGAAAAAAAAATCATTATAATGGTTGAAAAATATTGTAAATTTTTTTTATAACACTTTTTATGTTCTATAACTAACATATATTCATAATATTTAATAATAAAACAAAACTAGTTTGTGATGATCAAAAAACCGCCAAAATAATCTAAACGATTATCATTAACATTTTACATAATGAATCATCCTCATAAGATATAACCAAATGAAATATATAACCATTTAATATTATTTATGTTCATTAATAACATATTACTTAAATTATGTATAACTATTCCCATTTTACATGATCTTTCATACATTTATACAAGTAAACAATCATGAAAACCAAGGAAACAAACACTCCCAAATGAAGAAATTGAATCTTTTAACTCATAAAATAGGCCATAAATTAACTTAATAAAATTATATAAATAAAATAAATGTATAAGGGGTTCTTAATTAATTAATTAATTAATTAATTTTATTATCGAGGACATTAAGTGCAAGTGTAGAACACTTTCAAACATAAGATAAGGGATTCTCTCCGAACCTCCATCTTTCTTTGGGGTTACACTTTCTCTATATTTACCCCAATGTAATTCTTAATTATTATTATTTAAACTTTATAAATTATGTTTATATATGTACCTAGCATAATTATTCTTTTTTTACAGGTAAATACATGTTTTATATGGTCCCCTTTTCAATTCCTCCCGATAAGCAATCCAAATTAAAGGTAACTTCCCAATTTCTTACCCATTTTCAAGTACACTCCCTAATCTGTTTTAAGCCAACAATATTTTTTAAAAAATAAATTTTTTTATCATGAAAACCTATATTTGTTTAATTATGTTTTTATGAAAACAATTATTCCTTTGACTACCTTTAAGACTCTTTTATTTTTTTCCGTAAACCACACTATATTGGCTCATTTCTAATGTTTCTCAAACTACTATTTTACATGTTTTCACTTTAGTTTGACCTAAATTGTCATTATATATATCTATTTTCCCTTATTAATGTCCATGTATTATTTAAACTCATTCTTTCATGGAAACCTTTATGATATTCCATTTGTTTATGCTTTATGACATGATTATGATACCCATTCATTTCCATTGGTAGCCCATATGTTTAGTCCTTATATATGTTACTTCATGTGGCACACATAATCATGAATATCTTATGATGGGTGCACCTATATAGAGTTTGAATACATTGGGTAATGTTTTAGTCTCATGAGATGTCATGTTGGGGGAGGGAGTAAACCTGATTCCTTTATGGGACTTTGTCCGCTATGTGTAATGGTCTTGGAAGTTAGCCTTGACTCATGATCCTCCATGTGAAATGGTCTTGGAAGTTATACTTGACTCATGTTCCTCCATTTTAAATGTTCTTGATAGTTATCCTAACTCATTATTATGTCATGTTGTATATTATTGCCACATTCCTATGATGCTATGACTACATGATCCCATGTTCTATATGTTATGCTTCCTTATGTTTATTCATGTCCTATGACTTTTTATTCCATCATGTTATTCTTTCTAACCCATGTTTTATGCTTTATACCTATGTTTATTCCCTTATTGGGATTTTTAGATCATTCCTTTATTCATGTATTCCCTAGTTTACCTATGAAGATGTAATATATCAAGGGAATTTAGGAGCTCATTATGGATTAAAAAAAAAGATGTTTTCATTTTGGTTTCATGTTTTCTAATTATGTACCAAGTATTCTAAATACACTGTAATTTATGATCCTTGGCATGTAATTTGATGGTTAATTTTGTTTAATATCAAGTAATGATTTGTGTAAAAGTCTAGGATCACTATAAGTCTATCACTATATATCACAAATTATTTAAAAATATCAATATTATGATTATAAGATAATTTAAGGTAGTTTTCTGAGTTTTGACCCTATGACGCATATTTTTAAATAATTATAAATATAAAAAAACTATTTTTTCGATCATTTATACCACATAAATTGATTTTTGGACATTATAAAGCAATATTCTATTACTTTTTAACATGTATGAATAGACCATGCATAAATCTGATGTGCGGTGAGGTCAAAATGACTAAAAAACTATTTTTTTAGATTTAAAAGTCTTTGAAAACATACATCAAAAGAAAAAAACCTATAAAATTACTTTTTTATAAAATAATTGTGAAATAATTATTAGATTAATTTTTGAAATTTATGAACAAACTACATGTGAATATGATGCGCGGTGTGGTCAGAATGACGAAAAAGCTGTTTTTTAAATTTAAAGACATTAAAACATGTGTCAAAGTGTCTTTGCTTAGAAAACATGCTTGAATTATCTATTAATCATAAAAAAATGTCCATAATTTAATTTTTGATATATAAGAATATAAAACACATTAATTCAGTATACATTTTTCTCAAAATGACTATAAGGGTGTTTTTATTAATTTAAAAGTAAAAAAAACATGTTTCAATGGATCATAATGAATAAAAAACCTTGAATTGATTTTAAATCCTTAAAATTTATTTTTTTGATTTTTTTTTGTATTAATAGGCCATACATAAATCTAACATGTTGCGTGTTAATTAAGACCAAAAAAGAAGTTTTATTATAATTAAAGGTCTTTAAAAATGGGTGTCAAAGGGTTGATATGTTAAAAATGATCATTTATTGTCATGATATAATAAGAACAAGATAATTATTTAATTTTTGAAATGTAATAATTTACCTCGCATCAACCCAACTTATAGTTTTATCAAAATGATAAAAGGTTCATTGTTATTTATTTAAGTCAAAAAACATGAATCAAATGGTCAAAACCTAGTAAATAACCTCATACTATTAAGAAATCATAATAAAATGAATAGTCATCAATTTTTGATATGTATGAATGTTGGGAAAAAATCCATCAAGGTATAATTTTAGTATTTTTTTGTTGATTGTGTTTGTTGAAAAATAAACTTTCCAAGGTTAGTTGTGGAGTTCTGGTATGGTTTTTGACTTTTTATATTGAAAAATATCCAAGATAGATGAATGGATTCCCTACAAGCAGTACAAAAAATTTCATATACACGATGGAACTATTTTCCAGTGTTTTCCAATTTTTTTGGGTCCAAAATTTAGAGGATGGATCAAGAATAAAAAAATTTGTATTTACTTGAATCACTCATAAAAATATGGTAAATTCATGAGTTTTGTGAAGACTAGGTTTCATGAAGTTCATTTTGTGAAGGTATGGATCATCTTGAACGAGCATCACAAATTCATGAAGGGTTTACGATAATCTGCATAACTAAAAGAATATCTAGAGCATCATGAATGTGATATAACACCGTATTGGGTGTGTGGTATTCTTTGGTGAAAATGCAGAAACACAAGGGGTAAAAGTGGTAGAAATTGGAAATAAAAGAAATTATAAGGAAAAAAAGGTGGAAGGGGGTCATCAATTAGGACACCAAGGATACTTTCCCCTTAAAACCCTAATTATAAATTGCTACAAAGGTTGATATCTCCTTTTATTATCCTTAATTTCATTCACCTAAGAACATAAGCAAAACAATTATAATAATGCTAAAAATTTTCAAATTCAAAATTAAACTTCAAGGGGTACTAGGAGGTGGATTTTATATCCAAATGAAAGATATACATGTCAAAATACCTATCCCATAAAATTATAAAGACTAAAAAATATTTTTTGACTATATTTACACATTCCAGTAGATTTAGGGGATAAGATATCCACCAGGAATACTTTTTGGCACCACCCTAAAGGCTTTAAAGATTCCCACCATGACTTTGGAGAAGAGGGACCCACCACTTTTTTACTTTGGAGATTTGCTTCATGCAAGTGGATTTAAATTTTGGGGATCATTTGGTTGGGCCATTTAGGTTCACTTTTTGGATTTAATAAGTGTGATTAAAGTCCCATTTTATCCTCTCATGCATGCATGTCGGGCCTCCACTTATATTTTTAAAGTAAGGCCATGTAAAGCCTCTTTCATTCTCCTCATTGTTCCACTTGTCATTGGGACACCAATATGATGCAATGGGTCTTGACATTTATGAGTTATCTAACCAACATGTCACAATCACTCTCGAATCCTCTATGCATATGCATGCCATGATTATAATCATTCCCTCCCACTTCAAAAGGATTTATCCTCAAATCTGCATATTCAAAGGGAAATAGATTGATAACATTAAAGGTAACACTCACTTTTCTATACTTATAAGGTAATATATTCTTGTAGGAATTGTCATGGATCTTCTTTAAAACATAAAAAATACTATCTCATCAATGGAAGGTATTTGACTTTTTTTTAGAATCCTTCCTTTTAGTATTTATTTCCATACCAAACCATCTAGATGAAATTGAACTTGTTTCCAACACTTCCTTGCATGATCTACATATTTCTAAAATAAAGACACAACATAAGAGGGAAAATAATGGTATAGTTTATTAGTTGTAAGGTAATCATCCTTACTAATGATTAATAACACTTTATATCTCAATAAAACTCTTTACAACACACTTTTTCTAGAAAATAAACTCAAATTTCACCCAACACTCTTGTTTTCACCTCTTTTATTTCCATTTTTTTGTTGCTCATCTCTCATTTTTCACTATTAATTTTTCCAATCTTTTTATGTTTTATATTTTTTTATCAAATCATCACACTCTTTTTTATCACTCAATTTTTTATTTTTCCCACATTTTTTTTCACTCATTTATTTTTTATTTTTATATTATTTATTTATCCTCACTTGATCTTAATTTTCTTATATGGGACTTAGTAGAGTAAAAAAATATTTCTACCATTGAAATGAAATGATAAGAAGTTAGAATAGACATCATACATCACCCTTATATCAAATTTTCATGGTCTCCCAAGTAGAAAATGGTCTTCCTGCATTTTAGAAACATCACAAAGCACCTCATCGTGATATTTTCTAATGGAAAAGGAAACTATGGCCTATTTTGTGACTCTAAATTATCCACTATCATTCATTCACTGAAAATTATAAGGTATAAGATTACTTAGAGTAGGAAAACTAAACTTATCTCCAATAACCTAATAGTTTTTAGTAGTATTTTTCAAATCAGTTAGATATCCTTAAATCCTTTGGGATCCTTTCTTTATTTTCTTAGAAGTATACTTATCTTCTCGAGGTCATAATTTTAAAGTTTGAGTTGAGGAAATAGTAAATATTGGGTGTTTGATTAGGAGAAACCAATTTTATGACTAGAAAGTCATCAAAAGTGTTTCAAGGTTGTTTGGATACTAGCACATCTCTTCTCCACTAAAAATCAGGATCATCCATATAACTTTTATAGAATTATATCTATGGACTAAAATTTTTATCGAATTGATATATAGAGTTAGGAACACTATTTGATGTAGATGGACCCAAGACTTTCTTAACATTGAGATCATACAATTTCTTTAAAAATATATCCATCATTGATATGTTCTCATCACTATTAAATTCTAGTAGAATATCATGACCTCACTTTTAGAAATATCTATAAACTCCCTATATCTCGTTCATTTCTTATCTTCTAACAGATTAAAAATAAATCCAATCAATCTTTTTTTCTCATCTTGTTGAAACATTTTTAATAAGATCATATAAATTGCTTTTAGCTTGATTTATCATTATATATACATATCTCATAATATATTTTTAATCTTCCATGTTCCTTGATCTTATTAGAATAACATTCAATATCTCCTATAAAATGGATTCCATATTTAGAAAATGAACACTTCAACCCATATTTAAAAAATGGAATACACTTCTATGAATGTAATTTGATAAAATGGATTCCATATTTAGAAATAGTTGTTTAAAATATTATATACACTTTCATTTTATTTTCAATAATTTTAAATAGTTACTAGGGTAAAATTTATCACCTAAGAAAATGGTAAATCAAGAAATTAATGTAAAAAAATATTATGATAAGACATTAAGAATCCAATCAGTGGAATATCACCACCACTAATTAGCCACTTAATGAGGATAATATTAATTGTTAATATATATAATATTCATGTTCTTTATTATCCATAAACACCATTTTAGTGTATTTTACACTTTGAACATTATTTCATATTATGATTGTAATTCCTTCTTAAAATGCACTATTATATGGTATATTTTTTTTAACAAAATTTAAAGTACCAAATGATATTGATTTTATTTTAATATTTAACTTTAAGGTTTCTAATTATATTGGGAACAATTAATACTTGTGGAGTGTTGGAAGATTCACATTGGAATACCACCAAAATGGGATTTCATGTAAACAATTCTGGAGAAGGTAGACTGGACACCGTCCCACTGATGAGAATGTGGGGCCCAAAATACAGAACCAATGAAGCCCAAATTTGGTGGGATGATATAAGAAATATATAGGAACATATATTTATTCAGGATACAGTGTTAATTAGGCTTAAATTGTGGTTATTCAGGTGGCCCAAGTTAGAGATAGTATTCTGGTCCAGATTCTGTGGTCTAGGAAAACAGCCTACCAATTTAATCATATCTCAGAAACCACAAATTCATTTGGGGTAAAATTTTACAGAGAGATATATGACATCGGTATCTTAACTTTTTTATTCTATGGACCACTCTAATTAGGCCATATAGATGGCCATATAGTCGCGTCTGTTCAGTGGGTGCAAGCTGGATTCTATTTCGAGTCAAGTATAAAGAAGTCTACTCTCCCTTACTTTACACCACTCTAGGCCTACCATAATCAAGTGAGATTCTTTTTAATGTTGGAGTATCGACCCAAGGCTCCAAAAATTCCAATTTTAGGCAGTGGTGGTGGATGAGTTTTTCATCTTTTGAGCTTCCTTTCATTGTAATTTTATGCTGCGATTTTGTTGTCTCAAGTTTGTCTTTCACATGTAAGTTGTTCAATTCACTTTAGTTTCTAAATAAAAGTTTTTCTTATCCTCTTATTATATTGTTATTTTTATCACTTTTATATAATTGGTTCAATATGTGAACTTTTTCACACCTATCCTTGTGATATTATCACACAACGGTGGAGTGATCATTATTTCATTGTTTTTTTACTTCTCAAATTCCTCCCTCATGAGTCTACTTCCCGCTTCCATTGAAACCATATGATAAATGGAGGGATAAACCACTTATGGGTTGATCCAATGGAGTATCAAGAGATGGATTGGATGTTATTTCTCACTCCATTAACGGATAATCAATTCTTTTAAATTACATTTTTATTTGATGATTTTAAAACCTCTTTATCCTTATTGAATTTAAGGCCACACACTTGAAGTGCTAATACGAACCTTTACCCTGGATTTCTCAAAACTTTGATCCTTAAAGTGTATAGGTGATTAGTATTAGGGTGTGAAGGCATTAAACCAGTAAGTGATGAGTTTTTTGATCTCCTTAAATGAACCCATCTCAAATATAAGAAATTGAAATATTAAAAAAAAAGAATGCATCCAATCCACCCCTTGTAATAACCTAGGATCAACCCTTATCATAATTTTAATTCACTTAAGACTTTTAGTGTTCAATTAATCCCATATAAAATCAACCCAAATTTGGCCATTTAATATCCAAAAATAGTCTATAGAATGTACGTGTCCGTAGGTTACTTCTTAGATCTCTGAGGAATTGACAGACCAAGCTAAACTACAAGCGACCACTTAACCCTAAAATATTGGGTAAATTTGGGCGAGACCAACCACCTCTAGATACTAACTTGAATAAACCTCTATTTAACTCAACTAGATAATTGAGATTAAGTGGTATGATTAAACTAAATGATCCACTTTCACCAATATATCATTAAAGCCTCTGTAAAATCAAGGTAATCTAGTAAATAGTCCATCGATATATCCTCCCACTTACATTGAGGAATAATGAAAGGCTGAAGCAATTCAATATGACCACGATGCTTGAAATTCACCTTCTATCAAACTAAACTATGAGACACAAACATAGAAAATGCACGCTTCAACCCATACCACATAAATTGACATCTTGGAGATTTGTATATCTTTTTTATTCAAACATGAACTGAGAATGGTGATATATGGAACTCATAGAGAACCATATCATGCATAATAAAAGGGATGAAATTATTTCCTAGGAACACAACCTGATTTTGTTTATATTTAGACCAACCATTTGGGGAATCACTAAAAAAAAATTGGTCACCCAAGTCCTCCAACTTGGAATCCACCAACTGGGACACATCAACCCAATTCATTAAATATGACTTTAATGTAATATGGAAAATACATCATCTACCTCCAAACTCTCCCATATCCCAATACATCCCCAATAGTTCTTCCATCACTCCATTAGAGTATTTATAGTCTCACATATCATCACCATGTGGCTTCCTACTCAATGTATCTTCTATAACATTTCTCTTTTAGAGTGTATATGAATCCTTAAAGTCAAAATCCATCATGATTTTCATTCACTATCATAGAGAGAAGTTCAAGAAATTTTTGGAGAACATATACCTCTGGCTCTTCAGATGGGTAAAAACCATAGAACACTCGATGATGAGGAAGTGTCAGAATAACATCAAGGAAAACAAAACTACCACCAACTCGAGAACATATGTGGAATAGTTACACTCATAGGTATGTAACTACTAAGGATCATAATTAAAAATTGATATTTACTATATTAGAACATATCCTAACTTAAGACATGAAGCACAATATAAAAATATCAAAATGAAATCCCACTTATAGCCAATTAATAAATGCACCATTGAACATCTTCTGCTTCATGTACTCAAAAGCTTCTTGACACTGGCCATTCTAAAAGTTAACCTAGTCCTTCCTAGTCAATACTATCAAATTAGATTCAAATCAAGAAAAATCATCCACTAACATCCTATAATATCCTTCAAGACCTAGGAAACTTTTCACCTCCATTACTATGTTGAGGGATTCCCAAGAAACAAATACCTATATCACTGAAGGATCCATATTTAATCCTTGTTGGGACATGAAATTACCATGAAAAGAACATCATAACTATAGATATCACAATTTGGAAACATACCAAATTAATTATAATGATGAAGAAATCACAATACAATATACATGCTCATCATACTCCTCCTTGAGTATGGAGTACATAAGGATGTTGTTGATGAAGACCATCACAAAATTATATAGGAAGACTCTCAAAACTATGTTCATCAAGGCCATAACATTAACTAGAGAGTTCATTACACCGAATGGAATCATAATAAAATTTTATTTCCCATTATTGCACCAGAAAGTAGGATTCAGAATGTCCCCATTCTTCACACACATATGATGATATCATGTCCAAAAATGGATCTTTGAGAACAAAATTTCACCCTTCATCTGATCGAATAAATCATCAATATATGGAAGAGGATAAAAGTTCTTCACTTTCATCTACTTATAGCAATAATAATCAATAAAAACCCCAAAACTGTCATCATCATTCATCATACAAGAACTACTACACCCCAAGGTGACTCACTCAATAAAAAAACTACCAGAATAGATAATCAAGTTATAGTCATAGATCTCACAACTCAGAAGGAGCCATCCTTTATGGAGACATTGAGATAAAAGAAAAACGTAGTTATAACTCATTATTGAACTCGATCTCCCATTGAGGGGGTAATGCTAAAACCTCATTTGGATAGACATTAGGATACTCTTCTATAACCCTGCAAAACACTTACTACTAATCATTTGATGATCTTAGAATAAGATTGGACATCTAGAAAGATAATTATGGAACACCCCTGTCATCCATCATATGGTTTGTCTCTCCATGGAATACTACTGGATCTCTATCAACATCATAAAACACATAATACCTTCAAATGAAATCCATAATATGATATAATGAATAAAATAAATATAGGATGGGGATGATTTCATATGGATGTATCCATAAACATAGGAAATCATGCCAAGATTGGTTCCTACCTCACACTATCTCACAATAATTTCATATTTTATACAAGTTATTATGACATAAAATTGTTGTAGTCAATACAAAGGGCACTAGATGTCTCTCCACCTTGGTTCTTGAAGCATGAATGAGTGTAGGGGAAATGAAAGAGTGTGTAGATATTAAACAAAAAATTTATGAACCCATGTAGAAAATAATAAAAGAGTTCCTCTAATGACATCTAGATCATCAGTTCTAGAAAGGCTAAATCATGAAGCTAACCCCACCATGTTCCCTTACCTCTTTGACCCTCTATATGAAAAAATCCATGAATTGTCTCTTATATATAAGGATTAGGATCATCTTGGGTTTATACCATACCTTCCAAATCCCCTATCTACTATTATCAAGCTAGAGAAACATTCTACTATAACCTCATATAAAACTACCTCAATAGAGGACACTAAAATAGAACACCTACTGCATGCTGACTTGTTACAATGGTCAGGCATTCCTACCACTAAGGATCTTTGCCTCCATAAGAAAAACATGCATTGATCATTTATAAAAATATCAAGAGACACCACCCCCATATAAACCCCACCAAATCAAAAACTCTTCTTTAATAGAATATAAAAACTTTAGACCACATATGAGATTCATGAGGAATCCCATAGGCTCTGTTCTCATAATGATCTGGTTATGGACAACCTCCTCTAAATATCCTCTACTCTTTCTAGAACCTCAAGATATTTCTTCCGCAAAAAAATAGGGTGACTTAGTCCCAGATATATGGACACAAACCCCCATCAAAATTAATCAACATGGAATCTTCATATGGAAATTGTTCTATATAATATCACAAAAGTGTATTCAAATGGATCCCAAACTCTCAAAAACATGAACTCTCTTGCTGCAGGATAAGAAAATCTTGGTAATGGGCCACCTTTTCAGTCAAAGAATGAAAATATGCTCAAAACTAGTCTCTGAAATTCTCCCATGAGAGTGCCAACTCCTAAAGATCCCTAATGAACAAGAACCACCACTACATCATTTCTCTATATATAAACATCGCATCCAATGATTCCTATTTCTTCTTCCAAGCATGGATCAAATAGAAATCTGTATCCACCGCATCTAACTAGTATTCCGTGATTGAGTTTGAAATGGATCCCTCATACATCTATATAAACAAGAACTAAAACTCTATTAGTGTTCTCCTCTAAGTGTCATATTCATTGACCTCTACACTACAACGTTCTGTTGGCACATCCTGTTAAAGATATTATGTGAAAAGTATACAAGGATGTCGACCTGGATCCATGCCCGCACAATGAACAAATGGTTAGATCTTCTAAACTTGGAATATGGAATAATTACTATTACATTTTTTATTTACTTTTATATTAATCTTTAACACGTCCCAAGGTCTACCCATATTAAATGTAGTCCCAAATAAGAAGGATGCATGATCCTTTCCTTGGTCTCTAACCTACAACTAGTATCACTTCATTTTAAAGGATCGGTAAAATTAAAGCCTCATAAATAATGTCATTGGGGGGGTATTAAATATGTATTTACAAGAGGGTATACCATGTTTAAATATCTTACTAAACATTTCTTACATAGTTTCCCTACAAAATCATGCAACCTCACATGGGCCTAACATTAAAATCCAGCCTATCCTTAAACTTAAACCTTTGATAACATAATATAATGAAACCATACTTCCAAATATTTCCCCTCATAGATAAGAAATGATATAATAGATATGGTTACTACATGATTACCACCTCAAATAGGCCCAAATTTGGAAACCAACACTGAGATTATAAGAAACGTACAAATGGGAAGCATTATCCTTTAAGAGAAACATGTAAAGGATAGATATATAACGAATACACCAAAAAACACCCTATCATATATATAAATGAAAATACAAGTGAATAAATTTTATTCCATATAGTACTAATGCAACTAAAAATAAACAATAAGTATTAAAAAGGTAAACTTGACAGTGACCATGAAGCGCAAATAATTCCTACAAAACAATGAGCTAGTAAAATCCATCCTAATCTCCAACCTACTTATACCAACCTGATAACAGCTTATATACATGTGGGCCAAGTATAACACTATACTCAATATGATCCTCCTCATATCCTCTCGTACAAAAGATAATGAAATCATATTAAATGACTATAAACAAAAGTGAAACTAACTCATCAACTAAACATGTCTACTAAGTTCCCAACCTCACTATAGTTATCTTAAAAGAAGTAATGATTAAAAGAGATAATATAATATAATATCATAAAAAAGGGTACACTAATACTTCTTCGTCATTAGTTTTACACTCATCCCCCAATTTCACATGTCCTGATCCACCACTTTCAAAAATAACAAGCCATCATGAAAACACCTTAGAAAGACACCACAACATGCACCTCATGCAACACATCATCACATGATCCCATATCATGTGACCATATAGTAACCAAGTAGTTTCTATGATCCATTATATCCCATATGACGTGTATCATATATCAAGTAATATAACTTAATATATCAAATCCTATACACTAAGTAAGGTACCTCGAGATGTCACAACCTATACATGCAAAACCAATTATATTTCTTTATATACAATATATAGTAATACATATGTGCCACATAATCATATTCCATTACATCCCCATATGCATATATATGGTAAAACTAACTGAAATGTATTACATCATATATAAATACCAATAGAAGTGATCAGGGACATAGTTTTTAGTCATCCATTCATCCTCCCACCAAAATGTTGGGGAAAACAACCTCATAGAGTCCACTAGGTGTTAGTCACCCTTTCGACATGGGTGGGGTAGATTTTGAAATTACGAAATATACATGATATAATATAGATCATAACCACACTATGGGAATAACCCAGTCCTATACTCATATGCAATTATTGTTCCTCAGACACCCTGCAACCACTATTGGGAACTAAACATACTATAAGCACATAGTGGTTTAAAGAGTTTAATTAATTACTTCTTACATTGTTTCATTACACATTATGTAAAAAAATTCATTATACACTCATTAACCACATTAATACACATATATTAATTCATTTCACATAATAATAACTAGGTTTATTCCCTATAAGAATAATTTAAACCATGTTTATGGTTTCTTCAAATTATTATCTTTTCATCATTTTCATTCTATAAACACCAACCCCATGGCTCAATCCATTTATTAAACATTATTATCATTTTATAATATCAGTTACTCTAGAAAAAACATAATAATATACCACTAAGAGAAAATAATGCAATCATTCATATCCAACAACCTCAACCATTGGGGAAGAAATGATGATAAGATAAGAATCGTTACCTTCTGGTCATTAAAAAATTCATACAAGCCGAAAACCTGCTTATTCACAAAAAATGTAAGTCCATATTTATATTGTTCTATTATTAAATCCAATTCCATCCCTAACACCCACATGCATATCTTTATGCATCCAATAATCATAATAATCAACTTCTAGAATATCATCCAAGCCTCCTTTACCTATCTCACATTAGCCATCCCATCTCACACGATGTCAGTAATCCCAATATCATCCATCCCAGGCTCATAAAATCTCACATAATAAATATAAAATCCATAAAATAACCTAAACAATGCAAAAAACAAACATAGCCAAATGTTCAATCTAGGAAAAACATATGGAATCCAACCTTCACACATAAATGATATCTCATGGATCTAAACACAAACCACCCGACCATCACAAGAAAATAGGCAACTCTAGACCTATAAATTATCTTTATCACACAAGTGGTTCTTATTCCATTATGAATTAACCAATTCATTATTAATAGGTTGTAACTATGGGAAACCTAAGACATTATATATAACAAGCTATCCAAAGGAAAACACATGCTCTATATTAGAAAACTAGTTTCATAAAAATGTGAGAATAATCATTCCCAATTAATAAGAATTTTCATTATTATCTTCAACCCATAGAAACATGCTTAACTTTATTTATAAATTCCATTAATCACATATAATATAATTCTCAACTACATGTTTCATTTCAAAATTTGTTTATCATAAAATAACATGAAACACCAGATTCAATTAATATGTATCTACTTTAGTTATTTAGGAAACTAATCATTTAATTATAACATTGTGTTATTTACCATTTTCCATCAATAAGAACATGATATTTCATATAATAATCAAACATGCTAACAACCACAACATATATAGTGTATTATATAGAAAATAAATATGTAATCTATTATCATGGTATAAAACATCAACATGTGATCACTATATCCAACATCATCTTTAATCTCATTTTATTTTTATTTTGTTAATTCCATTTCCATCCAAATTTTTAAAACATGCTCAGTTTAGGAGAACATGTAAATAAATGAGAATCAATTAATCCCTTACCTTAAAGGAATAATCATTCTTCACAAGAGAACGGACCAATGTCCCTTGTCCCAATAACCTCTCTCATTATAAAACTGCATCCCTCTAAGGAAACCATACTAAAACTATTCAAAAAATAAAGTATGAAAAATTCATCAAAATTATTAAGAGAGACCAACATCACAAGTAAAAATGAAGAGGTAGAAACCATTTTGAAAAAACAAAAAATAATAGGTATAACATTCCTCAGATTACCATGGATAGAAAATTAAATGATAGGATTTGATCCCCTCTAAAGGGCCTCCAATTTCATGAAGAGAGAATAATCAGCTATCTTGAGCTTCTGGAGAAAAGGAATAATGTTTTATAATCCAAGGAGAATTTTTTATTATAAAACATGCATCCCCCTTAATATTCATGGGGTGAATCCCTTTCACATTGTGAATATGTCAAGTTTTAGGTCCCACCTAAAAAATATTAACCTCGATCCATTCAACTTCGAATTATATCATGTTGTGATTTCACCTCATGAGGTAGCCTCACACAATCCATGAATATATTTCAGGTTATTAATCAATATCCCACCAAATCAATGAAAAATGAATTCATGAGGTGAATCCCATACATGTCATGAATTGTCCATTTTTCATTATTTTAGTAGCTAACCTCCCCCCTAACACCTCTAAGCCACCTCCAAGCACCTCAAATATCAAAAAATAACAAAGGGTCAGGATACACAGGTCCTGTATCTTACAGTAAAACAATTATTCATCTTCTATTATAGTCTTCTAACCAATTTTTTTCATTTTATCCCACAAAAATTCCTTCTAACAATTAAACATATGAATAATATCTCAAATTTCCTCAATCTAAATACTGTCACATTTTTATTTAAGTTTAAATACTATGATAATTTATAACTATGATATTTAACAAATATATTAGTCATATTTAACTATAAAAAATATAGCATTGATAATACTTTATTAATAAGAACTTTATGAACCTTCTCTTGAGATTTCATTAATAAAATTTTTAGTGGGTAATTTATTTCTCAATTCCCTCTCTCCCCATATGTAAAAATTCTTAATATTCCATTTTGACATTTTAGTAAGTACATCTTCTATAACTATTTTTCATGTTGGATTTTGAATTATTTTCAACCCATAGTTCTTATCATGTGATATTCTATGAAAATCTATTTTTCTCCTTTTATACATTTCAAGACACTCACCCATGTTGAGATTATTAATAATATAACATGGTAGCTAATTATTTATAAAAAAAATGTTTCCCCTTTTAGTTATCATTTCAATTATTTTCTCTAGAATAAAATCATTTCCATTTTCTATCACAATTAGTGTTAACATGATTCCTCATTGTTTCAGACATTAACTAAAACACAACATATATGTGAGAAAAAACAATCATAGTAAGATATCATGAAAAAACATTCATAGGATGTATAAATAATTACATATTATCTTAAATATATGACAACTTAGTTTTAAACTAGACCATCCTTGGTCATCACTTACTCAAATCCTTTATAATGGTTTATGTAGAAAATGTGAATTAACCCATGCATATCCCTTAGGAGAATCAAACTTGGTTTGTGGTAAGGGAACACTCAACATGTCCATGAGTGATCATCGATATATAATCACCCAAAACTTTTTAAAGGTATTAACCCTAAATGAATATTTCCAAAACCAATCCCACTTGAAGTATCCAGATAGAGATGTGTTTATATGAAAACCATATAATCTATAACTTACTAAAATATTAATATGTTAATATATACATATATGTATCCAAAAATTATATCATATATTTATTTTACAAATTATATTCTTTCCTAAATCGAGTTCCCATGGTTTATACTAAACCTACCTCTAATACCGACTATAATATCCTCAACTCCTTTACCTAGAGTCAATTCCTACTTTATTACATAGAATTAAATACAGGGGATCTCATCTCAAAGGACAAATATTTTTAGTAGTTTTAAAGAAAAATATTGAAACATTAATCCAAGTTTACATTGAAAATAAAATATAAAAAATACTAATAGTAATTTTTTTCATCCTTAGACTTATTCAAATAATCCTAATTTATATCCTATAGGAAGAAAAAATATGGGTTAGATGAAATTATTAGTAAGGTTTATGTACAATAGAAGCTATCATGAGTAAATAGTTAATATTTAATATGTCATGGTAAATAATTGGAAAAAATTTCATTTAATAAGTAATTTTAGTATAAAAATAATCTATGTATATTATCAATGTAGTAATGTCACGAACCAACTCGGGTCGACCCCGAACCGGTCACCCGAGTCAGTCCGCGACATGGACCGAGAGGCGTTCCCGATCCTCCTGGGCTGGCGACAAGCGCCAGGGCATCACAGAGTACACATGGGAACGATTTCGCCCAATAAAAATTCACTAAGAAGCAGAAATAAACAAATGACAATAAAATAAAATAGCCCAAAACATAACTAACCTGACCACGAACCCAACTCCTTGCGACCCCGAGAGTCGATCGTCAAGCTACCACCAACTCTCATCCACGATGAGCAAGCTCGAGTCAAACCTGCGATAGAGACTAAAAACAAGAAAACACTATAGGCGTGAGTATTAAAACTTAGTAGGCTAGCCCGATAAATCTATTCCCAAAGCACTACCATTAAAAGAAGAATTTACCAACTTCTAGTTTGAACTACATTATAGGAAATATGGGTTTTCACACACACACACTTTCCATTTTGAAAACAAGTAACAACCCATTGCCCTTTTTAATTCAAAAGAAGTTTAATGTTGAAAGAAACAGGTGAATTGTATTTTAAAACATTTCACGAACAATTAGGAAACCAAACTTTAGTTGTTAGTCAAAAATAAAATCACACACAACACACACTAAGGGCAATGGGAAAAAGTGGCACACAAGGGTCGGCATCCACACTCGACCTCTCAATCGTCTGCCATATACAAATAAAAAATAAAAGAGACATGGGTCGAACCTAGGAGATCATGAACAAACCAGAACGTACTATACATCTGACTCATCCTGAAGGCATGCCCTAACTCGATGAAGTAATAACGCCCTAATTCCCGGAATATCCCTGCATGGCCTAACTGAGGGGCCCAATCCCCATAGCAGTAATAAATCAGTATTCCCCTGCTATGGGGCAACTAGCCAGTGCGTGATCTAAACTAGTGCAGAAATCGTTCTCAGAAAATTCACTCAATATGCCAGGTTCCCATGTCAACACATATAATAAAAGAGGAGTGCATCCACAATGTAAAACTAGTCACGATGCACAAGCATCACATACTCAGCTCACCTAATCAACAAACACAAAAGATCACTCCAAAGAGACTTTTCAAAACATTAATTTCATTAAAAGTACCAAACGGGCCTCCTGTACTTATTCAATACCAAATCAATTCCAAAAGAAGGATCAGACGTCGTCATGTTTAAAACCAGAAAACACATTTAAAATCTCATTTAGGTAAACCAAATCACCATTTTAATTTTGAAGCGCAAACATAAGGGCCAAAGGGGCATTTTCACTATTGCACAACAACTAATCATGAAAAAGCTTTCGGTACGATGCAGAGAAAGAAGCAGTTCCAATTCTAGCAATATAACTACTCTAAAAATAACATTTTAATACTACTTCCAATTTGATGAAAATTAAATAAATGACAAGAAATAAGTAAATTCTAAATTCAAAGGCAAGTGCAGTGGGGACCTACCTCAACTCATAGCTCAAACATGGTGACGCGACACACCTCGCACAGACATACAAGTACGCGCAAGCCGATGACCGTGGTGTCGCGGAGTCACCTCGCCAACACGCTGCAATAAATGCACAGCAACTAAAAACACATAACCACTTGACTTAAAACAATACAAACAGACAACCCGTGCAAAAGAACCACCTGGAAAAAAATATCAAAACCTACTTCACACCATCCACACTATTTACTAAACCACTCTAAAAATTATGAAATAAAATTCAAAAAGTAACTCGCAACCTTACACAAACTAGACTCATTCGAAAACACGCTTTTGATTAAACACGCTCCTAATTCCCACTAAAACAAAAACACACCACTTGCACGGTTAGATAAACCAATTTCACAATTTATATAAAAAAACAATTAAACAACTCATGACTAGTTTCCATAAAAACGCGTCTTAATTCACATGAATGTGTTATAAGGTATAAAACCCAAACTAAGTTCACTAAAAAAAATTATACTTCACATCAAACACATTAATCACAAATATTCCAAATTAACTATCCAGATGAAGAAACAACGCTAACCTCACCCCCATGCACAGGCGCGCTCAAACAGCAGGGTCGTGCAAAAAGGGAAAACGGTCGGTGCGGGGAAAGCGTGGCCAAACAAAAGGTTCACATGGCGGTGAACTACTGAATCGAAGGCACGCTTGGTCGGAGGTTCGTGCGATGACCAAAAAGGGGGCGTGCGGTCGAATAGCTTCTTTCCGGCCAAAAATGGGTTGAATCAGAGACAACCGGAGGGCAGGGGAATTTCGGCCGAAGGCGGAAGGTGCAACCGGAGATGGGCCGGGCGCCGGAGGCTGGCCGGGGGCTGGCGCCGGAGGCTGGCCGGGGGTGCTACCGGAGACGGCCGAGCGCCGGAGGAGGGAGGCTGGACGGAAGGCCAGAGAAGGGAGGCCGGACGGGCAGCGGGGTCGGGTTGCAGAGCAGCGCCGGCAGGGGGGGTTTCGGCCGGAGACAGCCGGGCGCCGGTGGAGGGAGGGCGGCGGTCGGGAGATGGAGGGAGGAGCCAGCGGTTGGGAGAGGGAGGGAGGAGGCACGGCCGGAGGGAACTCCACTGGAGTAGGGACGTCGGACGGGAGGCGGAGGGAGGAGGCGCGGCCGGAGGGAACGCCGCCGGAGGAGGGACGCCGGACGGGAGGCGGAGGGAGGAGGCGCGGCCGGAACGCGCAGGAGGGCTGAGAGGGAGCGGGTCGCGCGGAGGGAGAAGAAAGAAAGAGGGAAGAGAGAAAGAGAGAGGAGGGGGAGAGAAAAAAAAAAGAAGAAAAAAAAAGTGGCGGCGCTTAGGGTTACGGGGAAAAGAGGGAGAAGAGAAAAAAAATCAAGAATAAAAGGGATAAGAAAAATGAAAAAAAAAGAAATAAATAAAATAAAATAAATAAATCAAAGAAAATAAAATAGAATAAGATATTAAATAAAAAGAGTTTAATAATAATAATAATAATAGTAATATTAATAATAATAATTATTATTATAATTACAAACATATATGCATATATATATATATATAAACATATATAGAAAAACCTACATAAACAAAAGAAATTATAAACATACATATATGAACATACATAACATATTATAAATGTATAGACATATATAATCATATGTATAAACACATTTATGCATAAACATATAATGTTAAGAAAATATATATTTATCAGCATACAGGTATATATACACATAAACATACATATATGCACATTACGTTAAAAATAATATTAATAATAACAACAACAATAATAATAATAATAATAATAATAATAATGTATAAACATATATACTCATATACATATTTATAAACCTATATAATCATATATATATATATATATATTAATCCGCTCAATGAACGAATTTAATAACGTTAAAACTGAATGATCGCGGGGTACGCGCGCACCGTACGGTACCCAAGTGGACTGCAAACGGGCTACGCAACACAACCGTATGGTGTTCGCACATTATCCCAAACCATAAACTCATCCAAACATTAAAATTTCCAACCGGGACTCGCCCGCACACATGCAAAAACACCCGACGCCATGATAACTAAAATAAATAAAGTAAAATAAAAACAGGTGTGACAATTCTCTCCACCATAAAGCTTTCCGCCCCTGGAAAGCCATAACAAGTTCAAAACCCCAAATGAAAACCGAAATTACTTTACAGTTTAAAGAAATATCTAAAGAACGACAACAAAGAGATTCTGAAACACTCCCCAAAAGGGGAGCGATAAACCAAAAGAACTCATATAATATGAACGAATTACCCACTAAGTGTCACCCGCCCCCAAAAGTGTGACCACCTCCAGTTGATCGCTTAAAAGGAAAACGAACTTTAACAATAGTAGATCCAGGCCCAACATACACACACCTTAACACCATTCAATATAACTCAACCAATTCTCCATCTTCAATTCAACCTTAAAACACAACATCCGGAACAACGCCAATAAAAACACGACGACTCTTTTGAAACTAACAAACAGGTCAAATCCACATCCAATGCATATCTCTTAAAACCTTACTCCAATCTGACACTGGAACTCTCACGCCACAACTCCTTACCAAAAGATGAATATAGAATTTGGTGACTCCATATAAGACCAACCACAACCCAACCAAAACCCAGAACGAGACTGAGAGATTGACACGGGAAGTCCGAACGGACTCCCCACCATAAGAAATAAGCTAAATTGAATTTGGCGAGACCCGTGACGGTTATTTCCACCACAAGTGTCAAGTTAGTTCCTGGAATAGCACCAGAACGCCATCACTTGAGACAAAATTCATGATCACAATAATTTTCAACATGGGGAGGTCGAATGGACTCCCCACCATAAAGCTTTCGAGAAGAGAAGAATAAGAGGACCTCCCAACATTATCATCAGCCATCACTACCTACGGGTGGGAGGGGGGGCCCTGTCCAACACACCACCCCCACCCGGAACTCATAAAGTGAGAAGCTCTTAATAAATGAGAGCAACGACATGACCAGGCAGTCATTACACATAAACTAGGCATAATGAGGAAATTGATTCCGACTATGCGCACTTACTGAGAACAACACCCTATCGCAAGACTTCACCTTTCGTTGGAGTTCCCTTGACTACGCGCTAGCTTCACTCCGAGGCCTATGGCTGGAGCTCTGATGAATGAAGCATCTTCCGGCTTCGCAGTCAGGTTTATGAAACCCCAGAAGCATGACACAAGAACCAGAATTTTTTTAACAATCAGACATCCATAAGATCAAAGGTTTAAAAGAGTTCAGCCACAACTATTCTTTCGATTGAAAGAAAAGAACACCACAAAACAGTACAGGTAACGACTACTACATCCAAGAGGCATCATGAAAAAGGAAAACATCAAGCTCATCCACCAACATCTCCCTACTCCTATTGACGGGCTGAGGTGACCTTCGACAATCCAGGTCTGGATTTAGCGCGCTTCATGGAAACACCTCGGCAAAATCGCTTCAAGTGACCCATACGTCCAAAGGTGTGGCAGGGTCTTGGAGCACTTGGACATGTCGGCCTTTTGTGACCCTTCCCACCACACTGGTGACAGATCACAACATTGCGCTGTGAAGAAGATGACTGAAGGTCTGAAGGCCTCTTGATTCCTCTACCAGCACCACCAGCATCAAGTCGCTTCTTACTCTTCTTACTAGCATCATATGAAATGCTTCCCAAATCTGTAGGATTCTCCACCTCAAGTCCTCCTACTAGCTCAGCTTCAGCAAGAAAGGCTTGCTCGACAACATCCGAGAAGGTGGTTAGGTTGAGCTCTTCCACTCTCGATGGCAGCTCAGGTCGGAGTCCAGACTCAAATTGTTGATCCTTGCCGGGATCATTCGCAACAAACCACTGATCATACGGAACTAGGTATACAAAATGTCGATAGAACTCCAGTACCGATTCAACTCCCTACTGGAGACAACACAACTCCATCCTCTTCCTCATCTTTGTCAACTCAGAGAAGTGTTGTTGGATGAATGATGACTTGAAAAACTCCCATGTCAAATCTTCCCCAGACTTGTTCCGAGACATGGACTTACACCATTTCCAGGTTGGACCTTCAAGCATGAAGGTAGCCAACTTCACCTTTAATGACTCAGGTAGACCAATGGAACTGAACTTCCTCTCAATCTTCTGCAACCACTCATCTGCCTCAAGAGGCCCTTCTTGTCCGTAAAAGAGAGGAGGGTTCAACTTCCAGAACTCCAAAACATAATCGATGGGCTGACCAACTGGAGGATTAATTGAGGATGCACCACCTGAAGCTGCACATTGAGCATCCATCGAGACTTCATGGGGGCGAACACTACAGAACAAAGAAATGAGGAACTTGATCAAAACATAACCAATACCATTTGAAATTCAACATTACTCAATGAGTTTCAAAATGAAGGAAAAACCCATTCACTAAAGGGGAAACTAGTAATGATGGATGACTCGACCATATGGTTGGCAGCCATACGTCAGCCATACCATCGTCACTGAGAGCATTGTAGGGTGAAGTCTCCATCTCCACAAGGCTTTCCAGGCCCTGTCAGCTCACGAATCTACTTTCCTAACTCCCTTTTCATTTCCCCAACATAAAACAATCCAGAAGACCCAAAAGACACTAACAACCCGGACATCTCATGGTAACTCGAGGTTTAGAATGAGCAAGGGTTCATGACGTCTTTCCCGTTCCCCCGCCTCGAGTCCGAGAAACTTTACTCCCTTTACCATGACAACTCCAAATAGCAATGGGCGCTCTGAAAAACAAGGTCTGCTTAGGAGCCGACCTGCTCTGATACTATTTTTTCACGAACCAACTCGGGTCGACCCCGAACCGATCACCCGAGTCGGTCCGCGGCATGGCCCGAGAGGCGTTCCCGATCCTCCCGGGCTGGCGACAAGCGCCAGGGCATCACAGAGTACACATGGGAACGATTTTGACCAATAAAAATTCACTAAGAAGCAGAAATAAACAAATGAAAATAAAATAAAATAGCCAAAAACATAACTAACCTGACCATGAACCCACCTCCTCGCGACCCTGAGAGTCAATCGTCAAGCTACCACCAACTCTCGTCCACGGCGAGCAAGCTCAATTCAAACCTGTGATAGAGACTAAAAACAATAAAACACTATAGGCGTGAGTATTAAAACTCAGTAGGCTAGCCCGATAAATCTATTCCCAAAGCACTACCATTAAAAGAAGAATTTACCAACTTCTAGTTTGAACTACATTATAGGAAATATGGGTTTTCACACACACACACTTTCCATTTTGAAAACAAGTAACAACCCATTGCCCTTAGTGTGTGTTGTGTGTGATTTTATTTTTGACAAACAACTAAAGTTTGGTTTCCTAATTGTTCGCGAAATGTTTTAAAATTCAATTCACCCGTTTATTTCAACATTAAACTTCTTTTGAATTAAAAAGGAAAATGGGCTGTTACTTGTTTTCAAAATGGAAAGTGTGTGTGTGTGAAAACCCATATTTCCTATAATGTAGTTCAAACTAGAAGTTGGTAAATTCTTCTTTTAATGGTAGTGCTTTGGGAATAGATTTATTGGGCTAGCCTACTGAGTTTTAATACTCACGCCTATAGTGTTTTTTTGTTTTTAGTCTCTGTCGCAGGTTTGACTCGAGCTTTCTCTCCGTGGATGAGAGTTGGTGGTAGCTTGACGATTGACTCTCAGGGTTGCGAGGAGTTGGGTTCGTGGTCAGGTTAGTTATGTTTTTGGCTATTTTATTTTATTGTCGTTTGTTTATTTATGCTTCTTAGTGAATTTTTATTGGGATAAATTGTTCCCATGTGTACTCTGTGATGCCCTGGCGCTTGTCGCCAGCCCGGGAGGATCGGGAACGCCTCTCGGGCCATGCTGCGGACCGACTCGGGTGACCGATTCGGGGTCGACCCGAGTTTGTTCGTGACAAGTAATCTCATGGATTATGAAAACTAAAATATCAATTATGGAAATTATAATCATTGGATGTCATGATTTTAGAAAACATGATATCATTTCCATCAAGTCATTATTAAATGATAATTTAATCGATTGTTTGGTATACAAAAAAACCCATTTAATTTTATTCGTCATCATTTTTTTCCCTATGAGACCTATCGATGCATCAGGGGGATATGTAATTTTCAGCACCACCCATCATTTTCATGCCAAATTAATTCCTCATATATTAAATGATCATTTTTAATAATATACTATAATCATTATCAATTAATATCTTTATTGGATAAGGAATATATAATATTTATATTTTCCTCAGTTAATCAAATAAATGTCAATGTAAAACACTATATGTAGAAATTTTATATGGTGTACACAATAATAATATCAATGACACAATGAATATAGATATTTAAGGGATATGTAATGTCCAATGAAAGATGATCAAAAATTGAATGTTTATTGATAATGTTAATGACTAGAAATTTTTTCAAGAGATGACACATATCGATGAATTCATTAGAAAAGTATATTTTGTAGTAAAATCATGTCTCTTGAAATAGAACAAAATGGAAGTGAAACATTGAAAATAATTTTTGATAAAATAATTTTTAAAACCATTTAAATCTTGTGATATAAGATACTATGCATAAAATGGTTATGGTTGTAAGATATTATATTAACGTTGTATACATTAAAAAGAAATCATTCCTTTTGAAGTTTTATAAGTAAAGGAAAAAATTTCCCTTTTGGTAAACATTAGGTGTATAGCATTAATGCCTTGTAAAAATTTAAAGATGAATAAAAATTTCCTCAATAAATCATTTCTGTAAATAAAAAATATATTTTTATAACACTTTTATATAATATTGATATGGAAGAAAAATATAGCCGATCAAAATAGAAATAAGATCATAATTTCATTCAAAACATTCTTTACAAGATCTAATTACCAATGATAGGAACAGATGTAATAAAACATGTAAAATAAATAATTAATAGATCAATAAGAAAAATAGATGGATTTTATGGATGAAATTTTATAATATTACTTGAACGATAATAAAATCTATCATAAAAATTGATATTGTAAAATTATTTCTTAACTCCTTGTTAGATTTTAAATTGTAACCCATTTAATGAGTAAAATTAAATGGTAAAATTAATTACCCTTAATAAATATATATTCATGTTATATGTATAAATGGGTCTGTATATAAATCATTTAGAAGATAATTGGTGTATATTTCCAAATATGTCTCAATGCTGTGCAAATTTAGAAGAAATCCCTTAGAAAGATCAGATCATTAATGTGAGAATTAATTAATGAAGTAATTATTTATAAAAAACGAAAATAAAAAAATCTCACATAAAATAATACACTTATATTTCAATAAAAACATAGTAGTGGTATAACCTAGTCAATATGGTAAAAGTATAACCCAATGAATGGAAACTGAGTTATGAAACACCTTACCTCCCATTTCCTCTATATTTATCATTCTTCAATCTCATATATATAGTTCTCAAACATTTTATTAATCTATAATAGAAAAAAATTCATATTTTTAATATCATATATGATCCTCTTATAACATATTCCCACATGTTCATTAATAATCATTAATTGTTATTAATATTTTAGGTGCTAACTACTTTTTCTTCATGCAATTTTTTTCATGGATGTTCTAGTCCTTGTTAATTTAATGTGGTTGAATCATATACATAATGTTAATAATAATATTAATATCATATATATTAAATAAATAAATAAATAAATATATTTATTTATATTCATCTAGAAATTTTATTGATTGAAAAATGAATTACACCATTCATGGTGATGACAACCCATATGTATGCCCAAACACTATTTTTCATATTTTAATGGATGGAAAAAATGAAAAATAAATAATATATTAATTTTAATGAATCATTATTATGTGATATATAAAATATTCACCTATTAAATCTATCCTTATTACATTACATGATATTTAGAAATGAAAAAACAGATCATATCACTTCATTGAGGTGGTAGTTTATATTTATATAGGAGTAACATTATCATTTTCTATTAGGTTGGAAGGAAATAATATAGAAATAATATTATAAATAATGAATAATAAGTCTATAATAAATTTAATATTTTATTATTAAATAAAATTTTAAAATCATTCTTGAGTATTGGATGTAGAAAATGAATCTTATAACTTTGTAGAAATAGTAGGTCATTTGTACTCATGAATGATACTTCCACTTACATTTTTATGGAAAATAGGGTGAATGTAAGTGGTTACATAGTCCTAATATCAATTTATTATATTTATTTTATTGATGTTATTATTTTATTATAAATATAACAAATATAGAGAAGGTAAAATAAGTATTAAAATGAATGTGATCGATTTAAGCTATTGACGCATGCCGGTCGTGGGGTGTGGAAAAATCTATTTAATTTTCCTAGTACAAAACAGAGGCTGACCAGGGTCATCTCACTTAAGGGGATTTTCTAGTCGTTCACTCACATAATATAATTAACCTAAACTATTTATTTTTGGTTTTTTATTATTTCTATGAATGCACTAGAATTTATGAAAATAAATGAAATGCAAAAAATCAATTCTAATTAATATAAAATGCTAAACAGAATAGAATTATTGAAGAAAGGAATTTCTCCTGAGAAAACTTTTAGAGATCACCTTCATTGACCGGATTCCAATATTCTTAGTGAACACACTATATCGTATGTGTGCAAACCTAAATATACCTAGATTATAAATGAAAATTCCACTTAGAAATCTCCAAGAACACCCTCCATCCACCTCTTCAATCGAGGGAAAATTCTTGTAGATTAATAAGTTAAACTTTAGACAACCATAGTGAGGATTAAACCCAATATAAATTATCCTTAGAATTAACTCAAAAAATTTTAAAAATAGGGTTCTGGGTTCAGGAACCTGATTACTCCATCAGGATATTCCTCGGGCCAGTTAATCATGATCATGAGTATTATAGTTCACAATGGTAAGATGAGAATAAGAAAAGAGGGTGGATGGGTGGACACAGAAATAAAAATAATACATGAATTTATGAAAATATAAATTAAAATTGAAAACTAAAAAAAATAAAGAAAAATAATAAATTAAGAATAAAAGGGGATTATTTTTGTCTGAACTCCCTTGGTGTATATCTCCTCTTTGGTGCCTTAAAAGAATGGGATAGAAAATGGGATGATTTGAGAGGTGGGAGATCCTATCCTTTTATAGGAAGAAGTTTTCCTTTAAAAGTTGGTTCATTTCATCCCTAATTAATGATATAATAATGTGTTTATACCTCCATGAAAGTTATCCACAATTTTATTTTCCATCCACCCTCAAAATTTCAGAGTATTTAGATGCTTTGTGAGGGAGTAATGACCTTTTTACTCCAAGAATTTATTCTGTCCAGGTAGACTCTCCACATTTCACATATCATGCTTTAATGATCATGAAAAAGTACTCTTAACATGTTGGTGCCTTCATGAAAGTTGTTTATCATTGTCGTTTTCATACACCCTCTATATTTTAGTGTAATTAGCCACCTCATGTAAGAGTTATGAATTTTTTATTGGAGGTTTCTTTTTCTGGATGAAATTTCCATGAATCTTCCTTCAATTGAGTTCGTTTAAAAGACACCTTAATGGATGAAAAACTTCATAGAAGTTTATCGGTGAATGATCCATTGAGTCACCTTTAATATCTATGAGGAATTACTTAAATTGGATGTGCATAGGATAAGATGTGTTTCCATTACAGTGGTGGGGTCTACACTGTCTACTCAGAAAATTCTTCAAATTCATTGATTTTTCTAGGACTCTAGATGCTCAAATTATCCCCTAGTCCAAAAGAGAATATTGAATTAATTACAATATTTATTTCCAAAAAATATCTCAATTTGGGATTATATTTTTCATGAAATGTCCAAAATATTCTTGATGTAAAAATCAGTCAAAAATCCAGAATTAAGAATTTTCACAATTTTTCTCGAAACACTTCATAAATCCAAACTCGATCCATATAATCTCAAATTGATAATTTGGGAGGGTTAAATAATTAAAATTCATAAAAAATTTAGATAATATTAACTCTATTAATTCCCCCACACTTAAACTGTGCTTGTCCTTAAGCATAAAATCTCAACATGGAATTAAGAGGACACCAATGTTACTAATATTAAAATTCCCAAATAAATATTTTTTAACAATTTTCAATGTCAAATAAAACTTTAAAAAATCCACATAAAATATAAATTTAATTTCCCATTTTTTATATAAATAATCAAATCATGCATTTTACTTTTCCCCTTTCAAGAATGATGAAACTTCTCCTTTCATTCATTCAATCTCCTTAATTTATTATTATTAAGCATTTAAATTATGTTTTACCTCACCTTTGAATAATTCTTATCATATCTCATGATAAAAATCAAGTATAGTTATTCTCATATCATTAGAACATGGTCTTTCACCATCTTCCATCATGAATTTTACTTTTCCCCTTTCAAGAATGATGAAACTTTTCCTCTCATTCATTAAAGCTCCTTAATTTATTATTATTAATCATTCCAAATCGTGATTTACCTCACCTTTGAATCTGTACTCTTATATCTCATGATACAAATAAAGTATAGTTATGATCATATCATTAAAACTATATCATTATCCATAATATTGTATAAGAAATACTTTCTCCATTTTATAAAGACAAAAGAAAAATAAAATCACGACGAAAAGCAATAAAGGTTTAAATGACTCTAAGGCTTAAGGTCAGTAGGATTTAATGAATTAAAATTAAGGCTCAAGTATGAGGATATTCTCTTAAGTAAAATTCATGATATCAAAATTAAAAGTGTAATGGAGTTCTCCTCTTCGATATAACAACACCTACTTCCCCCAAAACTCAAAGTAAGGTCATGTTCAATTAAGCATAATGAATGATTTGTTCACCCTCTTGATATCTTTTTATTTTGTATTTTTTTATTCTTTTTCAAAATTTATGATTATATGAAACCTCACATCCATCACCTAACCACATATGATCAAAATATCATCAGTTTGGAAAATAGTGATTTTTGGTTTTCCCAAATCACAACCCATTTTTATCATTTTTTGGTTCTTTTTATCATTTTTTAATTTAAGAGGGGAAAATAATGAAATAAAATTAATGATTCCATAACCATTTAAAATTACCAAAATAACATCCCCACACTTTTTCCTCACATTGTAAATCATCCCTTCCACCATGAATCTCTTCACCCCCACACTTCAACCTTAAAATACTATGAAAATACTAAGTGTAGGGTAGGAATTGATAAAAATGGATTGAAATATGGATCATTCTTATAAAATTCATTCATGGTCTCTACAAGATAAAAGAAATATTTATGTAAAGGTGGTATTTAAGGATAAGGTCTTTTCAAAAGATGCATAAATCATTTTAAATGTGTTTTTGTACAGTAATAACTTTGACAACTTTAAAGGAAAGTTCTGGTAGGTGAAATTCCCTAAGTTCACTCAAGATATATGATAAAGAATAAATAGTAAGTAATTGGTCTAGAAATCCTCTCAGGAATGAGAAATATGATATTTGGGAAAATCACTCAAGGCATGATCAATAATAAAAAATCATTTCACATGAACTTCAGAAATTCAAATAATGAAAAATGGGTGGGAAATTTCATTTACATAATTCAACTAATTCCCTTAAATCATAAGTCCTCATTTCAATATCTATGATTCATTTCAATCATTTTATTCTACATTTTACTCATTAAATCTCATTAACATTGAAATCTAAAACATTCCATCACTGGATTCCTAAGAAACTCATGTCTCCTAGGCAAGTCAAGTAAGGAATTAATTCAAGTATGGGTATGTAATTATTATCATTAAATCTTAAAACATGTTTCGGACCAAAAAATGTATTGATTTTAAATTTTTAAACAATAAAAATGAACCCCCTTTCTAAATAAAGTTTTGGTCCTCTTCCTTCAATGCTTGGGGCTTCCTTCTTCCATCACGATCCTAAAAAAGGAAAATTACTCAATTAATCACAAGGATCATTTTATTTAAGATAAAAATGAAAAGATGGAGTGGGACATATGCTGGACTAATTTATAATACTAAATTTGAAATTTCAATTCCTAATATTGAAAATGAAAGTACTAAAAATTAAGTAAAGGATAAGTCTTGGTAAGATCCCCCAAGCGGGACCTAAATTTTTACTACCTCCAGAGGAAAATTCTAGCTTTTATGCAAAGTCTAATGGTGGTTGGGGATTATTTGACATGAACCATCACATGTGTATTTTCCCTGCCTATGATTCATCCTTTTTCTAGAGGTAAGATTCATGGATAGAGTACACCATATCCTCCTCCTTCACAATGAGTTATAGCTTGTATAGTGGGGGTAGGATGAAGTATGGATCATACTCTTCCTTGGTTGATAATTGTCGAACCTTCTTCTCTTCTAGTGATGGATTTATAGGAGATTTAATAAGGGTAGTCTTTATTCTATTTTTCTTTGGCTCAACTATCTGGATCTCCTAATGGGACTTCTCAAATTAATGTTCAATAATGTCAGGGAGCTCCAAGTGTTCTTCAATAGGTGAAATTTATTTTTCACCATTCTCCTATAGGTTGATGTAAGGATTGACCGAATTTAAAATTCAAAATCATAAGGAGTTACACACAAATCATATTGAATGAAATTATAAAATATAGAGTTCAAGAATGGATCATCTCCTTGAGTTGGTTCTAGTTCAATAACTTTTTTTAGTGATAAGTGCCTCTTGGATTTGAGAAATAATAGATGGAGGTAGGTATTCAGGCTCCTACATTTCATGGATCTAATCAGAAAAATCAGGGAAGACTAAGGGGGACTCTTCTGGGACCTTCTCCACTTGATAAAGTTTTGTAAAGTAATGGGAGAACTCAGTTATCTCTTGAGCCATCACTTCAAAAATTTGTTGGTTCATGTCCTCCCTTAGGCCAAATATGAATTCTTTAAATGCCCACCCCATTTTTTGATTGTCTAAATGTCCTAACCTTTCTAAAAATAATATAAAAATAATACACCGTGGACAATGATGAGTCAATATTTAGTTATTTCACCTGTGGGTAACTTTTCATGAATTAAAAAATAGCCGTTTGAAAACATCATGGGGAAATTTTATTATTTTTAGATTTTTTAAAAAATAATGAAAAATATTTTAAAAAAATTGAATTTCAAATAAGTGATATAAATAACTACTTAGATCCTCAAAAATGATTCTAGTTTTTATACATGCCTACCGTGGGGCGTGGAAAAAGCTATTTAATTTTCCTATTGCAGGCTGACCAGGGTTATCTCACTTGAGGTGCTTTTTCAGTCGTTCACTCACTTAATCTTATTAAAATAAAATAATTATTTTTGGTTGTTTTTATTATTTATATAACTGAATTGGAATTTATGAAAATAAATTAAATTAAAAAATTCACTTCTAATTAATACGAAATGCTAAACAGAATGGAATTAGTGAAGAAAGGAAGTTCCCCCAAGAGAAATTTCAGGGAGCACCTTCATTGAACAACTTATAATATTTTTAATGAATACACTCCATAGTATGTGTGCACACCTCAATCTTCCCTGATTTAGAATGAAAATTCCACTTAGAGATCACCAACAATACCCTACATCCACCTCCACAATTGAGGGAAAATGGTTGTAGATTAAGAAGTTAAACTTTAGACAACCACAATGAGGATTACAACCATTATAAATTATCCTTATAATTAACTCAAAGAACATTAAAAACATGGTGTTGGGTTCAAGAACCTGATTAATCCATTGGGATATCCCTCAAGTTAGTTACTCATGATCATGAGTATTATAGTTCATGATGGTAATATGAGAAGAAAAAAAGAGGGTAGATGGGTGGAAAAATAAATAAAAACAATACACGAATTTATTAAAATATAAATTAAAATTAAAAATTTAAAAAAAATAAAGAAAACCAATAAATTAATAATAAAATGGGAATATTTTTGGTCAGCCTCCCTTAGTATAGATCTCCTCCTTGGTGCCTTGAAGTAATGGGATAGAAAATGGGATGATTTGAGAGGTGGGAGCTCCTATTCTTTTATAGGAAGAATTTTTCCTCCACAAGTTGGTGTGTTTCATCCCAAATTAGTGATATAATAACACATTTATTCCTTAATGAAATTTCTTAAAAATTTACTTAACCATCCACCCTTAAAATTTCAGAGTATTTGGAAGCTTGGTGAGGGAGTTATAAGCTTTTTACTCCAAGAATTTATTCTGTCTAAGAATACTCTCTACATTTCAACTATCATGAATTAATGACCATGAAAACGGGATATTAATGCATTGGTGAATTTATAATTTTTTTTATCATTTTCTTTATTGGAATCCCTCCAAATTTCAGTGTAAATATCTACTTAATGAATGAGTTATGAATTTTTTATTGGAGGTTTCTTTTTCTGGATGAAATTTCCATGAAGCTTCCTTTAATTGAGTTCATTCAAAATCCAAATTAATTGATTACAAACTTCATGGAAGTTAACTAATGAATGATACATTGAGTCACCTTTCATATATAGGTTGAATAATTGAAATTGGAGGTGTGTCGGCCGAGATGTGCTTCCGTTATGGTGGTGGTGTCCATGCTGTCTACCCGGAAAATTATTCTAATTAATTGATTTTTAAGGCCTTTATATGCTCGAATCATCCCCTAGTACACAAGACAATGTAGAAGTAAATACAATAAAAATTTTATAAAAAAAATTAATTTCTCAATTTGGAATTATATTTGTAAGGAAATGACCAAAATACCCTTAATGTTAAAACCTGTCAAAAATCTAGAATTAATCAATTTTCACAATTTTTCTCAAAACACATCATAAATCCAAAATTGATCCTTATAAGATCGAATTTATAAATTTGTAGGGTTAAAACAATTAAAATGCATATAGAAAATGTGGAAAATATTAACTCTATTATCTATTACCCGTTATTTGAAAGAACTCACTTAAATCTTCTATTAAGGACTGTAGTGTTATTATTTTGGGATTAATAGAACATCTAAAATTTAGATAAGGATGTTATTGTGAGATTTTGGAAGGTTTTATCAAGATAAATGGATCAAAATTTTTGAGGAAGTGAGGGGTGGAGGTTCTATTTTATATTTGTGGTGAGTGGAATACATGTAATTTATCAAAATTTAAAAGTATTCTTAAGGCACATTGATTGATAAATGAATAAAAAAATGACTCATGTTAGAAGGTGATATGGTTTTGTCAAAATAAAACCATCCAATTGAATTTAGGTATGTGTTTAGGTATTTTTTATCCAAATAATATTTAATTAAACACTGGTAAACATGTTTTAACCTTAATAATAGTAATGATTTTTTTAATCTTAAAGGGTTATAATTTTAATAATAATTAAAAAATTTGGTCACAGATGGCCAAGAGATGAAATTTTAGAAAATTTAATATTCTAATTTCACTCTTTCAATATTTATATTTTTTTATATAAGTTTATAATTTTTTTTTCATAAAATATCATTAATTTAATATTTTACAATATTCATTTATTTTGACATTAAATATATTAAGGAAAATATGGAATTAAAATATAATACTTTTAAATATTAATAATACATTAATATTGACTATAAAATTCTTTTGGAACCATAATTCATCATAGAAAAATTATATTAAATATATTAAATATTATTTACTTTATTTTTTTCACTTCTTGTAGAAACACTGTGTCAGCATTATATAAGAATTTAAAGTAATTATATAATACCTAAAAATTAAAAATAAAATATAACCATATTAATAGTTTCATTATTAACAAAGTAATATTAATATTAATTCAATTTTTTTACCCATATGTGAACTTATAAGATATATTTAAAGGAAAAAGAGTGACATTTTTTATTTTCTTTAATTTAGATAAAATAAATGACATCATAAAAAGTATATGGAACCAAAATTAAATTTATTCAATTTGAGGATGAATATGATATAATTATTATAATCCAATTAAATAATTAAATGTTTTGATTGGATTCTTAATGTCTTATCACATTATTTTTTACATTAATTTTTAAATTTACCATTTTCCTTGGTGATAAATTTTACCCTGGTTACTATTCAAAATTATTAAAAATAAAATGGAAGTATATAAAATATTTTAACCACCTATTTTTAAATATGGAATCTATTTTATCAAATGACATTCATAGAAGTGGTATAATTTATCTAAAAATAAATCTACAATGTTTGAAGAAAATTTTCTTTCTGGAAAAAAATGTGTTTTAATATATATAAAGTTTTTATACCATATTCAAGGTTAAAATTTATTCTTATTAAATTAATTGGATTGCTACTAATAAAAATGAACTATTTTTAATTTTAATTCTTTTTCAATTAAATTTTAAAATGGTAAATGCATTAAATGAAAATATTATTTATTAAAAAATCTATATTTTAGTCAATTCATTTAAAAAATTATTATTTTTAGAAAAATAACATAAAATTCACTATTAAATGACCTTTATATACATATTTGAAAAATATTATAATATAAAATAAGTTTTATAACTATTTAATAAATAAATTATAATATTTTTCCACAAAAAAACAATAAAAATCATTTTTAAAAATTATATATTTTCAAATCAAGAAATCATTTTAATAAAATTTTACTTTTAATTTCATAATAATTAATAAATATATTTTTATTGTGTAGAAACTTTATTCATATATTTTATAAAGTATTTAGTACAATTCATTTCCACAAATTAAATGACTATGATATAATAATAACATTAAAATAAATTGATTTCATTGTTTGTTTACGCTTGGTGTTTTGTGTTGTACATGCCATTGAAAATTGTGTTATTTTTTAAAAGAAAATAAAAACTAAAATAATAAGGTTAATTCATGTGTACTCATGCATAATGATAGATTAATAGAATTTTTCACAAGTAATTTGAAACTACATGAGATGAACTATCAGACACATGACATGGAGTTGGCTTAGTAATTTAAATTTGATGATTTGGGGAAATTATATTGATGGAGATATGTGTGAATTATTTATAGAACATAAGAGCATAAAATATATATTCACAAATAAATATCTCTACATGCATCAACGATGGTTTTTAGAGTTGATCAATGATGATTATTTCTTAGTCTACTACCATACCTGGAATGCGAACAATGTAGAAGATGATCTTTATTAAAATGATTCTAAAAACCAAAACACAATGATGAATAAAATGGATATATTATTTATATATATTTCAGTTGTGGGCATGTGAATCATTAATAATGGAACTCCATCTAAAATTTCTCAAATTATTGCTCAATCATCGCTATATGATAAGATTAATAAAATTCTAAAGGATGATTTGGGGATACAGAAGAAGGTGGATGTATGAGGAGGGGGAAAACCTGTGAGTTAAAGGTTTATGATGGTGGATTTTTGAGATTTTGGAATTGATTATTTGTAACCTCTAAACTAATGTTGAATAAGGACTTGTTGAATGATTTTCACAGCTCATCATTTTCCATAAATCCTGGAAACATGAAAATTTATAATAATTCTAGTAACACTACTGGTGAAAAAATATGAAGATGGAGATTGTTAAATATAAATAAAAGTGACTAATGGGTCAACATGTAGAGGATGGGAGGATAAATTCCAAAGGTATGATGTAAAAAATGTCTATAGCTATAAGGAAATTGGAAAATATCATTATATAATTTTTCACATGTCTTATAATGACATAAAAAGGGAATAATGATATATGCGTTGTTCTGGACCATCTTACAAATAATTTTCCCTCCATTTCCATTCTTGATGACTTCATAATAAATATAATTAAAAATATATAAATTAAATAATTGGTGAGACCTTATGGAACAACACCAGTTATTGTATCTTATTAATATCTAAGGTCAACCTAAATATCTAGGTAGAGTCTATAGCATGCTCTAAAAATATATTTTAACTGCATTACAACTTATCATCCGACAACTATTAAAAAATATGAATGAACTATCCAGAAAATGGAGTATATAATGAGAACTTGAACTGTGGCCTTTAGGGAAGGCTAAGACCAACATCAAACTTTTTTTGAGCTCTCTTAAAGAACATTTTTCACTATAACATTAGAAATACCCCAAATTAAACCATTTATGGTAATAGAAGTAGAACCCAAGTGTGTTGGGATGAAGATGGGGAACATAAGATGATAATACCACACATGGTTGAAGAAATTATGGATTATGTCACACCCTGAATTTTTATTTATATATTATTTTATTTATTTCTTGGTTTTTAATATTGTCATTAGTTTTCAAGTATGATTTTAGGTAAAGATGTTATGTTTGTGGGGTTTTGATAAGTTTTTTTTCACCTATTAATATTTAATGTGATTGGTTTTTTTGAAATAATATTACTACCCTTATGCAAGGGGTGTATCTTGTACATTTTATTCCTACATGGGTTTCCTCTCATAAGTAGTAGATTGTTAATCCAAATTCATTTTAGTATTAGGAGAAACAATATAGGTGCTTTTTGGTCTTTGGGTTCTTGAAAATGAACTGTGTATGGTTTGAGGAAACCATACAAAAAGTGTGTGGGGGTCTCTATAATCGAGGTAGATATGGAACATAGGAAGTGAATGGTCTTCCAAACTGTGTTCCATGACTATGAAAATTATCCCAAGTTTTTTAGTAGAGGCTTACAGTTGGAGTAGAGTTTTTAAACCCTAAGGAAAAATCCTTTTCAATGAACATGTGCTAAAAATAATTTTAAATTTATATTTATAACCATAATAAAATAAAATCTCTCAAAGGATATTCCTCCCCTCACCTCACCCTCTTTATCTATCTCTCAACCACCCAAGGGAGATATTTACCATGATCCTTTACTCCTCCCTCTCCATCCATTTTCTTATTAACTCATTTCTTGATTATTTTTGTGATTACGACATCCCATACTTTTCATACATAGATATTACCTCTAAATATTTGAATATTCTTTACAAAACATAATGGTCCATGAAAAAATTATATAGGTTTAGTATCTCTAGATACATGGAAACAAAAATAAATGGTTTATAATAATTCTACAATATCCCCCATTATTTTCCAGGAGTATCATGATTCTTAGTCATATCATATATAAAATATTTCTTTATATCCCTGAAAATAAAACATAATTATGGGTGAAATATGATGATCAGTATGGGTAAACAAGGGAAATTTCAATGATCATATAAAAATAACATGAGTAAAATTGTATGAAAACATAATCTTAACATTTTAAAACCATAACCTGTATATCAAAGATCATAATCTTGAGTCATGGAATAAGAAATGATAGTTTATAACATATGATTCATAAATGAAATAAATAATATGATCCATGTGGGCATAATATATACATAAGTCATGGAATTATGAAAAACACATAAATATAGAAAATCATCTCAATAATATTTAGGGACCAATTCCAAGTCTATCATAGTGAATTGAGTTTACTCTATAAGCTATAATAGTAGTCAAGGTTCAATCCCAATGATATAATTGTGAATAAAATCCCATACCAAACTAGGTTCACTCACCATTCTAGTCCTATATATCTTATGAGATATCAATCTTTAACTAATGAATTAGAGAGATATATTGGTCCCAATAATCACATAATTAAAATCATAATTTTTTGGGAAATAAGATCATATAACATTAATTATTCCATAAACTATTAAAATAATTGGGATTCATAAAAATTTCATCATAGAAAAACCAAACAAAAATAAATGGGTTTTATAAACAATTCATCATTGCGTATCCCAAGGAAAAGAAGCAAGTTTAATAAAAATATTTTCATCATAATGATAAACCATACATAGGGAGAATCAAGATGGTATACATCCATCAAATCCCTAGTATTGAATAAGTGAAATAAAGGGTTATTTTTATTGATGAATATAAATACCATTAAAATATCATTAAAACATTCATGAGGGAAAAAACTTTACATTTTAAATTCAGTTATTTAAAATATAAAAAAATATAAAATATAAAGGAAAAAAATTTCTTTGAAATTGGCAATGTAGTATTTAAAAAATATATTCAAATCATTAATAGTTCATGACTTTGGGAAATTTCGTTTATTCTATATAAGTTAAAATAAAACATCCCTTTTACAATATTTGTAAAAAATACAAAAAATATCTCATGCAAAAAAGTATTCATTTTTTAACATATTTTAAAATTTCAAAAAAGGATAAAAATGAAATTATGAAATAATATGAGAGTATTAAAATCCTTATTTGAATTTTTTTTTTATAAAATCTTCATATAAATTAAAATGGTTTTTCTATCGCAGTGAAAAATGAAGTCAATTTTTTGAAAAAGAAAATTATTAGTCTATTGAGTACATATTATTAGAGAAATGGAAGTAAAATGTTTATTTGAGATAAATAAAAACATGATAATAAAATTACTAAGTTTATCTATATATATTTCATAAAATTTCATCATCAGAGGCATATTCATAATCAATCATGTTAAATAATAGGATTGTGACAAAATACCATAACCTATTGTATTACTTGCATTGAAAGAACTATATCATCCTATAGAATAAATTTAAATATATTATAATAATATAAAAATATTCTTTATCATAATTATTATATCATATATGATAACACTATAACATTTAAACATACCATTTTTTCAATAATTCATTATTAAAATCATCATTTTCACGTGTTAACTCTTTCATTTATCATGAGTATTTTAGAATAGTAGTTTAAGCCCTTTTAAATTTATATTTTCCCATCATATATAGAAATTAATAATGATATAAATATAAAATATATTCATATTCATCCATAAAATATAGAGATAGAAAAATGAATTACACTGTTTATGGTGATGTTAGGCTATATGTACACATCAATGTTGTTTTCATTTTTTGATGTATGGAATGAAAGAAAGTTAAAGAATAATTTAAAATTATAGAATAATTATATTTTTATATATAATATATATATATTAATTAAACATATAATTATAATATTCTAAGTAAAATGGAAATGAAACACTAATCATATGGCCTCATGGAGGTGGTAGTCTACACATATCCATGAGTTACGTTATCATTTCCACCAGATTATAAGTTAAGTATGTAGATGTAATATTATAATTCCAAAAGTATAATTAAGTTATAAATATAATATATTAAAATTGTACCCATTATAATACCCATTCATAAAATATTATGAAGAAAAATGGATTGTATCCCTACATTGAGACGATAATTTATACATACGAACAAGCAATATTTTCATTTTTCATTTGATGAGAAAGAGGGTGTATAATGTTATTTACATATTCATAATAATATTTAAGAGTATTAATTATACTGAATTTATTAGTTTATTATAAATACCATACATTTACTATAGGTAAAGTAGATTAGAAAAGAAAGTGATCGATGAAGGCTATTACAACTTCTTTGAAATGCCTTCTTTATATCTCTTATAAAGGGACCTAGGGTTGGTCTTCTGGGAATACCATATTATCTAGAATACTTATAGTTCATTTATAAAAGATATTGAAATATTTTGGTCTAGATATAAGGCTAAAAATATGTGTAAATAAATGATAGATGAGGTGCCCATTTATAATTGATGTGAGTTGTACTTTTCAAATTTCTAAAAAGATTAAATTATAATAAATTCATTATCAAGAAAAATGAAAAAATGGAAATTTATTCAAAGATAAGGTAGTATAGGGTTGTGATTACATAATTCAATAAAATTTATACATTTTTTGTTATCATTTTATTCCTTATAATTTTGATTAACCCTTATTTAATTAATTTTAGTTTTAATTAAGATAAAAAATTTATCATTATTAAAGGGTTTTAATTTTTAAATTTATGGTTAAATTTTTCCATTAATGTAAAATAAAAGAAATTTCTCACTATATAAAACCCACCTTGACTTATTTAAATATTTTTATGATTTTTAAATAATTTAATAAAATATTATTTTGATAAAATATTAATATTGACTATTTTGGCACTATTCACTTAATTAGACTTGAAATACATAAATAAAAGGTTTTAAATATAATATAATAATTTTAATAAATAATAATATGTCATTTGAATATATTAAATTCATGTAAAACTATAAGTAACTCAATTAATATCACTATAATTATTTTTAAAATTATTTATTTTATTTTTCAATTAATTGAAAAAATAATTTTTTGAAGCTATGTAAGAATTTTAAGGTAATTATATGATACATTTATATTAGAAATAAATTATGATCATGAAATTAAATTAATTTTACACAGAGATACTATTAATATTTTTTTTATAACTAGAAGTTTCCCTATGTTAGCACGGAATGGATACTTAAAACTAAGAGTGGCATTTTGTATCTTTTTTAAATTTAAATAGTATATAAATCATTTTCCATGGGAAATATCCATTAAACTAAAAAAATTTGAACTTAAGGTTATAAAATTTGATTAAAATTCATCCTATAATAATTAGGAATAAAAATTATGTCCTTGTCTCTTATTTTAAATATAGATTAACCTAATTTACCCTTTACCGAGGTATAAATTTTATCCCAATTATTATTCATATTGAAAAAAAATAAAATGTTTATTTTTCAAAATTTTTAACCTTCTTATTATAAATATTTAATTCAATTTATCCAACTTAGTACCTATACGTGGTAGAAATTAATTTTAATTTATGTATGAAAAGTGAAAAGAAATGTTTTTTTGAAAAATACATTTATAAGTATAATGTGGATTTTTTAATACCATGACTAAAAACATATATATGTTGAATGTTTAAAATTTTTTATAAAATAAATAATATATATATTTAATTTTGATAAATAAAATATAATGATTGATTTTATTAATTAATATAAACATAAATTTTTGATATAGAAATTATTTTTTAGAAAAAGCATCACTTTTTATTTCCAAATAAATTTACTTTTTTATTATAATCATTTGATAAATAATGTATTTATTTTAGAATTTGTATACCATATATTTTCATAATTTTTAAATTAATATTAATACCCACCAATCCAATGGATAAGTGATTACATATATGCAATATTATAATAATGTTACGCAGTTCATCTAAACATGTTTTTGTTTGTAACGTAAAATGTCAAATAAATAATATTATTTAAAGATAATTTTTTAATAAAAATATATGGGTTTTATAATATACCCCCTTAAAAATAAATTTTCCCTTGAAAATTTTCACTCCTATTAAAATAAATGGGGATACTAGTGCCTCATCACATCCTCATGTTCCCACATAGATTCCTTAAATTGGTTATTCTGCAACAAAACATTGACCATGTGAGTTATTAAGTCTCATAGAACATTATCTCTATGATCTATATCCTGTACTGGTTTTCTTCATAAGAAAAATATTTCTCCAGTGGTATGACATCTGATTTCATCACATATAAAGGATCAAGATTATACTTACTCATGGTAGATATATAGAACACATCATTAACATAAGAGGTATTTTGAGAAAGAACATTTGAAATTCTACCATCCTGATATGATCAATAATTTACAAAGGAACATTATACCTGGGTCTTAGCATTAACATCCTTAAAAATATCATCTCCCACATCCATGGAGATATTTATAGGAATTCCCTACCACAATCTTAATTATCTAGATCTTTATAATGATTTTCATCATAAATTTTTTGTTCACTCTAAGATTCTATTATGTATTATTGAATGGCTATAAAATTATATATCAATTACTTAGTTTGATTAGGTCCCAATTGTTATATTTCCCTAAATTCATTCCAAAATGTTATAGTTTTTCAATTCTATCCATAGAGGGCTTCACTAGGAGGCATCTAAATGCTGGAGTGAAATCTATTATTGTATGAAAATTCCACCAAAGGATGAGGATGATCACAAAAACTATTGAAATATATAGACAAGTCTGTCTAAATGTCATCTATTGTTTGTATGTTCCCCTTAGACTAATTTGTAGGATAATAAGTAGTGATGAAACTCAAGTCATTATCCTAATCCTACCGAATAGTTTTCAAAAGCATTGAGTTAATCCTAATATCCCAATTAGATAAATTTTATAGTGGTACACCACTAAATCTTAACACCTATAGGATGAATAGAGAGTAAATTATTATGAGCATAATCCATCATATCCTTCATCAAATATAGTATCAAAGGGACACAAACATAGTTCCTTATACTTATTACTTTATCACCATCAATGTTTAACATAGGAACATTTCTCACCATTAATAAGAGATCTAAATATTTATTCTTTGCCTCTTTAATCTTCACATTGAATGATGGTTTATAGTTACCTATACTTTTCTAACATATATATTAAATCTAAATATATGAATATTATTTACATAATAGAATAATCCATGCAAGAATCATACTAGTCCAGTATCTCATGAAATATGGAAAGATAATCAACTAATTCAGAATAGTTCTACATCTTATCCCATGTAGATCTTCATAACTATCACACTTAAATATTATAAAATAAAAAATTCTTCATAACCTATAAAAATAAATATAAGAAATGGTGACCTTTGATTCTTAGTAATGTTAAAAAAGGGAGATATTAATGATCGTATAAGTATAAATAAGAAAAAGGGTATGATAACCTTAGATTAAAATAAAAAACCATACCCTTCATATCATAGAACATTATATTGAGTCATATCATAATTATAGGTAGTTTACAAGACATGAATCATAAAGTATTAAAAAAACATGATCCATAAAAATATAACACTGGTATAACAAATTGAATTCTGTTATACACATATGCATTTAAAATAATTTCCTTAGTAGTCAAGGATCATTTCCAAGTTTATCATAGTGAAATGGGTTCATTCCCCAAACCATCATATTATTTAAGGTTCACTCCCAAGACTACCATTGTGGAAAGATTCCCTTACTAAAATGGGTTTACCTCCATTCCTGTCATTTTTATCCTAAGAGTTATCAATATATACTGAATGAATTAGAGGGATATATAACCCAAAACTATCACATTGTGAAAATTATACATATATGTTCCATAAAATAATAAATCATTCATCATATTATAAACCATGAATTAAAAAGGATTTAATAAAAAATTAATCATATCATGTCCATGAAATGAGATGGGTTTTATAAACAATTCATCATAACATTGCTCATGGAAAAGCAACATGTTTTATAAATATCTTTTCATCATAAAATCCAACCATCTATAGAAAGAATAATTTTTTTATCATTGGATCACATCCTCAATAAAACTTATGTAACACTTAACCTTGTCTTCATAGATGGAAAATGATTTTTAAAGATCACATGGAACATTTATTGTGGAAAATACCTTTTCAATTTTCAAATAATGTATTATAGAAATATTTACATATATGAAGGAAAAAATTATTTTTGTAAATAACCATTGAATATTATAAAGTAATCTTAAATTAAAAAATAATTTTTTATGGTGTTAAAATTTATTCATATCTATAAGTTAAAAAACATTTATTTCATGTTTTAGTAAAAAATTTAAAAGTACCTTCTTGAGAAAATGTATAGAATATTTGTTTTAATTTTTTTTTTCAAAAATTTATATAAGGGTAAAAATGAAATTAAAATTTACTAGATATTGGAAAAAACCTCTTTGAACCATTTTTATAAAACATGGATATGGAAGAAAATTATTTTTCGTTCAAAGAGATAAATAAAATTGATTTTCCTTAAAAACACTTTTGTGGTCTCTTGATTTCATAAGGTGAGAAAAATTAAATGAAATAATTTATTTTCAATAAATAACTATAATATAATAAAATTAATTATATTCTTGAAAGTATATCATAATATTTCATCATTGGAAACTTAATCATAAAAAATTGTAATAAAAAATTAGATTGTAATGAAAATCCCCTTACTATTTTAGTCTTATTTCAATCATAATATTGATAAAAGAAATAAATATATATGGATATTTAAATAAAATAATTTTCATGATAATAATAAAAATTGAATTCATGTGTATTATATATACTTTAAAAAAATAAATAATTCATACATAAGAATTATGTTCTACATAAATAAAAGCGAGATGAAAATCCCTTACCTCAAGTTCACCTTGATTAGAAGGAACTCTAACCTCTATTATAATAAATTAATATTTATTATAAATATATAAAAGAGACATTTACATACTATAAACATAATATATGATCCCTTTATAACATTTCAAAACCCCATTTTATTAATAATTCCTTATTAAAATCATCATTTACTGGTGTTAACTGTTTCGTTTATCATGTGTATTTCATCTTACGAAAAGTACCTTCAAATGGATATAAATTAGAAGCTACTCTAGGATAGGGAATTAATACCAAAAACTAATTTGATCTAGATATTTTTAGTCTAATTTGAAACCTTATCATTTTGACTAACCTTTAGTGAACCAATTTTAATTTTAACTACGATAAATTTTTTTTCATTACTAACTAGTAGTAATTTTTAATAATAAGATACAAATTATCCTAGAAATAGAAAATTTATGGAATTTTAGACCATATGATACCCACATTATGTTATTTTGTGTTTTTGTGATATTTAAATAATTCAATAAAATATTATTTTGATAAAATATCATTATTGTCAATTTTGATACTATTTATTTAATTTCACGTAAAACTTATAATGATTTTTTTTAATTATAATATAATCTATTATTAGAACACTAATATCCTGTATTAGCTTATAAAATTCAGGAAACAATATAAATTACTCCTAATATATCACTTTTAATATTTTTCATATCATTTATTTTATTTTTCCATTAATTAAATTAATATTGTTTTTGTTTTGTGTAAGAATTTAAGGTTATAATAAAATACCTAAAAATTAGAAATAAATTCTTATTATGAATATAATTTAATTATAAAAAAAATTAATAATAATAATCATTTATAATATAGTTTTATCAATATGTGAAAAAATTATAAATATTGAAAACAAAGAGACTAACATTTTGTAACTTTCATTAATTTAAATAATATATAATTCATTTTCATGGAAAAGTGTCCATTAAAAAATCATTTAAATCCCAAGGTTATAAAGGTAAAATTAAATTAATAAAATAAAATATATATAATTTTTGAATATATTTCAAACCTTAACTTTTGGTTTTAACCATTCATCAACCATTTTCAAACATACCATTACAACATGGTATTTTACTCATTTTGGGGCAGTATAATTACTATAAGAGGAAAAATTCACCATAAATGGATCATGGTTGATATTATAAACTATATTCTTGTGACTCATAAAAATTTAATATTTCTATAAATTCTACATCATTTAATAATTTATTATTTATCTTAATATAACATTAATGTCAATTTTAAAAACTATTCACTACTTTGACATTAATAACATTAAGAAAATAGAAAAAATTCAATAAAAAAATATATTAATACAAAATTAACATATCATTTTAATATATAATATTTGTGGATTATATTAATTATCACAAATTATAATACCATTAATATTTTTAATAGAATTTATTTTATTTTCCCTTTAATTTAATACTTTCTACATCAGTGTTATATAAGAATTTAAGGTTAATATTTATCCAATAAAAATTATTATTGAATTACCTTGATAAAGAAAAATCATTTATATTTCAAATTACTATTTATAACTAAGAATATCCTCACTTTTTCTCCATGATAATAATAATATAGTTATTAAAATAAAGAGATTCACATTTTATATTTTCCTCACATAGAATATTATGAATGTAATAATCACATCCAAATAAGAGAAAAAGTCCATACAACCAAATATTGGATGATTATGGATAAAATATACTGAAAAATGAAATTTTGTCATGTTTTGGGTTTATTTTATTTTCCTTATCATTTTATTTTTAACACTTAATTTCCAGATTTTCCCTTTAACATGGTAACAAAAATTACTATGGTTATAATTCATATTTCCAAAATATAAAAGGGACCTTTTTTTCTGAATTCAAACATACTGGTTTGAAATATGAAATACTTTTTTTAGGATTCAAAAAAAATAAGTGTAAGAATATTATGTAAAATAAAACCTAAAAAATGCGATGAAAAAGTTTTTTTAGAATAATACCCTTTTAAAGTATAAAATGTTTTTGTTCAAAATTCAATTATATAATAATTTTAAAAAATAAATGTTATATTATTTTCAAATAAAAATTAATTAATAATATTTTAAAACTAATACAATAAATAATTTTACTTTTTAAATAATTAAACCAAAATATAAATTTCTCTCAATATTTTTCACTATTCATTATAAAATCAATATGTTTTTAAAAAAATATATACAATTCATAGTAAGAAAATATAATGATATTGATTTAAAAAATAATATTACTTTTTAAAAATAATATTTCTAATATTTTCATACATTATAATATTCACTCATAAAATGTATTATCACCAATTTATGAGGAAAAAATATTTTTGAAGAATAAAATTTCTACTAAAATTGAATTCTTATTTAAAAATCGATAATTAATACATTAGAAATGATTATGAGCATAATATATTTCATAATTTTGTTAATATGATTCATTACATCCAATTTAATGCCTAGGTTATAATGGTCACATTTAAATAATTATATTTCATTTTTACTTAATCTCAGTGTTTCCTATAATTTATGATATCAATGAAATTGAATTTTAGGTATCAATATTTCATAAAAAATCTATGTGTTACAATCTCCCTTTAATAAACTTTTTTCCCCAGAATTTGGGCTTATTATTTTTTATCAATTTATATAAAATTTAAAATTCCTTTATGGAAACTCACATAGAAAAATGTTTTAATGAAACATCATCATGATAAGTGAGAATAGAGAATAAAAAGTTCATCTTCAATAATAAAATACTTTGTTTGAATAAATGAGAACATTAGTGGGATGCAAAAACATGGATATGGAAGAAAACCCTAACTTCAAAGGGTTGATAGAGAGTGATAGGAAAGATCCTCAGGAGAAAGTTAATAATTAAAATAATTTTAAATTTGTGATGGATTAAAAATTAATTTATTTCATGATAAGAAAAGTAAACGAATATATTTTTTTTTCAAAATCCATTTCCTTATTTTGAGAAATTCTTTTACATGCTAGAATAAGAACATAAATAATTATACTAACTTTTCAAGAAGAAACTTATCTTTTTTTCAAAACAATAATCATTAAATATGATTATTTTTCCATTCCTAGAGCACTAAAATCAACTTAAAGATTACACAATCCATAAAAGGTTATCTTGATATTAATTTTATCACTGGAAATTAACAAAAACAAAAATGTTATCCCCCATGAAGATAAGTATAAAAATTAATAGTCCTTTATTTGATGAAATACCACATTAATAAAAATTAAATGGCAATACTAAATGTTGAAATTAAATTAATACATAAATAACTATCCTTAATATATATTAAATTACTCTTGACGATGTTCAAAATCCATAAATCAGAAGTATTTGATCACATTTTCATTCATGATTAATTTAAACATTATCTACAATCAACATTAGTCTACCATAAAGTCATATAATAAAAATGTATATTCCCTAATCTTATAGTCTCTAAGATATAATAATAATTTCCATAAATAAATAACCCTATATCCCAAATAATATTAATTACCTTAATATTAATGATTTTTTACCTGAAAGGTTATCTCAAAAATCTAATCTAGCATACCTAAAAGATTAATATCATTCTTCTTTAATAATACTTCACATTAAACCTAATGTAGATATATACCTCATCCCAATAAAATTTCTCCCAAAATATCATTAGTCACCTCAAAGTTACAATAATTAAAACCTCACAAGGGGGTCCAAGAGATTGATCTCAAGATCAACCTCAAACATATAAACCCATGATGATATCTATACCTCTTATGTTAACTTCACATGGAAACTTATTTTCTTCTAAAAATTAATAAAAAAACTCTCCATCAATTATGTTCACAAACTCTTGAATATATTCCATACATCCAAAAATAAAATAGAAAATATTAAAAATAAATGAACTAAATCACTTGGTCATCAAATATCTAACTAATTTTTTTTCCTTCAGATATAACCCATAAATTTTCATTTCCTATTTATCCAAACTAGAAATTATCACATTTCTTGTTTTTTGTTATCAGTCAACATATTTTTTCAAATCTTTAAATAAAATATATAGAGGAACAATCCTTATAAGTTTCATGATTTTTATGAATAAAGTATTATTAGTTTAACACCTATAAAACATAATTATTGAATATAAATAAATAACTACACTAATTTTACGTCCTTAATAAAACATTAAAAATGCATCATCATCTTATTCATTAAAACTTATTTCCTAAAATATTAAATATAAATAGTGTATTAAGATTCACCAAAAAAATTTAAGAAATCTTCTTACTTTTAACATAATAAATCCTCTTAAAAAATTTCATAGCTTTCATATTTCATCCATATTATCTTCAGTATCATTCTTAAAACCATTACTTGAATAACCTTAGAGATTATTTTCTCATGATTTCACCTAATGAAATATTTTACTGAAATTCAGATACTCTCATTATTTAAAATAATGAACTATCAAGGATTCCTTAGGGATACCATTATTACCATAAATTTCATTAATAAAACTTCTCATTTTCCTCAACAATTACATTATATGTTTCCTTTTTGTTCCAAAATAAAAACATCTTCTCATTCATCTAAGACATTCACTTGTGTGATTTTTTCAACATTCTAGAGATGTTGGAAGATTAATCTTGTTTCCTATATAGTGTTTATGAATATCCATCTTCCTCTTATTAGTTGTAATTGGAAAATCACAATATAAGATATTTTTAATCATATAATGAGATAGATAATTATGAATAATCATATGGTATCACATTCCAGCACCCATTCCATTCAGTTTTTCATGAGGACAATCATTTTTTTGTCTGTCGATGTTAACATGATTCCTCCTTTTTCTAGCTGTTGAATAAAAAATAATATTGCGAGAATCAATAATAATTGTTAGAAATAACATATTCTTATAAAATAATTTATAGTATATCTAAATAATGACACATTATTCCATGAAACCAAAGGTTTAACCTAGGCCATTCATTATTGTTAACAAAATAATAGGATTTTATCTTATAATTAAGATTATAAGCATAGTTCTTCTTAAATTTTTCTAATCCTAGATTCCTAATTTTATTTAAAACTTGACCCGATACCAACTATACTGACCCATAATTTTTATAAATAGACATTTCATCAAAATAGATGAGTATTATTTACATAACATAATGATCCGATGAAGAATTTCCTAATTATAGTATTGTTGGAAATGTGGAAACTTAAAAAATTGGTTCATAATAATTCTACATCATCTTCCACAAATATCATCATTACTATAACCCTTCTTAGGCATATCATACATAAAAACTTTCTTCATAACGTGGGAAATGAATCATAAGAAAGGTGATCTCTCATGCTCAGTATGGGTAAACAAGGGGGATATCAATGATCATAAAAGAATACCATTAATAAAAGGGCATGATAACATGAGAATAATAGTTAAAAACCATTAAATGTGTATCATATATCATAATATTGGTTCATGGTGTAATAATTGGATGTTTTAAGATTTGAATCATAAAGGAATAAATAAACCTCAGAAATAAAATCCAAACATTGGCATAAGACATGTAATTATGTCATATACCTAAGTATAGAAAATAATTTTCTAAGTACTTGTGGATATTTTCCAATACTATCATAGTATAATGGTTTAATTAATCAAAAAATTTTATTAATCAAGGTTTAATTTGAAGATTATAATAGTGGATAACGTGCCTTACTGAATTTGGTTCACTCCCCATTTCTGTCATGTTTATCTCAGGAGTTATAAATCATTACACAATGCATTGGAAGGAGATAAAGGTCCCACCAATCATAATAAATATAATTAATATTTTTTCCAAAATTCCATAAATAATTAATCATATTTTAACCCATGAAAAAATGGGTTTCATAAAACAATCATCATCTTAGAAAATAATAAAATAAATGGGTTTCATAAATAATTCATCATTACATATCCCATTGAAAAAAAAAACAGGATACATAAACATCTTGTAATCAAAAATATAAACCATCCAGAGAAAGAATAATGTTTTTATCATTAGATAATATCCATAGTAAATATTATATAACAATAACTATTGTCATCTTAAATGGTAAATTATTTTGAATGATCACTTGTAACATTTCTTGCGAAAAATACCCTTTCTATTTTCAAATTAATTATATTAAAAAATCTGTAAAAATAAGAAGGAAAATATTTTCTATGAAAATAACCATATAAAATTTTAATTTATTCTTCAAATAAAAAATTATTCATATGTGTAAGAAAAGTAATTATTTTCATATAAGATAAAAAACATTCATTTAACATTTTTTTAGAAAAGTCAAAAGTACACAGTATATAAAATGATAAAAATATTCCATTTATTTTTTTTAAAAAGTAAAAATAAGAATAAATTAAATTAAAAAATAAATATATTAAAGTAAAGACCTTATTCTATATAATTTTAAAAATCATGGATATGTAAGTAATATGTTTTTTGACTGAAATGTAAAATAATGTCAATTTTCCTTAAAAAAATATTTTTGGTATCTTAAGTACATAAGGTGAGTAAATTTTTAGGAAAAAATTTATTTTAAATAAATAACCAGAAGAAAATAAAATTCATGATATTCTTTATTATTAGATCATAATATTTCATCATTGTAATCTTAATCATAAGTATTCCTAAAAAACATTGATATTGTATCATAAAACCCTTACTACATTATTAACATTTGAATCATAAGACCCATGAAAGAAATAAAATTAGATTGATATGTAAATACCATAATTTTCATTTTAATAATAATAAAATAAATCCATGTGAATTATATACAAGAAAAAAAAGTGGTATATAAGTCATGTGTCCTAAAGAAATAATAGCTAGACAAATATCTATTACTTTCATTTTTTTACATCGAAATAAATCTACCCTCCTATATAATAAAAATTAATTTATTATAATTCTACACATGGGAAATTTTAATGGTTTTATTATAATATATGGTTCATTTATAATATTTCAACATGATATTTTATCAATAATTCCTTATTAAAATAGTTACTATTGGGTGCTAATTATTTCTTTTATCATGACTATTTTAGTTAAGTAGTTTTATCCCTTGTACATTGAAAACAGTTCCGCCATCTAAAGAAGTCTAATCATTATATAAATATCATATATATTCATTATATTTATATTTATAGTCATAAAAAACATATATTTATATAAAAATTAATTACACCATTAATGAATATGAAAAGTCATACGTACACATAAATGCTGCCTTGTTTTTTCAATGGATGCAATGAAAAAAAACATAAATATTAATTAACCATTGTAGGATCATTATTATATCTTATTTTTCATATAATTCATTAAATAAATACTCATCACCATCACCATAAAATATAATTTAAAAAATGAATCACATTGGTTCATAAAGGTGGTAGTCTACATGTACGCCAGAGTGACCTTATCATTCCCCAATAGAGTTGATATAAAGAAGAAAGATATGATGTTATCATCCAAAAAGTATTATTTTTTCTCTTAAATATCATTTATATATATTAAAACCATCACAATATATATCCATTAATTTTAGTGATGAGAAATGAATTGTATGTCTATATGAATATAGAAATTCATATGTACACACAAGTGATAATTTCACATCTCATTTGATGGGAAAGAAGGTTCATAATGGTGTTTTTATATTAATAATAACAATTTATTATATTTTGGATACTGAATTTATAATTTTTTGAATAATACAATAGTTTAATAATAGGAAAAAGATGAATTAAAAATAAAGTGATCATTTAAGGAGACTACCTCTCCTTTGAAACAACTGTATTAGATCTAATCTTAATAGATCTTGGGTGTGAATTTGAGAAGAATAAGACAACTAGACTGTGTTTAGAAAAGTTTAAAAGAGAAATTGGTTGTGTTTGGTCGATATATAAGGCTCAATGTGGTGTAAATAAGTGAGGTATTATGTTCCCTTTGAAAATTAAGGTGAGTAGGAATTTTGGAGTTTCTCAAAAAAAAATAAATTATAATTGTAACATAGCAAAATGGAATCCACTAACTAGGCCTCGATCTGGTGGTTCATAAGGCCTCATGAATGACTCACTATATTCTAGAGGCTAACAACTATTAGAAAGGTTGTAATGGTGGTATAATGGGGAGACTATACTCTCATATTAAAGTGAAAATGGATACAATAATGAAAAAATAGTTGAATCATATTATTAAAAAACACCCTAAAGAGACCAGAACAATAACCCTACATAGTTGAATCACATGAAACAAAATGTAATAATAAGATATTGATGTTTAAATAATTTAGAAACTAAAAAATAATAACTAAATCCAGAAATGCTATGTCAGATACTTGATGTCATGTCATGCTACTATAAAAAAGGGGAACGACTGAGAGGCTTATAAAACATGCTATATAAAAAAATACCAAAAACTGTAACTATATTATATCATGCACATTAATGGTCAATTTCTACCATTATCTAACTATAATATATGAATACTAAGAATTAGTAGTAGGTAACTTTCCCTTATTCATACCTTCAGGCAAGTAATATACTAAGGTTCCAATGGTGGCCAGAGTAGTGTGTGAGATAAAATCCCAATAGACCACAAAAAATGATGTTTAGAAGTAATTAATGCAATGTACATTGAAAATAAGTCTAAAGAAATAAATAAATAATAATCAAAGCTGAATAAATATACACCAGCCTACTCAGGCTCCAAAATGACACTTGGAGGCTCCACCTGCTTTATCTCATGGCCAGAATTAATGTCTGATTGGTAACTAAATATATATTAATAATATGTATATATAGTATAGTTATATACTACATCTACCTTTATAGACTAATTATTTGAGAACATAATTAGCTATATACTAGATCATTAGGTGCCTGCTGGATCGGGGTGTAACACAGTCATCCATAACCAGTCAAAAAGTGTATATATACTGAAGAAAAAGGTCAAATTCCCTACATCCCAAAAAGAATGAGATACATCATTCTCAACACTCGATATGGTTGGTGTGACTTCATGTCAACACCCAAAATTAGGGAAGTGGTGTGTCAATACAAACATCCAAATAGTTTTAATGGTGTGAGAAGTCATTCATGACACCCATTGTTAGGGAGAGTGTATCTTCATTCTCAATAAGTCCCTTAACCATCGCACCATGGTCAATATAAATGACATAATCATAATAAGAACAAAAATAATAAAAAATAATATCTCATGAATTATATTTATAAATCCCTTATTTATAAAAGGAATCATAATTCAGTTAAATCATTTCATAAAGCATGCCATGATCATTGTGGATTTGATAACCTTTATAATTAATTTCAATTAAACAATTTAGTATATTTAAGAAAGAAACAATATTGAAATAATACACTAAATATAATTAATCCATTTAATTAAACAAACATGTAAAATAAATTTCAAGGTTGAATGAAGTTCTTAGAAGGATCCATTATCAATTAAGCAACTACATACAAGATAAATTCCATTTAAAATTAAAACTAAGCACTTAGGAGGTGATTTGGTTTAGTAAATATTTATATAACAGTGGGAAATTTGAATTAAAATCCATGCTAAAAACTTAGAAGTAGTTCCTGGAATTTAATCAATTAATTAAAAAGGGGAATTTTATGATGGAACAACCATGGGGTGTTCATGATCGATGTAAAAATCCTATAATTAATTAACACTGATCCTAGAGTTTATAAAAATTTGAAAACATGAATTTTGAATCAAAAAATCAATTTCATGTAACACTCATAAATGGTCGGCATGAGGCACAACTACATGACTGTGAAAAAAAAAACTCACATTTAAAGGAAAAAACAAGACCACCAACCCTAATGTTGCTAAAGACTCCTCAATAAATAAAAGCCTTATATTTGAAGTAGATTTGAAGAAAAATAAAGAACATATTAACTCCATGAAAATAGGAAAAAATAAATTTCACATAATTATCTTAATAGATATGAATATAAATATAAAATGGAAGGTAGGGGACTCAAGATCTTTCCTTAATCTATCATGTGATTCATTAAAAACTTAACTTGGACTTCAGATTGAAGAGTTATTGAAATAACTATACAGATGATGATGATAGATTATAGGAGGAAGAACTCAGGGATATAACTAGAGAATCAGGGAAAAGAAAACTTGGCATAAAAATTAGGTTAATTAAGGAAAAATTGGACATTTGATCTTCAAAATAGGGGGTGGAAGGTTGGGCCACATAGTTTAGTCAAGCTATTCACAGACTATGGTAAGATCAATCTCCATGGAGAGACCTCACATGATTAAGTTGCATAGTATCCCCATCCATTTCAAAATATTCTAAAAATACTCTGTAAAAATGGTCTAAAATATTTCAATGTTGCGCACCTAGGGTCACATGGTTTTAGAAAACCATGTGGCCCATGCTGGTCATAAGGTTCCCTGCATGACTACCCTACATGATTATTACTAACCATGTAGTCAAAGTGTGGCCTTCTATGTTTTTCCATTTTCTGAAACTCTAGTATTCTAACAAGCCACATACACTCTAGGGTCCTTCCATAGGCCATCACACAAGATTATGAATATTAAGTAATGGATAAATATTGAAAAAAATGAGTCACACCTTCATGAAAAGATGATTCATCACATCCTCACTTCCATAAATAAACTCATCTACAAGTTCTAAATTTTAGGGTAAAGAGGAATCATCAATGTAGAGTTTCAGCCACTGAGCTTGTATATCTGTTTTTGGATCCTAGGTCATGTCCTATACTCATCCATGCTACCATAATACCTTTAACAATGGAATTGACCTTTCTTAGAGTTTCTTTACACTCTAATCCACAATACAAACAAGATAATCATCAAAGGAAGCATCCATATCTAACTCTACCTAATCAGGATGAAAGACACGTGATAGGTCTAGATAATACCAGTGAAGATGAGATACATGAATGAAATCATCCATAGACTGGTATCTCTAATGAATTTTTATCAGGTAAGACACTAGTCTGATCTATTTCCAAACCTATTAGGATCCAAAAAACCTAGGTGAGAGATTACCCTGTATATGAATATTTCTATGGCCCAACATTAGCGAGGGTCATAAGAAACCATGATATATGACCATGAACTCAAGAGATCATTAGGGTCTGTTAGAATATAACTGCTGTCTGGATTGAGTTGTCAGCACACATGTTCTAATTAGCTAAACCTACTCTGTAGTATCCTAAATGAGATGAGGCCAAAGAAAAGCTTCTCCTACCTCTCACTAGCAAAGAGTTGAATGTGAAGGCCTACCATATAATTCTTCATAAGGATCCATCTCGATGGTATCCTTAAAGATGTTATTATAAACAAACTAAACATAAGGAATTCATTTCTCTAATGAACCCTCAATGTTAAAGAAACATTACAGTGCATGCCCTATTACACCTGAACCATGCAATCTATTTTCCTCCAGTCTTAAGGTGATATGTCATTCTTATAAGCACCTATGTACCCAAGGCCTTATTCAACCCCTACTAGAACCATGACATAAAGCTGATATCTCTTTCAGAAATAGTAGAATGGGGATATCCATGAAGTTTTACAACCTCTTTGATCTATATCCTCCTTATCTCATATATCGATAAGGTATCTGGAATATGTAAGAAATATGTGACCTTCATCAAATGATTAAGGAAATACCACACTGTATCATTACAATGAGGTGATCTGGGTAAAGTAGTCATGAAATATATAGAAAGATCATCCCATTTGAACTTAGGAATAGGAAATGAATATAAAATTCCCACTGTCCACTGATGTTCTACCTTCACCTACATACAGGTGGAACACTAAGTGGTAATATAATAAATATTTCTTTTTCATAACAGGACACCAAAACTGGTGTTACATGTCTCAATACATCTCGATGATACTAAGATGAACTTCCCATACCGAGGTATGAAATTCCCACATCATCCATACTATGATATCTATTAGGATCCATACACTTCCATGTAATAGAAAAATATAACCCCCATCTATGATCGAACCAAAATATGTGATGTCATCTTAGACAATTTCCCTTAAGACAAGGCCCTTGGTATTTGATAGTTGTATCACTCCCACCCATTCAAAATGGGTATAGGTAACTATTTTGGTCATGAGGATAATATTCCTATGGTTATCATGAACCTTAATGTTCATCTCTGAAAACAATTCTATGAGATTCCATTCTCCACTTTCTGCTAATTCCACCTGAGTATGAGTCTTCCAGCTCAGAGAATCAGGTACATCATTACCTTTCCCAGGTGTGTAAACAAGATCTAAGTCAAATGACTATAGGTATTCCTCCCATATATGCTTCTGGAGATTTAGATCATGATATGTAAAGATATATATGAGGATTTTGTGATATTTGAATATCAAATTTTTTTTTCCAGATAGATAGTGTATCGAATGGTGTAATTAATGAACCACAATATATTGATCAAGGTTATTTGTCAGAAAATTCTACTCATGAGGCCTCAACTGACAAGACCCATACATGATGACTCACTCATCCAGCATCAGAGCAATCCCATTCTTGATACCATATTCTTTATAGTAAACTATGTAGGTCCTTCTCAACTCTGGAAGAATCTATATCTGCACATAATTCAAATGGACCTTCAACTCATAAAGGTATGTATCATAATCTTGTGAACATAAGAATTTCACAACAATATTTTTCAAGACAATAAGTAGTTCTACAAGGAAGGATAATTCCTAGATGAATAGTTCATAATATCTAGATATCCCCATGAAAATATGTATGTAAAATATGTTCTTGTGATTCTACTAGTAAACTACGTCTCTCAAATTCTCTAGGTCTACATGTACTCCAAACTCCAAGATAATATAACCTAGGAAGTATCTATCCAAAAGTGAAAAATTACTGAGCATAAAATAAATATGGTTCTCTTATAGTGTATTTAGATTGATCTATTGATGGTTCAAATGGTCGTGTTTAGAATAAGAAAATAATAATATATCATCAAATTTTTTTACCACAAATAAATCTATATACAGGTGGAAAACCTGATTCATTACATCCATGAAAACCGTAGGTGAATTTGTGAGTCCAAATGACATAATATAGTAGTCATAAAGACCATAACTACTCCTTAATGTTATGGGAGGTATATATAATGTCCCGACTCAGACATGATGATAGCCCAACCTCAAATATAAAATTGAAAACTCCCTATCTCCTCAGATATGATCCAAGTGGTCATCAATTCAATGTAGTGAATACTTGTTCTTACACTTAAGTAGGATCAAACAATGGTAATACACAAAACATATGAGGGTAAAATCCACCTTCATGAGAAAAAGGACCGGTAAATACTAAGGATAAGTACTGGGGAATATGAATCATTTAGCCTCCATATACTATAAATGTTTCTTGAGATTCAAAAGGTCCATAGGTGCCATCCTATAAGGAGGAATGGTCACTAGTGCTTCTCCGAGAAATATATCAATTAAAAATTCTCCCTACCACACTTGAGGTAGACCAGAAATCTCATCATGGAAGACTCCACTGAAAAGATCCACTATAAGAGGGAAAAAATGGGGTCGTAACCCTTAATCATCCATGAAAAGAATCATGATCTGAGCTGTCACACTACCTAGACTCTTCTTATCAGGTCCAACTTGAGTCATATGAACATCCCATTCTCCCTTTTGCACATTACTACCACCCTATGGGGATATAAACATCACCCTAGAACAATAGGTGTAAATATGAAATTTATGGGGAACTATCCATTCCATCCTAATGATTACATCAATGCCTGTCATGTAAAGAAAGAAAATATTACATACGAAGAGATATCTACCTATCTCAAGGGGAAAATAATTATAATGGTGAACACCATCTAATTAGATACCTAACAGGGTATTAAGAATCATAACTCCATATATGTGTTCTATATAGAGGTCCATACTCTTTAAGATTTCATCAGATATAAAAGAGTGTTATGTGCCTATTTCAGACAAATAATACACTAATGTGGATGATAATAGAATAATAACTCATACATTAGATGGTCTGGTGCTCTAATCAACCACCGCCTCGACCTAAATGGCTAGTGGTATTCCAGTTGCATTCCTAACAATGTACTATAGGCCCCACTTCTGAATGTGGAGTCAGTGTAGATCCTTTATCATTAGTCACTAATGGAAAATTCCTATAAAAGAACATAATATGGATCATCCTTTTTCTACCTCTGCATTCCATTGGACCCCATAAACATTTGGATTCATATATCCCAACTTCCTTCTCTTGTGACATATCAAGAAAATGTCAGCATGATGAACCTGACTAATTCTACCCTTATAAGAAAGATCTAAGTGAAACTTCCATTCGCCAGTAGAACCATCGATATATTTATGTACTGAACCACCAAAAAATGCACCATAATATTTCCTCATATTCCTATTTTTAATAAGGGCTTGGTTTATTATCTCAAATATGGTCATCAACTAAAATACATTGACCTGCGATCATATGGCGTATACCAGCCCATCCTTGAATCAACTTGTGGTCATAATATCAACACCTTCTAGAGTCGGTGTGAAAAATTGAAAATTAGTAAAACAAGATGAATACTCCATGATAGCTATATATCCTTGATGTATGTTCATAAACTCTCTTTATTAATCTCCCATTAGAGTCTATGGAAAGAAATATTCATAGAAGATAGTCTAGAAATCTTCCTTGACCATATCCAAATGTCGATCTGCCTGGGTAATAACATAACACCATCACAAGGATGAATAATGTATCATATACATAGAAAGCCTGACCCTCCACTATAGAGGAATATCAAGATTCTATAATATATAATGAATATATTTGAGCTATGAGTCTACAGAATGAGGTCCACCATCCCCCCTAAAAGGTGTGAGGATGCTGCTACTAGAACTCCTGAGTCAACTCTTCCATACTCGAGGAAGGTTAAGAAACTCCTTTAATTGACTGAAACATATATAGTAAGATATATTAGAACATAGAAGTATTTCACAAATCAGGAATATAAATAGGTTCCATTGGTGTCAATCTATGAGGGATCACTAGCGGCTCAAGGCCCACCACCTTAGGTGAATTCTCATCACCTCCTTCAGGGAATATGCATAGAGGACAATGAGGAGGCATGATGCTAAACTTAAAAATTCATAGATCACAAGATATCATAATAGTCACATTATTGGAGATAAATAACTTGTATAAGTGTATAACCTTCCTATATAAATGATCACACCCCTATGATTTCTCCAAAATACAGTTCTAGTTAGTAGAAAAGACCATTACAGGCCATAAGAATGTATGAGACACACCAACTACCCACTACTAAGACTATATTTGGGTATATATCTCTATTTTACATGTATAATATGTCCATTTAATTCTAAAATTAATATTATTTTTTATCTTCTAATCCATTTATACAATGAAATCTATTTAAATGGTTGAACTAGACTGATCATCATTTCTGATCCCTATGGGCCCAAACTACTCATGATCCAAAATATGGTGTCCACCTAATCCATACCATAACAAGTTCTAGTCCATAAGACTAAGTAATTATGTCTCAAAATTCTATAACTAACCACTCAGGGTGTATTCTTTAACCTATGTAGGAAAACACTATCAGGTCATGGAATAAACTTTAAGTGTCAATCATGTTTTATCAGTCCTGTATGAAATGTCATTCTATTTCCATATTTAATCATGAAAATAATAATATGAAATATGAAAATTGACAATGAAAAGTGAATTTGGCATGGAAAAATTATTGTAATATTAGAGTTATTGTGCCTATGATGATGCATATAATGTAACACCCTCATTTTATCGATACCATGTAATAAAAATATGATTTCAATAATACCAAAAATTATAACATCAAAAGATGTGTTCATTACCCAAAAGTGATGTCATATCAACTATAACAGGTGTAATTAAGTACTCCTATATCCCATATCATGTAATTTTGTATTTCCCATATTAATTTATTAACTATGCCCACACACATTCTAATTACCAAATCCCATTAACTCATAATCTCATATCTAATTCAAATAATGTATGAAAAAATAAAAATATCACTGATACAACTTCGTAATGTCTCATCCTGACATCCACTAACTAGGGACCTAATCTGGTGGGTAAAATGGCCTCATGCTCTCCTCCCCATATCCTATAGTATGCCAATATGTAGCAAAGGTGTAAAAGTCATATACTGGTGAGACTATACCCACATATCAGAGCGTCAAGGTGGATACAATAATGGAAAACAACAATGTAAGAATATTATAAAATAACACTAAATATAATGGAATAGTAATACACTATAGAGGAATAATAATAAAAAAATGTAATAAAAAAAGTAGAAGCATAAATAATTGAGAAACTGAATAATATTAACAATATCCCAAAAGGACAAGAAATATACATGATGTCATGGAATGCCCCTATAAAAAAGGGGAACATGTGACATGTATATACAACATGTTATAAAAAAAATATAAAAGGCCAAAATATAGATTCACTAGAATCTCGAGCATATGATCAGTCGTCTACTCACATGATCCAACAATAAGCTAATAATATCAAGAATCAGTACTAGATCACTTCTTTTATCCATATCTATAGACATGTAATCTACTCAGGTACCAGAGGCTTATCGAGTAGGGTATGAGATTAAATCATAGTAGGACACCATTAACAGTTTCTAGAAGTAATCAAAGTAGCACACATAGTAAAATTAGTTTGAATGTATAAATAAATAATCAAAATGGCTAAATAAATAAACTCAAGCCTAGTAAAGTTTCTAAAATACACATGGTAACTCTACCTGCTTTGGATAATTTCCAGAATGATTGTATTATTAGTAACTCTATATATATGAAATATATATATATAGTACAATTACATATTTAATCCACCTATATATAAATGTAAATACGGATGTATGTAGCCTTATTCGAGGAGTACTATATACTGGCTAGACTGGGGTGTAACTTAGTGATCCATAACCTGTCAAAATTAGCATTTAATATCAATAAAAAGGGTACATGGACTAAATCTTATGATAAATGAGTGAATTCATTCTAAAATATCGATAGGGTGTCTATATGTTCATATCGATACCCGAATAAAGGGATGTGGTGAATCACACCCACCATCCAAATACTTTCAATTGTGCAAGACGTCATGATTAGAACCTAATGTAAGGGGGAGTGAATAATCATTCTAAACAAGTCCCTTAACTGTCATACCCTGAAAAATATAAATGGTTTAATTTTAATAATAATAAAATCCATGTTTAATTACCTCTCATGCATTATATTTCTGAATCCCATATGTAAACAAGGCATCGCAATTTAACTAAATCATTTCATAAAGCATGAGATGACCAACATGGCCTTGCCACCCTATACAATTTATTTCAATTAAACTATTTATTTCATTTAAGAAAGAAAAAAATCAATAAGAAATATATTCAATATAATCAAGACAATTAATTAATAAAACATGGAAACTCAATTTTGAGGTTCTATGAAGCACATAGAAGGTTCTGTTATCAATTAGGAAACTATATACAAGTAAAATTCCATATATAAGTCAAACCAAGAACATAAGAGGTTCCTTGGTTCAATAAAAATTTATATAATAGAGGGAAATTACAATTACATCCTAAGATGATTTCTTAAAAGGCATTTCATAAAATTAATCAATTAATCAAAAATGAGTATTTCAAGTCAGTACACACATGGGGGGTCTGTGATCATGGTTGGAATCCTCCAATAACTTAACAATGAGACTTTTGAGTATAACAAGGTTCATATACAAATTTAGAAAAAAAACTCAATTTAATGCAATTCATGGAAATGGATAGCATACGTCACAATGGAATGGCTATGAAAACAACTCACATTGAATGAAAAACAACTATACCACCTACTTTAAGGCCATTTATGACCCCTCTTTCAAAATTAGCCTCAGATTTGATTTATATTTGAAGAATAATGAAGAATGGATCAATACATTGAAAATAGGGAAAAAGTTATTAAAACTAAATAGAATAATAGATCTAAAAATAAACATAGAATTGAAGGAATAATACTCGAGATCTTAACTCAAGCTATCTTACTCATCCTTTAAAACTCGATATGGACTTTGAATTGAAGAGTAATTGAAATACCCGGTTTGAGGAAGATGAGAGCTCATGGGAGGAAAAACTATGGGAGTCCATTAGAGAATGATGGAGATGAAAAGGATTCTTAGAAATGAGGTTCATTAAGGGAATATTGGAAATTTCACCATCAAAATAGGGGGTGCACAGTTTGGCCACATGGTTCAGCCAAATCCTGCGAAAACCGTGCTACTCTAATTATTCATGGATAGACCCCACATAGTAATGGTGAAAAATTTCCATAACTATGCACAAACCAAGAAAAAAATACTCTTTCATGATGGTCTGTAATCCTGTATAACCATGAACCTCAGGTCACAGGTTTCTATAAAAAACCATGTGGCCTCGACTACTCATATGACTCCAATGATGGCTACCTTGAACAATTAGTACTAACCATGTAGTAATTGGAAGGCCTGCCTTATTTTCCCATTTTTTAAAATATGGGCTCCTAAAAGACCTTTCACACTCCTTGTAAATTCCTTAGGTAATAACTCATAGTTTCCAAATTAAACAAAGGATACATATTGAAAAATAAATGAGCTGTACCTTTATAAAAAGATGGGTCATTAGAATAATAAATTCATTATAATTCCAAATGAATCCCAATTTCTTGGGATTTGAATATGATGTAGTATAAAGTTGTAATCCCCTAAAATAATATAATTTATATATGTTTTGGTGTAATTTTAAACCTTATCATTTAGATGAACAATTAATTAACCAATTTTAATTTTAAATATGGTAACCATTTTTTCAATATTAAAGTGTTTTTATTTTTATATATTAGGTTAAAACTGGTCTATAAATGACCATGTTTTGACATTTTTACCTTATCATATACTCCATGTATTATTTCATGATTTTTATGATTTTTAAATAATTTAATAAAATATTATTTTGATAAAATATCATTATTTTCAATATTGACATTGTTCATTTTTTATATAAATATTAGTATCACAAATATGGAATTGAAATGTAATATTATATTAAAATAATAAAATTTCAAATTAAACTAAAAAATCATGTAAAACCATAAATTAGTCAAAATATATCACTTTTAATATTTTACATATTATTCATTTTATATCTCAATTATTTGAATAAAAATTATTTTGGTGTTGTTTAATAATTTAAGGTAATTATTTAAAACCTAAAAATTTAAATAAATTAACATAGTGAATATAATATCATTATACATAATATGATATTAATATATGTTCATAAATTAGTTTTTGTACTAATTTTAACACATAATGAATATCTAAAACTAAGATAGTGGCAGTTTGAAACTCTGCTTGGTTAAAATAATATATAATTATTTTTTAGGGACATGTTTTTATTTAACAAATCAATTTGAAGCCTATGTTTATTAGTGTCCAATTAACTTCATCAAATAAAAATTAGATATTTTTTGACTATATTTTTAACCATAACATTTTTTAACCCATCATGAACCCTTTTCAAACTTACAATTACAATAAGTTTTTTACACATTGAGGGTAAATATAGTAAATATAAGTGCACAAATAGATCATAAATGGATCAATCTTGATATTAAAAACCATATAATAATTAATAGGCTAAATATAAGGTTTTATAAAATTTTATGTCATTTAATAAGATATTATTTATTTTAAAAAATAGTTAATGAAATTTTTTAGATATATTCATTACTTTGACTTTAATAACATCATGAAAACAAGTAAAATTAAAAAATATATTTTAAAACATCTTTATCATGTCAGTTTTATCAATAAAATACATGGATCAAATTAATTATCTAAAATTATAATACTTTTATTATTTATAATTTCATTTATTTGATGTTTCTATAAATTTAATATTATCGTTCAATATTGTGTAAGTATTTAAGTGAATTATTTCTTAAATAAAAATAAAAATTAAATTATGATGATGAAGAAAAATCATTTATATTTGAAATTAATATTTATAAATGAAAATATACTCCTTTTCCTTAGTGTTAAAAATAATATAGTTATTAAAAATAGAAGGGCGACATTTTTTACTTTTAATAACATAAAATATTATAAAGGTAATAATCAAATATAAACATAAAAAAAGTTCATATTACCAAAATTTGTATGTTTATGGAGGAAATATACTCATCCAATAAATTTTAGTTATGTTTTGGGGTTATTTTATCATATTTTAATTTTATTTTTGATTATTAATTTCCCAATTTGACATTTATTATTGTAAAAAAATTACTACGTTTACTATTATTATTAACTAAAACTAAAAGGGACATATTCACTACATTTACAAATTCTTATTAAAAATATGTAATTATTTTTTAAAAATTTAAAACATATCATTTTTAAAAGATCATATAAAATAAAAATGAAAAAACTCAATGAAAAATGGTTTTCCACAAAAAATTCCCCTTTAAATTATAAAATATTTTTATTGTATATTAAAATATAGCTTCCATTTTGAATATCATAATAAGGTTATTTCAAATCATATATAAGTAGTTAAATTTTAAAACTAATCCAAAATTGAATTTTACTTTGTGAATAATTATAATTAAATACAATTTTCAATTAGTATTTTCACTATTCATTAAAAAAATGAATCTTTTCAGAAAAATATCAAAAATTTATCCTAAGATAATATTTACATGAATAATTCAAAAATGAAATTTATTTTATTAAATATTTTTTATATAACATCAAAAAATTATAATATTCAATCATAAAATAAAAGAAACCTCATTTTTGAAGAAAATATAATTTTTAAGAATAAAATGACCTTATTAAAAATTGAGTGATTATTTAAAAAGAATAAATTAATATGTTAGAAATGATTTAGAACATTATATATTTCATAATGTGGCTAATAGTATTGAATGTTTTATATTTAATTTCTAGGTTATAATGGTTATATATAAAAAATAATATTTCATTTTTTGTTTAAGCTTGGTGGTTCGCGTAACACAAGCAGTCGATGAAATTAAATTTATTTTAAAAAGTATTTCATAAAATATTAGATTTATACATTATTTGAAAATAATTTGGGAAAGATAGTATTTCTATATTTACTTCAAGATTTCAATCTTTATACCTTTCATGCACAAAAGTATTTGATATTTTGTGATCCTTATCTTAGAAAAGGAAGTACGATCCTTTCAAACTTAAAGAAACTTATAGTTTATTCACGTTACCATGGTGATAATGTATTGAGAATTCATAATCATTAGTCTTCTCTAACCATATTATTTGGAGAATTTTCAACTATTTTTGACTGAAAATATACATGAATAATTTTCTATCAGTGTATATGTCACAAAATTCTCTATAGAGACAATTCCTCTATATTTTTAATGAAAAAATTACATTCACTGACTCCAAATCATGATTTAGGGTATTTTTCTCATGGAAAATTAATTATCATGAGACATAAACTATAACCTGATTATTATTTATTTTTATAAATACAAATCACTTATTTGATTCATCACTATAGATTAAAAAATATCCTCTAATATTTTGTAGTTTAAGAAAAAGTGCCCTAAATATAATTCTCTTTAGTTCCTTAAAACATTCCTCACATTCATCCATAAAATAGAACATGGATCCCTTATGAGTTAACATGGTGAGTAGAATCAATAGACATGAAAAACACATAATAATGTACCAAAAATATCTAGCTGAATAAAGAAACTATGGATCTCAATCTAAGTGGTTGTTCTAGGATAATGTTCAATGACATCTATCATTGATGTGTCTACTGATATACCCTCATTTGAGATTATATAAAACAACAATGATTTTTTTAGAATCCAAAATTTACCCGAAGTAAATTATTCATAAATTTTATTCTGCTATAGAGACTTCTGCACAATTATCAAATGAAAATAATGTTCTTTTAACTCTATAAATAAATAATAATATCATCTATAAATACTATAAAAAAATAATAATGAAAATATCTGTTAATTTTATTCATTAAATCTATGAATATTAAAGGGTAATTAATATTAAAAAATGTAATTACTATAATTTCATAGTGTATATAACTTGTATAGAATAATAAGATTCAAAAATCCCACTTCTTTTATAGAAATTGAGGATATCCAGAATGAAGATCAACCTTGGAAAGGTATTGATCTCTGTATTGTTGAGAAAATAATTCATCAATATGGTGAAGATGGTACTTGTTCATGATATTGATCTTTATAAGTTCTTTATAATCAATTCATATTCACATTGACCAGTCTTTCATCATAAGAAATAGAATAGGTACACCCTAAGAGGATGCACATGGCTAAATGAATCCCATGTAAAGATTATTGAGGAGTTTTTTAAATTCGTTCAAATCAAATAGGATTATTCTATATAGAGTCTTGGAAATAAGTGTATAATCATGTATGGGTTCTATTTAAAACTCAAATTCATGATTCGGTGCAAGACCATGAAAATATTTTAGAAATAAATCAATAAACACCTACACAATTGGGATATATTCAATATGGAGTTTCTCCCTAGAAATATTATATAAATAACCTTTTGGAATAGGAACCATGAACTATAAAATGGACATAATTTGCGTTGGATGTTAATTTTTTCATCACACTACTAGATGATTATAGGTTGGATTAGAATATCAAAATGTAGCAAAAATTCCATGAAAATTTATGAGGTATTTATTTAAAGAAAGATAATTCATGACCAAAATAATAATGAATTCAACTAGAGGAATAATAATAAGATTTTCATGAAACGAATTCCAAAAAAAATCAACTAGAGAAGAATCATAGAATTGAGATGTGATCACTGTACCAAAATGGGTTTTAACATTAAATTAAAATATTATTTTTGATATGGTACTATGATACCCCAATAAAAGTGTTTAGATTTAAAATACTTAGTAGATCTATAATCAAATAATATATTAGTAGTTCTAGAGTGGATTGTATGTGTACCGTTAACCACATCATTGTCTTACACCTCATAAAAAATATTTATCATATAATATTTCCTGTTCCCATAGGATTAAGAGGTTATTGTCATATATGATAATCATTAACTAAGAGATTAGGGAACTAGTTAGAATAATAAATATAATACATGAATTTAATATAATGGAGTGTGGGTAGTGAATTATATGTAAATATCCCACTATTTGAATCATTATATAACTTATTCCCAACAATTCAGTATTTGATTTCCCAATGACCTTCCTTTCCACACTTGAAACATTTAATACTTCCCTTAAGATAATTTCCCTAATGATTAATTCAGAATATCAATCATAATGGAAGAATTATATTATTCTCTATATGGTTTTTATAATTTCTTTTAAATTACATTTTTATTATCTTATAAAAACCACGATAATGATGAGTAACACTAATTTAAATCTATAAATTGAGAGAAAATCAAATATTTTCTTCATAGATATTGATGTCCCTTATTGTTAATATATTATGTCCCAAGAATTATATATATAAATATTTTATCTTTTTAGATGAATATTAAATACATTTCAAAAATATACACCTGAGGAATATAATTGTAATGACCCAAAATTTTGAATAAATCTTATTTCCTAATTTTATGTGTTATTTTTTTTATTTTTATACTCAACAAAAATGTTTCATTTAATAACATGAGTATAATTAAAATGAGATCGTTGGGTTTTGACTGTTATATGACCATTGGTCAATATGACTGCTGGAAACTAAACCTTTTGATTTTTGTCTCTAAATACAAGTAATCTTGGTTAATTATTATAGAAAGAAGATTCGATGGCCTCACCTAGTAGTCTTGGACCGATCGAAGCCCATCTAACAGAACTTGGGAAGGAGATAGCACCACTGGGATTTTCTTTGGACCAAACCCAAGCTGAACTTCATCGTGTGAAGCTAGAACGGAATCGCCTTTGAGAGAAGTTCAAACTGATAGAAATTACTACTCGTGCGATGTTGGCCAAGCCTCCCTCAGATTCTCTCACCTTAGCACACCTTACACTTAGGTCCTATGCTGGTGTGATAAGGGGCTATGTAAGGAGACCATAACTGCCTTGTGTAATCCTTTGTTTTAAATAAAAATTGGGATTTCTTCTTATGAAGTTTATGAATTTTCAAATGTCTGGATAAATATAGTATGCATATTTTTGGTGAATTTTAGAGAAAGGATATTTTAAAAAAATGTTTATGTAAACCTTAAATAATTAAAAATGTGTAATGATTTTCAAAAAATGGTCTTCTACAATTATGTTCAGTACGAAATTTAGAGTCTAATAAGATCAACTTGATTTTTGATGAATAGTAAATTATGAATAGTGATTTTACGCTTAGGATTAGTAATGTGACCAAATGGATTAGTAATCTCACTTAAAGAAAGTTTTAAAATAATCTAGAAACCTTGATTAAGTAATGTAATTCAATAAAATGGTTAAATAACGGTTTCATAAATTATTATTCAATTATTTTTTTTTTCCGAGTGAATAGTGTTTTTTTAATTAAAAATTTAATTAAAAATAATTAGAAAATTATTTTTATAAAATGGAATTTATTTTTGAACTCAGAGCATCAATATTATGTTAAGGTAATTTTTGGGGTTTTTTCTGAAAAAAATGAATTTTTGGTGAATAGTGTATCTATTTAAAAATAAAATTAAAAATATTTAGAAAATTATTTTTATAAAATGGAGTTCATTTTTGAAATCAGAGCATTGATATTTGGTTAGTGTGAAATTTTGGGATTTTTCTGAGAAAGTTGAATTTTCAGTGAATAGTAAAAATACAGTTTTAGGGTTTCGGTATGTTTAATGACATCATAACTGTGTCATGGTGATGTCATGAGATATTTTAAGGGTTGTCTGACCTAAGGTGATGGATATTTGTATTGGGGGCCCCATGTGGCCTAACTTAATGGGAAATATCATGGGAGAGCACATGGTTTTGGGAAAAGCACATGTGAGGTGTCCTTTGGCCATTAATGCCTTGTCCCCTCACTTTCCCTATAAATACCAAGCCCTACTCTCATCAATTAGACTCCAAAACCATCCTCAACGAATTTCTGGTCTCCTTACCTCCCAAGGAGTCCTCCCAAGGTGCCCCCAAGCCCTCAAGGTCCAAACCTTTGAGTTTTAAGAGTTACGTTTTAAGGTAAGGGATCTGATCTCTCTCTTTCTTTTCAAGAAATCTCTTTTATGTAATTTCTTTTATGCTCCATGTTCTTATGTTAAAGGGTGTTCTTTTATACTCCTCTTACTTCCCTTTTCATGTTCACATAATGAGAGATCCCCTCTTACTCTCATTATTTCATTTTATGAAGTTTTAAGTGGCGCCGTTAGGCTGCCGAAATTTTTGTAACGGATTCTTTATCCCTTCTCATTTTTCAAGATCTATTTTCATGTAAAGTATTTCAAGTTCCTTTTTATTATGTTGGGGTATTATCTCTAAATTTATCATACTGATCTTTTATGATAATATGATGAGATACCCCATTTTATCTCTTTAATTCAGTATTTTGAAGTTTTAAGTGGCGTCGTTAGGCTGCCGAATTTTTAAGTGGTTCTTCACCCTTCTCGTTTTGAAGTTCTACTTTCATGTAAATTCTTTCAAGTTACTTTTTGTTATGTTGGGGTATGATATCTATATATATCATACTGATATTTTATGATCTTATGATGAGAGACCCCATTTTATCTCTTCAATTCAGTATTTTGAAGTTTTAAGTGGCGCTGTTAGGCTGCTGAATTTTTAAGTGGTACTTGCACCTTTCTCCCTTTTCAAAGTTCTAATTCCATGTCAAGTATTGCAAGTTCCTTTTTATTATATTGGGGTATGATATATATATCTATCATACTGATCTTTTATGTTCATATTATGAGAGACCCTATTTGATCTCATCAATTCATTTTTGTTGAAGTTTAAGTGACGCCGTTAGGCTGTCGAATTTCTAAGGGGTTCTTTCACCCTTCTCATTTTCAAGATCTATTTTCATGTCAAGTCTTTCAAGTTCTTCGTTTCAAATGGTATATCATTAAAATTTCATTACCATGTTCTTAAATACCTTATATTTTGTTCCCCTACTATTTTATGTATCGTTTTTGAGTGGGTGACCCATGTTCCCTCTCTTTCCAACTTTTTCTAAAACCATGTATCACAGACGTTATGCTGCATAGTTTTCATCTCAAAATGCCTCCCTCTTTATCTCAAAATTATTTTATGTTATTAAGTGAATACTCAAAGATCTTATTTCTACAGGGGTATTCACATATATATCAAAATGTTCTATTTTAAATTCTGGGATTTACATACATAAAACCCGCTTTCCCTTTTCGTGGGTTTAAAGTGATGTAAAGATCATGTCTTTTAAGCAGTTTTTAAAACGTTATGATTATGAAATGAAAACCATTTATTTTATGCTATATGGGTCATTTATGAAATGTTTGATGATGATATATGTGTCTCACATGATAATACAGGCAAATTTAAGGGTGTGCCCTGATAGCGCTCCAATGCATTGGGTAATGATGTAACCACTAAAGATTACAATTTTCACGATATCTTGGTGAATAACCTTGGTAATTTTCAAATGACACCTTGGGGATGGACCTTGGTGATATGTTCATGATTTTATATATTAAATTTTTCAGCCACATCTTCAAGTTATTGAAAATGTTATTTTTATTATGATATGCCTCATGATTTCATTCTCATGCCTTAAAGTTCTTTTCATGACTTTATTCATGTATCTCAAGTTCATATGTAAAATGTTTCGCTTGTTTCCCTTACTGGGAATTCTTCTCACCCTTTCTTTTGATGTATGTCCCCAGGTTATGAGATGCAATAATGAACCTAGGATGATCTTAAGGATAATACTTTCAAGTGTTTAAGAAGAATGTTTTATGTTGTTTTCATGTATTATGTTCCTGGTTTCCAAGACACTAAACCTTAAAGATCCCCAGTTTTGTGTAATGTAATGAAAGTTTATGATATAAAAGGTAGGATGCTATAATAATAGTTAATTGTATTTATAGACTAGATATAAAATATTATTATTTAATTAATGATCCACAACATCTCCCTCAAATATCTTCCAATTAAATACTCTTCATAGATATAACCTACTTAAAAAATTTCATTATAACCTAGGGAAAGGAAATATAAGAAAGTGGTGAGATAAAATACCCAGTAAGGGTGAAAATGGGATATACCTACTAATGATCATATGATAGCATTAGATAAGATTTTTTTTATGATACCCTGATCATAACATACAAGGTCTATTACAAATCAATCAATGATCATAAACATGAGTAATGAAATAATGATTAATCATTTTAAAAGACATAATTTACAAGAGAGAGAGATCATCATAAATCAATAATTAATCACAAGTCTATTTTAGGAAAGTGTGGGACCATCATAAGTATATAAAAAATTTCATATGTTAAGGATATCTTCCAAGGCCATAAAATTATAATAGATAAATCCTCAACACCTATTTTCCATTTTATAGTGGATCATATATCATCACCTATTTTTTCTAGTGGATCAAGCACTTTATCCTATTTCATATAGAAGTTGAAGTACATTAACATGTTTCCCAATATTTTCTCATGAGATTTAAATATTTACCCAATATATTGAAAGGAGATATATGACCTACCCATCACATAATAAAAATAATACATATGTGTTCTAGAAGACCATAAAACAATCATCATATTTGAATCCATTAAATGAAATGGTTTTCATAATCATTCATCATATGATAAATCATGGAAAAAATGAGTTTCATAAGCATATTATCATCATAAACAAAATCCATCCAAATAAATAAAAAAATGGTATCATTGGATCATATCCATAGTAAAACCTTTGTAACATCAAATGATTTAATCTCACATGGAAAATTATTTAAAAATATCACTTAGATCATTTCATCAAGAAAATAACCTTTCCTATTTTGAAATCACTTTTTGAAAATAGAAATTTATAAAAAAAATTAAAAATTCTATTCATTAAAATTCAACTTGGAATCATGTAAAAGAATATATAAAAACATTGATTGTTCATGATGAAAGAGAATTATGTTCATTACATAATGTTAAAAACATATATTCCTTTCACAATTTCAGTAAAATATAAATAATACTTGTATAAAAGATCATAGGAATATTCCTTTAAAAACATTTTTATAAAAGTTAATCATGGGTAAATATGAATTTTAACAATCATAGGAAAGTAGTAAAAGAAATTTGAATTTTTTTTAGAAAACATTAACATTGAACAAAAATAATTTTTGACCAAAAATAGAAATAAATAATATTTTCGATAAAAATATTTCATCAATCATTTTATGTTCTGAAGAGAGTCAAAATGATACTATTACTTGAAAATTTCATGAATAACCATACAAGAAGAAAATACATTTGTCTATTCAGTTATAGATCATATTTTTTTTTCATTGGAAGCATAATCATAATTTTTTTTATAAAATATGTGACTATAAATTAACATATTTACCACTTTGGTATATAAACCTCATAAAATAAGGTTAGTGCATAACATAAATAATGTCCCAAATAAGTCAAAGTGGACAAAAACCCCTTGTCATAGGTCTCTTATTCCTTTAAAAACATTTACATATTCTTTATAATAAATCTAAGATTATTATAAATATATTAAATAACCATAATTATATATATCATATCATATATGACCTACTTATCAAATTTTATTACCCATTTTTTAATTAATCCTTTTTAAAATCACATTTGGGGAAATAATTACTTTTTTTTTAATTTTTGTTTTAACTTGGAACATTCGATCATATTACATTGATCATGGTTCCTTAATATAAATAATGATAAAAATTATATAAATATCACACATATATATATATTCATATTATATTTATTTAGAACAATCAATTAATGTTGTTGTTAGAAACTGAACTACACCATTCATGGAAACAATAGGCCGTACGTATGCTTGAACGATGTTTCCAATTTCTTGATAGATGAAAAAAAAGAAAAATAAATATTAATATATATTTCATGAATCATTTTGATTTAATATATATAATTTATATTAACAATATCTATCTTTATTACCATCTATTTAAAAATATGATGAAAAAAATTTCTTATAACTACGTGGAGGTGGTAGTCCACACGTATGCACAAGCGACATTATTTCCTTCCAACTAATTGAATAGTTTGAATTTAGATGTGATATTATATTTCCATAAGTATTTTATGTCTTAAATATCATATATATTCATTAAATTCATCCTAAAAACCTTACAAGTTATGCGTAAGTGAAAAATGATTCACATCACTTCGCTAGGCGGTAGTCCTCTGTACACACGAGGGACGTTATCGTATCCCCCACAGAAAAGAAATTAAGAAGATATATATTATATAATTATTATAGAATAATAATTAATTCATAAATATCAAATTAATATTTTAAATCCATTATTATAACCTTCCTTGAAACGTGGTTATGGAAAATAAATTAAATCGACTCGTGAAGTGGTAGTCCACCATACAGACAATCAACAGTTTAGTTTCCCATTTGATGGATATAGATATGGATATAGGTTAATAAAATAAAATAATATCATATTAGTATATAATATATAAATTTTTTATTATATAATAATTGTTTAATAATATTTTAAGGAGTTAGAATAAAAAGTAAAACAAAAAACACACTGTTAAAAACATTACCTCTTATTTGGAAAAGCACTTTTGGTTTGACCTAAATTCTTAATTGTTTAGATTTTTCATCTAAAAATGGAATATTTTATGTGGGTATGGATTTAGTAAAATTATTTGGGAAGGTATTGGATAAACCAAAGGGTTTTTTATGTGTGAAGAGGATGGGATTGGGGAGGTCATTTATATGCGGGGGAGGGACACAAATTAAAATTTTTAAAATAAAAAGTGATACAAGTCTTTTTACAATCCACAATTGTCCAAAATGGTAATTATTGAAACATATAAGTGATAAGGTCTTCATATGACTTGAAAATAGTAATTGGATAAGTTTTAGGTTATATTTAACTATTATCGTTTTATTTTAACCCCCACCCCCGATAAACCCTTTTTTATGTAACATGAGGTCATTAATTTTTTTTCTATTTTCATTATTTATTATTTTAAAAAATTAATATGACCTTATTAGATGATATTTTTTATTATTATTCCAATTATGGAAATAATTTTATCAAATTAAACTCATATTTCTGTTATAATTTAATTTAAAATTAATCCCAGAGAAGTGATGAAAAAGTCATATTCCAAAGAAAAAACCATCAAATGTTTAAAATGTTTTTATATAAAAATTAAAAATGATATTTATTAATTTGAACTATATTGGATTAATAAATATATAATTTAACTAATTTTAATTTTAAAACCATATTAAAAAAATTAACTCTTATAAATTCTTCAAATGAAAATCAGTTAAAAAAATAGTATTTTTTACTATACATCAACAAATTAATATTTTCATAAAAAATACCCTTGAGATAATTTTGAAAACTTGATTCCTAAAATGAAATTAATTTATTAAAATATATTTTATTAATTTTTTAAAAATTAAAATTAATATTAATCCCAAAAGGTAATAAAAAACATATTTTTGAGAAATAACTATTTTTGAATAATTTTAGTCTTTACTAATAATTAAGTGATTACCTATCAATATATTATACTTATATATACCCTTTATACTTAAATATCAAAGTTTTATTATTATTATTCATAACACAATGTTTAATGGAATGTTTGTAATATTCTTGATTAAATAATTATATTGAAAGTATTTTATGGTTTGGTAAAACATGATGTTTCTATATAGTGCAAGTTATAAAAGAATTTAAATTTATTTGATAAAATATATTTCACAAAATCATGGGGTGTAACATTCTACCCCTATTAAAATTAATTTTACCCTCCTAATTATATCATTTTAGTTCAAATAAATGAGGATTATTATATCTCATTTCATCCTCATGTTCCCATATTGCATTCTCAAATTAGTGGTTTTCCATAACAACTCTATCCAGGTGAGAGGTATGATTAAAGAAATTTCTCTATATGATCCCGAATCACCATAAATTATTTCTCTTATGAAATATCATACTCTATTTGTATGAGCTATTATTTTAGTACATGTGATGAATTAGGTATGTACATACTCGAGAGAGATACATGGAACACATCGGGGACTTGAGAGACATTCTCTTGAATCCCCAATCAATAAATCAACATACCAATACAATAAATAATTTATATGAGACCAATATATATTGGGCTCAACTTCCCATTATATCATAACCATAATTTCTTACTTTGGTTTCATTTGATCAAATTATCCATCATATCCTAACCCATGAAATGAATATTCATGATGAATTTTTCATTCCTAAATCACTAAAATCTACATAATATCCTTAAGTCACTCCTTCAGCCTCATGATTTTTACCTAAACTAATATAGATATCACAAGTTATCCATTAACATATATACATTTACTTAATCAATTATATATATATATATAACTATAAGGTTCCTCTAAAAAATAAATAACCAAAATTGAATCCTAACGATTCAAATGATTAGATCCTATATCATTCCTTTATCAAATTAAAAATAATTTTAGTCAACAATAAAATATCATAAAAAATGTATATACCTTAATCACTTCCAAAAAGTCAAAAAAAAAACATTTATTCTTCCAAAATATAATTGACCATTAATTACTTAAATATTATCTTATCATATCCAAAAACATTTCTATTAGAAATATGGGTTCATCTTTGCACTGATAGAAGATCATAAACTGAGTCAAAATAACAAATATGATTTCCTTATTATAGAATATATGTAGTGAGTGATAATAAAGTCACATAATAACATAAAATTTATCTAAATTATGAAAAATAATATTTTTATAGAGCTCATTCATTAAAAATACATCATAATATTCCCTATTATGAAGTGAAAAAATTATCAGGATTCACTTTAGTTTTAGTAATGGCATAAGATTTCCCTTTTCCCATTATATTAAGAGGATATTGTGGATTATCATCCTTTTTATCCCTCAGATTAGGGAATTGATTTAAATAATGCACAAAATCATTGCATTTTAAACACAATAGCATGGGTTGTGTATTTTATTATGCTCACTCTCTCTCCATTAATTTCATTAACTAGACTATTCACAACACATCTGCATTATATTTCATAATGTTCATGCTTAAAAAACATGTAACACTAACTTCTTCCTTTCAGGAATTTACTTGACTTCTTCTTCTCACATTTTAATCATATAGGTGACTATAATTTCATTCCATCATGTGATTTTTTATATTTTTCATGAGAATCAAAATTCATATACTTATCATATCCATGTGAATAGTGGAAATCTCCAATTTTCGTTTCGAACTTCTAACAACATTAATGATTTAGAAATTCTAAATAAAATATTTTATAAATAATAACTTTCAAATAATTATAATTAAGAAATAAAAAAATAGATAAATTTTTCTTTTAGGGATGATGACGAAACATGAATAATATATTGCATGACTTGAAAAATTATCATCACATGTACCAATAGATTTTTCATCCTTCTATTTGAGATCAATAAATTCATTATACATCCTTATATGTAGAGTATAAGGGAAGTAATTACTAATAAATATCCTCTTAAACTTATTTCATTTCATATATTCAATTTCATCCTCTTGAAACATATTCTAAATAAGGATCCACCACTGATTTAAATTTCCTTCCATATGATCGATAAAAAAATGATTTTTTCATGATCCAAACACTTAAGAATGAATAATGTCTTTTTAGTGGTACTGATCCATTTATTTTCAACTAGTGGTTCAGTAAAACCACTAAAATAAAATTGAAGTTACCTCTTGAAGTACTCAATAGAACATTATTCCATACTTTTCTCATTTCTCAGTTCAATATGGTTCATAGTTTGTGAATTTTATTTTAGAATAGAAAATATTAATTCCATATCCTATAACATTTATTTTCTTAAGAGGACAATAATTTCATTTTCTATCACATTAAATACTAACATGGTTATTTTATATTCTACCAATTAACTAAAACAAAAAATAATAGTTTGAGAAAAAATAATCATTATGTTAAATGAAAAAATCATGAAAAATAATTTATAGAATGTATTAAATCATGAAACCTTATTTTCATTCTATGAAACCTTAGGTTTAACCTTGGTCATTCATGTTCATCATATATTAAAATCCTTTGTAACACCACAAAATATTAAAATATTTTCATTTTATAATAAAATTAATTTCATTGATATATTTCTTTATATGCAACTCTAGGTTAAGATTACACTACACACAACACAGAGTTATCTTGTGTTACACGTAAGACTAAGTTTTACTTACTATTAATGGAACACCAATTTTAAAACTAAATTTCTAAAAATTTATAAATTATATTTTTCAAAATAAACATCATTTTTTATTGTGGAATGTCAAGATTATCATATGGTGATTTTTTTATTTATAGGAGAAGTTTTTTTTGATTAAAAGTAAAAAAATAATTCATTTTATTTGAAAACTACATTTTCTTTTAAAAAAATAATAATTTGAAATAATATTTTATGATGGTATTAAATTCAAAATATACCAATAATTAATATATTAATTCAATTTATGTCATTGGAATAATATTTATATTGAATTTAGATATAAAAACATTATGAAATTTTGAACATTTTCACTTTAAAAACCTTCTTTCTCGCAACATGTGTTGGATTAGATTTAAATTCAAATTTTCAAATTCTATGAATTTAATTATGAAAAATGGATATTAATATTTGGAATAATTATAATATTTATAGACTAATATAATCAACATAGTTTTTTGACAAAAAATATTAGTGAAAGTTATCAAAACTAATTATAGTGATAAAGGTAAAAATTAGTTTACTTAGTGGTTTAACATTAATCTTAAGGGTGGAAATGACCTAGAAAATTTTCTAAAAGCTATTAGATTCCCATATATATAAATTATACCCACTTAGTTAGAATTTTATGAGTTATTGCGATATAATTACATGAATTCGACCTATATAATATGCTGTGTAATGAGAAAGACAAAAAAGTAATCTTCACAGACTTTTAAAATTTATAAAGCTTTGAGATATGGAAACAACATCATATTTTTCGGTATACATAGTATTTTGATTTATAAATAAGTTTTATTATCAAAATAATTTATCATTAATTTTTATTGGATAATTAAAAAAATAAAATTCTTCAGAAAAGTCAACATAGTGAGTATTTAGTTAATAATAAAATAAAATAAATGATACTCAAAATATTAAAAGTGAAAAAATTGAAAAAATTATTATATTACCTTATTTTTTTTAGATTAATTGTTTTTTTGTATATATGTTAACTTAAAATATTTTAATTCCATAATTTTTTTTAAATTTAAATTACTTAAATAATTTCAAAATTGACATTAATGTTATTTTATAATAAATGATATTTTATTTAATGATATAATATTTAATAGAAATCCTTTATTATAAAAAATTATTTTTAAATTTTAATAATAATAAAATATATTATATTCATGTACCAATTCATCTATTATAATGAACATATTGACACTTAAATAGTAAAAACATTGTTTGCATGGTTCGGGTTAAAGCAGTGCTTTTGTGTGTTGCATGAACTTATGTTAAAATTAATTTCCAACAAAATGGTACTATTAATTTGAAAATTAAAAAAATATTTATAATTATTTGGTTCTATATTTTTTTTAATAAATATCACTTATATATTAGTCTTGATAGTAAAATTTCTTAGGTTATAAAATTAGATACCTTAATTAAAAGAAAAATGATAAATGTGTAAAAACATAGAAGTTATGGAACAAAATTATAAAAATTAACTTATTATTGTGCAGTTGAGGTTTTATAGGAAATAATTTAACTTTAATTCATGATTTTTTTTATTTTTGGTTCCCATTATGTAAGGGAGAACTACAAATAGTGATTACCTTTTTATATTTACAAGATTGACACTCCCCTCCTATATAAAAAGTCATTCACCCCCTCCATTTCTTCACAAATAATCATGCCCATAGGATTATAAAAACCCTAAAAAAATAAGATCCTAACATACCTGTAGTACCCCTAGTTTCTGGTAAGTAACCCTTGTTTTATGATTTTTAAGTGCATGAAGAATATGAGAGATGTTTGGGGAAAGTTTGGGAGACTTTTAAAGCATAAAAGTGCAAAATGTGGGGACGCACGGGCTGTGCACAGTTTTCCAAACCGTGTGGAAGCCATGTAGGTGGTGGTATTTTGGACAGAGGAGACCACACAGTGTGCACACGGTTTGGGAAAACTGTGTGAGGAGGCCATGCAGAGAGCCCCTATCTGGTAGTGATTACCGCACGGTTAGCGCACGGTTTAACAAACCGTGTGAACTAACCGTGTGAGAAGTCAACTTATATTCTATTTATTAGGATCTAATATATTTTATCATTTAACCCACTTGTTTTTTCTCCCAGACATCCCTAACTCTAGATTTCTCTATGGGGAAGGTTTGAGAACACTTACCAGGTGTTTTGGAAGCAATCCAGAGGGTTTCCTTAGCGTTTAGAAGCCGGTTGATCACAGTAAGTCTCATTATTGTCTTGTTTTCTTAGATCTCCTTCTTCTCTCTTGTTGGATCCCTAGATATACGCCCTAGGAGGGTATATCTAAGGTGGTGGATGACTTCTAAGTCAGGTTTTGGTCTTGTTGGTGATAGGGGAAGGAATCTAAGGAGAGTTCTTGGAGAATCGACCCGGTGTTCTTGAGCATTTATCGTCTGTTGTTTGGTTTTGAATAACTGGTTGAGGTAGGTGGCTTCACTCTCGATTCCTCTTTCTTAGAACTTGAAGGCTTAATTCAAATTGATTTAATTTATTGGTTTTGATTGTGAAATTTGGTGCAAATCATGTTATAAATCTTCTTAAATGATGATTTATGGGTTTTGATGGAATGGTGGAAATTGAAAGAAGGTTTTGTGCATAGTGTTTTGGTTTCTTAATTTTAAAATGGTGATTTTAAAATACGGATTTGATGGATTTGGAAAATGGTTTTTGAGAAAAAGGTTTTCAATAAAAAAGACTGTTTTATTGAAATGGGTTTGGCATGGTTGAAATGGTGTGGTTTTTGGGCATACTTGGTGTGTGTGTTCATACTGCATTTATGAGGCTTGGTTGAAATATAACCTTGTGCTCGGTGCCAAAAGTTTAATGGAACATGGGGAATAATTACCTTGTGACGACTTGGTAGATCGACGAGAGACTTCTCATGAGTATGGAACTGTCATAACGATGCATGCATAGTTGATTTCACGGGTTGTGAAATGGTTGGTAGTGTGGATTTGTGAAATGAAATGGTTGTGCCAAAAATTGAAACATGATTTCGATTGAGAACTTTGCTTAGTTTATTTTCTTGAGAAGGATGGTTTTATTGGAAAATGGTTTTAACTTAGAACTTGTTAATTGTGAATTGTTTTGGAATGTTTTTATATAAATTGTTTTATATAAATGTGCTGACATGTTTTATCCTAGAGGCATGGGTTGGGAAGTCATCGGGGAAAACCTACCGAGTTTCATTACTCACCCCCTACTTTAGCTCGATGGTGCTTTTGCAGATTTCATATACTAGGATGTTGGCAAAGGCAAAGTGTCACACGTTTATAGCACTACTTCGTGACTCTTGGGCTGGTTTGTGATGTTGGATCTTGGAGATTTTGGAGCATGGAGTTGGGTTGTCGTCTTGAAGTCTTGTAGTTATCTTTCTGCCATTTACTCTGATTTGGTTTTGTATTCCACTGTTGCACTTGGTTTTGTTATTATGAAAATAATGGTTGAGTTGTTTCAATTTAAAATCATGCATCATATAGTGGTTTCTTGGAGATGGTTATCTAGTTTACATTGTTTGTTGGTTGTTTTCATTTAAATGGTAAATCTTCCCCCATGTGTTTTGAAACCCTTCGGCATTTATTACTAGCCTTTGGCGCCTTGGGGATGTTGCTTAAGGCCAATTAATGACTCGTTGAGCTCTCAAGACAATGAGAATTGGCGGGTCATTACAATACCTACCCTAAATCTATAATCATCACTTTGGTAAGAATGAAATGAAAGAAATTTCTTTGGTGAAAAGAAAAAGGAGTTACCTAAAAAAGTGTTAACATTATTCAACAATCACTTTTGTTTTATTTCATTCTAATAAAATTAAATTACTCTTATTCCATGGTTATTTGATAAAATTAGTTTTCTAAACATACATATATGTTTTTATATTAATATTTCTAAATAAAATTACACACAATTTCATCAAATGGGTAATGAAATTACCTTTTCTGTGTACGGAGGATTACCGCCTCACAAAACGATGTCGTTTATTTTTCCTTCACAACCTCTCATTATTGGTAATTAGGATGTAAGTTGTTTATAGTATATATATATATATGATATTTATGTTTTATTAATACTTTTTTAATTTTTATATAACACATACCTTCATGATTTTCATTTTTCACATATATGATAACACCATTTGTGGATGTGTGGACTACCGCCCCTCAAAGCGATGTGATACATTTACACATTAAATGGAATGTTTTAAGGATGTTTTATTTAATAATATTTTACATAAAAGTAATTTATATGATATTAATGACATAATTATCTTTCTATAAATCTAATATATATTTTTCTTTATTATCCTTTTCACAAACTAAAAAAAGAGATAACGTCGTTAGTGGACGTGTGAACTACTGCCTCCTTGACGTAATATGATACCTTTTACATCACATAAGCTATATATATATGTATATATTATTAAATAACATTATATTTATTAAATTATGATAATTATGGAAAGATAAAATGTTATATACCTTCTTTCCATAATGATCATTGAAAAATGGGAACATTACTCATGCGTACGTATGACCTACCATATCCATGATTTTAATGTTGGTTAATTTTTTATAAAATTATTTCATGATTTGTTATAAAATCATAATTTATGTATAAATATGATAAATAATTCATTATTATTATTTGTTATATGTTTATATAATGACCCCTTTGACAATATTTGACCTACAAAATTCATTTTGACACATGAACTGATTTTTTTCAAAACACCCAACATAAACATAATAGTTTATATTATTGTATAAAAAATTGAAATAAGTTAAATACAATTAATAATAAATAATATATCTATAAAAAACTAAATATTTAACATATTTTTATTTTTCATGTAGGTAGATACACACATGACAAGTCAGACACATGAAAATAGATTTTCATCTACCTTTTTATATCTCTGATATAAATGTCATATTTGAAAAATACATATTTTGTGTGGTGCATTTGATTCCATTTTAAAATATTATATCATGGTTAATTTTATATTTATGGTATTTAATGTATTAATTTTAAATAACTCATCCATGTGGGTTTTACCTTGAGAATTACCAATGGGTAAATGTTATATGACAATCTCACTTTCTTTTATGTTTTTTAAATTTATCTTAAAACAATCACATTATCATAATCATTTTCATTGAAAATTGTATTTATTTATGATATACATATACATTAATTATGGATATTATTATTTAAAAAACATTATACCATATTTATATACCGTTTTTTACATTAAATGTTATCTAATTTAATGTGGGAATATTGATAAATATGCATCCTTTACTCAATATAGATATTTAATAAGGAACTTTTTTATGAATTTAAATAGATTATTCCATATAATAGGAATGATTTGGACATGGAAGACATGAGTTGGGGACTAGTAAATTTTATCACCTCGATTCATCTATTGTCTCATGGGATTAATTTAGTTGAAAAAACCCTTCATGTTTGTGAACAATATGTTTTAAACTATCTTGCGAATGATCCAGATAATAGATTTAAGGTTGGATAAACCAAATTGGTTTATAACCAGTATGTTTTAAAACATCTTTTTAATGTTCATGGTGGTAAAGGTTCTATGTACCTAGTAAACATGGAGTCTAACAATTATTCATTCTGTTCATTTAAGATATTATTTCCCAGAGGATTGTAATTATGTCAAAATCTATTGATGTATTTTATTCTAAATTTGTTGATTAAATGTTATGCATGTTTAGTTTTTTTACATTAAAATGTTTATTATGATAATTTATTAATTATTACATCTAATATATTTTACCCTTATTGAGTATTTTATCTCACCCTTATTTTTATTCCTTTCTTAGGATATGAAGTTGTATTCTTAGAAAGAGTTTCAATGAATCTGACCTTTAATTTTTTATGAAATATTTTTTTATCCCCAATGTAAAATGGGTTTCATGTATGTAACCTTGTTTTCCATAACTACTAAAAATTTTTTTCCTTTGGGAGATTATTCCTTTTAATCATTCCAATATAATAAATTAAGGCACTAGTTCCTAGATTTTGGGGTTGGGGTATTACAACCTTAATAATATTTTATAATGTAAATTTTGAAAACCTAAATATATCACCATGGAGTGTCAAAAGAGGTGGGATGTAAGGTATTTTTTCATATAATAGGTGGAGATTTAGTCAATACGAAAATTCATTTATTGAGTTATTACCCCTATGTACCTCTCTACTAGAACCAAATCCACTTTTAGTATCTATATAGGGATGCATTTCTAGGAAGACCATATAATCTATTCCTTACCAAAAAATTAGGATGTTATCATGTACTTAAAATCAACCAATATATTATACAATATATTTTTCTTATCCTAATTTATAGTGGTTAATTAAAACTTTAAAAAAATACCAACTATAATAACCCAGGATTTCTATAAATAAACTTTAAATATTTTTATGAATATTCAATACATTTCAAAAATACATGCCCGTGTCTTATAACGAATTAGTGTATTTTGAGAATATATAAAAAATAATTTTATTTCATGTTTGATTCTTAAAATATCAATGAAAAATATTCCCATTATGAAATCTTAATTTATTTACACTATTATAAAAATTTATTCATAACCTGGGTAAAGGAAACATAAGAACATAGTGAGCTTAGACGCTCACTAAGGTTCAACCAAGGAGATATCAACTGATGATCATATAAAAGAAAAATATAATAAGTTTATTAGATCATGATCATAAAATAAAATGTCCATACCCAATCTATCAAAGGTCATAAACACGATTTATAATATAAAGAATTATTATTTCAAAATACATGATTCATTATAGTATGAGATCATTATAAATCAATCATGAACCATAATTCCATTTCATGAATGTTTAAAACAATCATAAGTATAGAAAAAATTTCATATGTCACATAAAAATTCCAAGATGATAAAATCAAAATGGATTAGGCATAATTATCTATATTTCATTTCATAATGGATAATGCATAATCACATGTTTCCTAAAGTGGATCATGAAATTCGTCCCATTTCTCATAGTGGATCAATCACATTAAAATGTTTCCCATCATTATCTTATGATATTTAAATATTTTCCCAATTAATTGGAGTTGTATATAGTTTACTCCCATAATGTAATAAAATTCATATGTATGTGTTCCACATTTTCATAAAATAATAATCATATAGAAACCCATGGAAATAAATGGGTTTCATAATCATTCACCATATCATAACCCATAGAAAAGAAATTAGTTTCATAAAATTCTTGTCCTCATTAAAATAAACCATCCAAAGAAAAAAATAGTATCATTGGATCATTTCCCCATTAAGACTTATGTAACATAAAAATATTTCTTCGTAGATGGAGAATGATCTCGAAAGGTAACTTGGATCATTTATAAAGAAATTAATCTTCCTACCTTGAAAATAAATTTTTAAAACCATTTTTTTAACTTTTTAAAAATATTTATTTTTGAAAATGATAATTTAAAAATATAAATTAACCATTAAAAAAATTTATTTTTCTTGATGGATTAATATTACGTTCATGTCATACATTTCAAAATAAAATATTCCCTTCACATTTTTGGTAAAATACAAACATGCCTTGTTTGGAAAATGATTGGTAGATTACTTTTAATTTTTTTTAAAATCCAATCATGGGTAAAAATGAAATTTAAAAATCATATTAAAATAGTTGAAACATTTTTGAAAAAATCATTAAATAAATTAACTTGGAAATAAAATATTTTTTAACTAGAAAGAGAAATAAAATAGAATTCCCATAAAACATTTACCAATCATTTTAAGTTCCAAAGAGAGTGAAAATGGTATCATTACTTAAAAAATTCATGAGTAAGAAGTGGAAAATAAAATTCATCAATTTATTGATATATAGATCACGATATTTCTTCATTAGAAGCATTATCATAAATAATCCTGATAAATGATGAGATTGTCACATAAAATCATTACCACTTTGTTAACATTTAAATAGTAATCCCCATGAAAAAAATAAAATAAAACATTTAAATATAATTAATTAATTTATATTCATGATATAACATTTAATAAAGGAAATATATACACCTCATAAAATAATTTAGGTGCATTACATAACCTATGTCCCAAATTTGAAAAATTGAGGGGAAAACCCCTTAACATATGTCTCGACTTTAAACACATTCAAACCTCAATTATATTAAATATAGATTAATTATAAATATAAAAAATAACAATAATTATTTATATCATTACATATATGATATTACTTATGTCCTTTTAAAACCCATTTACTAAAAATTCCTTGTTAAAATAATGTTTCAGGTAATAAATGTATTATTTTTTAAGTACGTTGTGTTTTTTAAATTTTAGCCATCTTACATAAATCATTGTTCCATCATCAAAAAAATGTTAAAATTGATAGAAATATCATATATATTAATTATATATATTTATTTTAATCTATTAAATTTAGAGTGATAAAATGAAATACATTATTAATGGAGATGGTAGGTCGTACGTACGAATGAATGTTGTCTCCATTTTCCCAACCGAAGAAATGAAATAAAATTTAATATTAATTAATCTCTATTGAATAATTATTATTTAATAAATATATTTTAAATCAATAAAATTAATCCTTATTTCTATCTGTCTAATAATAAAATGAAAAAAGTTTCACATCCTTACATAGAGGCGATAGTCAACACATACGCAATATCAACTTTATTATTTTCTAAAGAATTTTATGGATAGAATTTATATGTGATATTATATTTATATAATTATCTTTAATTAATAAAAATTACATATATTCATTAAATTTAATTCTTATTACCCTAATGTGAATAATAATAAAAAAAATAAATGCATCGGTTCACAAGGCGGTAGTTTGTCATTCAAACAAGGGATGTTACCATATCCCCCAATAAATGAAAAGTAATAAGGTATATGTGATGTAATAATTTGATAAGTATAATAATTTAATAAATATCCTATAAATATGTTAAATCCATTATAATATATATCTCTAATATTTGGTGATGGAAAATGGTTAACATCAGTTCGTGAAATAATAGTTCTCCAAACACATAATCGACAATTTTCTTTCCCATTTGGTGGAGGTGGAGATGGATAAAAGTAATTACATTAACATAATATCTTATTATTATATAAGGTATTATTTTTTCATTATATAATCAAATTTTTATAAAATTTCAAGTATTTAGAAGAATAATTAATACAAAAACTCATAGTTAAAAATTTAACATATTCTTTGGAAAAATATATTGGGATTAACCTAATGTCTTCCAAGATTTGATTTTTTATCTCAAAAAATTCAATGGGATGTGGGTATGTAATTAAGGAAATTATTTTTTTATATATTTTTCCAAAAATATGGGTTTTGGAAGTGTTAATATGAGAGGATAGGGGGAGACCTTTTGTTAGTGGGGGAGAGGACACACATGGAATTTTTGAAAAGAAAAAGTTATACTCACATTGTTCAAATTCAAAAAGGCTCCAAAATGAATAATTATATATATATATATATATATAATTTATAAGATATAAATATATCCATATAATAATAATTTTAATTGTTTTTTTATTATTTATAACCCTTAACTTTTTAGTTCAATCCTGTAGGAAACCCATCGTTACATAAACCACATTAATTATTTTTACAATTTTTACTTTTAATTAATATAAAAATTTTAGTTTTAAATATTTGATAATATTAATTATTCTAATGAAAAATATGATATCCATTTTATCAAATTAAACTCATAGAATTTTCTTAGTTTATTTTTAATTTAATCTTGTAGATGTTACGAAAAAACCGTTTTCCAAAGATAAATCTTTCAAAATTATAAAAAGTTTTTGGATTAAAATTAAATATGAAATTGATTCCAATGAAATATATTGGAATAATAAATATATTATTTAAATATTTTTACTTTAAAAAAACTTTTAAAAAAAAGTAACAGCATTAATTATTTTAATGAAAATGAAATTTTAAATAAAAACCAGTACTTTTCTCTTTTCATTGAAAAATAAATCTTTTCAGAAAAATAAAAAAAATCATGATAAGAAAATTTTGACATATTTATTAAAATAAAAAAGTTAATATTTTCAAATATATTTTGTAAATGTGTCAAAAATAAATTTTATTATTCATACAATAAAATAGTAAAAATCACTTTTTGAGAAAAATTTTTTTTGAATCTTTTTATAGACTTTGCTAAAAATTAATTTCTTACCTATTAATATGTTTTCATTATCTAAAACCATTATATTTAATTTAAATTTTTTTATTTCCTATCAATTCCACCATGTTTAAATGATATGTAATAATTATGTTATTTAAATAACAATATTAATAGTATTTTATGGTTTGTTAAAATTCGATGTTACGTGTAACACCAGCAATCGAAAAATTATTTTTATTCTAAAAAAACATTTGATAAATTATTGAAGTGTTACATAACCTAGTTTTTATATTTTTTTTTATCCAGTGGAGAAGTTATCAACTTTTCATTACTATTTGATGATAATTGTATATGCATAACTCACAAGACTTGTGAATTTTTTCCTAAAAAGTGCCAAAATATTCATCATCTTTATAATTTAATTAAATAATTTTTTTCTCAATTTTTGTCTAAATAATATGAGAAAATTACTTTTTGAAAAATAATAATTTAAATTATTCCTACTATACAGACTCAATTTATTATTTTTCTCTCATGTTCTTAAAATGATTCAACCACTGACCTATTTCACCTTTCAAATGACAAACTAGAAAAATAACCTTCTCTTATTCTAAACACAATAGAATGGGAAATATCATTTTAATGGTACCGATCCATTTCTCAAATACTAGTGGATCAGTGGAAAAACTAAAATAAGGTGGTAAATTATTTTTGAAGGGCACAACATAATATTGTTTCCTTCTTTCCTCATTTGTAAGATCATCATGATTCATATAATGGGAAAGTTGTGTTAGAACAAGAATAATATTTTTCATTCCATCTCACAAAATATTTGTTTTATTCGGAGGATAATAATTTCATTTTACCTTAAATTCATCATTAACAGGATTCCTTCATGTTCCATCTATTGACTAAAACCAAAAATAATAATTTGAACCTCAATAATAAGGGTGGGAAATCACATAAACATGAAAAATCATTTATAGGATTTTATATCGTGAATCCATGTTCTATGACACCTAAGGTTTCACCAATTTCATTCATGATCATTACCAAAACATTATAATTTTATCATATACACAGATGTATCCCAATTTATCTCACTAAAGTTTTCCCATACTTGTTTATAATGTTTAGTTAATCCTTTATCAAATTATAACTATAGATTACCATACATTTAATATATAGATATTACATCTAAATAGATGAACATTCTTTATATGACATAAAAATTCAGTCCATAATCTAATACCTCTTGCATCATTAGAAACATAGAAACATAAAAAAATAGTTTATAATAATTATAGATCATATCCCTCTTACATATTCATAACTATCACCCTTCATAGACAGTCATACTTTATATATTTCTTTATAACCTAGGAAAGGTAACATAAGAAAAGGTGAGATATGATGCTCTGTAAAGGTATAAAATTGATATATCAATGGTCATATAAGAATAAAATGAGTAAAAGGGATCTAGAACATGGTATTAAAATTTTAAAACCAAAACCTACATATCATAAATCATAATCCTGATTCATGGAATAAAATATGGATGTTTATAAGAAATGAATCCTAAAGGAATCAAATAACATGATATATAGGAGAATAAAATTATCATAAAAAAAAGGAATTGTGGCATACACATATTCATAGAAAATATTTTCCTTAGTATTTAAATATCTATGACAATACTATCATAGTATATTGGGTTCACCCTCGAACTATTATTGTAGTCAAGGTTCAATCCTTAGACTATCATTGTAGACAAAGTCCCTTATTGAACTTGGTTCACTCCACATTCCAGTCCTATTTATCTCATGAGATGTCAATAATTACGCAATTCATTGGGATATATATTGTTCCCAACCATAAAATAATGAAAATTATTCATATATGTTCAACAAAATCATAAAGCATTAATTATATCATAACCCATGAAAATAAATAGTTTTCATAAACATTTCATCATATCATAACCCTTGGAAAGGAAACATGTTTAAAAAAAATGTTATCATAATTACGAATCATCTATAGAAAATATAATTATGGTTTATTTTGATCATAACCCTATAAATGAATAACTTTATTCAAGGTTTTTTTCACTAATTAATTTAAATAATAATAAAATATCATTAAAAAATTCATGATGAAAATGAACTTTCCATCTTGAATTCATTTCTTTAAAATATAAAAATTTATAAAATATTATGGAAGAAATTATCTTTGAGAATATACATGGAAAATTTTAAATTAATAATGAAATAATTATGAATTCACGATGATGAAAAGTTCTGTCTATAATTTAAATGTTAAAAATAAATCATTCCTTTTAAACTTTTATAAAAAGTAATAGTGTATCTCATTTAGAAAATGAAAAAAAACTTCCTTTTTAATAATTTTTTTAAAAATTAAAAAACTGGTAAAAATTAATATGAAAAATAATATAATAATAATAAAAACCTTATTTAAACGAATTTTATAAAATATAGTTTTTGAGGAAAATAGTTTTTCAACCGAAGAGAAAAAACATGTTAATTTTCATTAAACCATATTTCCGATATCACGAGTATATAAGATTATAAATATAAAAGGGAAAATTATATTTTATATAAATAACTATAGGATAAGAAAATAAATATGTTTATTTAGAGTTATATCAAATTTTTTTCACATAAAAGGCATAATCTTAATCAATCCAAATAAAAAATGGGATTGTGGCATAAAACCCTGACCTCGAGTTAAGATTTCAAAGAATGATCTCCAATGAACTCTATAATAAATTTAAATTCCTTATAATTCTATACCATGGTAATTTTTATAGCTATAATATCATATATTATCACTTTATAACATTTTAACACCGACTTTTATCAATAATTCCATATTAAAATTATCATTTCTGGGTGTTATCTATTTCGTTTATCATGATCACTTCAATTTATTAGTTTTGATCCTCACAAACTCATGTTGGTTAAACCATCAAAAGAATATTAATCATGATATTGATATCCTATATATTCAATATATATATATATATATATTAATAATCATCCATAAATTTTATGGATGGAGAAATGAACTACATCGTTCATGGAGATGGTAAGTCGTACATGCACATAAACATTGTTTTCATTTTTTTCGACGAATGGAATGAAATAAATGTAAATAATAAATACATTTATAAAATAATTATCTTGTTATATATATCTTATATATTCATTAAATCTATCTTTATTAACATTCATTTAAAATATAAATTAAAAACAAATCACATCACTTCATGGATGTGGTATTCAACACGTACACATGAGTGACATTATCATTTTTCAATCGATTAGAAGGTAAGTTGGTAGATGTGATATTATAATTATAGAGGTATAAATATATCATAAATTCCATATATTAACAATAAAACCATTATAATAACCATCCAAAAAATATGCTGATGAAAAATGAATTTTATCACTATGTAGAGATGATAATCCATACGTACATATGAGTGATAATTTCACTTCACATTTGATTGTAAAGAGGGGTTATAATGATTTTTTCATATTAATATTAATATATAGAAATACATAGGATACTAAATTTATTATATTATGATAAATTACATTTATTTTTATGTGTTATACAATAGTAGAAAAAAAGTGATCAGTTAAGGAGATCACCTCTTCATTGAAACGACACATTTAGATCTCCACTAATGGGCTCTAGGGTTGGAATTTATGGAAATAAACTACATATAAAACGTGTATATGGAATTTTATAAGTTAAATTTATTATATTTTTTTGAGATATAAGGCTCAATGTTACATAAGTAAGTGATGGATGAGGTTCACTATAATCATTGTGGTGAGTGGTGCTTTTGAAATTTCTCAAAATATTAAATTATAATAAATTAAGTCGTAAAAAAATGAATCCAATTAAACTTTTATTTGAGGATAAGTTAGGATATGGTTTTAATACCATTAAAAAATAAAATTCATACATTTTTTTGTTTAATTTTAATCCTTTTCATTTTTATTAATCATTAGTTAACAATTTTTAATATTAACAAATTTAAAAAAATTTCAATATTATAGGGTTGTATTTTTTCAATATACAAGGTGAAAATTGGACCATAAATTTTCAACTTATGAAATTTTTTACAATATAATATTCATTTTTTATTTAATTTTTTTATGATTTTTATATAATTTAACAAAATATTATTTTGATAAAATATCATTTTTTATCAATTTTGATATTATTCATTTAATTTGGATTAAAATACATAAATAAAAAGTTCAAATTTGAATAAAATATTTTAAAAATAGATTAATATTTCATATTAGTCTATTAAATTCATGGAAAACTATAAAATACTCAAATTATATAAATTTTAATACTTTCAAAATCATTTATTTTATTGTTCCCTTATTTGAATAAATTTAATTTTTTCCTTGTTTAAGAATTTAAGGAAATTAAATACTTCATAATAATTAGAATTAAAATTTCATTATAAATACGTTTGAATTATTCAAAAAATTACTATTTATATTCATTCATAACTAGTTTTTTTCCAAATGTGAACACATAAAGGATATTTAAAACTATGAGGGTGGAATTTTATAAATTTATATGACTTAAATTATATATAACTAATTTTCATGGACATGTGTCTATTAAAATAAAAAATTATTATAAAATGGTGGTAAGGTTCAAATTTTATTATTCTAATAAGAACTATGATGAATAATTATGGCCTTATAATTTCTTTTAAACTAGATTAACCCAAATTACCCTTTATTGGGGAGCTAAATTTTACCACTGTTACTATTCATATTGATAAAAAAACGGGCATATTTACCAAATTTTATACTCAAAATTATAAATATTTATTTAACTTATCAATATCAATACTAATAAATATAGGAAATTAATTTTAATGTATGTTTGAAATGTTTATAAAAGATTTCATTTCAGGATAATACATTTCAAATCATAAAACTCGATTTATTCTAATCCTATAGTTAAAAAAATATTTAATAAATGTTTAAAGAATTTTATAATGAAAATAATATATACCTTTCCATTAAATCATCCACCAATAGTGTTTAATTTAATATATTAATATAAAATATATTCATGGTATAATTTTTCTAATAAAAACCTCACTTTTATTTTAAAATATTTTTTTATTCTAATCTATTGATAACTGATGAATTTTTTTATTATATTTATAGACCATATATATTTCATACTTTAGTTATTAATATTCATGTCCACCAATACAATGAATAGATGATAATGTAAAAAATATAATTTAATAATGTAGTGTAGTTCATCTAAACTTGTTGTTGTGTGCAATATACATTATGAAAGAAATAACATTATTTTAAGAGAAATATTTATTTAAAATATTGTGGCGGTATACTAATTGTCTCATGTGTGAATTCCCCCTTCTAATATTCTTTCATATATAAATTATTATGGGTTCATTTTTCCTCTATTGTGGTTCATGTGACCTAGGAAAAACCTAACATGAATGGGTTATTTTTTTATGGAGATTATTCATTCCTATGGTATTTGAGGAGTGAGTTGAGGCCCGTTATTTATATAGTTGTCAAAGGAGATGTTTCATCCATTGAATCATGTTTTGTTTTCATCTAATTTATTTTGTTACTTTATTTATATTTACAAATTTTGTGATCATTGTGTCCATCTTTGTTTTCTAGGGTTCCTTGGAGCTTCTTTAGATAGATATCAACCATTTTTATAAAGGTGACACCATTTAAAAAAGTTTAACCTATTCCAAAACCAATAATGTGAAAACTGAAACTTCATGATTATTTTTTGTGTTTTCATTTAAAAATGAGATAAATTTATTAGTAATTTTTTTGATGTATGAAAAATACCTCCTTTAGGTTTTCCATGATGAATTATGCTTTGAAAAGGGGTTTTCGTCAATGAAAAATGTCTCTGAAATCTATTTGGAAAGGTTAATCACTCAAATTTCTTGGTTAATATTAAAAAAATTATTTATTAAAACTATAAATATAAAGGGTTTTGGAGAATTTTGGATGGTAAACTATAATGTCTTAGTAAAATATTTTACATCTAAAGACCTTCAATATAGTTTCTAAACTCTTATCCATTATTAAATAAGACATATACACTTAAAAATGAATATATATCCTTTTTATACATATTTATTTAAGGTGTGTGAATATATACATTGTAATAAGGTTAAGTATTATTATTCTATATATAGGTTCATAAGTGTATAAGGTTAATTGGTGAAATTTGAAAAGCTTTGGTCTGAATATGGGGTTTCAACTCGTGAAGGGTTTTTATCAAATGAAAAGGTATGGTTTATATCATTGAATGTTTTTGAAAAAAGAAATACACTCACATTTAATTTCTCTTGTTTAGGGAGGGTTCCATTATGGATGGTGTATGGATGTGGACATATCATGTATAATTCCTTTTATTGATTGAGATATAGTTTCTATACTCACTTCCAAAATTCCCACTTTTTAATATTATCATGGTATCCTTGGCGACATAGTGGGATAACAGATCCAGTTGCTAACTTTTCGTAATTATACAAGAAATACCTCCTAGTTGGGAAAGGACATTGTGTGTTGTGCCATATGAGGGGATAGTTTGGAGAATTTGGTTGGTTATAGACTATTTATCCCCCTGATAGGATATAAAATGGTTTTGAATCGATTGTATATAGGGTCTCTACAATTTATATCTACCAATATTCCTTGATAACCATATCATTGGTATTCATAGTTTCCTAGGTTCTATGGAACATTTATCAAATGATTTTCACAATTATTCTTTCCCTCTAAAACATCATGTTGTTTCTTGTTTTTAAATAATGTTTAAATGATATTATTTTCTATTAGTTATTTTAATAAAAATGAGTATTGGACTAAAAATCATTTACTAATGATTTTTTTCATTTAAGAAAATAAAATGAAAAGTTTTTAAATGATTAATAATGTGTTGTTTTCTTTGAGATAAAAACATATTTTTATTATTTTATTTCATAATAGTATGAAATGGATTCCTCTTTAAATATATGAAATAGGGTGTGGATTTACTTTAAGAACCCATACTAAGCTTATTTATCATGCCTATATTATTATTTTTCAGTTTTAGGTTGAGGTTGTCTTTTAAGCTCACCCACCAGATAGTGAGTTTTTTTTGTTGGTTGGGGAACTATAGAGTCTCAAAGAGGTATGTATGTTTTTAGTTTAATTTTGTTTTAGTTACTTTATATCACATTGGTCACATAAGATTTTAATACATTTTATAGAAGAATAGTAAATATAACAATTGGTGGCTGAATAAAAGGAAATTGGTGGGAATATTTTTCTTGTAGTAAAGGGAGACCAAGTAGTGTGATTTTTTTCTGTGATTTGTCAATTTAATGAATTTATAATTTATTATCATCATATTTTTTACTATATTTTCAAATTTCTATGTATGTATAATGTTTGGGTGGGTTAAACTAGAATTTTTATTTAATTTATACTAATCGTTTTCTAATTTCTTTATTGGTTGAAATAATTCACCACTCACAATTTCTTAATATCTAGGAACTTATGACAACCCTTGGGGATTGGGAAAACTATTTATACCATTTCATGAACTAGGTCATTCATCCAAAATAATGATAGATTGGATTATTTCACAAAAAATTGTATAATATTAGCCCTTGTTTTATTGGGATGTCTGGTAGGTTGTATATTAAAACTTTTAGAACATGTGTGGTAGGAATGAGAAGAGTGTCTCAAGAACTTATTCATTATGAGACACAAGTTACCTTATGATTTCGAGATTTGATTATTATTTTTTGGGTTTTTTAATTGTTTGGTTATTTGGGGATGAGAAAGTTGAGTCTAATGGTGGTTTGAGATGTGCTCATAGGGCCCAAAAAGCCACTGGAGACCGAGAACATAGTTTTTAATGACTCCCATATTCATTTGTCTAGTTCAAGCATAGTCTTCTAATCTATGTGTCCTAGATACATACTGACCCTAGTTCCCTCTTTAAATTAAGCACTGGAAATATTTTTTTATTTTGTTTTGATTTTGGTATGTTGTGATGATTTAGTTATTTTTTTTTAAAATAAATCAATTAATTTATTTTCAAATAATAATTTTTAGTTTTTAAAATAGAATTTTCATGGTTTTTTATGGAAATTTTATTTAGTTTCAATATATTTGGGAATTAAATCATGGTTTCAAAGTGAAAATGGTGGTTGTATTTGGAATATTTTAAGGGATTTTTTTAGTATAAAGAGAAGATTTTGAGGTTTAGAACCTATGAATATGGTAAATGAATTTATGGTACAGTTCTCAGATACAATTAAGTAAGAAAATTATTTTAAAATTGAATTGTTGAATTTAAATTTGATTTAAATTTTAATGTAAAACATCTAAATTTTAATTTGTAAAATTTAATTATTTAAATATTTTTATGGTGTGAGGTTTTTTAATAGATTTTTGGTACTTTATTTAAATTTTGTTTTAGGATTTTTTGTATAAATTATAGTTTTAATACTTTTTTCTCATATTCAAATTGATATTGTTATTGATTTAAGTTTTTGTTTCTTTTATTATTTAGATTATTACTCCCAAAATAATTTTGAGCATTCATAATGATTCTAGAGTGGGCTGTCTAGTTGAAAACACCACCCATACTCATGATATAATTGAAGGGAATGTTTCATTTTGGGTATTTAAAGTCTTCAAAGGTGGTTTGGGTTCTAGATAGGTAGTGTATGGGAATAAATATATTGATAATATATCCTTGTATTTAGGTACACCTAATGTTGATGATACGAAAAAAGTTATAAGGTTATTTTATGTGAGGAGGTTAGATTATTAGATGATAATCATCCATTCGTAGTTATATGTAGAAATATAATGGGAGTTATTTAATACCATGTTTTCTCAGGGGTTCCTTGCTAAATAATTTTTGGAAAAAAATGTAGTGGATGATATTCCAACATGGTGAATAAATAGTGAAGGATTATGTCAACAATTTTAATGATTTGTTTCACTTTTATTTGGAGTATGTGTCATGTTATATCATGAATGATCATTAGTTCATGAAAGGTATGATCCCAGATCATATTTCTCAAGCCCTTTCAATTAGGAATGTACTATTTGAGGAATTAGATAATGATGATTATTTAGACGATTTGGATTTTCTGGTGAATTATATAGAGAGTTGTGGCTATGTTCTTTTTTGTGTTGGTAATTTCTTTGCATCCTATGAGATGTTATGACTATATGATTAAATCTTGTGTGAACAATCTCCTATTATTTCTTCTTTAAAAAGGAATCCTTACCATGGGTATTTCTATTATAGTTAGTTCGAGCACTCCAATCCCTCTTACTTGGATGTCCCAAAGACCTCTCACCACTATGTTTGGTTGGGACAACTCTAAAACGTTTTTAATAAGAACTGATGTTTGTAAAATAGAACCTATATAGTTTGAAGATATTGATATTGTATCATACAACATTATAGTATTTACCCATTATCATCTTTCTTGTATTGTCCAACATTTTTTATCGCATAAAATCTGAATGTTTGTTTTCAGAAATTTAAGAATGTGATCATATGAAGAGAGGATAAGAAATTTGAAGTCTTTGGTATGTTCATGGATGATCAATAAAAGTATAATAATAGTTTTAGTTGTACCATATTTAGCACTTTGATAATTTTTATTTCCTCATCATGGTTACATTTCTTCATATATGATTCCCCATGATACCTCCTCTTATAAATATTTTCTAAATATCATATAAAATTATTATATTCCGGCTCATCTTCATAAAGATATTTTAGTTTTCCTTGATTTCATTTATTAGATCATTTAATTTGTTTTTTTGGCATATGGATTGTAACAAGTTCTATTAAAATTTTACTACTAAAATTATTATGGATTTTTTGTAGTACCCAATTTGAATCATCCTTAATGTGCCATCCCTCTTATAATACATTTCTCATAGTGAGTTTCCACATCCTAATAATTATTTTTCCTATAAGAGTTGGTGCTTTAGTTAAATTATTTAATGAAGAGGCAACCTATGTCAGGTATTATTGTAGTTTTCTATTGGTATACTGGGGTGTGAAATATTAATATATGGGTCACACTAGGGTTTATAGTTTTTATTTATATTTTGGTTCTTTATTGGAGATATAATTCTAAAATATTTATACTGGGTCAAATATCCCAGTTCCATTCTCTTTTTTGACTTGTTAATTTCTAGGTGAATATTTTTTTTTATTATGGTGAGATTTTTCACACCCATAAATTTATTTTCCTCATTATTTTTTATATCATGGTACATAATATATTTGTTAATTTTATGGTTGGTTTTTAGTTTATAATTTAATGTTGGAGTTTTTCTCATTTTTTCCCTTTTCACAATTACTATACACAGTTCAAATGAAATAGTGGGGATACCCTTTCAGAAAAGGTGTTTCTAGTTATTTTTCATCATTCATATTTTTCTCACATATTTAGTGGTTGATTATTCCCAAACCATATGAGTATTAATATAAACCCTTAAAAATATTAATGGCCTTTAGGATCTAGAACATGACTTGTGCATGAATTGGGGTAATCTTGTTGTAGGCATGTGTTGGTTTCTATAATGTCTATAGTGTCAATTCCTTACAAAATCATAGTTTTTTATAATTTTCACCTATCAATTCAGTGATTCTAAATTATTCTAGTAGTGGTGTATTATTGGCCCACATTTTTTCTAACAGAGGGACCTAACAATGCATAGTGTCCCATGGTTAATATTTTTAAAATTTTTCTTTCTATAATTTTAAAAAATAAATCCAAGTGGGATTCCTCCCCACACAATTCCATATATTTATCTAGACCACCCAAGGGGTCTCTCACACATGCACTATTTCTCCTCCCACTCCTTCCATTTTCTGGGAAATTCCTCCCTAGTATATTTGTAAAATTGTCTAAGCTGTGTATTTTATCTTCACCTCCTTTTTCTTCTCTAGTTTTCATTGCTGTATTTTCCCTCCCTTTTAGTGAGAATGACCTAGGGGAACCATAAACCAAATTGGTTGTTTTTAGGTTATTCTTGGTACATATGACTCATGGGTACCATGTCTAGGCATGTTTTAGTGACACTTATATAAAAATACGTGTTCTCTATAGGATTTAACTACTATTTCATTTGATTTCCTTTATATAAGAATTTTTAATAATGGATTTTGTGAGATATGGGTTATTTGTTTTATAGGGTGCCTTGGAACTTCATTAGGTGTATTTGGGAAACCATTGGTGAAGGTGAAACTATTTGGGGAAGGTTACCCTATGTTAAATCCTTTAAATTGTATATTATAATTTCAAGAAGGTTTTATTGGGTGTTTTCATTATAATATAAGGTAAATAAATAATTGATTTTTTTTGATGGATAAAATTTTCTTATTTCATCTTTCTTATGTTTTATTAGTATTATCCAGGGTTTTTAATAAATAAAATATGATTATAAAATATTTTGTGAAAGGTTAAGCACACATAGTGCTTGGTTTATCTTCAAAATTTTTTTATTTAAGAAAACTAAGAATATCAAAGATGATTAATCATTTTATATAGATTTATATAATGGACTAATGGATTTTTTTAAAAGATCTTTAAGATGGGTTCTAAATTATTCTTCATTTTTAGATTTTTCATATACATGTAAACACATATATTTGTATATATAGATATCCTATTTTTACATATTCAAAAAAGGTTTGTGAATATGAACATTGGTATATAGTGTGTTTATATATTCATAGAGGTGAATATGTGTATAAGTTAATGTGTGACTTTGTAAATTGAAAATATTTGGGTTGAAGATGTAGTTCCAAGTGGAAAATGATTATTTTTAAATGATCAGGCTCAGTTTGTATCATTGGATGTTTTTTTCTCAAATTATAGTCACTAACATGGAAGTCTTATTGTTTAGATAAGATCTTTTCATTGATGGCGTATGGAGGTGGGATTTTTATATAAGATGTATTTTCATGATTGAGAAGTTGTATTTGTACTTTCATCCTAATATTCTACTTTTAACTATAATCTTAGGGTCCTAGGTGTCTTATTTAGATTCAAATTATAGTTTATATATAGTCTTGATAAGGACTAGATCCCCTTAATTGGGAAAATACATGGTGGGATGTTCCATTAGTGAGGCTATTTAGGAGAATCTGATTTTTTATAGATTATGGATCGAATTGATATGCCGATAGATGGTTCTTTATAGTGAACATCAATAGTATATTCACTATATGTCTACATATATGACATGATAATTATTTTATATGTATTGTGGTTTCATCTATTCTATTTCACTTTTATCTAATGATTTCCAATTTTATAAATTCCTACTAAATCATCATGTTGTATCTTGTTTATAAATAATATTAAAAGGGGTGGTTTTCGAATGGTTATTTTAATAAAAAGGGGTGTAGTCCTAAAAAACATTTATTATTGAATTTTTTCATTTTATAAGAAAATGATATGTTTTAAAAAAGATTAATGATGTGTGATTTTATTTTATAGAAAAATATATTTTCATTATTTTATTTCAAACTTTAATGAATTGGTTTCCTCATTAATGATATGGAATATGTAATTTTTTTTATTTGGGAATAGATATCAATCTTATTGGTCACACCAACGATATCATTTTCATTTTCAAGTCAAACATATATTTTTCCTCTCCCATGGGATGTTGAGGTTCTTTAAATGGATGGTTAATTGTAGAGTAAGTAGGAGGAAAAAATGCTTGTAGATTACATTTATATCAGCCCCTTTTTATCACATTGACCACTTAGGCATTTAATAATTTCTATAGATTGAGGGAAACTATAGTGGTTGGATTAAAATTCATTTGGTGTGTGTTTTTTCCTAGAAGGAGGGGGATAATAGTTGGTGAGTGAGGTTTTGGTAATAATGTTATATGCAACATTAATATTTTATTGTTAGTTTATTATTTATTTGTGTTTGACTTTTTTGTGGACATTCAACATACCAAAGAGTCATGCCTAAATTTTTATTTAATTTCCACTAGTCATTTAATTTTTTATTTATTGGATGAAACATTTATAAAGGGATCATTACTTGAATCCATGGAATGTGTGTTAGCCCATTTTGATCGATAATACCATTTGGGACTTGGAGTGAATAGGTTCAAGAATTCATCTAAGTGATAAATCACATTGGTTTGTGAAAAAAGGAAAATACTATTAAACAACACATCTTAATTGCTTAAATTAAATAGAATTATTATCATTATAATTTTCCACATGACTTGGAGTATGAAGTTAGTGATAAATTTCATCTACAAATGTCTCCTGTGAATGGGTTTATGTTGTTTGGAATGAATATAATGTTCGGTCTAATATGGATTCAAGATTATGTGATCCTTGAATTCATCCAAGCTATGACATATCAACTAGGAATCCCTATGAACAAGAATAAAGTAAATGATGTGTTCTAATTATCCATTTTGTGGAATTAAATATCAAACCTATCACATGTACCAAATTTTGAGGTGGTGTAATAAGAGGATTATCTCTCTTATTACAATAATTAGGTGTAGATCATGGACCCAAAATACAATGTTCTACAAAATGAGACAATGTACCCTGTAAAAGTATTAAAGAGAAACTATAATTTTTAAATGTTAATGTATGATGTTTTAGAGACCATAAAAAGTGTACCCTCATCTATTTTACCTTATTTTTGTACTAATTTTTTGAGGGATATATTCTTTAATGGGGAAGAATGTTGCATACTAGTATTTTATTATATATATTCCCTTTAAATTGGATAACTTTATTCACAAACCCTAAAATGAATAGTCTGATTCAATAATAAATTATTTTTATCACTAGTAATTTTTTTATTTATCAATATATGATATAATATACATTTAAATCCTTATAATTGGAATATTTTTATAAAACAGTATTAATACCCCTTAACGACTAAAATCACATTTGGATAATAAAATTATTTTATCCGTAAAATTATTATATTAAATATATAATTTTAAGATTATTAATTATATAAATTTAACATATTCTTGAATTTAATATACCAAAATATTTATATTAAGTTTTTTTTGAAATTTTTAGCAATATATAATTTTTGTTGAATTGTAAAAAATACTAGTTTTAGAAAATTTTATTGCTAATTTTGATATATTCAACACAAATATTTATGAATAAATTTCCCTAAATTTATATATTATTATTTATTATATTTAATATATCATGTTTTCAAAAAAAATATTAATAATTTCTAACATAAGCGATATTTTATTATAAAAGTTGTTCTTGAAAATATTATATGCTTTGATTTTAAAGAAAAATTTATATTATTTTGAAATTGAATTGCATTAAATAGACTCTGAATTTTTATTCACCACATAAAAATATTTTAGGAAGGGTCCCTTTACATTTTTAATAATAAATTTATTATAATGATTATTATTTTATTAGGAAAAATTAGTGTTTAAATAACTAATCTAAAGTGGCTTGATTTTTTCTATATTTATATCACCTATTGACCTTATAGAAACCTTTTTAGGTTATAAATTATTACCCAAATGTATCAAAAAACATACCAAACCTAACTCAAATAATATTCAAGAACATCTATTCATACCCCTTACTTGACATTCATTTCCATGGAATGTGACCTTTTCTTCATTTACATATGAAGACCACTTCCACCCCCTCCATGCATAACCACCCATCCAAATTCCTCTTCAAAATATGTACTAATTACCTATAATATAAATCCAATACAATAACTCAATCCAATGGACACCATAAGATTTCCTAATCCACTATTTTAAACAAGACTATTAACATAATGTTTAAGGTGTCGACAAAGGTATCACATTTTTCTGAACCATTCTTTCTTATTTTTTATTTATTCTAAAAAATATAATACCTTCAATACAAATGAGTATAAAAATAATTTTCACTAGTATAATGGTATGTTATTATACTAATTTAATATTATTTTTAATCTTTCCTCTAACACAATTTGAAAAATATAAATTTCATTATGTGTTTGTGCGGACTAACACCTCCATGCCCGATGTTTCCTATTCTTTATTCATGATTCATGGTTGGTTATATTTTTTTAATGAGTAAATAATGTATTGATAAAATTATTATGATTCTTAAATGATATAACATTTTACATTCTATTACCACTTTTTTAATGGAAAATAAAATCCTTTTCCATGTTTACATATAGATTACAGCCTCAACGTAGTGATACGTTTTTTCCATTACCAAAAATCTCATATAAATTTAATAATTATTTTGTTGTTTTAAAATTTAATTTATAAAAAATATTTATATTATGCATATTGTGAATCTATTGTAAAAATAAACAAAAAAATGGTAAACATGCTATGAGTATCACATAAAAATGTACCAAACAACCATAGCTAATTATAAAGAGAATAATTGATTCAAAAAATGAATAAATTATGAAAATAAATATTCCCTAGGAAAATATTTATTGATGAATAATATTATAATTAATTTTTAATGAAATAAATTTAATTTTTCAATAGGTGAAGTACAAGAAAAAAATTATTTCACATATAATGATAGGGGATCCACTGAACTACCAGTGTTACCTTTTGATTACACATTCTCTTTATTTATCACCATTTTAAATTATCTTTTTCTCATGTATTTAATCCATATTCTACATATATGTTCTCTTTTCATATATTACTATTTTAAATTATATTTATTTTTTTGGGAAAGTACTTTTCTATTTTCCCTTCAATGTTTTCCCTTTTATGTAAACACAATTTTTATGTGAACTTCCCTTTTTAAAAAATCAAGTCAAATGTCACACACATAAAATTATTTATCATTGATTGTTTTTATAAAAGCCATATTTTATTAATGAAAAAAATTTATATAAATATTATTGTTTTAAAATAATGAGTTTTTTTTCAATTTTTCTGCTTTAAAACATTATTCACTCATTTCTGAATGCATCACCTAGGAGGTTCATTAAATTTATAATTTTATGAACTCAATTAGGAATTATTTTATAAAATTACCACCAATTATCTATAACTATGTTACTTTATGTAATTTTTATTATTTTAAATGAATTATTTTCTTCTTATCTGTGAAATCTATATGTTATATCCTTCTATTATGCCTTATGGAAAGGCTGTGAAACCCACATTTTTCTCATTAGATTTATCATTATTTTGATTTTAATATGGTTTATTATTTTTATTGTGTCATGTATAAACATCTATATATTATTATGGGGGATTTCCCTTTTTTTGTTATGGCTGGGTATATTATATACCTCTAATGTACTGTGTACTTTTAATTTCTCATGAGAAGATATTTATTGGATAAGGGAGTAAACCTTATCATTTTTATATCTTATGGAGTGATAATTATCCTATTATAATGTCCTATCTAGTAATAATTATATTCTGATGATGGACTATGTAGCATTCCTTGAAATATGATGATGATTTCCTATGGTGTAATCGATGGAATATTCTTATGATGTCTTGTTTGTGATGTTTCCTTATATTTCTGAATCTATATCCCTATGATATCATTCATTATACCTAATTTTATTATTAAGATCACAATAATTGTGATATCATGTTATGAAACATTACTCTCATATTATGCATCATTTACATGATTATTCACTTAATAAAATTTTAATCTCATCCATCCCTTGATGTATTTTTCTTCAGGAAATCTGGAATAGATTTAGAGTACTTATGGGAGTATGATTACCATTTGGATTTTTAAATAAATTCATTGAATTTATGATTATGATATTGTATTTATTTATAAAATATTCCAAATAAAAAAGTCTTATCGATCATTTTTTGCATTTATTTAATTATTATTTTAATAATAATGTAATAAATTATGTTTATGAATTGAATTATTTTTTATGCATCTGCCATGAAATCATATAGAATATTAAAATGGAAGAAATAAAAAGTAGAGGAAATTAAATAATATGCGATGGTTCTAATTTTGATCCATTATGATAACAAAATTTTAACAAAATAAAAAAAATATTATAGTATCCATAAATAGAGAATATTGAGATGTAATATCACTTTATAATGAAAAATTATGAATAATGCATTTTCAAGTTAGAACATTTTTGGGAAAATGTAATTATAGATTAAAATATAAAAAAAATATTTTACACAATGGTATTTATGAGATATCGATTAAACATCAATAAGAAACAACCTCCCACTACCTAAAGTGGTTTGGATTATACCATTTCCTTATTATATATATTTCATATCTAAAAACCATATATATATTTAATTTATGGACATTAATTAGTTTTGGTGAATATTTTTGGGTTATAACCTATTATCGGGGATTTTTTAGCTTTGGATAAGAGTACGAGTTCTAGAAATCATTATAGATATAGGGATATACACTTGTTTCCTTTAATGAGCTTTGACTTTCATAAGATTAGGGGATGTGTTTATGGATCCTTTCTTAGAAATTTTATTTTATGGTTATCCAGAAACTATATGAATTATATTATCAAAGAGGGGTGAGGTTAAAGGTTTAATCATGGAACATCGTGTATTAAAGGAAAAAATTTACTTGAAAAAATTTCCATGAAAATTAAAAGGGGTTGTTTTTTTCCACTATTGGGTTATCGTTGTAGGATTTTTTTATCAGTTTTGTTTTGGTTGGATGTTTTTGTTGACTCTAGAATACATTTATCTATATAGAATTTAATATGGAATATTGTGGTCAAGAAAACCATCACCATGGATTAGACTATGAATTATAGTATGACATTGTTACTAGAGAGTCTATATATGAAAAACTGCTATCCCATTACGGTTGTACAAAAGTTTTCATGGATGGAGGTTAGAAGGATCTAGATATAGAAAAGGGAAAAAAGATAGTGGTGGTCCTAGAAAATTTTGTAGTATGCTCAAAACTGGAGTAGGTTCAAAATCGGTGTAGGAAGACAGGTTATTGTCTGTGGTAATAAAAACAAAAAAACAAATTTCATAACACTATTTCATTGGTTACAGTGGATTGATAGTTACTTTATGAATATAGGGGATTCACAAAATGGTAATTTAGGATAACCTAGTAAATTATGGAATTATTTAAAAAAACCTATAAAACTAATACAAGAAAACCTTGGTAGCTCATGAAGTAACACAACGTGACTGATGTCATATTCAATGAAACATGGGAAATTTTTTTGGACACACTTAGGTACAAGGAATTTTTTTGAGGACTTACCTGTACAACATGAGAGGTATATTTATGGGTGTGGAAGTGATTGTGTTTGATGAATGGGGAATCATGGACCCAACATGGGAATAGTTTTCATTAACCATGTCTTGGTGATAAAAATATTTCTATAATTAGTGGTTTCAATGTTGATTTAAATTAAAAAATATTTTATGAAACTTTAAGGGGATTATAATTTGAATTTATTAATCATATATAACTATTCATTAATTCATAATGATAATGAGAATTCATGGTGTCTTTTAATTTTCAACTATTAGATCGATAAAGGAGGATGAATTAATATCAATTCAAACTGCTCATAAAATAATAGGAGAGTTACAATAAATATTCATAGAAGATAAGGAGTGGGATTAAAATGGGATTTTAGAAGATAAATTTTCATAACATGATTGAAGATCTAGAAAATAATTGGAAAATATTGAATATTAATGTCAAAATATATTCTATTTTGGTGTTTATTGCATTGATGTAATATTTAGTGACTGGCGAATCACATCTATATGATGTACATTACCTTGAATCGGTTAGTGGAGTAATATTAGGCATGTGTTTACCTAGATTGATAGTGATAATTAAAAAATCATTTGTAAAAAAATAGTGTGTAGTGTTAACCTTTAGTATATCTAAACTTCATCAGTATAACCTACTTAGAGAAGGACAATATGGAAAAATATGTAAAATATTTTTATCCATACACTATTATATATACATATTTTTCATTATTAATAAAGATTTCATATATTTTTATTTTTCTCTTGAAAACATGAAAAAAAGATCCTATAAAATTTAGGATGATATGTACAACCCAATCCACCCCCAGTATTAGGGTGTATTGAAATTATTGGGTGAAATATAAGCCAATATCATTAGAGGATTAAGTATTCATATGGATTTTTTTAAAATAAACTCGAAAAAGATGATACATGGGAGAGAGAATATCAAATGTGGTCCCAATGGTTGGATTATTTATGGTGAGGGATTCTGAAAGAAAATGAAATAATGAAAATGTCGATATAAAGAAGTTTTTTATTTATGTTTTTCTACTAGTAAAGTCCCCTATTTAGTTTATTATGTTTGAGTGGAGAATTAAAAACTTTTTTACCCTAATAAAAAAATTCATGATAAAGAGAATGATATAGGGTACCATATATAATGGTTTTTCATAACATTATGATGAGATATAGAAAAATTCACGTCTTATAGAAATATCCCCAAGAGTATATAGATGAAATTGTATTTAGGGTTATAAATATAGTGAGGAATGCATAATTCTATGAACATTCCTAGGTACTATGAAATTAGAAAAAGTGTTAGGTTTATGTTAAGTGAATTTAAAATTGAAATTAATTATTAGATTATTGTAACCATAACACCATATATTAGGTTTGAATAGAGGAATTCATTATTTTGAGTGAATTTAGGTCTTCATTGATGAAAAATATGGTTCTCTCTTGGACAAAGAATATACATATAATATTAATTTATAAATTTTATTGATATTTTCAATGTAGTTCATTTAAAACTGCATTTAATGTTTCAACTTCATGGTTACAAAAACCAAGAGTCAAGCCATTTAATGTCTTGAAAACTCAATGGTCCCACTACTGCTGCTCAACCACTATAGATAAATAAAATAACATTTTCATGTTATTTTATTATTCTTTTAAAAGTCCAAATAAATATCTTTTTCTCCTGACCTACTACGGTCAAAGTTAAGCCTCCCTTAAGTGAATCTCGACACTATAGATTCATTGGTGTACTCAGATTTCAATTCTATGCACCGATTCAAAATATAGAAAACGCCTCCCACATGTTTATTGAATGTACCTTAAAAAAGGGTCAAAAAATACATTTTGGGCACACTAGGCTTCAGAATCACACATCATCAATTTTTGCGGACTCTTAATAATCCAAATTAAGTTTTAAAAAAATTACATGGAATTTCCAAGTCTTTACATTCTCCCCACCATAGGGATTTTCATCCCCAAAATCTAAAACAAAACTAGGGGAACAAATGGGGGTACTGAGCACATATCTGATCCTCCCACTCCCAAGTTCTTCCATAGAGATTCCCATGCTTCAAAGAAAATCACACCAGAGGAATCAACCGCCCATGAAGGACCCGATCCTGTTGATATTCTATATCCAGTGGGAACTCCACAAACATCGCCCCATCGTCGATGTCCAGCTCACCCTAGTCTATAATGTGCAATGGGTCATACACGTATCTCCAAAACTGTGACACATGGAAAACATTATACACTCGGTGCATATGTGGGGGAAGAGATAGATAGTATTCCACCTCTCCTACTCTGATGAGGATCTAGAAGGGTCCGATGAACCTCGGAGAAAGTTTTCCACCCCGACCAAACCTCCGTAATTATCATCAGGGTGAGACCCGTATGAAGACATGGTCTCCCTACTCAAACTCTAAGGGTCTCCACTTCCTTTTAGCATAAGTCTTATTCTATATCTATGTAGTCTTTATCCACTTCTGGATGATCTGAACCTTCTCTGTGGTAGCCTGTACCAACTCTGGACCCATAAGTGCTGACTCCCCTAAGTCTGTCCAGCAAAGAGGTGATCTACATGGTCGCCCATACAAGGCATTAAACGGATCCATGATGATAGTGGAGTGATAATTATTGTTTTATGAAAACTCAATTAGGGGAATATGGTCCTCCCAACTACAAATAAAATCAAGGACACAAGTATGAAGCATTTCCTTGAGTGTCTGTATGGTCTGTTCAGTTTGACTATCTGTCTGAGGGTGAAAGGCAGTACTCAAGCATAGATGAGTACCGAAAGCCTCTTACAATAACTTACACAAACAATATGTAAAACGTGAATCATGACCTGAGATAATCATTGATGGAACCCCATGAAGTCGTACAATCTCCTGCACATAGATATGTCCCAAGATCTCTATTTATCCCTGCTATCAGATGGGTAGAAAGTGGGATGACATGGTGAGTTGGTCAATGATCACCCAGATGGAATTGTGGCCCCTGGATGTACATGGTATCCCTATCACAAATTCCATGGATATACCATCCCACTTCCACTCTGGTACCTCAAGTGACTGATCTAAGCATGTTGGTACCTGATGCTCGACCTTCACTTGCTGACAAGTGAGGCATTGCGATACAAACTCTTCCACTTCTTTCTTCATCACTAGCCACCAGTACTGACACCATAGGTCCTGGTACATCTTTTCCACTCTAGGATGTACCACCAAAGGGGATGTGTGGAACTACCTCAACACCTCCTCTCACAGCATGACTAGTACTATGGTGCGCCCTCTAAAGAGGATTAAGTTCTCCCTACCTTAAGAAAATTCATCAGGAGCCTGTCTTGAGGATATATGAGCGAGTTAGGACTCGTAGTCTACGTCCCAAAGCTGAGCCTCCCGAACTCACTGAAGAAGTGGGGGAGTGACAGTCATATACTAGAGATAAGCTGCTCTATCTCTATCCACAAAGGATATCTGCAACGCGGTTAGGTGCTCTATCACCTCACTTAGAAACTGTAGACCAGAAATCCTACTGAGTGTGTCTACTACTACATTACCCTTTCTAGAAGTGTAGACTATCTCAAAGTCATAGTTCTAGAGGAACTCCAGCCATCACTACTATCTCAGGTTCAGGTCTTTCTGTGAGAAGATATACCTGAGACTCTTGTGATCAGAGTAAATAGTAAACTGTTCACCCATCAAGTAGTGCAGCAACATCTTCAGTGAAAGACCACTGCTTCTAATTCTAGGTCATGGGTAGCATAGTTCTGCTCATGCTGTCTCAACTTCCGTGAGCCTTAAGCAATCACTACTCGCTTCTGCATCATGACACAACCTAGTTCGGTCCCTGATGCGTCGCAGTAGACTACATAACCAACTCCCTCTTTTGGTAGCCTCAAGATGGGGGAACTGATCAACCTCTGCCTCAGCTTCTGAAAACTCTGATAAAATCTCTCCATCCACATGAAAGGATTTCCATTCTTTTTCAAAGCTGACAAGGGTTTCATGACTCTAGAAAATTAGGGTATGAATCTTTGGTAGTACCCATCCAATCCCAAGAAACTCTTCACCTCGGTCACAATCCTGGGTGGATCCCAAGCAAGAACTGCTTCTATATTTTCCAGATCCACTGTAACTCTAGCCTCTGAGATAATGTGCCCTAGGAAGTGGACATCCCAAATTCAGAACAGGAACTTCGAGAGGTTTCCGTAAATCTGGTTATCTCAGAGTGTATCTAGAACTATCTGTAGGTGCATGGTGTGCTCCTCCTCTGACACTGAGTATATCAAGATGTCGTCAATGAAGACCACCATGAAGTGATCAAGGTATGGCTGGAAGATCATATTCATGAGCCCCATGAACATTTCCGAAGAGTTGGTCACACCGAAAGGCATCACTAAGAACTCATAATGGATATACTGAAATTTTAAGGCTATCATTGGTACATCCTCATCCTGTAACCTGAGATGGTTATAGCCTGATCTGAGGTCTATCTTCAAAACCATCGATCTCCCTTCAGATGGTCAAAGAGGTCATCAATCCTCGGGAGTGGATACTTGTTCTTCATGGTCACCTGGTTAAATAGTCCACACAAATCCTCAAACTTCCATATTCCTTCTTGGAGAACAAAATTGGGGATGCCCATGGAGAAACACTGGGTCTTATGAATCCCTTCCACTAAAAGTCCTCAAGATGTACCCACAACTCATGAAGCTATACGTGAGCCATCTGATATGCTTGTGTCGATATTAGTTCCATACCTGGGTATAGGTTGATGTAGAAGTCTCCTCTCTGCGAGGAGGTAGTCCCGATACATCATCAGGAAAGACATCAATATACTGGTCCACCACTACAAGATAACTCAAACTCCTCACATCAACTACTTCGAGGGTAAGGTTAGAAAACTAATGAGTAATCAACTAAACCCTCCTCCGTGAAATTCCATTATGTGCTGAAAAGGTTTCCTTCTCACCGATGAAGGAAAAACTGATCCCATCCTCATGGGCACACCACACTTTGCACCTAAAACAGTTTATCTGAGCATGGACTGTAGATAGACAGTCCATATCTAAGATGATGTCATAAGGCCTCGACGCTGCTATTAGGAGATCCCAGCCAAAGATATCACTTCTTAGAGTGAGATAACAATGTTTGAAACAATGTGTAATTGTCAAATATTCTCTCATAGGAGTATTTAATCACAAGGATAGAGCCAAAGTCTCCGTTTGAATCTTCGAGCTCCGAATGAGTTATGTGGCAATGAAAGAGTGACTAACACCTATGTCTATAAGTACTAAAACTAGGGTGGAATAGATATAGATCATACCACTAATCATCTCTATAGCACCATGGTTATAGGTATCTACTGCCTGTAACTGTGCTCACCCCTATCCACTTACTCCCTATGGTTGGGGTGGACCACCTGGGGGTAGTGGTGGTAGAGCCTTAAAACATCATCCACCACATACTGCAAGACCTGTTCTTCTGCCATGTCTGCTGCCCTATGAACCTCCTCGCTTGAATATCTACCTCTTCCTCGACGGTCCCTCGACCGTCTGATGATCATCGATACGATGGGTCAGGCAGTCGCAATCCATGTGGCCTTTCCCACTGCACGTGAAGCATAGTATACTTCCTAGCTGAATCCCTCTACCTCACGAGCACCACACCTTTGACCCTGTGTCCTGGGGTCTTCCTTCGGAAGGTCTGGCCTACTAGGGCCTCTGTGTCATCTTCCTACTACCTATTGTAGATGATTCAGCTACCTTTCGCCCAGTGGTGGATCTCACCATCGGTGCATGCTCATCTAAGAAACTCTCCACCAACAATTCTCGCTTGAGCACTCCAGCCTACATCGGGATATTCAGCGACATCATTGATGCTCTGATCTCCCACCGGAGACCCTGCTCAAAGGTCTGTCCCTTGAAGAATGGGTCCCGTTCCAAGTCAGTGGAGTAGCGCGAGAGGCCAATGAATCTCGCCAAGTACTGGGCTACCATCAAGCTACCCTACTGTAAGTGCAGGAGATCCTGAATACGCACTGAGCATAAAGTATATGATACAAAATCCATCCTAAATAGGGTCTCGAAGTCCAACCAGGATAGTGTTGCCTCCTCATGCATCTGGAGTGTCAACCTTCACCATATCCCCGCTATTCCCTGGAAAAGTCTAGCAGAGAGGGTCACCATCTACTCTGCTGGTGTCCCAACTAGGAGGAAAACTCTTACCACAGTCTCCATCCAGTCCTCAACTGCATGGGGATCTGTCTTTCTTCAAAACCTTAGATTACTTTTCCATTAGAACTCATGAAACACACTCATTTAGAATGCACCATCTGCTAGTGGGAATGGTGGAAACTTCTTCACTCTGAGTGGCGGTGCTGCAGGTACACCACCCGAAGGTGCCAACATAGTAAGGGGACCTTGCACCGAAGCATCATCACTCAGTGGTATGTCATTGAAATATCTCTCTAGAATCATGGATTAATGTGTATGTGGTGTAATCCTGAGAAGAAATATGTGTTCCACGGTCAACAAGTTATACCTGGTGAGCTGACTCAAAAGAGATCAAGTAAAAAATTTCCAAAACACATGCAATTAGTGTTTTCGTACACTGAGTTGGAATTGTATGGATACGTCAGCCACTGCACCAACACTGGACTCCCTGAAATGAAAACCACACTCAAGACACTTAACACTATTTCTCCAATGGAAAGATTAGAGTCCTAGTTCTTCGGTAGAACTGACTCCTTTGATACCACTTTTTTATGAACTGTGCCTCGGGGCCGGAGCTGTGACTACCCCAAGCTCACCTTCCATAGTCCGGGGGTTGGTGACTAGCATGGAAAAGACATATCACAAAAATGGGAAGACATTGAATTAAAACCTGTACAAACACACAACACAAGAACACAACAAGATGCAACCAAGAATTAAAACTACAGTAGTAAAAAGGGTGTATTGAAAGTAAAGGGGCCGGAATAAAAGACCAACTGAAAAGATACAACTACAACTGAAAATAGAAAACAACACCTGAGATCTTCCACCATGGATGCTACCTGAAGGGTAGGTATAACTTGTCTCCACAACTCTCCACGTCAATCACCACTGCCGTCAGGTCTAAGCTACCCGAGTCTCAATCAAGGATGCCCATCGTCTGCACAAGACACAACAAGGTATGGGCGAAGCCCATGTAGGGGTGAGTATAACAATACCCAGTAGGGACCCTGATACCCCTGAAGGTCTCTCAAAATTACAAAAAGAAAAAACAAAAAGCATGATCTCAATCAGAAAGCACAAAGAAAAAAAATCAGCTCAAACTAGGTATACAACTCATAGTTTAGGAATAAATATGATTAGTCTTAAGCTATATCATATTATTACGTTAGGGAGTTTCCACAACTTAACCATGGAGGATTTGTTACATTGTCAATCCACACATGGTCGTATATCGCTTATCCACGATGGGATGCGTGGAGGTCGGTCCTCATTGGGTCGCACACTGCTGATCTAGAAAGGGTCTCTAGAATGCTGATCCACACAGGGTCGCTATTATGCTAATCCACACGGTGTCGCTAGATGCTAATTCACACAGGGTCGCTAAGATGCTGATCCACATAGGGTCGTTAATATTTTGATCCACACAAGGTCACTAAGATGCTGATCCACATAGGGTTTCTATGAATGATGATCCACACAGGGTCTCTATGATGCTGATCCACATAGGATTGCTATTTGTTGATCCACACAGGGTCGCTACTCAGATGACAACCAACCAAAAGATTCCTCGCACCCAGTATGGTTGAGTTCCATAGTATCTACTCCTCTGGATATCGTTCATGCCTCAACTACTAAAAAATTTCACAAAGGAGTAACCCAAAGTACTACCATTTCATAAGGGTTCCAACACAATAGATGACTCTTCAACCAAATGCTTGTTCTATGCGTTATTGGCATTTTAGTGCCTAGGGCCTGGATGGATTCAGGTACAATCCAACCCAGCCGTACTCCATCTTTCTCCAAAATTCAGGTGAATTATCTCAAAATGACCTTCTCACTCTAAGGATCCTTGCACCATAGATGGTTCGTCAAACAGATGTTTGGTTCGCAAGATACAACTATTTAAGCGTATTTGGGCCCGAGAGGGGTCAGGGTCCGGTCCGATCCGGTTGGACCGACTCAGCCTGACTTGAACCAACCTTGGCCATAATGATTGGGTGGGTCCATGGAGGTATCATCCCTCTAGGCCGCAGACTAGCCTGGCCTGCCTCGGCTGGATTGGGCCGTGGTGGCTCGACCTGCCGATTGGCGTGACCCGCACGAGGGTCGCGCGGTCCGCCTCCTGAACAGATCAAAGAGCCATTAAGCTCTTTGATTGGAAGTATTGGGTTGAACTTCTTGGTTTTCTATAGGAGATACGGGGATAAGTTCCCCTCCCTTCACTGCAGATTTGAAGCCGCAACCTGCACCACCGCGGTGCGTGACGACGCACCGCCTCCTACCTCCACGACCAACCAAGAGATAACCGCTTGTCCGTCCACCGCGATGCAGAACAGTGCCACCCTCATCCATGGCCGGTGAGTTCTATCCTCCACCTTCTCCACCGGTGCTGGTCGCCGATGCTATGCTGGAGGATCATCCGCGGGACATCAGGTGAGCTCTGGTGGTCTGTTCGTCCTTTCTGACGTGCCTACCGCCTTCTCGGAATGCCGTCGTCATTGCATCTCTCTCGGTTTCTACTTTACATTGAGTTGAAAATAATCCAATGAATAACACATCAAGAAAATAAGAAGAGGAGGGTATTTTCCTTGTTCTTTTGACCCATGCCCTCTGCGTTAACATCATAAAAAGTGGGAGCAATTTTAATTCATCAAAGATAACTTTAATAACAAACCCCCTACCTTGAGATTTGTTGGGGATGTCGTGGTGGTGGAGGGTGAAGAGTCCTCATCTGTGTAAGCCACTGGCGTTCTTCGATCCTAGTTCGATCCATCCAACAATGTCTATGATTTTCGTTCCTCTTCGGTGGATGTTGCCGCGTCACTTCATCTGATGTTCCTCACAACCATACCAAAAGCCCACACCCAAGCTTCAATTAAATAGATGTAAGAATCAACCGAGTTGTACAACATCAATGCGGTTCATTTATGAACCAAACTTAATATTTCAATGTTGTGGTTACAAAAACCAAGATTCAATCTATTTAATGGATTGGAAACTCAATGGTCCCACAACCACTGTTCAACCATTGGAGATAAATAAAATAAAATTTTCTTATTATTTTATTATTCTTTTAAAAGTCCAAAAAAATATCTTTTCCTCCCGACCTACTCTAGTTGAAGTGAATCCTTTATTATGTGAATCTTGGCACTACAGAATCATCAGTGTCCTCAAATTTCAATTCCGAGCACTAGTTCAAAAGTTAGAAAATTCTGCCTGCACCTTTACTGAACGTACCTTAAAAAAGTTCAAAAAATCCATTTCCGGCACACCGAGCCTCAGAATGAAGTTCCATCCATTTTTGCAGACTCGTAATAATCCCAATTAATTTAAAAAATATTACATGGAATTTCTTGGTCTTTACAACAAGGGTTGACCAAATTCCCACATTCACTATCAATGGTCATTGACCAATTGAGCACACTAGTTTGATTCTAGTCATACAAGACACCCACAACTGATAGTACTAATAATTTTGAAATTTGATCAATATCATTACATCAATGAGATCTAAATGAAATCAACCAAATCCATAAAATACCAAGAACATCATTTAGTAGCCCCTAATAAAATTCTAGCCTTACTAATCATCACATTCCCCCTGATGGACCGTATTCTCATTGGCATAACTAGGATCACATATAGACTCTTTTTCATCATGAATATAGCACCCCAGGTTTTTTAAACTGGTCAAATAATCATTTTTTTTTTGAAATTTTCATTTATGTTAAGTGGAACAATTATTTTCATGATCTTCATAACTTTTCAAGAGTTATATTTACTTAAGTCCTTGTTTTTGGTTAGGTTTAGATGCACACTGACTATCCCAGGTGTTCAGATGGGTTTTGTGTGAATTGGAGGCCCAAATACCAATTATAAAAGGAAGTGAGGATTGGGGATAATGGTTATATTTAACCATGAAGCCTATTAGGAGAAACATTATGGGTCTATAATGGTAATGGAATTTTTTTGACATACCATGTAGGAGGGGGCACTTGACTGTGCAAGTGTTTTCTATTTTTATCAGAGGGTGTGCATGAGTTATGCATAGTTTTCTAAAACATGCATCTATTCGCAAATCATTATTTCAATTTATGAAATATGTGTATTTTTTGGCGGTGCACAGTTCCACCAAACCATGTAAGAAAACCATGAGAGATGTAGTTATTAGGGAGAGGGATCCATAAAGTTGGTGCACAATTATCCAAACTATGTGGAAAACCATTTAGGTCATTAAAATGTATTAAAATACCAATATAAACTACCCAAAATATTTATTTTTATCCTCCCCATTCAAGTCTCTCCACTGAATGCATCAGTGGAGCTTCTCTATTTTCACACATTGAATAATTTGAGGTATCTCCCTCATTTAATATCTATTCTTCGATCCATTGGTGGCTATGCGTTTCACTAGGTAAATCATACCATACTATGGGTTCCTTTATTTTATTATTTTTCCTTTTTGAATGTTACATTCATAGAGTCACATTTTCCCTATTTTCATTTTGTTTTTCTAAAACCTCATTTTATCTCAATTCCACTTGAGTTACTGACTAATACTCAAGGTTAAATCACCAACGTGTATGAGGTATGTGGTATTTAACTTCCCCTAATTAATATGGGATTTATGGGTGTGAATTTGAATATCACTATGGTTTTTCTTAAGAAACCCCTTTATAATTAATTGTTTTTTCAGAACATTTAATAAAATACACATCGATTCCTTGAGCATGTTCTTGTTTCATGATTTTTTAATTTAACCAAGACAAGGGGTTGGTTTATTTAGTATTTTTGTGTCCAAGAGACTAATTGGTCATTTTTATTCTATTGATTAACTTCATTTAATTATTTTATAGAATTTTGTATTGTTATTTGACTTTACTAGTTCTATGGGAAGGTATTAGGAATTTCCCAAGAATTGAGGTGGTTTTGACCACCTGTATTGAGGTGACATGTTTTTTCTGGATAGGAATGGACCAACATTCATTGTGTGATGTGGATCACCAGGTTAGGAAACTTCTCTATTATAATTTAGGAGGTGTAATCATCTATTTGGGGAATGGCCCGAGATCCTTGAGGTGGTGTTGAACATCATGATTGAGCGACATGGTCATAAGGGAATGAGGTTCCAGATGATGTGTCTTATAATGTTTGGGTGATTTCCTCTCACCCTGATTACTGCTCACCATGATTTATCGATCTTATTTTATATTTGTGTGCACATAGAATACTCATATTAAGGTGGTTTTGGCCCCTCATGTTGGTGGAGGGCCCCAATAGACTATGCATCTTAGGGATGGTTTTTGACATTAATTTTTTTGGGGTCTAGACTATAACAAGACACATAGATGGTTATGGACCATAAGTTGACTGTTTTTAGTCCATTGGCTTGGAGATTAGGATTTTTGTATCATATGAGGCCATTTCTCTTGGTTTTTGGTGGGAAAGGCAATGTTATTCCCCAGGACATCAGGTTGTGAGTTGACAGTGATTATATAGAATGCCAGATATCATTATGCCCTGAACATTAGACTTAGAGATGATGAGGACTCTTTTAAGTTAGGGTCCAAGGGACCAGGTACCTTTTTTTATGCATGCTATTTAGATGTCGGGTTACTTGATCGTGGGAAAGAGGTGTCATGACACATTAATGGTTGGTCTTCTAAGGTGCTTATGATATGACTAAAATGGGATATATCATTCCTTTTCAGCATTGGTAAAAGTAGGTAAAATATTCCTTGTGATAGTTTTGCATAAGGAAATCATGGTTATTATTTTTTATGTGTGTTGGATATGACTATTTGATGGGTAAGAAGGATGGATTAATGTTTGTGGGTGATCTGTTTAATGTTTCAGTAATAAGATAAATCGTTTTTTCCTACAAAGATTCTTGGCGGCATACTACTCTGTCATTCTTGGATGATGATATTTGATACCTACCTTTGATGTGGGAAGCTAGAGGTCCATAATGTTGAATGGATTTTTATACCTAGATCCAATATGGGTTTACATGGGACATTAGGTCAGTTGACCTATGATGCATGAATTTATTATGGGTAAGAATAAATACATGGTGTCAGATGATCTATGACACCTGACCTCAAATAATGAGTTCTAGTCACCACATCCATCTCTATTTTAGGGTGAGGGTGGAACACAATCGACAATGAATTTGATTTATGTGGTTTAGACTATCATAAACTAGATCAATACACCCCCATGGCAGTGGGTGAATATATAGATGTATATGTTCATAGGACCAAAAAATATATGGTAGAATGTATAGTTTCTGGAAGTAATAAATCAAGGATTTTAGGGATGGAAATTGAGGTTAGGTTCATTGAACACCTCCATCCAGAGATGATGAGGGTGTACAAAACCTATGAGGTCATGAATATCTTGCAGGGATATATGTCAACCATGGACTATGAAGCTACATTCACAAACCTATTCTTTTTATTCACCTGCTCTGGTGGTCAAGGAAATGTCCATGGTGTGTGATTTCTAGGATATTTTATGGATTTCTATCAAGGTACATGTATATATCTTAATCATGAATTCTATTTTGGAGGTGGTCAAACACGCACTAATAAATTAGGGAAATTTGACAGACTGGTCTTATTCGAGTCCAGTGATAATGTCAGGTGATTTTAGCGGTGAAACTTTAGGTTTCAGGAATTGGGTCCCTAAGGAGTCTCAGAAGGGAATTAATGTTAGAGACTCAGGTACAACATTGAGGAGTGGGTATATAGTATTGTTATTCTACTGTGGTAAGCTTGTACATGTTCGTACTTAGTGTGATAATCCTACAAAGGAGTTTCTAGAAATTTGGATTGATCACTCATATCAAGAGATTTTTCAAGAATCTATATCATATATCCAGATGTATGTGACTTCTAGAGACTCAGGGATCTTAGGTCATACCAACAGAAGCACCATAATGTATTTTGAAGAATCCAATTTTGTCCAAATATCATGCTAGATACAGTGAGCCCATTATTAGGGTCGATAGCCGATAGTTGGTTCAATCCATAAGAAGGCTAGACCTCAGGTAGTCGGGCTTCAGGATAGGTTCCTATAGTGGATCTACCATTTGTATAACAGTTCATGGATCCATATACAGTTTGTGGTATTCCATGATTATGGGAATGATTGGGGTATCAATTTTTTGTTATCTAGATGGATTGGTGCATGTGGTGAATGGATGTTGTTTATAAATAACCAAACACTGGTTAGTAGGTTGGAATAATATATAAGGCATGATATATATATATGTATATGTATATGTATGTATGGGGTTTGTAGAAAAATGTGTTCTATCTAGGCATCAATGCAATGCAGGATATATTTTAGGTCTGTGGCACCGGGACTACTTGAGAATCTATTGAGTTGTTTGGATTATAGTTTTCAAGAGAGTGATGGTAATGAGGTGGTATTCTAATGAGATGTGGGACTTGATGGATGTTAGATATGACATGAGAATGTTTTGAGAACCTCATGTAGTTTAGGAGTAGTGATGCATCATGAGAGGACTTTTGAATATATAGATGGTTGGTAGATAGTCAGGATGTATTTCTTTGGGTAACGTTATTAATGGGGTAGGTAACTCCTATAGTGGGGAGCTACATTAGGTGAGTAGACCTATGAATTGATGATCTGGGTAGGCCTGGTTGGTTTTAATGAGTTGGGTATGTTCTGTACCATCACTAGGGTAATGTTTGATAGATTAGGGATGAGATAAGTTAAGGTGGAGATATTGAAGTGTCCTCGGTTATTTGAAAGTGTATAAATCCTAAAAGTTTGTGAACATTTCATGTATGTTTAGTAGACTAATTCTTTTCTTGATCTTAGGAACTAAATTATGGGATTTTAATTTACTATAGAGTTTTTTTTTGATTGGGTTAGAGGACCAGTGAGTATCTCAGTTGTTTTTAAGGGTTACAGTTGCATCAAAGTCCCATATAAACTATTTTAGAGGAAACAAAAATTGAGGTGAACTGTTAGATTTAACTGTGTGGCATCCATGGAGAAACCTTACATCCCTACAATCATACTAGACATGGTTTGAAAAACCATGCAGGATGTGAAACATGATTGTAAAAGGGTCTAAAATTTTTCTTATATGGTGCATATGAGCAGTGCATAGTTTTCCAAATTGTGCATCTAAGAACACATGATTAGTGCCATTTAAGTGTGTATGTGTGCACTTTTTGGTGCTTTTTTGGAACTCAGTTTGGCCAAACTGTGTGGGAAAACCATGCGAGGTATGGTTCTTATGCAATGAGAGCTACAAGGTTGACATATAGTTATCCAAACCAAGAAGCCAAACCATGAGGGTAATCAAAATGTGTTATGTTACCAAAATACCCCTCCCTTATTATTTCTTTTTCTCCTCTACTTTCTCTTCTCTTCACCAAATGCAGTAGGGGAGCTACCCCATTTTCCCTATTTTAATTTTTTTGGTACACCCTCATTTGAGATATGATCATCAATCTGTTTGAGGCTACAGATTTGACCCAGTAGGTATTAACATTCTCTATCTTCCTTTAATTTTTTATTTTTGAATTTTATTTTCATAAAATCACATTTTCCCCATTTTAGGGAGTTTTCTAAAACCCCATTTTCTCTAGATTCAAATCGAGTTAGCAGCCAATACTCAAGGAGTGGTATCCTATTAGTACGAGGTCGGTGGTGTTTCGCTTTCTCCTAATTTATATGTCTATTATGAGTGTGAATTTAATATTATTATGGGTTATCTTAAAAAAATATTTATAAATAATTTTATATTTATGAAATGTAATCAAAATGGTAGTGATTATTTGAGAATGTTATTATTTAATAATTCTATAATAGAACCAGGGTAAGGGGTTGGTTGATTTAAAAATGTTGAAGCCATGTGATTAAATGGGAATGTTAATGACATTTATTAACGATGTTTAACTATTTTATTGAATCATGTAATGTGATATGTCTTGATTGGTTCCATGGGAATGTGTCGTGCATGGACCAAGGATTGAGGTGGTGTTGTCCACCTCCATTGAGGTGATGTTGTTCATCTAGATGGGTGTGTCTAGATTCATAGAGTGATTTTGATCACTAGGTTAGGAAACATGGTTTTTTATATTGATTCGATGTGGTTGTCTGGTTGGGGAGAGGCTTGGGATCCTTGAGGTGATCTTGACCATTGTACTTGAGCAACATGGTTTTAGGGGGCTTGTGGTGCTGGATGATGTGGCTTAGGATGTTTGGGGGATTTTCACTCAATGTGATTGGATGATGTGAAATTGGAGTCATGTTCCTATAGAGGACTCTAGTTGAGGTGGTGTTGACCACTCATGTGGGTGGATTCCCCTAGTAGACTATGCATAATAGAGATGGTGTTGACCGTTAATTTTATAGGGGTTCTCTCTATATAAATCCATATGGATAGTGATATTCAATCCATTGATGATGATGAGACCACTAGTTTGGGGATGAGGGTCAATATGTAATATGAGGATGTTGTACCTAGTTATTGTGAGGATAAAAAGAACTATTTTTCAGGACATAAAGCTATGAGTAGACAATGATATTATTTGGGAGAATATATCATTCTGCCTCTGATGTTAGGATTTGAGCCAACAAGAAATATTTTAAGTTGGGGTATGAGGGACATCTTACCTTTTTTATTGGAATTATTTTTAGACATTAGATCACCTGATCATGGGAATGAGGTGTCTGGAAACATTATTAGTTAGGATAATAAGGTGCTTTTGGTATGACTGATAGTGGAAATATCGTTCCTTTCCTACATTGGTTGAAGTAAGTAAAAGCTTCCTTGTGGTTTTTGAAAACCATGGAAGTTTGGATATTATTTTTTATAAGTGTAGTGACTATTTAATTACTTAATAATACACATGTATAATGATGTTTTTCTGTTAGACACATGTTGGTGGTGGCCGACTAGGATTTATTATCACACCCTACATGGGCCCCTCAAGATGTGTGTAGAATTTATAATTTTGAGACAAGTTAAGGGATCAGGCTCACGAGTTGGACCTTAGTGATAATCTCGTACTACGTTTCATGGGATGGATAGAAAGGGGCCAATGTTTCATTTTCATCATCTATATTTTAATTTTGTAGTTTCCTTATATTGCAGTATGTTATGTATACATAATATGTGTTCAGCCACGGGTGACCTGACTATCTATTCTGTATGGACACCATGGACATGTTGTATAAGGACCCGACCTTAAACCTTACATAATATTGAATTAAATGAATAATTAACATTGAGGATCTTTTCAGGTTTAGAGTTTTAGAGAGTTAGGCCATAACTATTACATCTCAAAAGATTACAAAGTAGAAACTTCTACAAAGCTTCCATTTTTTTACAAAACATGAACTCTTGAAAAAAAGAGTCATGTCTAGTTCCATGTTTAAGACAACATGACTTTTCCTTGATCCCATCCTTGACCCTATTCCACATTATGTCATGTGAAAAACATTTCAAAAACTTGGGATGAGCATAAAAATCTCAGTAAGGGATACACAAAGAAGGAAAACTGTTAGTTTTTAAAAACGATAAGTAAACCATGAATAATTTAACATAAGTAATACTTTTCAACTTTATGAAGTAGTAAATACTCTTCACTGAATAAAATATCATTACTTACCCTTTCTTCAACCAAAATATTACCATAAAACCCATATAAATAACACGTAACATAATAAAGGTAACTTGGGACATAATCATACTTAAATGGAATAACCTTACTGTCGACTTCCACACATATCACTAAATGGAATAGCTATACGTCCGACTTCCATACCCAATCCATTGGAGGTTATAACGTAACCAACCATTTTGGTATTCACGGAACCACCCTTCATTTGGTTTATCATGTAACCACCCATCAAATTTCCATGTACCATTATAAAATCATAACACATACAACAAATATAAAGGAAAGAAAACATTTCCACATTTCAATCACAATATATCACATAAATATATTGACATAAAAAATCCATTTTCAAAACTATTTTCAATACCAAAAATAGATAAAATATTATATGGTATTTATTTTCTTTTAAAAACAGTACGACTTGTTGAGGAAGCCAAAGATCAAATAATACTCGCGGCGGCGGAAAGGTCGTTGTCACTACTTACGTAAAAAAGAACATTATTTTTTGTCATTTAGTAAAATAATTCGTATAAGAATATTCCCTTTGAATGAAATGAAAATTCAAAGGTGTTTACACAATGTATAAAATAAAATCATGTATTAAAATACAATATGCCTCAATGAAAGGAGATTGAGACGAAGTCCCTTACCTCGTGTCCGACTTGAATCGATCATTATTTAATATCCTGAATAATAAATTAAAGTTAATTTCTACTTGATTAAGAACCTTTTTCAAGTTTATTATTCCTTTTATATCACTTATTACCATGTTATAAACATTATTTAATCATTTAAGTTAATAACTTTCGTTTTATCGATATTTGGAACTTGAGTAAAAATAAACACCTTATATTTACAAGTTGTCCATGTGGTCAAAGGTTAATTATATCCAGAATGATATTAATGATTTAGATATCATATATATAATATATATCCAGTATATACATGTATTTATAATATTAAATAACATTTATAGGTAAGAAATGAAATGTACTGTTCATGAAGACGGTAAGCCGTACGTACGCATGACAACTACTTTCATTTCTATTTATTATTTTAATGGAAATAAAACATAATGATACATAGGTATATTATAATTCCAGTATAATATCATATATAATATCATTAACAATATCCTTTATACATCCCACATAAGGCATTAATGAGTCACATCACTTTAAGGGGGTGGTAGTCCGCACTTCGCCAAATGAGATTATCGTATTTACCCACTATGGAAACTATAAAGGCTTGATATAATTGGGAAGTACAGAAGCATAATTAAATCATAAAAATAATATATATCATATATAAATATAGTTCCATCATAATGGACACCATGAGAGGCGGTAAGATGTAATTGAACAATCATCGTTTCGTGAGGCGTTAGTTTTCCATCCACAGAAACATTATGTTCTTCATCCATTAGATGGAGTTGTGTGTAAGTTTAGTTATAATATTTCTCATAAAAACATCCTATTATATTGAGGATATTGGTGTTGTTACAAAATAAAGGAAATAAAAAAAATTTAGGGGTTGGAGAAGTAAAATAAAAGAAAACAATTTAAGAGAAACCGTTACCTTTAATTTGGGTAACTCACTTTGGTTTGAATAAAAGGACTTCTTAAGTGCCTTCTGCCTAATTGAAGGCTTCTAGGATGAGGATATGGATGTAGGGAGCTTAATTGGGCAGAGGTTGGATGATCCAAATGTCTTGATATGTGTGAGGAATTGGTCATAAGTGGTCTCCTTTTATAAGGGGGAGGAGGGTCTCTTTAGGAAAGAGTGAAACTATTATTTTATTATATAACGATATTCGGTTTATAATGGTAAAAAAATTATTAAAGATGAATATAAGATGACTCAGGGTAGAAATAAAATTATCCAATCAGAATTGGACATGTTTTGGACAATATTTTAGTCATTATAATCTTATTTATTTAAATCATTATTAATGAGGTAAATACTGCATCATTATTGCGTCATAAATAATTTAATTTATTTGATGTCTAAAAATTATAAAAAAATACCATGATATAGGAAATATTTTTATCTTTCTAATGAATATTTATAATCGAAATGATAATTTATATAACCCCTTATAAAAATTAATTTACTAAACGATATTTACTTTTGTTATATTTTCCTTTACTTTAAGTTAATTAATATAAATTGTCATTATCACTACCAAGTGAATCAAAGGGGTCCAAAAATCGACCCAAATATTCCCATGGTTGTTAATGACTCATAAAATAAGGTTTTAACAAGTGTTAAGGTAATTTTGAATTTTTATAATATTCTTTTTAACCTTGAATTACCCTATTTACCTTTAACCGCAGTAAATAAAAGTCAAAAGTTACTATTCAACAAAAATTATTTTCATCTTAATGAACAAAATTTTACTTCTTTATAACAACCATGTATGTAGGATTTTTTAAATTTAATTCACAGAAGTGGTAAAATTTCATTTAAATGAAAACGTCAGTTTTTTTTAACTACCACTAAGTGGTGTCACTATTCATCAAAAATTGAAGTTTTTCAAAAAAATACCAAAAATTCAGCCTAAGCTATATTTGATATTACGAATTCAAAAATGATGTATATTTTTCCAAATTCAAAACATATAAGTGGCATTAATTAATTTAAAAATTAATTCCCATTGTTAAAACAAATAGCGTGTTTTTGAGAAACAATAACTATCAAAAGATTGAAACTTGTTTATGTCCAATTTCAAAGTGAAATTATTTATAATGACCAAAATTGGATTAAATGGTAAAAATATATTCTAATTACACTTTAAAACCAATTAAAAATATAATATAACGATATAAATAAATTAGATTAAAACATAATTTTGAATTAAAATACAATATTTTCACTATTCATTTAAAAATGAACTTTATTAGAAAAATTCCAAAAATTTACACAAAGTAAATTTTGATGTCCCCATTCTAAAGAAGGAATTTATTTGGTCATATAAAATGTATTAAAGTGACCAAAACTAGATTTAAAAAGGGTTCTCCATTAAAAGGCAATAAATCGGCCTTTTAATGTAAATTATGCTTAAAATTAGATTCATTCACATTTTAAGCCTATAAATTTTTATTGTATAATGTAAATACATTTAAAAATAACATATAATCATATTGTAGTTAGTTTAATTCATTCTTTCCAATACAAATTCTAGGAGTTAACTACCATTTAAAATAATAATATTATGTTATTAGTGTGTAACGTAAGATTCCAAAGAAACCCGTTGTTGCATATTGGGTACGCTATCGAACATAGCAAACCTTTTAAAGTTAAATTAATATTTAATTCAAAAATATTAATAAATATGAAATATGTCTTATTCTTCATTTACTTGGGATGTTACATCCTTCCCCCCTTTTGGAAATTAAATCCTCGCAATTTTTATTCACTTATCAAAATAAGTGGGGGTATTTATCCCTTATAGTATTTTCAGATTCCCACATTGCCTCTTAAACAATATGGTTTTTCCACAAAACCTTTACCTGGTAAATTACCTTATTCCGTAACACCTTCTCCCTACGGTCAAGAATCTGAACTGGTTGTTCTTTAAAAGAGATATTCTCTTCCAACTGAACTACCTCTGGGCTCAAAACATGAGATGGATCTGGCATATACTTTCTCAACATCGAAACATGAAAAACATTGTGTACCTGGGATAAAATTGGAGGTAAAGCCACTCTATATGCAACTGATCCCACTTTCTCCAGAATTTCATAAGGTCCAATGAAACTCGGACTCAACTTTACCTTTTTACCAAAATGCATCACACTTTTCCATGCAGAAACTTTGAGAAAGACATGATCACCTACCTTAAAAAAAGATCCTTCATCTGGTTATTGGCATAACTTTTCTGTCTGCTCGGAGCTGTTCTCATGTGCTTTTGAATCAACTAAACTTTCTCTGCCATCTCTTCTACTAATTCTGGTCCCATCAGCTTTCTTTCACATACTTCATCCCAAAAAGTTGGAGTTTGACAACACATTCCATATAATTCCACAAATGGAGAAATCTGTATACTGGAATGGAAACTGTTATTATATGAAAATTCAACCAAAGAAAGTTGTTGGTCCCAACTTTCCTGATAATCCATCAAGCAAGCTCGTAACATATCTTCCAATGTCTGAATTGTTCGTTCTGACTGCCCATCTGATTGAGGATGAAAATCTGTACTAAAATTTAATTCAGTACCCAATGACTTCTGAAGGCCTTTCCAAAAGTTAGAAGTGAACCTGAGATCATGATCAGATACAATAGATAGGGGAAAACTATGCAACCTGATTATCTCTTTAACATACAACTGAGAAAGTTTATCTAGAGACAAAGTATCTCGAATAGGAAGGAAATGAGTAGATTTAGTCAATCGATCAACTATAACCCAGATTGCATTATTAACTCAAGATGTATTTGGTAATCCTACAACAAAGTCCATGGATATATTTTTCCCATTTCCACTCTAGCACCGGTAAAGGCTGAAGAATTCCTTTCGGTAACTACCACTCTGCTTTAACCTATTGACAAGTCAAACACGTCACAGTAAAATCAACAATATCTCTTTTCATTCCATCCCACCAGTAATACTCCCGAAGATCTCTGTACATCTTAGTACTATCAGGATGAACTGAAAATGGGGAACTATGAGCTTCACATAACAACTAATTCTTCAATTTTGAATCAAAAGGCACACATAATATCTTTCCAAATCTCAAAACACAATCATTATCCATGTTAAATTCTGGAAACTTACCCTTCTGAACCAACTCTACCTTTTTCTGCAACTCACTGTCTTCTTTCTGTGCTTGATTTATTCTGTCTGATAGAGATGACTTCACTGAAACCTGAAACAAAACAGAATAATTTCTTGCACCAACAACTTCTATGCCAAAGTTCATCAAATAAAAATCCAAAGGATCTCATTCTAAACATAGCATGGTTAATGAAGCATTACATTTTCGAATCAAAGCATCAGCCACTTTATTTGATTTTCTCAGATGGTAATGGATTGTGCAATAATAATCCTTGATTAATTCCAACCATCTCCTCTGTCTCATGTTCAATTCTTTCTGAGTGAATATATACTTTAAACTTTTTTGATCAGTATATATTTCACACTTCACTCCATACAAATGATGCCTCCAAAATTTTAAAGCAAAAGCAACGACAGCTAATTCCAAATCATGTATAGGGTAATTTAACTCATGAGGTTTCAACTGACATGAAGCATAATCAATTACCTAATCATTCTGCATTAAAACACAACCCAGTCCTTTCAACAAAGAATCACTGTAGATAACAAACTCACCATTTCTGGAAGGCAGTGCCAAAACTGGAGCATTAACCAATATTCTTTTCAATTCTTGAAAACAATCATCACATTCTTTTTTCCAGATGAACTTAACACCTTTTAGAGTTAACTTAGTCATTGGACTAGATAACCATGAAAAATTTTCAACAAACCTCCGGTAATAACCTGAAAAACCAAGAAAACTACGAATCTCGGTTATATTTTTAGGTCTTGGCCATTCTTAAACAACTTTTGTTTTAACAAGATCAACAGTTATGCCGTTTTTTGAAACAATGTGACCAAGGAAAGAAATTTTCTGTAACAAAAACTCACACTTGATGAATATCCCAAATAGTTTCTTTTCTTTTAATGTTTTCAAGACAACCCTTAAATGACTTCCATGTTCCTCCTTACTTTTGGAATAAACCAAAATATCATAAATGAACACAACCACAAACTTATCCAAGAAATCACAAAAAATTCTATTCATAAGATCCATGAATACAGTAGGTCATTGGTTAACCCAAAAGGCACAACTACAAATTCATAATGTCCATATCTAGTACAAAACACAGTCTTTGGAACGTCTGCTTCCTTTACTTTCAACTGATGGTACCCTGAACTCAAGTCAATCTTCCAAAAATACTGAGCTCCCTAGAGCTGATAAAAAAAATCATCGATATGAGGAAATGGATACTTATTCTTAACAGTGATGTTATTCAATGCTCTATAATCAATTCAAAGTCTCATTGAACCATCTTTCTTTTTAACTAACAAGAAAGGAGCACCCCATGGTGATGTGCTAGGTCGAATGAAACCTTTATCTAATAACTCATGCAATTGATTATTTAACTCTAAAAGTTCAATTTGAGCCATTTGATAAGGGGGTTTTGAAATTGGCTTAGCATCAGGAACTAAGTCAACGGTAAATTCAACTTCTCGATCATGTATAACACCAGGAAAATAATCAGAAAAAACATCAAGGTACTCATTTACCACTGGCACATCAGTAATCTCAACACTTTATTTATTTTCAAAAATATGAGCAAGGTAACATTCATTTCCTTATTTTACTAGTTTCTCAACTTCCTGATATGTTATCAAAATCAAGGGTTCATTCTTGTACACAAACTGTAAATCTTTCTGAAATGAATCCTCTTTAGCTCTGAAGTCAATCTTATCATGATAAACAGAAATCCAATCCATTCCCAAAACAACATCAAACTCTATTAGAGGTAAAACAATAAGGTTTGCAGGTATATTCTTTCCACACACAAGGATATGAATGTTCTTATGTTTTCTTTTTGTCTCAACATTTCCTCCAGGTGTTTTTACCATAAGTTCCATATTAATATCTTGAGATGGAATTCCCAATTTACTAGAAAACTTATCAGAAATGAAAGAGTGTGTAGACCCGGAATCAAACAACACATTGGAATAATCTGAACAAACAAACAGTGTACCTGATAATACTTCGTTTGATTGCCCAACATCTGCTGAAGTAGTTGCAAAGGATTTTACCACCCCTTTCTGCTTGTTGTCTGGCTTCTTTCCCTTAGTTGGGTTCTTATTTGGACACTCGTTTTCATAATTACCCATTTCATTACACTTAAAACATCTTACTGATAACTTTTCATTCCCTGCTTGATCATCTTCCTTACAGTTACAAGCAATATGACCAGACTTACCACATCAGAAGCACTTTCCCGACTTTGATAAACATTCTCCGGGATGCTTTTTACCACACTTCTCACAAGATTAATATTTAGTTTTCTTACCTCTAGGCTTCTTTGATGAATTCTTCCCCTTTGCTTGCCAACTGGACCTCTTATTCCGCTGTTTGTCAAAGAACACATGATCATCGGAAAACTCCATTTCCACCTTCTCCGCACATTGAACAAGTTTCTCATAACTTTTGAACTCACGAGAGGCTAACACTCTTTGATATAGTGGCTTCAGTCTTGAGTAAAATCGATTTATCTTACTATCAATATCTCAGATGAAATTTGGTGCATACCTTGCCAGTTGAGTGAACTTTTCTTCATAATCAGCCGCTGAGTCATCCTCCTGCCTCAATTCCAGGAATTGTTTTTCCATCCTAAGACGAACCACCTTAGGAAAATATTTCTCAAGAAACATAACTTTGAATTCATACCAATTGAGAGCATCAATATCTTCACTATCGCTGATATTTTCCACCATCGACCACCGCTGATCAGCTTCACCTTAAAAACGGTAAACAACAAGACTAACCTTTTGATGTTCTGAACAGCCCATGACATCAAAAATCTTCTCCAGTGTTTTAATCTACCCTTTAGCTAGAAAAGGGTCAGATAACACTATTAATGATGGGGGATGTTGCCTCATGAAATGCTCCACTGCTGAAACGTTCCTCTACGGTTGATCTGGCTTATCTCGTGCATGAATACCACAACCATTTATAGCCCGAGTCAACTATGCCATCACTGCAACAAACTGTTCAGTTCCGATTCTGACCATCTCAGGTTGCTGATTTGGAAGGTTATCTTCCTCCTGATGTCATCCCAACATAGCTGCCCTGTTTCCTCTATGGAAAACCATTATAAACATAGAAATATCTTAGGCGAAGCAACATGGTAATCTGAAAATTCTATATGATTTCAATATTAACATAAATTACTTTATGGATATTACTTTAACAATACCCTAACACCTAAAGTTATCTAAACCGACCTTTGATACCAACTATAAGGATCTGACCTTAAACCTCACATAATATTGAATTAAATGAATAATTCACATTGAGGATCTTTTCAGGTTTAGAGTTTTAGAGAGTTAGGCCATAACTATTACATCTTAAAAGATTACAAAGTAGACACTTCTACATAGTTTCCATTTTTTTACAAAACATGAACTCTTGAAAAAAAGAGTCATGTCTAGTTCCATTTTTAAGACAGCACAGATTTTCCTTGATCCTATCCTTGAACCTATTCCACATTATGTCCTATGAAAAACATTTCAAAAACTTGGGATGAGCATAAAAATCTCAGTAAGGGATACACAAAGAAGGAAATCTGTTAGTTTTTCAAAACAACAAGTAAATCATGAATACTTTAACATAAGTAATACTTTTAACCTTTATGAAGTAGTAAATACTTTTCACTGAATAAAATATCATTACTTACCCTTTTTTGTAACCAAAAGATTACCATAAAACCCATATAAATAACACATAACATAATAAAGGTAACTTGGGGAATAATCATACTTAAATGGAATAACCATATGGTCGAATTCCACACATATCACTAAATGGAATAGCCATACGGCCGACTTCCATACCCAATGCAATGGAGGTTATAACTTAACCACCTATCCTGGTATTCACGGCACCACCCGTCATTTGGTTTATCACATAACCACCCATCAAATGTCCATGTACCATTGTAAAATCATAACACATACATCAAATATAAAGGAAAGAAAACATTTCAACATTTCAATGACAATATATCACTTAAATATATTGAAATAACACATCCATTTTCAAAACCATTTTCAATACCAAAAATAGATAAAAGAGTATATGGTATTTATTTTCTTTAAAAACAGTACGACTTGTTGAGGAAGCCAAAGATCAAATAATACTCGCGGCGGCGGAAAGGTCATTGTCACTGCTTATGTAAAAAAGAACATTTTTTTTTTCGTTTAGTAAAATTATTCGTATAAAAAGATTCCCTTTTAATGAAATGAAAATTCAAAGGTATTTATACAATGTATAAAATAAAACCATGTATTAAAATACAATATGCCTCAATGAAAGGAGATTGAGACGAAGTCCCTTACCTCGTGTCCGACTTGACTCAATCGTTCTTTAATATCTTGAATAATAAACTAAAGTTAATTTCTACTTGATTAAAAACATTTTTCAAGTTTATTATTCCTTTTTTATCACTTATTAACATGTTATAAACATTATTTAATCATTTAATTTAATAACTTTCGTTTTGTCGATATTTGGCACTTGAGTAAAAATGAACACCTTATATTTAAAAGTTGTCCATGTGGTCAAAGGTTAATTATATCAAGAATGATATTCATGATTTAGATATCATATATATCATATATATCCATTATATACATGTATTTATAATATTACATAACATTTAGAGGTAAGAAAGGAAATGCATCGTTCATGGAGATGGTAAGCCGTACGTACTCATGAACGCTACTTTCATTTCTATTTCTTATTTTAATGGAAATAAAACATAATGATACATAGTTATATTATAATTTTAGTATAATATCATATATAATATCATTAACACTATCCTTTATACATCCCACATAAGGCATTAACGAGACACATCACTTTAAGGGGGTGGTAGTCCGCACTTCCTCAAATGAGATTATTGTATTTACCCACTATAGAAACCATAAAGGATTGATATAATTGGGAAGTACAGAAGAATAATGAAATAATAAACATAATATATATCATATATAAATATATTTCCATCATAATGGCCACCATGAGAGGCGGTAAGATGTAATTGAACAATCATTGTTTCGTGAGGCGTTAGTTTTCCATCCACAGAAACATTATGTTCTTCATCCATTAGATGGATTTGTGTGTAAGTGTAGTTAGAATATTTCTCATAAAAACATCCTAGTATATTCAGGATACTGGTGTTGTTACAAAAGAAAGTAAATAAAAATATTTTAGGGGTTGGAGAAGTAAAATAAAAGAAAACAATTTAAGAGAAACCATTACCTTTAATTTGGGTAAATCACTTTGGTTTGAACCAAATGACTTCTTAAGTGCCTTCTGCCTAAGGTAAGGATTCTAGGAGTAGGAGAGGGATGTAGGGAGCTTAATTTAGAAGAGGTTAGATCAGAAAAATGTCTTGATATGTGTGAGGAATTGGTTAGAAGTGGTCTCCTTTTATAAGGGGGAGGAGGGGCTCTTTAGGAAAGTGTGAAACTATTATTTTATTATATAATTATATTCGGTTTCTAATGGTCTAAAAATTATTAAAGATGAATATAAGATGACTAATGGTCGAAATAAAATCATCCAATCATAATTGGACATGTTTTGGATAATATTTTAGTCATTATAATCTTATTTATTTAAATCATTTATTAATGAGGTAAATACTGCATCATTATTGTGTCATAAATAATTTAATTTATTTGATGTCTAAAAATTATAAAACAAATACCATGATATAGGAAATATTTTTATCTTTCTAATGAATATTTTATAGTTGAAAAGATAATTTATATAACCCCTTCTAAAAATTAATTTACTAAACAATATTTACTTTTGTCATATTTTCCTTTACTTTAAGTTAATTAATCTAAATTGTCATTATCACTCCCAAGTAGATCAAAGGGGTCCAAAAATCGACCCAAAGATTCCCATGGTCGTTAATGACTCATAAAATAAGGTTTGTACAAGTGTTAAGGTAATTTTGAATGATTATAATATTCTTTTTAACCTTGAATTACCCTATTTACCTTTAACTGCGGTAAATAAAAGTCAAAAGTTACTATTCACCAAAAATTATTTTCATCTTAATGAACAAAATTTTACTTCTTGATAACAACCATTTATTTTGGAGTTTTGAAATTTAATTCATAGAAGTGGTAAAATTTTATTTAAATGAAAACGTCAGTTTTTTTAACTACCACTAAGTGATGTCACTATTCATCAAAAATTGAAGTTTTTCAGAAAAATACCAAAAATTCAGCCTAAGATATATTTGATATTCCAAATTCAAAAATGATGTATATTTTTCCAAATTCAAAACATAGAAGTGGAATTAATTAATTTAAAAATTAATTCCCATTGTTAAAACAAATAGCGTGTTTTTGAGAAACAATAACTATCAAAAGATTGATACTTGTTTATGTCCAATTTCAAAGTGAAATTAATTACAATGACCAAAATTGGATTAAATGGTAAAAATATATTCTAATTACACTTTAAAACTAATTAAAAATATAATCTAACCATATAAATAAATTAGATTAAAACATAATTTTGAATTAAAATACAATATTTTCATTATTCATTTAAAAATGAACTTTATCAGAAAAATTCCAAAAATTTACACAAAGTAAATTTTGATGTCCCCATTATAAATAAGGATTTTATTTGGTCATATAGAATGTATTAAAGTTACAAAAACTAGATTTAAAAAGGGTTCGCCATTAAAAGGTGATAAATCGGCCTTTTAATGTAAATTATGCTTAAAATTAGATTCATTCACATTTTAAGCCTCTAACTTTTTATTGGATAATGTAAATACATTTAAAAATAATGTATAATCATATTTTAGTTAGTTTCATTCATTCCCGCCAATACAATGACTAGAAGTTAACTACCATTTAAAATAATAATATTATATTATTAGTGTGCAACGTAAGTTTCAAAGAAACCTTTTGTTGCGTATCGGGTACGCTATCGAACATAGCAAGCCTTTTAAAGTAAAATTAATATTTAATTCACAAATATTAATAAATATTAAATATGTCTTATTCTGTATTTACTTGGGATGTTACATGTTGTATCATTTTCTTATTATCATGCTATTGGACTTATTCTTCTTTTTATCTATTCTTCTATTGAGGTTTAATTTTTTATTATTTGGTGAAGTAAATCATGACCTATTATATAATTATTATTATTATTATTTTCACCAATAGTGGGTATAGTCTCTCTAATATCACCCCTTATACCTTAACTTCTACTTGTCTTCCTTTGGCATATAGGGAGTTGCACCTACGACCTAGTGGCAAACCTACCCGGAGCACATTTTTTTAAGTGTCTCTCAGATCGGGGTTCTATAATACAGACATTAAATATAGAAAATGGTATAATAGATATCACATGACCCATATCAAATTCGGGGTCTCACTAGGTCATCATTCATGTACTACCCATCATAATTCTTCTTATCACTAGAAACCTAGAAAAGGTAATGTCACTTATTATTAGGGTCATTCATTCTATAGAAATCTCAAAAAACCTAAATCAATCATAGGATTACTAATTGATATCCAATGTCTACATGGGGAAATGATCTATAAAACAACCAGAACCACTACATGGGGTGTCATAGGATCCAACAATATACATAATAAATCTATTTTATTATATTTATTTATATTAAACCCATCATGTGATTCATCAACCTCATGCATATGTCTAGTAAAATGCTCATCGATTATTGGACGAGCCACATAATAGGATCCCATGGTACATTATGAACCTTGACACCTAGATGCTTTTCCAAGGATCCATATATATTACATAGGATAATGTAATTAATTAATATTTTATCTAATAAAATATACTCCCAATTAAAATAATTTATTCATGTCAATCACCTCATTGGTGAGACCACATACAATATACCACAAATACACAAGGAATGATTTTATATAGTATATACACTTGTCTACCCACCTATTAAAAAATACCCCTCTAATTTGGAAATTCAATCCCAAAAACTCTAGATATACTCAACCAACATAACCAAGAAAGTATAAAAACATGAGAATCCAACCTAATCTAAAACACTGATGTTAAATAATTTAAAGAAATTATTATCTAAAAAAATTGACATATTAATTCCATATTATTCAAAATGGAATAAATGTTGGAAGAACTCACTTACCATTGTTGTTATAGTAAATCCACAACTCACCATACAAGGGAGACCCAAAACCAACACTCAACACAAAACAAGGCCAAATCACTATCCTATAATGCTATTTCCAAACTTTAATTAATTAATTTAATGAATAATAACTAAGAAAAATCCAAAATGGAAACATAAATCATAAAAATTCTATGAAATTATATACTGATATTGATATTGGATGTCTTCTAGTAGTTCCATACAAATTCCCCATAAAAAGGGGAATATTCCACATTGATCTAGTGGAATTGGAATAAAAAATATTAGTGAAAAAATTAAAAATTACTAGATCAAGAGTTGTATATGGTGAATGGAGAAAGAATTGGATAACCATACCTTGAATCACTATCTAAAATCCCACAAAATCCCAATCCTTTGAAGGGGAAATCATATAGATAAAAAGTGTTGGATGTGTATCCTAAATGGTTCTCTTAAAAACATAAAACATCATAGTGAAAAATTGATGAAAAATACCCCATTTATAAAAATAAATGGAACACAAATCTGGTAAAAGGTTTCGACAAGTAACCATATGGATAGCTTGGCCATTCATCTGATGCTTCCAAAAATCTCTAAGAAAACTTCTGAACTCTGAACTATGCCTATAAAAACACTTATAAGACTTTCCAAACAAAAAAAATTCTTGGTTCAATGTTCAAATTTTAAAATTACCCCAAAAGGAATTGAAATTATAAAATTTTTTTTCTTGAAATTTGAGACTCATAGGAACATTGGATGTTACAACCTGCCTACCATAACAATTATTGTCTTGGATAAGTCTTGGAATTTATCTACTTTGACATCTTGACACACCTGAGTGTCAAATTTAGGAACCAAATAACATGATCCAATATTTAATATCTAATAGAAAAAATTATATAAAATTCCCCAAATCATGATTCTCAATGTCACATGATCTGATATACTACTTTAATCCACTGCAAACACACCAAGACACCTTCTACCTGACCCTATCTATCATGGTACACAAGTTGGTATTATACCCATATTAATCTAGATAGTAATTATACCAACCATAATTCATAGCTTACCATGGAAAATTATATGAAGTTTCACTTCAAACTATTTTAATTCCCACCAAAAACTTATTTTATCACTCTAGCGAAATGACAAATATGAATTCCCTTCCACCATAAAATATGTATAATTTAACTCTTCCCTCTAAGTCTAAACTGAATAAGTTATGTCTCCATAAACAATAATTGAGAATAGATCAATCTATTTAATGATTTAAAAGTGTCTAATGGATATCAATACACACTCATCACATTCCACATGAAATTATCAAAGAGGATCCTATTAAACCACTTTTAATTATAAGACATCACACACATCATGATACATCTATTCAACTATTCCTAAAAATTATCTTCTCCTCTAACCGACCAGTCACCATGAATGTCGGATAACCATACTCTATATATCTAAGGAACTCTATTATATTTTGACCACACTCATTGATTTACATACTAAAACTACAGTGACATTAAATAAATTATTCCCTAATTGAATACCACTATATTCGTTCCCAAAAAACCATTAGTATCGACACTAAATTGATCCTATTATGTCCATATCACATGAAACATATTCTTATCTCAGATCTATTACATTTACACTTCCTAAAAATCACATTTTAATTCACAAAATACATCCCTCAAGGTATTATGGATGGAAAAAAATTCCTATTTTAAAATTTCATCATGCCAAAACCACCACTATTCCCATAGGGGATAAGTGACATGTCAACAATCCAATACATTATTCGATCTAATAAAATCATACTAAGATTTTCTTCAGTTCTTTATCTCCACTTAAATTCATTTAGACATCTTTATCTGGTACTCAAAATATAATCTTGATCAATTAAAATTCACTGTCGTGCAAGATTACATTACTAGAATGACCAACCAATGGATGATCCTATTATACCTAATAATCTTTATCATGAGGTTTATACCTTTATGACTAATCCAACACTCCCCCAAATTGAGTTCTCTATTAATTTATCCATTATATTAAATTATTAATCATCATGGTCCATTATATATCCATCATTAAACATGATCACTTAACATGTCTAAACCAATAATAAATTTCACTAATAAAACAAAACAATACAATAAATTAATATATCCATGTAATATCCTCCATAAAAACATCAGGTTATAAATTCAAAATGATAGAATCTCCATAAAAATCCAATGGTCAACTCTACAGTAAATGGTTTTACCAACATTGCTCCAAGATTGAAATCCTCAACTGATTCAGTCAACAAATATGAATTCTTCCAAACAAGATCCATCCCCATATATGTCATCTATAATTATTATATTATTTAGAAGTCATATTTGGTCATGGGGGTAGTTATTATATTGATCCTCCACTACAATGAACTCATACAAATCAATAAATTTTATTAGTATTAGGTACTCCCATGGTCATCACCATTTTTAATTTTTCCCAGTAACCATGTATAAAAAGTGTACACTATTAGATTTATTAAAACACAATGGTTCAACATACCACTATGAAAAAATTTCACTATGAATTTCATGATATCCCAAGAAAATTATAATTATAACTAGAATTTGTAACTGGATCCACTATCCATTATCACTTGAATACCAGTTCCATTTAGTCTAAAGAACCCTTTTAACCCCTATAAAAATGGGGCATATCACACATTTCATGGTTTATCACATGATCACATATCACATGGTAATTGATCACAATTTCATTTTAAAAACACACTCTCACCATGTACTAAATGCACACATATCTATACGGTATGGAGCCTAAATGATCCTTCCCTTATCAACCAATCCTGTTATGAAGGCGATTGAAATCATGGTTATACTTTCAAGAAAATATAAGGCATTACCCTACCAATGAAACAACCCGATGAAAAATCCCATGCATAAATCATGAGCACTAACACATAACCATACTCCCTACCTAATAAGATCTCATATCATAGGATAACCCTTATCAAAGGATTATGAAAAACTATGCATACATTCTCAATCTATGTCCAGAGTATCATACCAATGGTAACTAGGGAGTCTCGCCTATACTATAATCCCCATTCTCATAAAGGTTATACCATAATGAAAATAATCTATTCACCCATCTCATGGTCACCTAGAAAATTCTTTATAATGTCCCCATCCCAAATATATCACAAAGAAAAATCATCTCATTCCAAGATCAACTCTTATACAAGGGTACCGTTCTTTCCATGTATGTGTTCAATAGACCACTCATTGGAGGATCAACTAATATATACTAATATATATATATATATATATATATGAATGTATTTCATACTTATGACTTTGTCAGCTAGAAGTAACCCACACCAGGTCCCCCACCAAGAGTTTCTCTAGGTAATAAATTATGAATCTATCCTTTAAACCATATACGGTTATGTAGAATTCTATTGAATTATATACTAGAAAACACTATTTAGGTTGTTACATGAAAATTTAATAAAATAACTGATAATGAAACATCCCACAGTTGGTTTATCATATGGGAATTCATTACATGCATTGTTCTATAGGGGTTTCCACACATTTTTCAAAAAAAACATATCATCCTCATCACCAAAAGGGATTTTAAAGTATATTATCATGAAAATCTATAAGAGTAAGATATAAATAAATGTAAGTGAAACTATGTAAAATTACACTAAGTTCTAATTTACAAAAACACCATATGAGTTGCTATTATCACATTAAATAGATGGATGGTTCTCATCAGTAATCAAATCACAAACCAAAATTAATATATTTTGAACTAAATAAGAAATGCCTAATCATGATACATGAATTTTTTTTCCACTACTGGATAAGATCCAAAATTAGGAAGAAATCATTTTCAAATAGCATGTTCATCTCATTAGGTAAAATTGTACAAATATAACATCACATAACTGAATCAACCATAACATACCTAGTATCATAGTCTTATCACCAGAAATGATGTTTAATACACACCATTCCAACTTCTATGGAAATATTTGACACATTCCTAAAACTCCTGGATATTATATCCTAAAATAGTAAAAAATAAGAAAATGAATAACTCTGATATAACTTGGTCATTTCCTCGACATGGTTCTATCTGAAATATATTATGACTATTAATTGACAAGGCACCAAGTGTGCCTACACATATTAAATAGGCTACCAAATAGTGGATGGGTTCTATGTGTTTTAGTGAGGGGAATATAAAAATTGTATAAGAGTGTTAAATATTTGGATGAAATCAAAAAACATCATCAATAATAGAAAAAAAACAAGGAAAATTAATAATGTAAATAATTTATTAAAAAATAGAATATCATACACATATGAAATGAAAGTTTATACATCATAAAAGGTTTATAATCCATAGTGAAGATCATGCATATACATATAAAATAAAATATAGACAATGCATCGACCATGTAACCATCTCCAGGCTATACCACATCTAAATATCTAGAATGACTGAGCTGTCCCACTCCATCATACTATATCAAGCCTTATCCTAACATGTTCAATAAACAAGTGAATACTACTTTGGTACCCCAAGTGTAGTGGTGGCATGATAAAGGGTTTAGTTCATAACTTAGTTCAGATCCACTAATGTTATCTCATATATAGCATGAAATAATTACGATATGTGTACGTAATATGATCAGCTTGTGTAAGTAAACAAAAAATAAAGAAAGAAAATAAGTAAACCAAAATTTACACCTAATTAAATGACCCTAATCAACAATACATACATCATAAAATCATGAATTATCTCTCATCAAGATGCATCACTACATCAGAATTCTCTAATCGACACCCTAGCATCCCATGCACATGCCTTCATCATATTTTATCATTATATTCTAGGCTGAGACCCATAATCCAACAAATTTGAAGCCATATTATGAACCCCATGGTTTTAACATGGATATTCTATACTATTTTTACAACATTATATTACTAGATATGGTGTAGGGATTTAGTAAATCATCATGTTCATTATTGAATAATTCCTTTAGAGGCCCACTAAAATCCTATGGGAATACCATCTTGGACTAGAGACATCTCACCTATGCATATAAAACTCATTGATACTCAGCCAAGATCACATAACGGCGCATCCACATGATCATAAGGGGTATAATTGAAATCATTTTTAAGTATCATTCATTCCTCCCTCAATATTTTTTGATTTCCATACTCAAGAAAATATTCCAGCTCGCTACCTCACATCACTATTCAAATCCCATACACTTAGGGAATTCCCAATGGTATCACAATATTAGACAAATACCATGAACTGAGGGAATTAAAATAGTAATGTATCATCAGTGTAATCCTAGTAATATTGGAATTCTAATGATTAACACATATTAGAGGAAAACAAACACCCAATGCATTTCCCTGTGGAAAATAAATTACAAGTGTCCTATGAATCCCAATAATTCCTTTATTTATCACATTTTAAGGAATACCGGTCATTCCAAGAGTTCCCATTGAGTCAGGTTGGACTATTTTCTCACTATAATCCTTCCCTAGTGTCGCTATATAAAATTACAATATGATCAAGGAAATATATTAGCATCATATATGAGAAAAACCTAAATAAAAGTGTCAAAAGAATAACACAAGGGTTGTCCAAACACCCACACCAAAAATAAGCATTCATAACACAATTAAATAAAATTTATTAATTAGAGTAATATAGGATGACTAATCAACACTACTTGTGACTCATGTATCTAATCAGGTTCAGTTGATCAATGGGGTTCCAACAGATGTCCCCTGAGGACATTACCAACTATGGGCACACTTCTGGTTCTCCTAGTCACTTTTAAGTTTCACCAATCATCACTCTCCAACTGATGGAAATTATTCCCCTTACATATAAGAGATAAAATTTTTCCACATCATCTTAATAGAGATAATTCATACTATAGATGTTCTAGGAGATGGAGTTTGTCCTAGTTCATATATAACTTCTCTATAGGTCAACCCAAAAAAACTACCCAACAAAATTTTATCTATGGTTTACCATCTACAAAGGTCCCTGTCATTTAATAATAGGTTCATGTATCCTACATTAATCTAAAAAATATTAAATGGATTGGTGGAATAATAAGGTTCTTCCAAGGCATACATGGGAAAATAGTTTCTAAAATAGCTTCTACCCCTACATGGGGTGTCCGAGGATTCTATGTATAACTACTAAGTCTCGTTTTTCCATTTATCTATCTTAAACCCCTCAAGGGTTTTAAGAACCTCAGTCATAGGTCTGGTGAATGCCTCATCAATTTTAGGTCAAGACACATAACATGATCCCATGGTAAATTATATCCCTTAATACCAAGATACATGTATAAGGTTCTATATTAATTAAATAAAACAATTTATTTAACTAATAATAAAAATATTACATTAAACATGAAATTAAGTCAATTTATTTACATTAATAACATTAGTGTAATTTCAATATTCAAAATAACACATATACACATGGAATAAATACAATGAGCATGTACTCTAGGAGACATACCTCTTAAAAATTCTTTATTCCATTAAAAAAATCATTCATGATTGCTCTATATAGGTGAAACTACCTCATCCTAGCTTCACCACCACCCAAGAATCTATCCCATAAAAAACCATCCAAATTAACTTATTAAAAACATTATAATATTATTTAAGTAATTAAAAAATGATAAAAAATTACAAAAATCCTAAAATTCGGTGAAAAAATCATCTACAAGATGAATGATTATGCTACAAGACTTCGTACAACATTACCTTATGAAATCCCCATAAAACACAACTCATTCCACCATGCTCCTATGGAATCAGCCTCAAGACATCTAGTTAAATAACCAAGATTATTATAGGATGAATAGAGAAAGGATAAATGAGAAATAATCTTATTATTGTACCTTTAATCACCCTCAAGAATCTTAAAAGATCATACCGCATTTAAGGAAAACTTTTTGTTATAAAAATTGAGGGATGATTCATAGAAATGGTCTCATACTTCATAAATCTTCCCCCCAAAACCTAAAGAACCTCAATGGAAAATGGATAATTTTTTTCTAATTAATAAAACATAAAAAACACAACTATCTTGAAGGTAGGATTACTCTAGATATATAGTGGCCAACTAGCTTGCATGCACAAGGAAACTAGTTAGCTAATGGCCCTAGAAGAGAAGAAATCCCCTAACTTAATATTCATCTACCAAGTGGATATAAGATACTAGTAATACTGCATGATAATTACCTTGATGCTTCTTGATTTCTTTGGTCAACCATATGATCCTCAACATATATATGAAAAACCAATAATGTTAGTATCCATACATAGAATTCTGGGTCCATAACTTGAATCCCAAAATGATCCCCAACTAAATTCCAAATTAAAATTCTTTCTAAAATTTTATACCCATAAAAATAATGGATCTTATGAATTTTATCCCTCAAAACTAGTTAATATATTCCACTGATAAAGTAAAAAAAATAAAAATATCTAGAAATAATATCCTAGTTCATGGGTTTCTTGGTCATAATTGAAACAATTATTACTATGGAATGAAGAAAAAATGTAATTTTTTTTGTGTTTTGTTACCTAATAGTGGAAAAATAAAATTTTGGTAATAAATATATCTTTTTTATGATATATATATTGATTTTTTATAAATTTTGTCATGTATTTTTTAATATAATATATTTTATCATAATTAATATTCACCAATGTACTTCACTTTTTATATGGTAATTTTTTTAACAAAAATATAACATTACAAATTATATAATTATGAAGGAATAATTCCTAAAATAGAATATTATTTATTAAAATAAATATCAATATGAATACTATTGGTGTTTATTTATATTTTTTTGTAATTAATGGGATGTTAATATGCGTTGATAATAAAATCATGGAAGGATTTTAATGAACCCATTTCTATGGATGTTGAGATTATGTAATTTAAAAAAGAAAGGTGTAAATATATTTTGAGTTAGATCATTTAATGATGATGGAATAAATCCATTAGTCCATGGAAGGGACTTACACACAAAAATAGATTGTAATATGACCTCGTTTGGGCCTTCAGGCCACCAATTTGGTCCCTGAGTCCGTTAAGGCCTTTGGGCCACCCATGACTTCAAGTCAGTAAGGCCTTAGGGACACCTCAAGGCCTTCAGGACACATTAAGTGCAGATTCAAACCAGACAACCTACAAGGAACAAGCTCTACAAGGAGGATGATCAAGGAGCTTTCACTACAACAGAAGTTAAACGGATTGCAAGAATGAGAGGGTATGTCACCTGCCATCGGGACAAGCCTGTGCATGCACAAGAATGCCTATATGAACAGCCATGCGAAGGTGGAGAGCTAATTTCATGATGAAGATGCTGGGGAGGAGAAGTTCCAAGTAGTTAGTCTGGGTTGTATGTAAAGTTTGAAGCCTACAGGTATTGAATTCCTCTAAGGCCTACGGACTATGTAATACTTTCGCCTATGTGCCTTGTAAGGGTTCCACCTCTCCCCTTGAAAGGTGGATGATCAAAATCAATAAAAAATGAAGGCCTTCGGGCCATTGGAGTGTAGTATAGACACAATTTTTTATACAAAGGATTGGAAAAGATATGTGATATAATGAGAATGTTATTGAAATAATGTTCTTATGTTAAATTTATTTAAAAATATACAAGGTATTTTATATTCCAATAAGTGTTATTTTGATTTTGGTGATTTATAAATTTGACAATTCCAAGATAATATAGATTAGTATATATTAGATGATAAATCATAGTTATTGTCATATTATGAAGATTGATAGTACATGAATAAAACACTTGGATTTTGTTTGAATTAGATCTATTGATTGTCAAAACTGTGGGATACTATTGATACAATAAATAATAATATTTATATATAGGATTAAATTTTGAATTATTCCTCCAATTACTGTTTTTATTAGATTTTATTCCAAATATATTTGAACAGTTTTAGATTTTTTGCACAATTATTAAGAAGGATAATGATTTTTTTGTTCTATGTTATTGAACATCTTATAATATACTTCTTATATAAGGGTCAAATTTATTTCAATATATATAAAAAAATTAATATTTCTATATATATGGAAATGTGTAGCTCTAAATCTTGAGTAAGAGTCATTTATGTATACATAAGAGTCCTTCAGGGGTACATATTGTGAATTTTGTGATGTATTGATGTGCAGTTAAAAATTTAATGTAAAACAACCAGTATATATGGTTACCTTATAATTATCTATGAATACATAAGAGTAGTAAAATTATATATAAATATCAACTACCAAATTATGACAATATTATTCCCATATATAAGGGTTAAATTTAATGAAATAATTCAGATCATCAAATTTGTTTCAAGAATATTATAACATATTTAAAAGGATGAAATTAAATGAATTTTTATAGATAAATGTGGAAGAAATATCATTAATTATATATAATAAATTATTTTGATGATACTATACTAATCATTAAGATACAAATATCATGTTTATATATATATTCATTATTTAATCCAATTATATATGATAAGAAGTTGTGATTATTAATGGTGGTCACTAGATAGAAATTATTATGACTTATATGAAGGTTAATGATATCATTTATAGGTTCTTAATAATAGTTATTGACTTCATAAAGAATGATGTTTATGGGGATTTGATGATAATATAAATACTTGTTTATTTTATAGTATATCCATATTCATATATATATATATATATAATATCTTACATGATAATTATGATATTATATAGGGAATAATGAATAATTAAATGTGATATTATGGGAGATAAATAACAAAATTATAACAAAAGGGACCCATTGTGAAAACGTTATGAATGATCTAAAACAAATAAGGGAAGATAATTAGTATGTGTTTAAGAAATATAATATACGTGAAAATAGGGTCTATTAATAAAATTATTTATTAAGTATCATTTTGGATATAGATTAATAGAGGTAGTAGTTTGTGGTTTCTATTGTTGAGAAATAATTATGGTAGACATTTTTTATTGATGTGAAATGAGTCACAACCTTCTTATTATTCAATATAGTGTAAGGAGATCATAAACTTTTTATTAATAAAAGACCTATAGATAAATTTTTATTACACTTAAAAAGGATCAATTAAAATCAGTTATTTGACGTATTAATAGTTCATACAAGATCCTAAGATGATTTCATGTTAGCGGTTTCTTGTAATCAAGTTGATACCAAAAGGATAATGGTTTAAGTAAACCCCAATTACATAGGTAGATTCATAATATTAAATTATTATCCATGTGTGTGTAAAATAACAACCACTATAATCCATTGTTTATCACACACGTTGTGAATTATCCTTATAAATCCATGTGTGCATTGATGTTTTCTTATTATTTTTATAGAATGAATACAAAAGTTTAAAGGGGTAAAAAAATTTAGATATTCCTACATCAATTGTGGAGAGGTAAAGAGGGGAAAATGATATAATTTAAAAGAATACACCTCTAATTAAATACCTTATTGATTAAAATCTATTTAGATTTAAAATTTCTAGGTTCTATTCCTATGTAATAATGATTTTATAACATGGAAAATATGTATCAATAACTATTTTGAATATATTTTCTATAAAAAATATATAAAACATGAATAATTATGAAACTAAACATTTAAAAATGGAATCCCACTTAATAAAAGGTTATTAAAAATTATTTTATATATGATATATTAATTTAGATATAATAACAATCATTGATAAATAAATACTTCGGTAAAAATAAACTATTGAGTAAATTAACATCACTTTTAGATCAGATTTTTCTGTTCATAAGTGATTAAGAGGTAACTCATGTCTCTTGTGAAAATATTCCTCTAATACAAACATGAAATTTTGGTTGTGATTATTTCATAGAAAATTTTAATGTTGATTCATATACTATTTTGATGAATAGATTGCAGATTGATTTAGAATAATTTCATTTTCATTATATGTATCTTTTGAAGACATACATGGGGAAATCACCCTCAAAATAAAATAATTGGTAATGATAGAGAAAAAATAATAATTAAAAGAAATTATTCTCATTAATCATACCATGATAATAAAATATTTGGTGTGATGTAATTATAGATCAAGATGAAATATGATTCAATATTATAAGGGATTCATTGGAATCAATCCAAGAGAAAAACAAATCCATAAAAATTATTTATGATAAGGCCAATTAACTAGATAATAATAAAATGGTATTAATTTATATCAAGGATATACAATTAGATGTTATACATAAGAAGATATAAGAACAAGTATATTCAATATAATTGATGAAAAAAATAAAAATGTTTTTGATAAAAGTATTTAGAAGATATTAAAATTGTTTCATAATAGAATTAATTTATTGGAAAATAAGAAAGATATTCAAAATATGAAGTGTCTTGATCTTGAATTCAAATTATAAAATCACAAATTAATGTATTAAGAATATTTTTAATAATATAGTATATAGGATTATTTCATTTAAACATCTAAAAAGGAAACTTGGGATAAATAACATTACTCATCAGAAAAGATGATCATTATATCATATAATGATCAATCTACTATAATATATAAGAAATATTTACTCATAGATTTATAAAACTTGTCTTCAAGAAAAATTATTTTTATACACTATATTGGTGTCAAGGAAAATTCTAGAACAATATTTTATAAGTAAAAACATGAGTAGAACACAAAAATATCCATGGATAATATTACCATGTAATAGAGATGTGTTTACTCATATAAAAACCACCTAGAGGAATAACTTCCTTGAAATTATCATGAATAAAATCTCTATAAATTACTATTAAAAAGAGAAACCTAAGGTTTTTTAGATACTAGTATTGTCTGAATCGATTTTTTTATATGGAATTCTATTTTTGGAATAATGTTTAGCCACATATAATACATAGAGATAATATATAAAATATTAGAATCATAGCATAGTTGAAATTCACATAGAATAATATTTTAAATGTGTCTATATAAAATATATTTTAAAAAGATAAAGATATTAATATGATATTCAATCAAAATTTTCAATTTGAATAAGAGTAATGGTATGAGAAAATAAGTAATTTTTAATTTATTCTAATGATATATAATAATAACTGCTATTTAAATGGAATCTAATGGAGATAGTTTTTCTTTCCTTAAATAATTTATAAAAACAATCCATTAAAAATAACTCAGAATTAAAAAAAGATTATTTCCTAAGAAATGGGATTCTTCTATTATGGATGGATGTGAAACACCATGGAATCTCACGAATCAGCCATATGTATTAGTATTTATAGATTATATAATCAAAAATATTAAAAATAAATCAAATATAAAAATAATATGATTGGTTTTATGAGAACAATTAATCTAAAATAATGTGTAAAATTTAAGAATTTTGTGAAGGATTAAAGAATAAATAGTTATTTTTATTCCTAAATAAGAAATGGAATTAGTAATTTTAGTTGTCCATTATAATGTAAGATCTAAAGTTAAATAATTAATTTGACATTAATGATTTCATGTTTATGGTAGGTTGTCAAAATATTATGGTTTATTCATTTTTGATATGTTATGTTGGAGGTGCAGCCATGTTGGTCATATCTCTAATGATTGTTTGTTCATAAAACCATCTTATGGATATATTATAAAGAAGATAAATCAGGAATAAATCGTCTTATATACATTAATTTCTAATAAATGAATATATTCCAAAAAAAGAGTTAGCACAAGATAAAAATATAATCATGAAAATAAATGAGTCGAACATCTTGAAATCATAAAATGAAGGCATGAAGTGTTCTCATAAAGATAAAGATAAAAGGACAAGAGTATCTCTATTGATAATAAACTATAAACCTTATTTTAGTCCCTAATCAGAAAATGTGATTATATTTTTTTCACATGTACGATGTTCTTATTATTTATAAGTATTGAATTTATGGTGGTGTATAATTTTTGAAGGAGAACTAAAAAAATGTGTATGCTATTAAAAATAGATAATAGATAAGAATTGACCATATTATAAGCAATCTATCAATTAGTGTAATGTTTTTCTTTTATAAATAATTCATCATTGATAAATAAAAGTTGTTATATCTTCCATTAGGTTAAGTAAAATAAGGAATATTGAATGTGATATAAGAAGTTAATATATCTTGTATAACTAGAATTTTGGAAATCTTCTAAAAATGAATCTTTGATAAGGTATATTTTAATATTATCTCATCAGTAATATTAATGGATAAGAAATGTTGTTAATTAAGTATGTTTTTTTGATATATGATTTGAAAAATTAGAATATAATGATAAATTCAAATGTTTTTTTAAAAATAATAATTATTTTTTGAATGCATATTATATTTTTTATGTGAGTTAATTAATTTAGATTGAATAGATAAAAATAATATATTAATATATTTTTAATAAAATTAAAATAAATATGAACAACCACTATGAAAATAATATTTGATTTGTTATCATAAATAATTTAGTTTAAGAATAATATTTTTCTCTATATTGTTCCATTTTGTATTTAACATAGAACATTATGCATATAATTTCAAAGAGAATTTTTTATGGTATATTACTGTAAAGACCTGGAAATTTCAAGGAAATTTTTTTCTTAAATACTTTGTAATTTTATGAGTTCGTAGTTTCTGACAGCGCCTGATTCTAAGGCCCGGTGTTCCCGATATCAATTTCTAAAGTTTTGTTCAGGTACGTTCAGTAAACGTACATCCAGGTTTTTCTATCTTTTGAACCGGTGCTCAGAATTGAATTCCAAGGACACCGATGAACTCACAGTGCTGGTATTTGCCTAAGGGGAACTTTACCGCAGTTGCGTTTGTATGGGGGGATAAGTTTTTTTTGAGGATTCATTCTAAATTAAATAAAATTGTTGTGTAAACAATTTTATTGTTAAGGGTGGTTATTTCCTCCAAAGAGGAGTTGGAGGTGGGGCCCACATCCCACATAACCTCCCATGGGTGGATAATGTGTGTGGGGACCACACAATACTAACCCCTCAACTCCCCCTCAAACTCCCTAGAAACCCCCTTAAACTCTTAAGCTTCCAACTCCCCTTAATTAATTTGACACCTCCCCTATTTAATTGTCACTTTCCACCTCCTTCTCACTCCCATAAAATTTTCAATACCTTTTAATTAATTAATTGAACTCCACAATTAATTAATTTAAGTGTTTGAACTTTTGAAAACTATAATCCATCCTTTTATATAGGTGGTGTGTTTTTATTTTTAGTTTGGTTGGGCATTTTATTTTGGTGTAAAGGCTTGGGAGAATTCACCATATTCGATGGAGAACATGAGGGACTTCTCCAATGATGCTTCCTCTTCGGACGCACCCCAACGTCAACGGAATCGACATCTGTCTTCCGCGATGGCCGACATTTGTGACACCGTCTTCTGCGGATCGTCGATGTGTATCGTACCTTGAATCGAGGTAGGGAGATTTTTGTAATTTCAAATGAATAAAATTATACCTCGTTAATGTTAAATGATTTGGATTTTCTTCGGCCATTTGATATTTCCTAACGCGGAGGGCGCGAGCCGAACAAACACGGCCCGATGACCCTCCATTGATCCTTGTTCTTATTCATGATGGAGGCAGAGATGGAAGAGGTGGAAGCGACCGAAGTTGTCGGAGATCAAGGGTGGCGACGACCGAAGGCAGCGACGACAATGGAGGCATGCGCCAGCCCGTTATAGGACCGCATCGCCGGATGCCATGCAGAGAGGGGAAGACCGTGGCCTGCAACCGGGAAGCTCGGTCGAAGAAAAACTGGCTAACTAAAGCCAGCCGGGCTGAAGGAACCGCAACGCCCTTGTGGCGCCTCGTTGTGGAGAACCGCGGCCCGCGCTGGGCGGGCCGCTTCGGCGGACGAACCGGCCGGCCGCCTGTCAAATGGGTTGGGAAGACCGCGACGCCTCATGGCGCCACACTATGAAGGGCAGCGGCCCGCTGTGCAAGCCTCTCGAGCTGAAAAAACCGGCCGACTTCGGCCAACCGGACAGGAGGGGTAGCACCGCTCGGCGCCACCGTTTCACGAAACCGGGGGGGCATGCCCCCCGCACCGCTCGACTAGTTGGTCGAGCCGTGGCCGGCTGCCAGCGGCATGGACTGGGCCACCTTGCGCGGGCCAGGCAGCCTGCCACCCGGGACGGGCTTCGCCCCGCCGGGCCAGGCCGCACCCCACTGGGCCGGGCCGACCCCCCCAATTGGGTCAGACCTGCCGAACCGGGTTGGGTCGACCCGCCAGCCCACTGGGCTTGACGGGCCAGGTCCATTATGCTTAAAAAGGATTAAATTCTAGGCCACACATCCAATCGATGCGCCGTCTGCGACACTGGGATCCTCGTGATGAGATGGTCCTTTTTCATTACTCTAAGTGAGTTTTGGACAACATTGGAAAGTGGATGGGTTTGGAACGAGCGTAATTCCAACCGGGCCCCTGGAATGGAAAAACTAATAACTCCGGATGCCAGTCTGTCACATTGGGTTTCTTTTGACGAGATGGAACTTTGGGATACATCAACTCAGGACTTTTTGATAGTTGATGTTTCGACCCCTTGGATCGAGGAGCAGACCCTCCCAGAATCGATCGTGTTGTGTGCGGGAACCCTAGAGCTGGCTGCGACTGTGATGACTACCGTACTGGAATCCTCCGTGGGTTCGACAACGATGGCTAATGTACTGTAATCCTCTATGGTTTTGACAGAAATGACTAATGTTCTTGTATCCTAAGTGGGTCCGATAGTTTTGACCTCTGTACATGTATCCTGAGTAGGTCTGACAGAGTAGCTGGTCTTGTATTCTATATGGGTCCGACAGCTTAGCTGGTCTAGTATCCTATGTGGGTCCGACATCTTAGATGAATCAGTGACTAAATCTGATCATCTCTATTGCTATACAAAAGATGTATATCTGTGTGACCTGAGTCTTGACTCTCAATCATTGTCATCAATGTGATGGACTTTACTTCCTGCGTGGACTGGGTTGTGCTTGGGCTCGAGAGTTGGAGCCGAACTGAGATTGATAACTTAGGTATATGTATGGGCATATACCTAAGTATGATTGGTTGATACTTCATGGTTGTATCTTTCTTATGTGGTTTATCCTTTGTGGATTTTGGGAGACCTTTGGGGGTCTTGGGGTCCCTACTGAGTATTATATACTCACCCCTACCCGGTTTATGCCCGCACTACATTGTGTTGGATACAGACGACAGACAACACTGATCAAGGTAGAGACTTATAGAGCTGGAAGGTACCCGGAGGTGGACCACTTGGCAAGACGTACACGGAGCAGACGGACAGAACCGAGGTGCTGAGGAGGCCATCTGTACCCACCCTTCAGGTGGGATTCTCGGAGGATGACTCAAGATTTTTTTTTACCTTTCTGTAGTTTTATTAGCTTTACAGTAGTTGTACTTTACTGTTGGGCTTGTATTTTTGGACCCTTTCCTTTTAGCACTTACTTTTTTATACAGTTTCACTTAGTGTTTACTTCCTTTTTCATACTCTATTGTGTTTGTTTACTTTCATAAATGCACTACATTCCCAGCATAGTGATTTACACCTTTGGTGCTAGTCGCCAGCCCCTGGCCTATGGAAGGTGGGCTTGGGGTAGTCACAGCACGGGCCCCAAGGACGGGTCATGAAAAATTGGTATCAGAGGAGTCGGTTCTACCACAGAACTCAGGACTCTGATCATTAATTTCTATGAAAAAATAGTGTTAAGAGTATTGAGTGTGGTTTTCAGTCCAGGGAGTCCAGTGTTGGTGCGGTGACCGATGTATCCATAAACCAGGACCCTGACCTCTGATTTCCAACTCAGTGCAGGAAAACACTGATTGCATGTGTGTTTCAAAAGTTTTCTTTATGATTACTTTGAGTCAGCTCACAAGGTATACTTTTTTGACCATGGCACACCTATTTCTTTTCAGGATGGCCCCACGAAGGCAACCAGATAGGGTTCCGAGTTACGTACGAGATGGTAGCCCACCGAGCGATGAGGACTCAGTGTAGGGCCCCATCACAGCGGAGGCACAAACAGTACCACTACCTACTGGGTCGCCGATACCACCAGCTCTAGTAGCAGAGAGTGCACTCTGCCTGAGTGCGTTGCACGAGTTCCAGCGATAGAGGCCACCTAGGTTCTGTGGAGAGATAGACCCACATGCAAATGAGGATTGGATGGTGGCTGTTGTTAGAGTTTTCAGATTACTAGGGACACCAGCCGACCTTATGGTGATCCTTGCCACGAGTCTCCTGCACGCAACAGCATGTAGATGGTGGAGCCTGATGCTCCAGGTGAATGATGAGGCATCTTTAATCTGGACAGACTTCGAGTGTCTCTTCTGCTCTGAGTTTTTTCCAGACACCCTTCGTGCGGTGTGGATTCAGAAGTTACTTCATCTGCAGCAGGGCAACATGATAGTAGCTCAGTACTCAGCGAGGTTCACCAGCCTCTCACACTACTCCAAAGATATGGTACGGGACCCGTTATTCAGGGCCCAGACCTTTGAGCAGGGAATCAGACAGGAGATTAGGGCTTCAACGATTCCCCTCAGCATCTCGACACAGGCGGGGGTGCTGGAGTGAGCCCTTCTAGTGGAGAGTTTTCTAGCTGAGCAGTCTCCAGCGGCAAGACCCACTGCAAGATGACACGTAGCAGAGTCTTCTGCAGCCGACAGTAGATAGTTAAATCAGAGGTCCAAGCGGACTAGGACATTAGGTGGTCGATCCCAGGATACAAGTTCAGTTGTGTGGGGCACACAAAATAGATCCATCTATACAAGGAGCCGGTAGTTATAGGCATGCGGTGGGCAGGGTCACATGGCTCGAGACTGCCCGACCCGCCATGCAGATGAGAAGCAGATGGTAGAGGGACCTCCCAAGCAGAGGCAGAGGTTTGACCTTGGTGGTCTGCCAGGAGAATGTGGACGAGGTAGAGGAGTTGACTGAGCAGCGAGTGGTGGATGAAGTTTCGAGGCATTACCACCACCACCACCAGGAGGTCCAACTCGACCACAAGGAGCTGGAAGACAGAGGTGGGCTCATATCCAGGCAGTCGAGGCCTAAAACCACAGCACACTTGAGATGATTTGAGGTACTATTTGTGTCTACTCAACCCTTGCTGCAATACTTATAGACACAAGTGTGAGTAATTATTTTATTGCCGATGCCCTCATTCGGAGCTCGGAGATCCTGATGGATTCGTTGGCTCAATCCATATGGCTAGAGACTCCTACGAGAGCAGACTCATTGATTACGCACCAGTGACGACAGTGTGGGATTACTATAGGAGGTGATAGCTTCAGATGGGATCTTCTTGTAGTGGCGTCGAGGCCTTATGACGTCATCTTGGGTATGGACTGGTTAACTAAAGTCCATGATCAGATCGACTGTATTAGGTGCAAAGTGCGGTGTGTCTACACGGATGAGACCAGGTTCTCCTTCACCGACGAGATGGGAGGATTTGTAGTGCAGGATGGACTTAGACAGAGGAGAGGATAGTTGATCACACATTATTTAGACAATCTCATCCTCAGAGCGGTTGATGTGTGGAGTCTGAGTTTTCTTGTTGTGGTGGATCAGTATGCAGATGTCTTTCTTGATGATGTTCCAGGACTACCTCCTCACAGAGAGTTAGACTTCTATATTGATCTGTACCCCAAGACAACACTGATATCTACTCCAGAATATCGGATGGCTCCCGCTGAGCTTCGTGAGATGCGGGTACAGTTGGAGGACTTTTAGGGAAAGGGATTTATCCAACCCAGTGTTTCACCCTGGGCATCTATGATTTTGTTTTCCAAGAAGGCAGATGGGAGCGTACGATAGTGTTTTGACTACCATTGCCTGACTCAAGTGACCGTGAAGAACAAGTACCCACTCTCGAGAATTGACGACCTCTTTGATCAGCTCAAGGGATCATGATGGTTCTTGAAGATAAACCTCAGGTCAGGCTATCACCAGCTCAGAGTTCGAGATGAGGATGTACAGAAGATGACCTTTAGGTTTCGGTATGTCCACTATGAGTTCTTGGTTATGCCCTTCGGCATAACCAACACTCCAGCAGTGTTCATGAGTCTCATGAATAGGATCTTCCAGCCTTACCTCGATCAATTTTTTGTGGTCTTCATCGATGACATACTAATTTACTCGACTACTGAGGAGGAGCATGCCTACCATTTCCAGGTAGTACTGATGAGAGCACTAAATTTATGGTAAGCTCTCAAAGTTACAGTTTTGGATTTGATAGGTTCACTTTCTGGGACACGTCATCTTGGAGGCTGGGGTAGCAGTGGATCCAGCGAAGATCGAGGCAATACTTTCTTCGGAGCCACCCAAGAGTGTGACGGAGGTTCGGAGTTTCCTGGGCCTGGCTGGATACTATCAGAGATTTGTGATAGACTTCTCCAGAGTTGAATCACCACTTTCAGCTTTGATGAAGAAGGAGAAACACTTCATGTGGTCAGATAGATGGAAACATATCTTTCACGAGCTAAGGCAGAGATTGACCAGTGTGCCCATCTTGAAGCTACTGGAGGAGGGTTTAGGGTATGTAGTTTACTGCGACACATCAGGGACCAGACTTGGGTGTGTCTTGATGTAGGAGCGAGAAATGATCACGTACAATTCATGACAGTTGAGGGAGAATGAGCAGAACTATGCTACCCATGACGTAGAGTTAGTATCAGTGGTCTTCACCTTGAAAATGTGGTGGCACTATCTGATGGCCGAGCGCTTTACAGTTTACTCTGATTACCAGAGTCTCAGGTATATCTTCTCATAGAAGGACCTGAACCTGAGACAGCGACGATGGCTCGAGTTCCTCCAAGACTATGGCTTTGAGATAGTCTATACTCCTGGGAAGGGGAACGTTGTAGTAGATGCTCTCAGTAGAAGATCAGGCATTCAGCTGCTAGGAGAGGCGACAGAGCAGCTAGCCACATTGCAGATATCCCTTGTGGATAGAGATGGAGTTGTATTTCTACAATCTCTCACAATCACTCCTCCACTCCTTCAGCAAATCAGAGAGGCTCAACATGGGGATGTTTACTGTGAGATGCGATGTGCTCAGATATCCTCTAGATAGGCACCTGATGGATTTTATGAAGGTGGGGAGCATGTCATCCTATTCAGGGGACGTACCATAGTACCCATTTCATTACAAGAGGGGATTCTAAGGGAGTTTAACACTTACCCTCTAGCGGTATATACAGGAGTGGAGATGATGTACCAGGACCTCAGATGATAGTACTGGTGTCTGGGTATGAAGAAGGCAGTAGTAGAGTTCGTTTCACGATGCCTCACTTATCAGCAAGTGAAGGCGGAGCACCATGTACCAGTAGGATTAGTACAACCCTTAGAGGTCCCAAAGTGGAAGTGGGATGGAATATCCATAGATTTCGTGACAGGACTTCCACATACATCTAGAGGGAACGACTATATCTGGGTGATTGTAGACCGAGTCACCAAGTCGGGCCACTTCCTACCGATCAGATAGCAGGGCTCAGTAGAGAGCTTGGGACGCCTCTACATTCAGGAGATCATAAAACTTCATGGTGTGCCATCGACTATCGTCTCCGATCGAGATGCTCGTTTCACTTCCCAGCTATGGAAGGGATTACATGAGGCTTTTGGGACGCAGATTTTCTTGAGCACTGCCTTCCATCCTTAGACGGATGGCCAGACTGAGAGGACCATTCAGAAACTTGAGGACATGCTCCATTCATGTGTCCTCAACTTTGGTTGTAGTTGGGATGATCACTTACCCTTGGTGGAGTTTGCATACAACAACATCTACCACTTAACCATTGGGATGACACCTTACGGGGCACTATATGACCGACCTTGCAAATCACCTCTGTGCTGGACTGACCCAGGGGAGTCAGCACTTGTAGGACTAGAGATGGTTCAGGATACGATAGAGAAGGTGCAGATCATCTAGGGGCAGATGAAGACTGCACAGAGCAGACAGAAGTCCTATGATAATAGGAGACAGAGACCACTGGAGTTCGAGGACAGTGACCACGTCTTCCTACGGGTCTCACCTCGACGAGGTCTACGGAGATTTGGCCGGGGCGACAAGTTATATCCATGTTTCATCAGGCCGTTCCAGGTCCTCATCCGAGTAGGCGAGGTGGCTTACCGCCTGACCCTTCCACCTCAGATGCACCGAGTGCATGACATCTTCCACGTATCTTAGCTGAGAAGATACGTGAAAGAACCGTCCCACATTATCGACCACGGGGAGATGAACATTGATGACTGTGTGACATTCAAGGAGGTTCCAGTGGAGATCAAGGATCGACAGGAGCGGGTCCTACGTGGATGGTCGATTCCTCTGGTTCTCATTTGCTGGCAGCACAAGAACCTCCAGAAGAGCACATGAGAGTTAGAGGCTCAGATGCGTGCTCAGTACCCTCTTTTATTTCCCTAGTGTATGTTTTAGATTTATGGGGACGCAAAGACTTGAGGTGGGGGTAATGTAAAGACCCAGAAATTTCAAGGAAATTTTTTTCTTAAATACTTTGTAATTTTATGAGTCCACAGTTTCTGACGACGCCTGATTTCGAGGCCCGGTGTTCCCGGAATCAATTTCTGAAGTTTTGTTTGGGTACGTTTAGTAAACATACGTGCGGGTTTTTCTATCTTTTGAACTGGAGCTCGGAATTGAAATCTGAGGACACCGATGAACTCGCAGCACCAATATTCACCTAAGGGGACCTTTACCATAGTTTCATTTGTACGGGGGGATATGTTTTTTTGAGGATTCATTCTAAATTAAATAAAATTGTTGTGTGCACAATTTTATTGTTAAGGGTGGTTATTTCCTCCAAAGAGGAGTTGGAGGTGCGTCCCACATACCACATAAACTCCCATGGTTGGATAATGTGTGTGGAGCCCACATAAGCCTAACCCCTAAACTCCCCCTTAAAATCCCTAGAAACCCCCTTAAACTTTTAAGCTTCCAACTACCCTTAATTAATGTGACATAACCCCTCTTTAATTGTGACTTTCAACCTCCTTCTCACTCCCATAAATTTTTCCAACACCTTTTAATTAATTAATTGAACTCCACAATTAATTAATTTAAGTGTTTGGACTTTTGAAAACTACAATCCATCATTTTATATAGGTGGTGTGTTTTTATTTTTAGTTTGGTTGGGCATTTTATTTTGGTGGAAAGGCTTGGGTGAATTCACTATCTCCGACGGAGAATGCGAGGGACTTCTACAACGATGCTTCCTCTTCAGACACACCCCGACGTCAACGGAATTGATGTACGTCTTCTGCGACGCCCGACATCCACGACACCGTCTTCCGCGGCTCATCGACGTGTATCATACCTTGAATCGAGGTAGGGATCTTTGTGTAATTTTAAATGAATAAAATTATACCTCGTTCATGTTAAATGCTTTGGATTGTCTTTGGCCATTTGATATCGCCTAACGTGAAGGGTTCGGCCCAAAAAAACACGACCCAACAACCTTTCATTGATCCTTGTTCTTATTCACGATGGAGGCGAAGATGGAATAGGTGCTGGAGATCGGAGTTGTCGACGATCGACGGCGGTGACGACTGAAGGCGGCGACAACAACAGAGGCCATGCGCCGGCCCGTTAGAGGACTGCGACACCAGATGCCGTGCAGAGAGGGGAAGACCACAACCCACAACCGGGCCACTTGGATGAAGAAAAACCGGCCGGCTAAAGCCGACTGGGATGAAGGAACCACGATGCCCTCGTGGTGCCACATTGTGGAGAACTGCGGACCGTGCTTGGCAGGCCGCTTCGGCGGACAAACCGGTCGGCCACTTGCTGGTCTGGTTGGGAAGACCGTGGCACCTCATGGTGCTGCGCTGCGAAGGGCAGCGGCCTGCTGTGTTCTTCACTCAAGCCGGAAAAACCGGCCGACTTCGGCCAGAGGGACGGCGCCGCTAGGCGCCCCCGTTTTACAAAACCGGGGGGCGGTGCCCCCCGCACCGCTCGACCAGTTGGCTGAGCCGCGACCGACCACCAGGCCGAGCCACCAGTGGCATGGAACGGGACACCTTGCGCAGGCTGTGCCCCGCCGGGCTGGGCATACCCCCCCATCCGGGTCGGACCCGCCGAACCAAGTCGGGCCGACCTGCCAGCCCACTGGGCTTGACGGGCCGGGCCTGTTACTCTTAAAAAAGATTAACTTCTAGGCTACACGTTTGATCGACGTGCCGTCTGTGAAACTGGGATCCTTGTGAAGAGATGGTCCTTTTTCATTACTCTAAGTGAGTTTTGGACAACTTTGGAAAACTACCAGGTTTAGAACGAGCGTAATTCCAACCGGGACCCTGGAACGGAAAAACCAATAACTCTCAGACCGGGCATCCGATTGACGCGCCGTCTGTCGCGTTGGTTTTCTTTTAACGATACTGAACTTTGGGATACATCAACTCAGGACTTCATGATAGTTAATGTATCGACCCCTTGGCTTGAGGAGCAGACCTTCTTAGAATCGAGCGTGTTGTGTGCGGGAACCCTAGAGCTGGCTGCGACTGCAACGACTACCGTACTGGAATCCTCCATGGGTTCAACGATGATGGCTAATGTACTGTAATCCTCCATGGGTTTGACAGCGATGACTACTGTTCTAGTATCCTAAGTGGGTCCGATAGTTTTTACCTCTATACTTGTATCCTGAGTGGGTCCGACAGAGTAGCTGGTCTTGTATCCTATGTGGGTCTGATAGCTTAGATGGTCTAGTATCATATGTGGGTTCGACAACTTAGATGAATGAGTGACTATATGTGATAATCTCTATCTCTATGCAAAAGAAGTATACCCGTGTGAGTTGAGTCTTGACTCTCAATCATTATCATCGTTGTGATTGACTTTACTTCCTGTGTGGACTGGGTTGTGCTTGGGATCGAGAGTTGGAGCCGAACTGAGATTGATAACTTAGGTATATGTATGGGCATATACCTAAGTAGGGTTGGTTGATACTTCGTGGTTGTATCTTTCTTCTTTGGTTTATCCTTTGTGGATTCTGGGAGACCTTCGGGGGTCTCGGGGTCCCTACTGAGTATCGTATACTCACCCCTGCAAGGGCTATTCCCACACTACATTGTGTTGGATGCAGACAATGGACCTCACTAATCGAGGTAGAGACTTATAGAGCTGGATGGTACCCAGAGGTGGACCACTTGGCGAGACGTACACGGAGTAGACGGACAGACCCGAGGTGTTGAGGAGGCCATCTGTACCCACCTTTCAGGTGGGATTGTTGGAGGATGACTCAGGATTTTCTGTTTACCTTTCTGCAGCTGTACTAGCTTTACAGTACTTGTACTTTACTGTTGGGCTCGTATTTCCAGCCCCTTTCCTTTCAGAACTTACTTTTGTATACAGTTTCACTTAGTGTTTACTTCCTTTTGCGTACTCTGTTGTGTTTGTTTACTTTCATAATGGCAATGTCTTCCCAGCATAGGGATTGATGTCTTTGGTTCTAGTCTCCAGCCCCTGGTCTTGGAAGGCGGGCTTGGGGTAGTCATGGCATGGGCCCCGAGGACGGGTTGTGACAATTACATTTAGTTAAATTTTTATAACCTATTTTAATATCCTTTGTATATATTTTTTATAATGTGGGTAGATAATAAAATTTATAAAATGATATTTTCTTAGATTTTCTATATTTTTAATGTCTTTTAACCTAATCTAGAATAATATTAGACGAACAAGGTGTTTGGTTATATATTTTTGACAATAAACACAATTTCAACATGTATTGAGAAGAGAATAATTAAAGGATTTTAGATAATCTAATAAATTTTATAAAATTATTTAGTTAATTACTTAACTATGGTATCATTATGTCTTTATATGTGAAAATACCACTGGGAATAAAGATTCACATTGGAGTATCAATGAATAAAATTAACATGAATGAATAGAAAATAAAATATATATTGAGTTTTTGCTAATATATAATAAAGAATAATTGTGTACCAAAGACTAAAAAATATATATTATCAGATGAAAAATTATTTTATTAATGGTTCATCATTTTAAATTGTTTATATAGAATTGAAGATGTTTATGTGATGAGAAATGTCTGATTGAGTATAATTACGAGTGAATATTATATCTCTTTATGTATTTCAATAAGGATAGCTAAGAAAATCTATAAAAAGTGTTATTATATGATGAAGAATGATGATAAATTAATATTATACTTAGTTTATTTTTTAATATGTTTTAATGATACTTGAGGATACAGAATTGTGTTAAAATACACATAACAAGTATTTATGTACATCATAATCTTCACAATTTTTTATATGATTATTGACTGTTATGTGATGTTATTCCAAAGTAATATTAATCTTTTGACACATTATGATTATGTTTTTATAAGGATGGTAAAATTTTATGATATGTTTCATTGATGATCTGAAAATATATTGCTTATGTATGAGTCCATTTAATTTCTCAATACATATGTTAGTGTTGGTCATGCTCTCTAATGGGATACATAATAGGTACTATAAATCAAGAATAATTATTATTTACTTATATATAAGAGTCATTTTGAGTTAAAGATTTATAATTTGGCCAAATATTTAGAAAAAAATAAGAAAACCATGAGTAAACAACCAGTATATAAAGGTTCCTTAGATGATTGTAGGAATTTGTAAGATTTTCTAAATAGTAGTAATAATTTACATGTGTAATATGTTCATATATATATTTGAAATATAATTATAATTAAAATATTACAGCACTATATGGTATTAAAGCATGACATGTTTATGATCCTAACAGTATAATTATTATTATAGAGAAATAAATATAAAATAGTTGTAGAAATTTTTGAGAAATAAATGCGCCAATATTATGATGATCCATGGGAAACAAATATAAGGATGATGATAGGAGCTATGATTAAATCCAATTTAAATGTATAAAATTTATTAATAGGTAAAGTATATTACATGAGTGCAAAGGTGGATATGTATAGGCAATCTAATGATATTATTGATTATTATAATATTATTTTACTTATTAATGTCTAATATTTATGGGAATTTATTTAAGAAAATATCATACATTAAATATTATAGAACATTTATATTCTAATATTTAAGATACATCGCATGGTAATTATAAGATTATTAAGAGTATTAGAAGATAATTATGATTTTGTTATATGAGGAAACAAATGACAGTATGATTGAATAGATTCTTTTTATTGATGTAAAGAAAGATCTAACACTATTGTTATATGAACAACCCTATTTTATAAAGAATATTAAGAGAAATTATAATTCATAACCAGTATATATATTATCAGCCAAATTTGATTTAATTCGATGAAGAATAAATTAATCAATTTGTAAATGTTATAGTTAAGAAATAATTTAGACCAATATTTTTCATTTATATTCAAATATAGGTGGCCTTATAATGGTGGAATACTTAAAAAGGAGATCAAATTTAGCTTTTCAATAGAAAATGAGAACATACATTCTTATCACAAATCATGATGAGCTAGTTGAATTTAGTTTTCAATGTAGCAGAAGTTGTTCCCATATGCTAAGAAGAGTATAAGCTATTTGATTCTTTAATTTTGTTTGTTTCGGTTTAAGGCCATCCCCATTCTATATGTTTAATGTTGATAATAAATTATAACTTCTTTATAATGGGATAATAGTCAATATATAGTAAGGACTACCTCACACGCATTTAGTAAAAGATGAAATTCGTTAGTTACCCTGTTTTTTTCATTATTATTAATCATCTTTTCTTTAAAAAAATATTAATGGAAAAAAATCATGATAGATCCCTTGGCCTGATAGGTTTAGATGTAAAATGGAAAATGTTTTTAATTTTTAATTTTAGACGCACTAAATCACACACTCTTAGTCACCTCTTATATTGGGTTCACTAATCCATATGGAACTACAACAATTTTTAAATGAAATTTAGTTAATAAATAAATTTAAATATTGAATTTAAATTGATTTTTTTTAAAATTCTTAATAGAAAATCAGTTCATTTTTATCTTATTATCTTACCTATAGTAATTAGTAATTCTTATATGTTTAAAAATTAGTTATAATAATATTAATTTTATAAATATAATAAATTTAATTTCTAATTAGAAATTTTAAACTAAAAAAATTTAATACTTAAAATACTATATATTTCTTAATTATTAAATGGTAATTTTATTACATTGATAAAAACATATGAATAACATCCTAACTACTTTTTAAGATGGTAAATAATATAACATCCTTGTCCTAAATGGAGACACAATAATTGTTTTTATTTGAGTATAATGACTAAGTTAACATAGATCCTATAGTAATTCATACCAACTTGAATATTCTTTATAGGATATTTATTTGAATCCTTATGAGTTAATGTTTTGAATTTCCATTGAGTAAGAAATAACCTTATGATGATACCTCTATTTCATGGTAAATAAAATTCCCCTCATATGGAATATTTCACCTATATAATGTTATAACATATTCTTTTTTCATAAATTTTATTATGTGGTTAACCTTAATTATACTCACTATCTATATTATAATTTTAAAATATTTACCAATAATGGTTTCCTCTTTGGGATATTTATCAATTTTCAAAACTATTCAATCAATGATATAAATAGTAATCAAACCATGAAATTATAGAAACAAAAACTCAATCATTACAGTACAAAATGGATCATTTTACCACATAGGAAACCAATGAAATATTATCCTGATGATAAAATACCACCAAAAAACCATAAACCCCAATATACATCATTTATACTTCAAAAAATACATATATAAATCATCACCAAAAAAATATTTTTCATGTAAATTTCCTCTATTTTCATGTATTCTTGGATAATAATTATTTCATTTTAATAGTCATCATTATTTAACCATGTATTTTTATATGACACACTAATTATAAGATATAAATTTATAGAATTTCCATTTAGTTTTTAATTTTTGATTGTAATAATTCATTTAAGCACACTTAAATTTGATTTCATATTATAGGTGTATATTTTTATATTTTGGACGAATATCATGTTGGTTTACTTGATTAAAATTTTAGTAGGAAAATCATGAAACCTAAAAATACAAATTTCTTTATTTAATGATGAATAAAATATTATGTCATTAAATTTACTACCTTAAGATAATTCTCTGTTAAAATTATTAATCATTATAAATTAGGAAAATTGGTGAATATATCTATAATATAAGCAATTAAACTAGGTATATGATTAAATAGGAATGTAACTGGAAAATATTTGGTAGGACTAGAGAACCAAAATAGGAATACATCCACTTATTCCCTTATAGTATGAATAATTTAATTGAGATATTTTTATTAGTATAAACTATTTGTGTAATGTGTATAAGTTAATTAAGAAATATATTGGTGAAGGAGTTACCAATAGTAATTTATAATACCTCATTAATCTATTTATAATAATAATATAATATTGAAAATATAATATTTTTTATAACATAAATACTTGATATGATCATTTTATTAAGAGTGGAAATCCAGTCTCAACGAAGTTATAAATTAAAAAAATAAGTACAAACTAAATTTATCAGAATAACATATTATGAAAACCAACTATAGATGATTTATATAATTTACATGATATTATGGAACCACTAGTTGTTTATACTGATAGATAAACATCAAAATATTGAAGTGGTGATTTAATATATCTAAATAACTTTAATGATATTAATTAATACATAGAAATTGAGTAAAATTTTGAGGACATGGACTTAATCATTAAACATTACACTAGTTATGAACTTGAATTCACATTAATGTATTCCTAATGGATTTTTGGGTTTATGGTTTTAGAAAATTTTGACAATCTCTTAAAAATTAAACACATAAATTAAACATGTACACATATACTTAGTATACTTTTTTCACATTAAAAAACTATTATTTAAAAAATATTGCGTCTTTTATGAAAAATAATCACAATTTTCCTTTGATATCAACATTTTCCCAACACTTCCTTAATCCATGGGAAAAAATTAAAACATGGGATAAGAACATAAAATCTTAGTAAGGGATATAAAAGAAAGGAAACCGTTATTTTAGTTAAAAACCAAATTTTTTATTCTTAAAACATACCTTTTTTACCAAGAAAAAATAATAATCTTTTTAATAAGATCATTATCTTTATTTTTGAAAATTTAATGATTTCCATGTAAACTCCTTAGAAATAATATAAAATTAATTTTGGTTACTTGGGAAATCATTATCATAGATACCTTACAAAACCCTTTAAAAAATACTTACAAATCGGAATAACCATACAACTGACATCCAATACAATTATCTAGAGAACAAAATCATTACCCAATACTTTAGAGTGCAATCTGGGAACACCCATTTTAGAAGTTATAATGGGTTCACCTAGTTATATCTGGGTGCACCCATAATAAATAATTTCCAATGAAAATATAATGAATATGAACCTTTAAAAATCTTTTAATACCATGTACAAAACACATCCAGATATAAAAATTTCCTTTTGGTTAAAAATAAATTTTAAAATCTTAAAAATCCATACATAATAATGAAACCATTTTCTTTAAAAATTATTTTGAAAAATTATTAATTAAAAACTAAATAATCAAAGAATCACGAATCATGAAATACCATTCATTATGTATATGTTCAAAAAAATTTCTTTTGACCGTTGTCAAAAGAGTTGAAAGAGTACCTTTAGTATGGGATTTTTAAAATAAATTCGTTAACATAAAACAAGAAAAATATTCCTTTTTTGAAAACAATTGAGATAAATTTTAAAATTGAATTATTAAAATAATTATGAACATAAAAATAAATTTTTAAAATTAAAATTTACAAACATGGAAATGATAGATAATTATTTAGAAATTAGACCTTTAACACATTTAAAATGAGATTTTTTAGTAAGAGTATCTTACCTTAAGTTTCATTTGTTACGTATATTTTTTATTACCATAATTAATAAAATTAGATTAATTAGTTGTTTTCATTATAAAAAATTTCATTTTTATTTTTCCTTTTATTTTACTTATGACATTATGATAACAATTAATTAATTATTTATGTTCATGTCGAATGTTTTGATGATATTCAATACTAGAGTGAAAAATGACTTGTTATGATTCTATAGTCAAAGTTTTAATTATTCCATAATCTAAATAATAATATTAATGAAATAATAATCATTATTATACATCAATTATATATTTAGATACATCCATTAAATGTTCTTCTAAATAATGAACTATGATACAATCATGGAGATAGAAGGTTGTACATACAGATTAGTAACATTTTTATTTTTCAATGATAATTATGGAATCAAGGTAAGTTTAATTTTATACATAAATAATTATAAAAATATAATTAATATCTTAATAATTATTTAAATGTACTTATAAATATTATCCATGTGATGTGGTGACTAAAAATGAATCCCATTGCTTAGTTGGGGTTATAATTCACACGTATACTTGAACGACACTATCATTTTTATGTTCATGAAAATATAATAATTTAAATGATATATAATCTATTATAAATTAAAGAAATTTCATAAATATAATATATGAACAATAATTCTATAAATATAACCTGATTTGAGGGAGAGATATAGAAAATGAATTGTTTGGTTTGTGAGTAAATAGTTCAATGTACACAAAAATGATTAATGATTTCCCCCTTTGATTGTAGTGTTGATGAGTATAGGTCATTAAATGAACATAATAACATCCAAGTATATGGATAATACTAGGGATACTATTTTTTCATGTTTGAAGAAGGTTTGAGGTATGTGTAAGAATAAAAAATATAGAAACACATGATTACAAATGATATATCTTCTTCAAACGATGTCATTTTCTTAACAGATTAAGACCAATAAGGTTGTAGTTCTTCCTATAATAAGGCCTATATGTGAGGGATTAGGGAGAAGGGGTGCCATTTTATAAGAGAGGGGAGAGTGAATCTTGGAATTTCTTAAATTATTAAAATATAATACGGATATTTAAGAGCCAAAGACTTACAAATGGACTATAAATGAATCCGGTATGAAATAATCGAAAATATATTATCCACTTGTGCTTATTTTTTTTTATTTTTAATTAATTTTATAAATATCAATTCCATATAATATCATTTGTCAAATTTGATACTACTCACTACATTGACATTTAAATACAACATGAAAAATCGTTAAATTTGAATATAATGGGTTAAAACCTACATAATATGTCATCTAGATCTAAAAAATTTATTGGAAGCATTTAATATTTCAAATTATATTAAAAAATTTATTTTTTAAGAACATATATTTTATCATTATTTTAATTAAATTAATATTGTATTAGTGTTGTGTGTGAATTTAGGGTAATTATATCATCTCTAAAAATTCATAACAAATTACCATACTATAGATAAATATTTTATATTTCCATATTCTATTTACAGTTGAATAAATATTCTTGATTGAACCATATTCATAATATTATACATATTGAAAACATGAGTATCACATGATTTAATTTTAATTAAATAAAATACTATAAAGGTCATAACCACTTCCTAATGGAAAATAATGGTCATAAATCATAACAATAAATGATTATAGACAAAAATTACACATAAAAAAAATTTATTCAAGTGTTTGTGCAGTTTAATGGTTCTTATCATTTTAATTAAAAATATTTTATCGATTTCTCCATTAATTAGATAAATACTTTATCATTGTTGTGCAATCCTTTAATGTATATATTTCTTCTGTAAAAATTAAAAATAAATAATCATGTTGAAGATAAATCCATTATAATTAAAATTACTATTAATGGTCTAATATGTCATTGAAACACCATATTTTAAAATTGTTATAGTCATTTGAAACCATAGTGTGAATAATTTTACATTCATGTAAATAAAATACTATAAGGTATTTAATGTCAACCAAGTGGATCCTAATATCCCAAATTATTATCATGAATGATTATAGTGAACCTTAATCACGAAATATGATTTATTTAATTTTTTTGTATCATTTAAGAGTTCTTGTAATTTGAATTAATATCATTTAATTGTTTTTTTTCTTCTAGCACAAGCACTGTAAACACCCAGAAATTTCAAGGAAATTTTTTTCTTAATTTTTTTGGGATTTTACAAGAATGCAGAATCTGATGGCACCTGATTCCGAGGCCCGGTGTGCCCGGGATCAATTTATGAAGTTTTTCTCGGGTACATTCAGTGAACGAACACGCGGGTTTTTCTAACTTTTGAACCGGTGCTCGGAATAAAAATCTGAGGGCACCGATGAAACCACATCACCATTTTTTTGCTTAAGTGGACTTTTACCATAGGTGCGTTTGTTCGGGGAAAGAAGTTAAATTTTAGGGTTTAAGGAAGAAATAAATAAAATTGTGAACAATTTTATTTTTGATATTCAAGGAAGTTAAAATCTACCATGGGAAGTTGTTGGTGGGTTCCACAACCACCCAACTTCCCATGTGTGAAAATGTGGGAGGTGGGGCCCACACCCACCTAACCTCCCATAGGAGAGTTTAGTGTGGTGGGGCCCACACGAGACCATAACCCATTGAATTTCTTATAATCCCCTTAAAATCCCTTGGTTTTAAATGTGAATTTTCACATCCTCCTCTCTTTAATAAATTCTTTCTAACTCACCTCTTGAATTAATTGGTAACCTCCTCTTAATTTGAGTAACTTCTCCCTTTCACATTCTCCCTCTTAATTCTTTTAAGCCAACACACACCTTAATTAATGTATTGAGTCTCCTCAATTAATTAATTAAGTGTTGAGTTTTTAATTTCAAATGGAATGTGTTAATAAAATAATTGGTGAGCCATTATTTTATTTTGGGACACACTTTGTGTTGGAGAATTTGGAGAGAGTTCTTGTGAGAAGAAGAAGAAGAGAATTCCTCTTCGTTGAAGAACGACGCCTTCTCAACGAAGAACGATGCTTCTTTATCAAAGAATGACACCCTTCCTAGACGAAGAACGAGACACCGACTGTGGAGACCAATGCCAACAACAAAGTTCTTCTTCTTCTTCTGATGTCGACAGAATCAATACCGTTCTACAGCAAAGTTTGACTTCCGTGACTCGACGACGTGCGATGTCAATTTCGAGGTAGGGGTTTAATCTTCGTTCAAGTTTTATTTAACTAACTTCATTGATAATTGTTGGTCGCTTGCTATCATTATAACGGGAGGAGGTTAGACTACACAAACATGGCCGACCCTCCTCCCCCTTACTATCATACTCGTTGTGGCTCAAACGAAGGTGACATGGGGCCATCACACTGCACGGAAACAAGAAGAAACACGACGAAGAAGCGCGGCGACATTGAGGCCGAATGAAACCGTGGTCGGAGTCGAGGACGCAGAGGCGATTCTAAGACTCCACAATTTGTTTATTGATGTGTGGATCGACGGGCGACGAAGAAGTGGGCCACAATGGCGTTTGAATCCCTTTGCAGTGAAGATTGGGTCCCAGGAGGACTGCTGGAAAAGACGACAAGCGAAACAGACCACCAGAGCGCGTCCGGTGGTCCACGGAAAACAGAGGTGGCGTGCCACACCGGCGCAGCGGCGGCGCGCCGCCGGAGCAGAACCGCAGTGGCTGAGCCGCGGCGGCGGACCAAACCGGAATGGCTTAGCCGTTCCGGAGGTAGGCACGACGCGACTTAATGCCGCGCCGGTTTCTTCAGCCGGGGGGTTGTAACCCCCCGCTCCACGTTGGCCACACGAACCGGCCACACCGGGCTGGGCCGACCAGGCCGGGCTGCTCCCTAATGGTCCGGACCTGAACCTGGGTCAGGTCGACCCGGTTCTGGCCGACCTGGGGGGGGGGGTATCGAGCCGGGTCGGACCGGGCCCAAACCCCCTATTTTCGGATAGATCCGTTCAAACGCCCATAACTTGGGCTACGGACCTCCGATTGACGCTTCATCAGTTTACATGAAATCCTTGGATCGATACGGTCATTTAGGTATATTACACTCAATGTTTCGGAGAACTTTGTGTATGGCTGGGTTGGTTCGAACACGAAACCAACCGGGCCCTCGGAGCGGAAACACTTATAACTTGAGCTCCGGACGTCCGATTGACGTGACGTTGACTTTGTTGGATTCCTCTTGATGAGACAGAACTTTTGGCATACTTCACCTGAGGTTTGGAGGCAGTTGGATAGTGGCCGCGTTGGATTGAACCCGAAATCCAACCGGGCCCCTAGAACGGAAAAGCCGATAACTTTCAGACTGGACGTCCGTTTGACGAACCGTCAACGGCGTTGGTGATCACATTGAGGAACGGTCCCTATGAGTATACCCTATGAGAGTTCGGGGTACAGTTGAGATATGGCTGGGTTGGTTCGCACACGAAACCAACCGGGCCCCTGGGATGAAAAGGCTAATAACTCACAGACTGAGCATTTGATTGACACGCCGTCTGTTGTGTTGAGACCCCTATTATGAGGCCGTACTTTGAGATACTTTTTCATGGGACTTTGTGATACTTGGAGTATCGACCTACAGCTCATGGAGCGGACCCTCTCGGAGATGAGCGTACGGAGTACGGAGACCGTGTAGCTGGCTGAGACCTGATGACTGCTTGTCCGATTCGATTCAGAGTGACTTGCATAGCCCAGTGGGGAGCACTACTTAGGTATATGTATGGGCATATACCTAGGTAGTGGTTATCCATTGATTTCATAACCTTTGTGTTACCTCATGATTGAGATGGGTTATTTGATAACTTAGGTATAACTATGGGATTATACCTAAGTAAGGGTTATCTGTTGCGATCCTTCTTTGTGGTTATCCTTGTGGGATTTAGTGAGACCTTGAGGGTCTCGGGGTTCCTATTGAGTATCGTATACTCACCCCTGCACAGGCTATACCCACACCTCGTTGTGTTGGTTGTAGACGATGGGCAGCACTGACGGAGTCCGAGTGTTCGAGGACTGGACGGTACCCGGTGGTGGACTTCACGACGAGACGATACTTGGAGGAGGTTGACGGGTGAGAGCGTTGTGGAGGCTATCTATACCTACCCTTCAGGTAGGATCCGTGGTGGACGATCCAGGAGCTGTGCTATATGTACCTACCCTTCAGGTTGGATCCGAGGTGGACGACCCAAGAGCTGCTTCTATTCTTCCAGATGTTTTCCTTTTCTGTTGTACTTCCTTTCAGTTGTAGTTGTACTTTTCAGTTGGGTTTGTATTCTGGCCCTTTTTAATTTTCATCACTTTATTTGGTACTTATTGTATTACTTTCGCTTGTACTTTGTGGTGTTTTGTTTACTTTTATAAAGGTAATGCCTTCCTAGTTATATGGATTTACACCTTTGGTGCTAGTTTCCAGCCCCTGGCCTTTGAAGGCGGGCTTGGGGTAGTCACGGCACGGGCCCCGCGGACGGGTCGTGAAAAATTGTTATCAGAGGAGTCGGTTCTACCGCAAAACTTATAACTCTGATATTTTCTTTCTGTGAAGCAATAGTGTTAAGGGTACCGAGAGTGGTTTTCAGTTCAGGGAGTCCATTTTTGGTGTGGGCGGCCGATGTATCCATACACCAGGACCCTAACAACTGATTTCCGACTTTGTGCACGAAAACACTGATTGTGTGTGTGTTTTCATAGGTTTTACCTTAAATCAGCTCAAACCAGGTCAGCTCACCAGGTATAAATCTTTTGACCGTGTCACATTTGTTTCTTTCAGGATGCCTCCCCGCGGACGACCAGCTAGAGCCCTGAGAGTTGTACGTATTGACAGCCTGCTGAGCGACGTGACCTCAGTACAGGGCCCTATCCCAGTTGAGGCACCAGCGGAGGCACCAGCGGTACTACCACCTGTTGGGCCACTGATTCCACCAGCCCCAACAGCAGAGGGTGCACATTGCTTGAGCGCACTACACGAGTTCCAGCGCCAGAGGCCATCCAGGTTCAGGGGAGAGACGAACCCGCAGGCGGCTGAGGATTGGATGGAGGCTGTGGTGAGAATCTTTAGGCTAGTGGGGACGCTAGAAGACTTCATGGTGATCCTTGGTGCCAACCTTCTTCAGGCAGCAGTAGACAGATGGTGGAGCCTAATGCTCCAGATTCATGATGAGGCGACACTTCTATGGGAATACTTAGAGAGCCTGTTCCGGGTAGAGTTTGTACCGGCCACCCTTTGAGTGGTGCGTATACAGGAGCTACTGCATCTTCAGCAGGGTAGCATGACGGTGGCGCAGTACTCAGCGTGGTTCACAGACCTCTCACACTACTCCACAGATATGGTACGGGACCTGTTCTTCAGGGACCGAACCTTTGAGCAGGGGATCAGGCGAGATATTAGATCTTTTGTTGTTTCTCACATTATCCTGACGCAGACAGGGGTGTTGGAGCGAGCCCTCTTAGTGGAGAGTTTCCTTGCTGAGCAGTCTCCAGCAGCAGGACCCACCACTAGCCGACATGCGGCAGAGTCTTCTGCAGCAGGCGGTATATAGATGATGCAGAGGTCTAAGAGGACCAGACCTACAGGTGGTTGGATGCATGACTCAGGGTCGGTAGTGCGAGGCACCCAGGGGAGTGACAGAGCCAGACCTGCCATGTTGTGTTACATGTGCGGTGGACAGGGTCACATGGCTCGTGACTGTCCGAACCACCGGTCAGATGATCAACAGATAAATTAAGGACCTCCCAGGCAGAGGCAGTAGTTCGATTGAGGTGGACCGCAAGGAGCAGAAGGCCGAGGGAGGGGAGCTGGCCGTGCACCTGGAGGTGGAAGACGCTTCGAGGTGCTTCCACCACCACCACCAGGAGGTCCACCCTGACCGTAGGGAACAAGTGGACATGGGAGAGCTGAGCTTCAGGCAGCAGAAGCATATTAGTACAGAGCTCTAGAAGCTGGCGAAAAAGAGAAGGACTAGTTCCAGGCATGGGACCTTTGATCTTGGTGCTTCTACTTTCCTTGTTGTCATTATTGTGTGTCTTTGTACTTCAAGATGTAGTAATAAAAGACACTTGTCCTTGTGACATTTTCTTCCTTCCTTTTTGTGTACTGAGAGGTCCCAGTTAAAACTGTTTACTTGACCCTCACTTTTGAGATTCCTACCGGAGGAGACCGAGTTACCTCACGCTGATGCCGACAGTGTGAATCGACCCTTAGAGGCAAGAGTGACGATTGGATCTCTTGGTAGTAACATTGAGGCCTTACGATGTCGTCCATGGCATGAATGCATCATTCATGTCCGGATTGACTGTATTAGGCAAAGAACGTGGTTCATCTAGGGGATGAGACTAGATTTCTCTTATCAAAAAAGAAGAAATCTTAGCAGCTCTTGTGGGACAAGAGATGGTCCATGCTACGATGGAGAAGGTGCAGATCATCCATGAGCGGATGAAGACTGCACAGTTCAGACAGAAGTCCTATGTTGATAGGAGACAGGACCACTGGAATTTGAGGATGGTGACCACATTTTCTTACGGGTCTCATCTCGATGAGGTCTATAGAGATGTGGCCAAGGCGGAAAATAATCTACGAGGTCCAAGGGACCTTTTCAGGTCCTCAGAAGGGTAGGCGAGGTGGCTTACCGTTTGACCCATCCACCTCAGTTGCACCAGGTGCACGTCGACTTCCACGCATCTCAGCTGGGGAGATACGTGCTTGACCCGATGCATATCATCGACCATGGGGAGATGGACATTGGCGATGGGGTGACTTTTGAGGTGTTCCAGTAGAGGTTGAGGATTGAAAAGAGTGGGTCCTATGAGGACGGTCGATTCCTCTTGTGTGCTTTTGTTGGAAGCATGTGAACCTTCAGGAGAGTACATGGGAGCGGAAGGCTCAGATGCGTGCTTAGTACCACTTTTGTATCCCTAGTTTGTGTTAAAGCTTTATGGAGACATAAATCCCTGAGGTGGGAGTAATGTAAAGACCCGGAAATTTCAAGGAAATTTTTTTCTTAATTTTTTTGGGATTTTACAAGACCACAGTTTTTGACGGCACCTGATTCCGAGGCCTGGTGTGCCCGGAATCAATTTCCGAAGTTTAGCTCGGGTACGTTCAGTGAACGAATGAGCGGGTTTTTCTAACTTTTGAACCGGTGCTCGGAATCGAAATCCAAGGGCACTGATGAAACCGTAACAATAGTTTTTTGCTTAATTGGACTTTTACTGTAGGTGCGTTTGTTCGGGGAAAGAAGTTAAATTTTGGGGTTTAGGGAAGAAATAAATAAAATTAGGAACACTTTTATTTTTGATATTAAAGGAAGTTAAAATCTACCATGGGAAGTTGTTGGTGGGGTCCACAACAACCCAACACCCTATGTGTGAATATGTGGGAGGTGGGTCCCACACCCACCTAACCTCCCATAGGAGAGTTTAGTGTGGTGGGGCCCACACGAGACCATAACCCCTTGAATTTATTATAATCCCCTTAAACTCCCTTGGTTTTAAATGTGACTTTTCACATCCTCCTCTCTTTAATAAATTCTTTCTAACTCACCTCTTGAATTAATTGGTAACCACCTATTAATTTGTGTAACTTCTCCCTTTCACACTCTCCCTTTTAATTCTTTTAACCCAAAACACACCTTAATTAATGTATTGAGTCTCCTCAATTAATTAATTAAGTGTTGAGTTTTGAATTTGAAATGGAATGTGTTAATAAAATAATTGGTGAGCCATTATTTTATTTTGGGACACACTTTGTGTTGGAGAATTTAGAGAGAGTTCTTGTGAGAAGAAGAAGAATAAGAGAATTCCTCTTCGTTGAAGAACGACGCCTTCTCAACGAAGAACGACGCTTCCTTATCAAAGAACGACACCCTTCCTTGACAAAGAACGAGACGCCGACCGTGGAGACCGATGCCAAAAACAACATTCTTCTTCTTCTTCTAACGTTGACGGAATCAATACCGTTATACTACGACGTTCTACTTCCGTGACTCGACGACGTGCGACACCAATTTCGAGGTAGGGGTTTAATCTTAGTTCAAGTTTTATTTAACGAACTTCGTTGATAATTGTTGGCTGCTTGCTATCATTATAACGGGAGGAGGTCAGCCCACACAAACAAGACCGAACCTCCTCTACCTTGCTGTCATACTCGTTGTGGCTCGAATGAAGGTGATGTGGTGCCATCGCACCGTGCGGAAACAAGAAGGAACACGGCGAAGAAGAGCGACGCCGTTGAGGCCGAACGAAACCGTGGTCGGAGTCGAAACCGAAGAGGAGATTCAAAGACTCCGCAGTTTTTTTATTGATGTGAGGATCGAAGGGCGATGACGAAGTGGGCCACAATGGTGTTTGAATTCCTTCGTAGTGAAGATCAGGTCCTGGGAGGACCGCTGGTGAAGACGGCGAGCGAAACGGACCACCAGAGCGCGTTCGGTGGTCCGCGGAAAACGGCGGCGGCGCGCCACACCGGTATGGCGGAACTGGTGACCGGTGGCAGTGGCGCGCTGCCGGAGAAGAACCGCCGCAGATGAGCCGCGGCGGTGGATCAAACTGGAATGGCTTATCCATTCCGGAGTCAGGCGCGGCTTAATGCCGCGCTGGTTTCTTCAGCCGGGGGTTTGTAACCCCCCGCTCCACGCCGGCCACACGGACCGGCCGCACCGGGCTGGGTCGACCAGGCCAGGCCGTTCCCTAATGGTCCAGACCCGGACCCAGGTCAGGCCGACCCGAGGGGGGGGGGGGGGTATCGGGCCGGGTCGGATCGGGCCCGAACCCCCTATTTTCGGACAGATCCGTTCAAACGCCCATAGCATGGGCTATGGACCTCCGATCTATGCACTTTCAGTTGAGATGCGATCCTTGGATTGAGTCGGTCATTTTGGTATATTACAGTCAAGGTTTCGGAGAACTTTGGGTATAGCCGGGTTGGTTCGAACCCGAAACCAACCAGGCCCTCGGAGCGGAAACACTTATAACTTGAGCTCCGGATGTCTGATTGACGTGCCGTCGACTTTGTTGGATTTCTCTTGATGAGATGGAACTTTTGGAATACTTCACCTAAGGTTTGGATGCAGTTGGATAGTGGTCGTGTTGGATTGAACCCGAAATCCAACCGGGCCCCTGAAATGGAAAAGCCGATAACTTTCAGACCGGACGTCCGTTTGACGAACCATGAGTGGCGTTGGTAATCAAGTTGAGGAACAGTCCCTATGAGTATAACCTATGAGAGGTCGGGGTATAGTTGAGATACGGCCAGGTTGGTTCGCACACGAAACCAACCAGGCCTCTGGGACGAAAAGGCTAATAACTCACAGACTGGGCGTCCGATTGACGCACCGTTTGTTATGCTGAGAGCCCTAGGACGAGGCGGTACTTTGAGATACTTCTTCATGGGAATTTGTGATACTTGGAGTATCGACCTGTAGCTCGTGGAGCGGACCCTCCCGGAGACGATTGTACGGAGTATGAAGACCGTGTAGCTGGCTGAGACCTAATGACTGCTTGTCCGATTTGATTCAGAGTGACTTGCATAGCCCAGTGGGGAGCACTAATTTGTGAGGTGGCAGACCCATGGTGGAGGAGCACTAATTTTTGAGGTGGCAGGCCTGCGGTACTCGACAGGAGGAGTACCTCTGTAGGCTATGAGGGGGAGCACTACATGTGAGGTGGCATACCCATGGCGGAGGAGCACTACTTTGTGAGGTGGCAGACCCGCGGTACTCGATAGGAGGAGTACCTCAACAGTCTTAGGTTAGTGAGCTGTACCTCAGAGTCATGATAGGATCACTGTACTCGTCAGAGACGGAGCTCTTCAGCAGTTACGGTTTTGATAATGAAAATCCTGGTTTGAGCTGAGTTTATGACCTTTGTGTTTACCTCATGATTAAGATGGGTCACTTGATAACTTAGGTATATGTATGGTCATATACCTGGGTAGTGTTTATCCGTTGATTTCATAACCTTTGTGTTACCTCATGATTGAGATGGGTTACTTGATAACTTAGGTATAAGTATGGGCTTATACCTAAGTAAGGGTTATCTGTTAAGATCCTTCTTTGTGGTTATCCTTGTTGGATTTAGTGAGACCTTGAGGGTCTCGGGGTCCCTACTGAGTATCGTATACTCACCCCTGCACGGGCTATGCCCGCACCTCGTTGTGCTGGTTACAGACGATGGGTAGCACTGATAGAGGCCGAGTGTTCGAGGACTGGACGGTACCCGGTGGCGAACTTCACGACGAGATGATACTTGGAGGAGGTTGACGGGCGAGAGCGTTGTGGAGGCTATCTGTACCTACCCTTCAGGTAGGATCCGTGGTGGACGATCCAGGAGCTGCGCTATCTGTACCTACCCTTCAGGTATGATCTGAGGTAGATGACCCAGGAGATGCTTCTATTCTTCCAACTGTTTGTCTTTTCTGTTGTACTTCATTTTAGTTGTAGCTATACTTTTCTGTTGGGTTTGTATTCTGTCCCTTTTTACTTTTCAGCATTTTCTTTTGTACTTAGTTTATTATTCCCTCTTGTACTCTGTGTTGTTTTGTTTACTTTTATAAAGGCAATGCCTTCCCAGTTATCAGGATTTACGCCTTTGGTTCTAGTCGCCATCCCCTGGCCTATGGAAGGCGGGATTATGGTAGTCACAACACGGGCCCTGAGGACGGGTCGTGACAAGCACATCATCAATGTTGTATAAACATTACTTGTAATTATTTAATATATAAATGTTACAAAATTAATATTTTAAAAATAAATAAATTATTCCTAATATAGTCTTTAATATTCATTAATTTTGAATATTTACTCATAACCATGTCAAGACAACTTATTTTGTTTTGTTAGTTTGAGTTTTCTTACCATGAACAAGCATTGTACAATCATTTGGATTAGATTATTGTTATATGATACTAAAATTAGAAAATATTATTCAAAATCGTAAATTAAATATAATAATTAATATTAAATTCTGTAAATAAGAATTTATAACTAAATTATTATCTATATGGTACAAAATTTGACTTTTACAATATTGTGTAGGCACTATGTCAGAATTAAAAATGATTTTTATATTTATCATGAAATAAATTATAATATACATTTTATGAATTTCATTTACAATAATTATATAATAAAATACTAATTTATTCATTAAATATTTTTAATAAATTTTTATATAAAAATTATGTCTGTATGATATTACAAAAGATACCATATTTTATAAAAAACAATATTTTTTATTATTCACTAAAAAAACAACGTTTTTCAGAAAATTCTCAAAATTTCACCAGAATTGTTTTTTGATTTTATGATTTCAAAAAATTATGCTCAATTTATAAAATTATTTTTCTGAAACATGATGATATTAATTATAATATTCTTTCATAATGCTCAATAAAACTAATTTGTTAAGAAAACATTTTTTGGAGAATAAAATGACTTTATGAAATATTAATTTATTATTTTATAATAATTTAAAAATAAAACTATATTGATTAGAAAATAAATATTTATTTACTGAATATTTCTTTTATCATTCTTACCCAACAATTTAATAACTAGGTTATAATGGTCACATTTAAAACCATAATATTTAATTGACCACTTAAGTGCATTATTGCGTATCTTTTATGCTATCAAACATTGTGTTTCATTTTAAAATATTGACAAGTTACATTCACCACCAATTTTGGAAATTTCAGACACACACTTTTAAATTCAGGTTTGGTAAATTTTATTTTAATTCCAAAATTCCTTTATTGAAATCCCATATTTGAAAATCGGTTGAAAAAACATCTTCTTAAAAAAGATATTGGAAAAAAATTTATAGGTCATAAAAAAACTAGGATTCTAATTTGGGAAAAAGTAATGAAAATTCAAAATATGGACATTGATGATAATTATAACTATCAAAATTTGATGGAAATTGATAAATAAAATTTTCATTAGAAAGTTAAACATCACAAAAACAATAAATATTTGATTCGTTAAAAGGCTATTGATTTCATGGGAAGAAAATTAAAAGGATAATATTTTTATTTTAGGACTCATTTCCTATATTTAATTAATTTTATTATCATATATAATAGAAGAATAAGGAATTATAATTACCTGAAAGTTAGAGTTTCATCCATTAATAAATTTCCACCACAAACTCATATTTTTGACTTAATTATGAGTATGAATTGTTCATGCTTGGAGAACTAAGATCAACTTCAAAATAATCAAATAATACTCAAAATATTAACTATATATTTGTTTTATCTTGAAAGATTGACGAAAACCACAAGTATTATTACACGATAAGATAATTATCCAAAAAGATAAACCACTATATGTAGAAAAATTACTTTAGTCCAAAAAATTAAATAGTAATTCCCAAAATTAAACATAGATCAATAAATAAATAATAATCCTTAAAATACGTCAAAAAAAATTCTAGGATATGATTTAGACACAAAAAATTGAAGGATTTGACCACATATTTTTGCAAGATAAATTTTATCATTTATGTTTAGATAACAACAACCACTATTTATGTCTTACACCAAAATGTAATTTCCTAAATAAAATAATCTCTTTAATATGATAACTATTTCCATAAATTATTTTTATCACCATAAATCCACAATAAAATCATATATGCTCCCAACATATAAATAAACAATTATTCTAAAATAAAATCCCACAGTTTTCTATTTTTCTTAATTATATAGAGTTCCAAAAATATTGAATATCTTTTGAAATAACAATAATCACTTAATCACCCAATCATTTTACAATACCATGCTTATCTATTCAATTAAAAATATGTTCTAAAAGTCAATTTAACCTTTATACATCATATGGTTTAAATACAGAAAAAATATTTAATACTAATGAGAAAATCCGATAAGCTAGTGGTAGTAAATATTCCCTTGTTGTAGTTCTATTGTGGGATCAAAATGAATGGACTTTCAAGATGTTGATGTGAACCATGTTTAAGGCACCGAGTCGATTACCCGAGTGGAGGAGTTGGATTTTCAAGGCCCGATAACGCGTGGGATATTAAAGAGGTTGAATGCAACAATGAGTGATCATCTCGCTTCATTAAAGTCCCAATGGGTCTTAACTTGCATGGATGGAGAAAATGGGCCTATTATCTCACTTATTAAAGCCCAAACATGATTCTTAAATCTTGGCCCACATGGTTGTATGAATTTGGAAGCCTTTCCCACATGGAGTATTCTAGAAATGGAATCTTTGGACACCAAAGTCAAATCCGGTGGGCTGTGCACTCAAAGTCAAATCTGGTGGGATATAGTTGGAAAGTTGTGTGTCACTTTTCCAAAAGTCTTTGGTAGGATTTATCTTTTTAATTTAAGGTAACAAAGTAGTTTAGCCTTTATGACTTTTGGGTATTAGACCCTTGACTATTGTACCAACCCCTTGGCTATAAATAGCCACCCCCATGGCACTTGTATGGCATTCAAGATTTAATTGATAACTTATGCTTTGTTTCTCTCCGTTGTGTGAGGATTGTCCCGGATTTTCTCCTAGATCTTGTGCATTCTTTCCTTGTCAATCTACAAGTTAGATTGGTGATCCAAGATCACAAATCCCCCAATTCTGTGCCTCAACCCAAGTGCGTTGTTGTGTGGATTGGCCATCACATCCCTCACTTGAGTGTGTTGTCTAAGTAGTAGGTCGCGCTCCATATAGTGTTGATTGAATCTTGCATCCACTATCTGTACCCATCATCCGCCACTTATCCCCGAACCATATCCTTAAACTACCACCCTACGCTGTGAAGATCGGGCCACCCCGTGCGTCTCACATCAGTTGGTATCAGAGCGCCAGTTGACACAGTAGGCATCTATACCTTCATTTATATTTCTTTTACCCATTACCCTTATTATATTTCCTTATTATCCACCCATTCAAAAAAAACCTTTTCTTTGAAAACCTCCATAATTAGCCTTTGTTGTGCAAGATTGAAATATTTTCACATTGAGTCAATTGTTCATCTGCTATATGTGATTTGTATCCGAAAAAAAATCAAATTCTCTCAACTCATCATTTTGTGCTTCTCAAAATTAAGCACATCCTTTTCTTTGAGTGATTTAAAAAAAATATTACTCTCTGTTCATCATCTTGTGCTTTAAAACTCCAAGCACAACACTTTTTGGGGAGATTTGACAAAAAAAAGAAAAAAATCAGATACAATTACTTCATCATCATGATTTACATTATTCACACTTTCCATATCCGTAAATCAATTTCTCTATCATTTTTCTTCATCCCCATATTATATTTGGCTCATATTGTTATTAATTTTTTCTTATCTTGTACAATCGGGCAAAACCCAAGTACCACCTTTCTACCCCCTTTTCCACCCACCCTTATCTATTTTTCTACCCTCTTTTCACCCTTTATCCATTACCACTCAAACGGGTTGTGATAAACCATACTCCAACACAATCTTGGTTTGGGAAGCATTGGTGGCACGTGATCATCCCAAACAAGGTATTTCATAAGAGATTAGAATTTGAATTGAGTGTTGAGAGTGGAGAGAAATAAGAAAAAAAATCTTGTGTGTGTGTATGTAAATCTCATGTGTGTAAGTGTGTGTGTGCTTGTGTGCGTGGGTGTGTATGTCTTGTGTGTGTGAGTGTGTATCCTTGTGTGCGTGAGTGTGTAAATCTTATGTACGTGTGTGTGTACATCTCGCATGTGTGAGTGAGTGTGTATCATTGTGTGTGTGTTTCTCCCCGTGTGTGTTTGCGTTTGTGTAACATGTCATGGCAGAAGATCGTGGGAAGAAAATTACTCATGTTAACAATGATGGAAGTCAAAGTAGATCTCCCACACCCGAAGCTACGCAATTCCAAATGAAAGATTTGGTGAGCCACTTCGAGAAGCTTCTTGATCGGAAGTTGGAGTTACTACATGAGAGGATTGATAACCTGGAGAATCAACCAAGCCCAAGGATGGTCCATGATAACCCATGACGAGCTCCGACACCACGTCAGTCCCACATCATGGAGGAGGAGATGGAAAACCTTGATGGTGATTTTGAGGATGTCCTGCAAAGGAGGAGGTTGTACCAAAAACCTAGAGGAGGACAAAGGAGACAACCTGATGATGACCTACTTGGTGGGATCAAGGTGAAGGTCCCTTCATTTCAAGGGAAAAGTGATCCGGAAGCATACTTGGAGTGGGAGATGCAGATCAAGCAAGTCTTTTCTTGTCATACCTATTTTGAGGAGAAAAAGGTAAAACTTACAGCCCTTGAATTCATTGATTATGCATTAATATGGTGGGATCAAGTTCAAAAGGAGTGAGCCCGATATAGAGGATGTCCTATCCAAACTTGGGAATAAATGAAGTTTGCCATGCGGAAGCGCTTTGTTCCCTCACACTACCATAGATATATCCACAAAAAACTTCAGAGGCTCACCCAAGGGAGTAAGACCGTAGAGGATTACTATAAGGAGATGCAAATTTCCTTGATTTGGGCAAATATTGAGGAAGATCCGGAGGCAACCATGGCACAGTTTTTACATGGGCTCAATTGGGAGATTGCAGATCAAGTGGAGATGTACCACCATGTAGAGATACAAGATATGATCCACCAAGACACCAAGATTGAACAACAAATCAAAAGGAGGAGCAACATGAGGAAACCCACTACCCCTTTCACACCATGGAGAAATCCATGGAAAGAGATTGGAGAACCATCAAAGACAAAAGAGGTGGTTGATCGCAAAAGTGACAAGGTAATTCTTCCACCTAAGAAACCTACTTTTGAGGCTAACCAAACTAGGAATCGGGATATTCAGTGTTTCAAATGTCAAGGAAGGGGTCACATTTCTAGTGAGGGCCCAAGCTGGTGCACCATGACCATCATCAGGTATGGATAATGGGAGACCAATGGAGAGAGCTCGGAAGAGGAGGAGGAAGAATATCCAGAAATTGATAGTGGAGAGTGTGTAGAAGATGGTGAGATTCTTGTCACTAGGAGAGTTCTAAGCACAAAAATGACTGTGGGAGAGAAGGAGCAGTGGGAGAACCTTTTCCATACACAGTGAAAGATCCATGGGAAGGAATGTAGCGTTATTATTGATGGGGGAAGCTTTATTAATGTTGCTAGCACCGAGTTAGTAGAGAAGTTGGGACTTCCTACTTTGAAGCATCAACATCCATATCAGCTTCATTGGTTGAATGATTATGGAGAGATGAAGGTTACCAAATAGGTGAAGGCATTTTTCTCTATTGATAAATACAAGGATGATGTATTGTGTGACATTGTTCCTATGAAGGCGTGCCACTTGCTGTTGGGTCGACCATGGCAGTACGATCAGCGTGTTACTCATGATAGTTTCTTGAACCATCACTCTTTTGTACTCCAAGGGGAACCTATAACCCTCAAACCCATGTCCCCCAAGCAAATTCTGGAAGATCACATTTTGAGAGAAAAGAAAAAATAGAGTGATGAGGAAAAAAAGAGAGAAAATGAAAAAGGAGAGAATGAGGGAAAAATAGAAAATGAGAGAAGAAAAGAAATGGAGAGAAAAGAAAAATCAAGAGGGGAAAAAGATTTGAGAGTAGAGAAAAGTGTGATGTTGGCAAAAAAGAGTGAGGTTAAGGAAGCTTTGATTTCTCGACAAAATCTCTTATTACTTATGTACAAAGAGGTGATGTTGAACACTAACGACTTAACATCTTCTTTGCCACATGTTGTTGAGTCTTTGTTGCTGGAATTTGAAGATGTGTTTCCCAAAGAGGTACCACCTGGTTTGCCGCCCATTAGAGGTATTGAGAATCAAATTGACCTCATACCTGGAGCATCACTACCGAACCACCCAACATATCGCACCAACCCAGAGGAGACAAAATAAATTCAAAGTCAAGTTCAAGAGTTGTTGAATGTGGGGTATGTGAGAGAGATCCTTAGTCCTTGTGTGGTACCGGTGCTTCTAGTACCAAAGAAGGATAGAATGTGGAGAATGTGCATTGACTACAGATCTATCAATAACATCACAGTCAGGAGATTTGTGAAGGAATTCAGCACATTAGCAGCACCATTGAACGAGTTGACAAAGAAGAATGATCCTTTCAAATGGGGGATAAATCAAGAGAAGGCCTTCAATGAACTTAAGGAGAGACTCACCCATGCCCCTCTACTTGCACTTCCGGACTTTGGTAAGACCTTTGAAATTGAATGTGATGAAAGCGTAATTGGAATAGGAGGAGTACTCATGTAAGAAGGTAAGCCTATTGCTTTCTTTAGTGAGAAGTTAAGTGGCCCAACTCTAAACTATGCTACATATGATAAAGAGTTGTATGAATTTTTTAGAGTACTAGAGACATGGAAACACTATCTTTGGCCTAAATTATTTGTGATCCATTATGATCACGAGGCTCTTAAATAACTTAGGAGCCAACATAAACTAAATAGGAGACATGCTAGATGGCTGGAATTCATTGAATCATTTCCATATGTCATCAAGCATAAAAAGGGTAAAGAAAATACTGTGGATGATGAAATTTCATGAAAATATTCTCTTTTATACTTTTTGGATTCAAAACTCCTTGGTTTTGAATACATTAAGGATTTATATGCCACTAATAGTGATTTTAGAGAACCTTATGAACATTTTAAACCTAGATTTAGTTGGGAAAATTTCTACTTACATGATGGACTATTATTCCGGATTGATAAGATTTTCATTCCCAACTGCTCTATCCATTTACTTTTACTAAAGGAGTCACATTCGGGTGGTTTAATGGGGGCATTTTGGTGTTTCAAAAACTCTAAGTGTTCTTAGTGAGAATTTTTATTGGCCTAGGATATCTAGAGATGTTGAGAAATTTGTGGGAAAGTGCATTGTTTTCCATAAATCCAAATCGAAACTGAACCCACATGGACTATACCTTCCTCTCCCAATTCCCAACACCCCTTGGGAGGACATATCAATGGACTTTATTGTGGGGTTACCATGGAACATGAGGGGGAGAGATTCCATTTTTGTTGTGGTGGATCGGTTTTCAAAAATGGAACATTTTATTCCTTGTCAAAAAACATATGATGCCACTAACATTGCAACACTTTTCTTTCAGGAAGTAGTCAAACTTAATGGAATTCCAAGGACGATTGTGTCAGATCAAGACACAAAATTCCTCAGCTACTTTTGGAAGACATTATGGAGAAAACTAGGAACGAAGTTACTATTTTCCACTACTTGTCATCCGAAAACCGATGGAAAAACTGAGGTGGTGAATCAAACACTGTCATCCCTTCTATGAACCATTGTGAAGAAGAACATCAAGAATTGGGAGGAGTGTCTTCCACATGTGTAATTCGCATAGAATAGGGCCAAGCATTCCATTACTCAGTATTCTCCATTTGAAATTGTTTAAGGCTTTAACCCCCTTTCCCCTATTGATCTAATTCCTTTGACTTTGCAGGAAGCTACTAATATGGATGCAGAAGAGCGTGCATAATTCATCAAGAAAATCCAAGAAAAGGAAGGATAAATATCGAGCGGATGACACAGAAATACATTGATCGTGCAAAAAAAGGGTCACAAGAAAATGTTGTTCGAGACCGGTGACCTTGTCTGGGTTCATATGTGGAAGGAAAGATTTCCCGACAAGAGGAAATCAAAACTCATGACACATGGTAATGGAACTTTCCAAGTGATTGAGAAGATTAACAACAATGCTTACAAGATTTCTTTGCCAGGTGAGTAAGGTGTAAGTGCCACTTTCAATGTCTCTGATCTTTCTCCTTTTTTGGGTGTAGAGGATGAAGAGTCGAGAAAGAATCCTTTTCAACAGGGGGAGGATGATGTGAACCATGTTGAAGGTACCAAGTCAATTACCTGAGTGGAGGAGTTGGATTTGTAAGGCCCGATGATGCGTGGGAGATTAAAGAGGTTGAATGCAACAATGGGTGCTCATCTCACTTCATTAAAGGCCCAATGGGTCTTACCTTTCATGGATGGAGGAAATGGGCCTATTATCTCACTTATTCATGCCCAAACATGATGCTTAAAGCTTGGCCCACATGGTTGCACGAATTTGAAAGCCTTGCCCACATGGAGGATTCTAGAAATGGCATATTTGGACACCAAAGTCAAATCCTGTGGGCTGTGTACTCAAAGTCAAATCTGGTGGGCTATAGTTGGAAAGTTGTGTGTCACTTTTCCAAAAGTATTTGGTAGGATTTATCTTTTTGAATTTAAGGTAACAAATTAGTTTAGCCTTTATGAATTTTGGGTATTAGAACCTTGACTATTGTACCACCCCCTTGGATATAAATAGCCACCCCCATGGCACTTGTATGGCATTCAAGATTTAATTGAGAGCTTATGCATTGTTTCTCTCCGTTGTGTGATGATTTTCCTGGATTTTATTCTAGCTCTTGTGCATTATTGCCTTGTCAATATACAAGTTAGATTGGTGATACAAGATCACAAAGCCCCCAATTCTGTGCCTCAAACCAAGTGCATTGTTGTGTGGATTGGCTATCACATCCCTCCCTTGAGTGTGTTGTCTAAGTAGTAGGTCACGATCCATATAGTGTTGATTGACTACTTGCATCCACTATCCGTACCCATCATCCACCACTTATCCCCGAACCATATCCTTCAACTGCCGCCCTATGCTGTGAAGATCGGGCCACCCCGTGCGTCTCACATCAGATGTGAAAGGTTATTTCCTAACTGATGAGTTGCCTTTTTTTTCTAAAACTAAAATTCTTATAAAATTTCATAAAATATAAAAAAAATCCTAAAAATAAACATCTTATATTTAACATTAATGAAAATATTTAACCACAAAGTTTATCTCATACCTTTTATTTTTCATCCCAAAATGTAATAACCCATTATTATATCTAATATAAATATCTCTAAAAATATCATCACTCACCTTAAAATGTCATTAAAAAAAGCCTCAAAATGGATTCCTAATATATTAGTCTCATGATCAACCTTAAAATAAAAAACCCATGATAATAACCATATCTATTAATAATACCTCACAATAAAACATCATAATCTCTAATGTTGTCTAAATCCAGCTCTAATACCAGCTATAAGGACCCGACCATAATCATTACATATTCCACTGTTTTTGAACTAGAATTTTATTTCTTTGATTAAAAATGATCATTTAGGTTTTTAGTTTTAGATAATTAGGAAAAAATCTTCTAAAGAAAACCTAGAAAATAAATGTGTACAATTATACACAATATACATTTTTCTAATAAAATAAATGTCATTAAAATAAAACATCGTTTCTCTTTATGAGAAAACTTCATATTTTTTCATGTATATCATCCTTGTATAAAACCTTCCTTAAACCCTATGAAAAACATTTTAAAACATGTTATGAACATAGAAAAATCGATAATGGATATAAAATAATATAAACCATTAGTTCAGGGAAAACCCATATTTTTTTTTCTTAAAATGATAAATTTAACGCTGAAAATTAATTAATATTTTCAAGGAGATCATTATCATACCTTTTGGAAATAAATTTATTTCCATAAATGCCCATTATAAATAATATAATATCATTTTAGTGCTTTGGGAATTCATAATCAAATAAACCTTATAAAACCCTTACAAAAACCCTTATAAATTGGAATAATTATAAGGTTGAATTCCAATATAATTTTCCAAATAAAAAAATCATTACCCAATGCATTAGAGTACTATCTGGGAGAACCCATCATATAATTTATATTGGGATAACCTATTTCTATCCTGGAACATCCATAATAAATAATTTCCAAGGGACACATAATAAATAAAACCTTGAAAACACTTGTAAACTCAAGTGAAAATCACTTTTGGATATTAATTTTTTTTTGTAAAAAAATCATTTTTAATATATAAAAACCACGTACATAATAAGGAAACCATTTTCATTGAAAAAAATTTAGAAAAAATAAAAGGGAAACATTAATGAATTAATGTATTATTAAAGTTGAAAACATTTTTATTCCATAAAATTTTAAAAACATTTTTAATTATCTTGTAAAAAAGATATAAAAGGGGAGCTTTATAAGAGGATTTTATAATGAAATTCCTTCACACAAAATCTAAAAAATATTTCTTTTTGAAAAAAATTGAGAGAAATTATAAAATTTAATTTTTAAATCATTCATGTTCATAAAAATAAATTCATAAAAATAATTTCAAAAACATTGACATGAAGGTGAGTTATTTAGAAAATAAATCATTAAAACATTTAAGATAAGGTTTGTTAGTTAAAATGTCTCTTAACCTTGAGTCGGATTCATCATCTATGTTTGTTATAATCCTAAATATTAATATTAACTTTTTATTTTATTTTATTTTGTACCATTTTATTGTTTATTATTCATTTTATTTTACTTATTACTATTTTATAACAATTACCTAATTATTTAAGTTCATGTCAGACATTTTAATGATATTCAGTACTTGAGTCCAAAATTAATTTGGAATAATGATGTAGTAAGTGTAAATTTTTACATAATATGAAAAATAATATTCCTTTAATAATAATAATTATTATAAATAAATTATACTTTTGAATTCATCCATTAAATATAATTTTAAAAAATGAAGTATGTTATAATCATTGAGATGGTAGGGCGTACGTACGAATGTATAACATTTTTCTTTTTAATTGATCATTATGGAAAGAAGGTATGTATCATTTTAAACTTACAGAATGTTAATAATATCATTAATAACATATTATTAACTTAAATAAACTTATATATATATATATATATATATATATATTATCCAGGTGATTTGGTTATGAAAAATGAATCACAATGCTTCGTGGGGATTATACTTCACATGTACACACAAAACACATTATCTTTTTTTCTATGATATGAATGAGTGCAATGAAAATAATTTATTATCATTTCATAATGATAAATATGTAATTAATATCATATATAAACCTCAATTCTATCATTATTAATAGTATATAGATATAGAAATGGAAATTGAATTATATCGGTTCGCGAGGTGGTAGTCCACCGTACACATGAACGATTAATAATTTTCCCATTTAATGGAAGTAGAGATAGATATAAGTAATTACAAATAAATAATATAATATTATTATATGTTGTATTATAGAGTTATTATTTTATCATGATTTAAAAAGGTTGATGGATATGGAAGAAAAAAAGTAGAAACACTTGATTAAAAATGATACCATTTCTCCAGATGATCTCCATTTCTTAACAACTTAACACCCCTAAGGTTTATATTCTTCCTAAATTAAGGAATCCAGAATATGTGGAGGGATTATAAGAAGGTATTTTTTAGATCATGTAATTTTTTTTTCTTTAACTCTATGGGATTGAGAATAAGGGGTTCCCATTTATAAGAGAGGAGAGGGGCACTCTTGGAATTTCCCAAGATATTAAAATATAATAAGGCTATTCTGGAGCCAAAGACATCAAAATGGTCAATAAATGAAACATTGATTACATTTTTACCATATATATTACCCTTGTTCTTAAGTAATATTTTTATGATTTTTAAATATTTTAATAAATTTTTAATTCCGTAGAGTATTTTTTTTCAAATTTTATACTATTAACTACATTGAAATTTAAATACAAAAAACAAAGGGGAAAATTTTAATATAATGTATTAAAAAAACTAAAATATTTCATATAGATCTATAAACATAATTGGATAGATTAAATATTTAAAATTATTTCATTAATAATTTATTTTAAAAACATTACTTTTTTTGTTATCTTAATTAAATTTAGACTATATTGGTGTTGTGTAAGAATTTAAGATAATTATATATTCTATAAAAAGTATATGTAAATTTCTATAATGCAGATAAATATTTTATATTTCCAAAAACAATTTATATTGAATTTTTTTTCTAGATTACATCATATTAGGAATATTATACTTATTGAAAACATGAGTATGACATGTTTGATATTTAATTAAATAAAATACTATAATGGGAATAACAATATCCTAATAGAAGAAAATGTTAATAAATAAGAACCTTGCATGATTATGGAAAATAATTACTAATTAATTAAAATTTATTCAAGTGTTTGAGTAATTTAATGGTTCTTATGATTTTAATTAAAATCATTTTATTAATTTTTCAATTAATTAAATATTTATTACTTCATTGATGTGTTAGCCTTTATGGTATTTAATTATTCCCAAAAATTTAATAATAAATTACCATATTGAAGATAATTTCTCTATATTTCATATGATTACTTAGGGTCAAATATAACTTTTTATAAAACCATATATTAAAAATGTTCTACTAATTAGAAACTATAGTGTGAAAACTTTTATATTTTTTAAATAAAATACTATAAGTGTCTTAATTTCAACCATGTGGATAAAACATTGCCTAAATTTTATGTATGGAAGATTTTGTTAGAAAATTACATGTTAAAAAATAATTATTTAATGTTTTTTGGTCATTTAATGGTTCTTATGATTTTAATTAAAATCAATTTATTAATTTTTATTCTACTTTCACAAACACTTCATCAATATTTCATAAGAATTAATTGTAATTATTTCATATAGAAAAATTAGAAAAAATATATATCATAAAAATAAAATAATTAGGAAAAATATAATATTTTATATTTATTCATTATGTATATTTACTCATATCCATGTCAAGAAATCTTATTATATTTTGTTAATTTAACTTTTCTTAACTTGAACAAGCACTACCAATCATTTGGATAAGATTATTTTTATATAACTTGTTAATTAAAAAATATAATTAATCATTATCATTTATACATAATAATTAATAATAAATTTCTAAAAATTCTATTTAGAATTCAAATATTAACTATAAGGAACTAAATCGGACATTTCCAATGCTGCATAGGCACTGCTTCATAATTGAAAATGATTTTAAAATTTTCATGAAATAAATTATAATTTACATGTTTTGAATAATTTATGTAATATATATATATATATATATATATATTATAATATAATAATTTATTCATTCCTGATGTTTAATAAAATTTCTAATCATAATTATATCTTGATGATATCACAAAATATATTGTATTTTATAAAAAAATTATTATTCACTAAAACTTTATACTTTTTTAGGAAATTTTCAAAATTTACCCATAGACTAATTTTAATATTATGATTTAAAAAATAATGTTTATTTTATCAAAAAGATTTCAAAAACATCCATAAATTAATTATAATATTTATTCATAAAATTAATGAAAACACATTTAAAAAAAAAATTATTCTAAAGAATAAAATGAAATTATAAAAAATTATGTTATTATTTTATAATAATTTACTAATAAATTTATACTGATTAAGACCAAAATATTTATTTCATAAATAAATTTTTTTTATTCATACCTGCAAATTTAACGTCTAGGTTATAACTGTCACAAATTAAATAATAATATTTAGCTATTCTTTTATGCTCAGTGTTCGATATCTTGTTTTCTATCAAAAATAGTGTTTCCTTTTAAAATATTGTTTTGTTAAAAAAAAAAATAATAATTCTTGAGTGGATACCATTTTTCCCAATTATTACTCCATTTTTTAATTATACTCAACATGTTTGAGAGTGTAAACTATGTTTTTGATATTCTTTCACTAAAGGTAAAGGACATAGACTATTCCTAAAGACCATGGTCCAATTCCAGAAGATAAACAATTTCTATGTTCCTTAAAATGAAATTAGTTGATAAAGAGTTTTGTATTGATTTTTAACATCTATTCATTCACTATATAAATTGGATTCATCATGTCTCTTTTATTATCTTTAGAATGGTTTCCTTATATTCTTCACATGAATAATTTTATAGTTCCCTTGTTGTTGTTTCCCACATCATTATTCCTATTCATTTTTAATGTAAGAAATTTGATTCATATTCTACCATGAACCCTATCATTTGAACATCATGAATGAAACACAATTTTTCATTTCATATCTCCATTCCTAGATAAAATTATGATTTTTTATTCTCAATTTATTATCTTGGATCACATTTAATAATTTCATAAAAACTAGAAATTTCATAAAAATTTAATTATTTTAAATTAAATGTTATTATTTTTTAAATAATTAGTAAAATTTTATTTATAGGACAATGATAAATCCATATCAATAATTTTCTAGTCTTTTAAATTTTACCCCATAAAACCTGATATAATTGTATTACAACTCATTTATATAAAATAATTACCACTTAATTTTAACATGATGGATTTAGGGAAATTTTATAATGAATAATATTATATTGATTTCCCCTTATTCCAATGACTCAATTACACCATTCAGTTTGGGTTGTAGTTGGTACCCTAGAACAAACATCCATGTACTTTATAATAACCTTTATTCATAGTGTTGAATATTAATAAAATTCTTATCACATCATGATTGTTCATATACATAACATAGTATGTGATAATGTCCCAAGAGTAGCTGTCACAATTGAAGGTCATAATAGTTCCCCACTATAATGAGAGCCTAGAAGTGCTACGAAATACACAAAAAAGCACACACACACACACACACACACACTATCTCTCTCTCTCTCTATATATATATGTTCTATAGACGAATGAAATCATTTGAGGGAGACAAATGATACATGCTATAAGGGGTGGAGACTTATAGGATATTGAGGTACCTTCTAATGGTGTAAGCCCTTGGTAATATCCAGTGTAGTATATTATGAGAATGACACCTACCTGTAATGTCACAGACCCTCCTGGACTATTAATTTTCCAAATTCTAAGTGTTGGGGTGTCCTGGACACCATCAGTGAGTCAGGATGATGTCGGTGTCAGTGGTAACGTGTCACCTATCGGTGTCAAAGATCGGTCTCACCGATTAGTTCCACCCATCAGTCTCACTGATTGGTTTCAATTATTAGTCTCACTAATCAGATTTACTAATTAGCTTCACGGATCATCTTAAATGATCAGCTTCACTGATCTAATTCATTGATCAGCTTCAGTGATTAGCTTCACTAATCAGCTTCACCAATCAGCTTTAGTGATCAGCTTCACTAATATTATTCACTAATCTGCTTCACTGATCAGCTTCACGCGATCAGTTTCACTGATTAGCTCCACCGACCAGCTTCACCCAATCAACTTCACCCGATCCACTTCACCCGATCATCTTCAGTGATCGGCTTCACTAATCAGCTTCACCCGATCAGCTTCACTCGATCCACTTCACCTGATCAGTTTCCCTGATCAGATCCACCGATCCGCTTCACTTGATCAGTTTCACTAATCATCTCCACCGACCATCTTCACCTGATCAGCTTCACCCGACCTGTTTTACCCAATCAACTTCAACAGAACAGTTTCACTGATCAGATCCACTGA